>OX336390.1:282652067-283957900 GCA_946902985.2 Meconema thalassinum | reverse complement strand
TTTGTACTATTACATTATGATTATTGTGTACGTGTGGTATTCAAACTTCAATCGCATGATTAGAACACAAGAAGTAAAAACGAGATTTTAAAAGTACGCACACCAGCCATCTTGTGATTATGCAAACAATTGAAATAAATTACATGCCAGTGGATCAACATTTGTATAAGCATTTAACGTGCAACGTTTCACGGCACTCGGATAGTTAATTCGCGAAAAACGTCCATTTAAATATTTATACTTCGCGTCGCCGCCATGTTGGATTTGTGCTCACCAGGTTACTGAAAGTCCTATAGGTGAACATATGTTCATAGTCTCTATGAACATAAAGAAAATCAGTTTGGTTGCTGTAAAAGATTCATAGATATTGAGAACCGTCTAAATATTTCAGAAGCTCGCCATTTAGGATTGTTATATGTATAGGCCATAGAGTTATGTACCATTCGCAATTATTGCCTAGCTTCATTATTCAAACTTTCACTTCGATCGCATGATTACGACACAAGAATAAAAACTTAATTTTAAAATTTCGCACGGTCGCCATCTTGAGGTTATGTAAACAATTGAATTAAATTAGATGGCAGTGCATCACAATCTGCAAAATCATTTACTGTACCACATTTCACTGCGCTCAGAGAGTTAAATCACGAGAAAAGTATATTAAAATATTTCAAATTCGCTTGGTCGCCATGTTCGTTCTGTACTTTACAGGTTTATGAAATATACATAGGTAAACTTGTATCAGTACCCTTTATCACCGTACAAAATTGCATGATGATATCTGTAATAGTTTCGGAGATATAGAATGTCAGTGAAATATTTCGCACAGCCGCCTTTTTGAGGTTATGTAAACAATTGAACTAAATTAGACTCCAGTGCATTACAATGTGTATAATCAATTGCTGTACCAAGTTTCATTACGTTTGGATAGTTAAATCGCGAGAAATGTCTATTTAAAAGTCTCAATTTCGCTTGACCACCATGTTGGTTTTGTAGTCACCAGGTTTTTAAAAGTCTCATAGGTGAACTTCTAGTAGTGCCCTTTATCACTGTACACAATTTCAGGGCGATATCGGTAATAGTTTCGGAGATATTGAATGCTAGTTAAATATTTCGCACCGCCGCCATGTTGGATTGGTGAGACGTAACAAAATTTGAAGGGCACGGTCGAGGTCGCCGGGAATAGTGCTATGAACTTACCGAGTTTCATTGAAATCGCTCCAGCCGTTTAGATTTTATTAGGGACACACACACACACACACACCTCACACTCACACACACACACACACACACACGCGCGCACACACACACGGACAAAAGGTGATCTCATAAGCCTATTTTTTCAAAATTGAAAATAGGCTAATAAGAAGACACGTGTCTGAGGGTTTTTCGATGTGGTGTATATTATGAGGTGAAAGGGGTGAAAAGTGGGGGTTGAAAGATTCCTAACGGAGCCTGTATCTCTTAAATGACATAGGCGAGGAGTTTGAAACTCAGCGGAAGAAAATCAGCATAAAAAATAAGTAAATAGGGGTTTGACAGTTTTTTTTTTCATAAATCCAATTTAAGGGGTCCATGGGGAGGGGTGAAATTCTGGGGGAAAAAACAGGAAACCGATTGACTCACTCGCTCTTCAAACTCAGGAGGAAAAACTGTTTAAAAATAAGTAAATATATGTTCGACAGTTTTTTTTGATAAATCAAATTCAAGGGGTTCATCGTGAGGGGTGAAATTCTGAAGGAAAAAAAATTGAAAGAAAATGTCCTGACTCACTCACTCACTCATCATCGCCCAGCCAAAAATATTGAAGTTGGAAACATGGGATTTTCGGGATATGTTCGTTGTATGTCAAAACCATACACTAAGGGAAGATTTTTGAATATTCAGGTTCTAAAGGGGTCTTAAGGGGGTTAAACCTGCATTTCATTGAATAACAATATCTCACGAGTGGTTTCATTTGTGGATGTGATACTCGGCATATAAACTAATCATTAAAAATAAGCAGACATGTGTCTAAGGGTTTTTCGATGTTGTGTATTATGAAGAGGTGAAAAGGGTGAAAAATGGGGGTTGAAGGATTCCTAACGAAGCGTGTAGGCCTATCTCTTAAACGACATAGGCGAGAAATTTGAAACTCAGCGAAAAAAAATCAGCTCAAAAAATAAGTAAATCGGTGTTCCACCGTTTTTTCATAAATTAATTTAAGGGGCCAATGGGGTGGGGTGAAATTCTGGGGGGGAAAAGGAGAGAAAGTGTCCTAACTGACTGACTAACTCACTCACTCATCAAACTCAGGGGAAAAAGACAGCTTAAAAAATAAGTTAATAGGTGTTCAAGCGTTTTTTCATCAATCCAATTTAAGGGGCCCATGGGGAGGGGTGAAATTCTGGAAAAAAAAAAAACAGGAAAGAAAGTGTCCTAACTCACTCACTCATCAAACTCAGGGGGGAGAACAGCTCAAAAATAAGTAAATAGGTGTTCGACCGTTTTTTTTTCATAAATCCAATTTAAGGGGTTCATGAGAGGGATGAAATTCTGAAAAATAATTGAAAGAAAATGTCCTGTCTGACTCACTCACTCATCACGCCCAGTGAAAACTATTAAAGTTAGAAACATGAAATTTTGGGAATATGTTCGCTGTATGTCGAAAACGACAACTAAGGAATGATTTTTATTTATTCGGGTTTTAAAGAGGTGTTAAGGGGGTAAACGTGCATTTCATTGAATAACGATATCTCATGAGTTGTTTCTTTGGGGATGTGATATTCGGTATATAAACTAATCATTAAAATAATCAGACATAAGTCTAAGGGTTTATCGATGTGGTGTATATTATGAGGTGAAAGGGGTTAAAATTCTGGGTTGAGGGATTCTTAACGGAGCGTGTATCTCTTAAACGACATAGGCGAGAAGTTTGAAATTCGGCGGGAAAAAACAGCTTAAAATATAAGTAAATAGGTGTTCGACCGTTTTTTCATAAATCCAATTTAAGGGGCCCTTGGAGAGCGGTGAAATTCTGGGAAAAAAAACAGGAAAGAAAGTGTCCTAACTCACTCACTCATCAAACTCAGGGGGGAGAACAGCTCAAAAATAAGTAAATAGGTGTTCGACCGTTTTTTTTTCATAAATCCAATTTAAGGGGTTCATGAGAGGGGTGAAATTCTGAAAAATAATTGAAAGAAAATTTCCTGACTTACTCACTCACTCATTATCGCCCAGCCAAAATTATTGAAGTTAGAAACACGACATTTTGGGCCTACGTTCGTTGTATGCCGGAAACGTCCACTAAGGAAGGAATTTTGGATATTCAGGTTCTAAAGGGGTGATAAGGAGGTAGACTTGCATTTAATTGAATAAAAATATCTCCCGATTGGTTTCCTATGGGATTGGTTTCCTATGGGATAGGATACTCGGCATATAAACTCATCATTAAGAATAAGAAGACACATGTCTGAGGGTTTTTCGATGTGGTGTATATTATGAGGTGTATGTGTGAAAAGTGAGTGTTGAAGGATTCTTAACGGAGCAAGTATCTCTTAAAAGACAGAGGCAAAAAGTATGAATCTCAGGGAGAAAAATCAGCTTGAAAATGTAGTAAATAGGTGTTCGATCGTTTTTTCATAAATCTAATTTAAGGGGCTCATGGGGAGGGGTGAAATTCTGGGGAAAGAAGTCCACTAAGGAAGGATTTTTGGATATTCACTCATCATCCCCCAGCAAACCTATTGCAGTTAGAAACTTGAAATTTTGGGGATATGTTCGTTGTATGTCGAAAAAGTCCACTAAGGATGGATTTTTGGATATTCATGTTCTGAAGGGGTGTTAAGGGGGTTAAACTTGCATTTCATTGAATAACAATATCTCACGAGTTGTTTCATTTGGGGATGTGATATTCGGCATATAAACTAATCATTCAAAATAAGCAGACATATGTCTAAGGGTTTATCGATATGGTGTATATTGTGAGGTGAAAGGGGAGAAAATTGGGGGTTGAAGGATTCTTAACGGAGCATGCACTGTATTTCTTATTCAACATAGGCGATAAGTTTGAAATTCAGCGGATAAAGCAGCTTAAAAAATAAGTAAATAGGTGCTCGACCATTTCTTCATAAATCCAATTTAAGGGGCCCATGGGGAGGGGTGAAATTCGGGGGGGGGGGGGGAAACAGGAAAGAAAGTGTCCTAACTGATTGACTCACTTACTCACTCATCAAACTCAGGGGGAAAACAGCTTTAAATAAGTAAATAGGTGTTCGACCGTTTTTTTTTCATAAATCCAATTTAAGGGGTTCATGGGGAAGGGTGAAATTCTCAAATATAAATGAAAGAAAATGTCCTGACAGACTCACTCACTCATCATCGCCCGGCCAAAATTATTGAAGTTAGAAACATTAAATTTTGGTGATATGTTCGTTGTATGTCGAAAACGTCCACTAAGGAAAGAGTTTTAGATATTCAGGTTCTAAAGAGGTGTTAAGGGGGTTAACGTGCATTTCATTGAATAACAATATATCACGAGTGGTTTCATTTGGGGATGTGATACTTGGCATATATACTAATCATTAAAAATAATCTGACACATGTCTAATGGTTTTTCGATGTGGTGTATATTATGAGGTGAAAGGGATGAAAAGTGGGAGTTGAAAGATTCCTAACGGAGCGTGTATCTCTTAAACGATATAGGCGAGGAGTTTGATTTTCTCCGAGTTTCAATCAGCTTAAAAATAAATAAATAAATAAATGAATAAATAATTAAAATAATTAGGTGTTCGACCGTTTTTTTTTCATAAATCCAATTTAAGGGGCCTATGGGGAGGGGTGAAATTCTGGAAGAAAGACGTCCAATAAGGAAGGATTTTTGGATGTTCACTCTCATCGACCAACCAAAACTATTAAAGATAGAAGAAGGGGATATGTTTGTTGTGTGTCGAAAAATTCTACTAAGGAGGGATTTTTGGATATTCAGGTTCTAAAGGGGTGTAAACGGAATTAAACCTGCATTTCAATGAATAACAATATGACACGACTATGACGCGAGCGAAGCGAGGCTAAAAATAAGATGGTGTGTGTCTGTGTATTACTCAATCACGCAAGAACCACTAGTCCGATTTACATGAATTTTACATGGAAGTAGCTGATTTACCTGTTTAACATATAGGCTACTTTTGATTTCAATACTTTACTCTATTTAAAGACGGCGACCATTTTAGTGACGTCACTACACCCTTTGGTTTCAAACTTTCATATTTCCATTTCAAATAAAAAGAGAACGCTAAGAAATAGCAAACTTTTGATGGCATGTACAAGGTTTAAAATTACATTTTCTATCCGAAAGGTATCTCCAACGGTTAGCGAGTAAAACCTTAATTTGTGCTATAAAACACGGTCAACGCCGAACGGTGTAGTTGGACAAAATGTTCCATCCTTAATCACCCTCTGCGCAGCACCTCGCCTATCCCCTGTTTTAACTGTCACCTTCACATTTTAATTTATTTATGACGCGTAGCGAAGCACGGGTACTTCAGCTAGTATTTTATAAACGGTCGAACACCTAATTATTTTAATTATTTATTCATTTATTTATTTATTTATTTTTAAGCTGATTGAAACTCGGAGAAAATCAATCTCCTCGCCTATATCGTTTAAGAGATACACGCTCCGTTAGGAATCTTTCAACTCCCACTTTTCATCCCTTTCACCTCATAATATACACCACATCGAAAAACCATTAGACATGTGTCAGATTATTTTTAATGATTAGTATATATGCCAAGTATCACATCCCCAAATGAAACCACTCGTGATATATTGTTATTCAATGAAATGCACGTTAACCCCCTTAACACCTCTTTAGAACCTGAATATCTAAAACTCTTTCCTTAGTGGACGTTTTCGACATACAACGAACATATCACCAAAATTTAATGTTTCTAACTTCAATAATTTTGGCAGTTCTTTACCTTAATACAGCCGAAATGAAACCATTTCTCACTTAATGCAATTTTGCATACGTCCCCCTTAAATTGCATTTTGTGACAATTTTGAATCTAAATTACATTTTGTAAGTATTTTCTATCTAAATTGCATTTTGTAAATATTGTCAATTCAAATAACAGTACAGTAAGTATGTAGTTAGTTTTAGTTGTAAGTAGGTAGTTAGTTTCTCTATTAGATATATGTCATTGTTCTATTAGACTGTATGTGTGAGTGTGTCTGGTAGCAGTTGCATTGTTTATTAGTTATAGTTCATTGTTTCAGTAGACTGTGATGTTGGTGCAGCAGAAAAGAGGAGAATTGAAGCATTTGAAATGTGGTGTTACAGGAGAATGATGAAGATCAGATGGGTAGATAGGGTTACAAACAAAGAGGTATTAAGACGAGTGGGAGAGGAGAGATGTTTCTGGCGACTGCTAATGAAGAGAAGAGATAGGTTGGGTGGACACATACTAAGACACCCAGGAATAGCAAGCTTAGTTATGGAAGGAAGGGTCGAGGACAAAAACTGTAGGGGTAGACCAAGGTTAGAATATGTTAAACAGATTGCCTCGGATGTAGGGTGTCGGAGCTATGTAGAGATGAAACGATTAGTTCAGGACAGGGAGGCATGGAGAGCTGCATCAAACCAGTCAAAAGACTGAAGACTCAAACAACAACAACTTAACCATGTTTCCGTTTCGCCATCCCAGGCGACTAATTTTGGTTTCTCGTTCCCGGGGAAAGATTGTAAATTGACCAATAAGGTAGCGTGCATTTTAACTTCCTTCCCGTTCCTGCTCTCGTTCTCGTTCCCGTTCTCTGGATATTGTGAACGAGCCTCAATAGTTATACAGTATGATCCCCATGCACAGTACACACAAACGAATCTCGACATTTGCATGTTGCCAAGGATAGCTTCGTGCCAACCAATGTCACAAAATTAACTCGCTCAAGAGAAATTAGTTTTTATTTTGTTGGTACAAACTCTGTTATGCGGCTTACAATGCCTTGCGCACTCCCTACTATACCTCATCCACGGAATATGTGAAGTAGGTTTGCGCATGACGTCACACAGAGGAAGTGAAAAGAGAATGCTATCGGTGGAGCTTGGCAGCCCAGCCGTTGCGAGGGTTGGTTGAAGCCATGGTTGCGCCTCCCACTTTCGCTTATTATTCATTGGCATCGCGCCTCATTGGCCTGTCAGCCGAGTCACTCCTGTGTGTTTTCCGTCTGGGGCTATATTTGGAATAAGGGTGCTACACAGAATACGTCAAAACTCATAAAATGCCATCTATTCTAACTTTACTGTGCTACAGATCTGCCAGCATAGTAACAGATCTCCTGAAAATGGTTTGTGTTATTGTGATGGATGTATTAGTTTGTGTATTTGTAATTCAGGTGATGATTGGGAATGAGGCGGCCAGGGCCTTAAGTTAGGAATCATCTCGGCATTTACCTGGAGTAGAAGTGGGGAACCACGGAAAAGAACTTCCAGGATGGCTGAGATGGAAATCGAACCCATCTGTTCTCAGTTTTGCCTCCCGAGGTTGAGTTTACCCCGTCCTGAAAATGGGGCTTATGGCCTTATCCCACCCATTCCGGATCATCGACAACGTTGAAATGGGAATAATAAGGTACATACATGCATACTTACAGGCCACACAGGTGTTCAATACTTCCTCAAAGTTGTCCTTACAAGCACAGATACCTCCAGAGCAATTTGAATTGGGAATCGTACACTGCACGTCATGATGACAGTTTCCACCAATGTCTGAAACATATTGCAGTAGTGGTATCATTACAGTATTAACAGGGGGAAAAGAGTTCTCTACCCACCTCATTCTAAGCTGAGATAATGCTGAATGTGCCATATGAACTTAAGGTCATCAGACCTAGGAATCAGTAACCCGGGAATGTATGGGGTCTACTTTGGAGAAATGAAACCTATCAAAGACCTACCACCATATCCGTTTTGCGGTATTAAACGCACGTGTCGTTAGAGCAGTTGTAGCAACTTATATCAATCAAATAAAATATTTACTGCAGAGTTTATATTTAAAATATAATAATAATAATAATAATAATAATAATAATAATAATAATAATAATAATAATAATAATGTTATTGGATTTACCTTCCCTTTTAACTTCTGCGGCTTTTCGAGATGCCACCGGGGTGGTGGAATTTTGTCCCGAAGGGGATCTTTAATGTGCCAGTAAATCTACTGATACGGCTCCCTCGCATTTGCGCGCCCTCAAATGCCAACTGGCTGCACCAGGATTCGATCCTGCAACCTTGGGAACAGCAGCCGAGAACATTACCGCTGAGCCATGCAGCCAGCCAAAGAAACTCTAAGAGACATGCCTACTAGTAAAACTGAAGAAGCAATAGCATTTATCATGCTAGGAAAATGCATGATACTTACCGTATTGATGAATCAGGATTCCATGGTATAACAGCACAGGTATCTGTGGAGCAAACCTTTCAAATGCAATCAACCAATTTGTATTGTAGAGAGTGGGACAATCATGAGATAAATGTCACCGTTCCCCAACTCAATGAGACGGCAAATGGATGCAATCACTCCCAAAATGACCCATCTCATCTGCAAGGATCCCGTTCACGCCATTCTCGTACAAACACCAGCCAGTCCAGAGCACGAGCTGGTAGTCCCTCAACACGCATCCTTCGAACAACGCTGGCTGCCGCACCGACACGACATGACATGCCCGTACGCAGTGACACGAGTTTCCTCCGTAGCCTCTTCCTTTACGAGCTTCATTCTTGCGAATATTCTGGATGGTCTCTTTGTCGATTTCTGTCGCTATTGCAACCTTCCTCCTGTTTGAAGCCGCCCTTCCATCCGATGTCTTCATTTTTCGATCAGGAGAGCCTGTATCACTGGGAATAGACTTCTCGCGGCGACCACGGCCGACAGTGGGACTTCTCCCTCCCTGCGCAGAGGTCCTTTTGACGACAGGACTCGTGGACATCTTCTGAACTAGGAACTCTGAGTAGAAGGCACTTTGTTTAAGGAGATGCATAAATCTTTTGAAACGCTGTCGTCTCAACTCTTCTTCTTCTTCTTCTTCTTGATCTGCCTCATCCTCCTTCCCAGCCCTTTCCTCCTTTTCCACAATGCTCACCATTTCATACTCAGATTCCATTTTACTCCCAAAGGATTTCTGCTCATCCATTATTAGCCTACAATGAAATTGGAACAAAGCACAGTACTCTAAGCGCTCTTTTCACCATACATTTTGCACTACAAAAACGCTGTTTTGATTAATAAATAACTCCTAGAAATGTTACGCCTATCAATTCAAATTGAGAAACATCTATTCAATTATTGTACATTTTTCGGTCTACGGTGAGACCATCATCAGCAAATCTTATAAATGTTTCGGAATTAATTTTTTAATGAGGAAAGTATCTCTTACTAAGGTAGATATTTTAACTTGCAACTGACTAAACTTATTTAGAGACTTATAAGCCTAGATGGTCCCTTAGCAAAAAATGGGCTACGTGGGAACGAAACGCGAGAACTTTAACTCAGAAACTAGCAGAATCCACCCACGTTTTGTGGTTATTCCAGAACATACCAAAAGCCTATTCCTCAGACAAGCGCCATTTCGAACTATTCAGAAACAAATATTTGAAAGTGCCAGCCGTACTTGCTGAGGAAACGTCAAATATCAAGAAACGTTTCTTTGAGCCTTATAACCCGAAAATACGTTCTCAAGATTATTATTATTATTATTATTATTATTATTATTATTATTATTATTTACTTCCGAATTGAGCCACTATATAACAATATAATTTTCAGTTCGTCTACCAGCTATGATGTTCTGCCAGTATCTCGTGAGCCCATCACGCAGTGCCTTCTTCCGATCTTCTGAAAGAGGTCCCTTCCGTTTAGTTAGGCCTGCCCCTACCTTAAAACCCCGGTAGTTTTATTTTTTAAAATAATTTGTCTAAATTCATTCCTGTTCAGAATTTTGTCCTCCGGAATACCGAACATTATTACATTCTTGGAACCATCCCATTGATTTTTCCTTTGGTTTCACGAAATTCCGATTTTTCCTTGTCAGTCAATCATCGGACATTCTGAAGATGTGCCTATAGAACAACAATTATTATTATTATTATTATTATTATTATTATTATTATTATTATTATAACTCATATGTTCACCATATCGTTGGGTACAATTCACCATTTCATCGGCATTTGTTGCAAGATGAAGTGGAGTTATCTATACTGGTAGGTTGAGGAACGAACAAACTATGGAGCAGGTCTAAAATAACTACTTTCTGCATACTGGTATGCAGATTATGGTGGAGCCCCAATTTATCGAGGTTGGCCTTCAGCGACTTCGGTATGATCCCTGTGGAGGAGATTATGATAGGCAATTCAGTGACAAATTCCTGTCGCCACATCTGTCGGATCTCTTCAGCCAGAGGCATGTATTTCGTCACTTTCTCAGCACAACTGTGTTGGATATTACGCGAGTTAGGGACTGCGATGTCTATTAAGAGTTTTCTTCTGCACTTTATCAATAATAATGTCTGACCTGTTTGCTGATATAGGTCTGTGATCACTGACCTGACCCAGAGTAGCTTGTGTGTATCGTTCTCCAGAACCGCATCAGGAATATATTGATTGTAAGGCAGAACATTATTACTTAAGGAGTGCTTCTTTGCCAGGTTCAGGTGGATTATCTTGGCTACTTGGTCATGCCTCTTCAAGTAGTACTGTCCCCGATAACCCGGATAGTAGGCTGTCAGATATCCGCCCCCTCAATCGGATTGCCAATAATCAATCGCACCGGCACAGCTACATCAATGAAAATGGCACTGACAGATACTACCGAGATTAGAGCACAGCAGTTAACAAGAAATTATTGTGGAACACACCAAAATATACGGGGGTTCATACTTACCTTTACTTACCTCTTCAAATAAATCTCGGGTATGGGTTGCCAACAGGATCACTTAAAGTATGCCCTCACAATAACCTCCACCATGATATTTAAAATGAACCAAAACGGAAACACGAAACTTTAAACTGTACAATAATTTATTTCACATAAAGGAATGACTTTAACAAAAATTCAACAAAATACACGTGGCAATCGGAAGCCATTGTCAATATAATCATGTCCTCCTGTAGGACTTGTAGACGTTACATACAAAATCTTATCTTTACTAGCTTATAAAGAACGTAATAATAGTAATACACTTGGAATGGATGAGGGAATTGGAACGAGACATGTAGCAATTGTTTTCCTTTTAATAAACATCACACTTTATTTATAACTGCAAGCCTGTTATGTAGTCGGCCTTGGCCTTTAACATACAGTTGTCAGGCCAGCTGCGATCCACCCTACAACATGTCGCATGCTCGCATCGTTAAATGGACCCACCTGTCCAGCCAACGTTAGCATAAGCTCGTGACCTCAGAGCCTAGCTCCTTTTCAAACACTTTAAATGTCCTCAACTCAACTCAAATATTATCACGCAAATCTTTTAAATGCTTCAATCACATATCACTGGATTACTCTAATAATCCCAAAACTTGTTTAATTACATAATCCACTTGTATAATTAGCGTTCTTTAGAGTATATTAACAAAACTCTTAATGTTTATAACAAATGCTCATTAATTGTTTATAACAATTTAAATTGTTTATAATATTGTCAAACGACAATTGAAAAATTTATACACGCCTCTATTAATCCCTTTCGTTTCACATTATTGTTAAAGATATTTACATAATTATTTACAATATTAATATTATTTATTTTAGAAATACATTAAACCACACGTTTATCCGGTTGATAATTACTCAAATCAGGTTAATATAATCGACCAATGAAGGTTAGTTATATTTATGCTTATATTCAGGTTTAATACGTTTTAATAATTATTATTATTATTTGTGACGGTAACCTCCATTCAAAATCGTTATCTCAAATTATTTAACACTCTTGTTAATTATGACAGTAACTTCACATGATTAATTTTCAAAGGACCTGGACAATAAACTCAGCGGAAAAATACTTCGCTCAAACGCACAAAATTGCATAAAATAGGCCCAGAATTCATCATATATCTCCATATATATGGCATAAAAATCTTCCACAATAAATACAAAAACCTCCACTTACAAATTCTTCAACATCATTAATATTACTGTGGGAACCTCCTTCGCTTATTCAAGGGCATTATTCATCAGCGACTTTTACACGTCCACTGAACTAACGATTATACATCCATAGTTCCACTTTAAAAATTCTTATATTCATTAATTGTTTCAAAACTGTTATTTATTTAACCTTCGTGGGTTTCATTCATGAACCGATATGAAGTAAAAATTTGCCAATCAGAAATAAATTTAATAGCAAATACGATTAGACACGCCTCTCTGGTCTATCAAAATTTGAGATTAATATCTCCTAAGTATCGTAGTATAAAATACTATCTTCAATCAAAGTTCATCTAAACTGCATAAATAATCGAATAGAATACAATTAGACTTTGGAATGCAAACATTATTGTTCCAATCTAGTATTGAGAAAAATTCATATCAAATGTTCATTACTATAGTGTATTCAATAAATCGTAATCAAAGTTCATATTTCATAAAATTGTCTATAATGCAATGGTAATTTCAGAACTGACGATAAATGTCTATATTGCAATCCTGTTCAAAAAACGACTAGTATTTCCAAGATCGTCGATACAGTAATAGATTTTAACGCTCTAAAATCTTTTAATTATTCTTCTTTCTTGACGATGACAGAAAATTGGTCAAAGTAATTTACTGAATAGAATTACTTTAATAAAGTGACACGCTGTCTGAATTCAAATCTGCCATAGAAAATCGTTTACTTGACAGTCAAATCGTGACTCCAAAAATAATGCAAATTACTGAAAGAATCTAGAAATCAGTCTCAACTGATCCAAAATTATTTAAATATGCCAATGACATAACAATGTCTTAATAAATCGTAGAAAAAGGCATAAATCATCGAAGTGTACTGAGTACAGAAATATCAAGCAAGAATATGGGGCAAAATATAGGACAGAAAATATGAGAAAAATGGTTGCTCAGATATCGCTAAATGACTCAAATAAAACAAGAAACGTTCACGACTACCTTATCTGTTGATTGAAGTTCTAGAGGAAAATCTTCCAAAGAAGACTGGTGATGGTTCCAATTCACCAAAAAGATGTGCTCCGACCTCGAACCTGGAACCAGCGCCCTCGGAGAATAGAACTGCTTCCTCCTCCGGAAATTGCACTGCTCCGTGTATACGATAGACATCCTTCTGGCAAAACTCTTCTTTGTGAGCCGGGTCCACCCTGGCCTCTCTTGATAGTTCCCTGAAGTTCTGGTAGAAATTTGCCATGAAGTTTATTGCAGTTATTTCCGCAGAAATATTCATAATCGTGGAGTATGAAAATATTTCCACTGCCATTTGATATAATTCAGCGTTGGACTTCGATGCATGAGTGTAGTTGGATGTTCACTACATGCTCGCTTTTGTAGAAAGACGATTAGCGAAGTTCCATGCTGCTATTTCACTCCATTGATATATGTCCCAATTGCATTAAAGTCCTTAGCCTTCCATCTCCATTTCCGTTATAATAGTTGAAAGAACTGCCATATTATATTGTTCCATATTAGACTGTAGCGTTATATCATCAAAAGTAACATGTAGTAGCACGGTTGCAATACACGTGTCAGCCGTAGCGTAGATTGTGATGTTATAAAAGTGTTTCTCAGGTGGCGAGAAAATCACTTTTGTCTGCCGTCTTAAAATGCCAATATCTTTCAAATTATAATCTTGAAAATGTTCAACCTTTCTACACACTTTAATATAGTACTGCACAATCGAATTAGCTTAAAGGCATTAGTCAACTCTTGATATATTGTCTTGTAGACTCGTTAATGTGTGCGTTTCAACTTCGCCTAGTTTCAATCACCGTAAAATGGAACTGCGGCACTGCTCCGTGCTCGTTCAATGCGGTGGGCTATACCACACGCTAAAGATGACTTGCTTCACTTATTCACTCGAAAACGACTATATGACATCAGAAATATATATGCGGTATGAGACACATGAGATATGAGAGCTCCTCTCTGCTGTGCAAGACCTTTTATCAACTTCTTAAGGGGCGTATCCATCCCTTCCATAGCTTGTTTCTCCGTCATTGCTAGAATTTCTAACTTTGGCTATACTTGACGGATTTTCAAATTTCAAAAACTCAAAAATAATTTCTTCAAAATTCCAAATCAATGCCATAACTGAAAATAGGTTTCCACAATTCTGCATTCCAAAAGTAATTAAATATGATAGTTTCAGTAATCTCCGTCTCCCTCCAAACTATCATTCATTGGTTCGAGTCTTTCCTCCAATCGCGTAACTTCTTCCTCAGCACAATTCCATATTTCCCTGCGACTGCGTCGTAAATCTCAGATCTTTCTCGAACAAAATCATGACGTCACCAAGAATCTCAGCTCAAGCAGCCTACTTGCGTGAAGTCTGCGTCATCCGTGCTTACGTCATGAGTATCCACGTCACAACTATGACAGCCATAACTTAATTCATATTTGCCAATACAGCCATCGTGGTCTCAATATAATTCAATTTACGGGGGCAGTACGTAGCCTAGATGCAATTGTTGTACAGCCCCCTGTGATATGCTGGATGGTCTCCGATTTGCGATGGTATATCCTACATATGTCATCTGGCATGTCTGCCTTAATGATGAAATTAAGGTAGTTCTTTGTTGCCACAACTTGAACTTGAATCATGATCATGAACCCCTCAGTCTCAGGAAATAGATCCGCATGTGTCAGTCAGCTGTTCGACGCACGTATGTTGACATATTATTCTTGACTGAGATCATAGGGATGACGGCCGTGCAGTGCTTTCTGAGTCTACTGTTGAAGCTTGTTGGTTATGTGCTCTTTTGACGTAGCTAGCTGCACATTCCGGACATGGAGGAGGTCCAATGGCGTGTAATAATAGTAATAATAGACTAATAATAATAATAATAATAATAATAATAATAATAATAATAACAACAATTATTATTATTATTATTATTATTATTATTATTATTATTATTATTATTATTATTATGTAGTTATGTTACTAGTGAAGTGGTATAAATTGCAATATCCATGAATGCGGATATTCGCAGATATTCGCGAATGCGGTTAAGGAATGGTTGTGGATAACGTTTTGTGTACCCGCACAGGATTCTACGACACCTCCACTGAGAATTCCTCCCATTGTTATAGTAGTTTAACGTAATACTTTACCTGGTACGTCGGGCACACATTCCTTTCCATCGAAGCCGTACGCTAACTTGCAGGTACAGCTGTCATTCACACAGCGGGTATTTGGGCCCCAGGCTATCATACACTGTGCCTCCTCATCGCAACGCGACGAGTTCCACTCCGTAGGCACTGAAACAGATTTGCAGTTGTTTCATCTATTATAGTCTAGAAGTAGTCATGCTAAACGTATCCCGTGACACGGGAGAAGTGATACCAATGCATTACGATAATTACAAAGGCATGATCAGTGCGAGGAGGACTATGGATTTCTATACGACAAATGCCATCGAAAGCAAAATGAGTCACCAATATCGGTTCTTAAAATTTCGTAAACATTGTAATTATTCAAATGTTCTTCGACAAGTTGAAATTTTACAATGCTCATTCAAAAATACTCTTTGAATTTCAGTTAAGTAAAAAAAAAAAAAAAAAAAAAAAAACATAAATTCCTGGATAAATTGATTTTGTGAACCTAAAACCAGCGGTTTTGTCTTCTGTCTTCCGTTGCAACTTCTTCAGCTAATAATGTATGATATAGTAAGTGATCCATTATTTCACACCACACTGACTAGGGTTTAAAGACCGACTATGTCTTTTGAACGAACCAGATGTGCAGTCGCACGTCGAATATCTCATTATTGTTGCGAGCACAGTGATAGAAAATTCTTGTCTCAATTTCTCCTCCCCACGTATCTATTCTCGATAGTATGAGTGGACCTTAAGACTGTTATTACTTACAAAGGAGGCATTTCAATTTGTCGGTCGATGATACGTAAGATCTGGTACACTGACAGCTACCCCTGAAACACGTACGGTTGCACGTGGTTTCAATAGATCTCTCTGAAAGACAAATAAATGTACAGTACTTTAACATTTTGAAGAAATGATTTCCAGTTTTCTTTTTTCAGAAATATGTAGAAGTTAGCAAAGTTTCTAGAGTTTTGCCATGTATGTGGCGGGGTTTGGGCTCATCAGCAGATTCAAGAATAATGCCTGAGGACGTAAGTACCGTACTCGAAAACATAGTGCAAAAAGGGTGATCAAAATATACTGGATACAAATGAAAGTAGGTGGAGGGGGTTAAATACTAAAGGCAGCCTACCTACACCTAACAAAGCATCAGCAAAAAGGGTATGGGAGGATGGGGTATTAAATATATTCGAAGGAATAGGTATCAGGTACTTATGGGACAGATATTTAAACAGGGAGGGGGAAATGGTGTACAGAAAAGTGTACAGAAGGGTAAAGGAAATAGAACTGCAAGTGCTCAGAAAAAAGTGTAATAACAGAGAACCTTAACAGAAATCAGGCAATATATGAAAATAAAGCCTGGAGGTTTAACAAAAGAGAAATGGGAAGGATAATTTGGACGTTAATTCAGGTGAATAAGAACAAAGGATTGAGAGAAGTGGGAAGGTTATGGGTGTAGCACACCTGCTCAGAGATTACAATGAAATCAAGATGACAAGAACAAAGATTGTAGATAAGGGAGATACGTATAAACAGATCAGAAAGTGAAAACGAATACCACACTTTAATAAAATTACTAAATAGGGAATGGAAGAAGCCAGGTAAATTAGCGACACTGTTTTAATGCTAACAGGGGAATATGGAATAGGAAAGAGACAGATGAGAAACACAACAAAGATGCACGTGAGACAAATAGTAGGGTTGAGGAGACAGCATCTTAAAAAAATAAAACTTAGTTAAAGTTCAGGATAGCCTCTCTGTGCTAATTAGGATAGTACACTGCGGGTTATGAAGAATCTCGAGAAGTCGTAGTATAAGGAATTGATTTAAGTGAAGTGTATCTGCAACGATCGATGAGAGCATCATTTAATAAGGACATGACAAGATGGCAACTTACCTGTTATATATTTTCGAAAGGCTGACATATTTGTTGTTGTAGGCGACGATGTACAGTTTTGCTCACAAAAGGAATTCTCCACATCAGGACAATACGGATTCTCTCTATTACAGTTATCACCGATCGCTAAAACAAATAATGTAAATGTAAATACATGATGCATAAAAAGTCGCAAGTGGTAATTTCATATCAGATTCATCAACACAAGTAAGAAAGACCTCAAGTGGCTTCACGTTATTTCCACTCAAGAACTGAAATGTCAGTTGGTCACTACGTTTCTTAACGTTGGTAGAGAAAGGTTAACTCGTCTAACCTGGTGTAAGTCGAAATTGACATCACTTGGATGCAGTGGCGCCTGGTGCAGAAATCAGTTGTGAGTAGGTGAGCAAGGCCGGTTTAAAGCCCTAACGTAAACAGGTTTTAAATTGCGCGCATCTCAGCCATGTAATATTTCTGATATCTCGCGAACCAATAAGGTTAGAGACTTGTACGAGGTGTCAAATTACTGGGCTGACGCGCCCTTTCCAATGGCAACATATTTCCACCCCAAAATAAAAACTCCCCTACTAGGGGGGTAAAAGAGTAATTTTTTAGTGATTCCCGGTCAATGCATGAGAGATTTTCGAAGTGAAATGCCATGTCCCGTGGTTCGGATTCCACGTAAAAAGGAGGTCCTGTGGCTCATGATATCAAGATTAACGGTCACGTTAAACTACAAGCTTCCTTTTTTAATTTTTTAGTAAACGTTGCTTTTCATGTACGACAGACATGAGGTCTAATGCAATGATTAAATTAAATGCTGTATTGCTTGCATGACATGCAAAGGGGTTGACGCCATTATGAATTTTTTTTGTACGCATACGCAATTGTTTTTTTTTTGTATTTTTTATGGATGAGTTGTTTAAATAACCAAAAGATCGAAAACTAATAGGTCATCCACTTTTTAATATCTCATGAGCCAATAAGACTAGGGTCTTGTATGAGGGGTTGTTGGACTTGGGGTGACGCCCAGTTTTTGAATGTATTATTTATTCTTGCCAAAAGGCCTAACTGCACTTTTGTTACTATCTCGCGAACGAATATGGCTAGGGACTTGAATGAGGGGTCGTAGGTCTTGGGGTAACGCTCTGTTTTTTAATGTATTTTTATTTTTTGTCAAAAGGGCCTAACTGTACTTTTGTTAATATCTCGCAAACCAATAAGGCTAGAGGCGTGTACGAGGTGTTCAAAGACTTGGAGTGGCATTTCCCTTGCGAATGGTGTATTTATTTTCCCAAAATAAAAATAATTTGAGAAAGGGCCTAACGCTATACATGTTGAAAAGAATTTTAATTTTTATAAAACGCACCCAGTATCAAACGCGTCTACTAATCGTACTGCACCCGAAATTTGAATGTTTATAGACAAAAATGACGATATTTTTCGAGCCCCATGCTAAAATGTAACGTGTAACAACTGAAGCTGGAACGAGGCGCAAACGAGTTTTGTTAGCGAGCTCAGCCTAGGGGAGAGCGAGATCACGTGATTTGTGATGCCTGAGTGAATATAGCAAGGTGAAAACTTGATTAGAAACGAGTATTTTACCGCGGATTAATGATAATTATTGTTATAAAATGTATCATTGGTTATTAGCTGACAGCCAATGAGAAGAGGTTTTATGGACGAGAATATCACCATTACCTAATTAATATCATTAATTATTCCAGTTAAGCCCCAAGAAAAACTTTTTATGGTTTGGAATACTGAAGAAAATTACGAGATGTTATTATCAGTACTTTGAAAGTCGATGGAAGTGAGAAGCACACTGTAATTAGTATTATTCAGGTTCACGCTTTTTATTTAGCGGGAGCTAAAATGGCGCTGGAAAAAGTTCGAGTTGGAGAAGGGAAACTCAGAACGAGGGTTCTTAAGCCCAGAGAAGTCGTCGAAGACAGCCGTGTTACCGGGAGTGTTGAATCCCCGGGCAGTAAAGCCGAGTGCGGTGTTGCACCACTCGAGAAGACAGGGCCGATTCAGGCATAGTTAATGTACGGCCGCGCTTATTGCAAATCTAGTGCAAGTTGAGCCGAGATATAAATGCACGTTTCTGAACTATTCTACAAAGTAATTAATATAAAAGTGAATACAAGTTATACTATTGAGTATATGCAAACATTTTATGAAGTTTCAACGTCGCAGATTCGAAGATTAAGGCAATTTATAGACAGTATAACTTTACTGCAAGAAAAGTTACGCATTTCGATACGAGAAGCATTTTTGTTCGGCAAGTTAGCAGCTAACGATAGTTCAGTCCACAAGACAACGTGAGTAACAGTGTGTTATATGAACATTGAAGCCTTTGATTATTTGAACATTATTATGACTGCAAACATGAATTTAGAAGAAACATTATTTGACATTATGAAGATCTTAGTGATTATGGAATAGAAACTTTATGCGATTGGGATATGTTATTGCAGAGTTGTGATTGGACAACATGGAGCAACGTTAGTTAACTACAGAACTATGTACAACATCTAGAATGTCTACAAAGTCAAGTACACATGAAACATTATGTACATCTCTATCTAGTACAATTAATGTATAATCATGTACTTGTAATTTCTGACTACGAGCAATTATTATAATTCATTGACCAACTACATGAACATTACTAACCACGATTATGATTCGATCTACAATTTACAAATCTTATTAGTAACAATGGAATTAAATCGACAATATTGCTCGAATATAATCTGGAAGTTCGAATGGAGTCAGCGAATGAAGATCTATCAGGAAGAAAGAAGATGTCCGGGACAAGGCCCGGCAAATGCTTGAAACTTGGAATCCATGTACGAGAGGGACGCAGTTCGATGTCCGGCGGAGATGGGTGTTTTCCGAAGAGAAAATCCTTCCTTATCCGAGGTCGCTGTTCTTTCGCTGGTGTGGATGGATTTGGTTTCAACATCGTATTCTTGGGAAGATGAAACATCTTGGTATTTTTCTAATAACTGATATGAGCTTCAGGAGTCTTCAGACTAGGTAGAAGTGACCAGCATTATTATGTAGTTAGAGAATGGTGATGGCATTTGAGCAACATATTTCTCCGCATTTTCATTATGTATTTTCACTTCGATGTTTAATAAGTTTATTCTACAAGACCATGTAGGATGATTGTCTTCAGTCGTCCATACATGAAAGTTCATCTATTCAGTTTCTGAACTGAAGACTATTTGTTTGGGAATTTATTTTCCACTTTTGAAATTTTTATGATATTAGTATTCGACGTTTTTCGATTTTTGAGTTTGGATTTACGGCCGTTTTATCTTGGATGCCTATTAAATTCATTTTGAGTAAAATGAATTGGGCATCTTATTGTAAGAAGAAAATATTAGTACAGGGGAAGCAAACTACGTGTGATATAATGTGAAATATCACTAATATTATGAACATTCGACGATCTGGCAAGTAATATTCGTCACGATTAAGATATAAAGTCATGTACTCATGGACATTCTTAGTATAGAATGAATATACATTCAGGAGTTGACATACCCATTTATTTGAAGGAAAGCATTGCACTTTCTTTAAATGTATCATTATTAGAGTCATATCTTCTTAGAAGATAATTTTATCCGACAGCAGGGAATTCAGATATAGTCTATTCCAGTCGTGATTGATTTTTATGGGAAACTTAAATAACACTTGTCGTTATTTAGATACAAATGTAATGCTACGTTATAGTGTAAACGTAATATTGCAACCGTGTAACTTTGAAGTTAAGATCAGAATATTGAAACACGTTTTTGTATTTTTATTACATGTATAGTAACAAAGAATTGCAAACAAAGTAACAGTATTTAGTAAATCTACAGAGATCCTTCATAAGCAACTTCTATGATCGTTTTGAGAACGAATGTAAAGTCATAAGAACAGATATTGATGTTGACAATGTAAGCAGTTGTTTGGGACAACGTTAATATAAATGCAAGTACTACAGGAGAATTGCTAGAAACAACTGCATTGAGGTTGTAAGAATAGTTTGTTGATTATACGAGGAGGGTTCATGCCGTATACATAAGTATAGGAGACTGCGATGATATATCTGATGGAATACAAAGGTGTTTGCCGTATTTGTGCATTGTAGTACTGTTGTGTTAAGATTAAAGCATTGTTATATTGAGTAGTGTTAATGAGAACTCCTATGTGTGAGTAGATTCACGATATAGAGGGAAAGATAGAAGTGGAGTAGGCGGAAATATATTTGGGAAACGGAATTAATCTTTGTTCACTTAACTATTATTAAAACTTTATTAAACCTGGAACTGAGTAATAATCATATGAACTTATCTTAGATGATTGGTCATATTGGACCGATGATGACTTTAAACCTAATACAGACTAAATCGGTATAGCATTTTTAAAGAAAGCAGAGAAGGGAACATTTGAAATACAGCTAGTGTTAATAATAACAAGTCTAATACACTACATAAGTAAACTTGATGTGATAGACAATTATAAATAATGTATATAAACAAATAATAATTATTTAATTAAGGGTATTATTATTTCCAATAATAATGATTTATTTTTGCACGTTTAAAATTTTTAGAACGTTTGGGAGTAGATGATTTTGAGATGAGAGCGTGAGTTAATTGAAAGACATGAGTGAATGGAACTTCGTCAGTTGCAAATGACGCTAGTACTGTAAATAATTAGAATGGTATTGTATGAAAGTGTTTGATAAAGAAACAACGGATTTATGAAGGTGTTTGTGATGTATAAATGAATGAGATTGGGATCTGTTTGTGAACCGGCAATGTTACAGTTTTCGCCGTGTTAAAATGAAACGGGAAGTTTGAGAACAGGTGTGAGACGAGTAAGCAGCTTGTTGTATCCCAGGCTCGATTATATAATGGTGAAGGCAGAGTGCAGGTGCAGTTTAGCGTGGAGAGATCTGAATGAACCGTGTCACAGAGACGAGACAGCAAAACAGGTGTTGTTCTCGACACGCGTAACTATGTTAAATATTTTAAAGGAATGTCAGACTCTCCATAACCTGATCGCTAATTGTTTTATCGATCTGTAAATGGCAGAGGCCACCCAAATTGTAACTAGCTTATGTAGGAAGTCGTGTGAATTCAGTGTTATGAATGGAAGGAAGGATATGTGTGTTTATTAATTAATTTAATTATTATTAGTATAGTAGTCATGAGGACGTTTTGGGAGAAGAACGATTCAAGTGCTAAAATTGGTACAAAGAATAAGAACTTCAAAGTCAAAGGTTTAGCATTTGCTGACGACGTAGCGTTGTTTGCTGAATCAGAACAAGAAGCTATTAACCAAATTGATAAGTTAAAAGAAACGGCGGAAAAAGCGGGCTTACAGATTTCGTTGGTAAAAACAGAGATGTTGACAAGTGATCAGAAATACACTAAGAAAATGATAAAAACAAATTATGGGAGCATCAGGGTCACTGACCGATTTAAATATCTTGGAGAAATAATTAGTAGCAATGGGACGGATAAATTGGCAATCGAGAACAAAAAAGGGAAATTGGAAAGATAAAATTTTTGTACAAAAAATATTGTACCCATGTGAGTAATCTCCATGGAAAATATGCTTCCGCCTCCAGCTAGCGTCAGGACTCAGTCGTGTACCGTTCCCCCATTGAGCAGTTGCATATTTTGGATTTGAGACTAAAAGGTACCAACTCTACAATGATAAGGCACAACTCTATTCTAAAGATTTTAATTCAGTAATAAAATCATGGCTTCAAACAAATAAAACAAACATAAAACAAAATAAAAAAATTACTCCCACAATCCACTAATATTAACATAATATTGTCATAATAAACTCATATCATAACTCAAACCTTTACCCTTATATTAACTTTACAATTCACTCCAGTGCGCTGATGCACATACAACTTCATAAACAAAACTGTACTTTGATTCTTCTGTCATCTAATGTGACTTCTTTAATTTCACAAAAATACTTATTCCTTAAACCTCGTCTTAATTTGACAATTATGTGTACCGTGTGTGTTTGATCTCTCTCTTCCCACCAAATGCTTTACATGCATTAGCCTATTCAGGTGTTGCACAACAATCTACGTGCAACTCCATAATTATGTAAAGCTACCCCTACACTTCTCTATATTTATATAGCTCCACTGCATGCCGTTGTGATTTCACCTTCAAAAGTTTTGTTATTGCTGTGTCGGATGGTATTATTAAGCTACCCTTGCAAGCGTAGCCTGTGGCGTTGAGTAACCAACTTCTGAAAAAGGTGTCAGTGACAGTAACAAATGCAACTTCCAACCATTCGTTAGATTGCTAAAATCATGAACCATCAGGGTGATCTATAATTACCAATGTGTTCTTAAACCACATGACTCCATTACTCAATATAACAATGTTTCCTTCCATGTTACTACTAGGGTCTAAAATCTGCCCTTCATTAAACTTTCTTTCACGGTTCGCTTGACCGCTCAGCCCCTCTTCCGAGCGGCCTGTATACAATGGGGTGGAGTGAGGTCCCAACAGTACCTCGACTCTCGCTTCCTGCCACATGGCTTATCTCCCCAAGCAGTAATACGATTTTTAAAGACAATACCGTGGTCACAGTGACACACATATCACAATGGATTTAAAATGAATGGTATGCAAATAGGTACTGGATGAGCTTAACATTTATTCCTACCCTGAGGATAATAATAATTGGCACCAAATAGGTCCATTTCAACATGAAGGCACGAGATTCATAAAAACATTGGTCTATCTGGATAACCGGTATCTTAATAAATGCTGCGGTCAGTCATATACTGCCGTTCATAAGATTCGCTTCACAAGAGCCGAATCACTCAATAATAAGTTCTCGGGCGATCAGATAGAGTGCAGAGGTGTCCATCGTTCTCCTCTCACCTATCACAGGATTCGAACCCGGAACATTCCATATCCATCATCAGAGTTAGGGTCCAAACACTAATTACACTCTGGCACAAAGCACATATCCCAGTATGCCCACGGCTATACGAGATTTCATACGTCGAATAGATTACCTGGTTCCATGACCTAATGTTATGATCTTCGTCCGTTAATTATTAAGAGAAATCTATCAATTACTCTATAAGCTTTTACACAAGCTGAAAATTCAATTCACTAGAAAGCTCTTCCATTTCCTTGCATAATTATATTCCCATTAATACAATATATTCTGATATTAAATTCTTTTCTTCATCCCTTAATGTAATCTTACTACTTAGATCGATAAGTCTTCCAATTAGCGTAAATCTTTCTTGCTTACAACATTTTGCCTGATGTATTCATTCATACCTTTTATTATTTATTATTATTATTATTCTTACTGACATAAATTACCAAAATCCGACACAACTTTACCATCTTAAAACTCGAACATCCGTGTTCGTACGTTAAGTTTACATAACTGAATTGTCATTTTATTAACAGTGGTAACGATTAATCCACTCACTGATGCAAAACAACATCTCAACTCTACTAAAATCAACACAATAATGATTAAACCTGGAGGGTCTACCTCCTAATACTGATTTTTACTGGCATTAATTTTATAATTCTGAAATCACATTACATGCAGTGGTCTATACTCCTACATAATCATAATTTGTGGGGTACTCACATATCTAGGCTCATCATGGTGGCTCCAACCACCTATATCCTTCCGGGTCGCCTGCCATTTGCAGAATTAGTGCGACATTTGCATCTTGAATATACACATTTTATGATACATTTCTTTCACCAACCACACGGCACTTTTCATTTCTATAAAGCAGCTATTGCTTCCAAAACACATGACACTTTAAGACACTTATTAAACCATTAATTTAAAAGATTTTTCACATATGAATTATGCATAACACACGTCACTTTTCACACTTTTCATTGGTTGAAATTCCCTGGAAAAATATCAGAATTGCAGGTATCAACGGCATCCTCCATGCTCCTACCAACTCCTGATTGAAAGTCTGGTTCATCTGCCTCCGGAATCACCAACAGTCTATCAATAATCCTAAGGTAAACTTCCTGCTTTGCATAACTATGCTTACTTTCGTCCTGAGCATTACTATTTGGTATTCTTAAGACATTACCAAATGCTTCATAAAGTTTCTCCCAGCGCAGTCCAGCGCAATAAGACATGTATAACCAGTCAATATATTATACACTGCGCTTAACATTGTACATAATTTTCACACAGATTATTACATTCAATAGTTCTGCAACTTATATCACACGGTACTTCCTATGTGAACACAAACCATTGCTCGTACTGCTGACTACACCTGCAGCACGACTTTCCTTAATAAAGCCTTCTAAAAGTTTTACTGCACGGCTTCCCAAGTTGAAGTCCGGGCCTCCTTCCTTGACTTTGGTAATACGCATTTCACACAATAAAGTTCGTTGACTACCGTACTTCTTATTACTTCCTGACTATGCATTATTATCTTCTCACTTGGTGCAATACACTGCGCGGTGAATATAACGGTTAACACTCAAATGTTCAAGTCTTTGTTTGAGCGTCCTTTCCTGAGCCGGACCGACATACGTTCCGCGCTCGAGTCTGTTCAAAAACTGCCAACAACTGACCTCTGCCAAGGGTCGACTCCCTATTATTGGTTTCACACAAAAAGTAGAGCTAGAATTCCCGCGCTATATCAACTCCTCTCCCAGCATGATTCTGGTCTCGAAACAATGCTCATCGGGTTCCTTTTTCTTCACTGATCCCAAAACTCTCTGCGTGCTGAAGGATCGATCGGCCAATTAGTTAATATTAATTGCTTTTTCCATGGCGTGGGGACGCGGTTTCAGTAGGAATCCCTGGCGACATCGTCAAACCCAGCCGCGAACATCCATAGTCCTGTGTCCTTACGCACTCCATTAAATATGGCTCAATTTCGCAGATTAAAGGCTTTAAAATTAGCCTCCTGGCTAAAGATTCACCTGTGTGCAACTCTCATGTCATTGCGTTACTCCAATCACGAGTAATCAATGATTTTCCTTGGGATCTCTCCCCTTCCTTCTTAGTCCTATTCTCAAACGGGGAAGAACTGGGTCATTATTCAACCCCCCGACCTCTTCCAGACGACTTAACTAGGTCAGCGAGATTGACAGGGCTCCAAGCGTCTCCTCCCACAATTCTGGGGCTATTAGTAAACTGTCAAACTCTCTACTTCTGCGTTCTAAGTCCAGCATAGCCTACTCCATGTAGTCCATTAATGCTGTATTCCGCTCATTTTCCCTGCGTTATTTTAATAAATAATGCCATTATCAACTGAAATCACACCAATGATTAAATATATACTTTCCTCTAGGGGTTTTTACAATGAAACTCCCTCAACAGACCTCGGGTTCGTTCCCTGGTGGAACCTTTATTCTGAGATCACAGTCTCTGAGATCCACGTTCGATATCAGTCAGCATGACCCCCTCGTGTTCAATATATACAATAAAAAGAACCTGTCTATCAATGCAAAATTACGACATTTTAATACTGTTGTTAGACCAGTCATCTTGTACGGCATGGAAACTACAAATATAACCGGAATGGAGAATTTGCTCAAGATAGAAAGAAGAATTTTAAGAAGGATTTATGGTCCTAGGAAAACACAGGAAGGTTATAGACTGAGATCGAATGCAGAAATTTATAGTAAAATCGACAACCTTGAAGTGATGATCAGAAAACGGTGACTTCTGTTCTACGGACATATGGTCCGCATGGATTACTCAAGGTTAAACAAACAAATTTTTGATAAAATCTGGAACTATAAAGGACAAGGAGGCTATGTAAAACAAATGAAAGAAGAACTTCAAAAATTCAAAATTACTGAAGAAGATTGTCTAAATCGAATAGAGTACAGAAAAAAATTTGGTCTCAAAATTCTTGTCGGGGAGAAGAAAAATCTCAACAGAGGAGAATGGACTGCTGAAAGATGAGCTGCACAGTCGACCAGGATGACAGACTTCTGGAAGAGAAAGAAGGAAACTAGACCTATAAAGAAGTGATATTTGCGTGGTCCTTGTTGGCTTGTCCGCGGTGTATATATATAGTAGGGAATTTTTATTTATTTTAGGATTTTTGCTAATAAACTTATTTCGTTTTATAAGTTCTGTGTCGAGTGACTTATTTTAACTATAAGCAGAGATGGTGTTATGGAGCATCCTAAAGCATGTAAGGAGCCCTTTATCCTACACAACCCCGAGATGTAAGGTACGTTTTCTCACTCTACCACCAGTGTATTTTTGTTTTATCCATAACAGGATCGTAGACTACTGTGTATAATCCCGAAGAGCTTGTTGGTTGGATATTGATGGTTTGTCTAGCCGGAAACTTTCATAATTCTACGATCCAGCTGTGCTTTGGTTTTCCAGCAAGTGACTTCTCGATTTTTATGGGTACAGTACCTACTATAAATTGAGTGTGCTATAAAACGCACCCTGTATAAATTGCTCCTACTAACCTGGCTACTATCAATCACAGTCAATAACATCATAATCACTATAAATTGTGTTCAGAATAAATCTTGACATTGAGCAATGTGTGTGTATATCGCTTATAGTCTAAAAATTGTTCATGTAATTATTATTCTTGCAGTACTTACAAATTTCCACTTTTGAAAAATATCAATCCACTTCATTTATTTTATTGTTATTATTCTTGAGATGACTTTACTAAAATTTAATTCACGTGTATTAGTTAATATGGAAGTCTCAACAACCAGCCACGGAAAGCCATGTGCCTACTATAAATGATATACATATATTGTTAAAACAACCAATAAAGACCGAACTCTTATTTGGCGATGTTCAAAACAAAGATCTAAAAAGAGTCGAGGAACTATTAAAACAAAAGACTCCAACGTACTTGCTTCAAACGAGCATCATTGTAAATCTCAAATTAATACACATTTAAATGGACAAAATACTCTAACCAAGTTAAAAAGCAAGTCCAAGAAACAAATATTGCTGCTCAAGATAGTGCAGTGTTTGTTCAAAATCACTTATCATGTCCTCAAAAAGTAATGTTTGGACAGTTGTCAACGTCTAAGAAACCCTCAACACTATCAAAGTCAACACAGACTACGGAAGAGGTGGTATTACAAGAGGATCAAAAAGGACTATATAGTAATAGTGATGATGATGATGATGATGATGACAATAATGGTAATGCTTTGTTTACACCTAAAAATTATTTGTTAAATTTGTATACTGAAACAAACCCAGTAAGCTAGTCCAACGGCTTCGGCACTTGCATGCTTTACAACAATCTGGGCATACAGGTCACAATTGGGAAAACAAAGAAATTGAACAAGAGCTTCGTCGTACTGAAATTATTGTGTAATGGGTCTACGTAACCGCTTAAATTATGTCTTAACAATAAATATACTACTTTCTGCCACTTTGCTACAGCTTTTCTACCACTTTGCTACCACTTTTCTACCACTTTTCTACCAATTTGCTACCACTTTTCTACCACTTTGCTACCACTTTTGCTGTCACTTTCAACTGTACATATTAAATATAAAAGTCAATGCTAAATGATTATATTGCCAAAACAGTTATAACCTTTGTAGTGATCAAATCATACTAACATGTTAGTTGCTAGTATGGAACTTACTACAACTAACAAAGGTAAACAACGTGTACTCTATAAAGGCTACTCTTATAACTATAATCTTCAAAATGAAAAAGGAATAATATTTTGGTGATGCTCAAAAGAGAGGTCAAAAAGATGTCGAGCCAATCTAAAAAGTAGAAATGGTGAGGTTTTAAGTGTGAGTGATCAACAATGTGGTGTACCAAATGAAACACTGTTAGTGTCGACAAAAAATCATGATAATGCTAAAAAGCTAGTACAAGAAAAAGATGTTGCTACTCAAAATATTGCATCGTTTATTGAGCAACGTTTAACCCCTGATGTAAAAGTGATGCTCAATCCATCTTCCACGTCTCAAGAGTCATGAACATCACAGACTAAGCAAAATGTAGTGTTGTTGTTGTTGTTGTTGTTTTAAGGGGCTGAACTAGAAGGTTATCTGCCTTTGATATGCAAGAGGATCAAAAAGGATTAGATAGTAATAGCAAAAAGAGAGTTGTATTTTGTATGTTAATATTGTAAAAGTATTAACATTAAATAATTATAAAATATAGTATGGGTATTGTCTGTTTTTCTTAATTACTATCCCCACATCCCACTATTAATGCAATTGTTAACCATCAACAGTCTCTAGCTATGTTCAGAAAGAGAGTGGCCTTAAACAATACACTCTATCTATGGCTTGTGTATCGAGTATCATAATAATAATATAGTATCGCCAAGCCATGTTAGGTAAGGGGTTCAAACCCTTGCTTCCTTGTACTAGAAATTTGAACTTAAGTCAAACGCCTTAACTACTCGGCCAACCTGACAGTTAATAATTTAATTCGTTCTGTGCACTTGAGTGTTTACAAAAATTTCCAGAGGGTTAAAGGCATCATAAAATATTTTAGAGGACCTCTCAGGTATCGTGTCATTGGTTTTAGTAATGAGTCACCGTTCGTTGACTAACATTTTCCGTTACACAACATTATTTTGGTATGCTCTACATGTTGCTGTTTGAGTCTTTAGTCTTTTGACTGGTTTGATGCAGCTCTCTATGCCTCCCTGTCCTGAGCTAATAATTTCATCTCTATATAGTGAATCCTTATTATATGGCGCTCTTATAATAATCTTTCACATTTTCATATTATACAGTGGAAGGAATATTGGGACAACTTGAAGTTACTGAGAGGTGTTGAAATAGGCAGGTGCACAGGCAAGCGAGGAACGGAAGGATTAAGATGCCAGGACCTTGGTCAGACAAAGCAATATTCTAAGTTTGGTCTTGTAGACTTCTTGTTATTGGAGGGTCAATGCGCCAGGAGCGTGGCGTTGCTCCGTGACGTAGAGGGTAGATATGCTTTTGTCCGTCAGTGAAGAAGCGAGAGGGTAAATATTGTGCGAGGGAGAAGAAGAATCATCAGCTACACCCAATGGGGGGAGTCACTGATATTAGCGTGAATGCTGAAAACCTAATCAGCGAATCAGAAGAGATGACGCCGGCAAGCCCGCGAAACTGGACTTGGAAGGAATTTGATACTGGATTAATCCACGATCGATTTTTGTTTCGAATACCTGAGCCTGATCCTGCGTGATGAGATAAGCCATTTGATATAACTCGCATATCTGTAGTCCTATTTCTTCGAGTATGGCAGAGAATAACGATTCTCAACACTTAATTTTACCTGCCTTGAAGTTAAAGATACAGTATGCGTGTGAACTTAGAAGCTATTAAGCTGTTATTTAGGGCAACGTCATCGATATAAATTGCTCAGGACTTATGAGTGAAATTAGTAACTCATCGCAATTTTAGTAGGAAATAGATAGTGTATTTTACAAGTTATTAATTGAACATTTCATTACTCAGAAGAAGAAGCTTCAAGATGATTGGTGCCAGGCCAACCTTTGGGATGATGACCGTCCGTTCTACTCAGACGATGGCCATGGAGGAGTGGAGACCTGTAGGGCCATGCAGGGTGATGAGCGCTGAGTACTATTGCAGAATGGATAAGTACAAAATTTGATTAATTTTCAATTAGCGGAATAGCTTGTTTTATGGGAACAGTATGCACATATTTTGTGTGTTTTTGTGTGTATTTTAATGTTAGGATTTTTCTTGTTTCCGACACTCAGTTTAGAATAATGCATCGTGACTACTGGTTTATTTTTGCGAATTTTATTGCAGTAAAGTTGAATTTCAGTGTACTATGCGACTACAAGTTGTGTGCGATATTTTATTTCACTAGAGCATGGATTGCGGGTTCAGTGATAAATGGAGCTGTATTAAATTTAAAATAATGATAGAGATTGGGGGGTAATGAGATATTTTATGTTGCTATTTAATTAAGCATTGACCACCCAGAAAAACCTATGAGATGGCTCCATCCAGCCTATTTTCCTGGTACCGAAGATCCAAGAATAGCATTAAATGAATATATCCCATGGAAAATTTACACAGATGGAAGCAAAAGTGAAGAAGGAGTGGGAGCTGGCATAGCTATATTCAGATTGCATGAATTAGTAGACCAATTGAAATATAGACTGCAAGACAACTGTTCGAATAATCAGGCGGAGCAATTAGCTATACTTAAATCTCTGGAGTTCTTAGATACTACTAGGACAGAGGATGATGAAGATAATAAAGTAATTATTTACACAGATAGTAAAATAGCAATTGACTGCATTGCGGACTTCAGAAATCATAACGAACTAATTGAGAATATAAGAAGGACTACAGCTATTCTAAAAAGAAAAATTGGACAGTAAAATTTGAATGGGTTAAGGCACATACAGGTGTTGCAAGCAATGAACTGGCTGATAAAATTGCAAAGTAGGCTAAAACATTAAGTGAGGTTTGTTTCGATAGATTACCCATCTCAACTTCAAAAAAAATCTCAAAGAAGAATCAATTCATGAATGGCAGCAAAAATGGGAACAAACTTCAAAAGGCACACTTACAAAAGAATTCTTTCCAACAGTTGCAGGTAGATTAAAATCCAAAATCACCTTAACACCTAATATGACTACACTACTGTCTGGACATGCTTCGTACTTACACATACTTAAAATTATACGTAATCCCGAGTGTTCCTGTAAAAGCAGCCCTCAGACTATAGATCATATAATTTTCGTGTGCAGTGAAGTGAAAAATATTAGGCAATTCTTGATCAATAGTGTTAATAGAGACGATAAATGGCCGATTCAGAAATCTGTGCTATTAAAAAGTATTTTAAGGAATTTTCTAAATTTGTTAATGCTCTGGATTTTCAAGCTCTAAGGAAAAACGATGAATAATATTGTTTGATATTGTTAAGATTAAGTCATCTAGAAACTGAATTATTATAATGTAATTTATTTTGTTCATTTATAAAATGTAATGTAAGTGCATGTAGTACTACTTATGTAGTGGAGCATGCAGAGAGTATGAACAGTAAATAAAATTTAAAAAACAGGCTATTTTATGTTTGTCTTGTTGGAACTATTTGTGTAGAACCATAAGTTCTCTAATGTAAGAGTTATAAGGTTGAATGAATGGAAGTCTTGATATCTATCGGCTTATCTTGAATCGCTTACGTCAGTTGTGTGGGTTTTAGGTGAATTTGGGTCATACCCAAGCAGTGTGTAGATGGTGTCATATTTTGGTATTTTATTGAGCGGGGAAGGTTGGCATTGTGACCAACTTCCTGTCTGCAGCATTATTGACGACAGTTATACTCTGCGCAGGCACTGATCGGTTCCCAACGTGTCTTATAATTCAGTGGTTGAAATATTGCGACAATTGTATTTTTGGTGACACGTGTTATTTCAGGTGGAGTACACGGGAGAATTCTGCGGTCATTGGTTGCATGAGTGCAAGCCCGGGATATTTGGTAACACGCTGGGTTAATGACATGTGAGACGAGTGCCACAGAACACGGGAAGATTTAAGATAAGACCTGTTAATGAGGAGTGGGCCAGCAGACTGGGACTCGAAGTTTAAAATAGATACGCCTGTTTGGTTTAAGTCATGTTATTTAAAGGGATCGTTATCCATGCTAAAACCGTACATTCATGCGTCTCGTTGAAATAAAATTTTATTTGTTGTAGGTATTGCCGGTGGGCATTGGTGTCATTGTATTCATTCATTTGTTGATTTTGTGCATATACTTGTGTCGGTTAAAATAAAATGACATTCGGTCATTTTGATTGTGTTTTGCAGTGTAGTCACGTGTATAGTTTATGTAATTTTGCTAAGTCCTAAATTGAGACATTTATTTCGTGCATTTGGCACGCAGTCAAGATTTTAGTGCGGAGATCTTTGTTGTATATTAGAAGGGTAGTGAGTGTCGGCTTTGTTTAATTGTGTAGAGCCATTTTTTGTACTGTTTTCCAGACGCGAAGTCTATATTCGCATACATACTGCACCCGAATTCCGCATAGTCTTAGCCTATATCCGCTGAGATGGAAAAGGATTGTAGGGAGGTCGATACCCAGCCAGATTAACCAACACTACCCTACTAGGATAATGACTAGGAAATTCTCGATACATACCGGCCATGCAACAACACTACCGATTAGTTACACATTTACTAGAAATAAAATATCCTTAACACAAATTGGTAGGACGAGAATCTCGGATCTCGAGCGTGAACGGTGAAAATTGAGACTACGTGAATTCTAGTAACTAATTCGCAGTATTATCGCATGTAGATTGCAAGAATGAAAAGCTGATCAGATTTATAAAAAACGAACAGGCAAACAAAAATAGTGCCAGGGATTTATTACCAAACAAATCACAAACAATAAAATATTCCCTATCACAAATAAAAATATGTAAGCAAGTTAAAATTATATACCTCACATGTCATATAGTCCTACTATCTGTAGAATAAATGTTATTAAACATTATCATTACAACAATGTAATTATATTAAGTTTTATTAAAATGTTTACGCAATTTACAGTCACCCTGTGACTATATCACTGAAGCAGTCTGATCTACATCAGCTGTTCAATCATAAAAAATGAAGTTAACACTGCAAAAACCCTACATTATACACGTGCGTGTGTAAAACGTGACTATCTATTCTAATAATAATATTATAAATTAAATTAGGTTTAAATGTATACAATATCTACAATTTTCCATGTTTCACACGGTATAAAAATTATACTATTCCCACTATCAGTCGCGATCTGACAGTCTTATAGTGTCTCTGTTAAATAACAGTTCTTTGAACAATGTTTCACACAACAATAAATTCTCAGTTACTTCTGGTAAATAAAGCTTGAATATCAAACACTGAAGTTAAATATAGCTTAGAATGTCGTGTCAATGAATAAAACAAAATAATAAAGAGCGATGCGAAACTACTTAAAAAACTCTACACACCGTGGATCATATACTAATACTCTTTGACATAAACAATACAAACATTAACCTTTGTGTTAGCGCTTTTTACACATACTGTAATAATTCGTTGCTCCACATGGCAATACATTTCCTTCTCTCGCAATACAGTGAACAATACTCATAAGTGGCGTTTACTACGCTCCCGACATCTCATACTTCCATCCTTTCCTTACTAGCAACAATCTTCAATACTCCGCACGGCATTACTTCCATAAAAAACCATCTTGCTACAGACTTGTAGAAGAATTAGTGATGTTACTAGGTAAATACGCAATTGTATATTACCGTTCAGAATGCACTCCTAACCCCAACTCTCTTCAAAATTATTAAACCTCGTGCATCAATTACAACAATTACATGTTCGTTCACAACAATACATCTCACATAGTATTTCTTATTTCTTTCAGTAGCGCTATTCGTTCACTTAGTTCCATAATATACTATTTGTCCACGTTACCCAATGTTAACAATACTAATTCGTAGTTCGCTCGTCTTTAGTAGTTAATAAAAATAAATACATATCCTCACGCTTCTGGTGTACATTTAAATAAATGAACTTTCATATTTAATCTGATTTTAAAACATGCTAGACCTCAGGTAGACTAACAAATCTCCTGGTCTATTTATTTCAGTTTAACAATGTTTTCACTTAAATTGTTAATAATCATAGGCATCATTTGACCTCAATTGTCACTACCATGATCCTATTTTATAGTGTATTTTCGTAATATCAATAACCCACGACTATATAGTTGTCAAATAAGTTGTATTCCGCTATTGGAATCTTATAACATCCTGATTGTTATAAATAATTATTTCCGTTGTAATTTTGGCATAATAATGTCTGTTAAACAATGTTACTGCATTTTATAAGAATGCTCTACTTTATAAAAATGTGATATAGATATACAAATGTATTCTATCGCTGTTACGCATTTGTAACTGTTAATAACAAACTTAATGTTCAAATGTTCTTACAATTTGAAAGTAATTTCAATGAAATATGTCATTATCGAAACATTCTCTCCTAGATACAATATTATCGGAATACCATATTATCGAAGCATTCCCTTTATAAAACCAGTTTCGTTCGAAAGTGAGTTTTCCTCAAAAATAAATACAAGAAACGAAATATTTAAGTTAAAAATGCATGCAATAACGTCTTAAACGACACACGAAGACGCATCAAAGAATTACAATGAATCTCAGAATGTTTAGCTATTATAAACATAGAATAAAGATAAGAATACCTACAATGAACTTGGTCACTCTCAAATGGATTTCTACTGCTACTGCAAAACTACAGATATTAGAGCAATCGGTTTTTCTACCTTGAGATGTCTTCTGCTGCCGAGAAATACCTCTATCAGATGTTCTTGATTCTCCGTTGAGACTGCAAGCGCTCGTCTCCCCTTGAAACCAGTTACTGCCAGGTGCGTGCGAATCAACTGTGGACGACCCCGTCTCGGTCGTGCTGCATTCACCTGCTCTCCTCCTCGGCTGGTGCTGCTAACGGCAACTCTTCCATTTTCACGGTCAGCGACCTGGGAATTGCGTTTCTTGGTCCGATTGGCTGCAAGCAGTCGTCTTATTCTTATCTCTGTATTGCAGAGTGGTGTCACCAACGTAGATCCGAAAGTCCTGGGTTGACATCTCCTCCTGATGGTAGTGGACATCTTGCTTGTAGTATAGAAATGCATTTTGGAATACTGCAAGTTGTTGAGCAGTGATAGATGTATCGATCCTTGATCTTCCAAGTCACTCTGACTTTCCAATCCATGGTATAGACTAACCTCCTTCCATTGATTTAGTTATCCATAATAATCTCCTCAGTATTTGTAGAATACGTTTGTCCTCCCCGACTCAAGTTCGTTATCACCCTGTTGACTATGATGTTGACTGTGATGTTATAACGTAGAATATATACTGTTGAATATGTTGTAGCAATACTGTAGCATGAAGTAGGCAATACTGCTGGTTATTGCTTTTCTTTAGAATGCTGTTGTATAAGCGAAGTCTCGTTCTGATAATATTATGTTTGAATAAACGCTGATCTCATCAAATCTAGTGCATTTGCACTTCACCGACTCCTCTGATAACTTCCTCGGCGATTCCTCGATCTCCCGACAGTCCAATAGCGTTTGTCGACCGGACTTCTGTTCCGTGCAAAAAGTGCTTCTCTGCTGGGCGCATGCTCGTGTCAAGTAGCTGCGTGAGAGTTCTGACTCGCTTCTCTGCTGTGACGCGCGTGCCATCGCTAGCCTGCTACCCTAGCCTCGCAAGGTTGCATTTTAATAGAAATATACTCATAGTTTCTCTATTAACCAATAATTTATATTTCTTTTTAACCAAATAAATTTCATATTGCATTCTACACCTGTAGATGTGCTCATTTCGCTTTATATATTCCAAATGTATATAAAAGCGATTCCCACAAAATTTCTCTGCTTTTATCTGATTGGCTGCTGAAATATCGTGATAGAAGCTCCTGGAACTAGCCTCTTATCAACGGGTCGTGTGCATCGCTTTGTTATTGTCGCCTAGCTGAACAAAACTGGTTTTCTGGTGTCAAACATGAAGCCTTGTACAATTTCAAGCTTCGAATGATCCAACTCTTCCTTAGTTAAAATCTCATTCACCAGAATATTTCCAAATAATAATTCCTTAAAATGCTTCAAAATTTTCCAAAATACTTTCATTATGCATCATTCACTTCCCAAAATGCATATATAATTATTAAATTATTTTAATTCCATATTTCCAATTTTTCATTCCAATGGTGCACAAGTCGGTTCGTACCTTGGCTCAGTCAAAGTCTTGAGCTGGGCTGAATTCGAGTTCAATACGGATTCGCCACTTGTCTCATGTGCCATATGGTAGCGAATCACGTATTTAAGTACTTATTCCATTCAGCATGCAACAATGTCACATACTCCCACACATAGTTTTGGAAGCAACTTGAGGACAAAGTCATGTCCTGATATTTATTTTTCATTCTCTAGAGAAAGATTTTTGTTGATGGTTTATTGAAGATGTAAATTTTAAGGGTGGTTGTTTTATTTTGTTGTTCTTGGTATATTGATCTGTTATTAAATTCATTTTTATTTAAATTCTGGTTCACTTTCTTCCTAATTAGTTAATTTTACCCTATGTCACCTTGTCATGTATGAGAAGCAATTGACTAGCAACTAAATACATGAACCGAACACTTCCCCGAAACAGAGTCTTGTTACGCTTTTTTTTTACAAGGGTTCAATAGATACCGCACCCTACATCCAAGGCAATCTGTTTAATATATTCTAAACGTGGTCTACCCCTACAGTTCTTGTCCTCAACCCTTCCTTCCGTAACTAAGCTTGCTATTCCTGGGCGTCTTAGTATGTGTCATACCATCCTATCTCTTGTCTTTATTAGCAGTCGCCAGAAACCTCTCTCCTCTCCCACTAGACTTAATACCTCTTTATTTGTAACCCTATTTACCCATCTAATCTTCATCATTCTCCTGTAACACCACATTTCAAACACTTCATTTCTCCACTTTTCTGCTAAACCAATAGTCCAAGTTTCACTTCCATAGAGTGCTACGCTCCAGACAAATGCCTTCAAAAGTGACTTCCTAATATCTAAATCTATATTCAATGTCAACAGATTCCTTTTCTGTAGAAATGCTTTCCTTGTCTGAGCTACATAAATATCCTAATCGTCTCCGGTATAATGTCATGTTTAGCAAACATTGTCGCTCAGCAGGTCTAAGCATCTGTTGTATATAACCCAAAATAGCAAACAGATTTCTAAAACACTACTCACTGGTCAATAACAAGCATAGTCGCCAAAGCGTTTTGTTGGTAGCTAACTCATGCCTAGTTAGTCAATTCTTATTGCAAGGCCAGTCAAGACCTAAAAGTTCATCTTAACGTATAGACTAATCTTTCTATCTACATACCAGTGTCTAATGAATAGTCAATATTAGTTTGGTCTTCACCTAAAATCAAAAATCCAATATCTAAATTCTAAAATCTAAAATCAAAAAAATTTTAGTAAAAAAAACATAATTTCAAGCAATACAAATCCGTATATGTCTTTCTTTACTAATTAGTTACCAAACATTTTCAGTCAATGACATTATGGTTTGGTCTTTTCAAAAAATCTAAAATTAAAAATTATAAAATGTAAATTATTAAATCTAAAATGTAAAATTTAAAATCTAAAATCTAAAAATAAAATAATTCATAGTAAAGTTAATGTAATTCCGAGTAATACCAATCCTCATATATATTTCTTTAATAATTAGTTACCGAAAATTTAAAGTCATGATATTAGTCTATGGTTTGGTCTTTTTGCAAAATCTAAAATACAAAATCAAAAATCTAAAATGTAAATTTTAAAATCTTAAGTCTAAAATCAAAAAAAATCTTACATGCATTAACTGTATATCAAACCCAGTCAACCTTTGTATTTGTAATCCAAGCAATAATTTGAAAAGAGACAAGTGTAATCGGTTTTAAACATTATCTATGCTTTTTAATATGTTTATGACATGCATATTAACTTGAAATCGAACCCTAGTCTACCTTAGTGAAAGGCTAACAGCTTAACCACTGCGCCACCATGCCCTTTTTTCTTAGTTCGATTCGTTCTAGGTCTGGGAGCTGGAAATCCAGTTAAGATCTCCAGTGCAAGAGGCACGAGTGCACGCCACTGCAGCACAAAATGGTTAGCTGGTAACATTAGACGACCGGAAATAACTGTATTTCTGTTAGCGATGCATTTCTGTCATCTGCCTACTGTCTGAGCACTGCCAGCAAGACAGTTTAGTTTAGAGCAAGCAAGTGTGTGTATAGATTATTAGCCTCAAGTATTTAAAGCTTGTTGTGCGTAGTGATCATCTTGTCCAGTAACCACTGAGCAAGTTTTAACGGTCAACCCATAAAAACAGCATGAGATAGTCGTGTGTGCTCCAAGTACTTGGGTGTGTGCATTGGCACCATACGCTAGCTTTATCTTACCCTATATAGGTAGAGCGTTGTCCCTTTCCTTTTGACATCTTCAATGACAGCATTCACCCACAAGTTTTACACTTAAACCTTTGGCTTGTTCTCGCTTAGGTTTGGTTCGGTTTAGTTTGGTTTGATTCGGTTTGGTTTGATTGGGTTTGGTTTGATTGGGTTTGGATTTGGTTTGGTTTAGTTCGGTATAGTCACCATTTTGTTCTTTCAGCTACCCTCTTTAACCGATCAAATTAAAGATAGTCTGCTCTTAATTTTTGGATCGATAAATCAGATATTGTGTACACCGTATGGTATGTATTAACCCATGCCTGCAACCTATACTCCCTGTGTACTGCAGTCTGGTCTGAAAACAAGTTCCAATGGTGAAAGACTTGTCAGTCGCAATACGTGTAGCCTACAATACTTGTTACTCTACCTAGCTAGGTGTCATCACTCACAGTAAAAATCTAACATTATGGGTTTGTAATATACTAGGAGAAACAGAGGTCCATGACCTTGTTGTTTTGGGTCTTTTGGGTAAATGAGTGCGCTGTGAAAAAGGGGGCATCATGTTGAGTCATGGGGGACCTTGTGTGTCCAAATCCGATTATCGGTTTATAAAATCTTAGGTCCATGACCTAGCAGTTTTGGGTTAATTCAATCAATAAGTCCACCATAGAGAAGATCAGAAAAATGAATACCCTTAAAACAAACCGTTGTATTTGCCTCTGCGATCAATGGTTCACAAAATATCAATTGATCCATTGGGGCATGGCCACCGCGGTCATCGCTTAGTCAACCAAAATATTAATAGCTTTATATCCAACAACTCTCTGCTGGTCTATGAACAAAGTTGTGACACTGACATCCTTTAAAGACTCGTTAAAGATCCCCTTCAGGGGTAAAATAAATCCTAGCACGCTTCACACATTTTAGAAATATTAGCCTCCATCCGTTCGCCATTTTAAAAAACCGGAAAACGAACCGTTGTAGACCGTCTTGCCGTCCTGCTGTCCCGTCAAAATATCGATTGATTTCTTGGATTACCACCACCGTGGCCGGCGACAAGCTTGTTAAATCACATGTACATAACCGGTACCGTATCTCTTAACAACCACTCTTAGTTAGAATTAAAAAAAAAAGTTTTGTATTTTTGTATATTTTTTTCAACATGTATAGCGTTGGGCCCTTTCTCGAATTATTTTTATTTTGGGAAAATAAATGCACCATTCAAAAGGGAAATGTCACTCCTAGTCTTTGAACACCTCGTACACGCCTCTATCCTTATTGGTTTGTGAGATATTAACAAAAGTACAGTTAGGCCCTTTTGGCAAAAATTAAAAATGCATTCAAAAACAGAGCGTTACCTCAAGTCCTACGACCCCTCATACAAGTCCCTAGCCTTATTCGTTCGCGAGATATGAACAAAAATGCAGTTAGGCCCTTCTGACAAAAATGAATTATTCTTTCAAAAACAGGGCGTCACAAGTCCAACAACCCCTCATACAAGACCCTAGTCTTATTGGTTCATGAGATATTAAAATGCGGATGAGCTATTAGTTTTCGATCTTTTGGTTAATTAAAAAAAGCTCACCCATAAATAATTATTTAAAAAGCCCGCCCTCTTACACAAAACCCCAAGTGCGCATGCGTACAAAACGAAAACAAAAATGTTAATTCATACTGGCGTCAACCCCTTTGCATGTCATGCATGCAATACAACATTTAATTTCATCATAGCATTATACCTCATGTCTGTCGTACATGAAAAGCAACGTTTACTAAGAAATTACTCACTCACCCCCTAGTAGGGGAAGTTTTTATTTTGAGGTGGAAATATATTGTCCAATGGAAAGGGCGCGTCAGCCCATTAATTTGACACCTCGTACATGTCTCTAGCCTTATTGGTTCGCGAGATATGTGAAATATTACATGGCTGAGGCGCGCGCAATTTAAAAACTGCTGACGCTAGGGCTTTAAACCGGCTTTGCTCACCTACTGTTGTGTGCTGTAACACACCCCACCCAAAAAAGAAAAAAAGTAGTAGAAACTTAAAGTAAGATTCCCTCCACAGAGTTTTCCATACTGCACAAACAAGCAAGCAAACTCAACACATATACACATTAATTAAACACACAATAACACCTGCGTTATTACAAAATACTCGTATTCACGAACTCAGAAAAAATTGGTGTGAGCGTGCAAAAACAGAAGTTTTCAGGGTTACCAAAAGCATTAAAATTGAACCAGCACAGCCGTAATGTTATTTTGTTATAGTGAAGTTCACAAACTACACATTTTGTTAAAGAAAATCACATTATAATGTTCTTATTATGACAACATTAACATTATCATTTTTATAGTTCATCGATTTACAAAATGTGGCTATGGAATCGCTACGTTGGGAGATTAAAAGGCCTTCAGATGGGAACAGCTGATGGCTTCCTCTAATATTTTCTCCCGTTTACTTTGAGCGTTTCTCTCTTAAACGATACAGCTGATTCCACCAGCCATGTTCTCTTTCCGTGTGACCAGTCCTGCCTCTCTGTGTTTGAACGAAGAATCACTGTGATGTCTTGACTCTGGTCTTGGCTGTTGTCCCAACAGCACAACGGTAACGCCGGGCACGCATGCGCAAAAGGCAGAGTTCATGTTTGTTGGCAATAAACTTAGAAATTCTCCCTGAGCTGCGATCTGCACAGCGAGTGTCTGACGTGGAGTGGAGCACACGACTAGATACATCGGTGTAAGGGGAGTTGAATATTTATTTTCTTTGGCTGACGTCTTTTTTGATGCGTTGTATATAATATTAATTACTTTGGTTACAAACTGTCTTTCCTTGAAGAAATGGACATACCCGAGAAAATCTTTACATTCAACAGATGTTTAGGAATCATCAATAAAGATTTTACACCATCAGTAGTTCAGAAACACACCCGAACAAGAATTTACAAAACCTTAGCAAGACCAGTACTTTGTTATGCTAGCGAAGCGTGGACCCTGAGAAAATGCGATGGGAAACGAATAACTACCGCCGAAATGAAATACACCGAAGAAAATGGATATTGCAACACCCAGAGGGAGTGGTGCTACATTGCTGCAATTGAACATGCAGGACGAGTGTTCGGTTGTGATACGATGATTACACTCTCAGGTCCCTCTGACTGCAAGTTTGGACAACAATCAATACGGGATATGCCCACCACGAGCTGCAATACATTGATGAATTCGTCGAGGCATGGAGTCAATAAGGCCCTGGATCGCTGAGGAATTGTGACCCATGCTTGCTGCACTGCATGGGTCAGTTGTTCCAGAGTTGTGGGTGGCTGAGGACGGTTGGCCAGTTGTCAACCCATCATGTCCCACACATGCTCAATAGGACTGAGGTCCGGAGATCTGGCGGGCCATTCTAAGGTTGTGATGTCGTGGAGAGCTTCTCTGGAGATGCGTGCAGTATGAACCCGGGCATTGTCCTGCTGAAACATCCCATTAGCAATGTCTGCCATCATAGGGACAACCACTAGATTGAGTACCCTATCAACGTACTGTCAAGCAGTCATAGTGCCCTCAACAAGCACTAATTGTGATTTCACATTAAAGCCAATAGCTCCCCAAACCATAATGCATGGTGTTGGCCCTGTGTGCCTCTCGACAATAAGGTCTGGGCGGCCCCTCTCCCCAGTACGTCGGCGCACACGATTCCGGCGATCACTGCGGGCAAGACAGAAGCGCGATTCATCACTAAAGACGACCCCATGCCATTCGTCGACCCACGTCGATCGTTCTTGACACCAGACCAGCCTTACCCGTCGCTGTTGTGGGGTCAATGGAACACCTTCTGCAGGGATACGGGATCGTAAGCCAGCTGCACGCTGGCGATTACCAACTGTTTGTTGTGTAACGTGGGGTGCCACAGCTGCTCGAATTTGCGCTGCTGTTGCATGGGGTTCCATCCGGGCCATCTAAATGATGCGGCGATCCTCTCTCCCAGTTGTCTGTCGCACTGGGCCTGTGCCTGGTCTACAATTTGGGTACCTTCATTTGACCACTGCTGCCATACACGTTGTACCGTAGATGCCTGTCGGCCAACACGTGCAGCGACAGTCCTTAGCGATAATCCAGCCTCACACAGCCCAATTATCCGAGCCCTCTCAAACGGCGACAGTTGTAGTAGCGTGCTCTTGTCTGTCGTCGAGGCATGTTTGACGGGGAACACTTCACTGCACAGACTGCAAGTCAACTACGCTACACCCGAGTCCGTATACTGGAGTTGATTCCTCCGCGACCAATCACGTGGGGAGACCTGTAGCAACAATCCAACGGGTCTGAAACTTCGATCGTTTACATACCTACATGGCATCGTTCCATATCTTGAAAATCAACACAAACGACCAATGCCTTCATGGTGTTGCAATTTCCATTTTCTTCAGTGTATATGCGACGAACAGCTGGAGTCACGAAGTGGGATCACAAACGAAACATAGAAGTGCTGAATCTTAACAGCAGACCTATATTGGAATACATCCATGAATACCATAGAAATTGGCTAGGACACCTCAACAGGATGGACAGAAGCAGGATCCCTAAAGCAGTCGTCAACTACTGCCCCGGTGGGAAGAGATCTGTATGTCGACTGAGGAAAAGATGGCGTGAAAATTCAAATCTTTTGTGTAGACCGTAACAGTTCTTCTAGGACTAACACATGAAAGGAGATGATGATGATGAAATTAATTTATTTTCAAATAAAACAATGTGCTGCAGCACTTCAGCACAGAAGGTGCGGTCGCCTGCTTGGATGACGCGCATGTCAACGATACCGGTATTGTACCTCATATCAGCATTATTATCCCACGCATATCCAAGAATCGAACCTGGACCTCCAGAGTGGTGGCTAACAATGCTACAGTTTGACTTCCAAAAATAATGTGTTTGCTGGAGGAGAAAGTAGGGATGAAGACGGCAGCAGGTATAGTCGCGCCGGCCAACGGATACCCATTCGGGCCCTTTCACCTTAAAAATTTTGCCACTCAGTCCCACCCAAGTAATTATAAGGATTCCGTGTAGGATTCCTTTCGCTCGACACCAGGTGTCCCTCGTCGTTTAATTGTACTGTGGTTATTGCCAATAGCACAGTTGTCTTTTACTGTGTAGACTATTTAAATACCGTATGTTAGTATTCATTTTCATGACAGCTAGAGCAAACTTTTTTCATTTTCCGTTAAAACAGGCCACTAAATTAGCAGCAGATTACTGCAATAAATCAGAAATTTTTATTTTAAAAAATCGTAAAGAATCCCTAGATGCCAAGGAATACGATCCCAAAAGTAATCTTTCTACTCCGGGAAAGAAAGGGAAAACTAGATTCGGTGACAGAAAGGAGTTTGTTAACGATTTAGATACAAACGTGTGATACAAAACATTGTACAAGAATTCTATAAGCTAGAAAAAGTTATCCCAACAATTCGAAAGTGTTGTCAATTGTGAAAGAGATGATACATATTCCATGGGGGGTAAATGTACTTCTCCTTCTTCAGTAGCCAATATGAATAGCCTATACAGGGTCTCCCAGGTAAAGTCAGACCGTCAGGCGGCGTCTTCACTCTCCACTACGGCAGCTGCCCCAGCCGAGCTTATGTGGCGGCCTCGGCTGGGCTTGTGTCGCGCGTATACAATCTTACTTACAGTTCATCAAACGAGGGTGTGAAGTGTCAGCACACAGATAAGAAGGTAATATAAACAACAGCTTCATGCAAGATTTAATTAAAGAAGCACATATGCTTTTTAGGTAGATTTCATTAGAAAGCTAACTATTGCAATGGGTCCCATATTTCGACTTCCGGAAAATTTCGACATATCTTCGCGTTTCACATCCCCCAGACCCCAAAACCACCGTGAGTTCAAAAGTTTATATATAATTTATGTATATATGTATCTATCTATCTATCTATCTATATATATATATATATCAGTTTCTTGTGGACACGATAACTGCCGTAATTTTGCACCAATCACTTTGAATTTTTTACATAATATGTATCCCTATAAAATCTCGGTCGAGTTCGTTAATGGGCAAAATCGGTCAAAGGGGGTGAAAATGGGGGGCTTTTTTCGAAAAAGTGAAATATCGCTATAACTCTCTTAATACATGAAATATCGAATCCCTTCAAAGTTCATAATATGTGTCGGATAAGTGCCAAAAATTTATGTCAAATAAGTTTTTTGATAGCACCAACCATTGACCAAAGGGGTGAGAAAAAGTGGGTTTTTCGGGAAACATTAATCATATCTCTGTTAATAGGCACAATATCAAAACCGCACAAAATGGACAATATTCCTCCAATAATTACCTAAAACTTTTGTCTGAAAGAATTTTTGATATGACCCACCATTACACCACGGGGTGAACAAAATGATTTAAATTATAAGAAAATGCCAAGTGCCAAGAGAGGTTGCCATGACAACTTTACTTTTAATTGATAAGGGATGGGTCATCAGCAGTTGCTATGACAACGCCACTGCACGAGATCACATTCAGTTTTCATATGTCTGTGGGAAGCGACTTTGGTATCGGAACTGGTAGCAAGCTGAACTTCTATGCCCAAGGTCGCGGGTTCAAACCCGGCTGAAGTCGTCGGATTTACTAAGAGCGCTAAAAAACCTGAGTTTGCTTTCCTTCGGAGGGGAAGTTCCAACGTTCGTTGCGAGTTGCTGATTGAGGTGGCATCTAGTAGCCAAGTTCACAGCTAGGTGTCGTTGACGGTAGTATTTTAGGTAGATTTCATTAGAAAGCTGACTATTGCAATGGGTACCATGTTTCGACTTCCGGAAAATTTCGATATATCTTCGCGTTTCACATCCCCCAGACCCCAAAACCACCGTCAGTTCAAAAGTTTATATATAATTTATGTAATATATGTATATATGTATATCAGTTTCTTGTGGACACGATAACTGCCGTAATTTTGCACCAATCACTTTGAATTTTTTACCGAATATGTATACCCATAAAATCACGGACGAGTTCGTTACTGGGCTAAATCGGTCGAAGGGGATGAAAATGTTTTTTTTTTCGAAAAAATGAAATATTGCTATAACTCTCTTAATATGTGAAATATCGAATCCGTTCAAAGTTCATACTATGTGTCGGATAAAGCTCAAAAATTATGTTTGAAACGTTTTTTGATAGCACCAACCATTGACCAAAGGGGTGGGAAAAAGTGTTTTTTTTTTTTGGAAAACATTAATCATATCTCTGTTAATAGGCACAATATCAAAACCGTACAAAATGGACAATATTCCCCTAATAATTACCTAAAACGTTTGTCTGAAACAATTTTTGATATGAGCCACCATTGCGCCAAGGGATGAGAAAAATGATTTCGGAATTATAAGAAAATGCCGAGAGCTATCAGTGGTTGACATGGCAACACTACTAAATTGATGAGGGATGAGCCATCAGACGTTGCCATGACAAAGCACTTGCGCGAGATCAAATTCAGATTTCCATCTGACTAAGTGTGAAGCGGCTTCGGTGACGTAACTGGTAGCATGCTGAACTTCTATGCCCAAGGTCGCGGGTTCAAAGCCTGCCAAAGTCGTCGGATTTTCTAAGAGCGCTAAAAATCTCTCAGTAAGCTTTCCTTTGGAGGGGAAGTTCCAACGTTCGTTGCGAGTTGCTGATTGAGGTGGCATCTAGTAGCCAAGTTCACAGCTAGGTGGCGTTGACGGTAGTATCTGGTAGCAACATTAGGAACTACTGCTTGAAATTTAGCGTCTGCATTCCTTACCTGAATTACAGACTAATACAGCCATCACAATTCACACCGTTTATCAGACAGATTCTACACTCACCCAAAGTACACGGGGTTATATGACCGCGTTGTCACAGCCCCTAAACTGAGGAACCAACCAACATCTCTGCGGGAGATATAATTTTGCGTGAAGAAGTAACAGACCGTTACATAGTTACACATCAGTGTCGAAACCTTGCATAAGGACAGTGTGACCACAAGTATAACAAGTAGTTCCGTGAAGAACTGTACAGCCTATTTTCATATATCCTGCTCATGTTAATTGCCTCTATCAACATACAAAATTTCAGTTTAATTGCTGTAACAGATTCGTAGATATTGAGAACCGTCTAAATATTTCAGATGGTCGCCAGGTTGGATTTTTATTTTTGTACTATTATATTAAGATTATTGTGTACGTGTGGTATTCAAACTTCAATCGCATGATTAGAACACAAGAAGTAAAAACGAGATTTTAAAATTACGCACAGCAGCCATCTTGTGATTATGCAAACAATTGAAATAAATTAGATGCCAGTGGATCAACATTTGTGTAAGCATTTAACGTGCAACGTTTCACGGCACTCGGATAGTTGATTCGCGAGAAACGTCCATTTAAATATTTATACTTCGCGTCGCCGCCATGTTGGATTCGTGCTCACCAGGTTACTGAAAGTCCTATAGGTGAACATATGGTCATAGTCTCTATGAACATAAAAATTTCAGTTTGGTTGCTGTAAAAGATTCATAGATATTGAGAACCGTCTAAATATTTTGGAAGCTTGCCATTTAGGATTGTTATATATATAGGCCATAGAGTTATGTACCATTCAAGGACACTTATTGCCTAGGTTCATTATTCAAACTTTCACATCGATCGCATGATTACGACACAAGAAATAAAAACTTAATTTTAAAATTTCGCACAGCCGCCATCTTGAGGTTTTGTAAACAATTGAATTAAATTAGATGGCAGTACATTACAATCTGCAAAATCATTTACTGTACCACATTTCACTGCGCTCAGAGAGTTAACTCACGAGAAAAGTCTATTAAAATATTTCAAATTTGCTTGGTCGCCATGTTCGTTTTGTACTTTACAGTTTTATGAATTATACATAGGTAAACTTGTATCAGTACCCTTTATCACCGTACAAAATTGCAGGGTGATATCTGTAATAGTTTCGGAGATATAGAATGTCAGTGAAATATTTCCCACAGCCGCCATTTTGAGGTTATGTAAACAATTGAACTAAATTGGACTCCAGTGCATTGCAATGTGTATAAATATTTGCTGTACCAAGTTTCATTACCTTTGGATAGTTAAATCGTGAGAAAAGTCTATTTAAAAGTCTCCACTTCGCTTGGCCGCCATGTTGGTTTTGTAGTAACCATGTTTTTGAAAGTCTCATAGGTGAACTTCTAGTAGTACCCTTTATCACCGTACACAATTTCAGGGCGATATCCGTTATAGTTTCGGAGATATTGAATGCTAGTGAAATATTTCGCACAGCCGCCATGTTGGATTGGTGAGACGTAACAAAATTCGATGGGCACAGTCGAAGACGCCGGGAATAGTGTTATGAACTTACCGAGTTTCACTGAAATCGCTCCAGCCGTTTAGATTTTATTAGGAGGGGGAACACACACACACACCTCACACACACACACACACACGCACACACACACGGACAAAAGGTGATCTCATAAGCCTATTTTTTCAAAATTGAAAATAGGCTAAAAATGGACTCCAAATGACAAGAAGGTTACCGTCCCCATAAGACAATAAAATGTTTAAAATATGTTTAAAATGAAGAAAAACAAAGTTAATTAATCTCCAATTATAAAATACTTTCACGCGATAAATGAGGTCTGATCCTTCTACGAAAACCTGCATATTCTGCCTATTTTCGCCTATCTCCAAGTTTGTCCGGTGAAATCTACCTCCGCCTTCCGGCGTGCCGAGAGGACTTTTTTTTTTCTTTCTTGGGAGTCTTGATGACCTCATGTCACCAGTTAAGGGGAGCCTTGACTGAAATTTTGCCCATTTCCTAAAAAAAAAGAAGGAATGTTCAGATGTTGCCCTTAAACAGATATTGTTTTAATGGGCTGAACTGCCGGTCAGTGTATTTCAAGTACTTGGTGGAATTAATATTGATTGTTTTCCAAAAACTTCGAACACACGAAAGTGTGCCTGTAAAAAACACTGTTTTTTGACGGTAGAAAAGTGTCGCGAGACTTGGAGCTTGTACTGAAAGCAGATAGAATATGTAGTTTCATTGCTCCCTATCTGTTAAACAACTTACAAAATAAATTGTTGTGCGTAATATTTCGATCCAACCTCGTACTTACCACGACCACAAGTGACGCTGTCAAATTGGGTGTATCCCGTCTTACACGTGCAGCGCATGTTATCGCATGCAGAGTTCTTCACCTGACATTGAACGGTGTGGGAGCATACTCTACCAAGTTCTGTGAACACAAAGAAAATAAAGCAGACTCAGAAGTATTGTCGTCCGATTTTGTTCATTTATTGTATACAATAGATTATATTCATATTGTCTGGTAGTATTAGGGCGTGGCGTAGTGCATCACTCTGCGATGTGGAACCGCAGCAATTCTGGAGATCAGTAGCTCAAATCAGGCATAATACTATCAAACGAGCACGTGGGATCCATTATTAGGGGAGTTTACTTGTTTGGGTACATAATGACACAATTGAAGAGCAATTAGTAACCTAGTGGAAATTTAGTTTTAAATGCCAGCCCTATCTAGTGACTTTATTACCTATTTCGTTGGTCCTGTAAAGAAATAAAGAAAGAAAGAAAGAAAGAAAGAAAGAAAGAAATATGATATTCAGTAAAGAACATGCAGTATAGCCTACTTTCTCCTAAATGCATGGGCTTAGTTATAACTCTTTGCCCTTTTCAAGGAGTATAATTGAATGCTGGTTGTACTAGGTTGTTGAAATACACCGTGCTATACGGATATTAAACGTTGATTGATTGACTCCTCACCTGAATTATATATACACACACTAATACAGCCATCACGATAACACAGGTTATCAGAAAAAATGCAACACTCACCCAAGTACACGGGGCTAAATGATGTCCATGCATCTCAAATGAAACAACAACAACAAGAACATCTTCCTACTCAAATACTTCCTCGTATAAAAGGACACACACTAGTAAGCATACAGACATCACAGTAACACAGGTTATCAGACAACTTCTAAACACACCCAAGTAATCGGGGCTACAAGACCATGATGCTGCAAAACCCCTAAAGAAAAACAACGAAAACAACAACAAACATAGACTCTACCGCAGATCAAGGTCAACGAATATTAATCTCTGTATTCGAGTGTTGATATGTGGTGTTATAAGTAGCCTACTGTATATTGTACCCTTGGAAAGAAGCATCTTACGGGACTCTGTTTTCGGGGTCATGATCAGTCCTTGTTTATAGTGTTAAGAGGAAAAATTGTGCTTCTATAAATATCCAGGGTTCATAGGGGATCTAAAGTTAAAATGACTTATAAGAAGACAGGTTAAAATAACACCAAATTTAATAACTGAATCACATACAAATTAAATGAAAACCACCCTGAACTTAATCCAGGAAAAACAAAACATGACATACAAAACTGACTGAATGCAAAACCAATCCAATAAAATCACAACTCAGCTTAGACAGCTGTAAGATAGAATAAGGTGATCAAGATATCACCTACAGAACACACAGAAAAATATCAATAAAATAGTATTAACGAAGTTGTGTGCGTGGTTGAACAAGCTATCCAGTAATGAGTATTTTAAAGATGAGAATTCACTCCCGTTCGACCACTCTAATAAGTTGTGAACTCCCGTACTGCGGTTAGGTATTACGACAATATGGGAACGTACACACGGAATGGCAAACACTAAATTAAATATGCTGACATAGTCTAACCCTTCTAAAATTAACACAATAATACATGGATGTATTTGAACTCAGACGGCGGCCGAACATGCGGTCTTATGCCAGCAAATCAAATGAACAGTCGCGTGACTCAATAAATACACAGGTTAGCCGATGCTACCCTAATAGTACACGAATGAAACTTGGCTGAACAACGCCAAACAATACAACAAATGAACGACCACGCCTAGAAAACTGGCGTATAATAAATATGACATCAAGATCCGATAAACACGGCTAGAAAATAATAGAATTATAGCGTGAATAACACCCAAATAGTAACTCAATTAATTACAACTATTCAGGCTAGACATTGAAATCATAATTAGCAAGAATAACGGGCAGCTGACGGCCGCTAACGCAGTAGCGGCTGGCGGATAATTTTTCTGGGTGTTGCACTATTTTCATTAAGGTGGTAGGTGGGCACCCGCAGGATTTTTCTAGGGGCGGGGGGTGTATTTTTTATTTCGTTACCTAACATGTCATATTGAGACATACATCGCCCCCCCCCCCTCGCAATTTTCGTTTAATTTCTTACTTGCTTTGTGACACTCATTATTTGGCTGCTCTTAAACCGTTGAGTACATAGTCTTTATGGCTTTTTTTTTTGTTCAGAGTTTTTGCTCATAGGAGTTCGCTTTTCTTTGTGAATCATCGTCATAATGTTCATTCTTTAAAACCAGGCAAAATGCAGTGGTATCACCATGTAGGCCTATCGACAAATATAAAAATCAAGCAGTTCATTAAAATAGTAATGTTAATCCAGTTCGCCGATTTTTTAAATAATTGAAGATATTCCCAAATAATCACAAATTACTAAGTTAGTTAAAACTCTGGAATTATCCCTACATCTAAATCTGTTAACAATCAGTAACTTCACTTTATGAAATAAACTGGTGTGACAATGAACAATCGAAATATTCTCGGAATTTCAGGGGGTGGGACACGGCCCCTCCTTGCCCCACACCTCCTACGGGCGCCCATGAGGTGATAGGTTAAAAGACTGCTTGATATCGGAGAAAATTGTATTCAATTGCGTGGTAAAACGGATCTATCTCATTAATAACGAATGCCGCAGTTCAGAGACAACACAATTTCATCGGATTAAATGGAATATAAGTTAGGCTAGTCTACATAAAAACCTTCACGATAACAAAACAACGCAAGTTAGGCTATATAATTATGAGGGCGAGAATTGCGAGTGTCACAAGTTCACGCGCAACATTGCAAGACATGGATGGCTTTGGCAGTTGACAAAGCATCTCAGATGTCTCCGGCCGCGCCTGCGCCTCAGCTCCTGGTTGCAGTCAGTGGGCAACGCCCAGCCGTGTTAACTGTTGGGATAGGGCTTACCCGGTCTAGCATCTCTGCCATACCCTGCACTATTGAGATCTGGTCGGTGCTTCGGCCTGGCAACGACCAAACGGACGAGCGCTCCTCGACGGCTGGCGCGCTTCGCTTTCTCAGTCAGTTCATAGTAACTTACTATAAGACTTTCTGAATTATTAAAGAATAGAATTATGAATTCCTATACATATAAAAGGAAACATACAACTTCTAGTACTAAAAATATTATTAAGGAATTAATTGTTTTTCATGAATTAATCTGGTCGTTGTGCAACACTGCAACCTTATTGCCGGCCGCCACTGCGCTAACGATGTTTGTCAACACTCCTGATCTCTGTGTGGTTGTCAATCTTACGGTCCCCTCTGAAATGCTCAAAGGTGCCACGACAAAAATAACTCAGGCCTGCCAGGCAACGAGTACTGAAGGCCTGACTGCACGGCTCCTGAATTCGCGACAATTATCAAAATTCATCACAGAATAATATCTTGAAATATTCTCACCTGGGATATCAAGCAAACACAGTCATCGGTCAAATGTCCCGTAGGTTACATTGCCGGTATAAAAGCGGCAGTCGGTAGCAGAACACACTGTCTCTACACACGAGCTTATCGAAGATCCAAAACATGTGGCACACACCTGTAACTTTGAAAGAATAAAGGATTTTCCGCCTTCAAAACTGTTTATTTCTATTACTTACAGGGACTAGTTTCGGGGGTAAATACTCCCCCTTCCTCAGCCTGTCCAACAAAACTTCACAATGGAAAAACTTTCAATGTACAAGCTCATACAAAACACATGAAGAATAAAGAATAAAGAAATAATATTATTTACAATCCCGCTCGACCCTCCAAAGAAGATACTTTTATTGGATCACTAAGACCTAGGCGCATCAGAACTCCTGAATTGGGCCGGTGCTGTGGCCCTCTGTCCCCATTGCGTCATCGTGGGACCACTCTAGTCCCCTTGTTGCTCTCGGCAAACGTCAAGGCGAGAAAATTTGTGGCCGCGTCACGCGCCGCCAAGAACTGCAGTGCGCAGGGCGTGAACAAAAACAAACCGGAATTCACCTTGCGAAGTCTCTTACAGCTGAGTGTTAGTGACGTGCTTGGGAAAAGGTGGCGGTTGGGGTTGTGGGAGACGGGAGGCTAAGGAAATGAGAATGAGTGAGGTTTGTTGACGCGCCGTGTGTCGCTGTTATGGAGATTGATTAATGCGTAGAATGAGAGGTGTCAATCTTTAGTATGTTATGAAAAATGATGTGTAAGAATAGTGGAATATAGCGGGAATTTTATCTATTACAATATAATTCGTCTATTAATGTTCTGCATAAAATGCTGGTTTCAAGTATTATTTCATTAAGATTGTGTGAAGGGTTGAATCTCTGTGCTTTATCAATTTCTATTTGTTCCAAAATATTCATGAGCGTGCCTTTATTTTCTTGATGTAAAATTTCTAAGTCATTGTCTATGGTTGTGAATTTATGCCCAGTTTCTGCCATGTGGTTGCCCATCGCTGAACATTTATTATGTTTGATGGCATTGACATGTTCCAAAAATCTGGTGTTGAACCCTCTCCCCGTTTGTCCCACGTAATCGGCATTACACTCGTTACATTTAATCTTGTAGTCACCTGAATTGCTGTATTTGTTGGTTTTGTTGAGAATATGTGAGTTGAAAAATTTATTATGATTAGTGTTATTGGTTCTGAACGCTGTTTTTATTTTATATTTTTTTAGTACACTAGTAACATTGTATGTGGATTGGTTCACAAAAGTGAACGTTGCGTATGTGGAAGGTTCTTTGTCTTCTTTTGCTAATCTGGAAACGGGTTTGTTCTTAATTTTGTTAATTATATTGTTAACATATTTACTATTGAATCCATTAGCTTCGGCAATTTGGTGAATTATTGAAACTTCTTTACGATAATCTACGTCAGATAGTGGGACGTTCCACGCTCTATTGACGAAACATGCGAGTGCTGCTCTTTTATGGGAAGCTGGATGATTAGAATCTTGTCTAATTACAGTACTGGTTTGAGTTGGTTTCCTGAATATTTGATAGCGCAGGTGATCTTTATCATGCATGACTAGTAGATCAAGGTAATTTATGAAACTGTTTGTTTCATTTTCTGACGTGAATTTATTGTTGCTGTTTATTTGGTTCAAATATTGAAAAAGTTGTTCTATTTTCGTTTTAGAGTTGTCAAGGATTACGAAAACGTCATCAACATATCGTCCCCAAAAGAACAAACCATCCTTTTTGTTAATGATTGATTCGTATTCCAGATTATCTAAGAATATGTTAGCTACTATTCCTGATAAAGGAGAACCCATGGGGAGGCCTTCTTTTTGTTTATAGATTTTCTCATTAAAACTAAATTGGTTGTTATTTAGGATGAATGTTAAGATGTTCAAAAATTCAGAGATCTCAACTTGTGTTAAATCACTATTATTCTTTAAGTTGTTCTTTATAATATCAATGGAGACGGCAATCGGTATGCCTGTATACATGTCTTTTATGTCTATAGTGTGTAAAGAATGCGTTCTGGTAAGTTTTAGTTCACTAGTTAATTCACAGAAATGTATCGAATTTTTAAAGGATGCATTAGCCTTGAGTTTTTAATGTGATTTAAGAAATGAATGAGCAAATTGAGCGAGTTTATACGTCGGACTATTTCTGAAATTGACTATTGGTCTGATAGGAATGTTATCTTTATGTATTTTAGGTAGTGCTCTTGATGTTGGTAATTTAGGGTTCATATTGACCATTTTGTTTTTTTGTTTTTCATCAAGGATGAATAAGGTGTTTTTCAGGAGCTGTTTAAGTTTCCTTTGTAAACATTGGGTGAGGACTTTTTGATTTATCTCAAAGTTGGGATTAGTGAGGAAATCTTCTGTTTTATTAATATTATATATATATATATATATATTGAACCCTTATTGATCTTCGATAAATAAGTATTCATATTTATTATTATTATTATTACTACGGCCCAGGCAGCACATAAGGAAGTCGACTTGGATATTAGGGAGGCCAGCATTTCGTAATGATTGCAACAGAAGCTGAGTTGGTAGCTATTCCTGGGGGACGGCCAGAATTAGTCGAGTTCAAGGCCAAATTGTGCAACTACTGTACCAAAATTGGAGACATAAAGGAAGAATCACGAGGTCCTCTCAACGAACATACGATTGAATCAGCCAATCGCAAGAGACCAAGCTGTGACCACGAGGTGGACGGCGTCAGTAGTAAAAAGCGCGCGGAAGTGTGTATCTAAGGAACCGCCGAACGGATTAATCTCCGCTCGAGTAATTTGAGACGTTGGATTTATTTGGAGAAGAATGACACTAGCCCCATCTTTGTGAGACAAAAACTCTGGAAGTTTTTATCCGACTCCGCCCCACTCCACCGCCCTTGTCAGTTTCTCATAAATAGTTTGGCCTGACGCCAATCTAAGTCTATTCTTGTGGAGCCTTCAGAGGCATACTCCACGCCAGTTTGAGGTGTGATTTTTGACTAAGTACTTATTGTGTGGAGCCTTCAGAGGCATACTCCACGCCAGTTTGAAGGGTGATTTTTTGACGCTCGAATTTATCGGAGTACTATTCTTGTGGAGCCTTCAGAGGCATACTCCACGCCAGTGTGAAGTGTGATTTTTGACGCTCGAATTAATCTAAGACTATTCTTGTGGAGCCTTCAGAGGCATACTCCACGCCAGTTTGAAGTGTGATTTTGACCCTCGAATTTATCTGAGTACTATTCTTGTGGAGCCTTCAGAGGCATACTCCACGCCAGTTCGAAATGTGATTTTTACGCTCTAAAATCAGTGAAGCTAATTTATTTTCTGAGCTCTGGGAAGCTAATGTCGCAGCGTTTGCAGTATCGAATTTTAAAAGCTATAATACATTCTGTTCTAAAATCAACTAAATTGTGTGATCTAATATTTCACGCCAGCGCGTGATAAACTGTAACATTCTTGTAAAGACGACGAGTTCAACTTTAAGGGGGAAGTATCGTATCACCCTAATTAGCGCTTACCAGAACCGAAGTCCAAGACGGGACGGAAATACCAGACGAGATAGCGACTGCTGGTGCAGCCAGGATTTTGAACTTGTTAACGAGCCAGTGGCGCGGACTCGAGATGTATATTTTATGTATAAATTGTGTGTATTGTATGTGTGTTTTTTATAGTGCGTATGTGCGATATAATTAGGGCCAGTCTTCGCTATTAATCGCAGTAGGACAATTGTGGGTGAACTGAGTAGCCTGCAAGCGATTATAGATAGGCAAATATTTAACATTGAACTTTTCTGCCAAGGAGTCGAGACCAAGATGATCAGCACGTGGTTTGAAGTTGGGATGAGCTTCAAGAAATCAACGCAGACGACTACTATGGAGTGCTAAATTGTCCATAGGGCAATGGGTTGAGGAGGATGTCCTTAGTCCTACATGCAGAAACGGTGATGTACTAAAATTGGATTATTTCAATTATGTAGTTAGATTTGGCCGGGGAACTTTGTAAATAGTCATGTTTTTCTTTCTTGTTTTATAGCTGTTTTTCTTGTACCGACACTATATGTTTAAATGTCCGTTGGCGCGTGGCCAATGTGTTTGTTGATATTTTGATTTTTTTTCTTGAGTCATGTGTAATGTACGCGGCGTGCGTGCGTGATTTTTATCCTTGCAATTGCGGAACCCGTTACATTCGATAAATGGTGCTTTATTAACGTTAATATTTGAAATAGGAATGGGAGGAATTGATTGTAAAACATTTTGCTGAACAGGTTATTATTCATGTTAGGGTAGCCGAGTGCACCAACTTAAAAGTAATTGTAGAACACCTTCGTTCTAATTTTGATAGATTTTTCTTGAGTCCTTTTCAGGTGACTAGTCACGGCATAGAACGATGGCGCCAGCATGTGGATATTATTTGTGTCTTTTATTTCAGGGTCTGTCACAACCCATACGTGTGATTAAGTGTGTGTTGATGTGTCTAGTGTGTGTTGATTCTACGTGAGGAGGGGGTAGTTGTCCTACCGCCCTTATATATTTTTGCTGCTGTTGTATTTTTAGATGGAAAGACAGAGTGCTCTTGGGAGACTGCTGATTCTTGTCCATATGTTTTTCTGACACACACGTATTATTGTGCTTTGGGGCACATTTCTTCGAGGTTCTACCCCATGCTCTGGGAGGTCGAGGTTATTGACACGTGGGTTGACAGACATGCAGAGTTCCACAAACCGCCCGTTTTGCCTGTGACTTATTTTGATAGGCAGTCCTATTTGTCCGACTGAACCCTGTAAGCTTTCATGCAGCAAACCTGTTCATTGTGATGGCTAATTTTAAGCCATAATTAATTGGGGAGTTCGCCATGTGTGTAACGGATTGTTGTACCTTGTATGGATAAGAATATTGTGATTAACGTAAATGTTGGCTGTTTGCCTATTGCTTTGTTGATGACTCGATTTCATGTAATTTTGTTTGTCACACCCGTGTGGTGTAGTGGTAGAGTATTTGTAAATTTTGACAGCGGTCATTTGAGTATTTTTCTATTGGTCACGTGTTAATGTACTTGTGTTGATTTGTGTGAGAAGTCCTAAGTTTTTAGGCAGTAAATGTTGCTACGGCAATTTAAGTCCAATTTCACACGGAAATTTTGTGTTTGTTTATAGTAGATTTAGGAAGTGTCGGTTTAATTTAAGTATTGTAGTTGTGTTCCCTCGTGTCGGTCTAGCTCTAGGAAATGCGGATTCGTTGTCTGAAGGGTCATTCTGGATGATAACGAATCACGCATTCAAAGTACACATCGTGGTGCATGTAGAACGGCATACGCACTTATATGGTCACTTTTTGTATCTTTTATTTAAGGACACTTGGTCCAGGTAATTAATCTCTCCAGAGATATCGCCTAAGTTTTTGGCATTTTTATTAAGCGGGAGTCAGTTGGGAGTTTTTTTGTTGTTAATTGTTTAAGTGTAAATATGGTGATTTGTTATTAAATTCAGTCGTTTTAACCCTGGCTTCACTCTTTCCTGCATGTTATTTTGTTATATGTTACCCTGCAAGTTAATGAAGCGCCCTGACAGCAACTTACGAATATGACCTGTTACGCCCCGAATCTGAGTCTCATATGCTTCTTTGCAAGGGTTCATAAAACAAAAATGGCTGCCCAAGTGGGGATTGTTGTTGTTGTTGCTTCGCTGATCTCATATTTATTTCGTTGAGAAATGATGCCAGGTCAAGCGGACATGTAAATTCAGTAAATGGAGGCGATGTTGTACCGCCATGTGCATTAGTAAAATCACTGAGTTCCTAAAGTTAGAAATATTGAACAAGGTTAGAATTTGATTTGGTATTTGTTGTAAACTTGTTCTGGCGCCCACATTAAAATTAGAAATTTGCATTATTGATGAACTCAGTCAAGGCAGGAAGATGTTGCCTTATATCTGACATTTAATTGACTTCGGTTAATTGGTGTTTCGTAAATTCTGTTGGTTAGGAATTTAAAAGCAGATCACTAGGGGTTATTTTGTTGTTTGGGAATAAGTGTCATTGTATTCAGTAAATTTTGTTACTGAAATTTTCATTAAATTAGAGCCAGTAATATTTAAATGTGTGACATGTATGTGCGTATAGGGCTGAAACCTTAGCCCATAACCCTGTTTTTCTCTGAATATATTTTGTGTGTGTGAAATGGCGATTGTTGATGAAATTAAGGCATTGTTAGAACAGATGTCGATCCAAATGTCCGCGAAAACGGAGGAACAATTAGAACAGATGTCGATCCAAATGTCCGTAAAGACGGAAGAACAATTAAAAGAACAATTAGAAGCTCAGCGTGAGCATAGTGAAAAACAATTAGAACAAATGTCCGCGAAAACGGAAGAACAATTAGTGCAGATGTCCGTAAAGACGGAAGAACAATTAAAAGAACAATTAGAAGCTCAGCGTGAGCATAGTGAAAAACAATTACTTGATATGAGCGGTAACATTTCGGTCCAGTTAGAAGTCCAGAAATTAGACACTGACAAACAATTCAATGAACTAAACCACAAATTGTCACAACAGGCGGTAACACAAACCGAACAGTTAGGAAAAATCACAAATGATATTAATCAGAGCGTTCAAAAAGTAGAGAAACTGGCAGGCGAGGTTGCGGAAAACAACATCAAACAGTTAGGCGAAATGAAGAAATTGGAGGCGAAATTTGATAACAAATTAGTACAATTTGACGAGATGGTGGCAGATAAACTCAAGCAGATAGAGGCAGCATGTGTCAGTAACACCGCGGGAGTGAAGAAGACCCAAGAGAAACTACAGCAGCAAATTAATTCGGTAGATAACAACGTGCTGGAATTAATAAAGGAAATAGATAAAGTCGAAGTTAAGGCTGAAACCGAGCGGATACACTTGCGGGAAAATTTAGAGGTGCAATTAGGCAGAACACAAGAGATCATAAGAAAAGAGATGGAAGGCCAGCTAATAAACACACAAGAGGTCATAAGACAAGAAGTAGGGGAGCAGCTCGTCAAAACTCAGGATAATTTGGAAGGTCAGCTAATAAAAACGCAAGAGGTTATAAGAGAAGAGGTGGGGGAACAACTAGTAAAAACGCAGGAACGGATACGTGAAGAGCTAGAGAAAAATCAGGAGAGGAACGAGGAGAAAATAAATAGCTTAAAAAGTAGGATCCGGCGAGATTGGGACCAGCAGGCTCATGCGAATAAGGAAGACAGGCTGGCAGTTTTAAAGCGAATGCAGGCACTGGAGGAAAATATGAAGTCGAAATTACAGGAACACTCAAAATTAATCATAAAAAACGAGATTAGATCGTTAGAGAATGCGACATTATTTTCAAACGAAAATATTCCGGAAAAGCAAACAAGTATTGGAAGTCCGGCAGGTTCGAAGTTGGCTGAGGACACGAGTCGGGGTCAAAGTCCCAGACTAACGACTAATGCATTCCAGCAGTACAGGGGGGAGACTTCAACTCCGCAACCGAACTTGGCACCAGCCCAAGTCATCCAAGTCATTCGGGGTAATGATTTTAAGCCCGATAAGTTTAAAGAACATTCAGGAACCACTCCCAAAGCATTTCTACGGCAATTAACTGACTACTTTAATGACCAACACATCGGCCCGGAGAAACAATTAAGAATGGTGGAGAAATTTTTAGAAGGACCTAGCCTGACCTGGTTTTTAAGTTTCAAGTACACGTTTACAGACATGGCTCAATTCCGCGAGGCGTTTTTGAAGAAGTTTTGGAGTCCTTCGTTACAGCAGGGGTTAAGAATGGACCTGTACACGCGCAAATACCACAGTACACATCCAACCCGTTTTTCAGAATTCTTCAGTCAGCAATTGGTAAAATTCAGGGATTTTGATGACCCGCCTAGCGAGCCGAATATGGTTCTAACCATCGGAAAACAACTCCCAATGCATATCCAACAATTATTAGTCGCAGGAAATATTCAGACCGCAGTCCAAGCCGAAGAATTACTCAGACACTTAGATGAGACGAGTATGGTAAGCCCACAGACAGGAAGAAGGAATTTGGAATGTGTCAACACGGCAGAGGTAGTTCAGGGATTCCAAAATAACCACGGCCAGGGGAACCAAAGTAAGACACAGTCCACAGGGACACAGTTCACGCCAAGAAGACAAGATTTTGACGGCCGAAACCAGTTCCATAACAACAATCAGAATTATCAGAATAACCGCGGGAGATATCATCAGAATAACCAAAATCAAAATAATCAGTGGACGTACCAGCGGGAATACACGAATTGGAGGGGAAACCAGAGACAAGGTAGACCTTACCAAAGAAATGGAGATGGTAGATGGAGTAACGGCAGGGACTATCGCCAAGAAAACAGAGGAGATTATAGGAATAACTGGGACGAACGATATATTGAATCCCGTAAATACTTGGATCAATTAAGTAATGAAGAAGCGGAGAAGGAGGAGTGGGGGCGTGCCATGGCGAACAGACAGAGCCCAGATAACCATCAAGGAGAAGGAGCAGAGAGTTTACTGAGGCAACAGGAGCGACAGAATGATAACCGGCGAAACACATCTAATGGGGCCCGGGATAAAAAAAAAACCCAAATGAACTGAAAGGAGACAGGCTAAAAACGGAGATCGCCAGGGAGCAAGAAGAGATGATAGTGGCCAATATAGAAGAGTGGGTAGCATTCCCAGACGACTGCGTGGAGGAAGTGGTGAAGAACCGTGAAAATGTTATCAGACAGCTACCAATTATTTACGCGCATATTGGAGGTATGAGGGTGAGATGTTTGATTGATACAGGTAGCCAGGTGAGCTTAGTCACTGAAATTTTGATAAAAGAAATAGCAAGAAAACAGACTGTTCCTATTATGCCGGTACCGCTAATGAAAGTCAGAGGTGTCATTCCTGACAAAACTATGAATTGTAAACAGCAAGCATTTCTAGATCTGGAAATATTGAACCATACTTTTTCACAAACATTCATTGTTATTCCAAAGATGAACTACAATATAATTTTAGGAGCCAACTTCATCTGCGATTTTCATGCTGTAATTGATTTACATAACAACACTGTAAGCTTCAAACAAGTAGAAGGATTGGATCATGTGGGTTTAAATATGGAAGAGAATCCGCTGGAGAGAGAGGCCAATACTTGGGTTGTTGAGGAATGCACTAATGAGGCCGGAGATAAGATCTTGAGGGGAGAGCAAGTCAACCAGACAGCAGTGCTAGAAATGGACAGCCGAGATATTTCGCAGGAACTTTGGGTGCATTTGGCGGAAGAAGAAATGGGCGGAACCAAATTCGAAATTCTACTTCAGGAGCGACTTAAGGAAGCCATCGTAGGGGAATCTGATAGAAGAAGTTTGGAAGAAATTTTAAGATTACATAAAGGAGCGTTTGACACCGTACCTGGGAAAGTTTTAAATTTTCAATATGCGATGCAGGTAACAGATTGGACCCCATTTAAAAGTAAATTGTACCCGATCCCAGAGAAGCATTTTTCTCAGGTGAAGGACATTATTACTAACTTATTAGATTCTGGCATGATAAGGAAAGCTGCAACTCCTTATCTGAACGCAATATTGGCTGTGACCAAGCCAAACGGATCAATTAGGCTATGCCTAGACGCGCGAGTTTTAAATAGCAAACTGCTAGTTGAGCACGACCAAGCACCGAGGATCAAAGATGTTTTGAAAGGCTTCCGCGGGAAGAAGATATACTCAAGTGTTGATTTGACGAATAGTTTCCACCATCTTGAACTTGAAGAAAAATCCCAACTGTTGACGGGATTTTTATTCGATAATCAAAGTTATATCTGGTGTCGAATGCCCTTTGGCGTGAAAACTGCGGGATGTGCACTCATTAGAGCACTCGATCGAAATCTGACTGAGGAGGTCAAGAACTTCACCACGAGATATGTTGATGACATATTAATCGCTTCTGAGACAATGGAAGAACACTTGATAAATTTAAATAAACTGCTGGACAACCTGAGAACCATGAACTTCAAGATCAACTTAAAAAAGTCACATTTTTGCCAGAGCGAAATTTTATATTTGGGACATATAATTGATGTCGAGGGCGTGCGGCCTAATCCAGCCAAGATTGATGCTATTAAGAAATTTCCCACACCTACCAAAGTCAAACATGTTAGAGCATTTTTGGGAGTGACAGGTTTCTTCAAAGAAAATTGCCCTGGTTACACAGAAACAGTAGCGCCTATGCAGGAGATGTTGAAGAAAGCGAATCGATGGTCGTGGAACGAGGAGTGCGACAGGTCTTTTAAAGCAACGAAGGATTTATTGGAAAACTGTGTGAAACTTGGATATCCGGATTTTGAGAAACAATTTATCATTCAAGCAGATGCTTCGTTAATTGGGATTGGTGCTATGCTGTACCAAGAGGACGCTGAAGAACCCAAGAAGAAATCCTATTTGGCATTTACGAGTCGTAAATTACGGAAACATGAGAGGAACTACACAGTTACGGAACTTGAGCTACTAGCAATTCTATATTCTCTCCAACAGTGGCGCAAGATGATCTATGGTTATTCCATCATTGTTAGAACCGACCACCATGCACTGACATTTTTATTTAAGACAACAATAGCAAGTGAGAGAGTTACGCGCTGGTCCATCTACATACAGCAGTTTGACATCACAATAGAGCATTGTCCTGGGAAATTGAACGTCATACCAGATGCCTTGAGTAGAAACCCTGAGGACGGAAACGAAGTAACAGCGGAAGTTCACAATATTACCTTGACACCTAAGGCTCGTGAGTTTTTGGCAAGATTGAAGGATATTCGGAAGGAGCAAGAAGCTGACCCATGGATGATGATGATGATAAAATTCTATAGGAAGGAGTTACAACCAAATTCACCGGAGTACCGGGAAGCCAGTGCTAAACAAGCGAGATTTCACTACTTGAATAACTTGTTACATAAGTACGTGGATGAGCATCATACTAAACTGCGGATCTTAGTTCCAGCATCACTACAGAGGGGATTAACTTGGCATGTTCACGAGAGCCTAGCACATATCGGCACGGATAAGACTGAAGCTACGATAGGGGAGACCTTTACTTGGCCCAAGATGAGATTCACCATTGTTGAAGTAATTAGAACGTGTGACGCTTGTCAGCGCACAAAGCCGAACAACTTTATTCTGAAACAACCTCCAAGACCACTATTACCGCAGAAACCATGCGAGATGCTCGCGATTGATTGCTTTGGTCCTTTAGTAAAAGGAAAGCGTGGATGCCGACACCTCTTGGTATGTGTCGATGTATTTTCGAAGATGGTCGTGCTATGTCCTATTCAGAAGACGACATCAGGACAAGTCCTTAGTCGAATTAAGAACAAAGTCATTCCGATGCTTGGGAAGCCGGAATCCATTCTATCAGATCACGGTACCTATTTCACAAGCAATGTTTTTAGGCAAGGTTTGGAGAGCCTAGGAATAAAACACATATTTTCAAGTATTCGTCATCCTTGTGGAAATCCGAGCGAAAGAACAATTCGCTGTGTCGCTAAATACTACAGAGTAATGATTCCTAACGAACACAATAAATGGGTAGACAAAGTAGGGGAAATTGAGATGTGCATGAACACTACTAAGCACGAGTCGACGGGTCAAGTCCCACTGATTGTACACCACAACAGGTTGCCGGAAAGAACTTGGGACAAGATCATTCCTTGCCCAAGGGATCCATTATTAGCGCATGATTTGCGAATCCAGCGAACGAGGGAGCACATGAGGAACCAAGCGGACCGAAGGCTGAGACGGTACCGAGGAAAGAAGTTTCACCGAGAGTTACAAGAACAAGAATTAGTGCTGGTTCGTAGACCACCAATCTCCGACCCTAAGAACAAAGTCTTCGCCAAGTTCTGTCCAAAATTCATTGGCCCGTTCCGGGTAATTAAGAATCTGGGTAACAATGCCTACAGATTAGAAGAAGTGAGCACTGGTGCAAAATCTGTTTTTAATAGCGCCAATTTGAAACCGTACTACAGAAGGGAACCATTTGATGATTAGGAAAGATGATATGTGCAGAATATGTATTGCCAAAAATTTAGTTTTTTTGTTTTTGAAAGCAAACACTCAAATCCACGGGGAGCGCGTGAGTACGCACTTTGTTTGTAAACAACGAGCAGCTGAGACGACGGGAGTGGCAACTACGTGAGGAGAAGGGGGAGACCTAGTGAAAATATGAATGACAATCCAGCGAGAAGGGAGCACACTAATTGAGTCAGAGGGGCATACACTCGAGCAGCTGAGTGAGATTTAAAGAGATGTGTTGTTACTACAGTGGATTTTGTTTTTGAAATCCAAACCAATAAATTGTTTCGAATTTAAAAACCTTGCTGAGGATAAATGAACCCTTATTGATCTTCGATAAATAAGTATTCATATTTATTATTATTATTACTACGGCCCAGGCAGCACATAAGGAAGTCGACTTGGATATTAGGGAGGCCAGCATTTCGTAATGATTGCAACAGAAGCTGAGTTGGTAGCTATTCCTGGGGGACGGCCAGAATTAGTCGAGTTCAAGGCCAAATTGTGCAACTACTGTACCAAAATTGGAGACATAAAGGAAGAATCACGAGGTCCTCTCAACGAACATACGATTGAATCAGCCAATCGCAAGAGACCAAGCTGTGACCACGAGGTGGACGGCGTCAGTAGTAAAAAGCGCGCGGAAGTGTGTATCCAAGGAACCGCCGAACGGATTAATCTCCGCTCGAGTAATTTGAGACGTTGGATTTATTTGGAGAAGAATGACACTAGCCCCATCTTTGTGAGACAAAAACTCTGGAAGTTTTTATCCGACTCCGCCCCACTCCGCCGCCCTTGTCAGTTTCTCATAAATAGTTTGGCCTGACGCCAATCTAAGTCTATTCTTGTGGAGCCTTCAGAGGCATACTCCACGCCAGTTTGAGGTGTGATTTTTGACTAAGTACTTATTGTGTGGAGCCTTCAGAGGCATACTCCACGCCAGTTTGAAGGGTGATTTTTTGACGCTCGAATTTATCGGAGTACTATTCTTGTGGAGCCTTCAGAGGCATACTCCACGCCAGTGTGAAGTGTGATTTTTGACGCTCGAATTAATCTAAGACTATTCTTGTGGAGCCTTCAGAGGCATACTCCACGCCAGTTTGAAGTGTGATTTTGACCCTCGAATTTATCTGAGTACTATTCTTGTGGAGCCTTCAGAGGCATACTCCACGCCAGTTCGAAATGTGATTTTTACGCTCTAAAATCAGTGAAGCTAATTTATTTTCTGAGCTCTGGGAAGCTAATGTCGCAGCGTTTGCAGTATCGAATTTTAAAAGCTATAATACATTCTGTTCTAAAATCAACTAAATTGTGTGATCTAATATTTCACGCCAGCGCGTGATAAACTGTAACATTCTTGTAAAGACGACGAGTTCAACTTTAAGGGGGAAGTATCGTATCACCCTAATTAGCGCTTACCAGAACCGAAGTCCAAGACGGGACGGAAATACCAGACGAGATAGCGACTGCTGGTGCAGCCAGGATTTTGAACTTGTTAACGAGCCAGTGGCGCGGACTCGAGATGTATATTTTATGTATAAATTGTGTGTATTGTATGTGTGTTTTTTATAGTGCGTATGTGCGATATAATTAGGGCCAGTCTTCGCTATTAATCGCAGTAGGACAATTGTGGGTGAACTGAGTAGCCTGCAAGCGATTATAGATAGGCAAATATTTAACATTGAACTTTTCTGCCAAGGAGTCGAGACCAAGATGATCAGCACGTGGTTTGAAGTTGGGATGAGCTTCAAGAAATCAACGCAGACGACTACTATGGAGTGCTAAATTGTCCATAGGGCAATGGGTTGAGGAGGATGTCCTTAGTCCTACATGCAGAAGCGGTGATGTACTAAAATTGGATTATTTCAATTATGTAGTTAGATTTGGCCGGGGAACTTTGTAAATAGTCATGTTTTTCTTTCTTGTTTTATAGCTGTTTTTCTTGTACCGACACTATATGTTTAAATGTCCGTTGGCGCGTGGCCAATGTGTTTGTTGATATTTTGATTTTTTTTCTTGAGTCATGTGTAATGTACGCGGCGTGCGTGCGTGATTTTTATCCTTGCAATTGCGGAACCCGTTACATTCGATAAATGGTGCTTTATTAACGTTAATATTTGAAATAGGAATGGGAGGAATTGATTGTAAAACATTTTGCTGAACAGGTTATTATTCATGTTAGGGTAGCCGAGTGCACCAACTTAAAAGTAATTGTAGAACACCTTCGTTCTAATTTTGATAGATTTTTCTTGAGTCCTTTTCAGGTGACTAGTCACGGCATAGAACGATGGCGCCAGCATGTGGATATTATTTGTGTCTTTTATTTCAGGGTCTGTCACAACCCATACGTGTGATTAAGTGTGTGTTGATGTGTCTAGTGTGTGTTGATTCTACGTGAGGAGGGGGTAGTTGTCCTACCGCCCTTATATATTTTTGCTGCTGTTGTATTTTTAGATGGAAAGACAGAGTGCTCTTGGGAGACTGCTGATTCTTGTCCATATGTTTTTCTGACACACACGTATTATTGTGCTTTGGGGCACATTTCTTCGAGGTTCGACCCCATGCTCTGGGAGGTCGAGGTTATTGACACGTGGGTTGACAGACATGCAGAGTTCCACAAACCGCCCGTTTTGCCTGTGACTTATTTTGATAGGCAGTCCTATTTGTCCGACTGAACCCTGTAAGCTTTCATGCAGCAAACCTGTTCATTGTGATGGCTAATTTTAAGCCATAATTAATTGGGGAGTTCGCCATGTGTGTAACGGATTGTTGTACCTTGTATGGATAAGAATATTGTGATTAACGTAAATGTTGGCTGTTTGCCTATTGCTTTGTTGATGACTCGATTTCATGTAATTTTGTTTGTCACACCCGTGTGGTGTAGTGGTAGAGTATTTGTAAATTTTGACAGCGGTCATTTGAGTATTTTTCTATTGGTCACGTGTTAATGTACTTGTGTTGATTTGTGTGAGAAGTCCTAAGTTTTTAGGCAGTAAATGTTGCTACGGCAATTTAAGTCCAATTTCACACGGAAATTTTGTGTTTGTTTATAGTAGATTTAGGAAGTGTCGGTTTAATTTAAGTATTGTAGTTGTGTTCCCTCGTGTCGGTCTAGCTCTAGGAAATGCGGATTCGTTGTCTGAAGGGTCATTCTGGATGATAACGAATCACGCATTCAAAGTACACATCGTGGTGCATGTAGAACGGCATACGCACTTATATGGTCACTTTTTGTATCTTTTATTTAAGGACACTTGGTCCAGGTAATTAATCTCTCCAGAGATATCGCCTAAGTTTTTGGCATTTTTATTAAGCGGGAGTCAGTTGGGAGTTTTTTTGTTGTTAATTGTTTAAGTGTAAATATGGTGATTTGTTATTAAATTCAGTCGTTTTAACCCTGGCTTCACTCTTTCCTGCATGTTATTTTGTTATATGTTACCCTGCAAGTTAATGAAGCGCCCTGACAGCAACTTACGAATATGACCTGTTACGCCCCGAATCTGAGTCTCATATGCTTCTTTGCAAGGGTTCAATATATTATATATATATAATATAATCCCAACTTTGAGATAAATCAAAAAGACCTCACCCAATGTTTACAAAGGAAACTTAAACAGCTCCTGAAAAACACCGTATTCATCCTTGATGAAAAACAAAAAACAAAATGGTCAATATGAACCCTAAATTACCAACATTAAGAGCACTACCTAAAATACATAAAGATAACATTCCTATCAGACCAATAGTCAATTTCAGAAATAGTCCGACGTATAAACTCGCTCAATTTGCTCATTCATTTCTTAAATCACATTACAAACTCAAGGCTAATGCATCCTTTAAAAATTCGATACATTTCTGTGAATTAACTAGTAAACTAAAACATACCAGAACGCATTCTTTACACACTATAGACATAAAAGACATGTATACAAGCATACCGATTGCCGTCTCCATTGATATTATAAAGAACAACTTAAAGAATGATAGTGATTTAACACAAGTTGAGATCTCTGAATTTTTGAACACCTTAACATTCATCCTAAATAACAACCAATTTAGTTTTAATGAGAAAATCTATGAACAAAAAGAAGGCCTCCCCATGGGTTCCCCTTTATCAGGAATAGTAGCTAACATATTCTTAGATAATCTGGAATACGAATCAATCATTAACAAAAAGGATGGTTTGTTCTTTTGGAGACGATATGTTGATGACGTTTTCGTAATCCTTGACAACTCTAAAACGAAAATAGAACAACTTTTTCAATATTTGAACCAAATAAACAGCAACAATAAATTCACGTCAGAAAATGAAACAAACAGTTTCATAAATTACCTTGATCTACTAGTCATGCATGATAAAGATCACCTGCGCTATCAAATATTCAGGAAACCAACTCAAACCAGTACTGTAATTAGACAAGATTCTAATCATCCAGCTTCCCATAAAAGAGCAGCACTCGCATGTTTCGTCAATAGAGCGTTGAACGTCCCACTATCTGACGTAGATTATCGTAAAGAAGTTTCAATAATTCACCAAATTGCCGAAGCTAATGGATTCAACAGTAAATATGTTAACAATATAATTAACAAAATTAAGAACAAACCCGTTTCCAGATTAGCAAAAGAAGACAAAGGACCTTCCACATACGCAACGTTCACTTTTGTGAACTAATCCACATACAATGTACTAGTGTACTAAAAAAATATAAAATAAAAACAGCATTCAGAACCAATAACACTAATCATAATAAATTTTTCAACTCACATATTCTCAACAAAACCAACAAATACAGCAATTCAGGTGTCTACAAGATTAAATGTAACGAGTGTAATGCCGATTACGTGGGACAAACGGGGAGAGGGTTCAACACCAGATTTTTGGAACATGTCAATGCCATCAAACATAATAAATTTTCAGCGATGGGCAACCACATGGCAGAAACTGGGCATAAATTCACAACCATAGACAATGACTTAGAAATTTTACATCAAGAAAATAAAGGCACGCTCATGAATATTTTGGAACAAATAGAAATTGATAAAGCACAGAGATTCAACCCTTCACACAATCTTAATGAAATAATACTTGAAACCAGCATTTTATACAGAACATTAATGGACGAATTATATTGTAATAGATAAAATTCCCGCTATATTCCACTATTCATACCCATCATTTTTCATAACATACTAAAGATTGACACCTCTCATTCTACGCATTAATCAATCTCCATAACAGCGACACACGGCGCGTCAACAAACCTCACTCATTCTCATTTCCTTAGCCTCCCATCTCCCACAACCCCAACCGCCACCTTTTCCCAAGCACGTCACTAACACTCAGCTGTAAGAGACTTCGCAAGGTGAATTCCGGTTTGTTTTTGTTCACGCCCTGCGCACTGCAGTTCTTGGTGGCGCGTGTACGGCCACAAATTTTCTCGCCTTGACGTTTGCCAAGAGCAACAAGGGGACTAGAGTGGTCCCACGATGACGCAATGGGGACAGCGGACCGCAGCACCGGCCCAATTCAGGAGTTCTGATGCGCCTAGGCCTTAGTGATCCAATAAAAGTTTCTTCTTTGGAGCGTCGTGCGGGATTGTAAATAATATTATTTCTTTATTCTTTATTCTTCATGTGTTTTGTATGAGCTTGTACATGAAAAGTTTTTCCATTGTGAAGTTTTGTTGGACAGGCTGAGGAAGGGGGAGTATTTACCCCCGAAACTAGTCCCTGTAAGTAATAGAAATAAACAGTATTGAAGGCGGAAAATCCTTTATTCTTTCATAGTTATAGTTACGTCAATACAGACCTGAATAATCGACATTATGATACACACCTGTAGACCTGAACATTGACCCTCGCTCACACACTAGATCAGAGTTCAACTCCTGTCAAGATTGACAAGATAAAAATATGACTAATGAGTTTACAGTCGGTAAGGCTAATGGCCGCCCGTATCAACACAAAAAAAACATTGCAACAAGGCAATTCATAATAATAAAATAACTCTGCCTGATTAATCATAATTATAAAGCAAACTCAAAATTTCCCCCCAATTCTAGCATAATGTTACGACTATCAAAGATACACTTATCACCACATTTCTAGATTTTCAGTCATGAATATCTCATTTGTACAGTTGTTCCATGCACTCAACAGCGACATAAAAACATGTACACTACACAAAAAATAAAGCAAAAGCAACAACAATTAAATCACAAAATATTTACGCAAAAACTGTCACTCGATGTCTACTATAACTAATATGTCAGCAAACTAAAGCTAAAAGAATTTACATTTACAAAAGCAACAAAAAAAAATAATATATATATATATATATATCTATTATATATAATCCAAAATTGACTCATCACCGCAGGGCTCAAAATACTAGACCTAGAAAGCTGAAATTTTGCATGTTGGTTGATCCGAGTATGTAGAGGCTCACTAAGAAACGGTTTTTGAAAATTCAATTTGTAAGTGACTTTTTTCGGCCCTTTGGCATTGACCATCCAAAATTGACTCATCGACGCAGGGCTCAAACCAATAGACCTAGAAAGCTGAAATTTTGCATGTTGGTTGATCCGAGTATGCAGAGGCTCACTAAGAAACGGGTTTTGAAAATTCAATATGTAAGTGACTTTTTTCGGCCCTTTGTCATTGACCATCCAACATAGACTCAACAACGCAGCGCTCAAACCACTAGACCTAGAAAGCTCAAATTTTGCATGCTGGTTGATCCGAGTATGTAGAGGCCCACTAAGAAACGGTTTTTAAAAATTCAATTTTAAGTGACTTTTTTCGGCCCTTTGGCTCTGAACAGGGACAGTCGGTACAAGGGTTGGATTTAGCTCTTTCTAAGCCGCCAGATACGAGAAACAATACTCGGAGGTCCTGTGGGGACCCCGAAACACACTTTTTAAGTTCCTAAAATGAACGGTTTTGGAGATATTACCAAATAACTGTGTTCCCTCTAAGAAACAGATCAACGTTACTATGGCAACCGCTGAAATTTCCCAGACCGAGGATAGTTTTCTAGCAATATCTCGAAAACCGTTCGTTTTAGGGCCTTAAAACGCGGGGTTCGGTTCCCACTTCATTGAAGTGGAAACCACGAACATTATTCCTCGCATTGATGCGCGCAAGAAGAGCTATATTCCATATTTCTACGAGCAAATCGACTTGGAAAGTCACATCTATTATATACACACATCAAAAAAAGTTTTGCATCACCTCGGTTCCAAGAGTTCCGGAACCTTTAAATACAAAGGGAATAGAGATCAACACAAACAACATTTCAGCTCGTTTTATTGCTCATGAGACCCACACATTGCATGTTGTACCATCATACAGCTAGACTTTCAGCATTTGTGGTCCAGATTGCAGTACACACCACTACCTCTAATACCCAGTAGCACGTCCTCTTGCATTGATGCATGCCTGTATTCGTCGTGGCATACTATCCACAAGTTCATCAAGACACTGTTGGTCCAAATTGTCCCACTCCTCAACGACAATTCGGCGTAAATCTCTCAGAGTGGTTGGTGGGTCAAGACGTCCATAAACAGCCCTTTTCAACATATCCCAGGCATGTTCGATAGGGTTCATGTCTGGCGAACATGCTGGCCACTGTAGTCGAGCGATGTCGTTATCTTGAAGGAACGCATTCACAAGATGTGCACGATGAGGTCGAGAATTGTCGTCCATGAAGACAAATGCCTCTCCAATATTCTGCCGATATGGGTGCACTATGGGTCGGAGGATGTCATTCAGGTATCGTAAAGCCGTTTCGGAGCCTTCCATGACCACCAGTGGCGTACGTCGGCCCCACATAATGCCACCCCAAAACATCAGGGAACCACCACCTTGCTGCACTCGCTGGACAGTGTGTCTAAGACGTTCAGCCTGACCAGGGTGCCTCCAAACACGTCTCCGACGATTGTCTGGTTGAAGGCATATGCGACACTCATCGGTGAAGAGAACGTGATGCCAATTCTGTAGGACCATTCAGCATGTTGTTGGGCCCATCTGTACCGCGCTGCATGGTGTCGGGGTTGCAAAGCTGGACCTCGCCATGGACGTCGGGAGTGAAGTTGCGCATCATGCAGCCTATTGCGCACAGTTTGAGTTGAAACACGACGTCCTGTGGCTGAACGAAACGCATTATTCAACATGGTGGCATTGCTGTCAGGGTTCCTCCGAGCGGCAATCCGTAAGTAGCGGTCATCCACTACAGTAGTAGCCCTTGGGCGGCCTGAGCGAGGCCTGTCATCGACAGTTCCTGTATCTCTGTACCTCCTCCATGTCCGAACAACATCGCTTTGGTTCACTCTGAGACGCCTGGAAACTTCCCTTGTTGAGAGCCCTTCTTGACACAAAGTAACAATGCGGACGCGATCGAACTGCGGTATTGACCTTCTAGGCATGGTAGAACTACAGACAACATGAGCAGCGTACCTTCGTCCTGGTGGAATGACTGGAACTGATCGGCTGTCGTACCCCCTCCGTCTAATAGGCCCTGCTCATGCATGGTTGTTTACATCTTTGAGCAGTTTTAGTGACATCTATGAACAGTCAAAGGGACTGTATCTTTGATACAATATACACAGTCAACGTCTATATGCCGGAGATCTGGGAACCGAGGTGATGCAAAACTTTTTTTGATGTGTGTATAATCCAAAATTGACTCATCACCGGAGGCCTCAAACCACTGGACCTAGAAAGCTGAAATTTTGCATGTTGGTTGATCTGAGTATGTAGAGGCTCACTAAGAAACGGTTTTTGAAAATTCAATTTGTATGTGACTTTTTTCGGCCCTTTGGCATTGACCATCCAAAATTGACTCATCGACGCAGGGCTCAAACCAATAGACCTAGAAAGCTGAAATTTTGCATGTTGGTTGATCCGAGTATGCAGAGGCTCACTAAGAAACGGGTTTTGAAAATTCAATATGTAAGTGACTTTTTTCGGCCCTTTGTCATTGACCATCCAACATAGACTCAACAACGCAGCGCTCAAACCACTAGACCTAGAAAGCTCAAATTTTGCATGTTGGTTGATCCGAGTATGTAGAGGCCCACTAAGAAACGGTTTTTAAAAATTCAATTTTTAAGTGACTTTTTTCGGCCCTTTGGCTCTGAACAGGGACAGTCGGTACACAGGTTGGATTTAGCTCATTCTAAGCCGCCAGATACGAGAAACAATACTCGGAGGTCCTGTGGGGACCCCGAAACACACTTTTTAAGTTCCTAAAATGAACGGTTTTGGAGATATTACCAAATAACTGTGTTCCCTCTAAGAAACAGATCAACGTTACTATGGCAACCGCTGAAATTTCCCAGACCGAGGATAGTTTTCTAGCATTATCTCGAAAACCGTTCGTTTTAGGGCCTTAAAACGCGGGGTTCAGTTCCCACTTCATTGAAGTGGAAACCACGAACATTATTCCTCGCATTGATGCGCGCAAGAAGAGCTATATTCCATATTTCTACGAGCAAATCGACTTGGAAAGTCACATCTATTATATATAATCCAAAATTGACTCATCACCGGAGGCCTCAAACCACTAGACCTAGAAAGCTGAAATTTTGCATGTTGGTTGATTCGAGTATGTAGAGGCTCACTAAGAAACGGTTTTTGAAAATTCAATTTGTAAGTGACTTTTTTCGGCCCTTTGGCATTGACCATCCAAAATTGACTCATCGACGCAGGGCTCAAACCACTAGACCTAGAAAGCTCAAATTTTTCATGTTGGTTAATCCGAGTACGTAGAGACCCATAAAGAAACGGTTTTTGAAAATTCAATTTTTAAGTGACTTTTTTCGTCCCTTTGGAACTGAGCAAGAACAGTCGGTACAAATGTCGGATTTAGCTCATTTTAAGCTGCCAGATACGAGAAACAATACTCGGAGGTCCTCAAGGGACCCCGAAACCCCCTTTATAGTTTTTAAAATGAACGGTTTCGGAGATATTCCCAAATAACTGTGTTCCTTCTGAGAAACACATCAACGTTACTATGGCAACTGCTGACATTTCCCAGACCGGGGATAGTTTACTGGCAATATCTCGAAAACCGTTCGTTTTAGGGCCTTAAAACGTTGGGTTAGTTTCCCACTTCTTTGAACCACGAACATTGCTCCTCGCATTGATACGCGCAAGAAGAGCTATATTCCATATTTCTACGAGCAAATCGACTTGGAAAGTCTCATCTATTATATATAATCCAAAATTGACTCATCACCGCAGGGCTCAAACCACTAGATCTAGAAAATTGAAATTTTGCATGTTGGTTGATCCGAGTATGTAGAGGCTCACTAAGAAACGGTTTTTGAAAATTCAATTTGTAAGTGACTTTTTTCGGCCCTTTGGCATTGACCATCCAAAATTGACTCATCGACGCAGGGCTCAAACCAATAGACCTAGAAAGCTGAAATTTTGCATGTTGGTTGATCCGAGTATGCAGAGGCTCACTAAGAAACGGGTTTTGAAAATTCAATATGTAAGTGACTTTTTTCGGCCCTTTGTCATTGACCATCCAACATAGACTCAACAACGCAGCGCTCAAACCACTAGACCTAGAAAGCTCAAATTTTGCATGTTGGTTGATCCGAGTATGTAGAGGCCCACTAAGAAACGGTTTTTAAAAATTCAATTTTAAGTGACTTTTTTCGGCCCTTTGGCTCTGAACAGGGACAGTCGGTACAAAGGTTGGATTTAGCTCTTTCTAAGCCGCCAGATACGAGAAACAATACTCGGAGGTCCTGTGGGGACCCCGAAACACACTTTTTAAGTTCCTAAAATGAACGGTTTTGGAGATATTCCCAAATAACTGTGTTCCCTCTAAGAAACAGATCAACGTTACTATGGCAACCGCTGAAATTTCCCAGACCGAGGATAGTTTTCTAGCAATATCTCGAAAACCGTTCGTTTTAGGGCCTTAAAACGCGGGGTTCGGTTCCCACTTCATTGAAGTGGAAACCACGAACATTATTCCTCGCATTGATGCGCGCAAGAAGAGCTATATTCCATATTTCTACGAGCAAATCGACTTGGAAAGTCACATCTATTATACATAATCCAAAATTGACTCATCACCGGAGGCCTCAAACTACTGGACCTAGAAAGCTGAAATTTTGCATGTTGGTTGATCCGAGTATGTAGAGGCTCACTAAGAAACGGTTTTTGAAAATTCAATTTGTATGTGACTTTTTTCGGCCCTTTGGCATTGACCATCCAAAATTGACTCATCGACGCAGGGCTCAAACCAATAGACCTAGAAAGCTGAAATTTTGCATGTTGGTTGATCCGAGTATGCAGAGGCTCACTAAGAAACGGGTTTTGAAAATTCAATATGTAAGTGACTTTTTTCGGCCCTTTGTCATTGACCATCCAACATAGACTCAACAACGCAGCGCTCAAACCACTAGACCTAGAAAGCTCAAATTTTGCATGTTGGTTGATCCGAGTATGTAGAGGCCCACTAAGAAACGGTTTTTAAAAATTCAATTTTTAAGTGACTTTTTTCGGCCCTTTGGCTCTGAACAGGGACAGTCGGTACACAGGTTGGATTTAGCTCATTCTAAGCCGCCAGATACGAGAAACAATACTCGGAGGTCCTGTGGGGACCCCGAAACACACTTTTTAAGTTCCTAAAATGAACGGTTTTGGAGATATTACCAAATAACTGTGTTCCCTCTAAGAAACAGATCAACGTTACTATGGCAACCGCTGAAATTTCCCAGACCGAGGATAGTTTTCTAGCAATATCTCGAAAACCGTTCGTTTTAGGGCCTTAAAACGCGGGGTTCAGTTCCCACTTCATTGAAGTGGAAACCACGAACATTATTCCTCGCATTGATGCGCGCAAGAAGAGCTATATTCCATATTTCTACGAGCAAATCGACTTGGAAAGTCACATCTATTATATATAATCCAAAATTGACTCATCACCGGAGGCCTCAAACCACTAGACCTAGAAAGCTGAAATTTTGCATGTTGGTTGATTCGAGTATGTAGAGGCTCACTAAGAAACGGTTTTTGAAAATTCAATTTGTAAGTGACTTTTTTCGGCCCTTTGGCATTGACCATCCAAAATTGACTCATCGACGCAGGGCTCAAACCACTAGACCTAGAAAGCTCAAATTTTTCATGTTGGTTAATCCGAGTACGTAGAGACCCATAAAGAAACGGTTTTTGAAAATTCAATTTCTAAGTGACTTTTTTCGTCCCTTTGGAACTGAGCAAGAACAGTCGGTACAAAAGTCGGATTTAGCTCATTTTAAGCTGCCAGATACGAGAAACAATACTCGGAGGTCCTCAAGGGACCCCGAAACCCCCTTTATAGTTTTTAAAATGAACGGTTTCGGAGATATTCCCAAATAACTGTGTTCCTTCTGAGAAACACATCAACGTTACTATGGCAACTGCTGAAATTTCCCAGACCGGGGATAGTTTACTGGCAATATCTCGAAAACCGTTCGTTTTAGGGCCTTAAAACGTTGGGTTAGTTTCCCACTTCTTTGAACCACGAACATTGCTCCTCGCATTGATACGCGCAAGAAGAGCTATATTCCATATTTCTACGTGCAAATCGACTTGGAAAGTCTCATCTATTATATATAATCCAAAATTGACTCATCACCGCAGGGCTCAAACCACTAGATCTAGAAAACTGAAATTTTGCATGTTGGTTGATCCGAGTATGCAGAGGCCAAGTAAGAAACGGTTTTTGAAAATTCAATTTGTATGTGACTTTTTTCGGCCCTTTGGCATTGACCATCCATAATTGACTCATCGACGCAGGGCTCAAACCAATAGACCTAGAAAGCTGAAATTTTGCATGTTGGTTGATCCGAGTACGTAGAGGCCCACTAAGAAACTGTTTTTGAAAATTCAATTTTTAAGTGACTTTTTTCGGCCCTTTGGCACTGAGCAAGAACAGTCAGTAGAAAGGTCGGATTTAGCTCATTTTAAGCCGCCAGATAGGAGAAACAATACTCGGAGGTCCTGTAGGGACCCCGAACCCCCTTTTTAGTTCCTAAAATGAACGGTTTCGGAGATATTCCCAAATAACTGTGTTCCCTCTGAGAAACAGATCAACGTTACTATGGCAACCGCTGAAATTTCCCAGACCGGGGATAGTTTTCTGGCAATATCTCGAAAACCGATCGTTTTAGGGCCTTAAAACGCGGGGTTCGGTTCCCACTTCTTTGAAATGGAAACCACGAACATTGCTCCTCGCATTGATATGCGCAAGAAGAGCTATATTCCATATTTCTACGAGCAAATCGACTTGGAAAATCTCATGTATTATATATAATCCAAAATTGACTCATCACCGCAGGGCTCAAACCACTAGACGTAGAAAGCTTAAATTTTGCAAGTTGGTTGATCCGAGTATGTAGAGGCTCACTAAGAAACGGTTTTTTGAAAATTCAACTTGTAAGTGACTTTTTTCGGCCCTTTGGCATTGACCATCCAAAATAGACTCATTGACGCAGGGCTCAAACCACTAGACCTAGAAAGCTGAAATGTTTCATGTTGGTTGATCCAAGTATGTAGGGGCCCACTAAGAAACGGTTTTTAAAAATTCAATTTTTAAGTGACTTTTTTCGGCACTTTGGCACTGAGCAAGGACAGTCGGTACAAAGGTCGGATTTAGCTCATTTTAAGCCGCCAGATACGAGAAACAATACTCGGAGGTCCTGTAGGGACACTGAAACTCACTTTTTAAGTTCCTAAAATGAACGGTTTCGGAGATATTCCCAAATAACTGTGTTCCCTCTGAGAAACAGATCAACGTTACTATGGCAACCGCTGAAATTTCGCAGACCGGGGATAGTTTTCAGGCAATATCTCGAAAACCGTTCGTTTTAGGGCCTTAAAACGCGGGGTTCGGTTCCCACATCTAACCACGAACTTTGCTCCTCGCATTGATACGCGTAAAATGATATATATTTTATTGATGGTGGTGGCTTTTGGGGTCGGATAAGATCGTGATTTTGAGTCTAATTTTATACTCTTTGAGATGGTTATTGTAAGCGAGCTTTCAGATCTTTTCTCTAATTTACAATATTAAGATTCTTTCTATTTAGTACGGTATGCTTTCATTTTCTTTATTAATTTGTTTTTTGTTACCTGAATATTTTTGTTTGCCAATTTTAGTCTGCTCTTTTTCGTTTTTTACCATGATCAGTAACTAATATTCAGAGTCGAATGTGTCGTATTCTACCGGCTGTCACGTTAATTATTATTTTCTCGTAATTACCGTTACTGAGGAATAATGTTGGTATTTTGTCTTTCACGGTCATTGAATCCCCGCACAAGGCACGGCTTAAACCTAGAAAAGTTGCTGAGTCGGACTAATGTACTAATGGTGCAGCAGAAAAGAGGAGAATTGAAGCTTTTGAAATGTGGTGATACAAGAGAATGATGATCAGATGGGTAGATAGGGTAACAAAGGAGGAGGTATTAAGACGAGTGGGAGAGGAGAGATGTTTCTGGCGACTGCTAATGAAGAGAAGAGATAGGAGGGTAGGACACATATTAAGACACCCAGGAATAGCAAGCTTAGTTATGGATGGGAGGGTCGTGGACTAGAACTGTAGGGGTAAACCAGGGTTAAACAGATTGCCTCGGAAGTAGGGTGTGGTAGCTATGTAGAGATGAAACGATTAGCTCAGGAGAGGGAGACATGGAGGGTTGCATCAAACCAGTTAAAAAACTGAAGACTCAAACAACAACAATCGGGAACTTTAATTACTTATAGAGGCATGTGAAATGGTGGTTGGCGATTTCAATCCCTGGGATGTAACACTGGAAGATACTGCATAATGTACATCAGCGGCCAAGGTGAGAGATATTTAACTATAGGTCTATTAATAGCGATATGTTGACGTTCAAATCATCAATAAGTATGGCCAAATTACATCCAGAATAGCTTGAGTAAGAATGCTTTTAATTCCCCTTATTCCGAGTGGAATGCATGAGTGTGCATGAGTGCAGTTCCCTCTTCAAACAATATTCGCATTTTCTTTAACAAAGCGCATTGACACACACTTAACTGTAGCACGTATACATATAGACAAGAACTATTTTTCCCATGGGCAACAGTATGTGGCGTCCTCGCGAGCATCCGGACAACAAAATCGTTATGTCTCAGCAGAAGCTGGCAAAACCAAAAACGTAATTTTAAAATGTGTTAACATAATGTAACATCGAACCCTGCAGACATTCACAACTCTATAAAATTCGCACTTTGCTGCTCATATCAATATACTGTATGTATCAGAATATTCAGAATTTTCATTCATTCATTAGAATTAGAATGGACCCAGCTATAGCCGCGATTGCTGTAATAGAATTGACCAATTATCAGCAATAATGCATTGTCCCCATTGTCTTGATCGCGGGCGAAGCTGCGGGTACCTGCTAGTACTGTATATATTTACAAAAATTTCCCATACTGCGCGTAACCACCCCGACATAATAAATTAAATAATTTTCATAGTACTCATCACTTTACTGCTTGTTCGATGTCAGGATACCATCCCGTCACCATCCCAGTTCGTAGCCTAGTACATCATCATCTTGACAGTGCTTGCTGAGATATGTGGCTTCCTTCCTTCGGAGTCGTTGGCGTACATCTTGCTGTAGATAAAATTATTATTATTATCAAACGAATATCTATTATCTAAACTGCAGTATTGGTTACTCGATTCGCCAATATATTTTCCTATGCATTTCGCAGACTTTCCCTATCAAACTGTGGCGTGATTTCCACCTAATAAGCACTGAATTTACAACAACTCATGTTGCGCCGCACACAACTGTAAATTACTATCAAAGTATAAGTGCTAGACATTTCACTGCAATAAAAATATTTAAGTACGACGAGTATTCATGTGTTACACGGACACGCGAAGTTTCACTCTCTACATCAGAATGAGAATGAACGAATGAATCTTCAGAAAGAGTAATGCCTCTTCAACACACGTAGCACTATTTATATGATTTAACCATAACATTTGGAGAAGGGGAATGCGCTCCGCGATTAATCTAAATAATTGTCCTACAGACTTCACAGACACCTCATTTTACTCGTGGAATTCTGCACGTCACGAATATATCAGCGTGCTTCAACTTCGATCATTCACTTCCTGATTACATGATACGCGGGCAAATTCACTTCGCGCCAAACTTCGGCGTCGTATTCTCAGATTAGTCGGACGTTCAAATCATCGTACGCGTGGGTCGCAGAACTCCGCCCACTTGTTGTGATTGAAACCTATCTCTTTCCTTGTCGCTCTCTGCTTCGCTCGTCGTCTACAGACTCCAAGACAAGGGAAAATAACTGAAGCATGTGTCATGACTAGGTGACGCTTCTACAGAGTGTGCACCTGCCTCAACGGTTCTCAGACTGGTTAATATTAACTTGGCCTTTTGTTTCACAGGAAACGGTGACGACCCTCTCGTGCCCACTGGACTAACTGCTCTTGTGAAATAGGAGCAACTGTTTTCCTTAACTTGTGCTGGATTTCAAGTAGTAGAATATAAAATATATGAGACATTAATATGATCCAATATTAAGGGCTCAATATATTATATATTATTTTCGATTGTAAATACACACCATATATGCTTAACATTATAACGTGTGAGTAGTTATAAATCAATAAGTACCAAAAAAACCAAGTAAAAGAATTTGAAGCTGCATATATTTGAATCACGAACCCCGAGACTGTGAGCACAGGTCGATACCATTACGCCACAGATGCGATACGATAAAACTTGGAAAAGAACTGATTTAGTATAACAGACATGCAGAGTACACACACATACACACGCACTCAGAGGCACACAGACAGACACACCATTTTTGGCCCTGTGTTGATCTCATAAGTCTACTTTCTTTTCTTTTTGCAAAAATCGGAAGCAGGCTAAAAAGACTAGTGACTGAGTTGACAATTGGAGGAGCATCTTGTAACGTGGTCACAGTACTTTTCCCAATAACATTATTATTCAAGTTAGGTAAAATTGCATTCGTGTGTAAAGGTCTATCTAAAAATAGTTAAGGATTTATTTTTAGCCTATTTTCATTTATGAAAAAATTGGCTTATGTGATCACCTTTTGTCCATGTGTGTGTATGTGTTGTGTGCGTATGAGTGTTTGTCCCCCAAATAACTTCTAAACGGCTAGAGCGATTTCAATGAAACTCGGTAAGGTCATAGTACTATGTTGGCCGGTCCCAACCGTACCCTTCAAATTTTATTACTTCTCCAACATGGCGGCTGTGCGAAATATTTCATCGGCATTCTATATCTCCGAAACTATTACTGATATCACCCTGAAATTTTGTACGATGATAAATGGCACTGCTAGAAGTTCATCTATGAGACTTTCAAAAACCTGTTAGCTACAAAAACAAACATGGCACTCAAGCGAAGTTGAAACTTTTAAATACACTTTTCTCTCCAAATGCAATGAAACTTGGTACAGCAAATGTTTATACACTTTTTAATGCACTGGCATCTAAGTTAGTTCAATTGTTTAGATAAACGCAAGATGGCGGCCGTGCGAAATATTTCACTGGCATTCTATATCTCCGAAACTACTGTATTACTGATATCACCCTGAAATCTTGTACGGTGATAAAGGGATCTACTAAAAGTTTACGTATGAGACTTTCAAAAACCTGTTAAATACAAAACGAACATGGTGGCCGAGCGAAGTTGAAACGTTTAAATAGACTTTTCTCGCGATTTAACCATCCCATCGCAATGAAACTTGGTACAGCAAATGTTTAAGTACATTGCAATGCCCTGGCATCTAATTTAGTTCAATTGTCTACATAACATCAAGATGGTGGCTGTGCGAAATACTCCACCGGCTTTCTATATCTCCGGAACTATTACTGATACCACCCTGAAATTTTGCACTGTAATATAGGGTACTGCTAGAAGTTCAGCTATGATACTTCCAAAAAAACCAGCAAATTACAAAACGAACATTTTAATAGACTTTTCTCGCGATTTAACTATTTGAACGCAGTGAAATAAGGTACGGTACAGCAAATGTTTATACACATTGTAATTCACTGGTATCTAATTTAGTTCAATTGCTCACATAACCTAAAGATGGCGGCTGTGCGCAATTTGACATTTAAGTTCTTATTTCTTGTGTATTAATCATGCGATCGAAGTGAACATTTGAATAATGAACCTACGCAAAAAATCGTCATCTAATTCTATGGCCTACATATATCAAAATCCAACATCGCGACCATCCGAAATATCTAGATGGTTCTCAATATCTACGAATCTATTACAGGAATCAAAATTGACATTTTGTATGTAGATAGGGGCAATTAACATAAGTAAGATATATGAAAATAGGCTGTATAGTTCTTCACGGAACTACTTGTTTAATTATGTTGTTCATATTAAATCAGATTGTGGGTAGTCTCTTGAACTTCAGGGGCGTATATTGGGGGGGGGGAGTGCTGAGGGGGCTCCAGCCCCCCCCCCCTCCGAAAAAAACAATAAAATTAAGAAAGTGTTGCTTTGGTGAGAGCATAAAATAATTGTAAATTTGGTTGTACCCTATTCTTAACTTATTGGCTAAGTTATAATAGTACATTATGCAACGAGCCTATAATGGCTATAATTAAGCCACGAGTATTTTTATAATTTCCATACGGGTGTCTTAATTACCATTATAGGCGAGTTGCATACGACTGTTTATGTTCGACGATAATTATAACTTTATTGTATGTTTTAACATAAATATTCATAAATATATGTTGAGATTGTCACTAGAATGTTGTGATCGGGTGCTGCGCAGGGTAGGATATCTCTGATTTCCAAGCTCTCTGACCGACCGACGCATGCGCTCTGTGTGCTTCAATGCCGTATGTGCAGATTGAGCACCAGTGTTCAGTAAAAATGTCACCGAAATCGTTTGAAAACAACCCGCTGTGTAGAAATTGGATTTGGAGATATTAAGGTACAGTGTCTCATATTCACCAGTTTATTTACGCGAACATATGGACGGTGTACTTTCGATAATTTATACAGACATGTTGGATTTTGAGCGCTTGCGCGAAGGTCTCCTTATCTAATTGGTCAAACAACTGTTTCTTGAGCTGTGATTGGTGGGAGAAACTGTTTCATAATGAAAAATAGTGTTATAATGACCATCATTATGATAGAGTTTTCAGACATAAAATTGTTAAGGTCGAACATAAACAATATTAGGCCTAAGATTGAAATTATACTAACTCATGGTGTAGTGGCTAGCATTCTTGGCTGCCGCCCCAGAGGTCCGAATTCGATTCCCGGCTCTGCCAATAAATTTTAATTCTAGTCTGAGGGCTGGAACAGGGTACACTCAGCCTGGTGAGACAAAACGGTGAATTCCACAGTACGGTACTTTTGAGAAATAAATTATCAACTTGTAAAAAAAAAAAAAAAAAAAAACTTTCTGCTTAGTAAATTGACAAATATTTAGACATTTGCCATTCTTACTCCATAGATCATAATAGAAAATTCATTAAGTATAAAATTTTATTTGTGTGTTGTGTTGTATTTTCCAACATTTTTTGTATTGCCAGTAATAATTATAGGCTATATAAAATTTGAATCTTATATAAAATAATTACACAAAGTTACATGCTCTAAGATATTGGTTGATATTAATGGGTATTTCGCGGCGACAATCACCTGTGAATACTCACAATTTTTCAGGATATTCAGCCCCACCGTCCGAAAATAAAAAATGTATATACGCCCCTGTCGTGAATACAAGTGTTGATCCTCGATGAACGCAATGAACATCCCATATTCTCTTGTTATGGATTAAATTGATGCTCTGATGATCTCTTTACGGTTCATTGAACCTCTGAACACAACTTAACTGCCTTAAAATCTGATATTGTTGACACATATACTTATAAGCAACGCAAAACATGATACAAGCCCCGCCGATGATCGTAAGAGGGATGGGGTGTGCATGACCTTTGGAGGTTATGGCAGCGCAGTCAGGAATAGCAACAACAGTTCTCATTTCACTATCAGAAGAAAGAAGGACATTACGAAGAACATACATTAATTATGAAACAACGGTCACTCCTTTTTTGCTTTCATTTCGATAATATACTATTTCATCTATGCACTACTTGAAGAGGCATGACCAAGTAGCCAGGATAATCCACCTAAACCTGGCAAAGGAGCAATTCTTAAGTAATAATGTTCTGCCTATCAATATATTCCTGATACTGTTCTGGAGAACGATACACGCAAGCTACTCTGGGACAGGTCAGTGATCACAGATATATGATCATACCTTATTTTCATCTTTGCAAATTTCGCGGCAAGTGTCGTTGACGGTAGCATGTGGTAGCAAAAGTAGGAACTACGGGAACTACTCGGAATTGATCGTCTGCAGTCCTTATCTGAATTGCAGATAACACACGAATACAGCCATCACAATTTACACCGGTTATCAGACAGATGCCTCCGTAGCGTAGCGGTCAGCATGGTTAGCTGCCGCCCCGGAGGTCCTGGGTTCGATTCCCGGCTCTGCCACGAAATTTGAAAAGTGGTATGAGGACTGGAACGGGGTCTACTCAACCTCAGGTGGTCCAAATGAGTAGAGGGGGTTCGATTCCCACCTCAGCCATCCTCGAAGTGGTTTTCCGTGGTTTCCCACTTCGTCTTCGGGCAAATGCCGGGATGGTACTGCCCCCGTAAATTGAATTATTTAGGGACAAAATGAGAGTATTTTCGGTCCCCATGATAAAATTTAACTAGCAAATATAATTTCTGGAAGTGTGACACAAGAGTGTAGTGTTACAAGCTCGAGACTGTGGGAGAGCCCGATCACGTGATATATTGCACAATGGACGCTTCTAGAAGGCTATATTTAGCATAGCAACAGCGAGTTTGGAGATAAATATTATAAATATTGTTATAAATTATGCTATTGGATTCCAATCCACAGCCAATGAGAACAGGTCTTATTGAAGACAGGATCAACTTTAATTACACAACATGAGGACATTATGCATTTAGGCCCTTAGAAGAAGATTTTCTTATTTGGTAATGAAGAGAATATTAAGAGAAATTATATCTGATACTTAAAAAACCGCAGATCGGTTAATCTACGCAGTAATAAGCATTCGTAATCTACGCACTAAAATTATGGTGGGAGATTGATATGGCCGCCAAAAAGTCGACTTGGAGGGGGAGATCCAAGGATCGAAGTTCTTATTCCAGCAGACTTTGAAGAGTGAGGAAGTGTTTTTACTGGGTTAACGGAGATCCCAAGGCTTAGTCCGAGTGCGACGACTGTCGACTTGTGGAGACGCGAGGATAGCTAGGTGGAACGTTAGAGATCACCGCAATTCCATTCTACGTGAAGTTGCAAGGAACATTGTATTGATTATATCTCTTATATAATTGAGATCTAAATATAAAGAAGCGAATATATATAAAGAACAGGTCACATACTATATATTGTGAAAAGTCGAGCGCTTTATTATTCACCGTTTCGACAATATAAGCCTGTTAAGTTAGATTTCCAAATGTGTTGGAAACAAAGCTGGAGATCATTATAAATTGCAACGTGAAGTTGACGAACGAGGTTCAAGTGAACAGTGGCGGAGAACTTTTAGTATTGGCGCAACACATAAACATTAACAGAATGACTATTATTATTCTTCAAACATTATCATTCAGCATAATTAATATTGTTGATATGATGAACTAAACAGTCATGCGCCAGAGACATATTCGATAACAGGAGTTAAGATACAACGATGGAGCTTCGTTAGACAACGTATTCTTGAATACAGGCGTAGTGTACGGTCCATCTTGTGCATTTTCGTCAGTCTACGAACACTAATATAACATCAATTAGCAATGGAAACATTTCATTCACTATTTATATGAATATTTCCATAATTATATTCCAATGATGAAGCTGATCCATATTTACGACGGAGAATGAAGTCTTTACAGAAGAGATTTGTCAAGATGCTAGGGTAGCCCAGCAACACAGAAGAATTTGCCAGAAGGATGTCGTTCGAGCCCAGGCGAATGTTGGTGAATTCCAGAGAGAGACGTTTCTTATCTCTGAGGTCGCAGATCCGAGGTTCGAATGCAGATCCATCTCAGTGTCTTGCACTGAGGAAACATCTAATGTATTGTCGGAATACTTACATAGATCTTCAAGTTTCCGTCCAAATAAGGTATCAGTGTATCTCAATTGTAGTATAGAGCTTGATTAGTGACATTCTGAGCCAGTGATCTTATTCCATATTTTTATATTTTCTCATTTCATGTATTTCAGTGTTTTCATGTATTCTACACTTCAGATGTGTGTTGAGATTTTTATGCTTCAAGATTATTTAGGAGATGATTGCCTTTCATCTATTTTTCAATTTCATTCTTCGAATCAGTTGTGGAACTGACATTAAAAATTTTGTTTGAGGAATTATATTGCCTCATAGAAGACTAGTCGTTTCGACTCTCGAATTTTAATAATTTCATTTAAACCAAGTATTCTGACATTGAGTCATAGCTTCAAATTAAATTCTTATTAAATTTAATTTGAGCACTTTAATGTAACAACATTAAACTTCAAGAACAGAAGAAACATCGAATGATATTTTTATATCATTATTGTACATAAACTGTCGACGATCTAAGAAATACTAGTCGTTTGATAAGACCGAAGTCTTAATCCCTATGAACATTCTTTGAGTAGAGTGGAAAAACATTACGACATTGACAAACCTTTTTATTATTTGTAAAGCTAAGAGCATTGTTCATTTAATATGTTAGAGGAAATACCTTTTGATAGAAGATTATTCAAATCTTTGGCTAGGAATTCAAAGCTAGTTTATCCCGGTCAAGATTGAATTCTGTCTGACACTATAAATAACATGTGTGTTATTTTATTATATTTGTGTAACATCACGTCATTTGTGGACTTGATATTACAACGATAAACAATTTAAAGCTTGACAAGTGAAGTGAGACAGGAGTATTATTTTTATTACATGTATTTGCGACAGACGTGTTAACAGTTAATTATCTTCTTGTGGAGTAAACTTTAGGAGGTTAATCACGACTGTCTAATATCGTTCATTACAATTGGAAGTTTCGTTTGAAGAACTTAAGCATGTATAATTGTAGTCCAGTAGTCATGTGCAATGATACTGAGGGTCATGCCATTATTTGAGAGAAGTTCCTACATAATATATGTTAATAACAATTAATCCCTTTTGGTTATAGTTTAACATAGTAGATGATACTTGTTTATGCCATATATACTGTTATATGAGGTTTTGTAGAGCTATTGAGTGCTCCTGCGAGGGAATTCCGCATTTTAAGGAAGTCAAAATATTGTTGTTCTTTGATTTAAAAAAAAGGCATGTATCATGATAAGAGCCGTTGTATACAAGTAGTCCAGTTCTTGTGAATTAACGATTTAGCTGTGTTAACAGGAGGGTTTCAGCGGAAATACAACTTGAGAAAGATTGTCTACTCACGTCTATAATACAAATATTAAATTTTATTAAACCCGAATTTTTGTAATTACGTACAGTTTACCTTAATTAGTCGACTGTATTATACCGATAATGGAATGAAACCTATATAAGACGAGGTGTATGCAGTATATAAAACTACAGAACGTTAGAGAAGGATGCTTATGTGAAAAACCAGTGCATATATTTAGTTAAGAATTATATTGTAAGCGAGAAGTAAGAATCTCAAAAGTGTCGCGTTAGCAACACTAGATAATGGATATTATTATAAACATATTACATGTAAATATTTTTTGTGGAAATGATTTAATTAGTTAAACAATTTAATAGGATTTATTAATCAATTGTTTTGGAACAGTGTGTGTTTTATGAGCGGATGTTTTGGGAATGAATGTTTCTTCATTGTTAAGAGAATATGTGGAACCGAATTGGTCTAGAACAACTACGGTGTGCGAATGAAAGTGTGTATACATTTTTAGAATGATTGTTTAAGAAACAAATTAGTTATGTGAACTTTTGTAAGATCTAAATGTTAATTTTTACGTGTTTTATAAACGCACACACAAGCAGTATCTCTGTGGACTAGCGAGAATGATTCACCGTTAGCATTGGAGAGCGATGACATAATATAACAGGTGTAGACTCACAGCCTTGTATTTATTGTATAAACCAGTTTCGAGTTCGGCGTGGTGCCGATATTTCATTGATGAAACGTGGTTAATGCACGTGCGTTCTACAACGCAGGCTTGTGAATGAAACCATGTGTCTGGAATGCCATTAAGAGGCTTCACTAAACGTTTTTATTTATACGCAGTGTTGGCCTAGAACAAGCCAAGATTTATACTCATAATTTTTAATACAGCATTGTAGTAAGATGTAGATTTGAAAGGAGGTGTGAATGTTTGCGTGTTTTTGATTTTAATGTCTATTGTTAAATTTGTTTATTGTTATTTGTTTATAGTAGATTAGTTTACCTTTTTGTTAATAAATTTGTTCAGTTTGTTTTGCATTGTTGTTGGAGTGATTCATTTTAAATGTGAGGAGCAGAGTATTGTGGATGTAGTGTAGGCGAAGCTGAAGTCCCAGTCCCCGAGGTAAGTAAAGGTGAGTGCCCCGTGTAGTTGGTTGTTGATCCACAATATTCTGGTAACTGCTGTCTGTAAATCCCTAAAGACCATGTTGGAAGCGAATTCTAAAGTAGTATTTGCCGGTGCAGTTAGAAATAGGCAATCCAGCGGGGACGATGCTTATTCCAACAGGATCCTTTCCGGATTATCGCGTACAGTACTGAGACCGTATTTTGTATTTAGTTGGATATAGGTTAAGTTGGTAATAACACTGATGGCAGTACTGCGACATTCCTTTGAAATGCAGGTGCGCGGTAGGACTGTGGCGAGGTTAGGAGCTGTCAGCAACCCGCCGTACAGACCGATGACCACATGTTTGATATTTTAATACCTGTATTGAATACAAGATGGACACAGCACCACTGTCGTTATTTTGAACACTGTGGTAGAGCAATATACACAATGCAGTATGAAACAAAGAATGGGAAATGCATCCTGTGGATACAGGAATATAATTGAGAACTTTTATATGAGTATAAATGCATACAGTACTATAACGTGTGATTATCGAGCTCGGCAATGATACATATATCGATAGTTACTGTCGATCAGAGAACAAGGTGCATTGTGGATCACCTGGAGACAATATGATTTGCGGGAGCAAACGAACAGTTGATTAGTGAATACAATTTCAGCCAGGAGGGTCATAGAGCTCTCTGGTCTGAGCACATGTACGCGCGTTGCCGTGAAATCGTGTTTGTTCGGTAACGTGGAGTTGATCCGACATATACGTGTTACAGTATAACGTGATAGGATTTTCATCTGATCTTATTATAGTTTCAGACAGTGCTAACCTTCAATTTGAGCACAGTGAACTTGCATTCACGTATGATAACTTCTTCTTAAGCCAATGGTACAACAACGTGTTCCACATTGCAGTACAGTATAAACAGCTTTAGCCATGATTGTCATAAATGATATGAGAAGAAATAGATATTGCTACGATATGAAGATGCAGAATATGGGCTAAACACAGACAAGAAATGTAACACATAGCAGCGTTGAATACTCAGGATGATTACTTGATTCCAATATGAGCAACTCCAGTATAAGGCTTTATAAGAGAAGATTGAAGAAATTATGAAAGTCGGAATGACAATTTGTACTGCTACATAATGAAACTGGCTTGGCTTACTACATCAATGTTGTCGTGTTCCTTAGCAAGTGAAAGAACTATGAACTTTGTCAAACGAACATCTGTTAGCTTCGTCTCGTTCGTGACCGGTAAGCGGGTCTTCTTGATATCCAGTCGTTTCGTGATCGGTGCAGCTGAGCAGATAGGGTTCGATCCCAGGCAGGAGTATGTGTTATAGCATTCTCACTTCATTCAACTAGAACTTCAACAAGGTAGCTGGAAGTTTTCTTTTAGTAGACAGTATGAATTTGTCATGCTTTGAATGGTCCTTTTCACCAATTTTGATTAGAGTAGTTAAGAATTACAGACGAGGGCTAGGGTGATTCTTTAATCATTTCAGTCCGAGTATGTAATTCACTTTGTAGTTCAATTTAGTAGTTATTGTAGTGTTACTTTGAACATTACCTTGCTTTCATTAAGATATAATTTGGGAATAAAATAGAAGAATATAGTTTGTTGGGAAGACAATATGAGAAATTTATAGGGAGAAGACGACGTTAAAATTATATAAGAATAATTCTAACTCAAGCAGATGTCCCATAATCCGTCGTATAGCCTACGTGAATTCGACTTGGAACAAATTCTCTGGACTTTTTGAATTTGACTTCGAATATTTTTGAAAGCTCATGCAAGTTTATTGGATAGACATTCAGGTCTATAATTTTGTCAGATTGAGCATAGCCATGGAACATAGTGATTTCTAGTGTGATTCTTTGCGGTTGTGCGAATTTATTTCTGGTAATCCAGATTTTTGAAATTCTTTTGATTTCGACTCCCTTTGTGAGCTCGTTCAGTTTTTAAATTTTTGTGGATTCTTATGGGAAACTCCAACTTGGTTTAGCGTTCAAATCTAATGGTTAATTTGTACCTTCTCAAGATAGGCTCTTTTCCATGCTGTAGTTTTGATGTGTTTTCCTTTGAGGAGGATCTCCAGTGGAATTATTTTCAATTATGCGAAAATTGAATCGTTCTTTTCACAGTGGTCGGACGAGAAATACGAAAGAAATACTTTGTTTGAGAAAATGTAATTAGTAATGATATGTAATGTAAGGAGAGAAATGTTTAAAATATATGTAAGTCATAATCGAGATGACAGACTTTGAATTCTCACACAGTTATTTAGACTTGTGAATACAATATTTTATCACTGTTTTGATAAAGATTATTCTCGACACTTTAACTCTTGGCTAATTTGAAGCAACATATTTATCCATGATTGTATAAAAACTTGTGTAATATTCGTAATGTTCGGAATTTATTAAGAGCTGTTAAGCGATGATATGGTAATAATGGAATTTTGTCTGCGTATTTGAATTGCAATTTAGGAGATATTTGACATATGTGGATAGTCAATATTAATTTTTCCAGCACTGAATTAGCTTTAGAGCTATTGCTGAGTGCACTACGGTGTATTGTTTTGAACGTGAAATTGAGTCACGATTTTAGCTAGTGGAAAGCTAAAGTACAATTTTAATCCAACATTTAAGAAACCAAGTATTGTAACAACATCGTTAATATTTGTTGAGATTTAGTAACAATTGTTTTTAGAATAGAGTTTAATTGGAAAGACTGTAATATTAATACTTGTATAAACTTGAGCTATTTATAACTAAAATATTGAGCGATAGAAAATCTAATATCTGTGAGAAAGTGAATTGAAATATAATCATTATAATTAACAATACGACGTCCGATTAGCTTAATTGTTTGTCATTTAGGACGGAATGGACTTGAAATTGAAACCACATAAATGTATATGAATACATGAAATTAACAGATGAATAATTCTAGGCGCAACTAAATCTCAGAAATAAAATGTAATTATGTAAAATATGTATATATTAATTGCTACGATTGAATAGAATATTTTTATAAATATGTCAGAAAGGGTTTACGATCATAACAGGATATGTTGTGTGTAAAATTAATTTTTTTGGAACTTCGTTAATAATGATGAGACGATAGGCAGTTTTGTGGCCTAATTAAGGCGGTTGTTACTTAAATATTTTTCATGCTTCGGCAGAGGCATAAGATTATAAACTTTTGTTCAGTGGAGTTTCTACTTCACGACACTGCGGGTTCAGTTAATAAACTTTTGTTAAATTTTAAAAATTCATACGAATGACTTAGTGATTCCTATTCGAATTAGAATGTGCTTCGTGAACCAGTGGGTCATTAGCTAGGATGCTTTTTAACGCACCCGAGATTAGATTAATTTAATTATCTTTAAGAGTCTTGGTAGCTCACTTTGGGCTATTTTTCATTTTTTTATAGACCACTGGCATCTTCTTATCACATTCTTTTCAATTTTTGTGGTATTCCTATCCATGGTCTATCCTTGGTGGTGGTGTCTTGGGGGTTATTTTCAGCCGGGGCTTCCAGATTCTACGATCCTGCATTTTCTTCGGATTTCACCAGGTAAGACCACGTGGATACGGGTGCAGTACCTACTGTAAGGCCACGGCCGCCTCCTTCCCTCTTCCTCGCCTATCCATCCCAATCATCCATCCCTTCCCATCCCTCATGACGCCCCTGTTCGCTTTGCAGGTGAGGCCGCCTGGGCGAAGTGCTGATCACACCTCCCCAGTTGTATCCATCACGACCAGATGTTCCCGGGTCCAGGACACTGCCCATAGAGGCGGTAGTGGTGAGTTCCCTCGCTGAGTCCGTGGGAACCACCAACCTAGAGGGTATATTGACTAAATGAAAATAAAAATATCAGACAGATTCTACACACACCGGAAGCACACAGGGCTACATGACCGCGTTGTCGCCGCCCCTAAACTGAGGTACCAATCAACAATAGGTTAAAACATTAGGCAGTTATTTTATAACGCTATCGGGTGTGTATGAAGAAGCCTCCGTGGCTTAGGCGGCAGTACGCCGGACTCTCACCACTGGGTCCGTGGTTCAAATCCCGGCCACTCCATGTGAGATTAGTGCTGGACAAAGCGGAGACAGACAGGCTTTTCTCCGGTTTTCCCTGTCCCTATTTCATTCCAGCAACACTCCCCCACTACAATTACATTTCATCTGTCATTCATTTAATCATTTTCCCAAGGGAATGCGACAGGCTTCGGCAGCCGGCACAGTTCATATCCTCGTTGCTTGATGGGGGCTTCATTCATTCCATTCCCCGACCCGGTCGGTCAACTGGAAGCAGGCTGTGGATTTTCATTTTCATCGGGTATGTATGTACGAGGGCTGTTTTATGCGCTATAAAAGACAGATTTATATAACAAAATGATTTTGTTACTAAAAGTTAAGGTATTTATTTTTCAAAATAATCGCCAAAACGGTTGAGGCATTAATTTGTCGTATCTTGACACCAGCTTTCCAATGGCTTCTGCAAAGATTCCTGCCGCCAATGAGGTGGGTACGTCTGGACAATCTTCTGAAGTTCTTGGTTGGTGGCGAGACGTTACCACCCAAACTGACCTTCAATTCTCGAAAGAGGTGAAAATAACTCGGAGCTAGGTTTGGACTAAATGGTGGATGGTCGAAAACTTCCCACTTGAATTCTTTAAGAAGGCCTGACGTCGTTGGCACAGTGCGGTCGTGCATTGTCATGGATCAAAACCAAGCCAAACGATAGCATGCCTCTTAGTTTGCTCTTAATTGCTCTTCTTGCAGAAAATGTATCACATTCCGCAACTAACACTTGGCGGGAGTATCGATGGTACTGGCCATGTTCAATATCCCGTAGCTCAGCTACGATTGGCGCATTGGAGCCAACAATGGCAGAGGTTGTGTAGGGGACGTAGCGCAATTTTACCGTACGATGCACAGACCTGGCTTCAGGCCTGACGAGAGGGAAGGGCAAACGGAGCTGTAGCCCCAGGGCCCGGATTTGCTGAGGGGTCCGGGAAAGTGGGAAATCCCAGGACAGACAAATTTGTATTGTTCTGGTAGTCCTGTATTGAATGTTTCTGAATCTAGAAAATATACTACAAAATATCTTAAAGAGAACAGACCCTAAGTAATGTATTTTTAAATAACAATTATGTTTATATACACCCAGTCAGAGAAATAGCAAGTATTCCACTCTTTATAGGGTGGTTACATTCTAAATAATCTTTACACAAGTCCAAATTGTAGTTCATAAGGTTGTGAAAGATGTTCGACTTGTTCTTGTGATGAGAGGGAGTAAAATTTTCCGCCAGATAAAACCAGAACGACATTAAAAATTCACTTTAACGCAATTAAAACGTTCCAAACAAATTGAAAACAAGAAAAATCGACGGAGTTTTGGGGGAGCTTTAAAAGCAGAAGAAATACTTGTAATTGAATCTAGGATTGGGAAGGCCTTAAGTTACATACCATTCCGATATTTGCCTGGACAAGAAGTGGATAACTACGAAGGGGCCCGTAAGTCCTTGTCCTAGGGCCCGTGCTCTCTCTCCACGGCCCTGCCTGGCTCCCGTCTATCTCTTGTTTACTTAGATGCATGATCGGAGGCTGAAAAGAACCTGCCCTCGTATTATTGCAGCTCTCATTACATGTAGAGGTCAAGAAGGAACATTTCGTATTCACGATAGCAACTAGGCCAGCGTATGAAGTGCGTGTTGATGGCGTCAGCAGATTTAGCAACTTGGCGCGTTACCATAGCAACAGACCACTCTCGAATAGGAAAAGTCGACTGTTCAGCGACAGTGGAGCATTCTCGCAGAACCCTTCGCACGTTGGACAGACTTAGATAAACCACTTCGTGTCGTAACGACTAGCGGAGGTCCAAGTACGATTCCCAGGCGTGTGAGGGCTGAAACGAGGTACACTCAGCCCCGCGTGGCAAAACTGAGAAGATGAGGGTTCGATTCCCAACTCAGCCATCCTGGAAGAGGTTTTCCGTGGTTTCCCACACTTCTGCTCCTAACTAAAGAACACGGCCACCTGCTTCCCAATCCTATCCCCTATTTACAAATACACACATTAGTACTGCCATCACAATCACACCAATTCCACACACACTCACATACACACACAAAATACATGGGGCTATATTACCACGATGTCGCAGCCTCTAACATAAGCAGCAACAACAACGAGACTTCAGGAAGGAATTTCGTAGTTTTACCTGACCGTTAATCTCTCGACCATGAGCCACTGGACCTCCTTTTTACGTGGAATCCGAACCACAGCACATGGCATTTCACTTTGAAAATCTCACATGCATTGACCGGGAATCGAACCCGGTCCACCATGCTGAGAGGCCAACAGCTTGACCGTCGCGCCACCACGCCCCACAACAAGGCTTCAGTGTAGGCCTACATGAAATGAACATGAATCAATGTTCTTCAATAGGCGTTGCTTCATATAGGTTATATTATGTGTTGCTATCTGCCTAACGTGTAAGCCTCCGTGGCTTAGGCGGCAGCACGCCGGATTCTCACCGCTGGGTCCGTGGTTCAAATCCCGGTCACTCCATGTGAGGTCTGTGCTGGACAAAACGGAGGCAGACTGGTTTTTCTCCGGGTACTCCGGTTTTCCCTGTCAAAATTTCATTCCAGCAACACTCTCCACTATCATTTCATCTGTCATTCATTTAATCATTGCCCCAGAGGAGTGCGTCAGGCCTCGGCAGCCGGCACAGTCCATATCCTCGCCGCTAGATGGGGGCCTCATTCATTCCATTCCTGACCCGGTCGGAGACTGGAAGCAGGCTGTGGATTTTCATTTTTCATCTGGCTAACGGTGTGAAGATTGGCGAACATGGAATGACGTCACAGCGACAGACGACGATCAGTACGTGGCTGCCAACTTTTACATTGTAATAGTAGCCTACGTACATTATGCAACGAGCCTATAATGGCAATAATTAAGACACGAGTATGTTTATAAAACGAATGCATGCGAGTTTTATAATTTCCACACGAGTGTCTTAATTACCATTATAGGCGAGTTGCATACTACTGTTTATGTTCGACAATAATTATTATAACTATTTTATGTTCGAATATAAATATAAATATAAATATAAATATAAATATAAATATAAATATAAATATAAATATAAATATAAATATAAATATAAATATAAATATAAATATAAATATAAATATAAATATAAATATAAAAGTGAAAGTCTGTATGTATGTATGTGGGTGGGTAGGTTCCGTATACAAATCTACACCGTTCCACCAATCTCAACCAAATTTTGCATACACATAGTTTAGGACCCAGAAGGAACCACTGGCTACATGAATTTTCGATAGTCTTTCTCATTCTTCTGATTTCGGCCCTTTTGCACTCAAACACAGGCTAATCAAATCATAAAATATACTCATGAAGGAATGGCAAGGCAGATAGTTTCCATGGCAAAAGCTCAAGTCGAGACACGGCCGACTGGATGCCAATTGTGCTCTGCACTACCGGTATAGAAAAAGAGGATCTTTACTTGAAATCCCGTTAGTTACTCAACCGCTCACACAGCACTGTCAACCGGGTTTAGCATAACAAAGTCTTGACACTATCTACTATATATTTGTCAAATACCACTCACACACTCACTCACTCATCCCTTCATCACGAAATCTCAGAAACCACCGAACGGATTGAAATTAAATTTGGTATGCAGCTTCCTCAAGGGCCGCAAATGCCCACTAAGAGAGGATTTTTGGATATTCAGGTTCTAAAGGGGTATTAAGGGGGCAGAGTTGCATTTCATTGAATAGCAATATCTCCCGATTGGTTCCATTGGGGGATGTGATACTCGGCATATAAACTCATCATTAAAAATAAGAAGACATGTGTCTGAGGGTTTTTTGATGTGGTATATATTACGAGGTGAAAGGGGTGAAAAGTGAGTATTGAATGACTCCTAACGGAGCGTGTATCTCTTAAACGACATAGGCGAGGAGTTTGAAACTCAGCGAAAGATATCAACATAAAAAAGAAGTAAATATGTGTTTGACCGTTTTTTCATAAATCCAATTTAAGGGGCCCATGGGGAGGGGTGAAATTCGGGGGGGGGGGGACAGGAAAGTAAGTGTCCTAACTGATTGAGTGACTGGCTCACTCATCAAACTCAGGGGGAAAAAATGCTTCAAAGTGAACCCATGTGCCATAGGGTCCATGGAGGTCGAATCCATGCATTTGGGGAAGAAATGAAAGAAACGTACAGTTTCTAATGCAACTTAAAGAAAGATCCAGCTAGGATGCTAGCCTAAGGTTGTGCAACCAACGAGGACCAGGTGTTCGAGAGGATGAGATCACCCCTCTTGACATTCAGAAGGGAGCGAGTCATGAGTATTAATAACCGAGTGGAAAGTTCCCAAGATTAAACAAGGAAGCCTGACTCGGAAATCGACCTTACGTTGCTGGAAAATGACAACACCGCTTATGCGCCAGAAGAAGAATAATTAAATTTAACCCGTTTACGAGTATAATAATGAGTAAACAAGTACAGTACGGTGAATCATTTTGAATGAGAGATTTTTTAGTAAAGAAGAACCCTTTAATAATTGCACAGGAGAAAACTGCAAACGCAAGTGTACGTCATCGGGGAAGTACCAAGGCTGGTGTAGAGGGGAGAGTACAAAAGAAATGCAACACCCACACAATTGAGGACGAGAAATTAATTAATATCTCCGAATTGCACGATCGATTCTTAGGTGCAATGAGATTATTTGACATTGAGAAGACGAGCTTTCGGAAGGTATAATTTTTATAATTGTGCAACCATTATTTTAGAAGTTGGCCACAGAAAGGGCTAGAGTCTTATTTTTTTGTAGTGAAATAGTATAAAACTTCGGGCTTCACCAAGCCAATCATGCAGTTCCGAACAGCCCGAGGGGGTGTTACTACGCATCAGTACAAGCAGGTCCAAATAGCCCAGGGGGGCGTTGCTACGCATCAGTATTCAGACAGCCGTGTGGGGCGTCACTCTGCGTCACATCGAAGACAGTTACCATTACTCCTTGAAGGGAGAAACGCTGTATTACACCGCAGAAGTAATATCCGATATCCATAGGCGTCGCAGTATTAACAACTTGCTTGCCTCCATAAGGAGTGGTAAAGAAGAAATTTAAAGTATCGCCGTGTTGAAAGAGTAGGAAAATCCTAGTTACAGGATTTAGGCCCGACAATATACAAGTTATAGTGAAAAGTTCGTAAGATAAAGTCAGAGCAGGCTGCGAACGTCGGACTTAAGGCGATAGGTCGTTAAATAGACGAACGAATATATCATAACGTACGGAAGTACCGTACCAGAAAGATAAACTGTTATCTAAATTAAAGAACCCAAACAGGGAAGAACAGAATAAGGTTCGGAACGTATATCAGAAACGTAGGAGTGCTAGGACCGATCAAATAAAGAAGAACGGAGACTATAAACATTATCTCCAGAAAGCAGGCGAACTATTCTAAAAGTACTAGACTCGAGAAGTACTAGCTGCTATAAACTAATCCATAGATCGTCGATAGGTTATTGAGGAGACCTCGATCCGAATAGACTTTCGCTAGGATCGATAAACCAGATCTACAAAGAAGCCGTTCAAGCTAGATAAATAGCCGGTCATCCAGAATAGGAGTAGAAGAATTAGGATTCCAGGGAACAGTAGATGTTTCGAGACTTTCGTATTCTGCAGGATAGGAAGCCGACATTGAATAAATTTCACCCTTGGAAACGGGAAATTAAGAGGTCACGTGGGATAGGCCAAGAAATACGGCCTAGTGATCAAGAATTGTGAAGTGTAAATTTATCAAGATTGTGTGTTAAATTAATATTTTTAGTGTTTATTGTGTGTTCTAAAGGGACACACCAGTGTATAAAAATGTCGTCAATGTTAAGTGTCTTAAATATGTGTCAAGAAGTGTTTGTACATAAGATGAATTTCCATAATATGGAGTAAAATTTGAAAGTGGGCCAGAATGAAACACCGCACAAGAATAAAGGTCATGGGACGACCTTAAAACACATGTGAGTAATGAATTTCATTCTATTTTGGTGTCAGGGAATGGCTGTGTACAAATCCACCGGAGTTTTGAGTAAAAGGGATGTGTTTTTAATAAATAAATACTGAATAAGCAAGAACGCGGTCTGAACAAAAATAGAAAATTTGAGAAATTATAAATAATTATGTAAAGAATAAATCCCGTAGAGGAAATATGTGAATAAAATGTTAATGTATTTAACGAATGTCATAAGAGCAAGCGAAATATCAGTAATTATCACGAAAGATAGTTAAATAAAGTAAAGTTGAGATATGAAAGAAATAGCTTTTGAGCTTGTGTAAAGAATAAAAATAATAATAACTAAGTATGGAAATATTAAATAAAGATCAAATAAATTGATGTGAACATAAGAGCGTTAAAACCTTAACATATGTGTAAGACATGATGTTCAAGGGAATATTTTAAAAGGGGAGCGATTTATCGGCAACGAAAAAGATTAATATAAGAATTAAAATAATGTGAATTGTTACTAATGAGATTTATCAGTTCTTGGGAAGACATTTCGGCTTAAAATAATGTGTAGCGCAAATGAGCGCAAATAATATTAAAATGTCACGCTAGGAACGCGTAGAGGTTAAAATACTTGGTAAATTACTTATGGAGGGTAGTTGATTGTAGTGAATTGATAATTGTATAAGTCCTCTATTTGTGACGTAGTATCACGAGGCATTGTGTATGTATTGAAAGGGAGCAAATGTATGGTATTGAGCGTAGGTCTATTTAGCCATTGGCTGACCCTAAATCGCATTGTGTATAGTCCTCTATAAGGGAATGGTTCCCGAGGCATGTGAAGAGATTCGAACTCAGAATCCTCTTATGGTAAAAGCCCCTTAATTCTTCGTCGTCGGATGTGTATTAATCTTCCCAATCAATGAGGACCCTCTCATAATTAATAAATGCCAAGGTTACGAAAGTGGTCTATGAACCAAAGAATATTTGTTTGAATGAATACGGTACAGTAAAAGCCCGGTCTCTCCCCAGGACTGAGTATAATGTGAAGGTTTGTTTTGAAAGCCTTGGAAAGGAGCTGCTAACATGGGTTAGACAGAGAGTCGCCCAGTCACCCTCCTTGTCATAAATCGCGCCCGAGTATAATGGCCTGGCTCTCTTAGAGCGAGGGTGGGCAGAAACCGTCTCGTAAGATGTTGTAAAGAGAAATGAATACACCAGGAGTGTTTAAAGTTGTTAATGACCCGGGCGTTGAACCGAGGTCCTTGTAGATTGATATTTCCGCTTGCCTGTTCAGATCGTAGTTTCTTATGTGATAATGGTCTTATAAGACGTAAGAGATAAATAACAATCCCTATGGTAATGTTGTACGGAAGTAGGATTCCACGAGTTAATTGAAGGCAACTAAGTTTCGGGAGTAACTATAGTTTTTTTTGACTGTGTCAAGTATCTTCATACTCTGGAGTACACATGAAATTTCCTGATTACCTTAATATATTTGTGAAAATAAAGAGAGATGATAACAGCTGAATGTGTGAACATGCCCAAAATATTGAGTTAGATAATTAACATAAAATTTTAAATGTAATTATACACTTGTTTTGAGGATTAAGAAAATATAAAAGTAGACGGTGAGGTGTACAAGAATGACACCATTATTATGTAAAGCATGGAGCCAAAGAGCTCGGAGTTATATAAAAACTTACAGTTGATGCTTTATGGAAGTAAGACTAAGTAGGAATTGTTGGTTTATGTGGAAACCATAGGTTTAAATACAATATTTGTTTTATTATATTTGTGATTCCTTGTTCATTTGGAACAAGTAGATGATTATGGGTCAGTAATTTAATTGTTAAAGTGTTTGTAGCGCCATTAATTTTATTAATTAAATGTGTTAAAAATAGGAGTTGATTTTGTTGTTATTTTTTGCAAGTGTATCCTCTAATTAATCCAAAATATGTGAGTCACAGAGTGGGGGAACTTACCGCTGCCCCGAAAATTCCGAATTGAGCTACGCTGGTATACTGTGATTGGCATATTTCTTGCTAAAAGGGCACATGGGGGGGGGGGCATATAAGTAATGTGCTGGATTAATAACTAGAGGAACACTTAAGACGGTCATATCATGTAAAGTAAAGTAATGATAGGTGTAGCTACAACATAAAATATTAACTGACCGCATGGGTCCCTGGAAACTCATACCGAGCAGCCCTGAAATATTATTATATTAACAACCCCCCTAGCAAACATTTCATGGCGCCCAGTACGCAGGGCTGAGGTTTCCTAGGGAAAACCCGAGTTTTTCTCGAAAAATCTAAATTTTCATTTTTTGAAAAAAAAAATGGTTTTTCGAAATTTTGAATTTTAAATACTTCCATAAAGGTTTATGAAAATGAATAAAAGTATCAAAAGGGTACGTTGTGGTAAATACCCGTACCAAAGTTAATTTTTAAAGAAATTGGGACACAATAATTCAGAGTATCATCTCTCAAGCATGTACTAGTGTGGTGGCATTAATGGCCCACTGTATTCTTATATTAGAAAAGATGGTGACGATGATGGAGCTAAAAGAGTGTTTGGATGAACATTTCCAAAAGAATAGGGACGAGATAGTAAAAATAAGTACGAAAAGTACGGAAGATGCAAAAAAAGAGAATAGGGAAGAGAGGCAGGAACTTTTAAACGCTATAAAAGCCGATAGCAAAGAAAAGTGGGAGACCATGAACAATAAATTGGGAACAATAGACAATGCATTGAGTCTCCAAAAGGATGAAAATAACAAAGTGTTCGAATCCATGAATCAAAGTTTAGAGTCACTAAAAACTGATAGTGCTAACATGGGAACTAAATTAGAAGCTATCGAAGTTAACTGTGTAAAAAATAACGATGAATTGAAGGCTGAGATAGAGGGCAAATTGAATAGTATAAAAACAGAAAATTCAGATCATTTGTCAGCACAATCCAGGGCTTTGGAAGATAAACTAGGAATAATGGAAGGGAAACTTGAAAATAAATTACATTCATTTCAGGAGAAGATGATAGGTGATAATTTTTTGAACAGTCAAGCCATGAACACTAAATTAGAGGTCATGGAGACTAAAATACAAAGTAATATAAATAAGAAATTAGAAGAAACAATGAATAACAAATTTCAAGCTTTTGACACTGATTTTGGGAATAAGTTAAATGAATTAAAAGGGGGAATAAAACAGGGGTCAGATGAACTCCGAGAAAGTATAGAAGGAAACATAGAGTCCAAATTTCAAATATTGGATAAAACATTTGGGGACAAGTTAAAGGCATTGCAAACTGAGAGTAACACATTTAATGCAGGATTGAGAACCCAGATAAATACTATAGAAAAAAATAGTATAGAATCCAAAAAGGAATGCCAGGATAATTTTAAAATTATAGAGGATAAAATTGGTTCTATGGAAACAGCATGTAAAGAGAAAGTAGACGGATGTCAAAATGAACTTGTAACCCAGATCCAAGAGGTGCAGAAACATTTAGAAGCTCAGATAGAATCGAACAAGAGTATTTGTGAAAAATCTCGGGATGAGATAAAAACAAGTGTCAGTGAGCTAGGAAACCGATTTGAAAGAGTTGAGGAGAAAGTAGGAAATCTTGAGGGAAAGGTTGATAAAATTCAGGATAAAGTGGATAGTTTGGAAACTCAGAATCACAAAAATGTACAGGGTATGAAAGATCAGATTAATCAATTTACCGGGCAGGTAGATGAAAAATTGAGGGAGCACGAGGAAATAATAAGTAAGAGACTAGGGACTTACGAAGAGCATATCCAGGAAGAAAGAAAGCAACGAAATGAAGAAAATCAAGAGAAGACCCTGAAGATAGAGGAAATAAGCAAGGGTATTAATGAGGTCCAGGAAACTATCGAAAAATTAGGAGAGCGAGTAGGAAAAACAAATAATGAAGTAAAATTGATCAAAGATAAAGTGACGGAAGTGTCTAAGAGCCAAGAGAAAACGGAGGGAAAGTTGAAAGGAATTGAATTAGATATGGTCAAAGGACGAAAAGAAGTGGAGAAGCAAATAAAGGAGATACGAGAGGGCCTAGATACCATAGGTGACGTTAAGCCAGAAATTATCAATCAACATGCCATGATCTTTAAGAAAGAGGTAGAAGACCAACTAAATGAGTTCAGGGATAGTTACAGGGACGAGAAATTCCAACTCAAAAAGATAGAGGAAGATAGTAGAAGGAATCAAGAAAGAATTCAGAATGAATTAAGATCCCGATTGGAGAGGACTGAACATAAGAATAGTCAAATGGAAATCCAACTCATGGCTAATGAAGAAAGTGCCCGAAGGGAAAGGAAGTTAGAATTTGAGAATCAGGAGGAGTTTCCAAAGACAGGATGGGTAGATTCCCGTGAACAAGGCACAGATACTGAGAGGGACTTAGGAGGGGAGAGCCCTTATAAGAACCCAGGATATCCAATGGCGATGTCAACCCCGTACATGAATCAGACAAATGGCCAGATAATAAACATTATTAAATCCAATGAGGACAGACCAGTAAAGTTTACGGGTAATAACTTGTCTATTACTCCAAAATACTGGCTAAAGGAAGTTGCAGAGTATTTAAACGAAATGAAAGTTCCTCAGGATCGGAGACTGAGAGCTATTGAAAAGCTGTTGGCAGGTGATTGTCTCACCTGGTTCAGAAGCTTCAGGTACACCTTTGATACGGTGGAAGGCTTTAGGGAAGCATTTTTAAAACGATATTGGGCAGCAGACGTCCAAGAGAATTTAAGGCTGGATCTGTACTCTAGGAAGTACAGCACAAATGCACCAACTAAATACTCGGAATTTTTCACTGCTCAGCTGTGTAAATTCCGCGAACTGGACATTGCTCCGGCAGAAAACGACCTGTGTTCCGCCATTGCAAGACAACTTCCGTATGAGATTCAGAGGCTGCTAATCTCATCCAAAGCCAGAAGTGCTGTGGAAGTGGAGAGTGTATTACGTCAGTTAGATATGACGACTTCGCACGTAACTCCTCGGCATCAAAGACAGACTGAGCAAGTACACATGGCCAGCAGTCAGGAAACTGGAGAAAAACCAGCGACCAGGAATCAGTCCACCAGCACGGATACCCAAGGACTAGGTCGAGAGTATGGGCACCAGGAGCCTAGAAGAATGCAGCCATATTACAGAGGGGGATATCGAGGAAGAAATCCTAGGAATACGGGTTATAGGCAACAAGAGAGCCGACCCTATAACAATAACCATCAAAGGCAAGAAAACAGAAAGAAATGGGAGAACTATCCCAGAAGGAATGTAAGGCCAGAGGATAGGGATGATGAATATCGGGCCGAAATAGAAGAAAGATATCAGGAAAGTCTTCGTTATATGAACGAACGACCAGATGAACCTGATAGGCAAAAAGTCCGTTGGAGTGAGGCAATTAAGAACCGGAAATCACCCGATCGACTAGACGGAGCTCAAAGCTTGGAACTACAAGCTCAGTTAAAGAATGAGGGAAAAGGGAGCCCTCAGGATAAAAAAAAACTCCAAATTTAAATTGTCAAAAGTGGAAACATACCAGGAGCTGGGAGGAGGTAGAAATTGTGAATTGGATAGCCAGACCAGATGAGCTAATTAACGAGGATGTGGAAGGAATCCCACCTGTTAAAAGAGAACTACCTATAATTATGCTTAGGATAGAAGGATTACTGGTCAGAGCATTGATTGATACCGGATCCACGATAAGTTTAATTACACAAACCCTTCTAAATGAACTGGAAACAAGGGGCCGAGTGTTAAAGATTCCCACATCAAGTGTAAAGATTAAGGGGATTATCCCTGAAAAATCTTTAACATGTAAATTTCAGGTATACATTGATCTGATCATGGGTAACGCTGAAATTTCGCAGTGCTTTTTGCTGGTAAATCAATTACCGTATAATGTCATATTAGGTATTGATTTTATCCGTGAGAACAAGGTCATTATAGACCTAGCGCAAAACTGCATTAGAGTTCAAAGAGAGGATGTGGATGAGCAAAACATTAACCTACAGGAACAGGATGCGAAAATAGGAGAACAGGTATGGCATATGGAAGAAGTGATTGAGGAAGGTTATAAGGACATAGAAAAGATATTTGAAGTCCTCAACATAGAACTCGAAGATAATTTGGAAAATGAGTTCGAGACCAACCTGTCAGGAAAAGTGGAGGAAGCTAAAGTCAGCCCCGAAAATAAGGAACAGTTAAAGAAATTATTATTGAATTATAGGGACGTATTTGATTCCAAGCCAGGGAAGATTGAAAATTTTAAATACGCGTTCCAAGTCAATGATTGGGCACCGTTCAAACAAAAACCATACCCGGTTGCGGAAAAACATTACCCACAAACCAAGAAAACACTGCAGGAGATGATGAATGCAGGTGTTATAGAAAAGATGGCGACACCATATGTTAGTCCATTAGTGATTGTGAGTAAACCGGATGGCTCAGTAAGGGTGTGTCTAGATGCCAGAAATTTAAATGCAAAAATCATACCAGAAAATGATTCGGCACCACCCATAAAAGAAATACTGAGGAAGTTCAAAGGCAAGAAGATTTTTACAAATATTGACATGACTTCTTCGTATCATCATCTCGAACTGGAAGAGAAAACCAGCTTGTTGACTGGATTTCAGTTCGACCAACAAACATATTGTTTTAGAAGATGTCCGTTTGGATTGAAGACCGCAGGATCTGCATTAATAAGAGCGCTTGATCGGAACCTGTCAGAGGAAGTGAAAGATTGCACTATCCGATACGTGGATGACATTTTGCTTACCTCGCAGAACATTGAGGAACATTTAGAAAATTTGAAGAAATTATTGGAAGACTTAAGAAGGGCAAATTTTAAAATAAATTTAAAGAAGTCGAATTTTTGTCAAAGGCAAGTGACATTTTTAGGGCATGTGATTGACAAGGATGGTGTTAAACCAAATCCATGCAAATTGGAATCAATAAGGGATTTTCCAAGGCCTTTGAAGGTGAAGAACGTTCGCCAGTTTTTGGGATTGATTGGGTTCTTCTCAGGACATTGTCCATCATACACCAAAACTGTTGCACCACTACAGGACCTTCTGAAGAAGGGGGGCAAGTGGAAATGGACGGAGGAAGCAGAAAAAGCATTCGTGGAGGCCAAGGAGATGCTTTTAAATTACGTGAAGCTAGGATATCCTGATTTTAATCAGAGATTTATCATTCAAACAGACGCATCCCAGATTGGAATAGGGGCAATGCTATATCAGGAAAACTCGGAAAACCCTGATAAGAAAAACTATCTAGCTTTCACAAGTAGGAGACTGAAACCACACGAGAAAAATTATACGATCAGCGAAATCGAGCTGTTAGCGATATTGCACGCGTTGCAATATTGGCGGAAGATCGTATATGGGTTTCAGGTCATTCTAAGAACGGATCATAAAGCCTTAACCTTTTTGATGAAGACTGATTTATCTAGTCAAAGGTTGATGCGTTGGGCTTTATACATTCAACAATTTGATGTCAAGATAGAGTACTGCCCAGGAAAAGAAAATATAGTTCCAGACTACTTAAGTAGACAGCCAGAGTCCATAGAAGAGGAAGTAATGGCTATAGATTTGGAAGACAGGGATCAGCGTACTCTTAATGAGTTAAGAAGCATTAGTCAAAGACAACGGGAGGATCCATGGATGAACATGCTCATATCTTTCCTTGAGGGAAGCTTGATAAGGGGAACACCAGCGTACACGGAAGCTAATAAGATAGCTCAAGACTACACGTTTTATAATGGATTATTATATAAGTTTGTAGACTCTGACCATACAACATTAAGGATTGTTGTACCTGCAATTTTGCAGAGGAAAATAGTATGGTTAGCCCATAGATCGTTCGGACATATGGGGGTCGACAAAACAGTCTCGATGCTGAAAGAAGCATTTGTATGGCCGAGACTGAGAGAAACTGTAAGGGACACGTTAAAGACATGTGATCTATGTCAAAGGATCAAACCTAATGCCTTTCTGATGAGACAGAAGCCTATACCATTGTTGCCCGAAAGGCCCGGCCAAATCATATCTATTGATAATTTTGGACCTTTGCCAAAGGCAAGAAGAGGAAATCGACACATAATGGTGGCTATGGATGTCTTCACTAAAATGGTTGTCCTTGCTCCCATACAGAAGACTAGTACCAAACAGGTGTTAAAACGACTCAAAGAAAAAGTGATACCGATTCTGGGGAAACCTGAGAATTTGTTGTCGGATCACGGCAGTTGTTTCACCAGTATAGATTTCAGACGAGAATTAGAAAGACTTGGAATACGTCAGATTTTGTCAAGTATTCGCCATCCTGAGGCAAATCCTGTAGAAAGAGTGATGAGGGAGACGGCCAAGTACTGTAGAATATACTGTGCCGAAGAAAATTGGAAGTGGATAGATATCTTGGACATTATCGAATTTTGTATAAATAATACAATCCATGAATCCACGGGAGAGATACCCATAACGTTACATCAGAATGAGCAACCAGAAAGACCTTGGAGTCTGGTAATTCCTAGGCCAGCAGACGCTCAGCCTGGAAGAGATGTACGCATTAGAAGAGCCTTTGAGCATCTAAAAGCTCAAGCCGACAGGAGGCAGAGAAGAAATAGGCATAAGAGGTATCATCGACCATTAATAGCAGGAGAAATGGTGTTAGTAAAAAGACCAGCCATTTCGGATCCAGGGAACCGTGTGTACAAGAAGTTCCAGAAAATGTACCACGGACCGTATCAAATAATCAGAGATTTGAGGAATAACGCATATAGAATTCGGCACTGTGAAACGGATCACGAAGTGACCATGAATTCAGCAAATTTGAAATTATATTACCCTCCCGAAGATTTCGATGAAGCAAATGAACAAGCCCTGGTTATGGAAACATTTAGAGATGAATCCACTTTTGACATAAACAAGAATAAGGAAGAAATAGAAAATAGAGCTCAAGCATTCGAATGCGAATGCGAATTGGAGAAATTGTATTGGGAAATTAAAGAAATAATTGAGTTTATTGAAGAAGAAAATTCCAATTTAAGAAAGGAAAATGATGAAATAAGGAAACGGGTAGGGATAGGCAACACCCGTAAGGAAGAATGAGGTTCTGGAGATTTTATAGTCCAGACAAATAAAGAAGAAAGAAAGGGTAGGGACAGAGCGTACCCGACCTACACAATCACCGGATACGACTTTAAAGAAATAAAAACAACAGAAGGTACGGACAACGTTATGATGGCTTCGACGAATAAAGACAGATAAGATTAATTGAAATAAATTTCCTCAAAAATTTTTCGAAAATTTATTTACCTAAGGAGGGGAGAGATGAACCCATGTGCCATAGGGTCCATGGAGGTCGAATCCATGCATTTGGGGAAGAAATGAAAGAAACGTACAGTTTCTAATGTAACTTAAAGAAAGATCCAGCTAGGATGCTAGCCTAAGGTTGTGCAACCAACGAGGACCAGGTGTTCGAGAGGATGAGATCACCCCTCTTGACATTCAGAAGGGAGCGAGTCATGAGTATTAATAACCGAGTGGAAAGTTCCCAAGATTAAACAAGGAAGCCTGACTCGGAAATCGACCTTACGTTGCTGGAAAATGACAACACCGCTTATGCGCCAGAAGAAGAATAATTAAATTTAACCCGTTTACGAGTATAATAATGAGTAAACAAGTACAGTACGGTGAATCATTTTGAATGAGAGATTTTTTAGTAAAGAAGAACCCTTTAATAATTGCACAGGAGAAAACTGCAAACGCAAGTGTACGTCATCGGGGAAGTACCAAGGCTGGTGTAGAGGGGAGAGTACAAAAGAAATGCTACACCCACACAATTGAGGACGAGAAATTAATTAATATCTCCGAATTGCACGATCGATTCTTAGGTGCAATGAGATTATTTGACATTGAGAAGACGAGCTTTCGGAAGGTATAATTTTTATAATTGTGCAACCATTATTTTAGAAGTTGGCCACAGAAAGGGCTAGAGTCTTATTTTTTTGTAGTGAAATAGTATAAAACTTCGGGCTTCACCAAGCCAATCATGCAGTTCCGAACAGCCCGAGGGGGTGTTACTACGCATCAGTACAAGCAGGTCCAAATAGCCCAGGGGGGCGTTGCTACGCATCAGTATTCAGACAGCCGTGTGGAGCGTCACTCTGCGTCACATCGAAGACAGTTACCATTACTCCTTGAAGGGAGAAACGCTGTATTACACCGCAGAAGTAATATCCGATAGCCATAGGCGTCGCAGTATTAACAACTTGCTTGCCTCCATAAGGAGTGGTAAAGAAGAAATTTAAAGTATCGCCGTGTTGAAAGAGTAGGAAAATCCTAGTTACAGGATTTAGGCCCGACAATATACAAGTTATAGTGAAAAGTTCGTAAGATAAAGTCAGAGCAGGCTGCGAACGTCGGACTTAAGGCGATAGGTCGTTAAATAGACGAACGAATATATCATAACGTACGGAAGTACCGTACCAGAAAGATAAACTGTTATCTAAATTAAAGAACCCAAACAGGGAAGAACAGAATAAGGTTCGGAACGTATATCAGAAACGTAGGAGTGCTAGGACCGATCAAATAAAGAAGAACGGAGACTATAAACATTATCTCCAGAAAGCAGGCGAACTATTCTAAAAGTACTAGACTCGAGAAGTACTAGCTGCTATAAACTAATCCATAGATCGTCGATAGGTTATTGAGGAGACCTCGATCCGAATAGACTTTCGCTAGGATCGATAAACCAGATCTACAAAGAAGCCGTTCAAGCTAGATAAATAGCCGGTCATCCAGAATAGGAGTAGAAGAATTAGGATTCCAGGGAACAGTAGATGTTTCGAGACTTTCGTATTCTGCAGGATAGGAAGCCGACATTGAATAAATTTCACCCTTGGAAACGGGAAATTAAGAGGTCACGTGGGATAGGCCAAGAAATACGGCCTAGTGATCAAGAATTGTGAAGTGTAAATTTATCAAGATTGTGTGTTAAATTAATATTTTTAGTGTTTATTGTGTGTTCTAAAGGGACACACCAGTGTATAAAAATGTCGTCAATGTTAAGTGTCTTAAATATGTGTCAAGAAGTGTTTGTACTTAAGATGAATTTCCATAATATGGAGTAAAATTTTAAAGTGGGCCAGAATGAAACACCGCACAAGAATAAAGGTCATGGGACGACCTTAAAACACATGTGAGTAATGAATTTCATTCTATTTTGGTGTCAGGGAATGGCTGTGTACAAATCCACCGGAGTTTTGAGTAAAAGGGATGTGTTTTTAATAAATAAATACTGAATAAGCAAGAACGCGGTCTGAACAAAAATAGAAAATTTGAGAAATTATAAATAATTATGTAAAGAATAAATCCCGTAGAGGAAATATGTGAATAAAATGTTAATGTATTTAACGAATGTCATAAGAGCAAGCGAAATATCAGTAATTATCACGAAAGATAGTTAAATAAAGTAAAGTTGAGATATGAAAGAAATAGCTTTTGAGCTTGTGTAAAGAATAAAAATAATAATAACTAAGTATGGAAATATTAAATAAAGATCAAATAAATTGATGTGAACATAAGAGCGTTAAAACCTTAACATATGTGTAAGACATGATGTTCAAGGGAATATTTTAAAAGGGGAGCGATTTATCGGCAACGAAAAAGATTAATATAAGAATTAAAATAATGTGAATTGTTACTAATGAGATTTATCAGTTCTTGGGAAGACATTTCGGCTTAAAATAATGTGTAGCGCAAATGAGCGCAAATAATATTAAAATGTCACGCTAGGAACGCGTAGAGGTTAAAATACTTGGTAAATTACTTATGGAGGGTAGTTGATTGTAGTGAATTGATAATTGTATAAGTCCTCTATTTGTGACGTAGTATCACGAGGCATTGTGTATGTATTGAAAGGGAGCAAATGTATGGTATTGAGCGTAGGTCTATTTAGCCATTGGCTGACCCTAAATCGCATTGTGTATAGTCCTCTATAAGGGAATGGTTCCCGAGGCATGTGAAGAGATTCGAACTCAGAATTCTCTTATGGTAAAAGCCCCTTAATTCTTCGTCGTCGGATGTGTATTAATCTTCCCAATCAATGAGGACCCTCTCATAATTAATAAATGCCAAGGTTACGAAAGTGGTCTATGAACCAAAGAATATTTGTTTGAATGAATACGGTACAGTAAAAGCCCGGTCTCTCCCCAGGACTGAGTATAATGTGAAGGTTTGTTTTGAAAGCCTTGGAAAGGAGCTGCTAACATGGGTTAGACAGAGAGTCGCCCAGTCACCCTCCTTGTCATAAATCGCGCCCGAGTATAATGGCCTGGCTCTCTTAGAGCGAGGGTGGGCAGAAACCGTCTCGTAAGATGTTGTAAAGAGAAATGAATACACCAGGAGTGTTTAAAGTTGTTAATGACCCGGGCGTTGAACCGAGGTCCTTGTAGATTGATATTTCCGCTTGCCTGTTCAGATCGTAGTTTCTTATGTGATAATGGTCTTATAAGACGTAAGAGATAAATAACAATCCCTATGGTAATGTTGTACGGAAGTAGGATTCCACGAGTTAATTGAAGGCAACTAAGTTTCGGGAGTAACTATAGTTTTTTTGACTGTGTCAAGTATCTTCATACTCTGGAGTACACATGAAATTTCCTGATTACCTTAATATATTTGTGAAAATAAAGAGAGATGATAACAGCTGAATGTGTGAACATGCCCAAAATATTGAGTTAGATAATTAACATAAAATTTTAAATGTAATTATACACTTGTTTTGAGGATTAAGAAAATATAAAAGTAGACGGTGAGGTGTACAAGAATGACACCATTATTATGTAAAGCATGGAGCCAAAGAGCTCGGAGTTATATAAAAACTTACAGTTGATGCTTTATGGAAGTAAGACTAAGTAGGAATTGTTGGTTTATGTGGAAACCATAGGTTTAAATACAATATTTGTTTTATTATATTTGTGATTCCTTGTTCATTTGGAACAAGTAGATGATTATGGGTCAGTAATTTAATTGTTAAAGTGTTTGTAGCGCCATTAATTTTATTAATTAAATGTGTTAAAAATAGGAGTTGATTTTGTCGTTATTTTTTGCAAGTGTATCCTCTAATTAATCCAAAATATGTGAGTCACAGAGTGGGGGAACTTACCGCTGCCCCGAAAATTCCGAATTGAGCTACGCTGGTATACTGTGATTGGCATATTTCTTGCTAAAAGGGCACAAAAGTAAGTAAATAGCTGTTCGTCAGTTTTTTTTTTCATAAATCAAATTTAAGGGGTTCATGGGGAGGAGTGAAATTCTGAAAAAAGAAAATTGAAAGAAAATATCCTGAGTCACTCACTCACTCACTCACTCATCATCGCACAGCCAAAATTATTGAAGTTAGAAACATGACAGTTGGGGATATGTTCATTGTATGTCAAAACCGTCTACTAGGCCTAAGGGAGGATTTTCGGATATTCAGGTTCTTAAGGGGTCTTAAGGGGGTTAAACCTGCATTTCATTGAATAACAATATCTCCCGATTGGTTTCATTGGGGGATGTGATACAGGGCATATAAACTCATCATTAAAAAGTAAGAAGACACGTGTCTGGGAGGTTTTTCGATGTGGTGTATATTATGAGGTGAAAGAGGTAAAAAGTGGGGATTGAAAGATTCCTAACGGAGCGTGTATCTCTTAAACGACATAGGCGAGGAGTTTGAAACTCAGCGGGAAAAAATCAACATAAAAAATAAGTAAATATGTGTTTGACCGTTATTTCATAAATCCAATTTAAAGGGCCCATGGGGAGGGGTGAAATTCTGGGGGGGGGGGAACAGGAAAGGAAGTGCCCTAACTGATTGACTGACTGACTCACTCATCAAACTCAGGGGGAAAACAGCTTTAAAGTAAGTAAATAGCTTTACGACAGTTTTTTTGATCAATCAAATTGAAGGGGTTCATCGGGAGGGGTGAAATTCTGAAGAAAAAAAAATTTAAAGAAAATGTCCTGACGCATTCACTCACTCATCATCGCACAGCCAAAAATATTGAAGTGGGAAACATGGCATTTCGGGGATAAGTTCTTTGTATGTCAAAACCGTACACTAAGGGAGGGTTTTCGGATATTCAGGTTCTAAAGGGGTCTTAAGGGGGTTAAACCTGAATTACATTGAATAACAATATCTCACGAGTGGTTTTATTTGTTGATGTGATACTCGGCATATAAACTAATCATTAAAAATAAGCAGACATGTGTCTAAGGGTTTTTCGATGTGGTGTATTATGAGGTGAAAGGGGTGAAAAGTGGGGGTTGAAGGATTCCTAACGGAGCGTATAGGCCTATCTCTTAAACGACAGTCTGGCTGCGTGGCTCAGGGGTAACGTTCTCGCTTGCTGATCCCAAGGTTGCAGGTTCGAAACCTGGCGCAGTCAGCTGGCATTTGAGGGTGCGCAAATGCGAGGGAGCCGTGTCAGTACATTTACTGGCACGTTAAAGATCCCCTTCGGGGCAAAATTCCGGAACCCCGGCGTCTCTAAAAGCCAGGGTAGTTAAAAGGGACGTAAAACCAATAACATTATTATTATTATTATTATTATTATTATTATTATTATTATTATTATTATTATTATTATCTTAAACGACATAGGCGAGAAATTTGAAACTCAGTGAAAAAAGAAATCAGCTAAAAAAAGTAAGCAAATCGGTGTTCGACCGTTCTTTCATAAATTAATTTAAGGGGCCAATGGGGTGGGGTGAAATTCTGGGGGGGAAAAGGAGAGAAGGTGTCCTGACTGACTGACACCTCACTCACTCATCAAACTCAGTGGGAAAAGACAGCTTAAAAATAAGTTTACTAGGTGTTCAAGCGTTTTTTCATCAATCCAATTTAAGGGGCCCATGGGGAGGGGTGACATTCTGGTAAAAATAATTGAAATAAAATGTCCTGTCTGACTCACTCACTCATCACGCCCAGCGAAAACTATTAAAGTTGGAAACATGAAATTTTGGGAATGTGTTCGCTGAATGTCAAAAACGTCAACTAAGGAATGATTTTTGTTTATTCGGGTTTTAAAGAGGTGTTAAGGGGGTAAACGTGCATTTCATTGAATAACGATATCTCAGGAGTTGTTTCTTTGGGGATGTAATCTCTCTATATATAAGAATGAAAGTTTGTCTGTTTTTTCTGAATTTCTACGGAAATTTGCGTTATTTACGCGTTTTAGACTGTTTTATGACGGATGCGCGCGAAAATGAAATTTTTGTCTGTCTGTCTGTCTGTTTGTTTGTCTGTGGACAAGTATGTTCCCTTATAACTCGAGAACGGCTGGGTGGATCAACGTAAAATTTGGTACAGATATCCTTCAGAGGCACGACACTAATCATTGATGTAACTCTTCTCCGTACCTCTCATATGAGGGGCATACCCCCTTAAAATGCATGCTGAAATAGGTGTAGAAGGGCCAGACAAAGCTCATTTTCAGCCCCTCAATATCAGAAACAAAACTCGGAGGCCCAAAGGGCCCCGAAAACCACATTTTAAGGCCCTAAAACCAATAGTTTTTGTGTTATTCCCAGAAAACTAATTTGATTTAATAAAATAATGAAAGTATGCAACCCGGTAACTATGGCAACAGAATCTCACAGGTCATTGTTAGACGCAATACAATTCCAATTATTACATTACTGGGAAAGTTTGTAAACGGCTATACGGTTATCACGGAACCAAATTACGGTGTAAAATGCATCAATACATACAGTATACTGCGCTTAAGGGGGTCAAGAGGTACTCTAGAATTTTTTTAACGTGATTTACACGTGTGGGTGTGGTACGGAAGGTCTATTTCATCCCTATCTCTATATAATTATACAATTATTATTATTATTATTATTATTATGTCGCCTCCGTAGCGTAGCGGTCAGCATGGTTAGCAGCCGCCCCGGAGGTCCTGGGTTCGATTCCCGACTCTGCCACGAAATTTGAAAAGTGGTATGAGGACTGGAACGGGGTCTACTCAGCCTCGGGTGGCCCAAATGAGTAGAGGAGGTTTGATTCCCACCCCATCCATCCTCGAAGTGGTTTTCCGTGGTTTCCCACTTCGTCTTCGGGCAAATGCCGGGATGGTACCTACTGTAAGGCCACGGCCGCCTCCTTCCCTCTTCCTAGCCTATCCATCCCAATCTTCCATCCCTTCCCATCCCTCATGAAGCCCCTGTTCGCTTCGCAGGTGAAGCCGCCTGGGCGTTGTGCTGATCACACCTCCCCAGTTGTATCCCTCCCGACCAGATGTTCCAAGCTCCAGGACACTGCCCATCGAGGCGGTAGTGGTGAGTTCCCTCGCTGAGTCCGTGGGAACCACCAACCTTGAGGGTAAATTGACTAAATAAAAAAAAGTATTATTATATAATGGCACACAACGACGAGACAAAGCTCAATTTCAGACCCTCTGTGTCGGAAACAAAACACGGGGGCCCTAAAGTGTCCCCGAAAACTAAATTTTAAGGCTCTCTAACCCACAGTTTCTGAGATAATCCCTGAAAACTAATTTCATTCAATAACCTAATCAAGGAATATAAGCCGGTAACCATGACAACAGTATCTCAAGAGATGACATCCAACTTTCCATCTCTTTCTGTAAGAAGCAATACCACTCCATTTATTAAATTTCTGTGAACGTTTGCAAATGACTATAAGGTTATCACGGAACCAACTAAGACTGTAAAATTCGTCAATGCGCTTAAGGGGGTCAAGGGGCACTCCAGAATTCTTTCACCCGACATACACGTGCGATATGTTGTACAGAAGGTCTATTATATCTCCAAACAGCAATATTATTTTCAAAAATTCCTGAATTGAAATACTATTTTTGCGGCTTTTTAGGCATTTGAGGTATTCAATTTTATTTTCACGTCAGGTAGTACACGTTAGGTGAATTTAGTTTGAGAGCACATTTTAACTAATCATTCTTTTTGTCAACAAACGGGTACATCGTAAGGATGATTTTGTTTGAGTTAGTTAGTTATTGCTGTTTTAAAGGGTGGAACTACGAGGTCATCTGCCCCTTCAATTTGTTTGATACTGTGTGGTTGATATATCCATATTTGGACATCTGAGTGATACGTTGTAGTCAATAGAGTTAGTTTGCCTCATGGCCACTAGCTGCCTTTGCTCCTGCATAAATACACCTATCTATAAACATATGATTGTTTGTTTATTAAAGTTTCAATTTTCTTTCTTTTACGCGTTTCGGTATGTTTTTTGACGGATGCAAGCAAAACGTGGATTTGTGTGTCTGTATTTCTGTGTATCTTTATGTACACTTATAACTCGTGTTCGGATGCTTGGAGCATCGTAAAATTAGGTAGGTATCCATGAGGGTCAATACACTAATCATTTATATAACTCTTCACTGTACTTCTCATAGAAGGGTGGGTATAGGGAAATAAAGTTTCAAAATACATGCTAAAATAGGCGAAATATAAAAATTATTCTAGAAGGACGACCAAAGCATATGTTGTGCTTCTCAATGTGAGACACAAAATTCGGGGGACTATAAAGGGTCTCCGAAAACCACATTTTAAGGCCCCTAAATTAACAGTGTGTGTGATATTCCCAGAAAACTAACTTCGTTCTGAAAAAACTTTTGAAGGAATGACAAACCGTTAACCATTGCAACAGTAGCTGAATTGATAACGTCTGGTTATTCATACCAAAGACCGTTCGAAGAACGGGTACTTCTGCTAGTATTCGGTATATAACCTAATCATTAAAAATAATCAGACATATGTCTAAGGGTTTATAGATGTGGTGTATATTGTGAGGTGAAAGGGGTGAAAATTGGGGGTTGAGTGATTCTTAACGGAGCGTGTATCTCTGAAACGACATAGGCGAGAAGTTTGAAATTCGGCGAAAAAAAAACAGCTTAAAATACAAGTAAATAGGTGTTCGACCGTTTTTTCATAAATCCAATTTAAGGGGCCCTTGGAGAGGGGTGAATTTCTGGGGAAAAAACAGGAGAGAAAGTGTCCTAACTGATTGACTCACTTATTCACTCATCAAACTCAGGGGGAAAACAGCTTTAAATAAGTAAATAGGTGTTCGACCATTTGTTTCATAAATCCAATTTAAGGGGTTCATGGGGAGGGGTGAAATTATCAAAAATAAATGAAAGAAAATGTCCTGACTGACTCACTCACTCATCATCGCCCAGTCAAAATTATTGAAGTTAGAAACATGAAATTTTGGGGATATGTTCGTTGTATGTCGAAAACGTCCACTAAGGAAAGAGTTTTGGATATTCAGGTTCTAAAGAGGTGTTAAGGGGTAAACGTGCATTTCATTGAATAACAATATCTCACGAGTGGTTTCATTTGGGGATGTGATACTTGGCATATATACTAATCCTTGGCATATATACTAATCATTAAAAATAAGCTGACACATGTCTAATGGTTTTTCGATGTAGTGTATATTATGAGCTTTTTTAAGCGTATGGCTTTTAGTGCCGGGAGTGTCCGAGGACACGTTCGGCTCGCCAGTTTTGTAGCTGCTTCGAGACGGACACCCAATGGGTGAGCTACAAGTACCGTTGGGGAGGAAAGTTGGAAGGGAAGGGCGAGGAGTTGGAAGGTAGCGGCTGTGGCCTATAGTTAGGGACCAACCCCGGCATTTGCCTGGAAGGAAAATGGGAAACCACAGAAGACCATCTTCAAGGTTGCCGGCGGGGGGATTCGAAACTCCTCGCCTCCCTGATGCGAGCGACTGCCATTAGTCATGCCGTAACGACCACGGCTAACTCACCCGGTTATTATGAGGTGAAAGGGATGAAAAGTGGAGGTTGAAAGATTCCTAACGGAGCGTGTATCTCTTAAACGACCTAGGCGAGGAGTTTGAAGCTCGGAGGAAATCAATCAGCTTAAAAATAAATAAATAAATAAATAAGTAAATGAAATAAATATATGTTCGACCGTTTTTTTTTCCATAAATGCAATTAAAGGGGCCTATGGGGAGGGGTGAAATTCTGGGAGAAAAACGTCCACTAAGGAAGGATTTTTGGATGTTCACTCTCATCGACCAACCAAAACTATTAAAGTTAGAAGAATGATATTTTGGGTATATGTTTGTTGTGTGTCGAAAACGTCTACTAAGGAGGGATTTTTGGATATGCAGGTTCTAAAGGGGTGTTAACGGGGTTAAACCTGCATTTCATTGAATAACAATATGATACGACTATGACGCGAGCGAAGCGAGGCTAAAAATGAGATGGTGTGTGTCTGTGTATTACTCAATCACGCAAATACCACTGGTCCGATTTACATGAATTTTACATGGAATTAGCTGATTTACCTGGTTAACATATAGGTTACTTTTTATTTCAATACTTTGCACTATTTATGGATGGCGACCACTTTAGTGACGTCACTACACCCTTTGGTTTCAAACTTTCATATTTCCATTTCAAATAAAAAGAGAACGCCAAGAAATAGCAAGCTTTTGATGGCATGTACGAGGTTTAAAATAAAATTTTCTATCCGAAAGGTATCTCCAACCGTTAGCGAGTAAAACCTAAATTTGTGCTATAAAACACGGTCAACGCCGAGCGGTGTAGTTGGACAAAATATTCCATCCTTAATCTCCCTCTGTGCAGCACCTCGCCTATCCCCTGTTTTAACTGTCACCTTCACAATTTTATTTATTTATGACGCGTAGCGAAGCACGGGTACTTCAGCTAGTATAAATATAAATAAGGATGTTCGTTTGTTCGTCTTTTATGCATTCATAAACCATTAATCCGATTGCGATCAAATTTCGGTGAGTTGTTGTGCACACTTCCGAAATCATTATAGGCATAGTTAACCCAATTTACAATGGACAGCGCGCGAGTAGTTTAAACAAATGCGTGTTGGCGATGCGTTCATATACAATTCATCCGATTGCGATCAAATTTTGATGAGTTGGTGTGCACAGTCCCGGAAAAGTTATAGGCGTAGTAAATCCAATTTACAATAGATGGCGCGCGAGTAGCTTCAACAAAATGGCGTGCGTTTGTTTCAAGAAAGTCCCACATGCGTTCATATACCATTGCGATATCCCATTGCGATGAAACTTGGGTGAGATGTTCTGTGCACTTCAGGTAAGGTTTCTGGCTTAGTAAATCCACTTAACAATAGGTAGCGCACACAAATGAGCGACGACGCTTGAAGTGTTTCAACAAAGTCCCGTATGCGTTCATATACTATTCGTCTGATAGCGATGAAACTTGGGTGAGATGTTGTGTACACTTCAGGGAAGGTTTCTGGCTTAGTAAATCCACTTTACAATAGGTATCGCACACGTAGATTAAACAAATGAGCGACGACGCGCAAAGAGTTTCAACATAGTCCCGTATGCGTTCATATACCGTTCGTCCAATAGCGACTAAACTTGGGTGAGTAGTTGTGTACACTCCAGGGGAAGTTTCAGGCTTAGTAAATCCATTTTACAATGGGTAGCGCACAAGTAGATTCAACAAATGAGCGGAAACGCGCGAAGCGTTTCAACAAAGTCCCGTATGCGTTCATATACTATTCGTCCGATAGCGATGAAACTTGGGTGAGATGTTGTGTACACTTCAGGGAAGGTTTCTGGCTTAGTAAATCCACTTTACAATAGGTATCGCACAAGTAGATTCAACAAATGAGCGACGGCACGCGAATCGTTTAAACAAAGTCCCGTATGCGTTCATATACCATTCATCCGATTGCGATGAAACTTTGGTGAATTGTTGTGCACACTCCAGGAAATGTTTCTGACTTAGTAGATCCTTTTTACAATAGGTAGCGCATGAGTAGATTCAACAATTGAGTAACGGTGCGCGTATCGTTAAAAAAAAAACTGTGCATTCATGCGATTGCAATGAAATTTGGTGAAATGTTGTTTCCACTCCCGCGAAGATTTCTGATTTAGTAAATCCATTTTACAATTGGTAGTGCACGAGTAGATTCAACTAATGAGCGGCAGCGCGTGAATCGTTTCAACCAAGTCCCGTATGCATTCATATACCATTCATCCGATTGTGACAAAACTTTGGAGAGTTGAGTACAGTCTGCATAGGTGTATGAATTAGTAAATCCGTTTTTCAATGGGTGGCACACCAGTAGATTCAACACATGAGTGACGGCGCGCAAATCGTTTAAACAAAATCCCATATGCGTTCATATGCCATTCATCCGATTGCCATGAAACTTTGATGAGTTGTTGTGTACACGCCAGGGAAGGTTTTCCGAATTAGTAAATCCATTTTACAACAGGTAGCGTACGAGTATATTCAACAAATGGGTGATAGCGCTCGAATCGTTTCAACAAAGTCCCGTATGCGTTCATATACCATTCATTTCATTGCGATGAAACTTTGTTGATGTGTTGAGCACGCTCCCATGACATTTTTCGAGATAGTAATTGAATTTTACAATAGTTTAGAGGGGGTTAACGGAAAAACAAAAAATATTGGGAATCCAAAAGCACTTCAACAAAGTTACAACGCCAACACTTTCTTTGATTGGCATTGCAACGCATGCCAGGTACAACTAGTATAAATATAAATATAAATATAAATATAAATATAAATATAAATATAAATATAAATATAAATATAAATATAAATATAAATATAAATATAAATATAAATATAAATATAAATATAAATATAAATATAAATATAAATATAAATATAAATATAAATATAAATATAAATATAAATATAAATATAAATATAAATATAAATATAAATATAAATATAAATATAAATATAAATATAAATATAAATATAAATATAAATATAAATATAAATATCTGTCGAGATTTCGCCAGTTTTATGTACTGAGCAGAGCGCATGGGACGCAGAGGATACCTTGTATTTGACCATGGCCTCCTCGATTACCCAAATATGACACTAGGCGACGCAGTGAAATTTAAATTAGAAGGCCTTGGAACTCAGCACAGGCGCGATGCATTCCTTACCTAATTGGTCAAACAACTGTTTCTTGAGCTCTGATTGGGGGGAGAAACATGCGTGCCAACAATGAATACAACCTTGATTCAACCACACACTATTATTATTATTTATATTATTATTATTACAGCCTCCGTGGCTTAGGCAGAACGCCGGCCTCTCATCGCTGGGTCCGTGGTTCAAATCCCGGTCACTCCATGTGAGATCTGTGCTGGACAAAACGGCGGCAGACAGGTTTTTCTCCGGATACTCCGGTTTTCCCTGTCAAAATTTCATTCCAGCAACACTCTTCACTATCATTTCATTTCATCGGTCATTCGTTTAATCTTTGCCCCAGAGGAGTGCGTCAGGCCTCGGCAGCCGGCACAGTTCATATCCTCGCCGCTAGATGGGGGCTTCATTCATTCCATTCCTGACCCGGTCGGAGACTGGAAGCAGGCTGTGGATTTTTCATTATTATTATTATTATTATTATTATTATTATTATTATTATTATTATTATTATTATTATTTAATATCGTTACAATATACGCAGCTTGCAAACATTCAGATATACTGTACACATTTTATGGATTTCTTTTCAATTCCTACTAATTTGTTTAACCTCAAAATTTACAATTATTAATTTATATTATTACAATATGATAAAGACAGATCGAAATGGGATATCAAATTCATACAGAGCAGGAAGTGCAATAACATATGCCAGTAAGAAATAATACTATAAATTTCCATGATTGTAGTGATGGATAACAAATGATAAGGTTACGTTGTTAGTTACTTATTTAAGGTGATGCAGACCAATTGTGTGAATAATAGCAATCTTATTATAATACACAAAACTCAAGCTCCTAAACCAGAGGGAGTTAGAAGGTGTGGTTTGTACCAACATCTTCCAAATCGACTCAATAGTACAGGAAAAATCGTGCATTTCTTGAAAAGTCAACGGAAATATATTTATTTGATTATAAAGTGCTTTTAAGCAAATAAACAAGACGATAGTCCCTGCAGATCTATGTCGCGTACAGCCCGTATAGCACTAGAGCCGGGCGGGTAGTCTGTACACATGGGGCACACACAACCCATTATGCGCGAGTTCTCGCTCGGGTCCTCGAGTAATGATAATAATATCTGACACCCTGGAGGTCCGAGGTTTGATTCCCGGCTCTGCCCTAAATTTGAAAAGTTGTATGAGGACTGGAACGGGGTCTACTTAACCACGGGTGGTCCAGATGAGTACAGGGGGTTCGATTCCCACCTCAGCCACCCTCAGAGTGGTTTTCCGTGGTTTCCCACTTCGTCTCCCCTCCGGGCAAATGCCGCGATGGTACTGCCCGCGTAAATTGAATTATTTAGGGACAAAATGAGAGTATTTTGCGTCCCCATGATAAAATTTAACCAGCAAATATAATTTCTGGAAGTGTGGCACAGGAGGGTGGTGTTACAAGCTCGAGGCTGTGGGAGAGCCCGATCACGTGATATGTTGCACAATGCACGCTTCTAGAAGGCTATATTTAGCATAGCAACAGCGAGTTTGGAAATTAATATTATAAATATTGTTATAAATTATGCTATTGGATCCCAGACCAGAGCCAATGAGAGGAGGTCTTATTGAAGAAGGGATCAACTTCAATTACACAACATGATGAAATTATGCATTTAGGCCCTTAGAAGAAGATTTTCTTATTTGGTAATGAAGAGAATATTAAAAGAAATTATGTCTGATACTTTAAAAACTGCAGATCGGTTAATCTACGCAGTAATAAGCATTAGTAATCTACGCGCTAAAGTTATGGTGGGAGATTGATATGGCCACCAAAATTTCGACTTGGAGGGGGAGACCCAAGGATCGAGGTTCTTATTCCAGCTGTCTTTGAAGAGTGAGGAAGTGTTTTTACAGGGTTAACGGAGATCCCAAGGCTTAGTCCGAATGCGACGACTGTCAACTTGTGGAGACGCGAGGATAGCTAGGTGGAACGTAAGAGATCACCGCACTTCCATTCTACGTGAATTTGCGAGGAACATGGAATTGATTATATCTCTTATATCATTGAGATTTGGATATAACGAAGCGAATATATATAAAGAACAGGTCGCATACCATATATTGTGAAATGTCGAGCGTTTTAAAACTTACCGTTTCGACAATATAAGCCTGTTAAGTCAGATTTTCAAATGTGTTGGAAATAAAGCTGATTATCATCTTAAATTGCAACGTGAAGTTGGTGAACGCACTTCAAGTGAACAGTAGCGGAGAACTTTTAATATTGGCGCAACACATAAACAGTAATAGAATGACTATTATTATTCTTCAAAGGTTTTCATTCAACTTAATTAACATTGTTGATATGATGAACTAAATAGTCATGCGCCAGAGACATATTCGATAACAGGAGTTAAGATACAACGATGGAGCTTCGTTAGACAACGTATTCTTGAATACAGACGTAGTGTACGGTCCATCTTGTACATTTTCGTCAGTCTACGAACACTAATATAACATCAATTAGCAATGGAAATATTTCATTCACCATTTATATGAATATTTCAATAATTATATTCCAATGATGAAGCTGATACATATTTACGACGGAGAATGAAGACTTTACAGAAGAGATTTGTCAAGATGCTAGGGTAGCCCAGCAACACAGAAGAATTTGCCAGAAGGATGTCGTTCGAGCCCAGGCGAATGTTGGTGAATTCCAGAGAGGGACGTTTCCTATCTCTGAGGTCGCAGATCCGAGGTTCGAATGCAGATCCATCTCAGTGTCTTGCACTGAGGAAACATCTAATGTATTGTCGGAATACTTACATAGATCTTCAAGTTTCCGTCCAAATAAGGTATCAGTGTATCTCAATTGTAGTATAGAGCTTGATTAGTGACATTCTGAGCCAGTGATCTTATTCCATATTTTTATATTTTCTCATTAGTAGTGGAGTAAGGCGGTTTCTAAATAGTGACACGAGCCACTCGGCTACGCTGAACTCTCATGTATATTTCATGAAACCATGGGCATGCGACACATCGTTGGACTCGGGCTGATGTCCTCTTTCCTATGGACCATGTATTATATTTTTCAAAAAAATTTTGAAATTTTTCGTTTTCGAAAATAGGCGATAGTTTGAAAACCAAACATGATAGTACGTTGTGCCATGGCTCAAACGAATGGTCTTTAAGCCCTTTATATTTTGTAATAAAACTTTTTAATTTTTATGTTTTTTTGAAAACACTCGAATTTTGAAAATCCCATATTTTGGAAACTAGGAATTCTACAAAAACTTTTATTTGACGTAAATGAAATGGCCCTACGCCCTCTACCCCAAAAATAAATTTCATGTCTCTAGGGCAAACATTTGTGTTTTGTAAGTAGTGGGATGGGGATAGAGCTGCTTCCAAAAGCAAGTGGTGAGAGCCCCTGCGACCTTGGAATGGAAGGAGCCATGCTAGGAGGGCGTGCTTGGATTCGTTTTTTTCGTCTCGTCGTGCTCTTTACGGGAATGTAGGTGTCGAAAAGGTGAAATGCTGGAAACACGGTTTTGGGGGGGGGGGGGGGGGAACGTGATTTTAAACTTTTTGCTATATCTCGCGAACCAATCATGCTAGAGGCGTGTTCGACAGGTCCAAGGACTCGGGGTGACGTGCTCTTTGCTATGGACCACTCGTTGTAATTTTTGGAAACTCGATTTTGGGGCAAACACGTGTTTTTTGTGATTTTTGCCGATATCTCACGAACCAATAACGCTAGAGACGTGTACGAGGTGTCCTAGGACTCGGGTTAACGCCCCCTTTCAAATGTGGTAGATATTGTTTCCAAAAAATAATTCACAAAGGGCCTAACGCCATACATGTTGAAAAAACGTTTTCTTTTTTTTATTTGTTTATAATGTTTATGAAGCGTGGTGGTTGAGAGAGACGATACTGCTGGGTGTGTGTTTCAACGAACACGTCGCTGACCATGGTGGCTGTGTTCAATAAATCAATCGCTATTTCGGCGGGTCGGTGTATGACAGAGCGAGCGTGCGTTTTCTGATATTTTACCTTTAACGTGTAAACGGTGATGAGAACTTGGTTCTATGTTGGTCGAAGCGAGTAGAGAAAACAAACTTGCCGAGGAGCAAGAGGTGAATGTCATTTGAGCTTATTGGAAGGCGTTGATCTGACTTGACAACAGGTGCAATGGAAAAATGACCATGACGCTTGAAGGTGAAATAATTTGACCATCGTGGTGGCAGGGGCGTGTGAAAGGCATGTGAACATGTGTGAAACCACATGCACGCTAAACCAGTGACATTCTGTTTGCTTCGTACGTGACAAAATGCAAGTTCAGGTGAAATTTGATCTACCTCAGGTGTTCACCTGGGACGTTATCTGTCCACGTGCGCGATAACTGTTAACAAGTGACATCCTGTTTTGCTTTGTACGTGACAAAATGCAAGTCCATGTGAAATTTGATCTGGCACAGGTGTTCGCCTGGGACGTTAGCTGTCCACGTGCCTGATAACAGAATGTTCAAAGCGTGGGAAAAAAAAAGATTATGCATGCAACGTAGCATATATAAAGACATGTCGTTATCATTTCCACGCTCACTTAGGTGACTACCTTTGACCACACTGCTTTGCATGAAACCCCTGGTCTTGTTTAACAGTTTTGGTGTTGGTGGAAAATACTTAACCTTGTTGTGGGGTAGGTATTTATTTATATATTTATTCATTTATACATTTATTGAATAATATATATATTTACAAGCAATTATTTATTGATTAGGTAATTAATGATTTTATTTATTTGTTTTCAGATAACCGACATACCTTACATGTCTGAGGGAGAAGAAACCATTGCACTTTTGAGCCCACTAGAAGGGAAGAGCAACAAGTCACTGCAAGTAAAGGTGAGATGATTTTTTTAAAGTAACTTGTTTCATTTATTTGTTTTATGTTTTATTTTATGAAATGTATGTATTAACCTGAATTTAGGTATTTATAGCGGTTTATTTTATTTATTTTTAGAAACTTGGAATGAATAGCCTTACCGCCGTAGCAGTCGCTGAAAAAAAACAGAAACGCACTAAAGCGAAACCACTGCCAAAGAGTGAACTGTTTAAAACTCAGGTAAGTCCATCTTAAAAATGCTATTCCATTTTACCACTACTGAAAACTCGTAGACAAAAAAAAATCATTACCTGTACATGACTGGGACAATGATTGCTTTCTTGAATAATGGCTATGTTGTTGTTGTTGACTGGGAAAAGTACAAGGCCATGTTGGATTTTCTAAAAATAAAAATAATAAATTTAATTTATGGGTGGTTTCCTATGGACTCAACGAATATCCACAGGTTTGAACATGATAATGTGAACAAAATGACATGACATTCATTTTTGTTTATATATTGGTTAAAGGGAGGGTGGGGGAATGTAAATGACTGTAGCTTTATAAAAAAGAAAATAAGTACATGGGTTACTGTTAGTGCCAACATACAGTTTATTTTAATGGTGTTTTGATATATTAATGCCAATTAACGTTAACGTTTTATTTACAAGTATTGATTGATTGATTGATTGATTGAGTGATGGGTTATTTTGTTTGCTTTTAGGTGTCGTCATGTGCCATTAACGTAATGAACAGACAGTGAACAAGCATGCATTATGCTTTAAAGTACTCTGTGCTCTTGTGCAATGTTAATAACTTACAATAAGAAAAAGTTTTATTATAACACATGGCGTTAGCACTAAATACAACAAGTGAGCAAGTTGGTTTACCACGTGGGTTAAATTTAAAATCAGAACATGATCGATGGTTAACATTTGAATCCTGGCTTGTAGGCTTTTTGTCGACGCATGAACTTGCAAAAGCCGTTTTTTTTTACTTGAACCGAGAAGATGTGGTGCGCTGTGTGTTTTGTCGTATTGAACTTTCACACTGGGAAGAAGGGGATGATCCCTTTAGAGACTATTTGCGATGGTCTCCTCACTGTCCTTACATGCTTGGAAAGCAAGTGGGTAACCTACCCGTGCATTCATTTTACCGAACCACAAGGCCTTTGGCCGCTACTTACGTTGCTGAATCACAAATAAATAATAATAATGATGTATTACCAGCCAACGGTAGTGTCGATATATGTGGTCCATATGCCATAGACAGTGTTGAATTGGCGTGTGCTTTTGAAAAATTGGGAGTTTGCAAGACTAAAGCACTAGCACACCCAGAGTACAGCTCTGTTGAAAAACGTTTCGAATCTTATAAAAATGTTTGGCCATTAATATTAAAACACCTTACCAAACAGCTAAGTGAAGCTGGATTATTTTTATACTGGTGAAGGGGATAAAACAATATGTTTTTATTGTGGATTTGCTTTAAAGGATTGGCAAATGACTGAAGACCCTTTTGTGCGACACGCTCGTTGGTTATCAAACTGTAAATACATGGTGTTGCTTAAAGGTCAGGAATTTGTGAACACTATTCGTAAAGAAAAAGTGATTGCAGCACAAGACATAAAAGTGCCTTTAGAGTTAGAGCACGCGGAGCAAATACATAAGGCTGAAAGAAAAGACTTGTGTTACGAACAAATACAAAAGTGTGACCAACAATTATGTAAAATTTGTTATCAAGATGAACTAGGTGTTGTATTTTTACCCTGTGGACATATGATAGCCTGTGTCAAGTGTGCATTAGAACTTAACACTTGTGCTATATGCAGAAAAGTAGTATCTGCTACAGTTAGGGCATTTCTTGCATAACTAGTATAATTTATTCGCCATGCATAGTGCAAAATCCCTAATTGCACAATATTATTAAAGCTGTTTTAGAGTGTAATAGATATGCTTTTGTTTTGTTTATAGACTACTACAATGAATGTTTTGAATGCTGTGGGACAATCATGTGGCTTAGAGACAAAGAAGCTCTGCGAATTGCCAACGCATATTCCATTCCGCATTATCAAGATTCGGAAATTGAAAACAGCATATGGTGATCGTGTACTTTGTGTATGTGAAAACTTTGAGACATTTCTGCCTATACGGTTTAATGATATGTCGGAGAGTGTTTTTGATGAAGTCAACAATGCTGTGCAACCTGTACACTTAATTTATGAAGGTTTTAAAAACAATAGGTGCATGGTTCGTTTTAATTAAATAAATAAATAATGTGAAATAATAATGGAAAATATAAGTAATGACAATATACTGAAAAAGAAAGAAAATATGTGTATAGAATAGTAATGTTTTAGTGTTTAGTGTTGTCTTTAAAAATATTATGATGAAACCAAAAAAATAATGTATATAAAGTTTGTAAATAAATGCAAAATGATGTTACAATGCTGTTTTATTTTATACAAAGTTAGTATATTTAACATTGCAGAGTATACATGATTATGACAATAAATGCACACTGAATACAAGCCTTTCTCACTTTACAATAGTCTGTTATAGTTTTAAACACAAGGCTTGTTGTAGATCATTTTATAGCAATGTCCATTCAATGTTGTTTTCGAAAAGTGGGGAAGCCGCAATGACATAAAAACCTTATGGTTATTACTATTTAGTCACTTTGATCCCCTTGCATATCAAGAGCAGATGACCTAGTTGTTCCACTCTTTAAAACGACAACAAGAACACTACCTCTTGCATAGTTTGTGATGTTGATGGCTCTTGCGACGTGGAAGATGGATTAAAAATAACTTTGAGAACAGGGGTTAAACGTTGATCATTAAACAATACACTATTTTGAGTAGCAATATGGTTTTCTTGATTTTTTGTCGACGGCAACTGTGTTTCATGCGGTACACTACATTGATGATCACTGACACTTAAAACCTCACTATTTTTACTTTTTAGGTCACCACGACAATGTTTGGAACGTTGCTTTGAACAACGCCAAATAACAGTTCCATTTTTATTGGGTCGTTTCACAATATATGAATATCCTTTATAGTATGCGTAAGGCTTACCATACCTAGTCACTGATACTTCCATATCAACTGTCAAGCATAGACTAAGCTCTAGTAAAGTCAACTTGGTAATAAGAATACTAGTTTAATGTGAGAGCAAATATGGATCCAAAGAGTTCAGGTAAAAGTGAAAGCAAATAAGCAAATATTAGGAACAAGAGTTGGGGTAAAAGTGGTCGCAAAGTGGTAGACCCATTACACAATAATTTCAGCACGACGAAGCTCTTGTTCAATTTCTTTGATTTCCCAATCGTGACCGATATGCCCAGCTTGTCGTAAAGCATGCAATTGTCGAAGCCGATGAATTAGCTTACTAGGTTTGTTCCAGTATACAAATTTAACAAACCTCAGCTCACTAACCTAACCTAACTTTACCTAACCTAAACTTTCAACTCTCAGATGTTAATTAAATTCTGTGCATAGTCGAGTTGGAACCCAAGACCTCAGCGGTAAAAAAAAACAATTATATTTGACGGCTTATTTTGGTAACTTATTTTAATGGCTAACCTAACTTTACCTAACCTAACCTAACCTCAGCTCACTTTGGATATTACTAGTAAGTGTTCATATCCTCTGCTAGGTAGCATGCTAGTAGTACAGGTAGTGCTCATATTTACCGCTAGGTAGCGGAAACATACTTTGCACGTTGCATGTGACACTTGTGAAGTTTGACCACATGCAAGACGTGCTTGTATAAGTTCTCTATTTAAACTCAATATACAATTAACCACTAAATGTTCAGAACTAACATGTATAGTCATGTTTAGGGTATATAGGAGATCCTTAGCAAGAAAGGCTGTCTAACCCACGAGTGTACAGCCTTGTCATACGCAGTAAGCACCTGTTGGCAGAAAACAACAACAACAACAACAATTTGAGAAAGCCAACAACATATCCATTAATGTATTTAAAGGAAACAGTTTTTTGTTGGCTTTCTCAAATTGTTGTTGTTGTTGTCTTTAAATATTCCCTCTCTTTCAACTACTTTCCAACATCAAGAAAAAAATCCACTAAATACATTGACACAAATAACTTGTCAAATAAGCCAATACAAAAGCCAATACTAAAGGCAACACAAAAAGCCCACACAAAAAGCCAACACGAAAAGCCAATACAAAAAGCCAACACGAAAGGCCAATACAAAAAAGCCAACACGAAAAGCCAACACGAAATGCCAACACGAAAAGCCAACACAAAAAGCCAACACGAAAAGCCAACACAAAAGCCAACACGAAATGCCAACACGAAAAGCCAACACAAAAAAGCCGACACGAAAAGCCAACACAAAAGCCAACACAAAAAGCCAACACATAAGCCAACACAAAAGCCAACACGAAAAGCCAACACAAAAAGCCAACACGAAAAGCCAACACAAGAGGCCAACACATAAGCCAATATATAAGCTTATGGTAGGTCACTCCATCAGCAAAACAGTTGTAACCTTTGTAGTGTGAACATCGTACTGACAGGTCAGTTACTACTATGGAAATTATTACAACCAACAAAGGTAGGCTACGTGCACTCTATCAAGGCTACTCCTATAACTATAATCGCCAGAATGTGAATGGAATAATATTCTGGCGATGCTCAAAAGAGAGGTCAACAAAATGTCGAGGCAATCTGAAAAGTAAAAATGGAAAGGTTTTAAGTGTCAGTGATCATCAATGTAGTGTACCGCATGAAACACAGTTGCCGTCGACAAAAAATCAAGAAAACCATATTGCTACTCAAAATAGTGTATTGTTTAATGATCAACGTTTAACCCCTGTTCTCAAAGTTATTTTTAATCCATCTTCCACGTCGCAAGAGCCATCAACATCACAAACTATGCAAGAGGTAGTGTTGTTGTTGTCGTTTTAAAGAGTGGAACAACTAGGTCATCTGCTCTTGATATGCAAGGGGATCAAAGTTACTAAATAGTAATAACCATAAGGTTTTTATGTCATTGCGGCTTCCCCACTTTTCGAAAACAACATTGAATGGACATTGCTATAAAATGATCTACAACAAGCCTTGTGTTTAAAACTATAACAGACTATTGTAAAGTGAGAAAGGCTTGTATTCAGTGTGCATTTATTGTCATAATCATGTATACTCTGCAATGTTAAATATACTAACTTTGTATAAAATAAAACAGCATTGTAACATCATTTTGCATTTATTTACAAACTTTATATACATTATTTTTTTGGTTTCATCATAATATTTTTAAAGACAACACTAAACACTAAAACATTACTATTCTATACACATATTTTCTTTCTTTTTCAGTATATTGTCATTACTTATATTTTCCATTATTATTTCACATTATTTATTTATTTAATTAAAACGAACCATGCACCTATTGTTTTTAAAACCTTCATAAATTAAGTGTACAGGTTGCACAGCATTATTGACTTCATCAAAAACACTCTCCGACATATCATTAAACCGTATAGGCAGAAATGTCTCAAAGTTTTCACATACACAAAGTACACGATCACCATATGCTGTTTTCAATTTCCGAATCTTGATAATGCGGAATGGAATATGCGTTGGCAATTCGCTGAGCTTCTTTGTCTCTAAGCCACATGATGGTCCCACAGCATTCAAAACATTCATTGTAGTAGTCTATAAACAAAACAAAAGCATATCTATTACACTCTAAAACAGCTTTAATAATATTGTGCAATTAGGGATTTTGCACTATGCATGGCGAATAAATTATACTAGTTATGCAAGAAATGCCCTAACTGTAGCAGATACTACTTTTCTGCATATAGCACAAGTGTTAAGTTCTAATGCACACTTGACACAGGCTATCATATGTCCACAGGGTAAAAATACAACACCTAGTTCATCTTGATAACAAATTTTACATAATTGTTGGTCACACTTTTGTATTTGTTCGTAACACAAGTCTTTTCTTTCAGCCTTATGTATTTGCTCCGCGTGCTCTAACTCTAAAGGCACTTTTATGTCTTGTGCTGCAATCACTTTTTCTTTACGAATAGTGTTCACAAATTCCTGACCTTTAAGCAACACCATGTATTTACAGTTTGATAACCAACGAGCGTGTCGCACAAAAGGGTCTTCAGTCATTTGCCAATCCTTTAAAGCAAATCCACAATAAAAACATATTGTTTTATCCCCTTCACCAGTATAAAAATAATCCAGCTTCACTTAGCTGTTTGGTAAGGTGTTTTAATATTAATGGCCAAACATTTTTATAAGATTCGAAACGTTTTTCAACAGAGCTGTACTCTGGGTGTGCTAGTGCTTTAGTCTTGCAAACTCCCAATTTTTCAAAAGCACACGCCAATTCAACACTGTCTATGGCATATGGACCACATATATCGACACTACCGTTGGCTGGTAATACATCATTATTATTATTTATTTGTGATTCAGCAACGTAAGTAGCGGCCAAAGGCCTTGTGGTTCGGTAAAATGAATGCACGGGTAGGTTACCCACTTGCTTTCCAAGCATGTAAGGACAGTGAGGAGACCATCGCAAATAGTCTCTAAAGGGATCATCCCCTTCTTCCCAGTGTGAAAGTGCAATACGACAAAACACACAGCGCACCACATCTTCTCGGTTCAAGTAAAAAAAACGGCTTTTGCAAGTTCATGCGTCGACAAAAAGCCTACAAGCCAGGATTCAAATGTTAACCATCGATCATGTTCTGATTTTAAATTTAACCCACGTGGTAAACCAACTTGCTCACTTGTTGTATTTAGTGCTAACGCCATGTGTTATAATAAAACTTTTTCTTATTGTAAGTTATTAACATTGCACAAGAGCACAGAGTACTTTAAAGCATAATGCATGCTTGTTCACTGTCTGTTCATTACGTTAATGGCACATGACGACACCTAAAAGCAAACAAAATAACCCATCACTCAATCAATCAATCAATCAATCAATACTTGTAAATAAAACGTTAACGTTAATTGGCATTAATATATCAAAACACCATTAAAAATAAACTGTATGTTGGCACTAACAGTAACCCATGTACTTATTTTCTTTTTTATAAAGCTACAGTCATTTACATTCCCCCACCCTCCCTTTAACCAATATATAAACAAAAATGAATGTCATGTCATTTTGTTCACATTATCATGTTCAAACCTGTGGATATTCGTTGAGTCCATAGGAAACCACCCATAAATTAAATTTATTATTTTTATTTTTAGAAAATCCAACATGGCCTTGTACTTTTCCCAGTCAACAACAACAACATAGCCATTATTCAAGAAAGCAATCATTGTCCCAGTCATGTACAGGTAATGATTTTTTTTTGTCTACGAGTTTTCAGTAGTGGTAAAATGGAATAGCATTTTTAAGTTGGACTTACCTGAGTTTTAAACAGTTCACTCTTTGGCAGTGGTTTCGCTTTAGTGCGTTTCTGTTTTTTTTCAGCGACTGCTACGGCGGTAAGGCTATTCATTCCAAGTTTCTAAAAATAAATAAAATAAACCGCTATAAATACCTAAATTCAGGTTAATACATACATTTCATAAAATAAAACATAAAACAAATAAATGAAACAAGTTACTTTAAAAAAATCATCTCACCTTTACTTGCAGTGACTTGTTGCTCTTCCCTTCTAGTGGGCTCAAAAGTGCAATGGTTTCTTCTCCCTCAGACATGTAAGGTATGTCGGTTATCTGAAAACAAATAAATAAAATCATTAATTACCTAATCAATAAATAATTGCTTGTAAATATATATATTATTCAATAAATGTATAAATGAATAAATATATAAATAAATACCTACCCCACAACAAGGTTAAGTATTTTCCACCAACACCAAAACTGTTAAACAAGACCAGGGGTTTCATGCAAAGCAGTGTGGTCAAAGGTAGTCACCTAAGTGAGCGTGGAAATGATAACGACATGTCTTTATATATGCTACGTTGCATGCATAATCTTTTTTTTCCCCCACGCTTTGAACATTCTGTTATCAGGCACGTGGACAGCTAACGTCCCAGGCGAACACCTGTGCTAGATCAAATTTCACATGGACTTGCATTTTGTCACGTACAAAGCAAAACAGGATGTCACTTGTTAACAGTTATCGCGCACGTGGACAGATAACGTCCCAGGTGAACACCTGAGGTAGATCAAATTTCACCTGAACTTGCATTTTGTCGCGTACGAAGCAAACAGAATGTCACTGGTTTAGCGTGCATGTGGTTTCACACATGTTCACATGCCTTTCACACGCCCCTGCCACCACGATGGTCAAATTATTTCACCTTCAAGCGTCATGGTCATTTTTCCATTGCACCTGTTGTCAAGTCAGATCAACGCCTTCCAATAAGCTCAAATGACATTCACCTCTTGCTCCTCGGCAAGTTTGTTTTCTCTACTCGCTTCGACCAACATAGAACCAAGTTCTCATCACCGTTTACATGTTAAAGGTAAAATATCAGAAAACGCACGCTCGCTCTGTCATACACCGACCCGCCGAAATAGCGATTGATTTATTGAACACAGCCACCATGGTCAGCGACGGGTTCGTTGAAACACACACCCAGCAGTATCGTCTCTCTCAACCACCATGCTTCATAAACATTATAAACAAATAAAAAAAAGAAAACGTTTTTTCAACATGTATGGCGTTAGGCCCTTTGTGAATTATTTTTTGGAAACAATATCTACCACATTTGAAAGGGGGCGTTATCCCGAGTCCTAGGATACCTCGTACACGTCTCTAGCGTTATTGGTTCGTGAGATATCGGCAAAAATCACAAAAAAACACGTGTTTACCCCAAAATCGAGTTTCCAAAAATTACAACGAGTGGTCCATAGCAAAGAGCACGTCACCCCGAGTCCTTGGACCTGTCGAACACGCCTCTAGCATGATTGGTTCGCGAGATATAGCAAAAAGTTTAAAATCACGTTTCCCCCCCCAAAAAACCGTGTTTCCAGCATTTCACCTTTTCGACACCTACATTCCCGTAAAGAGCACGACGAGACGAAAAAAAGGAATCCAAGCACGCCCTCCTAGCATGGCTCCTTCCATTCCAAGGTCGCAGGGGCTCACCACTTGCTTTTGGAAGCAGCTCTATCCCCATCCCACTACTTACAAAACACAAATTTTTGCCCTAGAGACATGAAATTTATTTTTGGGGTAGAGGACATAGGGCCATTTCATTTACGCCAAATAAACTTTTTTGTAGAATTCCTAGTTTCAAAAATATGTGATTTTCAAAATTCGAGTGTTTTCAAAAAAACATAAAAATTAAAAAAGTTTAATTACAAAATATAAAGGTCTTAAAGAACATTCGTTTGAGCCATGGCACAACGTACTATCATGTTTGGTTTTCAAACTATCGCCTATTTTCGAAAACGAAAAATTTCAAAAAAAAATTGAAAAATATAATACATGGTCCATAGGAAAGAGGACATCAGCCCGAGTCCAACGATGTGTCGCATGCCCATGGTTTCATGAAATATACATGAGAGTTCAGCGTAGCCGAGTGGCTCGTGTCACTATTTAGAAACCGCCTTACTCATGTATTTCAGTGTTTTCATGTATTTTACACTTCAGATGTGTGTTGAGATTTTTATGCTTCAAGATTATTTAGGAGATGATTGCCTTTCATCTATTTTTCAATTTCATTCTACGAATCAGTTGTGGAACTGACATTAAAAATTTTGTTTGAGGAATTATATTGCCTCATAGAAGACTAGTCGTTTCGACTCTCGAATTTTAATAATTTCATTTAAACCAAGTATTCTGACATTGAGTCATAGCTTCAAATTAAATTCTTATTAAATTTAATTTGAGCACTTTAATGTAACAACATTAAACTTCAAGAACAGAAGAAACATCGAATGATATTTTTATATCATTATTGTACATAAACTGTCGACGATCTAAGAAATACTAGTCGTTTGATAAGACCGAAGTCTTAATCCCTATGAACATTCTTTGAGTAGAGTGGAAAAACATTACGACAATGACAAACCTTTTTATTATGTGTAAAGCTAAGAGCATTGTTCATTTAATATGTTAGAGGAAATACCATTTGATAGAAGATTATTCAAATCTTTGGCTAGGAATTCAAAGCTAGTTTATCCCGGTCAAGATTGAATTCTATCTGACACTATAAATAACATGTGTGTTATTTTATTATATTTCTGTAACATCACGTCATTTGTGGACTTGATATTACAACGATAAACAATTTAAAGCTTGACAAGTGAAGTGAGACAGGAGTATTATTTTTATTACATGTATTTGCGACAGACGTGTTAACAGTTAATTATCTTGTTGTGGAGTAAACTTTAGGAGGTTAATCACGACTGTCTAATATCGTTCATTAAAATTGGAAGTTTCGTTTGAGGAACTTAAGCATGTATAATTGTAGTCCAGTAATCACGTGTAATGATACTGACGGTTATGCCATTATTTGAGAGAAGTTCCTACATAAGATATGTTAATAACAATTAATCCTTTTGGTTATTGTTTAACATAGTAGATGATAATTGTTTATGCCATATATACTGTTATATGATGATTTGTAGAGCTATGAAGAGTGCTCATGCGAGGGAGTTCCGCATTTTAAGGAAGTCAAAGTATTATTGTCTTTGATAAGAAGGCATGGATCATGATAAGAGCCGTTGTATACAAGTAGTCCAGTTCTTGTGAATTAACGATTTAGCTGTGCTAACAGGAGGGTTTCAGCGGAAATACAACTAGAGAAAGATTGTCTGCTCATGTCTATAATACAATTATTATATTTTATTAAACCCGAAGTTATGTAATTAGGTACAGTTAACTTTAATTAGTCGAATGTATTATACCGACAATGTAATGAAGCCTATATAAGGCGAGGTGTAAGCAGTATATCAAACTACTGAACGTTAGAGAAGGGTTATGTGAAAAACCAGTGTATATATTTAGTTAAGAATTGTACAGTAACCGAGAAGCCAGAATCTCGAAACTGTCGGGTTAGCAACACTAGATAATGGATATTATTATGAACATATTTCAAGTAAATCATTTTGAAAATGATTTAATTAGTTAAATAATTTAGTAGGATTTATTAATCAATTGTTTTGGAATAGCGTGTGTTTATGAGCGGATATTTTTGGTTATGAATGATTGTTCACTGTTAAGAGTAAATGTGGAACCGAATTGGTCATGAACAATTACGGGGTGAGAATGAAAGAGTGTATAAAAATTTTTAGAATGATTGTTAAAGAAACAGAGTAGTTATGTGAACTTTTGTAAGGTCTAAATGTTAATTTTTACGTGTTTTTAATAAACGCACACACAAGCAGTCTCTCTGTGAGCTAGCCAGAATGATTCACCGTTATATTGGAGAGCGATGACATAATATGAACAGGTGTACACTCACCGCCTTGTATATAAATTGTAAACCCAGTTCCGAGTACGGCGTGGTGCTGATATTTCATTGATGAAACAATGTTAATGCACGTGCGTTCTACAAACGCAGGCTAGTGAATGAAACCATGTGTCTGGAATGCCACGAAGGTAAGAGCCTTCATTAAACGGTTTTATTTTTACGCAGTGTAGGCCTAGAACAAGCCATGATTTTATGCTCTTAATTTTAATACAGTATTGTAATAAAATGTAGAGTTGAAAGGAGGTGTGAATGATTGCGTGTTTTAATTTTAATTTCTATTGTTAAATTCGTTTATTGTTGTTTTGTTTATACTAGATTAGTTTACCCTATTGTTAATAAATGCTGTTCAGTTTGTATTCCATTGTTGTTGGAGTGTGATTCATTTTAAATATAAGGTGAAGAGTATTGTGGATGTATTGTAGGCGAAGCTGAATTCCCAGTCCCCGAGAGAGGTAAGTAAAGGTGAGTGCCCCGTGTAGTTGGTTGTTGATCCACAATATTCTTGTAACTGCTGTATGTAAATCCCTAAAGGCCATGTTGGAAGCGATTTCTAATATAGTATTTGCCGGAGCTGTTAGAAATAGGCAATCCAGCTGGGGCAATGGATATTCCAACAGGATCCTTTCCGGATTATCGGGTACAGTACCTAACGTAAGACCATGGTCGCCTCCTTCCCTCTTCTTTGCCTATCCCTCCCAATCTTCCCCTCCCTCCCCATCCCTCATAAGGCCCCTGTTCGCTTTGCAGGTGAGGCCGCCTGGCCGAGGTGGTCGTCCCATCTCCCCAGTTGTATCCCCCCGTCCGATGTTTCAAGTACCAGGACACTGCCCTGGAGGCGGGATCCCTCGCTGAGTCCGAGGGGAAAGCCAACCTGGAGGGTAAACCGACTAAATAATAATAATAATAATAATAATAATAATAATAATAATAATAATAATGTTTGCGTATCTTACCGTGAATTTTGTGCTTGCAGCTGGTGTTATCTGGTAAGCTAACCAATGTGTCGTTGTAACACACGCATTTGTTTTCGTTGCAGGTAACTGTCGTATTGTCAGGCCTACATTTTTCGGTAGTATTGCAGTAGTCGCCAATACCTGTTAATCCAATTTTTATTATGAGTATACTGTACAAGTAAATCAGCAATAACACAAATAGAATGGTTGAAAGGTAATTTTCAGTCGGTCAACACAAATATATGCCAACATAAATTGGATGGTAAATATGTGATTACACCTGGGAATAAATCAACACTTATTATTTCTAAAGATTATAAGGGGGGGGGGTTAAAAGGATAACATTTTTCGTTGGTCTAGCAAACATAATCAGATCTAGGACAATTAAATCATACAAATATGTTGTATTTTGAGTCTTCGGTCTTTTGACTGGTTAGATGCAGCACCCCACGTCTCCCTGTCCTGAGCTAATCGTTTCATCTCCACAACATAGTAACCAAAACTTACATCTGATATTCTAACCTTGGTCTTGTCCTCGAACCCTTCCTTCCATAACTAAGTTTGCTATTCTCTTCATTGGCATTCACCAGAAACATTTCTTCTCGCCCACTCGTCATAATATCCCTTCATTTGTTACTCTATTTATCCATATGATCATCACTATTCTCCTGTAACACCACATTTCAAACGCTTCTATTCTCCTCTTTTCTCCTGCACCAACAGTCCAGGTTTCACTTCCATAGAGCGCCACACTCCAGACAAAGGTTTTCAAAAATGACTTTCTAATACCTAAATCTATATTTGATTTGATGTTTCTTTTCTGTAGAAATGCTTTCCTTGCCTCAAGCAAACCACTTTTTATATCATCTTTGCTTCGTCCGTCACTGTTCTTTTCCTTCCAAAGAAGCAGAACTCCTATTTCCTTTAGCTTTGCCAATTTGATATCTATAGGGGTTTCTGATTTCTTTCGGCTGCATTCCTGCATTTTGATTATAATACAGATTCGCCAACCAATCAGAGCTCAATATTTTCATTCATTGACCAATTAAGTAAGGATAGCTTCGCACATGAGTAGTGTGTTTTGGACAGTTATATACCCACCTCCACCTCCCCACCTCACAAGATGGCGGCGGTGCGATATCTCTCGAACTTATGGTCGGATTTTGACAAATGAGGTGTCATTGAACTCAGGCAGACACCCCCTTTCCAATGGACAACATATTTCAACCCCAAAAATAAAACCTACCCTACTAAGGGGTGAAATTAATTTTTTTAGAGAATCTCTCTTTCCAATTGCAACATGTGAGAGTTTGAATGCCGATATGGAATGTAACGTTTTTCTGCAAACCAATAATCAAAGAGGGGCAAGTTAGGCCTTGAGGTGAGAGCCCCTGTTATTGTTGACGAGCCCCCTGCTGTCGAGCCCCTGTTGATGGGTTATTGTTGACAGGTCCTTGTGGACGAATCCTTGTGGACAAGTCCTTGTGGACAGGTCCTTGTGGACAGGTCCTTGTGGACGAGTCCTTGTGGACAAGTCTGTGTGGACACGTCCTTGTGGACAAGTCCTTGTGGACGAGTCCCTTTGGACTGATCCCTTTGGACGGGTCCCTTTGGCCTGGTTCCTATGGACTAGCCCATGAATTTATTTAAATTATGTCAAAGGGCCTAACTACATTTTGTGTGTGTTGAATTGACGTTGTTCACTAGTCCCCCACTACTATAATGGGATAACGATATGAAAGGAAAGTGACGAAATACATGTGAACATACAAGGGATCTAACTTGGTGGATGGATGTGTTCTAACGAGTCATTTGTAGTTGAAAGAGAATAATACATGTTCTTAAGATGTTAAAACTGAGGAGATGGCAAGTGCAGTAAGACGTCTTGTTACTTCCTGTGTCATATTACAGACATGGCAGAGAGCTCGCAGATCTGTTGCTATGACTAACACTGCAGTAATTTGAAACCGCAAGTGTTCATTAAGACAATGGATGATGATCATGCAAAGTTAGCAGTTATTGGATATTACAATGGTGTTCCTTCCGGTGTCATGTTGCTGACATACCAGAGAGCGCACACTGCTGTTGCTATGACTGACGCTGCAGTAATTTGAAACCCCATATGTTGATTAAGACAATGGGTGATGATCATGCAAAGTCAGCAGTCATTGGATACCACACAGGTGTTCCTAGTGTACTTTGGACTCTCAACTGTATTGGGAAAGGAATTGCAATGATCTGAAAAAAACTGCTGACACGAGCGATGAGAGTTTATATAAGAGGGGTGTCATATATCTCCCTACTGTCAGTCTATATTACTCGCTTTGAGTGAACAGTGCTCTATTACTGCTCAAGAGTTGTAAAAAAAGCCGTTTTGGTAGAAAATCATTAAATTATTTTGCAAGGTAAGTACTTATTATTAATGGATTGTAGTCTTTTATTACTAATTGATGTTGAAGTTATTGATTGGAATGTATCGATTGATTGATTGATTGATTGATTGATTGATTTGTTTACAGATAATTGGGTACCTGTAGGTTACCAGATTCCTTCAATCTGTTCATTCAGTGACAGTAGTTGATCAATTATAAAAAGGTAAGTGCCCCCCTCTAATAACTCTTAAACAGTTAGAGTGATATTTTCCAATGTTCACCACTACATGTTAGTGAAAATGGTATATTTGGCAGTAAAAAGTTGGAACTACTTGACCATGGTGTGTAAAGCTAATTTTGTAGGTTAGATTTTGATTACCGCTCTATTAAGTTTGAATGTTCATTGCTAGGTGTCAGTGACAGAGGGAATATTTAAAGACTTAACCTCAGTTCACTTAACTTTACCTAACTTAACCTTGTCATGTGACATGTTTTACAAGTTTAAACTTGTTTTAAGACTGGCTATGACATTACACTTAGCTCACTTAACTGGCGATCGCTGGTTTTTATCACGTGACATGTTCTACAAGTTTAGACTTGTTTTAAGACTGGCTATGACGTCACACTTAGCTCACTTAACTGGTGATCGCTGGTTTCTATCACGTGACATGTTCTACAAGTTTAGACTTGTTTTAAGACTGGCTATGACGCCACACTTAGCTCACTTAACTGACGACCGCTGGTTTCTACCACTCTATCATGTTCCAATGTTCACCGCTAGGTGTCAGTGACAGTGGTATATAGTAACCCCCAGTTAGAACTACATAAAGTTAGACTTGCTAGGAGTTCACAGATCGATTTAAATACCCTGCTATAACCATTGACTGGAATATAATTAAACTATTTATATTGTACTTTTTGTTTTATCTTTTATTAACATTGATGATTTCTTTCTTTTATAGATAACTTGGAAAGTAATCATCATGTTCAAGTGTGGTGACTGTAAGAAACAGTTCTCAAGACCTGACAGCCTTCAACGACACGCAAATGTTAAACATGACATTAAAATGGTTGTGTGCAGTCATTGTGCTACAACATTTAACAGACAAGATAATCTTGCACGTCATGTAAATTTAATGCATGTCAGTTCAACACCATTTTCGTGTTCAGTTTGCGAACTTGGTTTTTCTGCTGTAAAGCGATATCAATTCCACATGGTTGAAGTGCATGGAGAACAACAGGAATTGAAATATGTGAAACCATCAACTAGCACGGAACCTTTAAATGAATGTGATGCTCAAAAGCGTAAACGTTCTCAAGACTGTGAAAATAGTTGTGCAACAAAAAGAAAAAGAATGGTGAACCTTCAATAACACATTGTGATGTATGTAATATTGATATACCTTCTTCAATCATTCATGGACATTTACGCAGTATTCAACATAAAAATAACGCTTGCCATGAAAGAAATTCTGGAAATGTTCAACAAATTGGTAGTGCATTTAAAAGTCGAATTGCTAGTTATAGACTTTATAGTAAAGAAAAAACTCAAAGTATTGAATCATTTTAAAAAAATGTTCAACCTACTGTGTTTGGCTTAGTAGAAAATGTTTTATTAGAGCATAAAACAATTAAAATGAATTTTGAACTTTTTGGCCTCTATGTAAAAACTGGGAGCGAAGGTGAAATTACGGATATTAAATCCTTTAATACAAAAAACATAATTGTTAGCGAATCAACTAATATTAGTGATATATATCAAAATATTTCAAGTGCTATCATTGTGAAGAGTGAAGAGTTCCAGGAAAGGGAGTCAGGCTGGGCGTTGGTTGAAGTACTTTATTTAGAAACCAACATGAATAAATACAACCCCCTTCGAGCATCATCATACATTGATTTACCAGGATAGATTAAACGAAAGAAAGCTGTTGTGAACGTTTTGAATAATGATGACGCATGTTTTGCGTGGGCTGTAACTTCAGCTCTCCATCCAGCAGTGGAGCTTATGGATAGATCATCTTCTTATCCTCACTATTCTTCAGTGTTAGATTTAAAAGAAATAGAATTTCCTATGGCGATAAAAGACATTCAACGTTTTGAAGAGCTGAACAATGTAAGTATTAATGTTTATGGAATTGAAAATAAGAGTATAGTTGGTCCTCTATATTATACTCAGGAAAAAAGGATGCTCATGTAAATTTACTGTACATAACTAAAGGTGAAAACGCCCACTATTGTTGGATAAAACATTTAAGTAGACTTGTCAGTAGTCAGATAACAAAACGCGATGGTAAAAAGTGGTTGTGTGATGGCTGTTTGCTATACTTCAGGAAAGAGGATCAACTAACTCAACATCAAAAATGGGGGTGTAATCATGTGTGTACGGTAATACCGACTCCTAAAAATAATATTCTAAAATTTAAGGATTATGAGAAACAGCTTCGAGTACCATTTGTTATATATGCTGACTTCGAGGCTTTGCTAAAACCATTTAATACATGTTCATCGAATCCAGCCCAACCTTTCACCAACACAACTCACATTCATGAACCTTTTAGCTTTGCATATTATATTAAATGTAGTTATGATGACTCTTTAAATAAGTTTGAGCTCTATAGAGGACCTGATGCACCTAAAGTTTTTATGGAAAGGCTTGAGAAAGATGCCATCCGTATATCCTCTATTTTAAATACGATCATTCCAATGGAGCCACTAACTTCATTAGAGCAAATGAATTTTGAAACTGAAACTAATTGTTTTATATGTGGTGAATGTTTATATACAGACAGGGTTCGCGATCATGACCATTTAACAGGAAAATATCGTGGTGCGGCTCACAAGAATGTAATTTAAATTATAGAGTAAGTAAATTCATTCCGGTCATTCTACACAATGGTAGCAAATACGATAACCACTTTACCGTTAAAGAATTTGGAGCTTCAGATGTGAAAATTGATGTTATTGCAAATAATAAGGAACAATACATATCGTTCACAAAATACATCAAAACTAGCAATAAAAAACCATTAAACTGCGATTTTTAGATTCATTCCGCTTTATGCCGAGTAGTCTTGATAAGCTGGCTAGTAATTTAAAATCAGATCAGTTTCATGAAATTCAACGTGTCTTTCCTAAAGAAGATGATTTTAATTTGATTCGTCAGAAGGGTATATTCCCTTATGAATATATTAACTGTGTGGAACGTCTTGAGGAGTGTTGTTTACCACCGAAAAATGCATTTTACAGTTCCTTAAACACAAGTCATATCAGTGATCAGGAATATTTACATGCACAACGTGTATGGGCACAGTTCCACATTCAAACTTTAGGAGAATTTTCAGACATATATTTGAAGACAGATGTGTTGTTATTAGCAGATGTTTTTGAAAATTTTCGGAATGTTTGTATGAAAACTTATGACCTTGATCCTTGTCAGTATTTCACTGCTCCTGGGTTAAGTTTCAGTTCAATGTTGAAAAAAACGAAAGTAAATTTAGAATTAATGACTGATATAGACATGATCAATTTTATAAAATCATCAATTCGAGGTGGATTAAGTCAATGTAGTGGACGGTACTCTAAAGCGAATAATAAATACATGCCTAGCTACAACCCTTGTGAAGAGTCAAAGTATATTGTCTACCTCGATGCAAATAACCAATATGGTTGGGCTATGAGTCAATATCTACCACTGAAAGATTTTCGCTGGCTGACACAACCTGAAATTGATGTCTTACATGCTGACACTCTTAATGATAACGATGATAAAGGATATATTTTAGAGGTAAATCTTGAGTACCCTAAAGAGTTACATGATGATCATAATGATTTACCATTTTGTCCTGAGAATATGAAATCTCCATACATCTCATCACGAACAAAAATGTTAATTGCTAATGTAAATGATAAATGTAAATATGTAATACATTATCAAAACTTGAAACAGTGTCTACAGCATGGATTAAAATTAACTAAAATTCATCGCGTATTGCAATTTCATCAGTCAGCATGGCTCAAACCGTATATTGATCTAAACAATAATTTAAGAACACAGTCAACAAACGCGTTTGAAAAGGATTTTTATAAACTCATGAATAATAGTGTTTTTGGAAAGACTATGGAGAATGTTGATAAACGAGTTGATGTAAAGCTGATAACAAAGTGGGAGAATGGTGGTAAAAGGTATGGTGCGAGCAACTTAATAAGCAAGCCTAACTTTCATAGCTGTTCAATTATTCATGAGGATTTAGTTGTAATACAAATGAATCGTCTTAAAGTAACTTACAACAAACCCATATATGTGGGTTACATCATTCTGGAATTGTCAAAAACACTTATGTATGAATTTCAGTATGATTATGTAAAGAAAAACTATCTTGATAATGCTAAATTACTCTACGCAGACACAGATTCTTTTATTTATGAGTTTAAAACTGATGATTTTTATGAGGATATCAAAACTGAGCTAAATAGGTTTGATACAAGTGACTATCCCAAGGATAATATTTACCATTTACCTCTAGTAAACAAAAAGGTTCTTGGGAAATTTAAGGATGAATGTGCTGGTGTTATTATAGACACCTTTGTAGGCACAAAATCTAAATCATACAGCTATATGACAATTGATGATGTAGTAGTAAAAAAATTAAAAGGAGTGAAAAAGAATGTTGTTAGTAAAGAGTTAGATATAAGTGATTATAAAAACTGTGTAGTTAGTAACCCACCTGTATTATATAAGAAAATGTGTGTATTTAGAAGTAAAAATCATCAGCTACATACCAATTTGTTGAACAAAGTTGCTTTAAGTAATGAAGACAACAAACGATTCATTATACCCAACACATTTAATACTCTTGCTTGGGGAAACAGTCGTATTGACGACTATTACTTTACTTAAGTCTAATGATCACTATATTGTAATATTTGTAGTGTGTTTTATATTGTAATATTTTTTGTAAAAACTGTAAGTAGAATGTATAATGTTAGGCTACAGTAGTTTAGTAAAAATAAGATAAGTAATACATTAGTGTAAAATGTTTGTTTTTGTATATTACGAAAAAGATTTTAAAAAATTTACTGAATGTGTGAACTAAACAAGGGGAATGTAAAAAATGTAAAGTGGAAATTGTAAATATCCATGTGTGAAAAAGTGAAATGGCTATCACCATTTTAAAATTAAAAAGACATTGTAATCTGGTAAACCTTGTTTTTTATTTCACAACAACAAAAATGTACAGAATGTGTAAACCAAACAAGGGAATGTAAAAAAATGAAAAGTGGAAATTGTAAATATTCATGAGTGAAAAAATGAAATGGCTATTACCATTTTTAAAAATTAAAAGATATAGTGATTTAAATAAATAAATAAATAAATAAATAAATAGCCTTACAAATCCCATAAGGGCTATGGCCTCCTGCTTTGCAGGGAATTGCTCAGTTTTAACTCATCAGGTGAGCAAGTCCTGAGGAGCATTCGGGGTTATTCTTTCTGATTGGGCCTTCTATATAGATGTGCAGCTGATTAAAGATTAAGTAAATTATATTACGACGGCATAACATTCGCTACAACAATCTTCATTTCTGAGTCTGGCGATATCAAGGCCTCAAATATCCATTAGTATTACGGAAATCATAATAGCCATCAACCAATATCTGGGAGCTTCCCATTGCCACTAAGCACAAAGCTTACCCTGTCTAAGCACTTGAACAATGACAGAAACTGCCAAGTCGTCACTCTTCAGTAAAATCTACGTATATTGAACCGTTTCAAATAGGTCTTTTTAAAATGCAATACAAAACCTTACCGGTGGAGTTTTAACATCTAGTTTGGATGCAGATACCTATACACGTTCTTTAACATCCCACAAATCATTCACTATGTTGTGCACATGTGGTCCCGGAACGAATTAACAAGTGTTTCGCAAGATAGTTGAACCTTTTGAATTCCTTGTGATGCAGTAAGGTTATTTTCCCTAGTGAACACGATGATGTTTCCTCAAATTAGAGCGCGAGACAATGTTCCATTAGTTCTGTCCGCCATGCAAATGACTTCTCACATGTGCTACAAGTGTATTACTTCACTCCAGTATGAACAACAGTGTGCTTCTTGAGGTCACCGCTCTGTGAGAAGCCTTTATTGCACACCAGAGATATGTACCGCTTTGCTGCATGCCCACTGAACGGTGTCTTTCTAGTTGATGCATTGTTTTATTGGTCACTGCATGCGAGTCTCCCTAGGTCTTTCCACTCCTGCCTCATCTTCGCTGTTCTTGTCCATTGTTTTCCTCCCCATTTTACGAACCAGTCTGCCCATCTGATTCTTTGTCTCCCAACGTTTCGTCTTCCTGTTCTTGGGTCCCACATCGTCATTTTGTACGTCCATCGGTTAGGATCTAATCTCGCTACATGTCCACCCCATCTCCATTTGAGCTGGTCTGCTGATGTCATAGCGTCTTTCATGCCGGTTCTCCTTCTTAAATCTTCGTTCCGTATTCTATCTCTCAATGAGACATGAAGTATCTTCCTTTCCATTTTCCGTTGACATCTCTGGATCATTTGTCTTTGTTTCGATGTTAGTGCCCAAGTTTGGCAACCATATAGTAACACCGGTATAACGCATTTTTCCAGAACTTCAGCCTTTAAAGTGTGTTTTTGGGTCTTGTCAGCCAGAATAAACTTTAGGGACCAAAAGCTCTTCCATGCTTGTCCTATTCTTCGTTTGACCTCTTTCTCTGAACGACTTGAAAATGACATGTTCTGACCGAGATATACATATTCTTCAACATATTCCAGTGTTTCTCCGTTCACATTAATTGGGGCTTCTAACGCATTGGTCATCAGCTTCGTTTTCTTCGGGTTCATTGTAAGGCCCACTTCTTTACTTGTTTTGTCTAATTCTTGTATCATTTGTTCCAGCTCTTTCGCTGATTCAGCCACCAAAACAATGTCGTCTGCGAACCGTAAATGGGTTAGTCTTGTCCCATCGATTCTGATGCCATATTTTTCTTCCCAGTCTAGTTTTCTAAACTGATTTTCCATCAAACAGGTGAATAATTTTGGTGAGAGGGGGTCTCCCTGTTTTACTCCCCTTTCTATCATGATGTTACATCCTTCTCTTTCTGTCTTTATTCTGGCTTGGTTACCTTCGTAGAGTTTGCCAAGGAGTCTAACGAATTTGTTTGGGATGCCTTGTTTTTCCAGTGCTTCTAAGACGCTTCCCTGTTCTACGGAGTCAAATGCTTTGTTGTAATCCACAAATGCGATATACACCTCTAGATTAAATTCCTGAACTTTCTCCATGAGTTGATTTATTGTTTGCAAGTGGTCTGATGTACTGAAACTCTTTCTGAATCCTGCTTGCTCTATCGGTTGCTGTTCGTCCAGTGCCTTTGTCATTCTATTGGTTAGGATCTTCATAAATAGCTTGTAGAGGTTTACAATTAGGTTGATCGGTCTGTAGTTGTTTAAGTCGTCCTTGGCTCCCTTTTTGTGTAGAAGTATGATAATGCTTTGTTTCCACTGCATTGGTATGTCTTCTGATGTGAGTATGGAATTAAATAATGTTGTGATGACTGGGATTAGGTCTTCTTCACCCCATTTTAGAAATTCATTGTAAATTCCATCTTCACCTGGGCATTTTTCGGTTTTCGTTTGTCGAATGGCTGCTCTTACTTCACTGGGTAGTATTGGAGGTGTTTCTTCCTCTAGGTTTTCTTCTGATGTATTCTGGTCCTGATGCAAGTTGGATCTTTGAGAGTTACTTGAGTATAGTGTCCTATAGAACTCTGTCGCTTGCGTCATTATCTCTTCTCTTGAGGCTTGTCTTTTTTCGTTGTTGTCTTTTACTCCCAGCATCCAATGTTTGCCTGGAGTTAATTCTTTTCTAATCTTCTTTATTGATTTTGTGGTATCCATGATTTCTTTGACCACTTTAGTGTTGTGTTCTCTGATGTCTCTTCGGATTTCCCTTTTTGATTGTTTATTGACTTCCGCATATTCCAGCTTTTTGTGTTCGTTTTCTATGGCTTGTGATTTTAGGCGTTCTCTTTCTTCGATCAAACATTTGGTGCTATTCTTAAGTTTTATTCTATTTTTCATACTGTTTCCAGGTGTTGACGATTGTTTGGCTGCGCGGGATATGCAATTTACGAGCTCTGTATAGTGTTGTTGGACTTTTTGCTCCGTTTGTTGGTTGAAGTCTCGTAGGTTTTGTTGTAGTGCTTTTACATACTCCGCTCTGTCTATGCATCCTGGATGTGTAGTTTTGTTGTTGAAGTAGTGTCTCCTTTTCTTCTTTATTCTCACTTTCAATCGTACCATTCTGTGATCTGTGTCAAACTTCAGACCATTTATCACTTGTATGTTTTTCACCTCTGTTAGTCTATTGGTTAGGATGAAGTCTATTTCGTTTTTGATTTTCCCATTCGGAGATTTCCATGTCCATTTGCTTTCTGGGTTTTTCTTGTAAAATGTGTTCACAATTTTAAGTCTTTGTCCCAGTGCAAACTGTATTAGTCTTTCTCCTCTTTCGTTCCTTGTTCCGTATCCGTGAAGGCCCATAGGTTCTTCTTCTTCGTATTCCTTTCTTCCTACCTTGCTGTTGAAGTCTCCATTTATGAATGTTGTGTGTGCTTCGTACTCGGCTAGTGTGTCTTCGAGGAGCATATAGAAGTCTTCAATTTCTTCTTCCGTACTTGCTTCTGTGGGAGCATAGACTTGAATTATTATGAATGTGTTGTCATTTAATTTTAGGGATAATACTATGATTCTTTCTGAGATTCCCTTTATTTCTTTTATATTGTGTTTTAAATGTCTTTTTTTATCAAAAAACCTACCCCTTTTTGTCCTTTTGTTTCCCCTATGAAGCTAAAGACATCCCCATTTGTTTTCTCTATTATGTCTTCGCCGTATTGCCTCACCTCACTGAGGCCTAATATATCGTACCTTACGTTTTCGAGTGCGTTTTCGAGTTCTATTTCTTTATCTTGGGTTTTTAAGGTTCTAACGTTTAGTGTACCAAGTATGAGTTCTTCTTCCTTGTGTGAACGTTGTTTCATCGTTGTGTTGTGTTGAATTCTTCTTCCCCGTTTTTTGAGGTTAAGTATTTCCAGTGCACCCACTGGTCATTTAACAGGATTTTCTGGTATCCAACTCTTACATTGATATTACCCTTTTCCCTTTCTTCCCTGGCTTTCTGTCGGAGTGATGCTTGGATTTCTCTTTCTTTTATTGTGAGGTCATCATCTATGAGTATGTCTTGTCCTCTCAGTTTGTGTTTGTTTCGGACTATTTTTAGTTTGTCTGCAAAATTTGTGAAACTGACTTTCACTATACCTCTATTGTTTCTGTCTTTACCGACGTAGGTTGATTTTTCTGCCGTCACTTCTTTTTCTATCGTGTCCAATATCTTCTTGATTTTGTTCTTTAGTTCGTCTTTGTTACTTTCATCATTAGTGAATTCTTTACTTTTTACCACTATGTTGTTCCTCCTTTCTCTTTTCGCCTGTTGTTCTTTTTGTTCTTCTAGGTCACTTATTCTTTTGGATAATGTTTCTATCTTTTCTTGTATTGTGTTGTCTATGTTAGTGATTTTTTGTTCTAATGACTCATTTGCTCTTTCGCAGTATTCATTTCTTTTTTTAATTTCCTTTCTCATGGACTGAATTTCCTCTCTTGTTTCTTGTTTAAACTCTTCAGTTTGCTTTTTCAAATCTTTAAGTTCTGATAGTATTTCAGAAAACATACCTTTAATGTCGTCTCTTTGGGGTTTTGCATTGTTTGTGTGTTCTTCTTCTCCCGAGCTTTCTGAGGTTGATATTTTGTTTTTTCTCTCTTTTTGCTTTATGTTTTTAGTTGAGGGCTGTGTTTTGGGTGGCATGTTGTTATATTTGCTAGTTACGTACTGTGATATATTTTACTCCTCTTTTTGGCGCGTGTAGTGTATTAATCTGCTTTGGCTTCATTCACTTCGTTTTTGCAATATAGTTCCTCTCACACTCATTCGCTTCTATTTTAGTGCTAAAATATGTCTATGTATATTGTTAAAAGTCTTCACACCTTAGTAGCAGGTTGCTGGTTTTCTTGTGTGAGCTGATACTATGCCTGTGCTTTGTGCTGTAAGACGTTCGTTATGCGACAAATGTCCTCTTTCATTGTTGACAGGCCAGCGTCTTGTAACCGGTATGTCTCATTCTCCATACAGAGTTTCTTCTGGTCACATGTTATTTTTGTGGTAAGGCATTTAAACGGTTCTTTGTCGCTGTATGCGATTAGTGTTTTGGTGAGCTTGGTGCTATATAACCTCACTAATCTCCTTCTGTTGTGTGATGTAATTAATTTCAGTTATTTACTTATTTACCTCCAATTTGGGTGATTCCTGGTTTTCTTTCATTGTGTACGTCTTCCTCGGGTACTTTTTTTTTCACTTTTAAGCTGCACTGATATCGTTTTACCGTGTAAAGATCCAAAAACCGTGGAGCTCGGAAATGGCGCGTGTTTACTTGACTACTCCCATACCTTATTTATATTGCACAAAAAAATTTACAGAATGTGTGAACTAAACAAGGGGAATGTAAAAAAATGTAAAGTGGAAATTGTAAATATTCATGTGTGAAAAAATGAAAATGAAGAAATGACTATCACCATTTTTAGAATTAAAAGACATTGTGATCTGGTAAACCTTGTTTTTTATTTCACAACAACAAAAATGTACAGAATGTTTAAACTAAACAAGGGAAATCTAAAAAAATGTAAAGTGGAAATTGTAAATATTCATGTGTGAAAAAAATGAAATGGCTATCACCATTTTTTAAAATAAAAGACATTGTGATCTTGTAAACCTTGTTTTTATTTCACAACAAATAGAGCTTTACAAAAATAGAATACAAAGAAATACCAATTCCTCAATCCTTTTCAATGTCCATGTCCACTCATTATTAACTTTCCTTTTATAACACTAATCACAATGACGACTGCCAACCTCTCTCCCACTGAGACATCACATAATGTTAAAAGTTGTTTAGCTTTTCAACGATACTTTATCCGCTACACGTCTTAATGCAGAATGACTGTGGTGATAAGAAAGGTGCATGCTTGATCCAAAGGATTAATAGGTATATCACTATGCTGCAAAGGTTCTTCAAGACAAGTTCCAGGACTACACAAATAATAACCAGGTAGGTAGATTTCGAAAGTCAAGTATTGAATTACTTTGTTAATGACGCCATTGCCAGTACAGGTCTGGCATATCCTTTTCCATCGATGGTAAAAAGGTTTGATCTTCCTCCTCCTCTGTGGATGATGTTTGTTGTTGTTGCTTTTTTTCTTCATTACTCCCGTGGGATGAGGAAACAAAGTCTTTACACTGACTTTTATGACCATGATACAGTTTGACTAGCTGACAAGTAGCACACTGTCGCATAGAGGGTATTTTTGCCATAGCCACTTGCTTATGGTGATCATAATCCGCACATGGTTGCAATTCACTTAACACAGGGTCTTGAGTCCATGATTTTGGTACATGTTGCCAGATTTCTTTCACTGCATTTGCTGCGACATAATAAATGAATGATTTTGGAAGAGCCAATAATTCTTCTTTAGTAAAACTGTCTAGTTTCTTTTTACACACAAAGAACTTTCCAATCGCTTTATCGGTAGCACCCCCTTTCTCCATGGTATCACGTTGATGTTTACACGTCGCTTGTAGAAATCTCACTGGTGTCATCCACAGGTAAACCTTTAGTTTTAATTTTATTTAACAACTCCCAGCAGGCATTGGTGGATAGCCAATGAAACAATTGCCACACCTGTGCCAAGGCTTTATGGGTAATATTGTCACAGGGGCAGCGATCCATGAGTGTTTGCAGCGATGGACAGCCCATGTCCATTAAATCGATACATTGACAGTAAGACGCTAAAATGGTTGTAGCCATTGACGTTTTTCACTACCTTTCACAAATATTACATGGGCAGAGAACAAGTGGGCTTTCATGACCATGTCCAGGTGCTTATATGAAATGCTTCCTCGCTTCCAGTCTAGTTGCATATGAGTTTCAATCCACTGGGTTTGTTTACGGTCTTTATCACACAACAAATCAAACGCATAAGGTGGTTTAAACACCAAATGAGTAGCTTGTGATATCCAAAAAGTGGAACAATCGATGATGGCCACTTCTTTAAATATAAATTTGTTATCTCCAATTTTAAACCCTTGACATTCGACAATCAGTGTACGCAACATGTTCACTCTTGTCTGGATCAAGTCCAACTGACCACAGACTGACAATTGTTCAGTAAGGTGTACCCATGTCATTTACTTACATTCCATTCTAGTAAAAGAAAAGAAAAACATCGTGTAGTCACTATAGAGTTTAGGATATGACAGGGGGCATAAGAAATAATAATATAACAACAACAACCAATTTTTTTTATTTCATTATTTTATTAGCATAACAAGTTTTACATTCTTTTGTCATTCTAGGATAGAGGCGGTACCATCTCATACAACAAAAAAGTATTTTGTGTTTATAGTGTCCATAACACCGATGATATCCCAATGTCTCTAAACTGGATGTTTTTGACTGTGAGCTGCTCACTGAAGCACTGCCGGCACCATAAAGTCCACACGTATCATAACTTTTTTCATCACTCAGAGGCATGAGTGAGGGGTAACTTGAATGACAGGGTATATTACCCACTTCCATTCTGCACAGGTAGGGGCAGGCAGGTGACCAGCACTGATGTTCCTGCATGGGTTCATCGCTCTCTTGCCATTGGTCTAAGATGATGGGACAAAACACACATTTCACTTCATCTCTTCTTTTTAAATAGTAGAATCCAGCGGCTGCTAAGGCTTGAGGGTTTATAAAAGGCACCGGCCACGTCGCAAAGGTCTTGAAACGTTGTTCCTCAGATTTTAAATTCATGGATGCAACTTCTCTTGAGGCTTGAAAGCAAGACATGACTGAGTGGTTTAATGTGTGTTGACCTGCTATTTATACACTTGTCACTTGGTTGGACAGTGGATAATAGTTGACTTGTTTGTGATGAATAATCAAACAGTAGGCCGTGGTATTGGCTGGAACATTGTCATGCGTTTCGAAATCTAGTCGAATGTCAATATTGGATGGTTTGACAGACTCTTCCAAGTAGGAACAGTCAAAGACAATCAGTGGCGCCCTTGTCTTAAAAGCTTGGGGTGACAACATTGGACAATTCTCTTTTTGATAATACGACCATCTAAATTTAGAAAACAAGTCGTACAGGGGGGCAAACTTATTTTTTGAAAAATCTAAATCCAGCCCTTCATAGGGAAACACAGCACCGTTGAGGAAAAGACGTGCATTTCTCAATTGCAGGTGATCAAATTGCGTGACATCTTTGGTTTGTTGATACTTGCGATTCGTTTGAAAACCCACATTCATGTAGAGAGGTCTCTCTGTATAGCGGGCTGTTTTTATAGACCAACTGTGTGTGTTGGTAGTGGGCAATAACGGGTACTCATGGAGTGCCCAGCTTCTAAATTCCATGGGTAGAGGTATATCTCTCTTTACCATTTTGAGTATGTCCAGTTTTTTGCTATCGTTAAGGGTCACATGAGGCACTTTCCATAGCAAGCGTTGTAGTTGAATTTTTGAATCAATGGGGGCATTGTCGACTCCCTTGATTACATTATTATCACTCCTGTCTCTCACTAGATAAAGCACTTGCCTTGCGTTGATCACAATGCGCTGGTGATCTTCAGCAAAGCCTAAAAATCAGTTTAAGAGGTAAATATCCAGTGAAGGTGCCATCGGTGTGTACCATCCAGTCATTGGTCGAGTCAGGGCACCAACCCGCCATGCAAAGTGTTTTAGCTTCTTCCTCACTATAAGAGGAATAGTTTCATGACACTGGAAATACCCACATTTCGAGTGCTATCCACCACGATATCGTTAATGACATATCGTACTTCAGAAAACAGGAAGGCGAAAGCATGGTTGGCTAACTTGGATGTAGTGGGTGTAGAACCATCGGCTTTGGCGAGCCGACCTTCAATCTGAATAACACTTTCATGCGGTAGAGTGTAAATATCTTGGTTGTTGATAACAAATTGAATTTCATCATTGTTATTGAGTCCAGGTGTTTGAGCTTGATAAGAATGCAGATCAATTCTTACCACTCCTGGTTGCTCCTCGATGTGGTTCGCTACCTCTAGAATAGAATTCATCGCGGGGGTTAATGTGGTAACCCAAATGCTGTAAAATCTGCTTGTTCTGAGATGTTAACGTGTATTCACGTGGTAAACAACTAACACCATTCCTAGACGGTGCTGTTGCTTTATATACAAACTTCATAGTGGTTTTAGCACCAACTTGTAAGTCACTGGTGTGGTAGAATCTAGATCAATGAGTTGTTGCTCTCTATTGATCAGTCTTAATGTTATATTACTAATACCATCGACAGCCACAGATTGAAAAAGCACCACTGGAGGGTTTTCACGAATAATATAACCATTGGGCGATGTTACAATAAAGTCATAAAGCGAATGCGACGGTTCTTGATTGGTGTACACTTGACTAATAATATTACACGTCACCGACACATGATGGTCCTCAATGAATTTCACTTCATGGTCTGATTCATGTTTTTTGTTGGGCTCTAACACACGTGGTTTAAATCCTAGTAATGGACCAATGGAATCGGGGTGAGTTTTAAAGTCAATTTTGAATGTAGAAAAAATACTGCAGCGATGAGTGTTGGTATTTCCTACAAGTTCAAACTTGCGCGTTCCATTGAGAAATGACTTTAAACCATATTCATTGATCAACACCACATAAATGTGTTCATAAATGTCATCTATCGTATATCCACCAGAGTTCACGGTGAGCACAGAATCATCATAGTAAAACTTGTTGTTCACATTTTCACGTATGTTGTATATTCGATTGTACGTTTCAAGAGAAACAAGTCCTAAACCATAAGGTTTTTCACTCAATTCGATAGGTGGGTAAAAGTCTAGACTCACTTCAGGTCCACGTCCATGCAGTGTAAACGTCTTACTTTCCGCCGACATACTGTTGACGTTTTTGCTTATGTTGCGTCTTATATAAAAAAAATAAACACAAACGTCCACACTGTTGGCTGTTAAACGTTTGCTCACGTTTCACATTATAATATATTTTGATCCTGTTTCCAAAATAGGCCACTAGTTCCATGGGCGGGGGCAAATTCCCAAAACTGTCAAAGTACCATACAGTAGATCCCTCTTTGACATAAGCTACATAATGTGTTCCAGGTCCTCGGTGATCATCCAAATTGACAACAGCACATTCATGTTTCCAGGGTTGTGAGGGTAATTGGTTTCGCATAAACACACCTCGAAAATGAGAAAGCTTCAGTTGTTTAGCATAGCTTTCCACTTGCTGATGCGTCAGGGCATGTCCTGCTATGGGTGAGGTTAAAGATGTTTTTTTAAATTTCGAAAAGGTGAAATTCCAAATCCTTGTTGATAAAAGGCTGGCTTCAAATTGACATTTCTAGCCCCCATAGCAATGGCCTCCATTGTTTCATTGTGTCGCTGACTTTCATTGAGTTGTTGCTTGCCCTGTTGCACGGCTTTAATGGTTTTTGCCACTGCACTGGCGCCGCCTAAAAGTGAACCTAGAGCAGCCAGACCGGCGAATAATGCAGGTAAAAATCCCGCTCTTTTGGGGACGGGGATCACTCGCCCTTGTTTTGAACCCTGTCACTGACGTTTTGGAATAACATGTCTCTGTGCTACTCGAAGAGCTTTCCTTATGGTCAACACATTATTTTTTCTTTTTTTCTTTCGTAAGGGCTTGTCCACGAATGTCATAAGCCCAGGCTTTGCCAAGGACAGGCTCATATTTTTGTCTTTCTCACCACATATCTTTGTTTCACCATGATGATGATGACCAACAACCTTCCACAAGAAAGTTTAAGTCACAACTAACATTAGATTGTTATTTCATGGCTGTATATTCCAATTCTACATAAAGTGGGTAATCATTTATGGTTTTTCCAGCTTGCTTTTCATTCCATGTCAACAGGAGATGAAAGGATAATTCGTCTCCTGCATTGACCATTTCATGGTTATGGACCAACATCCTATGACCATTTATCTCTATTTGTAAATGGTTCTCATCAGGTATGGCATATTTGATGTGAATGGTTCCATTATAGTGTAGTCGATAGTGGCTTAAACCCGAAGCAAGCACATAGGTCAAGTGCTGGTCATGAACTAGCGGTATATGGTTTCTCTCATTCACAGGTTTTACATTTGTCAGATGCACTAAAAATACAGATGGGATAAATTTATAAAGCCTTTTCATTTCATAGGTCACGTATCGCTTGGTACAGACATCAATATCTTCCTGTGGGTCTTCCACGTGAATAATGCGGTGTTGATTAGCGCTATAGCCATCCACCGTAAGCTGAGGCACTTTATCATAAAACTCATACACCTTGTTATCCACATACTTTTTTGTAGTAACGTCTGTAGACACTTGAGGATGTTTTACATGAGTTAACCGCTTTCCTTTAAAGTCATAATCTCCTTGTTTTGTGCGTGGCACTACTGACCTATCCACATAGTGTTTATTAGCAGGATCTGTTTCTTGTTTAGGATCATGTATGGGAACAGACCTAGCTTTGACCATCAACGCACGTCCAAAGACATCCATCGTCAACCTGTAGTACAAGTCTACTGTTTCTATGACAAGGCTCGGTGCGATGTATATAGACAGCCTGCTAGCCTCTCTAAGCCTTAGTTGAAATGAAGCTAATTAAGCAGCAAGAGTCATTCCCCGTGAGGGACATGGTTTCCCATCTCTGCCCCACATCACGTGAACAACGCCATGGTTCACTGTTTCCATCTTCCATTCGCTGCATCATTGTGGGACCTTCCGGCTGTGGAAAGACCAATCTTTTGCTGACACTTAATTACAGCGCCCAATGGTCTGTGTTTTCAAAATATTTATATTTTCGCAAAATCTCTCTACCAATCCCTCTACGTGTTTCTGGATCAAGTCATGTCTGGATTAAAAAATGAGAATATGGGGTATTTTACATTTTCCACGCAAGAAAATGTTATTTCACCGGATGAGGTAAAGCCTGATTCACTCATGATTTTCGATGACGTATCCACTGAACGACAAGGTATCATTCAAAGCTCTTTCGGCATGGGTCGACACAAACATATCGATTGCTTCTATCTTGGACAAACGTATTCTAAAATGTCCAAACAGTTGATTCGTGACAATGCCAATGTCATTGTTTTATTTCGCCAGGACGAGAGGAACAGTCGTTACATTTATAATGAACATGTGAATCCGGATATGACCTTTCAAATGTTTACAGAATTGTGTGGCAAGTGCTGGAACACACAACGTCATGCCTGTTTAGTGATTGACAAACAAAGTGAACTCAACCAAGGGCGGTATCGCTTAGGGTTTGATCATTTTATTGCTATTTAAGGCACTGTATCATTCCCTCTCAAGTCATTTGTCACGACATCATGGCGTTAGCAGAGAGTCAATTGAAAAAGCATATTATTAGAGCAAAAAATACTATTCGCCAAAAGTTTCGTCAATTGAAACGATCGCGTGCGGATCATGCTTTGTTTATTCAACAACATTTAGCACCTCCGCTAAAAGCTATGTTGAAACCCTCTTTCAAGCCATTTGAAACGCTACCTACCGTTTCACAAGCCATTCAGACGCACCACGAGGACTCTGAGGAAGAGAAAGAGGAAGATGAAGAGGAACAGGAAGATTTAACTAGTGTTAGCGAAGTTGAGGATAATGAGGAACAAGTGTTAACGCCTCAAAAAAAAGGCATCACCCCTTGCAGAGTTTTTAAGAAAAAGGAAATCCTTGGCCATGGTCGAAACCCCTTGCCCTTCCAGATCGTCTCCATTTTCACAACTCTTGGCCACTCCTCAACATAAAGCTCAACTGAAAAACATTTTAATAAAATATTATGGATCAACACTGGAACCCTATTTCACCAATCTATTTATTGGAAACACAGATACCACGTATGGTGTTCGCTTTAGTCGTACTAAAGCTGTCATTAAAAAGATCAACTATAAATTAACACCAGGACTGTTAAAGCTACTATTCTCTCGGACTCCCTCATCCCAAGATTATACGCCAGAGGGCCTTGGTAAATATAAATCCATTTTATTGGATACCCATGCTCACAAAAGACAGTATGATCCCACTCAACAAGTGAATGCCAATATATCTCAAAAATATAAAACCATCATTGCAAAAATGTTCCCCACTAGTCAAAGTGGTCGTCGTGAAGTGTCCGCTTCAGGAGTGACATTTAAACCATTAAAACCCCTTGTGGATGTTACCTACTGGCACAATCCAAATAAACTCGTCCAGCGACTACAGCTGTTGCATGCTTCACGTCAAGCCGGCCATACTGGTCACGATTGGGAAATTCAAGAAATTGAGGAAGAACTTCGAAATGCCAAAATTATTGTTTAAACCCTCACCCATTAAAATGGGTATTGCTCACGAGTTGCATCGTCCAGCTAGACGTCACTATCAGCGACTCAAGGTGATTTCACAGGGTGTGGATGAACTTTAGCAAGCAGACTTGGTTGAAATGATTCCCTATGCTAGCGTTAACGATGGTGTACGCTATATGTTGACGGTCATTGATGTTTATTCCAAAATGGCGTTTGTTGAACCTGTGCGTCGCAAGTCTAGTCCACTAGTTACCAAAGCCTTTCAACATATTATTCAACACTCCAAACGTCAACCTCAGCTGCTACAAACCGACCAGGGAAAAGAATTTTTCAACAAGGATTTCTCCAGTTTTCTCAAATCTAAGGATATTCACCATTACACCACGTACAGCAATCTCAAAGCCAGCGTGGTCGAGCGATTCAACCGAACATTGAAAATGCATATGTGGAAAGCATTTACCGCTCAGGGCACTTATCGCTGGTTGGATTTGTTACCTGAGCTAGTGTCACGTTACAACGACACCAAACACAGAACCATTGGGACCAAGCCACGACTTGTAACTAAAAATATTCCACAACTGGATAAACTGTTTAACCCCATAAAAACAGCAGACCCTAAACGTCATCGCCTTAACATTGGGGACCATGTTCGTGTGAGCAAATTCAAGTCCGTCTTCGACAAGGGCTTCACACCAAATTGGGGGACTGAACTATTTCGAATTCGTCAAGTCAATCTGAACAGTCCAGTCACCTATTTACTCGAGGACCTCAACCATCAACCCATAAAAGGCAGGTTTTATCTTCAAGAACTTCAAAAGACAGCGTTTCCTAAACATTACCTTGTGGAAAAAGTGTTGAAACAAAAAGGAAATAAACTATATGTAAAATGGTTGGGATTTAGCTCAGCCTTTAATTCTTGGATTAATAAAATACATGTTGTGTGAACCTGTGTGTCTTGTATTTATTTATTTACTCATGTTGTACTTAACCTACAGTCCTATGTACAGTCCTCAGCTATACATGTATTATGAGCAATACATATTTCTTTCTCTCTTCACCTGTGTTCTCTCTTACACTAACCCCCCCTTCACCTCCCACCACTGTCAAAACAGGTTGTGACTTGTTAGCTCTTATCGTGCGCGTGTACAGGTGAACACCTGTGTGTTAGATCATATTACACATGAACTCACATTTTCTCACGTATGAAGCAAAACAGGATGTGACTTGTTTCACAAGGAGGACGGCAATAAGGTCATTTCACACGTGTTCACATGTATTTCATCACTTTCCTTTCATATCGTTATTCCATTATAGTAGTGGTGAACAACGTCAAATCAACACACACAAAATGTAGTTAGGCCCTTTGAGATAATTTAAATAAATTCATGGGCTAGTCCATAGGAACCAGGCCAAAGGGACCCGTCCAAAGGGACAAGGACTCGTCCACAAACACTTGTCCACAAGGACTTGTCCACAAGGACTCGTCCACAAGGACCTGTCCACAAGGACCTGTCCACAAGGACTTGTCCACAAGGACTCGTCCACAAGGACCTGTCAACAGTAACCCATCAACAGGGGCTCGACAGCAGGGGGCTCGTCAACAATAACAGGGGCTCTCACCTCAAGGCCTAACTTGCCCCTCTTTGATTATTGGTTTGCAGAACAACGTTACATTCCATATCGGCATTCAAACTCTCACATGTTGCAATTGGAAAGAGAGATTCTCTAAAAAATTTAATTTCACCCCTTAGTAGGGTAGGTTTTATTTTTGGGGTTGAAATATGTTGTCCATTGGAAAGGGGGTGTCTGCCTGAGTTCAATGACACCTCATTTGTCAAAATCCGATCATAAGTTCGAGAGATATCGCACCACCGCCATCTTGTGAGGTGGGGAGGTGGAGGTGGGTATAGAACTGTCCAAAACACACTACTCACATGCACTCAAAATCCAACATGTTGGACATGAATTACATGATTTGAAAGTTGACAATGTAGCCTATATTGGATCAACCATTGTAGTTACAATCCCAAAAACAAAGAAAAAATCGGCACGTACCTTTACGGCAACAAGAAAATACTATGAAATATACATGAATTTTAGGAATCTACGTCCAGAAGTTTGCAACACACCATCCTACCCTAGCCTATACCGACATGGAAAGTGGGCACCGTTCGTAATTTTGCACAAAATACCGCGGAATATTGCAAAATAAATAGCTTTGTACCTTAATATCCGGAACTTCAATTTCTACACTGGTCATTACATTCGTAAGATTTCGCCGACAATTTTAGTGAATGCTGTTGTTGATATAAACACGCCAGAACGTCATGGAGGAAGCAGTCATATCACATTAGTTCCACGGAAATTTTAATCCAGCTCTCTGTTCAGTAAAGGGATTGCTTATGCGAAACTCTTCCACCTGATGTCATGACTGTTCTATTTGATACTCCACTGATTTGCCTTCCGTTGACATTCTATACGCTTCGAACATGAAGAATAATTAGTTGATAATACGATACATTTTAATTTTGAAGCGTTTGTAACGGCCTATTTTGTGTTATTTGACCAAAATAACAACATGATCCAACATAGTACCTGTGCGCTATCTGTTGGTGCTACTTCAGGATAAACAACGTTTCAAAACTTTGCAATTCGTTATTGGGTAGAGAACAACTGCTGAGCCCACACAATTCCCAAGAACCGACAGAATCTCAACAGATATTTATGAATATTTATGTTAGAACATATAATAAAGTTATAATTACCGTCGAACATAAACAGTCGTATTCAACTCTCCTCTATTAGTAATTAAGAAATTATAAAACTCGCTTTGCTCGTTTTATAGACCTACTCGTGTCTTAATTATTGCCATTATAGGGTCGTTGCATAATGTACTATTTTGTAATATCTCGAAAAGTGTACGATTTAGAGCCTTAGAACGTGTGTTTTAGGGTACGAGTGTTGTTTCTCGTATCTTGGGGCGTAAAAAGAGCTATGTCCGGTATTCGTACCATTTACCTATGCTCGATTGCCAAAGGGACAAATAGACTCACTTAAGTCTTGTAATTTATGAAACAGTTTCTTAGTGTGCACCTGACAGCAACCGACATTCAATTTTAGCGTCCTAGGCCTAATGGCTACAGAGCTGCGATGATGAGTGAGCACATAGTCTTTGGATTATATACGGATATAAAGAGATAAAACCAATGAATTTCAGCTTTTAAAGCCTAAAATAGATTTATGTAATAAGTCTGCCTCTTTGTGCATATGAATAGAATAGGCAAATAGGAAAAATCTTATTCCTATTGATGAGGTTATCTATAACTGCTATAGCTCTCTGAGTGGGGTAGGCGTGGTAATATTGAGTGAAGAGGAATGTCTTTCGGGAGAGACCTAAGGAGTTTGTTCGCCGAAGCGCGCTGTTGGCTCCAGTACTGACACACTTGACAAACCCTGCTCTGTAGTAACCTAATAAGGTACGTACCTCGTCCACAAAGCTTGTCGAACTGAGTGTATCCTATCTTGCAGGAACAGACTCCTTCCACACACATAGAGTAGGGCACCTTCCCTATACACTGAGTCTGGTTATCCAGCAGTTCGTCATCACAGGGAGCACCCAGCTCTGAAACAAATTCCACAATGATTGTTATCCTACTTCCCTCATGAAAAAAGAAAATGCCCCGCAGCCCACAATTGGGAACTGCAGCAAATGCTGAGATGGGTGGTTCGAATCCCGGCGTCGATATCGGACATTCTGAAAGTGTTTCTCCACACTTCCTGCAAACAAATGCTGGGATGTACCGTAATCCAAGTCCTGGGACACCTACCCCAACCTCTTGCCGTAATAACACACTACTACAGTCACCCAATATACACACTTGTTTTCAGACAAATCCATCAACACACAAATAGACGGGGCTGTTGAACAAGATGTCTCTGGCCCCTAAAATTTAACAACAATATCATCGTTGAAATGAGAGTTGTTGTTGTTGTTTCATTTGAGGGACATAGACATCGTGGTCATTCAACCCCATGTACTTGTGTGTGTGTATATTTATATGTATGTAGAAATTGTATAATAACCTATGCTGTGTCTGTAGTAGTATGTGTATTTGTATTTCAGGTAAGGATTGGGAAGGACGTGGCAGTGGCTTTCAGTTAGGAACCATCCTACCATTAGCGTGGAGTAGAAGTAGGAAACAACGGAAAGCCAGTTCCAGGATGACTGGGGTAAGAATCGAACCCACCTCCTTTCAGTTTTGCCTCACGAGGCTGTGTACCCTGTTTCAGCCCTCAGACGAGAGTTAAATTTCTTGACAGAGCCGGGAATCAAACCCAGACCTCAGGGGCGACAGCTTAGAATGCTAGCCGCTACACCACGAGGTGGTCGTTGAAACGAGAAGAAAATAGATATCTCAGTGGGTATCACGTGCGTGTGTCTTTGTGTGCCCTATTAACTCTTCAACAGCTAGTCCGATTTTCATCAAATGTAGAGCGTTGATCCAATTTATTTCGTCAGATTAGTAGACTTAAGTACTGCCAAACACAATACCTTGTTGCTAAGAAGTACACGGATACCATTCAATATATCGTAAAGGACAAACCCAATTTGTAGGAACAAAGTGAAAATCCACAGCCTGCTTCCAGTCTCCGACCGGGTCAGGAATGGAATGAATGAAGCCCCCATCTAGCGGCGAGGATATGGACTGTGCCGGCTGCCGAGGCCTGACGCACTCCTCTGGGGCAGTTATTAAATGAATGACAGATGAAATGAAATGATAGTGGAGAGTGTTGCTGGGATGAAATGTTGACAGGGAAAACCGGAGTACCCGGAGAAAAACCTGTCTGCCTCCGTTTTGTCCAGCACAGATCTCACATGGAGTGACCGGGATTTGAACCACGGACCCAGCGGTGAGAGGCCGGCGTGCTGCCGCCTAAGCCACGGAGGCTAAGTACACACCAGAAACAAATGAAATTTTCGAGTCCTTAGGAGATTGCTCGCAGAAGCGCGCTGTTGGCTTCAGTACAGTACTGACACACTTGACAAACCCGGCTCTGTAATAAGGTACACGTACCTCGTCCACAAAGCTTGTCGAACTGAATGTATCCTTCCTTGCAGTAATCACACTGACAAGTGAGTCTGATTACCCAGTTCGTGATCACCCTTACACATTGAAACACTCCTCCCGTGCACTTTAGCGACCCTTTTTAGCCTATTTTCATCAGAGGGAAAAATAGGCTTATGAGATCACTTCTTGTCTGTGTGCGTTCGTATGTGTGTATGTCCCCTACTAAAATCCAGACGGTTGGAGCGATTTCAATGAAACTCAATAAGAACAGATTGCTATTTAGTTCGACCCCGACCGTGCCCTCCAAATTTAAATACGTTTCACCAATCCAACATGGCGGCCACGCAAAATATTTCACCGGCATTCTATATCTCCGAAACTACTACACTACTATCACACTAACATTTCATATGGTGATAGAATAGTAAGGTTAGTTCAGAAATTTGACACCGACAGCAGTGGCTACGCTGGCTAAAGCGCATCCAAGTTCTCTGCTGACTCGGTAGACGCGTGAGTTCGAGCCCCACCGTCAGCCGTCCTTGAAATGGTTTTCCGTGGTTTCCCATTTTCAACGCCAGGCAACGCAACGGTACCTTCTGACAGGCCACGGCCGATTCCTTCCGCATCCTTGCCCAGTTTCAATCATCTTCGTCCATTCCATCCCTCGTCCGGACGCGCAGGTCGCCCACGGTCATCGACTAGAAAGACAAAAAAAAAGCTATTTGACGCTTAAAAACACGTTGTGCCCAAAACGAACATGGTGGTCAAGCTAAGTTAAACTATTTAAATGACATTTTCAAAGAGATTTAATCAATCGAACGCAGTGAAACCTAACACCCTACATGCCTATACAGGATTTAATCTACTGGCATCTAATTAAATGCAACTTTTCTCATAAAACCAAGATGGTGGCTGTGCAAAATTTTAAAATTAAGTTTTTAATTTTTGTGTCCTAATAATACGATCAAAATGAACATTTGAATAATAAACCTACGCAATAATCTTCATCTAATGATACATAACTCTATGGTCTATTTATAGAATCCAACATGGCGATCATCCGAAATATTTACTGTAGATGGTTCTCAATATCTGCGAATCTATTACAGCAATAAAACAGAAATATTGTATGTTGATAGAAATGTAGGTTGGAATAATGAGCCACGATTATAATTAATCATCTGCGGGCATAAAAATATTTTTCATATATATAAAGGATTCTAACATGGAGTCCATACGAAGCATTTCAAAATAACTCTGAAACTGTTTCAGCAATTAAACTGAAGTTTTGTATGGTGTTAAAGAAGGACTGTTAAGTTAGGACAAATATGTGACTTTCCAAATCCTAAGAAACACAACAACATCATTTTTCTGGTGATCTAATCACCTGCTTGCAATGAAACATGGCACAGCGAATCTTTATTCATTTCAGTGCATTGTGTAGAGACATCTCATGATGTTCAATTGTTTTCAAAAATTCAATATGCATCCATTTGAAATTTTAAAACCTTATTTGATATTTCTCGTATCTTATTCAGGCGAAAATTCCCACTGGCAGTATATGGGCCCCCTTAATGTATACAAAGCACATAAAATATTTGGTTGAAGTCTAATGGATAGTATGGACGTTACATGCTGTTAAATATTGGAACTATCATTGAGCGTAAATTCATGTTGGCAACAATGTCACGTACTGTATGTGTTGCTCAGAATTAGTATGATATATTATAGTGCCAATTTTAGATAAAATCCATTTGTTAGTATATAAGTTACATGTAATTAAAAATTGACCTATGTTGGCAGCACTGAGGTATATTAGTTATCCAAAATTAATCTAGAATGCCAGGTACTATACGTGTGCAACGTTTACAGCTGTTGGCTTGCATACTTTCTGATATATTGATATTAGGGCTAAAAAAAATAGCGAGAGCATTTATTAACAGTTCGCAGCCCTGGTGGCTCTTAAGAATACGCAAAGTCATATATGTTACAGTCTGCATAGTACATATGATATTTGGTAGAAATCCAATCGATAGTATAGAAGTTATGTGCATTTAATAATTGGACCTATCGAAAGCCTTAAAATCATGTTGGCACCACTGTCATATATGGGCTTCTGAAAATTAATCTGGTATGTTATCTGTATGTGTGACAATTTTGGAACGGTTCGCATGCACAACTTCTGAGATATCTAACATAGAGCTCAAATTTCAATTGCGATTTTTCAGCAGTTGGTAGCACTGACGTCATGTACTAGTATGGCCGTGAGATATTCAGGTATAGATCTTTACTCATACCAAATTTGATTTCGATAGCTGCAGCCATAGGAGTGGATAGGGTTGGGGGGGGGGCACAGACAGACAGACAGACAGACAGAATGTCAGACGGACATTTTCCCGGATGGATCTCGTAGATCGATCCGGGAAAATGTGTGTGTGTCTGTCTGTTCTGTCTGTCCGTCTGTCTGTGTGTCCCCGCCTATCAACTCCTAAACGGCTGCAGCTATCGTAACCAAATTTGGTATGAGTAAAGATCTATATCTGAATATATCACGGCCATATTTGAAAAGACGTCAGTGCTACTACTCAAAAATTGCAATTCAAATTTGAGCTCCATGTTGGATATCTCGGAAGGCATACATGGGAGATATTCCAATTCGGCACACATACATATAATAATTTTTCAGTTTAATTTCCAGGAGGCCATACATGACAGTGTTGCCAACATTATTATACGGCTGATATTAGGTCATATCGTTATATGCATATAAGTTCCATACTATCAATTCGATTTCAACCAAATATCGTATGTACAATGTGTACCATAACAGATATGACTATGCTTATTCTTAAGAGCAACCAGGGCTGCTGTTAATAAATGTTCTCTTTAATCTAATACCAATATATCAGAACGTATGCAAGCCAACAGCTCTAAACTTTGCACACATATAGTACATGACCTTCTACATTAATTTGGAGTACCTAATATACGTCAGGGCAGCCAAATTGATTCTAAGCCTGATGATACGTCCAATTTTTAAATGTATGTAATTTATATACTAACAAATGGATTTCATCCAAAATAGGCACAATAATAGATCATAATATTTCAGAATAATTCTAAGCAAAACATACATGACATTGTTGCCAACATGATTTTACGCGCGCTTATAGATCCAATGTCTAACTGCATGTAACGTCCATATGATCCATTGAACTTCAACCAAATTTTGTATGTGCATTCTGTACCTTAAGAGATGGATCTAAGAATATATTCAGAGTCACAAGGGCTGCCAACGGTAGTGCTCTATTAGGCTACACTATTTCAGGTATACTTCGAACTAATTAGAAATGTTAATATTACCAACTTAATTTCGTCCTTATTCTAGACGAAATCATTGGCATGAATCTTACATTTTAAGAAAAGTAGGCTCTTTAGTTCGTCAGGGAACTACTTGTTAGCCTATTTTTCACATTTTGTAAAAATGAGGAAAGGTAGACTGTTGAGATCGATCCAGGCAAATGTGTGTCTGTCTGTCTGCTTGTCCGTCTGTCTGTCCTTCTGTCTGTTTGTGTATGTGTCCTCTTCCATCAACTCCTAAACGGCTGCAGCTATCGAAACCAAATTTGGTATGAGTAAAGACCTATGCCTGAATATCTCACGCCCATATTTGAAAATGACGTCAGTGCTACCATCTGCTGAAAAATCACAATTAAAAATTGAGGTCTATGTTAGACATGGGAATTATTCCAAAATTGACACACATATAGATAATAATACATCAGACTAATTTACAGGAGCCCATACAAAGAGTGTTGTCAACATGATTCTATGCGTGCTGGTAGGTCCAAATGCATGTAACTTCCATAATATCTATACAATTTCAACCAAATTTAGTATGTGATTTGCGCATTGGAGCAGATATTAATATGCATTTTTTAGTGTCAACAGGGCTGCCAATTGTTTAAAAATGCACTCTATACATTTTTATCCTAACCTCAATATATCAGAAAGTATGCAGGCCAAGTGTTCTAAACTTTGTAAACATATAGTACCTGCAAATGTAGGTTAATTTTCAGTTACCGATATACGACGACATGATTCTACGCCGCGTGCTGATAGGTTTGATGTTGAATCACATGTAACTTCCATACTAATACTGTAAAATAATGAAGTTCTTTCAAAATTGGCTCATATATATACAAGGTGTCATTTATGTACTTGAGTACCCTTAAGGGGCGTGTAGGGGATGGGTATAGGATCAATTTGAGATGGGGAACCTGGGGTCGGAATGGCCCCCTAGCCCCAGAAAACAGGTTTGTTTAAGGCCCTCCACTCCTGTGAAGTAGGGAAGCACGCCATGCGTTACTCTGAGGTCAGGGACTCTTTCGCTGTCAACGGTCTTGGCGCGACCACTGCTCAACTCTGCGTTAGCGGAGAGGATAGCGGCGAGGCACGGTGGTCCCGGGTTCGTTTCTCCTGGGATGCCATGACTTCATTTTTTCTTTTTCTTTTTTAGAGGGGTAGGAGGGGGCGTAGTCACAGTGCGTGTTTATTCTGTGCTGATTTTTTTAAACTATCGTTGATTCTGTTAATTAATTGCCTTTTGATTATTAGTATCTCGAGTTACGTGAGTTTCTGTAGTAGTTAAAGACGACGGAACTATCAATTGGCAAGGGGAATGCAGCTCTCGGCTAACTTCACAGGAGTGGAGGGCCTTAAACAAACCTGTTTTCTGGGGTTAGGAGGCCATTCCGACCCCAGGTTCCCTATCTCAAATTGATCCTATACCCATCCCCTACACGCCCCTTAAGGGTACTCAAGTACATAAATGACACCCTGTATATATCATAGTATTTAAATTTAAGTTTGAGCATCCCTTTTATGGCAGCGTCGCCAGCCTGATTTTACGCATGCTGATAAATTCACTATTTAAATACATAAAACGTGCATACTATCTATTGGACCTCAACCGAACTTTGCATGTGCATTGTGTATCTTAAGAGATGGAACTAAGAATATATCTAGAGTCGCCAGGTCTGCCAACTGTTGATGTATGGTCTCTATAATTTTAAGATTAGTTCGCTCTTTAGTTTGTCATGGAACTACTTGTTAGCCTACTTTTCACATTTTGTAACAAGTATTTCCGTTACGAACTAAAGAGCCTACTTTTCTTAAAATTTAAGATTCATGCCAATGATTAATCTATAAAGACCTATCAAGAATAATGACGAAATCAAGTTGGCAATGCTAACATTTTTAAGTACTGTAGTTTGAAATACACCTGAAATAGTGTAGCCTAATAGAGTACTACAGTTGGCAGCCCTGGTGATTCTGAATATATTCTTAGTTCTATCTCTTAAGGCATAGAAAGCACATACATGTACAACATTTGGTTGTAGTATAATGGATAGTATGGACGTTACATGCTGTTAGATATTGGATCTATCATTGCACCTAATATTATGCTCGCATTAATGGCATATGTGTTGCTCAGAATTAATCTCAAATATTACGATATATTATAGTGCCGATTTTGGATTGCATCCGTTTGTTAGTATAGAAGTTACATGTATTTAAAAATTAAACCTATCAGAAAGCTTAGGCTCATGTTGGCAGCACTGAGGTATATCAGTTACTCCAAATTAACCTAGAATGTCAGGTACTATACGTGTGCAATGTTTAGGGCTGTTGGCTTCCATACATTCTGACTTATTGATATTAGGATCAAACAAATCGAAAGAGCATTTATTAACAGTTGGTAGTCCTGCTGGTTCTCTCGAATACGCATTGTCATAACTGTTATAGTACACAAAGAGCATAAGAAATTTGGTTGAAATCCATTTGTTAGTATAGTAGTTATGTGCATTTAAAATGTGGACCTATCAGCAGGCTTAGAATCATGTTGACAGCAGAGCAGGGTCCTAATACCGTGTCTACTTAGTATCATGGCTACCGCGCGCAACCGCACTTTTGAATGGCGGGCTTTTCAAATGATTATTTATTGGTTATTGACTTAACCTAGCCTAATCTAACAAGATGGGGGCTGTGGTTTAACCTAACCTAACCTACCCTCACCCACGAGCCGTGATCAAAAACTACCCACGCGACGAATGGCGATATTTCCCGAACCAATGATTGGATTTGGACATATGAGGTGTCATATGACTCGGGGCAACGTTCCATTCCGTATGGTCGATGTATTTACCCAAATATCCTAAAACTAAAAGGTCGTTGATTTCTCCCCCTTAATATCTTTGGACCCCCTAAATTTAGAAAAACGTGTTAGGGCTTGTTTTAATCGCGATGACGCCCTCTTTGGACCATGGATTGTTTTGATTTTTGACAAGGGCCTTAACGATATGCGAGGGTACCATTTTTATTTGCGGACACGGTACCTCGTTGAGCCACGTGACTAGGGGACAACCCTATGACAGTTTTTTTTAGTAATTATTTTATTAGTTAATGAACCATGGATATTTTTACAAATTTGCTGAAAGGATTCAACGAGATGCGAGGGTGGTTATTCTTTTTGAACTCGACTATACCTTGCTTTGGCCACGTGACTACGGGGCGAAGCTATCTCTACAGTGGATGGCTTATTTATTTTTGATTTGTTGCAAAAGGGCGTAACCGATAATGATTATTGGTTAATGATGGATTATTATTATTATTAGCTGATCGTGGATGGATTGTTGGCTAGGCAACGATATTTAGGCGATAAGAATGGCGGAAGGAATAGTTGGAATGGGTAAATGATTACTCGTTAAGTATTGAATAATTATTTATAGCAGGAGTTCTTTACTATGCACGGCCATGGATACGAGGATATGAGTGCAGACAGCCAACAATACTGGTAGTGGAGGATGGCACACGCACGGCCATGTGACCAGTGGATAGGGTTCTAGAGAACGGCCTGCCATTTTGGTTTATATACAACAGATGTTTATAAAGAAACCGAACGCTATTAGATACCCGAATGTTTTAATTTAAAATTATACACAGATTACGACAACAAATGTTTAGAATTGTTTCACTTACCTGGACAAACGATTTGTTGTTGTTGATATTCGTTGGGCAACACTTATATTTTTTTCACAAAACCGATGGTATTAGGATATATAAGGCCTAATATATTAATACTATAATGCCATTTAAGGCTTTGTGACCTGGCATGGTGTAACGGTAAAAGCTAATTAACTAGTGGCGATGGATAATTTACACAAGAACACGGTACTTATGAAGTAGCCAATATACAATTCAAATTCCTAAAATAATTTTAAATGTCACTAACCCTTTTTTAAACACCAAGTACACGGGGATATATGATCACGATGTCGCAAAGTTTTTACACACCTAAGTATACGAGGCTTATATATTTCTTTTTTTTTAAGCTAATTGCGACTAACGGTAGAAAACGTAAAAACTCATGCACTAAACACACGGGGCTGATGACCCAAAATGCGAAAATATACACACTGGTTAATAATTGAATCGCACGTTGTTGAAAGGCACTAAGTCCATATTTTTGACAAATCCTTTTTACCGCGATTTTGCGTCCTAGGAAGCAAGATGCATATTTTGGTGTTGAATGGAAGCATTTCCTGGCAGCGCTTGTGCTATTACCATAGCCGTCAAGTTAGTTATTTCGTGTTGAAAGGTACTTAGTCCAGCAGTTAGGGCGTTTCAACATGAAGAATATAACAGTTATTACATTCATGTTACCTTTTTTTTTTTTTCAGGCTTCCGGATACATACAGTATGTTCATTTAGAAATGAAGGAATAAACTAAGAATGTGAATGATATTCCTCGCTCAATGGTTCTGCTCGTTCCATGTTGAAATGGACTAAGTCCAGTTACGTATTTTGTCAATAAAATTGTTAGTAACATACGGAACATTGCTATTTTGGTTTTATTATATCGGCGTGTGTGTGTGCACTTTCCACAAACAAAAAACGATGTCTCATATTTCAGTACAAGAGCGGAAAAACAGATTTTTGTGTTTATCTCAAAACTTTAGAGATTGGACTTAGTGCGTTTCAACAACGAGCGATTCAATTGTAATGTTTCTTAGCGAAGCCCGCAACGAACGAGACTAGCTCCACTGAGCAGTCAGGCAGAGAGCTAACAGCGGATGCTGTGTCAGTTGAAATGTAAAGCTGTATGATAGGACATGACACACGTTAAAGACTGTTGTTGTAGGGATCTAGCCACACAGTATGAATATTTTCAATTACTTTGAATGCTGTAACTTATCCATTTTTGTTGTATTGTTGAGAAAGTTTGAGTTTGATTGCCGGCTTTGAGGACTGAAACAGAGAAGGCGCAAAGAGAAGGCGCTATAGCTTTTAGTGACATTAGAAACTCGGCTACGCTCATTGATCTGCAGATTTTTCCCTGATATTTCGCGGACCTATAATGCTAGAGACTTGTATTGTGTATCTTATTACTCGAGACGAAGCCCTGTTTTTATGGACTATTTATTTTATCCTAAGATAAAAACTACCCTTACTCGGGGGGTGAAAGAATGATTTTTTATATGGCGCACTTGCGGCTGTTGCAAGATGGCGGGCCTTTAAAATAATTATTTCTTATTTAATTAAAGCACTAAACTGTAAGGTGATTGATCTGGGATTTCTCGAACCCATAATTGTAAAAAACCTGATTTAACTTTATGCAAGTAATATTTTTAGATTTTGATTGGAGATTTCGCGACCCAAGATTTGGTGGATTTATAAATTGTAAACACCTGATTTAGGATTTAAATTAATGCATGTAAGATATTTAGATTTTAGATTTCAGCTCTATGAGCTCTATGTTGGATATCTCAGAAGTTATGTTTGAACAGAATTGTGTTTGTGTAGCTGGTCATTTTTGATAGTACGCCCGAGAGCTCCAAACAAGTTCAATCTATTACTACATCATTTCCTAATTTGTTTTTCATCATGTTATATAGATAATAACATTCCAAATAAATTATCAGGAGACCATTCATGACAGTGGTGCCAACATGATTCTAAGGCTGTCGATATGTCCAATTTGTAAATGCATCTAACTTCTATAATGTTCATTGGATTTCAACCAAATTTCGTATGTACTATGTGTACTATAACGGATATGACTGTGCGTATTCTTGAGAGCTAGCATGGCTGCCAACTGTTAATAAATGCTCTCCCTATTTTTTTTATTATAATACCAATATATCAGAAAGTATGCAAGCCAACAGCTCTAAACTCTGAACACGTATAATACATGACCTTCGAGCACAAATACAATAGAGTGCGCATTGCCACACTGCGCCTGTACTGTGACGTGAAACCAACATTTCGATCAGCTGACTAAAGGATAAACAGAGGAACTCGTAATGGAAGGTGATAGGAGTAGGTGGGGAAATGAGTTTTAATGAGGGTTTAAACACACATTTTCGTAATTTATACGATATTGGGAAAAGCATCGCATGTTTCTTTACGTACAGGAAGGTAGCAAAGGTTAAGAATGTAACATATTTAGTGTTTAAAGTGGCTGTCGTGTTCCGTAATACTCATACATGTTAAATACATGTTAAATAATTAATAACAAATCCTATTCTGAATTAGGCCTACTGATTTTTGAACAGAATTGTGTTTGTGTAGAAAGTGGCTGTCGTGTTCCGTAATACTCATACATCCAGGATCCCCTCTTGTAAATACGTAATAACAATTAGGCCTACTGATTTTTGAACAGAATTGTGTTTGTGTAAAAAGTGGCTGCCATGTTCCGTAATACTTATACATTTAGGATCCCCTCTTGTAAATACTTAATAACAAATCCAACTCTGAATTAGGCCTACTTATGTTTGAACAGAATTGTGTTTGTGTAGCTGGTCATTTTTGAATGTACGCCCGAGAGCTCCAAACAAGTTCAATCTATTACTACATCATTTCCTAATTTGTTTTTCATCATTAGAAAATGTATTTTGGCTAATTTCAGTACATTACTTTGCAAAATTTTATCGTACGATTACCTCTTATTCAGCGTTACCATCCACTTCAGCATTTTATGAAAGTGAACAAAACATGGGCAAATGGGAAAAAGGAAGTCTATTGATTTAGTAAGCGTTGTTTTTTTATAAACTATGCATTACATTTTCTACAAAGGAAAACATTAAAAGCATGAACTGTTTCTTTTCAAATTCTATTTTCCATGAACCATAGAATCCTCCACAAAAATAACCCAGAACTGTGAAATTCTACGAAGAATTGACTAATTTATGGCGGCAATGTATCCTAGAAGAATCTGAAAATTTCCTCAACCAAATGCACTGTCCATACGTTTAATAAGATGACAAATATTACCTTAGCGTATTTATTATCGAAGACTACATCGTCACATCAGTAGCATAACCTGCAATTTGACACTGAACATGATTGAAAAGGAAGGTTCTTTTATGTTGTGATGGTCCTAATTTTCAGTGGAGTAAGGTATAGTAAATTTTAATAAATTGTAATAAATGCATTTATACGTTAAATTATTTTTCTTTCATGTTTCGGAGTTAAGAGGAAACGTAAAGAAATGCAAGTAGTGAAGTCAAGAACTTTAGGGTTGTTTTACAATGAATTAACTTAGGCCTACGTATGGAAGGAAAAGCCCGATCCTTTTCTGAACGTCTCCTTACATCCATACGCTGCACAGTAATACACCATTCTGGCTTAGTACGGTAATGAATAGAATAGAATATCCCAATTCTATCATCACGTGTAGTATTTCACTGCTCCAAACTATCCGCAGATCCCGGCAGTTCCCTTTAGTCAGCGATCGAGATGTTGGTTTCACCAATGTGACGTCATCACCCATCTATTGGATTTATGATCTAAGTACATGACATTCGAGATTAATTTGGAGTGATTGATATACGTTGATGCTGCCAACATGATTCGAAGCCTGCGGATAGGTTCAATTTTAAATGCATGTAACTTCTATACTAACAAATGGTTTTCAACCAAATTTCGTATGTGATTTGTGTACCATAACAGAAATGACTACACGTGTTCCTAAGAGCCATCTGGGCTGCCAACTGTTAATAAGTGCTCTCTCTAGTTTTTTTAAATCGTAATTCCAATCAATCAGAAATTTTGCACATGTATAGTACCTCACATTCTGGATTAATTTGGATTAACCGATACATGTCAGTGCTGTCAACATGAATCTAAACCTGCTGATTGGTCCAATTTTTAAATACTTGTAACGTCTGTATTAACAAATGGATTTTATCCAAACTTGGGACAATACTAAATCATAATATTTCAGATTAATTCTAACGTAAGCAACACATACATGACACTGTTGCCAACCTGATTTTAAGCATGCTGATAGATTCAATGTAACATTTCATTTCTGATATATAGATTATTCATTGGCATGAATCTTAAATTTCAAGAAAAGTAGGCTAATAATGTTTGCAATGCAATGCCTTGTTCCCCTTTGTCCCTTCGATTCTATTTCAATGAAATTGTTGAGTAGCCATTGGTAGCAGTGAGAAGGGGATGGGGTGTAGGCAATCGGGGTCATAAGTGAGGTTATGGATATTTTGGCGATGTACTTAGCAGCATTTGTACACCCACCGTCCCAAATTTTATCACGAATTATAGAGAACTAGCAGTAGTACCCGGCTTCGCCCGGTGGAATGATGATAATATTTCAGTCTCCTTAACACTCAACGTCATAAATTATATTTATTTATGTATTCATTTCTTACATTATCAAACCCAGTGACAATGTGTATACTTAAGTCACTATGGGAAGGCTCTGTAAAATAATGATCATTCTCGTGATATTTGTCTTCAGTCCGAGTCGAGATATGTCGTTAGCGGTCCCAGAATTCGTGACATCTCAGTCGTAGAAGACTATATGTGGTGGTGATTAGAAATATAATGGACTTAAAATCTATGTCATTTGCCCCCAATGACGTTGAGGGCGTAACATCTAGGTAATTTGCCCTACTGATCAGGATGATATTGAAAATTACTACATAACTGACATATGAAACTTAGAAAATAATAGAAAAAGTTATTTTTAGGACTCACATTTCGGGAAAGACTTGATTATTTTTTGCCAAAGAGCTCCCACTTAGATCGCTATCTGGTTAAAAGTTTCGTCTTGTTAAGGTTTAAACTGTACGATAAATGTCTGAAGCAATTCCTCCAAGAGAAGCTTCCAGATTTCTCAGTCGATATATCGTTAACGTTCCTGAGCATCCAGTTGTCTTTTCTTCTGACGCAAAACATCTTCTAAATAGTGATGATGAACATAGATGCGACTACTGGCACTTGTAACTTATCAACGAATGGGAAAAATTGATACTTTAAAGGAATGAAAGGAATAAAATAGAAAAGAGATGTACGATATACCATAACACTCGCTGTGAATTTCCTACGTGACCGGCTTACATGTTTCGGTACAGGTTCTCAAGAAGAGGAACCAGATCATTGGCATAAATGAATACAGTAACAGTAGATTAAATAGTATCCTAAACAGATGACACGCAAAGTAACACGGCCTAATATACGATGTAATGGTTGAACTTCAGAGAAATGTTTCATCTCACTTCGCAGTTGTTATTTAATAAATACTAACATGTTTGTAGCTAACATTGAAATTAATGGAGTGCGTTAGGATAAACGATATTCCTTGTTTTTCCCTCTGGTGAATAAATAAATAAATGTTTAGGTATGCCCACTCTTGAGCAAGCTACGTATAACTGATCATGAGAGAAGCATGGACTTTCTATATTAAGGCCTGCTAGCTTGAGCGACTGTCCTTGGGCCTTGTTTATGGTCATTGCAAATGCAAGACGTGCAGGGAATTGCAGTCGCTTGAAATCAAAAGGCATATCAGTAGGGATCATAGGAATTCGGGGAATGAAGATATCTTCTCCTTTGGAATGGCCTGTCAATACGACTACTACTGAACGGGTATATCAAACTTACAAACTAATGGAAATACACATTTTAAAAATCGCAGGCGATGAAGACTGAGGTGTTACTTAGTAGTATAATGGACGTAACATCTAGGTCATTTGCCCTTTTGATGAGGATGGTAATGAAAACTACTGTTGAATTGACACGACAAACTTGCAAACTACCGTGGTAGAAAAAAATATTTCAAAATTCACAGGCGATGAAGAGTTATTGTGTGTGGTGATTAGTGGTATAATGGGCGTAACATCTAGGTCATTTGCCCTTATGATAATAATAAGGTAATGAAAAATGACTACTAAACGAACATGGTGTAATTTTAAATCTGATATAGGCAATTTAGATTTCTACCTTCGATGTCTTCCAAAGTCTGAACGTTATTTTCTGGCTTAGGCCTATACTCGATGCGTGTAGTGAAAGAGCTTATCGAGTACTGCCCGGGTCCAAGCTGCACGAATCGCAGATGATGACGATATATGATGACAGACGTTCGGGGGGGGGGGGGGGGGGGGGTTCCCAGTCCTATTCACATTGACCGGTGAATCACTCATACTTTCGTAACACTACAGTGGTTTGAGCAAAGACCCTGTATGAACATCAGCATAGTCAGCAATACCAGGTAACACGGCGGGGTCTGGACATTTCTCGCATGTCACCTCGCGATGAATCAGCAAGCTATTCTCACACCTGCCCCCCCCCTCCCCCCTCCACCCACCAATGTCTCACAACTTGTGGGACGTGGGTTTGCGACCACGGGACCCCAGCTGAGTCCGGCATTGCTTCTACTTACTGGTGCCGGGCTCCTTTCAGTTCTCTTTCCAGTCAGCCTCCCTTGGTCAAACTCTTGTTCTCTTCCGACCCCGATGGTATCAGGGTATCCGAGGCCTAGCGACTCTTTCACTTTCCCGCCTTAATTGGCCCTTGTCTAATCATTCCTGATAGCCACATTCTTCGAGGTGTCAGCCTTCTTTTTCTTTTCTTAATATCTCATGTCTTCTGCACAAGACCCTCAAGGAGGCAGGGTGTGTGTAGCCCCACCACTTCTGGTGCACCCTGGATAGTGCTACATCCTCAAGGGCTCATGGCTGGTGAGTTCGGGAGCTGGCAACTCTGAGGGTTTCCTGAACGGGTCCGGTTTTATCCCTTTTTTCCATTGCCTTTGGGACGGACCCTGTCCTCTTTCCGGGAATGGAGTGGTCTGTCCGCAATTTCAAGCAGGCAGTGTTACTCGCAGGGTACCAAAGGGTAAGTATACAAATTTTGGTTCTGATCGGTGAAACGGTGTAGATTTGTACCAAAGGACCTAAATGCAGGGAATGCAGTGGTCTGTCCGCAATTTCAAGCAGACAGTGTTACTCGCAGGGTACCAAAGGGTAAGTATACAAATTTTGGTTCTGATCGGTGAAACGGTGTAGATTTGGGCCAAAGGGCCTAAATCCAGAGAATGGGGTGGTGTGTCCGAAATTTCAAGTGGACAGGGTTACCCGCAGGGTTGCAAAGGGTAGGTATACAAATTTTGGTTCGGATCGGTGAAACGGTGTAGAAGTTTGCCAAAGGGCCTAAATGCAGTAAATGGGGTGGTCTGTCCGAAATTATAAGTAGACAATGTTATTCACAGGGTTATATAGGGTAAGTATACAAATTTTGGTTGAGATCGGTGAAACGGTGTAGATTTGGGACAAAGGGCCTAAATGCAGGGAATGGGTTGGTCTGTCGGAAATTTCAAGTGGACAGGGTTACCCGCAGGGTTCCGAAGGGTATGTATACAAATTTTGGTTCAGATCGGTGAAACGGTGTGGATTTGTATACATAACAGACAGACAGACAGACAGACAGACAGACAAACATTGAGCTTTATATATATAGATAACTTCCAGCTGAGTCGGCCATTTTTGGCGTTAATTATGCACAAGTACAGTATTGCCAACCCCACACATTCGGTACAACTTATTATCCGGTATCATAAAACAAAAGAGCGCCGTCAAGTTAATGTGAAAGTACGCTAAGTTTCATTGTTAAGTTAAACATGGAGTATGCGAGTTGCGAATTAACGATCTCCAATTTCAAGCAAGAATATCATAACGCATCAATAATCTTTATCCAGGCCAATGGTTTTGTCAATTATTTATTTTTAGCCTACTTTCGATATTTGAAAAAATAAAAAGTAGACTTATGAGATCAATACAGGGCGAAAAATTGTGTGTCTGTCTGTGTGTGAGTCTGTGTGTGTGTGTGTGTGTGTGTGTGTGAGTGTGTACTCTGAATGTCTGTCCCCTCCCTATCAATTCAAACACGGCACAACCGAATTGAACGAAATTTGGTACAGAGGTAGCACTTGCAAGGGCACCTCAGTGTCATGTCTTATATCGCCGCCATATTGACGGAAACGTAATGGCGGCCACCCAAATGTTCAAAGCCTAAATCAAATTACGGCTAACCTAATCATCCGATCTGTACCAAATTTTGCAACAACATATATTTATACGACGAGCGTCTTTTGACTAAACTACAAGGTCATCAGCCCAATAGTTTGCAGATGGCAGCCATGTATGTGTGAAAATCGATTCCCCCTATCAATTCAAACACAGTGAAACCGAATTGAACGAAATTTGGTACAGAGGCAGCACTTGCAAAGGGAACCTCAGTATCATGCTTTATATCGCCGCCATCTTGACGAAAACGTAATGGTGGCCACCCAAATGTTAAAAGCTGGAATCAAATTACGACCAACATAATCATCTGATCTCTACCAATTTTTGCAACATTATACCTTTACGTATGAAGAATCTTTTGATCAAACTACAAGGCCGTCAGCCCAATAATTTGCGGACGGCTGCCATGTATGTGTGCAAATCGATTCCTCCTATCTATTCAAACATGGTGAAACCGAATTGAACGAAATTTTGTACAGAGGTAGCACTTGCAAAGGGCACCTCAGTGTCATGCTTTATATCGCCACCATCTTGACGAAAACGTAATGGCGGCCACCCAAATGTTAAAAGCTTGAATCAAATTACGATCAACCTAATGATCTGATCTCTACTAAATTTGGAACAACCTACCTTTATGTTGGAAGCATCTTTTGACCAAACGACAAGGTCATGAGCCGAATAGTTTGCAGATATCGGCCATGTATGTGTGCAAATCGATTCCCCCTATCAATTCAAACACGATGAAACCGAATTGAACGAAATTTGGTACAGAGGTAGCACTTGAAAAAGGCAACTCAGTGTCATGTTTCATATTGTCACCATCTTGACGGAAACGTAATGGCGGCCACCCAAATGTTAAAAGCTTAAATCAAATTATGACCAACCTAATCATCTGATCTCTACCAAATTTTGCAACAACATATCTTTATGTAAGAAGCATTCTTTGACTTAGCTACAAGGTCATCAGTCTAATAGTTTGCATATGGCGGTCATGTATGTGTGCAAATCAATTCCCCCTATCAATTCAAACACGGTAAAACGGAATTGAACGAAATTTAGCACAGATGTAGCACTAGCAAAGGGCACCTCAGGGTCATGTTTTATATCGCCTCCGTCGTTACGGAAACGGAATGACGGCCACACAAATGTTAAAAGCTTAAATCAAATTACGACCAACGTAATTATTTGATCTCTACCAAATTTTGTAACAACATACCTTTTTGTGGGAAGCATCTTTTGATTGAACTACAAGGTCATCAGCCCAATAGTTTGCAGATAGCGGCCATGTGTGTGTGCAAATCGATTCACCATATCAATTCAAAGACGGTGAAAACGAACTGAATGAAATTTTGTACAGAGGTAGCACTAGCAAACGGCACCTCATATTCATGCTTAATATCCGTATAACATGTTGTATTTCAACAAGCTACTATAACCAACATTCAATTATACTCCTTGAAAAGGACAAGGAGTTATAACAATACCCATGCATTTAGGAGAAAGTAGGCTATATGTTCTTTACTGAACATCTTGTTGATGTGAAACATCTTTCCACTCGGTTGCTGGATATTTTTTGTGGTAGTGATTTTGGAAAATGGACGGAAATAGGACGTAAATGTGCAATAGGAAACATCGCATACGGTTTACTTCAAGGTTTGGAGGCCCCATTAAAGATATTCCTACAATAAATCATCTTCAAGTTGTCGTTCTTTGGTGTGAAAATATTCATTATATCATATTTTCTGAAAACAATTATGATTTATTAGTTAAATCTTCATACTCTTGCTGTGGAATGTATATCGCATACGGTTTACTTCAAGGTTTGGAGGCCCCATTATATATATTCCTACAATAAATCATTGGTACCGCGACGTACCTCGCGCGTGCGTACTGGTCAGGATTTGGCACTGGAGTTTTACAAGTAGTTATTTCAATGACCAACAGATTTCACTGTTAACAAGGGAGTACGGGAGTAAGGCGATTTCTGCCCCCCCCCCCCCCCCTCCACTACTCCCAATGCGAGCCGATAACTCCCGAACCCGTGGTCGGAGATTTACGAATGAGGTGTCGTTGGACTCGAGCTGACGGGGGCTTTGCTATGGACCACTCGTCATATTTTTTAATTTTTTTTGTGAAATTTTTGTTTTTGAAAGTAGGCGATAGTTTGAAAACCAAACATGATAGAACGTTGTGCCATAGTTGAAACGAATGGTCCCTATGACCTTTACTTTTTATAATATTTTTTTTATTTTGAGTTTTTTTGAAAACACTTAAATTTTAAAATGTTTATATTTTGGAAACTAAAGAGTTTACAACAAATTTTGTTTGACGTAAATGAATGGCCCTGACCCCCTCTACCACCAAAATAAATTTCAAGTCTCTAGGACCAAAACTGTGCAGTAGTGCTGACTGGCCGGTTCTGAGTCACCCCCGACTTTCATATAAAACTTTGCCGATATTTCCCGAACGCGTGGTCGGATTTTAACGAACGAGGTATTGTTGGCGTTGGGATGACGTTCTCTTGGCTAAGCATGTGTGTTGGTATTTAAAAAATTGAAAATTTTTCGTTTTTTGGATTGGCGCTATTTTGGAAACGGTGAATTTTGGGAAAAAGATTGTTTGACGTTAATGAAAGGTGGGTATGCCCTCTAGGCGGGCAGCACGTTTCAAGGGTGTAGGAGGAAAACAAAAATGATATCCTACTTTCTCGCGAACATTCGTGATCTTTGGCGAACGGATGGTCGGATTTTAACAAATGAGGTGTTGTTGGACTCGAGCTGACCTCCTCTTTCCTATAGACCACTCGTTATATTTTTCAAAAATTTTTTGAAAAATTTTGTTTTCGAAAGTAGGTGATAGTTTGAAAACCAAACACGATAGAACGTTGTGCCATAGTTGAAACGAATGGTCTCTATGACCTTTATTTTTAGCTATTTTCAATTTTGAAAAAAATAGGCTTATGAGATCACCTTTTGTCCGTGTGTGTGTGTCCCAAATAAATTCTAAACGGTTGGAGCGATTTCAATGAAACTCGGTAAGATCATAGCACCATTCTGATCGACCCCGACCGTGCCCTTCAAATTTTATTGTGTCTCACCAATCCAACATGGCGGCTGTGCGAAATATTTCACCAACATTCAGTATCTCCGAAACTATTACCCATATCACCCTGAAAGTTTGTACGGTCATAGAGGGCACTACTAGAAGTTCACCTATGAGACTTTCAAAAACCTGGTAACTACAAAACCAACATGGCGGCCAAGCGAATTTGAGACATTTAAATAGACTTTTCTCGCAATGTAACTATCTAAACGTAATGAAATTTGGTACAGCAAATGTTTATAGACTTTGTAATGCACTGGCGTCTAATTTAGTTCAATTGTTTAGATAACCTCAAAATGGCGCATGTGCGAAATATTTCACTGGCATTCAATATCTCCGAAACTATTACAGATATCACCCTGAAGTTTTGTACGGTGATAAAGGGCACTACTATTAGTTTACATATGTAACTTTCAAAAACCTGTAAAGTACAAATCGAACATGGCGGCCAAGCGAATTTGAAACATTTTTTATTCACTTTTCTCGTGATTTAACCATCTGAGCGAATTAAAATGAGGTACAGTAAATGATTATACATATTGTACAGCACTGGCATCTAATTTAGTTCAATTGTTTACATAACCTCAAGATGGCGGCTGTGCGAAATTTTAAAATGAAGTTTTTATTTCTTGTGCCGTAATCATGCGATTGAAGTGAAAGTTTGAATAATGAAGCAACGCAATAATTTTCCTTTAATGGTACATAATTCTATGGCCTATACATATAACAATCCATTGTGGCGAGCATCCGAAATATTTTGACGGTTCTCAAAATCTACGAATCTTTTACAGCAATCAAACTGTTTTTTTTAATGTTCATAGAGGCTACGAACATAAGTTCACCTATAGGACTTTCAGTAACCTGGTGAGCACAAATCCAACATGGCGGCGACGCGAAGTATAAATATTTAAATAGACGTTTCTCGCGTTTAACTATCCGAGTGCAGTGAAACTTTGCACGTTAAATGCTTATACAAATGTTAATCCACTGGCATCTAATTTATTTCAATTGTTTTCACAACCACAGGATGGCAGCTGTGTGAAATTTTAAAATGTGGTTTCTACTTGTTGTGTTCTAATCATGCGATTGAAATTTGAATACCACACGTACACAATAATCTTCATGTAATAGTGCATAAATAAAAATCCAACCTGGCGACCAACTGAAATATTTAGATGGTTCTCAATATCTACGAACCTGTCAGAACAATCAAACAGAAATTTTGTATGTTTGTAGAGGCAATTAACATGAGTAGGATATATGAAAATAGGCTGTATAGTTCTTCACGGAACTACTTGTTTATAATAAAACTTTTTTATATTTTGAGATTTTTTGAAAACACTCAAATTTTGAAATTTTTATATTTTGGAAACTAACACGTTGAAAAAAAAATGTTTGACATAAATGAAAGAGCCCTATCCCCTCTACCATGAAAATAAATGTCAAGTCTCTAGGACAAAAACTAGGCATTTTAATTTTTTATTTTTTTTAAATAAAAGCGTGTTTGTAGACAGAGAGGTGATAGCGCTTGACACATGTTCCAACGAGGCTATGACTGGCCATTGTGGATACGGGAAATGGCTATTTCGACGGGGGCGATGTATGGCAAAACGAGGGATCGCTTTTCGATATATTTTCTTTCCTATGACGAACGAATGAAGGCGAATATTTCGAAAATCCCTCATGACGATCGTTAAAACATGTTGGTAAACACTGACCAGTAACCAGACAAAATTTATAATGCTATGAGACGAATAAAAATAGTTGTTAACAACAGAACTTGTTTTTCTCTGTATGTCTAACTGGCAGCCAGAATGGAAAAACAGAATATCTGCTCGAGAGGCCAGCTTGGAGCCTGGCTAGTTGGCTAAGAGAATGGAATGTGGGTGAGAGCTGACAACATCGGTGTAAAATGATAACAGGTTGGTACCATGTGGCAACTCCGTAAAAAAGGTGATAACGGCCAGCCAAGCGAGCTGAGCAGTAATTTGTAATTTGTATCGGACATGTTGGCAACAGTGATATGACATGATATGTCGTCAATGTGTGCGCCTCAAACATGGATGCCGTCGAAGAATGAGCAAGAAATAAAGACATTTATTTACGTAATATTTCAAATATTTCCAGTGCAGCAGTGATGATTGACAGTATTTTGAATTCCTAATGACTCCCAGAAAGGTATGTGAATCATATATTTTCAATAATCTGCCAGGTTTTGTAAATGCCTGGTTCTGGTCAAGGGAAGAATTAATATAATAGATACATTTTAATTGATATAAGACTAAATTAAAATGCTAGAGCCGTGATAGACCTAATTTTACGAAATGTGTTACCAACATTGAAGTAATTCTCATGTTTCTTTTTAAAACCACCAAGTATATGCAAAATATTTCATTGGAGACGCACACATATTTCATATTACGCATACATATTGCAATATTTTCGATTTTTGCAAGCAATACTGTTGGTTTCCGTGCGATATACCAGGTGAATCAACTGCCCCTAATAGTATTGTTATATGCAGCCCAACTAACTCGTGTAGTCAGGAAGGTCGATATTAAATATATTAATCTATATATTGTACCCAACTGTCTTCATGTGGACCATGTGTTCGTCTCCCAACTAACTCACGGTCTTTCGAGGTATGGGACGTTCCTGCCCACCATACGACCACATGCTCAGGATTTGAGTCTACCAGGTAACTACTCTACATGAAATACACAACATATTCCTACAAGACAATATTTACTGGTCTAAAATCATGGCTATACAACAAATACAAATAAAGGACAAATTATATTTAATTCCCACAAATAAAAATAGGGTTATCTTGTGAGTTTTCTTCATAAAGTAGTGCTACACTGCACTCAAATCTAATTCTAGCATCCTATCATTGATACCTTCAGACTTCAATGGGTTTCCATAGTGTTTATCATGTGACATAATTACTTAACTGGAGTATCATAACACAAAAGTCACATATCACATCAAAATGACATTAATAAAACATTTCTCCGTTCCTGACGGCATTTACTTTAATTAGCATAACTTCATTATTTTCTGCATTAATTAACAAATATTTGTTGTGTCGTGTGGATCATCTTCCTTCTTTCCGTCAATTATGAACGCTTTAAGAAAAGTGGTCCTTATCCCTTCCAAAATAAACATGGATAGAATATTTTATAGTTTCACCATACAACGATTTTCTGGGTCTTGTCGGGCTTATGTCGTTACAAACGTGTCATGTTCTTAGAATTCACATACCCGTCTGCATAACTTAGTGTGAACTGGCAAAAACGCATTCTAAAAAGATGCCTAACAATTTATTTGGTTCAGTGTTCCTCTTCAGAGAATAACTGGGCCAAATATTATCCGATTTCTTTGATCCAATAACGTATGTGTGTTGCAACACATCATTCAATTCAATTGGCATCATCAAAACACTCCTATCATAATTGCATATTTGAAATGTCGAGATTCTTCAGTGTCCTACTGTGACCCTCAATTAAAGGACTGGTCGACCGACCTTCCCTTTCCCCCAGCAGGCAATAAAATTCGTTCCAGCAGGCTAGTCAAGATGGCTGCCGCAGAAGTGGTCTATATCCCCCACTTCCCTCATCTGCTGTCAAGGTCAGATTTGTTTACCACTGCAGTACAGTAAAGTTACGCTAGGTGTGGCTCCTAAGTAATTGAGTCATTTAATTATTTAACACCTATAATTAGTGCATTGGGCTCAACTTGGCTCCTTATTAACATTCATGGCTGGGGATGACTCTGGTGATAGCCTTGCCGTTCTATGGTGAATACTGTGGCTTTAGACGCGCATCATAACGAAAATCCAAGATTTTCGCCAGCAGCTGTCACAATAATATATAAGGAAATCTGCGTTTCCTAAACGAAGAATATGATCCTTACCTCTCAGGGTAGATCATTCATATACATGCTCACGGAGTCTCAACGGATCTTAATCGTGGCCATAATTCATGCAAGCGATGGCAACAGACAGGCTCTGTCCAATTCGCTGCGAATAATACAGTATGCTCAAGGGCGATACTACTCGTAGATTTAGCCAACTTCTCACCTAACGCGCAAGCTATACTAGTTGGTCCCCGCAATTATTTATTACGCAAATCACTGGATTCTACGTTAATTCTGCACGCGATATGCGGCTTCAAACAATATTTCACATAGATGACTCAATTATTGAGGCACCCGCGCTCTTTCTGTAATAATACTTAAGCCAAAGCTCTAAATAGCTCCTAACAACAAGGTATGAATTTACTGGCTTACTTTACTTTAATGGTCCTCAAATATAATCCTAAGGATTGACCATATCAAATATTCATTCAACATTTCACTGACACTGAAAAATTCTCGTATCTCGCTATATTCCACATTACCCTTACTGTTTACCAAAATACAGTATCTTTATATTAGACATGACACACCTTGAACATTATTTAGGCCAAAAATGCCTATTACTTTACTGTTGCCGACCCCATATTATTATTATTATTATCATTCATTTAACGTTACCGTTACTTCCATCACTATTTTTGGCCTGAATGGCCTTAAACAAATCACCTTCCAAGCCATATTTTATTCAAGACGAGTGGTGAAAACTCGTTCAATAAGTGACTGTGACATTTTAGTCTCAAAGTGATAAAATCGTTATATGGTGAACTATTTATTTATTATAACATAATTAATTGGTACTCACTTTTCTTCTCACTGGATATTGCCAGCAGCTCAACCTGCGACCCACCATGATGCTTGACTTAAGCCATCATGTTATACTTTTCACAACACTTAATTTCACATATTTTCCACCTGATAAACATACTCTTATCAGTGGCCTCATTCACTTTCACACAATGCATATTAATCACTATACACATGAACACTTTTAAAGCACTATTACACAATTTATGTACACTTATTCACTATTTTACAGGTTGATCCTTAAATCGGACTTCTCCTACGCCTGATCTCAGAGATGCGATGCAATTACGCCAACCGCTGGTCTTCGTGAAATCTAACAGCGTTTACAGACGTTCGGTCCTCGTCACCTGCAACATCGTTCAGCTCACTGTCAAGATGAAGTGGCGATGCTTCCCCAAGCTCCCATCATTGTAGTGATCCTGCTGATAATGTCATATTCGACACTGACAGTACCTCCTGGTATGTGTAATGTTCAAAAACATTATAAGTTCCTCTTTCGCTGTGGCGAATTTATATTTGCGTCAGATAATGGATAAATATATATATTAAATTAACTTCGACGCACTTCATGATTATACTTATGAAGCTGTATGACTTGCTTCCATTGTTCTTTAACAGCTGAGCGTTTATACTCTAACATTTGGCGCGCTCACTGGCGGTGTATACTGCTGAATAACTTGAGACGAACTGGTGAAGACTGGAGAACAACTGGCTTGGCTTGCCTTACTCCTCCTATATAAAGGTTTCTCGCACAAAATAGTCCACTGGACATGTGAGAGCGACTCCTATCTTGAAATAATACCTCTTCAGCCGAAATGACATATACACCTTGTTCATTTAGGTGTGGAGGTTTCATAACCGTTCGCGTGCCGGCGATCGCTTCGGCCAATTAATTACAATTAATTGCCTTAGTTCAGCGCGTGGGGACGCCATCGTGGTAATTCCCCCTTGCCTGGTCAGCAAATCACTCCTCTCGAGCGTAGGCTAGGTTGTAATGCGTTCATTTGGAGATACAGGCATCAATTTAGGTGAAAAATCACTCCTAAATTACCTCTCCATGAATATATTCACCTGGGTGTACATTTCACTTCATTTTAATACTCCACTTGGCGGTAATTAATTAATTTCCGTGTGCAGTCGTTCCCCCCATAGCTTCCTTCGTTGTCAAGTGGTGAATACCCGAGTCATTAATTTTTAACTGTCTTCTCGGTCCAGACGTAAATAGTCCGCTCGGCGCCTAGGGTTACCACCCACTTGCCAAGTGTAATTTGTAAAATGCCAAACTAGCCTCCTTCGTTCTTATATGCTTTGAAAACGTATATTTTCTTGCATTTGGCTACAATTCTTCATCTTAAATAGCTATGATATTCACATATAGGTCGTGAAATCATGCTACATTATTATAACTCATTATTTAACACATTGCTCTTCAGGTTCCCTAAAACTGTTCCCCCTCAGAGACCAATGGTTCGACTCTAGGCATAATCATGTGCCTGGTCTTCTCTGATGAGACCTGAGTTCGATGCCAGACTGCCGTGACTGATTGGGCACATTTTTCCCCTGCTAAGCTCGGAAAATTCATTTCACAAGTGAATTTTTCGGGCCCCTCAGATGACATCGACTCCATGCAGTATTTACTTTAAGCGGTCAGTGCTCTCGGCAATGGGATCTCTCGTTCCCCATTCCACTCTGTCTGCCTTCTCGTAGACTCTGGTTCTGTCTTCTCAATTGTTCATTCAGCCCCTCTAGCTCCACAGCGGCTTCCCTCAACTGGTCATAAAGTTCCTTCAGTTGACAGCTGCATTCTCCCTTCGTATCCGTTGGGTCTGCGAGCTGATTGCTTCGCTCCGTTCCTTCCTGGGACTGCAAGCTTTTCTCAAGATTCTTTCCGTGCATACGTAATGACTCCCCGTCCACTTGGGTGTGCATTGCTTGCTCCTCTCTTGTATCATAATCCTCTGGTAGACTATACAACTTCAAATTTTGGTTCGAGGTCCTTTTCAATGTCTGCGGCCAGTGTTGCCAACTCTTCCTCAATGTCTTCTGTTGTCGACACTGCATCCCCAGTCATATCTCCGTATGTATGCCATACGTACTCTTCTGGTCTCGTTTCATTGTGCTTTAATGAGAGCTCTAAATCTTCCTTTCCCTCACTTGCGCGAAACATAACAATGTCTTGCGAGAGATCTATAATAACTTTATATTCTCTTATGAAATCCATTCCAACTACGAGGTTAAAAGGCAGTTTATTTACAAGTAGGAAGCTCTGTGAGAATGTAGAGTTCCCTATCTGCAGATCTAAAAATACTTGGTATCTGCATATCATAATTTTATCTGGTATGACACCTTTTATTTTCACGCTTGAAATAGGTATTTTCAATACGTGGATTTTACTCGGGATTTCATTATATAGTGCCTGTGTTATTAAACACACTGTTGACCCTGTATCAATGAGACTTCTTATCTTCATGCCCGCAATGTTGACAATAATAATGGGTAGTTCCCTTCTTACATTGACCGTCCCTTCATCTAGGTCTTCGATAAGCTCCTCAGGTTTGGCAATCCAGTTGACAACATTTACTGCATTCCATCCTGAACATATCTCTCTTTGGTCATTTAATTTTGGCGTTTTTTTTTCAATTACTCCATTCTTTGTGGAGTTCTTCTGCCTGTCTTCATACTGTTGAAGTTCCAGACTTTTGGCACCGTCATCACTTTTATATATGTCGGGTGACCTTCTATTCCGAATCGCTTCATCCCAATGAACTCGCGATTGTCTCGGGTCATCTCCGCGCTCTTCCATGTATCTTAAAGATGCGTGATAACGTTCTTCCGCTTCTTCATCGAACCCGCGACTCTGCTCTTGGGATCTCCATCCTTGGTTGTTCCCATTTCGGCCGTAACTCCTTCTGTCATCAGGCTGCTGGTCTCTGGTACCGCGCTGATTCCAGTTTTCCCTTCCTCGGTTTCCACGGTTCGATCCTCCTCGATATGCTGGCCTCCAATTCTGGTTTTCACGTCCTTCACGTTGCCAGTCTGATTTTTCTGTTTCGGTGCTCGTAGACTTGCTTTTTGTCTGCACCTTAGTCGGTTCAGTCGGTGTAGTTGTCATGTTGACTTGTTCCACGTTTCGACTTTGCCTTGTGTGCTGCACTGTGGTTAGATCGAGTTGTCTCAGCACCTCCTCCATATCGATCGCAGTTTTTGCGTTTGCTGAGATTAGTAGACGTTGTACTTCGTACGGTAGCTGCTTGGCTATCGCTATGCACAAATCTGACTCGCTAAGTCCTTCATCAAGCTCACGGAAACGGCATAATTTACTCACAAAAAACTCTCCGTACTTTGTCGGATTACTAGTACTGTAACGCCAGGAATACAGGTCCAATCTGAGGTTCTGTTGTATGCTCGCATTCCAGTATCTGCTTAAAATGCTTGGCGAAATTCATCAACGGTGTCGAATGTGTACCGAAAACTCCTAAACCATAAGGCACACTCGCCTTCAGTTAATTTTTCAATCGCTCTCAGCCTTCGCTCTGGCGGTACTTTCGCGTCATTCAAGTACTCGGAAACTTCTTTAAGCTAGTACTTGGGTGTCATGTTAGAATTACTCCCAGAGTATTTCTTTGGTTTCTCATCACTAGCCCTTACAACTGTGACTATTTGATTTTGAACGGCATTTTCATGCGGTGTTGACATGGCAATTGGCGTACCACGTGTGGTATACGGGCTGTCACTTGGCATGGCTGCATTCTTTGGAGTAGGCTGTATTTCTATATCTGCCCATTTGTTTCTCCTATTCTCGTCTACACTTCCTTCGCTAGCCTTGGATTCCGCAACATGGATTCCTCCTGCGCGATCATTCTAGTCTCGATTTGGCTGTGCCTATTTTCTGCCCTTTCCAAACGAGCTAATACCTCTCGTTCTATTTTCTCTAGGCGATCTCGGTTTCTTTCTGCCATAGAAAATACATTTTCCTTGTTTCCTTAAGGTTTTCCTTCAGGTGGGTAATTTCCCCCGCTAGACTTTCTCTTACTTCGGCAAGAGTCTTATCGCTGGCTTCAGTCTTTAAGCCTTCTCGAAGTTCTAATTCTTCGCGTAAGCCTGTAACTTCCTTTTGAATGTGACCTTGTATATGAGAGATTTCAGTCCTTATTTTCGTGATTTCTCCCTGGTCCTCAGCCTGCCTTTTATGAATAACTGCTAGGTCACTCTGAGTTTGTTCCAACTCTTTCTGCACCTTCCCGACCTGTCTCTTCATATTTGACATTATCTCCTTATTCTCTTGATCAGAAGTTTTTATTTCCTGGATTTCCTTGCATTGATCAAGGATATTCTGATCTTGTTTTCTCAAGGCTTCTTCTACCGCCTTGGCGTAACCTGCCATTCGCGTATTCCATTTTACGTCGCTATCTTCGAGCCTTTGATCCACGGTCTGAGTGAACGTATTAAATTGCTCTAGTTGACGTTTAGTGTTAGCTTCATTCTGACTCTGAATGTCTTTAAGCTCCATGGACATACTGCTTAAACTATCGTTAATCTCACGCTGTGACTCTCTGCACGCTTGCAGATTATTCTCTAGTTTTAACTCAATAGACTCAAAGCGTTTATCGTTATCAGCTTGCATTTCTGAGACCACGCTAACAACATTCTTAGTTACCTCACGCTGGAAAGACTCTTTAACGTCATCCATTTTCTTATTAACCTCTATTAGGTTTGATTCTAACTGCGTGTTTACTTCAGCTCGATTATTCTCTAATTGAATATTTACTGTAGCCAACATCTGGCTTACTTCAGTTTGATTAGCCTCTAGTCTAGTATCTATTCCAGCTTGACTAGCCTCTAATCTATTGTTTATTTCGGTTTGATTGGCATCCAATCAACCCGCTATTCCATCTTTAAATTCTCTAATTTCTTCCTTTCTCTTAGCATTAACATCATCAAAATGTTCCCTCAACTCAGCAATACACCTGAGTACGTCTTCAGTTCCAGCCATCCTGTATTTCTTAATTTGAGATTCAGGTAGGCCGCAGCTGAACATGCCGGCGCGTTCTATTGGAAAGGAAAGGATTCCGATCCCACGACAACAACAACAACATATTATAAAATGTCAAAACCACCTATGGAATGGGTATAGACCCTCGTACCCGTCTGACAACAGTGTCTGACGTCTGAATATCATCTAGAAAGACTCACAATCGCTCAAACAAAGTTTGAGGAAAAATACTATTTTTATGGTTTTCCCCATGAAAACCATGCTATTATTATGGGGTTTTCTGAATCCCATAAGCCATCCACGTACTGGGCGCCATAATAATGTAAAAGGGTGGTATGCTTATGTGGTGGTTAACTTATGAGCATGGTGGTGACCTGTATTTTAAACTTGCCCCACGTTGGGCGCCATGATAATGTTAAAGGGTGGTATGCTTATGTGGTGGATAACTTATGAGCATGGTGGTGACCTGTATTTTAAACTGGCCCCACGTATCAGCGTCATGATAATGTAGAAGGGATGTATGTAAGTTACATTTACATTTAAGCATGTCTTATGGAGGATTATCAACATTTATGTTACGTGATGGCTTATTAACAAATGGGATGCGGCCTTTTCCTATTCTGTCCTAATTTCTATGCTGTATTTGCTTCTACCATTAATATCATGGCCGACTTTAGTAGTACCGGTGATTCAATCCTAGTACAGAGACATCTCCTCCATGTACCCAACTGTCATCATGTGGACCATGTGTTCGTCTCCCAACTAACTCACGGTCTTTCGAGGTATGGGACGTTCCTGCCCACCATACGACCACATGCTCAGGATTTGAGTCTACCAGGTAACTACTCTACATGAAATACACAACATATTCCTACAAGACAATATTTACTGGTCTAAAATCATGGCTATACAACAAATACAAATAAAGGACAAATTATATTTAATTCCCACAAATAAAAATAGGGTTATCTTGTGAGTTTTCTTCATAAAGTAGTGCTACACTGCACTCAAATCTAATTCTAGCAACCTATCATTGATACCTTCAGACTTCAATGGGTTTCCATAGTGTTTATCATGTGACATAATTACTTAACTGGAGTATCATAACACAAAAGTCACATATCACATCAAAATGACATTAATAAAACATTTCTCCGTTCCTGACGGCATTTACTTTAATTAGCATAACTTCATTATTTTCTGCATTAATTAACAAATATTTGTTGTGTCGTGTGGATCATCTTCCTTCTTTCCGTCAATTATGAACGCTTTAAGAAAAGTGGTCCTTATCCCTTCCAAAATAAACATGGATAGAATATTTTATAGTTTCACCATACAACGATTTTCTGGGTCTTGTCGGGCTTATATCGTTACAAACGTGTCATGTTCTTAGAAATCACATACCCGTCTGCATAACTTAGTGTGAACTGGCAAAAACGCATTCTAAAAAGATGCCTAACAATTTATTTGGTTCAGTGTTCCTCTTCAGAGAATAACTGGGCCAAATATTATCCGATTTCTTTGATCCAATAACGTATGTGTGTTGCAACACATCATTCAATTCAATTGGCATCATCAAAACACTCCTATCATAATTGCATATTTGAAATATCGAGATTCTTCAGTGTCCTACTGTGACCCTCAATTAAAGGACTGGTCGACCGACCTTCCCTTTCCCCCAGCAGGCTAGTCAACATGGCTGCCGCAGAAGTGGTCTATATCCCCCACTTCCCTCATCTGCTGTCAAGGTCAGATTTGTTTACCACTGAAGTACAGTAAAGTTACGCTAGGTGTGGCTCCTAAGTAATTGAGTCATTTAATTATTTAACACCTATAATTAGTGCATTGGGCTCAACTTGGCTCCTTATTAACATTCATGGCTGGGGATGACTCTGGTGATAGCCTTGCCGTTCTATGGTGAATACTGTGGCTTTAGACGCGCATCATAACGAAAATCCAAGATTTTCGCCAGCAGCTGTCACAATAATATATAAGGAAATCTGCGTTTCCTAAACGAAGAATATGATCCTTACCTCTCAGGGTAGATCATTCATATACATGCTCACGGAGTCTCAACGGATCTCAATCGTGGCCATAATTCATGCAAGCGATGGCAACAGACAGGCTCTGTCCAATTCGCTGCGAATAATACAGTATGCTCAAGGGCGATACTACTCGTAGATTTAGCCAACTTCTCACCTAACGCGCAAGCTATACTAGTTGGTCCCCGCAATTATTTATTACGCAAATCACTGGATTCTACGTTAATTCTGCACGCGATATGCGGCTTCAAACAATATTTCACATAGATGACTCAATTATTGAGGCACCAGCGCTCTTTCTGTAATAATACTTAAGCCAAAGCTCTAAATAGCTCCTAACAACAAGGTATGAATTTACTGGCTTACTTTACTTTAATGGTCCTCAAATATAATCCTAAGGATTGACCATATCAAATATTCATTCAACATTTCACTGACACTGAAAAATTCTCGTATCTCGCTATATTCCACATTACCCTTACTGTTTACCAAAATACAGTATCTTTATATTAGACATGACACACCTTGAACATTATTTAGGCCAAAAATGCCTATTACTTTACTGTTGCCGACCCCATATTATTATTATTATTATCATTCATTTAACGTTACCGTTACTTCCATCACTATTTTTGGCCTGAATGGCCTTAAACAAATCACCTTCCAAGCCATATTTTATTCAAGACGAGTGGTGAAAACTCGTTCAATAAGTGACTGTGACATTTTAGTCTCAAAGTGATAAAATCGTTATATGGTGAACTATTTATTTATTATAACATAATTAATTGGTACTCACTTTTTCTTCTCGCTTGATAGTGCCAGCAGCTCAACCTGCGACCCACCATGATGCTTGACTTAAGCCATCATGTTATACTTTTCACAACACTTAATTTCACATATTTTCCACCTGATAAACATACTCTTATCAGTGGCCTCATTCACTTTCACACAATGCATATTAATCACTATACACATGAACACTTTTAAAGCACTATTACACAATTTATGTACACTTATTCACTATTTCACAGGTTGATCCTTAAATCGGACTTCTCCTACGCCTGATCTCAGAGATGCGATGCAATTACGCCAACCGCTGGTCTTCGTGAAATCTAACAGCGTTTACGGACGTTCGGTCCTCGTCACCTGCAACATCGTTCAGCTCACTGTCAAGATGAAGTGGCGATGCTTCCCCAAGCTCCCATCATTGTAGTGATCCTGCTGATAATGTCATATTCAACACTGACAGTACCTCCTGGTATGTGTAATGATCAAAAACATTATAAGTTCCTTTTTCGCTGTGGCGAATTTATATTTGCGTCAGATAATAGATAAATATCTATATTAAATTAACTTCGACGCACTTCATGATTATACTTATGAAGCTGTATGACTTGCTTCCATTGTTCTTTAATGGCTGAGTGTTTATACTCTAACATTTGGCGCGCTCACTGGCGGTGTATACTGCTGAATAACTTGAGACGAACTGGTGAAGACTGGAGAACAACTGGCTTGGCTTGCCTTACTCCTCCTATATAAAGGTTTCTCGCACAAAATAGTCCACTGGACATGTGAGAGCGACTCCTATCTTGTAATAATACCTCTTCAGACGAAATGACATATACACCTTGTTCATTTAGGTGTGGAGGTTTCATAACCGTTCGCGTGCCGGCGATCGCTTCGGCCAATTAATTACAATTAATTGCCTTCGTTCAGCGCGTGGGGACGCCATCTTGGTAATTCCCCCTTGCCTGGTCAGCAAATCACTCCTCTCGAGCGTAGGCTAGGTTGTAATGCGTTCATTTGGAGATACAGGCATCAATTTAGGTGAAAAATCACTCCTAAATTACCTCTCCATGAATATATTCACCTGGGTGTACATTTCACTTCATTTTAATACTCCACTTGGCGGTAATTAATTAATTTCCGTGTGCAGTCGTTCCCCCCATAGCTTCCTTCGTTGTCAAGTGGTGAATACCCGAGTCATTAATTTTGGGCTGTCTTCTCGGTCCAGACGTAAATAGTCCGCTCGGCGCCTAGGGTTACCACCCACTTGCCAAGTGTAATTTTTAAAATGCCAAACTAGCCTCCTTCGTTCTTATATGCTTTGAAAACGTATATTTTCTTGCATTTGGCTACAATTCTTCATCTTAAATAGCTATGATATTCACATATAGGTCGTGAAATCATGCTACATTATTATATCTCATTATTTAACACATTGCTCTTCAGGTTCCCTAAAACTGTTCCCCCTCAGAGACCAATGGTTCGACTCTAGGCATAATCATGTGCCTGGTCTTCTCTGATGAGACCTGAGTTCGATGCCAGACTGCCGTGACTGATTGGGCACAATATATAAAAATCAATGTAACGTGATAGTTTATCTGTGGGTATGTCTGTGGGTATGTCTCCTATGCGTTCATATACCATTCATCCGATTGCGATGAAACTTGGGTGAGATGTTGAGTACACTCCAAGGAAGGTTTCTGACTTAGTAAATCCATTTTACAATAGGTAGCGCACGCGTAGATTCAACAAATGAGTGACGATGCGCGAAGCGTTTCAAACAAGTCCTGTATGTGCTCATATACCATTCGTCCGATAGCGATGAAACTTGGGTGAGATGTTGTATACACTTACCTGAAGGTTTCAAAATTAGTGAATACATTTCACAGTAGATTGCGCACGAGTAGATTCAACAAATGAGCGACGACACGCAAAGTGTTTCAAAAAAGTCCCGTATGCATTCATATACCATTCGTCCGATAGCTATGAAACTTGCGTAAAATGTTGTGTACACTTCAGGGAAATTTTCTGGCTTAGTAAATCCACTTTACAATAGGCAGCGCACGAGTAGATTCAACAAATGGGCTACGACGCGCGAAGCATTTCAACAAAGTCACGTATACGTTCATATACCATTCTTCCGATAGCGATGAAACTAGGCTGAGATGTGTGCACTCCAGGGAAGGTTTCTGGCTTAGTAAATCCCTTTAAAAATAGGAAGAGCAGGAGCAGAATCAACAAATGAGCGACGACGCGCGAAGTTTTTCAACAAAGTCCCATATAAGGTCATATACCATTCATCCGATAGCGATGAAACTTGGGTGAGCTGTTGTGTACACTCCAGGGAGGGTTTCTGGCTTAGTACATCCATTTTACAATAGGTAGCGCAGCAGTAGATTCAACAAATGAGCGATGACACGCGAAGCGTTTCAACAAAGTCCCGTATAAGGTCATATACTATTCGTCTGACAGTGATAAATGTTTGGTGAATTGTTGTGTACACTCCAGGAAAGGTTTCTGGCTTAGTTAATCCATTTTACAAGACGAAGCGCACGTTTAGATTCAACAAATGAGTGACTACGCGCGAAGCGTTTCGACAACGTCCCGTATACGTTCACATACCATTCATCCGATTGCGATGAAACTTGGGTGAGATGTTGTGTACACTCCAGGGAAGGTTTCTGGCTGAGTACATCCATATTACAATAAGTAGCGCAAGAGTAGAATCAACAAATGAGCGACGACACGCGAAGCGTTTCAACCATGTCCCGTATGCATTCATATACCATTCGTCCGATAGCTATGAAACTTGGGTGAGATGTTGTGTACACTTCATGGAAGGTTTCTGGCTTAGTAAATCCACTATACAACAGGCAGCGCACAAGTAGATTAAACAAATGAGGGACGACGCGCGAAGCGTTTCAACAAAGTCCCGTATAAGGTCATACACCATTCTGCCATTAGCGGTGAAACTTGGGTGAAATATGGTGGACACTCCAAGGAAGGTTTCTGGCTTAGTAAATACATTTCACAGTAGGTAGCACACGAGTAGATTCGACAAGTGAACGACGACACGCGGAGCGTTTCAATACACTCCCCTATGTCTTCATATCCCATTAGTCCGATAGCGATGAAACTTGGGTGAGATGTTGTGGACACTTACGTGACGGTTTCTAACTTAGTAAATACATTTTACAGTAGGTAGCGCACGAGTAGATTCAACAAATGAGTGACGGGGCACGAATCGTTTAAACAAAATCCGGTATGCGTTCATATACTATTCATCCGATTGCGATGAAACATTGATCAGTTATTGTGTACACGCCAGGGAAGGGTTTCGACTTAGTAAATCCATTTCACAATAAGTAGCGCAAGAGTAGATGCAACAAATGGGTGCCGACGCGCGAAGCGTTTCAACAAAATCCCCTATTGGGTTCATATAACCTTCTTCGATTGCGATGAAACCTTGACGAGTTACTGTGTACACGCCAGGGAAGGGCTTCGACTTAGTAATACATTTCTCAATAGGTAGCGCACGAATACATTCAACAGATGAATGACAGCACACGAATCGTTTAACCAAAACCCCGTATACGTGCATATACCATTTATCCGATTGCGATGAAACATTGATGAGTTATTGTGTACACGCCAGGGAAGGGTTTCGACTTAATAAATCCATTTCACAATTGGTAGCGCACGAGTATATGCAACAAATGGGTGACGACGCGCGAAGCGTTTCAACAAAATCCCCTATGCGTTCATATAACCTTCTTCGATTGTGATGAAACCTTGATGAGTTATTGTGTACACGCCAGGGTAGGGTTTCGACTTAGCAAATTCATTTCTCAATAGGTAGCGTACGAGTAGAATCAACAAATGAGTGACAGCGCACGAATCGTTCAAGCAAAATCCCGTATACGTTCATATACCATTCATCCGATTGCGATGAAACTTTTGAAAGTTGTTGTGCACGCTCCCACGATTGATTCTAAATTAGAAAATCCATTTTACGATAGCATAGGGGCAGTTAACGGAAATTGAAAAACATGTTGTGTATCCAAAAGCACTTCAAAAAACAGAATTTCAACGCCAACACTTTCTTTGATTGGCATTGCAACGCATGCCGGGTACAGCTTGTAATTATTATAATATAATTAATTTTATTTGCTTGTATCCGGAGTGGTACTAATGCAATACAAACAGATCCCGCAAACGATACTGAACTCTATTATTCTCCCCTCCTATTAGGCTGTAGTCACATCGAGGGGAAACTAATAGTGTTGAGTATCGATTGCAGGATATGCTTTCAGTGCATTAGTAGGCCTACCATACAGGATGCGTGCAGAGAAATATCGACCTTCCTGATAAAAACGTTAGTTGGGCTGCATAGAACAATATAATTAGGGGCAGCAGATTCACCTGGTTTATTACACATTAATATGGCATTTCTCACTTTGTGTTGGCAGAATTGCCAGAACGCAAAACAGCCAGAGGCGGCCTTATATCTAAGCACGTTTATAATCAAGAGTGACGAATCAATTAATCCATGATCCTAGCAGTCAGGCTTCATCCACCGTGCTGTTGACATTTCGCTTAAGTAATGCGCAAGCAATCGTTTTGAGCTCGGTTCAGCTACGTGCGGGGTGTCTAGCCAACACCTTCTAATAGAAGGTAAAATAGAACAATACTGACCTTGAGAATTCACCACAAACCACCCAAGCTGTATCACCTCTCAAGCTGTGTTATGTGACTTACCGTAAGTTCTCATCACGCAACTGGTCTTGTTAGGAGTCGGAATCATAATAGCATCGTCCAAGCATTGGCATTCATGTTCATTACACTTAGTATTAGTAAAGTGTCCATAGCAAGGATCCAACGTGTTACAGTAGTCTCCTATTCCTGAAATATTAATAATGATGATAATAATAATATAATAATAATAATACTAATAATAATAAACATTAAAGCAGACATGCCAGATGAAAAATGTAGGAGATGTCATCGCGAATCGGAGAACAACCAGCATATTATCACAGGGGGCTGTACAACAATTTCATCTACGTACTACTTGAAGAGGCATGACCAAGTAGCCAAGATAATCCACCTGAACTTGGCAAAGAAGCACTCCTTAAGTAATAATGTTCTGCCTTATTATCAAAACATTCCTGATGCTGTTCTGGAGAACGATACACACAAGCTACTCTGGGACAGGTCAGTGATCACAGATAGACCTAAGTTATATCAGCAAATAGGCCAGACATTATCCTTATTGATAAAGTGCAGAAAAAACTCTTCTAATAGACATCGCAGTCCCTCACTCACATAATATCCAGCACAGTTATGCTGAGAAAGTGACGAAATACATGCCTCTGGCTGAAGAGATCCGACAGATGTGGCGACAGGAATTTGTCACTGTATTGCCTATCATAATCTCTTCCACAGGTATCATACCGAAGTCGCTGAAGGCCAACCTCAATAAAGTGAGGCTTCATCATAATCTGGATACCAGTATGTAGAAAGTAATTATTTTAGAGACCTACTCCATGGTTTGTTCGTTCCTCAACCTACCAATATAGAGAACTCCACTCCATCTTGCAACAAATGCCGATGAAATGGTGAATTGTACCCAATGATATGGTGAACATATGAGTAATAATAATAATAATAATAATAATAATAATCATCATCATCATTAAGGCAGACATGCCAGATGAAAAATGTAGGAAATGCCATCGTGAATCGGAGACCATCCAGCATATTACAGGGGTCTGTACAACAATTGAAGAGGCATGACCAAGTAGCCAAGATAATCCACCTGAACCTGGCAAAGAAGCACTCCTTAGGTAATAATGTTCTGCCTTATCTCTATATATAACAGTAGTTCCGTAAAGAACTATATAGCCTATTACCCTACTTTCAATTTTTGCAAAAAATGAAAGTAGACTTATGAGATCTACACAGGGCCAAAAATTGTGTGTTTGTTTGTGTGTGTGTGTGTGTGTGTGTGTGTGAGAGAGAGAGAGAGAGAGAGAGAGAGAGAGAGAGTGTGTGTGTACTCTGTATGTCTGCCCCCCCCCCATCAATTCAAACACGGTGAAACCGAATTGAACGAAATTTGGTACAGAGTTAGCACCAGCAAAGGGCACCTCAGTGTCATATTTTATATCGCCGCCATCTTTACCAAAACTGAATGGCGGCCACTCAAACGTTCAAACCGTAAAATCAAATTACGATTAAACTAATCATCAGATCTCAACCAAATTTGGTAACAACATACATTTATATAGGACGCGTCTTTCACCCAAACTACAAGGTCATCAGCCGTGGTATTTAAGGATGGCGGCCGTGTGAATTATGCAACCATTATAATGAATAGCTTAAGACTCACCAATTCCGATTATGGAGCCAGGGTGGTTTAAGCTATCCTGAAGGACGTGATCCGTTATTTATTATAATTTAATATTTAATATTTAAAAGAGCTGAGCCGTCTCTGTCACATGACAAGATGGCAGCTGACCTGTGTTGCCTGTCCTATATTTCAGTAGTTTGAGTATGTTGTATGCGATATACCTTACTGATAAAAATAATATAAACTTTGTTTGAAATGATTTATAATGAAGATGCACTTCAGTAAGAAATCGTGTTTTTTAAGACAATATTTGCTAACACCTTGTATATAATATGTCAGTTAATAACACTCTGGTGTTAAGGATATCGTTAGCTCTGTGCTAGCGCGTTAGTCTCTCACGCGGTTGACTGGGGATCGAATAATAATACAGTTAACTTTCATTTCTTGAATTCTTTTACGAATGATGTGCACGAGCCCTTTACACAGATACTGAATAAAATACCATTTAGCTCATAGGAGAGGCTAATGTATACAGTCGTTTATTAATAAAATCACAGCCCCAGCATCGCACATAAACAGAAGACATTAGGAAAAGGAGAATAGAAGAACTAGATATACGTTGTCATCAACCACAGCCATCACAATGCCTCTGTACAGTGCTGTCCTCGTGTGGGTTACGTGGGTAACATTGTTCCAAACTTTCCGCTGTGTAAATACCTGTCCTCTTGATGTATGGCAATTTTGTAATACCGGTAGTTCAACTATTAGCCACGACCGCGCTCTGATTACCTTTAGGGGGGTGGGGAGTGGTGGCTCAGCGGTCTAGCTGTATGCCTCTCACCAAGGCGGTCCGGGTTCGATTCCCGGTCAATGCATGTGAGATTTTCGAAGTGAAATGCCATGTCCTGTGGTTCGGATTCCACGTAAAAAGGAGGTCCCGTGGCTCATATTCACAAGATTCACGGTCACGTAAAACTACAATCTTCCTTCCTGATTACCTTTAAACACTGCCAGCTGGATCACCTCCCTCCTGGCTACTTTAAACTGCCTGCTCATTGAACACTCAGAGGCGTACAAGATAAATATTAATTCACTGCTAGGTTGCAGCACCAACCTACTGTGATTGGCGCGGATATTTTAAGGGGAAGATACCCAAAACGAAGTATTCTTAAGTTTGGAGACTTAATATCGAGATTAACGGACGTGAATGCATTACAATAAGTCAGTAGTTTTGTTATTCAATCATCATAAAGTATATAATATTGATTTTGACACTTACTGGCTAATTAGCAATGTAAAAGAAAACAAACCATACATGGTGGTAGACATGATTGTTTTAGGGATGAGGACAAAGAGTCATAAGTATACCCATACATTTAGGAGAAAGTAGGTTATATGTTCTTTGCTGAGCATCTTGTTTTCATATATCCTACCTATATTAATCGCCGCTATCAACATACAAATTTTCAGTTTGATTGCTGTAATAGATTCGTAGATATTGCGAACTGTCTAAATATTTTGGATGATCACCATGTTGGATTTTTATACATGTAGGTCTTAGAGTTGTGTACTATTACATGAAGATTATTGTGTAATTGTAGTATTCAAACTTCAATCGCATGATTAGGACACAAGAAATAAAAACGAGAATTTAAAATTTCGCAGAGCTGCCATCTTGTGGTTATGAAAACAATTAAAATAAATTAGATGCCGGTGGATTAAAATTTGTATACGCATTTACCATACACTGCGCTCGGATGATTAAATAGCGAGATACGTCCATTTAATTTTTTATATTTTGCGTCGCCGCCATATTGGATTTGTGATCACCAGGTTATTGAAAGCCTCATTGGTGAACTTATGGCCATAGCCTCACTCAACATACAAAATTTTAGTTTGATTTCTGTCATAGATTAATAGATATTGAGAATCGTCTAAATATTTCGGTTGGTCGCCATGTTATATTTTTATATATGTAGGCCATAGAGTTATGTACTATTAGATGACCATTATTGTGTAGGTTCATTATTCAAATGTTCACTTCGATACAATGATTAATACACAAGAAATAGAAACGTAATTTTGAAATTTCGCACAGCCGCCATCTTAAGGTTATGTAAACAATTGAACTAAATTGGATGCCAGTGCATTACAATGTTTATAAACATTTACTTTACCATATTTCACTGAGCTCAGATGGTTAAAAATCGCGAGAAAAGTCTATTAAAATGTTTCAACTTCCTTTGGCCGCCATGTTAGTTTAGTACTTTACAGGTTTTTGAAAGTAACATAGACAAACTTGAAGTAGTGCCCTTTATTACCATACAAAATTTCAGGGCGATATCAGTAATAGTTTCGGAGAAATAGAATGCCGGTGAAATATTCGCACAGCCGCCATCTTAAGGTTATGAAAACAATTTAACTAAATCAGATGCCAATGCATTACAATGTGTATAAACATTCACTGTACCAAGTTTCATTGCGTTTGGATGCTTAAATTGCGAGAAAAGTCTATTTAAAAGTTTCAACTTCACTTGGCTGCCATGTTCGTTTTGTAGTTAACCGGTTTTTGAACTTCCAGTAGTGCCCTTTATCTCCGTACAAAATTTCAGTGTGATACCGGTATTAGTTTCAGAGATATAATAATAAATAGAATAGACGAGCAATGAACTGTAGAACTGTAAGCATGTTTTATTTACCATCGAACGTATCTTGATTGTTATATCGGTTGTCCCGGATACAGCCAAAGAAAATCTAAATTATACATAAGACTTAAAATACCAGTAAAACATTAGTACAATAGTTGCCAACATACCACCCACCAAAGGGCATCTGGCCTTTAAAAGAAAAGAAACAAAACAATTATGTTCAGCATTAAATTGCATTAGTGGATATGCATAGATGTCACTTCTCGATTGGAAGGACACACAGTTTGTGGATAGGTCTCTTCAGTACACCAGACTTACATCGTACCGAAGCTACGCGCACAAGGCCATCGACGCCAGGATGAACTGATTCGATTACTCCATATCTCCAACAGAGTGGTGGTAAATTGTCCTCCTTGATGAGAACAACATCACCTGGTCAGAGATTGGGATGTTCTTTAGTCCATTTATGACGTTGCTGGAGTGTATTCAGATACTCCTTTGACCGTCGTTCCCAAAGGTGAAAGCGTTGAGTAGCCATTTCCTTTGATTTCCCAAGTTGCTGGTGATCCTTTTTCGTTTTGATATGTTCCTGGAAATGATGTTCGCACCCTTTTTCTTGAAAAGAGTAAACAATTTGGTATATTTCGTCGAGTTGCCAGAACTTCTGAATTTGACCTTCCAAGGTGAGGTCATTGCGAAGAAGAAACGTTTGATTTTGCCGCAATTCCACTTGGGGCGTTGGTTTTTATGTAATTACCACTGAGAATCCAGCCGAGGTGTGTGTTTTGCAACACTGGGTAACTACCTGAGCGATTCTTATGTTCCATCTTCAGAAGCTGCATAAAAACAGATGCTCCAATAAGCAGATCTGATCCTTGTGGTATGTAAAAAGCTTGGATCTGCTAAGGAGATGTCTCTAGGTAAGTACCAACCTTCATGAGGAATGCATGAGGCCGGTATGTTTCCTGTTGGTTTCGGGAGTACAATGCAGTCAATGCTGAAGCTGTAGGCATTTACTGTAGAATATACTTCTAGGCTCACTGTAGAATCAGAATCTGAAGAAAGATCTCCAATGGATTGAAGTATTGTGTGGTGTTTCTGCCTTTTCAAGTGAAGTTGCTGAACAATCTTTTCCGAGACGAAGTTGCTCTGAGAACCATTATCGAGGATAGCTCGAACTGTATGAAATCTTCCTTTAGAGTATTTGACCTTGACAAGGGCCGTACTTAATAACACTTGAGTTTTGGGTTGAAGTTTCATCGAATGGTAACTAGATTGCGGATTGATATTTTCTTGTGCTTGGGCTGTTGATAACATACTAGCTTGGGGTTTAGGGAAACCTCCTATCATCATGCAACAAGGTATGATGCCGCTTACTGCATTGTTTGCACGTTGCCTTGGATGGATATGCGCTCCATTTGTGTGATAAACTAAGACAATTGCTACATATGTTGTTATCTCTTGTAATTTTAAACCTGTCATGGATGCCTTTCCGTAGAAATTCTGGGCAAGCATAGAGTTTATGTGCGCCTCTACACATGAAACACTGACTACTGGTAGATACATAAGATTGATGTTGTAGAGTTAATCGTGGATTTGTCCTGGGATGATTGCTCTAAGATTAGTGCTAGGTGCTCCAGTAATGGTGCAAAGCTGCAAAGTTTGACAACGCCTTTCTAAAAAAGCTGATGATTTCGTTGAATTCCACTGAATCTGAATGAGCATGTTCGGTTTCAAATTCTAACCTTAGTTTTTTATCTAGTCGTGAGAGCAGTAACTCGTTAAGCAGCAGATCTAAAATGCTTGGTTGAGGATAGGGGCTTTAAGGGCGTTTACACTTCCTTGGAATGTGTTGATCAGCTGGCGTACTTCACTCCAGTGCTTCACTCCACTGCCAGCTGGATCGCACCCCTCCTGGTTGCTTTAGACTGCCTGCCCATTCGAGGATTACAGCATTGGTTAATGCGTACAACCTCGTTTTAAATTAAGTCGCTAGGAGCAGCACCAAGTCACTGCGACAGACATAAGTTTTGTATTGATGTTAATGGCGAATTCGTGTTTTGGAATGCTTTTTGTGAGATTTTATAATGGAGTACTGCTGCGTGCCCTTTTGTAAATCAGAACAGGGCAAGCTAGAATACCGGGGAATATAATTTCATGGGTTACCATCGAACAATTCACTGCGTGAGAAGTGGTTACGCGCAATTTCCCGAGAAGGTGACAAGAGAGGAAACAATTGTGTGCCTCCCGATCGCTCTGTTGTTTGTAGTCTTCATTTTCTTCATGAGAGCTTCAGAGAGAATTGTAAATATAGGAAATTAAAGTAGGATCCGTACCAAGTGTTTTCCCAGAATACCCGTCGTATAAACAACTCGTCAAGGAGCCTGCAAGGAAGAGAAGGAGAACGAGCTCGCCATCAGTCACTGATACCATAGAAGATGATCCTTATAGAACTGACATAAAAGAAGATGGGATAACAGCTGACAGTGTGAAATTTTGTCATGTTGGTGTTCAAACACATGCCAGTGAAAGTGAAAAGGAAGATGAAATTCGAAATCTAAAAACTGTCACTAATAGGCTTCGAGTGAAAATGTATAGACTGGAATGAAAGATAAAAGCAATTGAGGAGGAATCACAGAAAATAAAGGAAAAAATCCAGAACAGTAGTGAAATTAAGTCCATCAGCATAGCAAGAAAGTCTGCAGAAGTTGGTAACCACATGGCTATTTATCTCATGGACCAAATCCATAATTTTCATAAGCAACGCCCTCAGTGGTCTGAGCAAACGCTTCGACATTGTATATGCTGGAGATAGCATCTCCCAAAATGTATAAATTTGCTCGCAGATCCAAACTTGTTCAAGCACCCTCACGCAGTACATTAGACAGGTATTTAGGAACAGTTAAATGTGGTGTTGGTGCTTCTCCTTTGGTAAAGGAAAGACTAAAAGCAGAAGCAGCAAATTTAGAAGAGATACAGAAAGTTGCTTCTCTCATCTGTGATGAAATATCGATCAAGGAGAGATTTCTGTACAACAAAGAGGAAGATATGTTTTGTGGGCTTGTTGAAGCAGAAGGTGTATATAATGAAGGAATTGGACCAAATCCTGTGTTGGCAAACAAGCTTTAGTGTTTTGTTATTCATGGACTATCCAAGAAATATACCATTCCTGCAGCATATTTTATGGTAAAGAACCTGCAAGGAAACGACCTCTTTGTTCTTGTGCAACAAGTTTTAAGAGCAGTTGAGGAATGCGGGTTTTTTGTACTTCGACTTGTGAGAGACAATCACCGAACAAATGTGTCTATGTTCAAGAAATTTGGTGCCGAAGAGCTAACATCTTGCGTGAAACATCCATGTGAACCTTCGAGACCACTATTTTTAATTAAGTTTTGATTACTGTCATATCATCAAAAACATTAGGTCTCAGTTCTTAGATCATGACATGGCAGACAGTACAGGTATCATAACTTCAGGATACATAAAGGAACAGTATAGATTACAGAGAAATTTAACAGTGAAAGCAGTCAGGTATGTTACCCGGAAGCATGTTGAACCAAGTTCATTTGAAAAGATGAACGTACTGCGTGCTGTTCAGGTATTTTCACCACCAATGATTGCAACGATAGAGTTCATTAAAGACAATCAGTTGCGTTTGGCTTCACGAGTTGATTTTTTCCCTGGCTGGACCTACTGTACGCTTTATGATGAATGTGCACAAATATTTTATTATGCATGACATCAGTGATAGTTCACAGCATTTAAGACACAACAAGCCAGACAGCATGATGTTTTGTTCTGCTGCTGATGAGCGCCTTCAATGTCTGAAAAATGACTTGTCAGTATGTAAGAGAAGTGCAGCGGAATCCAAAAAAGTCAGTCTAAAGGGACTTACAAAGGAGACCTGTGAAGCCATCCTGTTCACCGCAGAATCAACGGCTTCATGTATTGTCCACTTGTTGGAGAATGGTTTCTTCTACGACCTAACCCGGAAGTTTTCAGGAGATCCTGTTGAAGCCATGATCAGTGCAGTACGAATGGGAGGAGGGAACAATGTCATGACTGACTCAGAATGCCATCAAGAGGATATTGAAATCTGGTCTTATGATTTCATCTGCAGGACCTAATATTGCTCATAACCAACTTCCTAGCGGTGACTTAATGCATACATCTTGTAAGCCTGTGAGTGTCGAATGGGCAGGCAGTTTAAAGCAACCAGGAGGGGTGGCCTGAACATGGATGCTGGTGCCACGTGACCCACTCAGCCAGTAAAAACGAGACCACAATATTATTGTCGTCACTGTCTTAATACGCTGCCGAAGTGACGCGCCTAGCAACCGTATGGGCGCAGCCACATTGGGCCCAAACAAACTGGTTGCTAGGTTTTTTATACATAGGAAGCTGGATTAACCCTCCGCTGTGTCTTGAATTTTGTGGATAAATAGGCGTAATATGCGTGAAATAAGGCAAACGCCTCCCGAGAAGATCATCTACAGTGTTGGAGCTACAAAATACAAGTGAAATTTTATGGATAAAGTACGAGAATTTTGCGAGATAGTATCAATAAAGTTGAACTCACTCCTGAGACAAGAATTGCATGGCGGGTACTACAAATTATAAATATTTATTTATAATATAATTTAGTGGATACAGTATATCTAATATAGAGATATATTTAGGACATATATTGAACCCTTTATCCACAGGCTGTATAAAGGATTCTAATAATTATACATCATCTTTTGATACATTTCTACAGACAGCAGATATGAGAGCCAGACGGCGTTGGGTAATATTGAGAAATCAGTGGCCGAGAGGACACAATGGTTTAAGCTCCTGTGGTATTTTAGGAAGAAGCATAAATATTCTTGACACACAGGACAGGTGCAACTTTTAGCGCGGAGACGGCTTGGGCACGCACATTATGGCCTGTTGCTATGAAGGTTGGCGCCAAGAAGAAAATCGAATGCTACGAGGCAATTGGTCAATCATCATGTTAACCACTCCCTACTGCAGAAATACATGTAAAAGCGCGCAAAGACATACAAGAGTCTGGGCCAATAATATCAAGACGCCTTGTTTTAGCGGCAACTCGGCTTTATAACGCTTCCTGGTAAATTAACGCGGGAGTTATCTACAGATTAATTCCACGATCGATTCGAGACGGTTACAGCATAATCGTAACCTCCACACTGCTACGAACTCACTGATACCGATCGCATGCTAGTCTGATAATTATTATGGAATATTTTCTCATAAATCCCCTTCCACACATACCCTAGTCAGTTTCATTTATAAGGATCCAGGATGCTTCGATAGATCACTTATTTTCGTGCGTCTGAGGACGTAACGTTCACTCACTTATTTTTGTGCGTCTGAGGACGTAACGTTCGCACTCTTTAATTTGTGCGTCTGAGGACGTGACGTTGATTTTTATTTGAACATGGAACAATTTCGTCAAGTTATAAGTGTAACTTCAGTGATTTATTTGTAGTCCCATCACTACCAGTAGGACTAGTTCATCGAAATAATTCACCAAATAGATTGTTAAGGAATATAGTACTTGATAGGTGAATGTAGTAGGAAATATATCGTGTGTGTATCTGACAAAACTTTATTTAATTCAGCACGAGATGGCGTCTAGGAAGGAGACCGGATCTTGGAACCAGCAGGGCATTTGCCAGAAGATGTTGATGACGAGATAAACATCTTAAAGGAGATGGCTGCAGACGTTTCCTTGACGCTGTTTTTAAAGGATTGAGTACAAATGAATTTATTTATTTATTAAATCAGCTATGGTATTATGGGACATATTTTGTAGATATTTGTTTGCTTGTTTGGTAATGTAGATTATTAGTTCTTGTTTACTGACACATTAAATATGGGACAAGCCGAGCGTTGTGTAATTTGTAAATATTGTGATTTGTGTTTGTTCAACTTTACGGGGCAACGCGCAGCTCGTGCTCACTTTCGCTCGCGTAAATCGCGGTCAAGCATTATTATTCGGAGGTATGCCTTATAACAGAAATGGAACTGAATTAATTTTGAGATTAAAAATAGAATTTGGAGGGTAAAGATTATTGTGAGTAGAATTTTATGACGGATCGGGATTATTTTGATAGTTGCTTTTTCAGCAGATCTGAACGGGATGTCACTTTGCACCCGAGTTTTTGTTGTGTATTTTTTTTTAATGTGTCAATGGACGCAATTTTGTTGATCTGTTTTGAGCCGACCCGGTGGTAAGTGTATGAGAGTCAGTCCAAGCTTTTGGTGCGTAGTGTGATTTTTATGATGTGCTAGCGAGAATATATCATGGTGAATATTCTGACTTACTCCACGTCAGCCTAGTTCATGACCTCGCGAGGCTGGACTTGTGGTATATATTTGTGTTTTCTTGCCATCCAGGGGATGAGTGAGATATGTTTGCGTTTCCAGAGGGGAACGCGCACCTGGCTTGAGCGACTGAGAGAGATAATTGAGGCAGCATGACTCATACAAGAAGGGCGCGCTCAAATCAGATAACGTGACTTGTCATTAGTAACAGGCCTGGTTCCTGTTCTTCAATTTAAGACGTTGTTTAAATTCACAAAACCTGATCGGTTATAATGAGTATTGATTGATTAAATGGGTGCTGTCCATAGTTGTAAGGTAGCTTCCAAAAATCCTGTTTGTCTGGCGTTTTATATAAATGTAAACATAGTTTTTCAGCCGTTAGGCTTGTATTTTGTTGTTGTTGGTTCAATTTGTGTGTGTTTATTTTACGCGTTCAATGACCCGTGTCAACCTAGGGTGCGCGAGGCTATGTTCCCTTGTCGTGATGAGAGCGTTTTTGCCTATTTCTGGCATGCTCTTTTTGTTCATTTATGTGCTCTGGCACCAGTAGAATCTCAGGGAGATTCTTCATCTTTTTGTAGTATTAGATCTTGCATGTGTCAGTAGTAATTATAGTGTATTAATTAAGGGTGGGTCCCATAGCCATAGTGTGATTTAAAAGATGCAACTCCGTGAGTAACATGACTGTTTCAGTTGTAAACGGACTCGCATCAGTACTCAGTTTCTTATTAATGAGCAGTACACCACACATTATATAACTTCTTGACCAGGAAAAATGGACTTGTATCCATATGTTGACGAGCGAGTTCTTACAGCTCAAAGTTTATGTTATGATTTATTATTTTGAGTGAAGCTGTATTCACATTGTCTTGTTGTGACGAGCGAGTTCCTACCGCTCAGTGTTATCATTAATATTATTCATTAAGGGGTTAAAAGTCAGGGAGGATTTCTTTTATTTATTATTATTATTATTATTATGCACATAATTTTTCAGTCATTACATTTCTTTTATCCTACTTGTTATTCATTTTATTTCTAGTATAGCCTCTGTCATGGACCTTTCTATTCATTAGAGCATGTTGTTTTTAAGCGAACTTTGCTGTATAACGCAGTCAGGACTGAACACGACCCCGTAGATGAATCTTGAGAAAACCATGTTTTATTGAAAGGTGCAATATATCCCATAAAGGGGTTTTTGGTTCATGTGGGGAGTGTTGTTGTAATTAAATATGATCTGTACTATAAGTATTATAAACGACAACCTACATAACCTTACAGCTGATTCACTAACAGCAATAAATTTTCTCCTACAACTTTTCTGAGTGGTGAATTTTTACTTAATTTATTTAAGCAGTGAATCGTGTTTCCAAATAACAATTAGGCCTATCCCAGACTGAAAATGTCTGCCTAAATATTTTATTTTTTTCACTTTCAGAAAACAATTATCATGTACCAGTAGCCTAGGCCTACACCCTGCAACGAAGATACAGTATGTACTGTACCGTACAGTGAGAGTATTCAAGCCAATGAATACTGCTTATTTCTGAAGTGATGGAGTGGCTAGTCTTGTCGTGATTGTCAGGGAAGTTTCAGTGAAAAAGTCAGTGGTGTCAAGAAATGAGGTGATGAGGATAGTGGTGAACTAGGCTACCATGGCATTAAGTCAAGATTGTTAGAAAATGTTTTAATCGGTTCAGCATGAAATATTAGTGAAAACGTTAGTGGTGCTATATAGTTATGAATAAAAGTGGAAATGCGTGTACTTAGTCAGTTTCTTGTGCACTAACTTACTTATCTGGACAATTTTTCAAACATTGGACAGTAAAATTAGGCTAGTGCAATGAAGTTATGGCATGCTACAGTATTGTACATTTATTATGAGTTATAATAAAACTATATTACTATAGAGGCTTAATACTTAACTGCTATGTTTATATCAAACATCTGTAATGGATATCAGTAAGTACTGGTATATTATTGGGAAGTAGGCTACTCCCCTGCGATTCAACTTACAAGCTCCTGCAGAAGTATGGATGTGTTTTTCACCCCTCAACATAGGTCTTTTTATTATTGAGCAACTGAGTTTAATTGGAGTTGTAACAGGTCGTTTTATCACAGGTTGTGGTGAATTATGTAATACGGTACCAAATGGCAGGTAGGTGGTGTTGGTGGTTGCCCCATTATATAGAATGAGGTAGGACGATAGGCCTTAATTGTAGACTTCTCTAACCTGTTAGTGAGCACACAGGTTAGGCTTTGTTAATTTGATTCGTTTTCAAACAAACGCGGCGTTGTGTTAAGCACACAAATTGTATTGAGATGCAGTCTTTTTTTCTCCTAAAGCCGTTGATGAGATTTGGCCTAAACTCTAGTGCAAAATATTTTAAACTGTTCCTTTATGCATTGATAGACCTTCTTTTAAAGTTCATTTAATTCGTCACTTACTTGTAGGGCCAACGGTACTTTATTTTCCCTAGTATTGATCATTCATACGGGACGAGATTCACAATTTCCAGAAATGTTATATTTTTATGGTATATTACAGGTTAGAGAAGTCTACAATTAAGGCCTATCGTCCTACCTCATTCTAAATAATGGGGCAACCACCAACACCACCTACCTGCCATTTGGTACCGTATTACATAATTCACCACAACCTGTGATAAAACGACCTGTTACAACTCCAATTAAACTCATTTGCTCAATAATAAAAGGACCTATGGTGAGGGGTGAAAAACACATCCATACTTCTGCAGGAGCTTGTAAGTTGAATCGCAGGGGAGTAGCCTACTTCCCAATAATATACCAGTACTTACTGATATCCATTATCTTTTTGGAAGCCTTCATAGGGAGGTTAAGGCTGCTTGAGCTTTTAGTTCTCGTAGTGAAGTGGTGCAGTTGCACCTTATATAAAGGGAGGTGGCGCGCAGTTCGTCACTCCTGTGGGGGTCCGGGCGGGGACACCAAGAGCCCGCCGATGAGCCTAGCTTGGTGTCCTAGGCGAAACCCCACACAAGACACGGCACAAACCTAGAAGAATTGCTGAGTTTTTATATTTTTATGTTTTCACTTAATTTAGTTAAATATTGTAGGCCACATCTCTACGACTTATGCTCTAAGACGTAATGTGCATCCCGTACGCAATATTTTACAACTTTATTAAACAACTGTGTTAATTTACTGTGAAAATATACTTTTCTATGCTTTCTTGCCTCTGGACATCCATGCATGTACAGTTTTATACGATACAAATAGGAAATAATGACGGCTCGAAGACGAAGCAAGCTACGAGGGAGCCATGTTGTATTACTCCAGTTGCTTAGCAACGGAGCGGAAGTGACGTCGACTTCGGCAGCGTATAGAGCCTCTGACTGTAAGCGACAACCAGTGATAAAGCCGCGGCGATCACAGTGGGTTGGTGCTGCAACCTATCTTGTACGCTTCAGAGTGTTGAATGGGCAGGCAGTCTAAAGCAACCAGGAGGGGTGCGATCCAGCTGGCAGTGCTTCACTCTCAGTCGAGCTTGGTTTGGTTGATGAGTCAATAATTTGCCTGATGTGTTCAGCGGCGATTAACTTTGGTGAATGATAGCGATTGACTAAAACTTTGTAGGCTCCTGGGAAATTAGCGTCCGAAATACTAATATTTTTTATGCAATCCTTTGCTTCGTCCTTCAAAGAAGAAAGCAAGTAATGGTATTTTTCTATGTTGGATAGGTCATTGTTATTGACTACTAAACCTTCGAATGTGTCCTTAAAATGTAACCAGCTGGTTAGGATTCCGCTAAAAGTAGGGAGATTGATTTTAGGGAGTTCAATATTCCTTGACATACCGTGCGATGATTGAGAGTGCATTTCTTCATTAACGAATATGGTTTGTTGACTGCATGCCTTCTTCAATGTAGCTTCCAGAAGGTCAATAAGGTCTTCGAGCTCTTCACGGTATGAGGCGTGAGCTTCACCGTTTTCATCATCATGCAATTCTAACTCGCATTGAACTTGTTTCAAGTCTTCGCTGATGGTGATCAGTCTATTAAGTTTAATTAGAATGAGATTGGCATCCACAGAATTTATTTCGTTGTTCACAAAGTTTTGTATACGGGTCACGCTAGCCCTTAATATGGATCGCTTCTTAATTAATATTCAGCTGTTGGCATCCTCCATGATTATGTGTTGCAGTCGTTCCGTAAGAGAAGCTAGAATAGACTATATTTACTTCTAATGTCTCTTTCACGGATAGTGGTTATTCTGAGCTAGTACGTAACTTCTTTGATACATCAAGAAGGCTTAGGAAGTTTTACGAGATTTTGAGATGGTTTGTGTAGTTTTACTAGGGTCGTGTTGATCGCTAGGTTATGTTGCTTATGTACTTACTATTTGTACGACATCGAATAGATTTATATGTAGGTGACTGTAATCCAATGTGTATTTGTAACTTACGTTAGGAGCCGGTTTGTAGGAGTTTGATGCCGGTGAAATATTTCGCACAGCCGCCATCTTGAGGTTATGTAAACAATTGAACGAAGTTAGATGTCGGTGTATTACAATGTGTATAAACATATACTTTACCAAGTTTCAATGCGTTTGGTTGGTTAAATCGCGAGAATCGTCTATTTAAAAGTGGCAACTTCGCTCGGCCGCCATGTTGGTTTTGTAGTTACCAGGTTTTCAAAAGTCACATAGGTGAACTTCTAGTAGGTCCCTTTATCACCGTACAAAATTCCAGGGTGATATCGGTAATATTGAATGCTAGTGAAATATTTCGCACAACCGCCATGTTGGTGAGACGTAACAAAATTTGAAGGGCACGGTCGTCCGGAATAGTGCTATGAACTTACCGAGTTTCATTGAAATCGCTCCAGCCGTTTAGATTTTATTAGGGGCACACACACACGCACACACACACACACACACACACACACAGATACACAGACAAAAGGTGATCTCATAAGCCTATTTTTAGCCTACTATCGATTTTTGCAAAAAATGAAAGTAGACTTATGAGATCAACACAGGGCGAAAAAAGTGTCTGTCTGTGTGTGTGTGTATGTATGTGTGTGTGTGTGTGTGTGTGAGTCTGTGTGTGTGTGTGTGTGTGTGTGTGTGTGTGAGTGTGTGTACCCCCCCCCCCCTATCAATTCAAACACGGTGAATGCGAATTGAACGAAATTTGGTACAAAGGTAGCACTAGCAAAGGACACCTCAGTGTCATGTTTTATATCGCCGCCATCTTGACGGAAACGTAATGGCGGCCACACAAATGTTCAAAGCTTAAATCAAATTACGACTAACCTAATCATCCGATATCTACCAAATTTTGCAACAATATACCTTTATCGGGGGAGCATCCTTTGACCAAACTAATGGGTCATCAGCCTAATAGTTTGCGGATGGCGGCCATCTTTGTGTGAAAATCGATTTCCCCTATTAATTCGAACGCGGTGAAACCGAATGGAACGAAATTTGGTACAGAGGTAGTACTAACAAAGCGCACCTCAGTGTCATGTTTTATATCGCCGCCATCTTGACGGAAACGTAATGGCGACCATACAAATGTTCAAAGCTTAAATCAAATTACGACTAACATAAACATCCGATCTCTACGAAATTTTGCAACAACATACCTTTATGAAGGGAGCATTCTTTGACCAATCTAATAGGTCATTAGCCTAATAGTTTGCGGATGGCGGCCATCTTTATGTCAAAATCGATTCCCCCTATTAATTCGAACACGGTGAAACCGAATGGAACGAAATTTGGTACAGAGGTAGCACTAGCAAAGGGCACCTCAGTGTCATGTTTTATATCACCGCCATCTTGATGGAAACGTAATGGTGGCCACACAAATGTTCAAAGCTTAAATCAAATTACGATTAACCTAATCATCCGATCTCTTCCAAATTTTGCATCAACATACCTTTATGGAGGGAGCATCCTTTGACCAAACTAATAGGTCATTAACCTAATTTTTGCGGATGGCGGCCATCTTTGTGTGAAAATCGATTCCCCCTATCAATTCGAACACGGTGAAACTGAATGGATTGAAATTTGGTACAGAGGTAGCACTAGCAAAGGGCACCTCATATTCATGTTTAATATCCCTATAGCACGTTGTATTTCAACAAGCTACCTCAACCAACATTCAATTATACTCCATGAAAAGGACAAAGCGTTATAACAATACTCAAGCATTTAGGAGGAAGTAGGCTATATGTTCTTTACTGAACATCTTGTTTCATAAATGAAAATAGGCTAAAAAATGTTTTGAAACTTCGGGACCGTATATTAGCTTTCATTCATTATGTATAACTGTCAGGTTGGCTGCGTGGCTCAGCGGCAACGTTCTCGCTTGCTGTGTCCAAGGTTGCATGTTCGTATCCTGGCCCAGTCAGCTGGCATTTGCGGGTGGGCATGTTTGAAGGAGGCGTGTCAGTCGATTTACTGGCACGTAAAAGATCTCCTTCAGGGCAAAATTCAGGCACTCCGACGTCTCCAAAATCCAGACTAGTTAAAGGTTACTTAACACCAATAACATCAATTATAATTATCAGAGCCCTCAGCCCCCCCCCCCCCATGCAATTTTGACTGAGCTCCTCCCCCTCTAGAAGCAACCCCTAGTTATGCCTCTGCTTAGGCTTATTTTATTCATAGGGAACTAGCTCTTCGCACCCATCGTTCTGAAGGTAACAAAAATAACGTTCGAGAGACCCTTATTGACGTCTAATTGGCTGGTGTAAAGCTAAAGGAAGTAGGTGAATTCTGTTACTTAGGAAGGAAAATAAATAGTGATGAACGAAGCAAAGCGGATATAAAAAGTAGATTCGCTTAAGCAAGGAAAGCATTTCTAAAGAGAGGGTATCTGTTGACAACAAATATAGATGTAGGTATTAGGAAGTCATTTTTGAAAGCCTTTGTCTGGAGCGTGGCACTCTATGGAAGTGAAACTTGGACTGTTATCGCAGCAGAAAATAGGAGAATAGAAGCATTTGAAATGTAGTGTTACAGGAGAATGATGAGGATCAGATGGGTTGGGTAGATAAAGTAACAAATGAGGTCTGGAAGACGAATGGGAGAGGAAAGATGTTTCTGGCGACTGCTAATGAACAGAAGAGATAGGTTATTAGGAGACCAAGATGTAAGGTATGCTAGCTATGTAGAGATGAAACGGTTAGCTCTGGAGAGGGAGGCATGGAGCGCTGCATCAAACCAGTCAAACACAGATAGACTGATGACTGACCCTTGTTTGGTCAACACCCGCGCAATTTCGCAATTTGCTCCCAGTGCATTGTTCTGCTTAGAATTGGACACTGAAAGGAAGATCACTGGCAAAAGGGGGACAAAAATGAACTTGAAACAGCTGATAAGAGAAATAACAACCAGTACGCAAATTCTAACAAAATAAGTTTTTTGAAGTATTTGTTGGCTTCTGAACTTTTTTAAAATATTTTTAGCCACGTGGCCAGCTCCAATTTAATTTATTTTATCATAGAAATTGAACGGGCTTACAATTAAAGACACCACACACACACACACGTGGCCGATTCTAACCGGTAGCTAAGCTGGAGTTCAATTTCAAGACGAACGCTTTGCCACTGACCCACGTTAGCCAGCAAAAAGAAATATTATTAGCTTTGAATGTTCACCGTAAAATTTCCTCGCTCCATGGTCGATGTCAAGAGATTGAAAAACAACTTGCGACTTCTCTTACATGCTTCATTGAGACAGATGCATTAGAACTGTGATGTGACATTCATGTGAGGACATGTCACCTCGTGGTGAATCAGTCAGCCGTTCTCACACCTGGTATTGCGATGTCAAGGGAAAGGGACAGATTCAGAAATTGGGTTACTGTGGGATTTCAGAATTCCTGTTATCCCCCTCAAACTTTTGTGCTACACAATTAATGTGTAGCCTAGTTTACATTCAAAATGTCATGTCATTTTGACGCCAACCCCATAATAAACAGACAAAAATCAAACTGAGGGTATATTTGGTCACTATACACCCCATCCAGGATAAATACAAAGTTTTTGGCCAAAGATCCCAAATGTTCAAACAGGAAGCTTACTTTATTTATGGAGATTATACAGTGAGAGCCTTCCCTATAGAACGGAACCTCTCTGGGGCCGTGTGACGGACAAAGCACATTGAGTCATCGCCAGTTGACTAGCACTCACCGTTACACAACTGCGGGTCGGGAAGCCCCGTTTGTTATCATAGCTTGATTACATTCCCAGCTGGCAAGATACCTTAGTTGTGAGAGTTCAGACTTGTGGTGAAGTACTGTAGCCTGCCTCGTATCCCGTGAATATGGTTAGGTATAGAACAAAACATTGAATTTTCTTAGTGGAAACTAATCTTCTCAAGAATAAGTCTTCCAGTAAATGTGTTCGTAAGCTCAGCGCCGTGCGATTTATACTTGTGTGGGAACCTCAAACAAAAGGTATACAGAAACAATCCGCGTACTCTGGAGGATCTCGAGAACGAAATAACTGCACTGATACGAAATATCAGTGATAATTGGTTTTACGTCCCTTTTAACTACTGCGGCTTTTAGAGACGCCGGGCAGCCGGAATTTTGCCTCGTAGGGGATCTTTAACGTGCCAGTAATTCTACTGACGCGGTTCCCTCACATTTGCGCACCCTTAAATGCCAACTGACTGCGTCAGGATTCGATCCTGAAACTTTGGGTGAGAACGTTACCACTGAGCGACGCAGCCAGTCAAAAATATCAGTGAGGATGAATTACTGTGAGTGTACCAAAACTTCCTACAGTACGTTGGTGCAATGTGTGGTTAGAAAATGGAGGACAGCATTTCCAGCAACTACTCTGAAATTCATGTAAGTAACGTTAATAGGTGTATACTAGCTCACCCGTGCGAGAAATCTCGCATGTTCATAAACCACACTTTCCCCAATAGGTTTATAATGAGAGACTTAAGGAGAAAGGTTATGGTTTTATTCCAACCAAATGATTATACAACACTATTTACATTTCAGTATAAAGGAAAGACCTCAGAATGTTAACATGACATGAAACAGGCGTCACAGTGCCCGTGCACAGCAATTATGGTGCGTATTTTCCTACATCAACGGTGATTGCAAATCGCACACTTCGTACAACTTTTTAAAGTATTTTTTTTAAGAAATTATAGATATTTATGAAATTATAGTGCAATAAGTCACTGATAATGTCTATTCTCTTTCATTTGAATGCTCTCTTGTCACGATCGGTCGCTTGTGAGCGCCGCAGGAGGGATGCATACTACTGAAATAATATATATGATGTGTTGAACTAGTTGGGCGCTATGCTGCTGCTAGCACCAGTGCCTTGCTCGACAGGTGGGTAGCCACGGTGCCTCGGCTGCCACACGGTGCCTGTGAGATTTTCTGCAGTGAATTTATGCTCCTAAGCTGTCACATTGTTTATTGTGGTAACATATTATGGTAGTAGAAAAGTTTTCAAGCGTCATTAAGAAAAGTTGGTTACATGGAATTTTCTTTAAAATTCATTACAAGGCTTGCATAGCTTTAAACACCATTATTTTCTAACTGTGTTTTCTGACTTCTAACGGTCTTCTTCCAGGAGTGCGATAACTCTCTTGGAGATGAGACGTGGTCAGACGTAGATCATTGATGGTGTAGAAATGCAGATGATTTGGTTTCGAATAACTGACAGTGGAACCCTTTTCAAGTCTTACTCAAAAAATATTATTCTTTTGCGTACATATCTTTTACCATCCATAGTTGAGAACTATTTGAACACAACGTACGTACCTCGCACACAGAGATTTCCGTTGAGTGCTGTGTAATTGCCCTCGCAGACACAGGTCTGGTTCTGGTTACACATGGAATTGGCTACTGTACATTCCTGATCCTTGCACGGAGCGCCGATAACTGAAACAAAGTTTATGTTTAGTCAAATGAGACAATCGCCTCAGTTTTCAAATGCAGACTGTATGCATTTATAGTGGAAGTGACTAGAGTGTGAATAGGAGATAGTACAATAGTCTTATTTTAAAATTTTAAATATTTTCTGTTTCTGGTTGGTTGGTTCCTCAGTTTGGGGGCTGCGACAACGCGGTCATGTAGCCCCGTGTACTTTGGGCGTGTGTAGAATCTGTCTGATAACCGGTGTTAATTGTGATGGTTGTATTAGTGTGTGTTATCTGTAATTCAGGTAAGGAATGCAGACGATCAATTTCAAGTAGTTCCTAGTTTTGCTACCAAATGCTACTTTCAACGACACCTAGATGTGAACTTGGCTACTAGATGCCACTCCAACCGGGACCTGGTGGCGAGCGTTGGAACTTGATGAACGTTAATCAAATCTAACCTACAAATTTAGCTTCCCACAATTGTAGTTAGTGGAAGGTTCTTTTGCATGCTATAAATCTATGACATGGGCCCGCCGGTTTTACTTCCCCTCCGAAGGAAGGCATACTGAGCGATTTTAACGCTCTTAAAATATCCGACGACTTCGGCCGGGTTTGAACCCATAATCTTGGGCATAGAAGCTCAGCATGCTACCAACTACGCCACCGAAGTCGCAATATATCTATTTCTATATCCATATCTATGTTATTTCTATTTTAGCCTACTTTCGATATTCGCAAAGAATGAAAGTAGATTTACGAGATCTACATGGCCCAAAGTTTGTGTGACTGAGTGGATAAATGTGTACAGTATGAGTATGTGTGTATGTCTGTCCTCCCTATCAATTCAAACACGGCAAAACCACATTGAATCAAATTCGGTACAAAGGTAGCACCAGCAAAGAGCACCTCAGTGTCATCTATACTAATATAATAAAGCTGAAGAGTTTGTGTGTTTGTTTATGTGTTTAAAAACGCTAATCTCTGGAACTACCAGTGGGATTCGAAAAATGCTTTTTGTATATGATAGCCTGATTCAAGAGGAATAGTTTATGCTATGTAGCATTAGGCTACACCTCTCAGGTAACCTTAGAGATTGATTTTTGTTCAGTAAGTCGGAAGAACAAGCGCCCCAGAACGGCTTCAATAATACCGAAGTCTATTGTTGCCATGTAATGCGGGCCGCATCACGTCGCCCCTACCAATGTTCTGGTGCAGAATTGCGAGCTGCTTATAAATTGCAGTCACGGGGAGTAATTAGTGCAAAAAAGATTTCTTAGGCCCCTTAAAACAGTTATCATGACAATAGTATGCCTCTGTATAAGGGCGATGGTGTTGGTGCAGTAGCCTATACTGAGGTTATCAGCTGCAATAAGCGTTGGCGAGCTGCTTATAAATTGCAGTCTCGGGGAGTAATTAGTGCAAAAAGATTTCTTAGGCCCCTTAAAACAGTTATCATCATGACAATAGTATGCCTCTGTATAAGGGCGATGGTGTTGGTGCAGTATACTGAGGTTATCAGCTGCAATAAGCGTTGGTACTTTCAAATTTACATTCATTTATTCCGATCCTAATCCTTGAGCGCTCCAGTACTATAAAACAAATAAATCCACCGGGCGAAGCCGGGCACTACTGCTAGTGTTTTATATCGCCGCAAGCTTAACCAAAACAAAATGGATCCTCTCAAATGCTCAGAGGTTAAACTAATTACAACTAAACTAATCGTCGGATTTCTACCAAATTTTGAAAAAAAAAACTTCATAAAGAACGTGTCTTTCGCCCAATCTACAAGGTCATCAGCCAAACCATTTCAATATAGCGACCGTGTCAATCATGCAAGCATTCTAATCCATAACTTATGACCCCCCCCCCAATTCCACTTATCTAACAGAGGGTGGTTTAAACTATCCTTAAGGACGTGACCCGTTGGAAATTAATTTCTTTTTGTAGCAGTGTCTTCCGAAGTGCTCAGGCTTAGCCGTATTCGGTCCAACAACAAGATGGCGATTGACCAATATTTCAATACCATGAGATTGTTGCATACTGAAAGAAATAATATAAATTTAGTCTGAAATGAAGACATAATACACTGAAGAAATCGATAACCTCTACATAGTATAAAACAAAGTCCCTGATTCCTGGATGTAACGGGTAACCTCGAGAACCAATGGATGGATTTTGATGCGGTTTTCACCATTCTGTTATGGATTTCTCAAGGAAGGTTTCTGTAGAAAAACACTCATTTATGACCAAAGGAAGCCGAGCAATAACGAATTCAGTGAATCGAGTCGAATAAAACCTGCCGTCCGTGCGCTTTTAAGTTTACGCTGGGTAATTCGTTAAAAATATCCATATAATATGAGTGTAAGCATTGTTCAGCATGAAAAGTTCTACAAAAACGTCCGCGACATCATATCTCTATATTTAATACATCGCCCACTATAATTGTTTCTACGTTTTCATTTCTTCCAACAATCTCAATTCAGAGGAAATTAAAACTACTAGCCTTGGAGCGAGTTTACGAGCTAGCAAGTGAGCTTATCACCCCAGCTTCGGCCGGCATCAAACTGTCGAGTCCTGTCACGTTAAGACTTCAGACAAGAGTATGTGTGTTTGGAATTTCGCTTTTCATCTCGAATTTTCTGAATTGCTTCTGGGAACTGCCGTCCTTGGGCCTGTTAAGCTTACGCTGGGTAAACCATTCAAGTTACCGGGCGAAGCCCGGGCGGGTTGCTAGTGGTGGAATAAATGTATGAATTTTAAGAAATCTTGGAATTTTATTTGTAGATGTGCTTCCTACGAACCGATATTGCCCGAATGTTATGTGCTTCTCGAATTTGTGTTTAGTGTAACCTACCTGTCAATCCCGTTAAAGCCCGAGATGCTGTATTCTCGGCCCTCCGAGCTATTTGTTATATTTATTCCAAACTAAGATTCACGCATAAAATATTTCCTTGATTAATTAGTGTTCCCTCCTTGATGAACTGCGGTGTTTTAGCCGGGTCGTCGCTTCTCATCGGGATTCAAACCCAATTTGTTGAACGCACCTGCCTGGACAGCAGGAGATTCGAGTTCGATCCCCGACTACTACGGTCTTATACTCAAGTCTTTTAGCTGACGGTTAAAATGCTTGTCTTTCATCAAGACGGACCGGGTTCAATTGCCGGTCAATACATGTGAAATTTTTCGAAGTGGATTCGATCTTGCAACCTTAGGAACAACAGGCGAGATCGTTACTACTTTGCCACGTACCGGTAGTCAATCGCCCCTAGGAGAGCTATCTCCTCTTATATGTTATATTTATTCTATATTATAGATCTGTCATGGACATTTTTTAGACCACCTGTTGCAGAGCAGGCTATTCGCAAGCGCCTTATTGTAATTATTCATTTTTAGCCTATTTTCAATTTTGAAAAAATAGGCTTATGAGATCACCTTTTGTCCGTGTGTGTGTGCGTGTGTGTGTGTGTGTGTGTGTGTGTGTGAGGTGTGCGTGTCCCCCCCCCCCTAATAAATTCTAAACGTCTGGAGCGATTTCAATGGAACTCGGTAAGTTCATTGCACTATTCCGGGCGACCCCGACCGTGCCCTTCAAATTTTGTTACGTCTCACCAATCCAACATGGCGGCTGTGCGAAATAATTCACCAGCATTCAATATCTACGAAACTATTCCCGATATCACCCTGGAATTTATTACGGTGATAAAGGAAACTACTAGAAGCTCACCTATGTGACTTTTGAAATACTGATATCCACAAAACCAACATGGCGGTCACGCGAATTCGCGACTTATAAATAGACGCTTCTCGCGATTTAACCAAACAAACGTAATGAAACTTGGTACAGAATATGTTCATACACATTGTAATGCACCGACATCTAACTTGCTTCAATTGTTTACATAACCACAAGATGGCGGATGTGCGAAATATTTCACCGGCATTCTATATCTCTGAAATTATTGGCGGTATCACCCTGAAATTTTGTACGGAGATAAAGGGCACTACTGGAAGTCCATCTATAAGACTTTCAAAAACCGGTTAATTACAAAACGAACATGGAGGCCAAGCGAATTTGAAAATTTCAAATAGACCTTTCTCGCGATTTAATGTTCCAAACGCTATAAAATCTGGTACAGGAAATATTTATACACATTGTAATGCACTGGTATCTAATTTAGTTCAATTGTTTACATAACATCAAGATGGCGGCTGTGCGAATTTTAAAATTAAGTTTTTATTTCTTGTGTCATATTCATGCGATCGAAGTGAAAGTTTGAATAATGAACCTACGCAATAATTTTCCTTCAATGGTACATGACTCTATGGCCTATACATTAACAATCCAACATGGCGACCATCCGAAATATTTAAACGGCTCTGAATATCTACGAATCTATTATAGCAATCAAACTGATTTTTTATGTTCATAGGGGCTATGAACTTAAGTTCACCTATAAGACTTTAAATAACCTGGTGATCACAAATCCAACATGGCGGCAACTCGAAGTATAAATATTCTCATGGACGTTTCTCGCAATTTCACCACCCGAGTGCAGTGAAACTTGGTACAGTAAATCCTTATACGAATGTTAATCCACTGGCATCTAATTTATTTCAATTGTTTCCATAACCACAAGATGGCAGCTGTGCGAAATTTTAAAATCTCGTTTTTACTTCTTGTGTACTAATCATGCGATTGAACTTTGAAAGCTACACGTACACAATAATCTTCATGTAACAGTACATAACTCGAGGACCTTCATATATAAAAATCCAACATGGCGACCATCTAAAATATTTAGTCGGTTCTCAATATCTACGAATCTATTACAGCAATCAAACTGAAATTTTGTATGTTGATAGTGGCAATTAACATGAGTAGGATATAGGAAAATAGGCTGTATAGTTCCTCACGGAACTACTTGTTTTAAATACTGTCCTTTAAAAGTCGAGATTGGGGTTTGACCTTGGTTGTCCGAAGCCATCCAAGGATTTGAAGTGCCAGCAGCCTCATGTTATTTCTTGGTGCGTTCAAGATTCCTGCGAGCAGCCCGCCATTACGTAAGCCACAGCTTATTATCATTATTATCATCATCATAAACAAAAGCAAAACTGGTTTCCTAACGGAAGACGTCCTTCTACCCCTTTTGGCCCGTCTGCTTACATGTTAACAATACCGTTGTAGTACCTCAAATCAGATTATTCATTGTCAGAGTTGTCAAATCATATAGGTCTTCAGGCGGGGCCGTTCGGGGAGTTATATTATGTTGATAGAGCATAATAACTATATTACATTACTTACACTTCAAGCAAAATGGTTCACTGTGTGTGTTGTTGACCAACGTGTAACTTGGTTTACACTTACATACACAGTCACATATCGAGTGTTCTGTCGTACACTCCGTGTCATTGACGCAGCTCTGACCTAGGCCTATACCTGAAACAGAACAAAATATTTCTGAATTTTCGAAGAGAAAGACAATATAAATGAGAGAGTTCATTGGCGGTAACCTCAAATTTATGTCGCAAATCATGCGGTGGTTTTGCGTGGGTGCATGGCGGCTGTTGACACGGGACGCGTAATGAGGCTGATGAACGCGCCTTGGAGCATTCTGAAGCTAGCGATCTGTCAATAGCCAACACATTCTTCAGGAAATAATGATCACACTGAATAACATATACAAATGATCTCCACCATACACAAATAGACTAGGCCTACTGACTTATGTGGGAAAGAAACCTGCGGCTGGTGATGCATTCCTCAGTCATCCCGTCGGACATCATTGTTCTCCAACGTAAGTGATTGATTCATGACTTCAAACTTCAACTTCGCCGGTCGACCGATTACTACTACATACTACATACATTACTACTACATACGAAGCACAATTTATCGACTTCATTGCTCCCCTGCCTTCTGATCCTATACATATGTGGGATAGTGTAACTGCAAGAATCTAGGCAAATGCAAATGATATCGTAGGAATGACTAAGTCTTGCAGGAGTTTTGTAGACGAGCAGATCTGGTGGTGAAATGAGGAGATCCAGCGTGCTGAGAAGTTGAAGAAGATCGCCTTCAAGAACTGTAGTCAGTCCAAGAATGATGTTGACCTAGCCCACTATCGCCAGCTCAAACTCTCTGCCAAACGGGCTGTTGCAGTTGCAAAATCAGAACACTTTTATAATTTGTACGAGTGACTAGACAGTCCCGAGGGTTCCAATAATATGTACAGGCTGACCATATCTCGTCATCGAGCTAGTGAGGACATCGGACATGTAATGCCCATGAAGGATGGCCATGGACGTCTGCCACGGAAACCTATGAACATTATCATGCATTGGTATGCTCACTCAATGTAATTTCCAGTGAAGAATTTCCGCATCCGCCAATTCCCTCTGCCGACCCAGTCCAGGGTGCAGTACCACTTATCATACCCGTTGAGGTCACAACTGCCATCTGTGCTATGAAAAATGGCGAAACGACGGGACCTGATTACATTCTTGGCGAAGTCTTGAAGATGTTAGGACAATCTGGTGCAGAATTCCTAGAGGGATTCTTTAACCAGTGCACCGAGAACAACAGGATGCCATCCATCTGGCAACCTAGTGTCACTGGAAGGTAAGGGTGATGCCTCTGCTTGCGTCAACTACAGGCCTACCCGTCTAATCTGCCAATTGATACTTGCCTACGGAACATTGGCGAACATTGCATCCAACCACTGTGGCTACCTGGAGGGCAGTGGGACTACAGATGCGATCCACGTCACCCGAATGCTGATAGAGAAGTACGGGGAGAAGAGAAGGACAGTCCACCTCACCTCCCTAGGTCTGCGAAGGCATATGGCAGAGTCCAACATGAACTCATCTGGTATACGCATCGATCCCATGGAATTTCACAGGCGTATGTTCGCATGAGTGCAGCTCCTCTACTAATACCACCAGCTCTATTCTATGATTCGCAGGCGTTACTGAGGTGTTTGATATTCGAATGGGCGTTCATCAAGGACCCACACTGTCACCCCTACTGTTCATCCTGTGCATGTACATGGTGGCTATGGACCTACAATGGCTCCATTCATGAACCCTGCACTAATCCAACGAGACTGAGATGGACATGAACAACTGTAACCAATGGAAGTCAAGGTTCTAAGAGTTTGGATTATGGATCAAAGTGGCGTAGACTGAATACTTGGAGTGTGGGATCCAGATCGGTAACACGATTCTCGTAGATGGTACCCCACTTGCGAAGTATTTCAACTTTCGGTACCTTGGTTCCCGGATAACTTCTGATGGTGGCACGCTCGTTGACGCCTGAGTACATGTTAATGCAGCACGGTTAAAGTGGCGCCAAGTCATAGGCGTGCTTTATGACATCTGAAATCGAAGATCTACCGTGCGATCGTCCTCCCAGTTGTTCTGTATGGGGGCTGAATGCTGACCTACTACGAAGCGACATGAGCAGATGCTTTCTGTGATGGGGATGAGGATGCTACGCTGGTCGATGGGAGTCAATTAGATGGGCCATTTTAGAAATGAAGATGTCAGGAACACCCTCAGATTTGCACCAATACCAGAAAAGAGGAGGGAAGTGAGACTACGGTGGTATGGGCACGTGCTCGGAGCTGATCCTGAATCGGTTGCTGGGAGGGCACTTGTTCTCAGCCCTGATGGGCGGCGACGCCAAGGAAGTTGTATGAACTGCCTACGGAAGAATATGCGAGGTGTAGACTTTCACCCAGCCGACACAGCTGATCGGGTGAAATGAAGGGCCAGAAATAAAACGGTGGACCCCACATCTCGACGGGAATAACACCAGAAAGAAGAAAAAGGTTGTTAGACAGCCAGGGTCGTTGTCATTTCTTGGAATTTTGTCGGATTTTAAACAACGTGTTTCTCTCTACTGTGGAGGGCATTTTCAAGATATACTACATTATACGAGTTGATATTGGTGCAGCACTGATGTAAGTTCAATCATAAGATGATTCAAACAGAGGTTCAACAAATTAACATACTATATATTCAGCAAGAATTCCCAAACAAAGAGGTAAAACCAACTCCATACAGGCCATGGAGGTCCTTGGAGAAGTGGAACGTAGAGGTATCCAACCTTTGTGACATCGACACTACTATGAGATGAAGTTGTCAGCTCCATGCCCGGCCACCTATGCTCCCGGGAATTACCCTGGTACTCATTTCTGTTGTAGGCTGAGTGAACCCCAGGAGCATTTGTGTTTCTCAAATTGGTGGTAGTTCTGTTTCTAAAATCCACTCCACTACATGGGCGGGAATCAAACCCATTCACTTCCAGAAGTGCACATCAATATAAAGTGGTAGGCAGTTTACTATTTATAGCAAAATACCCCTCGTACAAGATGTCTATAAGAAAACTTCAAAAATAAGGTAATATGAGCTCTCACGGGTGACATATTCTCCCTTCTGTATGAATACTCCTCCAGTGCCTATGTAGAAGACTATAGTTTGATACAATGCCGCAATCCCCCCCGCAATTCCCTGACATACTCTGCTACACTAAGGGAGATGGAGACGCGACCGGGACATTTGCTGGTGGCGTGGAAGTGGGCCCTAAATAGAGAGGTCCGTTTTGGGAATGAAATACTAGGAAGCTTGGTAGTGAAATTAAAATATAATCACATAACATACAAAATACTTACAGGTGAAAATTTCAGGGGTACATCAAGCAGTACACATTGGATCAAACACAATGATAGTGTAGGTAAATATGTACTTACCTGCTCGGCAATAATTTTGGTCATCCTTTGTTGAGTTGAGACTCAGTATTATCTTGGTACAAACCTACTGGTGAATTCCCTTTTTCACCCGGCCCGGTTCATTATATTAATTCAGAAGAAATAATAATAATGTTATTGGTTTTACGTCCCTTTTAACTACGCTGGCTCTTAGAGACGCCGGGGTGCCGGAATTTTCCTCCGAAGAGGATATTTAACGTGCCAGTAAAGCTACTGACACGGCTCCCTCGCATTTGCGCACCCTCAAATGCCAGCTGACTACGCCAGGATACGAACCTGCCACCTTGGGCTCAGCAAGCGAGAACGTTACCACTGAGCCACGCAGCCAGCCAAATTCAGAAGATTTCTCCTTCTCTAACATGTAACACTCAAAAACATCAACCATGAGCTCAGAAAATAACCTTCATCGTATTAAGGCGGTACTGATTAATTTTGAACACCTACTTTAAACAACACAACGACATGAGGCAACTAATCCACGAAATCGAAAATTGACCTCATTAATAAATCCTTGAAGTAATTACTAAGAACCATGCGAATTCTAATTGTCTTGGAACAGTGCACATTAAACAAAAACATTTCTTCACTAATTCTATTTTCACGCAATATATCAGGAGGACTATTTCGTCCATCCGCTATCACTACTCCGAACCAACTCTATCCAGAATACTTATTAAAAAAAGAAAACACAATTCAACTGAACAACTTTGAAGGAATATTAGGTTTGTCTTGGTAGATCAGAGGAAAGAAGCGTTTCCCTTTTCCAAACCATGAGGTCAGCAGCAACAATGCAATAATACACAAGCACGAGGTAACACCAACCATACTAAAAATAAAGGGCAATCACGTGCCCATCAAACACCTCCCCTAAACACAATTTCTCCTCTCTCGTAAGTAAACATGTTACTTCAAACTACACCCTACCTCCGGGTTAATGAAAAACATTTCCTCCTACATCACCGCTCAACTTAACATCACCTAGACTTCATAGAGTCACACACACACACTGTCTCTCGGTATATAGACGGTCGAAACTGTGCACCAAAGTTCGGCCGTAGATCAAGCTAATCGAAATAATAGTATTTATTTATACCTAGAGCTGTCCACATTATGTTGCCTTTCTAAATATCCTCCCGGCTCCGAAAACCGGGATATGTTACCTTATACGTCCACTCCATTCAAAAGCCAGCGATCGTCTCTTTTGTCACCCTGTTCCGCCACACATCCACCCTCCATCACAGCATCTTCACGCTGGCACGCACGACTACAGTAGTCACTATTTTCATGTTGGGACAATACCAGTGGCCACGCCGGAAATTGACAAATAATGTCAAGAGTAAGGAATTAATATGGATAGGACAGAATATTCACGGAAATATATAGGCAGGAACAATTAATTTTTTTGAAGATCATTTTTGAAGCTCGCTAAGCGAGATCTTACTCAGGTTTTAGGAAATTACGTGGCGTCCAGACACAATGGACCACTTGATAATGGCGGCCTCTTCCGACACACTGCAAGGTGGGTAATCAACAGGGATTCTCCCAGAAGTACAATTGCATAGATAGATTAATGAAGAATTTTTGAAGTCTATAAGTCCCGGAGACGTGCCAAACATGGCATGGTCTAATTTGGAATCGAAAAACTTCTTAGTGAAATGGAGGAGCAAATTGGCCACGAGAGGTCAACCGACTGAAGAAACCATGTGGCAAACAGTTGTCACAGTTTTATCTTGCAGCCGTTGGATGGTGCATATGCTCCATCAGACCAACGCAACATCAGTTAAAGATGGCTGCTCGTACGGATGGGGAAAGTGGGGTAGAACCGAGTGGCTAGACTTTGACTGCTTCCTGAAGCTATGTTTATTTTCAGATAAGTATTAAATCCTGCATACATGATCATTGAATAGTTTTATTTCATAATATAGCCATCATCAATAAACGAGAGAGTCATTCTGTTTATTATTATAAACAAGTAGTTCCGTGAAGAACTATACAGCCTATTTTCATATATCCTACTCATGTTAATTGTCTCTATCAACATACAAAATTTCTGTTTGATTGTTGTGACAGATTCGTAGATATTGAGAACCGTCTAAATATTTCAGATGGTCGCCAGTTTGGATTTTTATTTATTTACTATTACATGAAGATTATTGTGTACGTGTGGTATTCAAACTTCAATCGCATGATTAGGACACAAGAAATAAATACGAGATTTTAAAATTTCGCACGGCTGCCATCTTGTGGTTATCAAAACAATTGAAATAAATTAGATACCAGTGGATTAACATTTGTATAAGCATTTAACGTGCAAAGTTTCACTGCACTCGGATAGTGAAATCGCGAGAACCATTCATTTGAATATTTATATTTCGCGTCGCCGCCATATTGGATTTATGCTCACCAGGTTACTGAAAGTCCTATAGGTGAACTTATGTTCATAGCCTCTATGAACATAAAATAATTCAGTTTGATTGCTGTAAAAGATTCGTAGATATTGAGATCCGTCAAAATATTTCGGATGCTCGCCATTTTGGATTGTTATATGTATAGGCCGTAGAGTTATGTACCATTAAAGGAAAATTATTGCGTAGCTTCATTACTCAAACTTTCACTTCGATCGCATGAACACGACACAAGTATAAAAACTTAATTTTAAAATTTCGCACAGCCGCCATCTTCAGTTTATGTAAACAATTGAACTAAATTAGATGCCAGTGAATGACAATATGTATAATTATTTACTGTACCACATTTCAATGCACTCATATGATTAAATCACGAGAAAAATGTATTAGAATGTGTCAACTTTGCTTGGCCGCCATGTTCGTTTCGTAGTTTACAGGTTTTTGAAAGTTACATAGATAAACTTGTAGAAGTGCTCTTTATCACCGTACAAAATTTCAGGTTGATATCATAAACAGTTTCGGAGATATTGAATGCCTGTGAAATATTTCGCACAGCCGCCATTTTGAGGTTATGTAAACAATTGAACGAAGTTAGATGTCGGCGCATTACAATGTATATAAACATATACTGTGCCAAGTGTCATTGCGTTTGGTTGGTTAAATCGCGAGAAACGTCCATTTAAAAGTCGCAACTTCGCTTGGCCGCCATGTTGGTTTTGTAGTTACCGGGTTTTCAAAGGTCACATAAGTAAATTTCTAGTAGTTCCTTTTATCACCATACACAATTCTAGAGTGATATCCGTAATAATTTCGGAGATATTGAATGCTGGTGAAATATTTCGCACAGCCGCCATGTTGGATTGGAGAGGCGTAACAAAATTTGAAGGGCACGGTCGGGGTCGCCCGAAATAGAGCTATGAACTTACCGAGTTTCATTGATATCTCTCCAGCCGTTTAGATTTTATTAGGGGGGGGGGACACACACACGAATCACACACACACGCACACACACACGGACAAAAGGTGATCTCATAAGCCTATTTTTTTTTTTTTCAAAATTGAAAATAGGCTAAAAATAGAAGAAAAAAAAGTCAATTCACCCGGTTTTACCCCACAGGTGGGGTAGAACCGGGTACACATGTTGAGTATATGAAAATTTAGAAAACACATTTTTTTCTTCATTGTCTACCTTATATTTTTCTGGGCTCATGACTGTCTCTTTGATTTTCTCACGTATGTTCTCGGCATCTTATTGCAGCATAGAGATTCTAAAGATATATAAATATATAAAATCTTAATGAAATTATCAACACAACTATTTTTGTACAGATTGAAAACTTAAAAGTCTGGGCCTACACATTGTTAAATTGTATTTCAAATAATAATACTTATCCCCCCCTCTCTCTCTCTCTCTCTCACACACACACACTCTTATTTTAAAAATCTATTTAATAGCTATTATTGTGGAGTGCTGTCTCCCACAAATCCAACCCCTCGTCCTCGTTGTGGGAGATGGGCAACGTAATTAAGTAGGGGATTGCCTGTAGGGGTGAAGTACAGTGGGGACTTTTGTGCCTCAAGACCGCTAAGGTAGCTGTGAAGGCCCTACAGGAACCCTGAAGAAATTACGGCTAACGGGGCTCTGGTGAAACAACTGCTGCCTTGTAGTTTGGAGTTGGTTCTTCAAAGGCTAAGGGAAGAAACCCTAACAGAAAATCAGCCTGGTGCCTCAGGCTTAAGGTGGCAGCCCCTCCAAGGCACTCGGAGGCAGTGGGTTAATCACTCGCTCGTCTTAAATAAACTGATTACGGAAACTGAAGCGAAATTACAAAACCGGACGGATAACCTGATGACGACTTTTGGCATGAAGAGGACTACGAAAATCGGTTTCTGGAATGTGAGGACCTTGATAGAGAAAACCAGACTGAAACAAGTGACACGGGAGATGAAGAACTATGGGCTGGATATCCTAGGATTGAGTGAAGTGAGGTGGCCAGGATTTGGTGAAATACAGACAACAGATGGAATCACATTTCTATATTCTGGGGGCGATGATGAAGAACACAGGGATGGAGTGGGGTTGCTGCTCAACAGAAATGCAAAGAGAAGCCTTATGGAGTGGAAGCCAATTTCTAGTAGGCTCATGTTTGCTAGGTTCAAGACAAAGATCAGGAATGTGATCATCATCCAATGCTATGCGCCTACAGAACAATCGGAGCCAGAGAAGAAGGAAGAATTCTACCAAATGCTGCGAGATGTCACAAGACAAACAAGTAAGAAGGACATTCTCAGTGTTATGGGAGATTTCAACGCGAAGGTGGGCTCAAACAATGAGGGGTTGGAGCAGATCATGGGTAAACATGGCCTTGGTGAGATGAATGACAATGGGGAGAAATTTACGGAATATTGCGCCAGTCAGGATTTGGTGATGGGTGGCACGGTATTTCCTCATAGGCGGCGCCACAAGGTCACCTGGGTGTCTGCTGATCAAGTCACAGAAAATCAAATTGATCACATCGCGGTGAGCAGGAGGTTCAGAAGAAGCTTGGAAGATGTTAGGAACAAGAGAGGAGCGGACGTTGGTAGTGACCATCATCTTGTGGTTGCCAACTTCCGCATGAAGATCGTCGCAGTCCGCCGAAAGTTTAACACTCGGCACAACAAGTTTGATGTGGGCAAGCTTAAGAACCAGCAGAGATTGGACCAATTTAAACTGAAGCTCAGAAATAAATTCCAGGTGTTGGACTACGAGACAGAGAAGGACGTGGAGGCTGTGTGGAGCGAGGTAAAGAATATCTTCGTGGAAACCAGTGAGATGCAGCTTGGGTACAAGAACTACCTGCGGAAAGAATGGATATCCGATCAGACCTGGGACAAGATAAATTATAGGAAGGAGATTAAGGCCAAGCTCAACACCTGAAGGACTACGCAGCAGAAGGCTCTCACACAAGCAAAGTATTCAACAGCAAACAGGGAGGTAAAGAGGAGTGTACGGAAGGATCATAGGAGGTGGATTGATGAGCAGGCGGAGAAAGCAGAAGAAGCGGCAAGAAGGGGGGGCGTTAAGGAGCTCTATGGCATCACAAAGATGCTTTCGAAGAAAAGTTTTAATAAAACTAGGCCTGTGAAGAGCAAGACGGGCGAGATCCTCACGGCGTGTGAACAGCAGCTGACAAGATGGAGAGAACACTTTGCGGAGGTTCTTAATAGAGATAGAGGACCAGAAAGTAAGCAGCGAGGAGAAGATGAAGAGGAAGCAGAAAGTAACCCAATCATCAGCCTCGACTCCCCAACTCGGGGCGAAATACGGACAGCGTTGAAGCAGATGTAATGCGGGAAGGCACCAGGTCTGGATAATATCCCAGCGGAAGTACTGAAAGCAGACCTGGATATTACGATCGATCTGCTGCACCCGCTGTTGGAGAAGATCTGGAAGGAGGAGAAAATACCAACCGACTGGAAGAAGGGGTTGATAGTCAAGTTGCCGAAGAAAGGGGACACCACAAACTGTAACAACTGGAGGGGTATCACCTTGCTGTCCATTCCAAGCAAAGTGCTGGCGAGAGTCATCCTGAATCGTATAAAAGACTGCGTAGAAAAAAGGCTTCGGAAGGAACAGGCTGGATTTCGACAACATCGCAGCTGTGTGGATCTCATCAACACCCTCCGAATCATCCTGGAGCAGAGTGTGGAGTGGCGGAATACCCTTTACCTCACATTTGTTGACTTCGAGAAAGCCTTCGACTCCGTAAATCAAAGAATCATGTGGAAGACCCTCGAGGAATATAAAATTCCAACAAAGATCATCAGAATCATGGAAGAGATGTATGAAGGGTATGAGTGCCAGGTTCTTCACGAAGGCAAATTAACAGAAAAGATAAAGGTCAGTTCCGGAGTGAGACAGGGGTGTGCCCTTTCCCCCACTCTGTTCCCGTTGGTCCTGGATAGTGTGATGAAGAAGGTAATGGGAGGACGGAAGAGGGGTATTCAATGGGGGTATAAATGACAGGCTTGAAGATCTGGATTTCGCAGACGACATTTGTCTTATGGCACAACGGTACCGAGACATAGAAGATAAGCTGGGGAGGTTGCAGAGAGAAGCAGAACGTGCAGGACTGATGATCAACACCAACAAGACCAAAGAGATGAGGATAAATTCTGACATCACGACTAGTTTGACAGTCAACGGAAAGGACATTGAGCGAGTTGAGTCCTTCCTCTACCTTGGAAGTATAGTTACAAATGATGGGGGAGCAGAGGAAGCCGTATCAGGAAGGCAAATGGTGCCTTTGTCCAGCTCTATCCCATCTGGAGTAATAGAAACATTTCCAGGAAGACCAAGCTCCGCCTTTTCAATAGCAACGTAAAGTCGATTCTTCTCTACGGCTGTGAAACATGGAAAGTCACAAAACCGATCAACAACCAGCTACAGGTGTTCATTAACAGATGTCTGCGTCGCATCATGAATGTGAGGTGGCCGGACATAATCTCAAATGAAGATCTTTGGACCATCACCAATCAACAACCGATTAGCATCCAGATCAAAGAGAGGAAATGGCGCTGGATTGGTCACACACTAAGGAAGCCGGACGGAGCTATTGAGAGGGCGGCGCTTGACTGGAATCCTCAAGGCGTCAGGAAGCGAGGTCGACCTAAGAAGACCTGGAAGAGGACGATCGAAAATGAAATTACAGAGGTGGACAAGAACTGGAGTCAAGTGAAGAGAATGGCCAGGAACCGTACTGCGTGGAGAAATTTCGCCAAGGCCCTATGCTCCGGAAGGAGCGGCAGGAATTAAGTAAGTAAGTTGTGGAGTGCTGAATAGATGGAGGAAAATCGGGCACTACCCGATCCTGCCCCACGCGTCATACCCGGTTTCATCCCACTGTTAGCTGTAGAGAAAAACATGGACTAGCCAAACAAAATCGATTTGAATCTTAAATACACCCATACCATCGTAAGCCTAAAGAAATAAGCTACATACAATGCACTTATCTCTACTCTTACTGTTGTACTACTTGGGTAGTAATCGATGCAGTTTAATAGAAAGTTGAAACAAGAAATCACAAAAATACAAAATCATTCTTCACAACTATACAAATCTCCACAGTGGAATGGCGAGCTCCCCGGAACTTCACCTTGGCCTTGGGAGTTTTGTTTGGCTGTCGGCCGCCAGGAAGAAGTAATAACAGAGCCAGAATTGGGGTACCCGGTTTGAACCCGACTACCCGGTTATGCCCCACTTTCCCATACATGGCGAATCGTGGAAGTGACATTGTGATTTATTTTGCGTGTCGAAACAGGATATGAATCGTGGGTGATTCTTGCTACACTAGAGATAAAGAGAGGATCCATGCCATAGAAACACCTCGTATTCACCTCGCAACAACAGGTTCACCTACGAGGCAAGTTATGCCGACGGTCCTTTGGGCTACAAAGGCGCACTTTTGGTAAATGTCGTCACCAGGGGAGTGACAGTGCATGTTGACAGTAACTGTGACACACCAGCCAGGTACTTCTTCGACATGGCTTCAGGGACAAGATGAAGATATACAGTATTCCACGCCGGCATCGGTGCCTCACAAATGTTTGAACAAGAATAGTAGACTAACTATGTTGAATAGTGATTCGTATCTTATTGCTGTGTATCGTAATATCTGTAAAACGTTTCTTACAAACAGTGGCGGATCTAGGGGAGGGCGACCGCCCAGGGCCCCGCGGACCGGGGGCCCCGCGCCATGGATTTCTTTAAATTTAATTAATTATATTTTTCATACTAATATATAATTCATATTCCTTTTTTTCAGTGCAGCTGTGACCTACCGTGACCGTTTAGCAAGTTTAGATTTCAGTGAAATAATAGAAGACATCAGCCGGGAAAAAAGTCGCAAAGTAATATTTTAATATTTCAAAGTTTGCATAATCTTCTTCAAGGGGACTTAAAGGTTTCTTTCATATTATTAAATAAATGTACTGCAGTGTATTCAAAATATTGTAACTATTCTTTATTTTATTATTAGTCTATTACCAAACTATTTTCCATTTGATTTGATATTTTGTTATTTTCTATTGTTGTGGGCCCCACCTTATCATATCGCCCAGGGCCCCGCAAGGCCTGGATCCGCCACTGCTTACAAACGAAATCCAACAAACACCATCTAGAATGTAGCTTAAAAACATAAGGTAGAAGTTTCTTGTTACCATATTTTTGAAGTGCAGTGTATACTTACTTCGTGCTGCTGGTGTTTCTATTTCGTATGCCCATTCAGCCTGTGTGCTGTGGATACAGAGCCAAGTGCCGTATAGCGCCAGGAGGCAGCTGAACGCGACCACACGTAGAGCCATCAGTGATTTGACAGAGCTCGAGTACCTCTCACTTATCTTCACCTACTTAACCTTCATTAACTAATGGGTCATTGTGATCGGCACTTCACTTATCTTTCAGATGTAAAAGCTACCGAAATTTAGGTACTTGTGATCAGTTCTTAAATTGGTCACAATTTCTTGATTCCACTCATATTATGATTTTCCAGATAGCCTGCTTAAGTCGAGGTGTTGTAGACATTCCTAGTCCTTTAATTTTTTACTGTTCGAGTATTTAAATGGTCACAGGCATTTGTATTGATAATAATAATAATAATAATAATAATAATAATAATAATAATAATAATAATAATAATGTTATTGGTTTTACGTCCCTTTTAACAACTGCAGCTCTTAGAAACGCGGGGGTGCCAGAATTTTGCCCCGAAGGGGATCTTTAACGTGCCAGTAAATCTATGGACATTGCTCCCTCGCATTTGCGCACCCTCAAATGCCAGCTGGCTGCACCAAGATTAGATCCTGAAACCCTGGGCACAGCTAGCGAGAACGTTACCGCTGAGCCACGCAGCCAGCCCAATATATTTATATTGAACTTTTAAATCTATTTCATATGTTATATACTCCACATTTCCTTTCTATTTAAAGCCATTTATTCTCATTACCAACCTTGGATTCTTAGGTTCTAACGTATTTTATTCCTGAGCTCCTACTCTCCAAATTTCAGTTTATTTAATGTTATAGGTACTAACGAGTAACATACCGGAGCCTAAATCGACCTAATTTTACGTTACGACCTAATAAGACCTACAGTATTTTTCGTGATATAGTTTAAAATACCTAATTCGGTTATTTAAGCAAAATAGAGTTGGTAGACTACATTTATTTAAATAAAAATATTTTCAAGCGAAATAGATCATTCGAATAAGAAAAAATATTAAATAATTGTATGATCTTATGAAATCTTGCGTCGGTTATCTGCGGAGAAAAAGAGCAAGACTCATTGATTTGGAATCCTAAGGAAATAGCCAAAACGGAGTTCGCACCTCTTACCTCATCTGAAGTGGAACGCAGTTTCGCCGCTTTCAAGTGCATTTTAACGGAAGACAGAAGAGAGTTTACACCTGAGAATCTTTCAAGGTACTTCATTTTTCAGTGTCATACTAGGAGTGCCTCTGAGTACTGAAAACATATGCGCGTTTTTTAGTGTCATACAAATCAGAATACTGAGAACTTTTGCACATATAATGATTCAAACTAATGTGTGTTATTCAGTGCCATACTATAATAATAATAATAATAATAATAATAATAATAATAATATCGTATGGCCTCGGGTGCCGGGTGCAAGCTTTGTTATTTGACACCCAGAGGGTAGCTTGCATGTCGAATTTCGTTGTTTCTTCTTGAAGCACTATGAAAGTCAAGGAGGTTACATGTCTAAGCTTCTTTAACACTATAGCGCTTTCTAGTAGAGAAATGAGGAACTTTATGTTGGTGGAAACTCCCGAGATTATTTTTGCCATTATGAACTCGGCCTGCCGAATTGAAATGGGTTCTTTGACATGCCGACATCGTATGACATGCGTGTCGTAATTTTTGCCGCCTTTCAAAAATCACTTACCACGGCCAGGAGCGAATCTGCAAGCTTGGGGTTAGTAGACCGACACATACTAATCGTAGGTGTATTGAAGTAGGTACTAATGTTAAAGCTAATTTAAGTTTTTACGTTTCAAGTTACAGTGTTTTAAACACAATGGCATGCCCAGTGACTTATAACTTACAAAGACACTGGCGGAAAAAAGTATCCCAACACCAAGAAGTGGTTGTGCTAGATCAACGAACGTCGGTAGGCGTGTTTATACATCAGAAAGATGACGTTGATTCAAATTTCCCACAAATCGCATTAGCGTGGCAGTAGTAGTGGCCCCATGACGTTACACATCAGGTTTGCTTTAAATACGGGCTGTACTGTGCGATAACGTGAGATTGGACGGAGTGACTGTGAGTGGGTCAAGAATGCCTTTACGACGACGAAGAGGTCAATATCAACAGCTCACTGCGCTTCAACGAGGCCGTGCAATAGGGCTAAGTGAAGGTGGATTTTCCTTCCGCCCTATTGCAGAACGACTTGGCATGAATGTCCCCACTGTGGGTGCGTGCTGGCAGCAGTGGTCACGAGAAGGTACGGTCGCAAGAAGACTGGGCTCTGGACGTCCCCGTGGCACAACCGAGAGGGATGATCACCGTATTCGGCGTATCGCTTTAGCTCATCGGACGGCGTCTGCAGCAGCAATTCGAGCGGCAGTTGGCACCACAGTGACGCAACAAACTATTCGAAATCGATTACTTGAAGGACAGTTCCGAGCCAGATGCCCTGCGGCGTGCATTCCACTTACCCCAAACCACCACCGTCTGTTACTTCAGTGGTGTCAAGTGAGAGCTCATTGGAGGATGGAGTGGAGATCCGTTGGGTTTTCCGATGAAAGCCGATTCTGCCTGGGTGCCAGTGATGGCCATGAGTTGGTTAGAAGGAGGCCAGGTAAGTGCATGCATTGCACCTATCGTCGGCGTCGACCCACTGGACCTACACCGGGCGTTCTGGTCAGGGGACCAATTTCCTATGACAGCAGGAGCACTCTTGTGGTTATCCCACGCACCCTGACTGCAGATGTGTACGTCCGTCTGGTGATTCGACCTGTGGTGCTGCCATTCATGAACACCATTCCCGTGGGTGTTTTCCAACAGGATGACGCAGGCCCCCATGCCGCTGTTGTAACCCAACGTGCTCTACAGAGTGTCGACATGCTGCCTTGAACTGCTCGATCCCCCGATCTGTCCCCAATCGACCACATATGGGACATCATTGGACGACAACTCCAGCATCATCCACAACCAGCATTAACCATCCATTTATTGACCAACCAAGTGCAACAGCCATGGAACTCCATCCCGCAAGCTGACATCCTGCACCTGTACTACACAATGCATGCACGTTTGCATGCCTGCATTCAACAGTCTGCCGATTATACCAGTTATTAATGGACCAGCATGGCATATTTGCGATGGCTTTTCTCGCGCGGACATTTACCCGTTGTCTTGTACCTTTAATCAATTAAATTTGTTACCTCGCCAAATATATTGCCGAAATTTCCGTATACATTCCTTATTTCATGGTGTTGGGATATTCTTTTCCACCAGAGTATATATTCCAAAAATCCTAAATTGAACATTTGAGATCCTATAAAATCCTAATATACTCATCGATGGAAACTAATTTTAATTTAGAGTCTAATAATCAGGGGCTTGCTCAGTCATTACATATCATTTGTGTAAAATGTATAACCCATGAACGCTCGAATTCTTACCGTACTTTTTGAAAAATTGCGTTTTTATTATTAGTAAGTCATATTTTAGGAAGTTATTAATCTACTCAAATCATATTTTCCAAAGGTGGCAACTTAAGTCCCTGAAAAACAGGACGTTAGCCTACTTTTATGTAACACTAGGCGCTTGTGTTGTCAAAACCCTTGCTGCTTATTCAGGCTGGTGACTTAGCCTATAAATACAGTACTGTACCATTTTCAATCTGTTGCTAAATACTTATATTGATATAAGAAAAGCACTGAGCAAGTATTTTAAGACTTTTGAACCTTTGAGTCAAGTGAATGCTTGAATAGTTGGTGTCGAACGCCAAGAGCATTTATTAGTCTTTCAAGATACGATTGTCGCTAAACTTGGCTGCGCCAGGGTTTGTTGATAATAGCAGCAAGAGCCTTGCCGGACGAGCAGGGGGACACAGTGATGACAAAGTGCTATCTGCACATAAGTCAAGCAGCAACAGCACTGCTAAGCGTAACAGAAGCTCATGTCACCACGTCGAGGAGAGCGATGACTGAGGCTACTGGAGCTGAGTCATATCCTACCCACGCGACTGTATCTATCAACCAAGCATGCCGACAGCGTGACACAAGTAAACAAAGGATATTTTTTATTTTTTTATTTTTATTTAACCAAATCTACTTGTTAATTGTCACTTTAACTCAAGAGAGTCATATCGTGACATACAGACAATAAACATATAGATAACATAAATTTACAGTATGGCGTTAGATAATTAAACCACATGTTCATTCGGCATTTCATAGCTTCCTCGATATTTCAAAACTTAATAATGCTTTGCAGTAGTTATCTTCATTCACAATATCACTGGGCAACTTCTCTAATGGAGACAGCACAAAGTTCTTTCTTACTCATAAATGTGGACACAGTGTTCTTCATTTTTTGACAGTTCTCCATGGGAGACACATCACAGAAAGAATTACTTTTATGTCCCTATCGAGCCCTTACTGACTGTAAGAGTCTGATAAGTTTTGTAATAAGGAAAAAAAAAATCAAACTCACAGGGAAAATCTACAGACAGCAATATGTGCCTGTACTGTAGTAATCGTATAGGCTACCTAGTTAATACAGATAGGCTCTCCTAGGCTTTAACAAGATTTATAGCTTAGGAAGCCATCTCCTGTACTTGAATGCTTAATTTACATGCATCTTTGTTCTGGATCTCATCCGACGCTTTCTTATTCCACATTGCCCTGATGGTATTAAAATATTTTGCTAATTGACCTGCTTTCCCCCATTCCCTTTTTAGTAATTGGATACCTATCAGTAGAAAGGTGCTAAGTGCCATTTTTTGAAAAAAGCGTTTTTTTGCTAAAATGGTGCTATGTGCGATGTAGCATTACTTATCAAAAGGGCTAACTCCTCAGTGGTTTCGAAGGACCATCCAAGAGCATCACAAGATGGCACTAGTGGTAAGTCCTGCAGCTCTTTCAGAAGAAAGGTGCAATGTGCCAATCATTTGTTCTCATTTCCCTCCAATATGTGCATCGTTGACAGAATTGTTTAAAGAACTTAGAATACTCAATTATTAGCAGTTCGTACTGGTGGGAACCTGTGTACGTATAGCATAGTTGTTTCCTGTTGGACACGCGGCTTTGCCGTGCATTAGTCTCGCAAAATCTCGAAAACTACTGCTCCGATTTCAGTGAAAATTTTACAATTTGTTGTCATTATGGTAGACAGTGTTTAGAAAGTGGTTTGAACGAAATCAAATTGGCAGTATTTTTAAATTAATTTACATTAAAAAGCCACGCCAATATTGAATCTAATAACTTGACGGACAGATGGTGACACAGTGCATCCACTTCAAAATCTTCTGTGAGCAAAGATAACATCCCATACCATACCCTTTGATCAATACGTGCAATAAAATAATACTTAACGTAACAGAATCATACTGTATAATCCAATTACATTTCACGTTAATGTGTTTCGACCAACATATCTAATGTGAGAACGTACTACTAACAGAAAGGATGTCAATATTGTCAAGTTCTCAAGGTAAGTTCGATAGATTTGAGTCACTATGAAAATAATTCCGTGTCGTTTTACAGTGTCCATTACATTACTCAAATTCCGTGTCGTTTTACAGTGTTCATTACATTACTCAAATTCCGTGTCGTTTTACAGTGTCCATTGCAATGCCAAGGAGAGGAAGAGCTGACAGAGGTCGTCGAAGCCAGTTAAATGCGCGGCGAGCTACTTGACGTGCAAACCACAATGATGACCAAAGAGCGACGGATAATGAAAATAGTCGTATGGGCATGTCTGACTTACGTTCGAGAGCGACTGAAAATGAACGAACAGCGAATAGATTCAGAATGCAATGAGTTCGTGAATATCAAACACAACGCCAGCGAGCATGACACAATGGGCATGACCGATTGCGCCGACGCGATGCTCCTATGAACCTGGAACGTCAGTTGACCGAATCAAAGAAGGAGCTCATTCGGCGTGTTTTTCCGAACGTAGCGCAGAACTTCAAAAACCATAATTGGCTGAGGAAACGAGCCATATTGGCAGAGAAAAATAAAGATCCCAACAAGTTCATTCAAAATTTCATTCCGGGACAGTTGTTTTCCTTCAAATCGGTTGACTTAGTTATCAACCTGGATGAGGTAGTCAGCCATCTCACAGAATTTTTGAATTCGCTGGAATTGCCTGGATTACCATCTCACAATTTGCAATTGAAAGTAGGCTCATCATCATGTTGCGTAACATCAATCAACTTCGACTATGCAATGGAACACGACTGGCTGTGGAAAAGCAAATGAACAACGTCATCGATGGAGAAGTTGTTTTGATTCCGCACATCCCAATGTTTCCACCGGACGTGCCATTCGATTTTAAACCGTTGCAATTTCCCATGCTTCTGGCCTTCGCAATGACCATCAACAAATCACAAGGTCAGTCGTTGGAAATTTGTGGAATCAACTTGGAGTTTCCGTGTTTCATGCATGGACAACTGTATGTCACGTGTTTGCGTGACGGAAAGCCGTTATCTTTGTTTAATTAGCACGTAGCACATTCGTAAAGACTAGTGGACTTTGCACCTTTCACAACTTCTAACATTTCACTCAAACAGAATTCCACAGTTTTCATATTATGAACCTGTATCTGCCACTGGATAGTAAGGAATACTATATCTGTATGTTATTCAAATTAGAAGAATAAATACTCACAAATAAACTGACTAAACACTTTTTACTATAATACTCAATGTTCATAAAAATGGCACTTAGCACCTTTCTACTGATAGGTATCCAATTTAATTAAAGTGTGATACCCATTTTCATTTTCTATTCTGTTTAGATCTGCTTTGTCTACAAACTTTGCTCTTATCATTTTAATTTCCTTGCATTCCCTGATCAGGTGCGCTGCACCCATAACCTTCCCACAAAACAGGCAAATGTCCTCTTTTCCTACTTCTCTCAACGCTTTGTTCTTATACACCCCCATTAACCACCAAATTATCTCTCTCATTTCTCTTTTCATTAGGCATTGAGGCTTTATGCTCATAACGTTCCTTATTTCGCAGAACTCCGTTAAGATTCTCCTACTGGTGCACTCTTCTCTTAGCACCTGCAACTCGACGTCATTAACCCTTCTACACACTTTTTTACACACCCTACCTTCCTCTCTTTGTAAGTCCCTATCCCATAGATAACCCATTCCTAATCTTTCCAGTACACTTCTTACCCCGTCCACCCAGTAGCCCTCTTGCTGATGCTTCATTTGGTGCAGGTAGGCTACCTTAAGCATTCCCCCCCCCCCCCTCCACCTGCTTTTAAACGAATCCAAGACTTTATGACCTTTTTTATGATATGTTGTCTAATGCTTACATCCTCACACAACATTCTCGCTCCACAATTCGCCGTGCAACTAGGTAGCCCCAAAATTATCTTGGCAAACCTACTTACAATACTGTCCAGGGTTTTCGTTTCTTCCTCTAAACCCCATACTTCCACTCCAGAGTGCTCTTGAAACGATGATAAACAAAGGATAGTTCCCACCTCTAACACCGGCACTCGTATATTGAATGGCTAATACGTTACATTTACTACTTGCAGTGAGGACACTGGCACACCACTTCCCCTTATTTCCTGGGATATTGATCACCATATGATTGCGTCCATCATCTCACAAATCTTCAATGACGTGGCCCTCTTCTGCACGGCTCCTCGTGGTTCTACTCTGTACGATTTCACGTACCATTGCGCCACTTCCCTCTTGAACTCCAGTTGAGTTGTCCGTGGTCGCACTGAGCTACCAAGGGGTTTGGAGACTCGCGTCAAGAAGCCAGGCAAATATGGCTCAACACCACTTTTTGTTTCTTATTGACACACGATATCTGTTCATGTTTTGATCCATAAGGTCCATTCCTCCCATGAATTTGTTATAGGTGCTGATCAGGAAAGGACGAGGGATTGTAATTACTTTCTTTTCTTCCCGAGAGAACCTTTTGATATGGTCGGGGGGAAAAGCAGGGGACTTGTCGAGGCAACAGTTCCTATGCTGCTATCATGCGAACAAGCATTACTTGACATATAACCCAATCAAATATACCTCTATCTTCTCGCTTCATATCTTTAGTTCAAGTAAGTTAACATTCTTAGGGAACTCTGCTCTATATGATTATTTCTGTACCTGAATAACCACGCGATTTTAGACAAGTAAGTTGCATAATTCCCTTAAATAAATTATCAAAGAAGATGTAGCAATGAAGTTTCTTCTTGTCTTCAGGAAAATCGTCTAGCAGACATAGGCCTACCAACTGGGAAGCCGATTTTACAAATCTTACTTCATGTTGTTGTTTGAGTCTTCAGTCTTTTGACTGGTTTGATGCAGCTCTCCATGCCTCCCTGTCCTCAGCTAATCGTTTCATCTCTACATAACTCCGACACCCTACATCCGAGGCAATCTGTTTAACATATTCTAACCTTGGTCTACCCCTACAGTTTTTGTCCTCGACCCTTCCTTCCATAACTAAGCTTGCTATTCCTGGGTGTCTTAGTATGTGTCCTACCAACCTATCTCTTCTCTTCATTAGCAGTCGCCAGAAGCATCTCTCCTCTCCCACTCGTCTTAATACCTCTTTGTTTTTAACCCTATCTACCCATCTGATCTTCATCATTCTCCTGTAACACCACATTTCAAGTGCTTCAATTCTCCTCTTTTCTGCTGCACCAATAGTCCAAGTTTCACTTCCATAGAGCGCCACGCTCCAGACAAAGGCTTTCAAAAATGACTTCCTAATACCTAAATCTATATTCGATGTCAGCAGATTCCTTTTTTGTAGAAATGCTTTCTTTGCCTGAGCCAACCTACTTTTAATATCCTCTTTGCTTCGTCCATCACTGGTTATTCTGCTTCCTAAGTAACAGAAGTCTCCTACTTCCTTCAGCTTTTCACCTGCCAATTTGATCTCCATAGAGGTTTCTGATTTATTTCGGCTGCATTCCAGTATTTTTGTTTTACATTTATTTATTTATTTTCATCATGAATTCTTTCCGTAAGACGGAGTCCATACCATTCAAAAACTCATTCAAATCCTCAGGCTTGACGGCCAAGATGACGATGTCATCAGCAAATCTCAGAGTTGAAATTATTTCTCCTTGAATCTTCACTCCCACTTTAAATTTTTCTCTAATTTCCTTCATTGCTTGTTCAATGTAAAGATTGAAAAGTATGGGTGATAAGTTGCAGCCTTGCCTTACACCTTTCTGAATACCAGCTTCTCTCTCATGTCCTTCAACTCGAATGACTGCTGTCTGGTTTCTGTACAGATTGTATATCACCCTCCTATCCCTGTACTTTATTCCAATCGATTTCAAAATGTCAAACAATTTAGTCCAATCAACGTTATCAAATGCCTTTTCTAAGTCTACAAAAGCCATGAACGTTCTCTTATCTTTCCTTATTCTACCTTCCAAAATCAGCCTAAGACTTAGTACAGCTTCCCTTGTTCCTACATTTCTCCTGAAACCAAACTGGTCTTCACCCAACTCCGTTTCTATCTGGCTTTCAATCCTCTTGTAAATTATTCTAGACAGGATCTTTGAAGCAAGAGTAATCAAGCTGATTGTACGGTAATCTTCACATCTGTCAGCTCCCACTTTCTTTGGTATAGGGATGATTACATTCTTCTTGAAATCAGGGTGTACCTCACCTGTCTCATAAATCCTACACACCAAGTGAAATAACCTAATCAGACCTTCATCTCCTATGCAGCGTAGCAACTCAATCGGTATATCATCTATGCCTGGTGCTTTGTTCCTGCTTAAGTCTTCCAAAGCTCTATCAAATTCTGATCTCAATATTAAATCTCCTTTCGCATCCTCATCAATTTCCTCCTCCCTTTCCATTACATGATTCTCAATCTCCTTTCCCTTATACAAACTCTCTATGTAAGCTTTCCATCTCTCAACCTTTTCTTCCCTATCTGTTAGAGGCTTTCCATTTGTGTCCTTAATATTACAGCACTTAGTCTTCTTTTCCCCAAAATTATTCTTAATCCTTCGATAAGCTGTGTCTACTTTTCCTAATTTCAGACAATTTTCTATACCTGCACATTTCTCTTTCAACCATTCTTCTTTTGCTTCCTTGCACTTCTTGTTAACCTCATTTCTCAGACGTCTGTATTCTGCTTTCCCCTTTTCATCTCTTAGATTCTTGTGTTTCCGCCTTTCATCCATCAATTCTAGTATATCCTGAGTGATCCACGGTTTTCTACCTATTCTTTCTTTCCTACCAATGTTTTCTTCTGCGGATTTTGTTATTTCATTCTTCAAAAGTGCCCATTCGTCTGTAATTGAAGTTTGTTTAGGGTTTTTCATTAGTCCTTCCTTTATACTCTTCTTGAATCTTTCGTTTACATCCTTCTCTTTCAGTCTGTCTATTGCCCACCTTTTTGGCTTTTGACTTTTCTTCAGTTTCTTCAACTTTAATCTGCATTTCATTACAACCAGATTGTGATCAGAGTTTATGTCAGCACCAGGATATGTTTTACAATCCAAAATCTGGTTTCGAAACCTCTGCTTGACCATAATGAAGTCGATTTGGTAACGCCCTGTATCTCCTGGTCTCATCCATGTGTATATTCTTCTATTGTGGTTATTGAATAAGGTGTTAGCTATGACCAACTCATGTTCCTCGATCATTCCTTTCACCTAATCCGAAATCTCCTACTATCTTCCCTTCCCTCCCTTTTCCTACCACAGCATTCCAATCTCCCATTACTATAAAATTTTCATCACCCTTGATATACCTTGATAGTCCCTTCCTACTTCCTCCAATATTTATGTGAAGGTCTGACCTCGGAAGTAACCGAAGTAATTTTCGTATTGTATTTTCTGAAACGTTGCCTGCAACCAGATATCTCGGCAAAGGTATGGTCTGGAATACGATACGGACATAAAAAAAAGATGCTACGGTGACAACAAAAAACGTATTTTAGCAAAACGTACGCTGTAAAAAGAGCTGTAAATGAAAGAAGATGCGTGTATAAATGCTTGAAATGAATTCTAACCAATTCCATACGAATAAGCTACATAAAATACCTTGTCTTATCACTGACTGCAGATACGCCTAGCGTTACCATGGTAATGCTAGGAGAATATTAGTCCAGGGTATGTGCAGGCTCAAAGAAACACGTACGATATGTTACTGATTCAGAAATTAGATACATTTGCTAACATAACTTGCTTTTACGGAATAATTTAGCATGTCTTTCCTTTTTCCGCATGGCATCTAGACGTGAGAAGCATTATACATATTGATGAATTTTACAGCTTAATTTGGTTCCGTGATAACCTTCTCGTTTGCAAACTTTCACACTAATGTAATTAATGGAATTGCATTGCGTCTTACAGCAATAGATGGACCTCTAAGAATCTGTTGCCATGGTTACCGGCTTGCATTCGTTCATTAGTTTATTAAATGAAATTAGTTTTCTGGGAATATCTCAAAAACGGTTGGTTTTAGGGCCTTAAAATGTGGTTCCCCGAGTTTTGTCTCTCACATTGAGGGGCTGGAAATGAGCTTTGTCTCGTACTTCTACTCCTATTTCAGCATGTATTTTAAGGGTGTAGGCCCCCTTTTATGAGAGGTACGGAGAAGAGTTACATCATTGATTAGTATCGTGCCTCTGATGGATATCTGTACCAAATTTTACGTTGATACACCCAGCCGTTCTCGAGTTATAAGGGAACAAAGTTGTCCACAGACAAACAAACAGACAGACAAAAAATTATTTTCGCCCATCCATCATAAAACAATCTGACACGCGTAAATAACTCAAATTTCCATAGAAATTCAGAAAAAAACACATAAACTTTCATTTTTATATATAGAGAGATATACTGTACTGCACCGCTCGGTGTTGACCGTGTTTTATAGCACAAATTTAGGTTTTACTCGCTAACCGTTGGAGATACACGAAAAGTGATAAGGACCTTTCGGATAGAAAATTAAATTTTAAAGCTCATATGTGCTATCAAAAGTTTGCTATTTCTTAGCGTTCTCTTTTTATTTGAAATGGAAATATGCAATTTTGAAACCAAAGGGAGTAGTGACGTCATTAAAATGGTCGCCATTTTTAATAGTGAAAAATATCAAAATCAAAAGTATCCTATATGTAAACATGGTAAATCAGTTACATCCATGCAAAATTTCATTAAAATCGGACCAGTGGTTCTTGCGTTATTGATTAACACACAGACAGACAGAAAGACACACACCGTCTCATTTTTAGCCTACTTTTCACATTTTGCAAAAATGAGGAAAAAGTAGATTTATGAGATCGGGCAAATGTGTGTCTGTCTGTCCTTCTGTCTGTCTGTCGGTCTGGCTGTGTGTGTGTCCCCCCTATCAACTCTTAAACGGCAGCAGCAAAGGAAACAAAATTTAGTAGGAGTAATGATCTATACCTGAATAACTCATGGCCATATTTGAAAATGATGTCAGTGCTACCAACTGCTGAAAAATCGCAATTGCAATTTGAGCTCCATGTTGGATATCTTGGAAGGTATGAATGGGAGCTATTGCAAAATTGGCACACGTATAGATAATAATATTGCAGTTTAATCTCCAGGAGGCCATACATGGCAGTGTTGCCAAAATTATTCTAAGCCTGCTGATAGGTCCAATACTTAAATGCATATAACTTTTACACTATCAATTGGATGTTAACCAAATTTCGTGTGTAATATGTGCACATAAACAGATATGAGTGAGCGTATTCTTAAGAGCAACCAGGGCTGCCAACTGTTAATAAATCCTGTTTCTATGTATTTACCCTAATATCAATATATCACAAAGTATGCAAGCCAACAGCTCTAAACTTTGCACACGTATAGTACCTGACGTTCTAGATTATTTTGGAGTAACTAATATACGTCAGTGCTGCCAACATGATTACAAGCCTGCTGATAGGTCAAATTTTAAAATATATACAACTTCTGTACTATCGAATGGATTTCATCCAAATTTGGCACAACAAGAGATCATAATATCTCAGATTATTTCTGATCAACACATGCATCGCATTGTTGTCAACATGATTTTACGCGCACTGATAGATCCAATGTCTATAGTAAAGCCATCATTACTTCCGACTTGACGTTTCAGTGTTATCCTAGTTATCTAGCGGTCAGAAGGAAAATCACTTTAACTAGCCAATCACAGGTAGCCATTCAAATAGATGTATCACGACAAATCGAATTTTGTTGGCGAAGTCGTGATTTAGCGAACGAAATTCTAGCCTAGCACTGAAACGTCAAGTCGGAAGTAATGATGGCTTTACTGTAACTGAATGTAACGTCCATGCTATCCATTGGACTTCAACCAAATGTTGTATTCTGTAGCTTAAGAGATGGAACTAAGAATATAGCCTATTCAGTCACCAGGGCTGCCAACTGTAGTGCTCTATTAAGCTACATTATACGAGGTATATTTCGAACTAATTAGAAATGTCGATATTACCAACTTAATTTCGTCATGATTCTAGATAGGTCCGTATAGATTAATCACTGGCATGAATCTTAATTTTGAGAGTTCGTCACGGAACTTCTTGTTATATATTAGTATGATTATTGTAATGCCAGTAGTTTCGGATAACAAACGTGTGGATGTGGGGCGGATGCGGATAACAGTCATGCGGATGCGGTTAAAAGTCGTGTGGATGCAGGGCAAATGCGGATAACATTTTGTTTATCCGCACAGGGCTCTAATTGCCCATGCTAATTTTCAACTTTTTATTTACCTTTTTCTTAGAAACTATTAACAGGAACTAATCGATTATTTTTTTCAGATATGTTTTTAAGACTTTCTCTTTACTTTGACATAGGCTTTTGGAAAATAAATGCATTTTTGAATGTTCATGAATCTTTTGGAAATTACATAATTTTAACAGCACATGAACATTTCCATCTGGCAAAATTAAACTGAAGTTTATTAAAAAAAAGTGTTAAAATATAACAAATCTAAGCAGGAATTGTATTATCATAGTGTTTGAAGCCATTTTCAGTGTTGCCTTAGTAAACGAAATTTTGGTGCTTTTCAGTCGGTCAACACGATTGTACCCAAATGAGATGGGTTATTCCCCAATCCTGAAAAGAATTTACATGAGATTTATAAATACACTTGGATGACCAGTTTCGATCGTCAAGCGATCATCATCAGATCCATTACACTTACAGTTAGGCTACAACATTTTTATGTCTGAAAGTATGGTAAAAATATTTACAATAGCCTATGTTCACTTCTTTAGTTGTGTTATTAGTTGAGATAGTTCAACTCGTGAATATTTGTTAGTTATAGTCTATGTGATGTTTTGATAAAATACTGAAAGTGGCGATTGACCTCCAAACTTGCTTGTTTAGAGTGAATGTGATTGTAGGTAAATTGTCAATTCAAGTTTTATTGTACAGGCTACTTATCTGATTGAGTCTTGCGTGTCCTGGTGAGAGCAGTTGTATTCGTCACTATCTACTCTCAACAAAAATTTTGTAGCCTAAGTGTAATGGATCTGATGATGATAGCTTGACGATCGAAACTGCTCATTCAAGTGTATTTATTAATTTTATGTAATATTTTTTTCAGAATTAGGGAATAACCCATCTCATTTGGGCACAATCGTGTTGACCGACCGAAAAGCATCAAACTTTCGTTTCAGGAATTGTATCTAAACATTTTTGCTTTGTTTGTTGAAAAGTTCCGAATGGAAGGGACATTTTATATCTAGATTAACGTTTTAATAAGAAAAATCGAATCAAAGATTTTTCCAGTTTTAGAACATCGCATTGCCCAAAGATTCCTATTCTTCTATTTGAAGCAATAGAATGATTTTTTCTGTTGTTCTATATCCTTTTGTCCTTGTTTCCAACTCAGCTTCTTTCTAGAAATTCCCATTTTCACTACCAGGCAAATGCCGGAACGGTTCCTTTCAATAGGTTCACGGCCGATTTCCTTTCGTAATCCCTTCCCTAACCCGTCCTGAAAAAAAAATACAAGGCCATTGGCAGCATTAATCAAATGATTTTTGTATCTATCGTCTAAACATTCATTTACTTTACCCATTCTCCAGATCTCCAAATTCACCGAAAACAGACTAGCATTTTTCCTGGATGGCATCAAATCCACCTTCATCCTATAGGACACACCTGCCGCCAACTTCGTCCTCGAAGAGAGAAGAGAAACAGCAAGGCAGATTCCAGCGGATATCCACTTCACGGAAGCACTACAAACAGACACATGGCAAGGTCCAAATACAAGAATCGCCACCCACGGCTTTCACTGGATGATCTGCACGACTGACGGCCACCACACACCGGATGACAACTGCAAATGCCAACTGTGTGGAACAAAATGTACGCAGTACCACCTGAGGAACTGTTCTAAAAGGACTACTTCACCTGCCAATAACGCCAAAGACCTGTAAATTCATGTCGTGTTGACATGTGCCTTATGTGCACATTGTGCTTCGTATATAATAAATACATTTACTGCATTTAACAGGCCATTAAGGCTCAGGGCAGAAAACTAGAGAATAAAATCTTAAATAAAAATGAACACAGGTATTAATTACATTAGCAGGGACTAAGACTTTGTGTGGCCGAGTATTGGTCACCGATGGTCTTCCACCTTCCCCGGTCCCTTGCATCTTCCACTGTCGCTGATGGTGCCACCTTTCCTAGATCCATTATTGTCCGATCCTTCATCTTGTTGTAGGGCAGCCTCTCTGGCGTCTCCCAGTTGGTGTTGAGTTGAAAACACAATTGGATATGGAATTGTCCGCTCTAATTACATGACACAACCACTGCAACTTCCTCCTCTCTAGAATTCAGTTGATGTTCGTCTTCCCAAAGCGTTGATACAGGTCTTTCCGAGGCCTTCTTTACCACCTTTCGATTTCTACATTATATATTGTACCATATATTTTCCGTATGACCTACCTTTCAAAAACGCAGATACGTTCTACAAATATGTGTGGAGTGACCCATGACTCACAGCCATAAAGAATCACAGGTCTAATAGAAATAGAAATGTACTTTGGTGGGTTTACTAATAGGACTCACGATTGAGGGAAAGTATAAGGAATAGGAGCAGATGACCTCGTAGTTACGCCTCTTAAAACCTCAATAACTAAGTATACGGAATGTAGCCTCAGGAATGAGATTGGAAAGCTGAAAGTCCGCAGATTAATATGGTGCAAGAACATAATTTTGAAAATGTTGAAGATTTTGGTATTTACCATTCTTGGGAAATTTTAAAATCAGCAACATTATTGTATAGAATAGGGTATAGAAATAATATACCGTAATACAGATATCCATGTTAGAAATAGAAGAAGTCATACCAAAGATGAAGACTGGAAAAGCTGCAGGTGTGGATGAAGTGACTACAGAAATGATAAGAGCAGCAGGACCAACAGGTTTACAGTGGCTATATAGATTATTCAAATTAATTTGGAAGAAAAAAGAGGTTCCAGAAGAGTGGGAAAAAGACTTGATTAGTCCGATATTCAAGAAGGTCGATAGGAATGCAACAATTATAGAGGGATAAACCTTATTGCCAACGTGGCTAAGATTTTTGAGTGAGTGTTGGAAGGAAGGCTGAGGAGAAAGATAAAAGGAGAAATGGAAGAAGAACAGTACGGTTTTCGGAAAGACAGATCAACATTTGATCTGATCTTCAGCTTAAGAAATATGATGGAGAAAAGATGGGAATTTGGAAGAGATATGGGGATGACGTTCATTGATATTGAGAAGGCCTACGACAGTGTGCCTAGACATTTGGTCTGGGATGTGCTAAGACGAAAGCAGGGCAAAGGACAAAACTGTGTCAGCAGTGTAAAAACCAGAATAGGAGAAACCAATTGGTTTAAATCTGAAACAGGACTACGACATGGTAGTGTACTTTCCCCCATATTATTCATTATAGTGATGGATGAAATCCGTAAGAACATCAAAAGGAAATTGGGAAGTGATGCATCAAAGGTTTTGCTGTTTGCAGATGACATAGTGATGTGGGGTGATGATGAAATTGAAGTTCAAAACCAAGTAGATATTTGGAACCAATAGATTGACAATTTTGGGATAAGCACGGATAAGAGCAAAACAATGGTGATTGGTGTATTCCTTGGAATACACGTTTAGTTAGAGTTAGCAGTCACTGCTCTTTGCTTTCTTTCTTTTTCATTAATTCCTTTATTTCCCTTTTCGCAGACACCAGCAGCGACCTTTCTGTATTCCCGTTTCTTTGAATATGTGCTTATTTTGTGTTAAAGTCTATTTCAATTGTGTAGGCCCTGCAACCCACCAAAAGCTCACCACGCAATAACCTGGCGAAGCTTTTGGATTCACCAACTTCAAGAATGGTTTCAACCCACGCAAGCTGATGTCGTCGTTGTCGTTATCTGCAATCTCCATGAAGACTTATATTAGTATTGAATCTGTATTGTGTCGAATATTTTGTTTTTCATATGTTCCCTACAATGTATAGCTTCTTTTGTTTTCCCCTCCCTTCTCCTCTTCGTGCTGGCTAACGGAGTGCCTGTAACCCTCGCTCACTTTTTTTTGTCTGTGCTACGATGAGTTAGTCACTCTTATCAGGAGAAGCTACTGCCTTCACCATGTGATAAACTTTTAAAACAGACACCATGTCTTAAAATTTGGTGTAATGGCTGGTCGGAAAACCATCATCCAATCTACAATGAAAAGATAAGTAACTACCTTCAAGTGATGTTAACCACATTTTAAAGGGGTTTAATCTAACCAAGAAAGCTTTAATGAATTTTATAGGCAGTGTTTGAATTTCGCAATATTGTGCAAATTTTGTAACTCTCCTCCGAGGTAACTTCTCTCTGTCATGTCTAAGCCAACTAGGCTCACTACTAAAGTCATGAAATATAGCATTTCTTGCACGAAATAAAGGAGATACCTTCCCTGCATCGAGGGATTTATGCCAAATTCATAGCTGTCTAAAACACAACTTTTCTGCATACGAGGGATCTCAGCTTGCCCCTTTAAACTGTAACTACAGTTCTGGAATTTTCCATTTGCAATAGACTCTAAACTGTGAAGAACTATTCTCAACACCGCCAAATTACTGCTACTCAATTTCCAATTGAACTATATTAACTGCAACATTGAAACTCTATGACGCCAAAAAGCTTTTAAAGTTCAGCTCAGTGCATCTCATAAACTGCAATAGGAACATTTCTCTCATGTTCTACAAACTTGTCAGTGCTTCGAAAATGTGTATGTGTGGCTATATCCCGGGTCGCGTTCGTTCGAACCAGTAAAATCAGCCAGGACTTTGATTCCCCACTTCCTATATTCCCAATTTCCTTTACTAACAATTTAGGGTAATTTAAACTAGTTTTTTGTAATTCAACGAGGCTTAGTCTAAAAATAGACTCCCTCCCATCTTTGTGGTATCAAATTTCGTAATTTCTGTATAAGTATCTATGTGGCTATAAACCCACATTTTAATACGCATTTTTCCTGCTGCGTCCAGGAAGTTATAATTTTCCAATTGTTAAACGTTTATCTTATTTTGTATAATCCAGGCTTCGTTAATGCGACCTGCCCTATTGGAATTTAACATCTCTTAATTACTGTTTCAATAATCTAAGTGGTTATAAATCCACCTTTTAATCATTTATTTTTTCTCCTGCTGCGCCCAGGAATTTAAAATTATATAATTAAAGTTCCTTTCTATTTACTACCAAGGCATTCTGATAAAACCTTGGAATTCTACCAAACCAATCTAAAGAAATATTTATATATTTCTAAACGAAATATCCACCCAAATTGTAAAACTTTTATTATTGTTATCAAGTCCCAGACCCCTTAATTGTATGCATTGTTCAAAAACCCTTGTGAGGGTCTTAAGTGTTTTTGTCATAGGTCTAAGACCTTCAAACTGTTACGAAATAATTCTTAAATTGTAAAATCGTTACAACCCCATTAATTGTGGTGTTTGAAGCCATATTTTCAGTGTTGCCTTAGTAAACAAGAGTTTAGTGCTTTTCAGTCGGTGAAACGGAATCTCTCCACTCGTCACGTCGGTCTTCCTGGGGACAGTGTAATTTATGTGAACGAAAGTTTATCACCAGAGAAGAGGAAATTACTGTCACAAGCTCGGAACATCAGGAGAGAGAAGGAGTATTCTTTCTTGTGGGTAAGAAATGGACACATTAAAATACGCAAATCTGAAGGTTCTCGAGTCATCGTAATTCGAAATGAGGATGACCTGAACACTCTCTAATGGTATCAAAATCTAGATTATCCATTTATTATCAAAATGTAGGAGGAATGAATACAAAATTAGATTTATTCAATGAAAACCTGATCACCAAAAAGCATGACTTAATTCTAATTACAGAAACTTGGTTATCTAGTAAAATCGCTGACAGTGAGGTCTGTTGTGATATGTACAGAGTATACAGGGCTGAGAGGCCTGCCAGAACAGGGGGTGGGGTGGCTGTCTTGGTTCGTAGCGGATTAACAGTACTCAAGGTCGAAAGAATGACTGGCAGCTTGGAATGTCTATTAGTGAAACTGGTTATTTCAGGAAATATTTGGTACGTCTGTAATGTTTACATCCCACCAGCTTCAAAAGTAGAATCGTACAGGCAAGTATATCGGTGGCTGGAATCCCGCACAGAAATATATGATAAAAATTTATTAATATTTGGTGACTTCAATATCCCAACAATACAAAGTACAATAATTAATGATGACAATATTCACACAAGAGAACTCGTAAATTTTATTAATTATCTTCAGCTAAAATCTTATAATTCAGTACTAAACCGTAACGGGAGGACGCTGGACTTAGTTCTATCCAACAAACCCAACATAAATGTAACGGAAAACACAGACCCACTCTTACCGCAGGATCGCCATCACCCAGCTCTGGATGTGGAAATATCTCTAACTATATGTCGAAACCAAGTAATTATCCAGCCTAATGATACCTATAACTTCCGGGAAGCCGATTTTGAGCAAATGTACACTCGGTTGAGGGATAGTGCCTGGGGTCAAATATACGAGTGCACTGATGTAAATACTGCAGTAGACCTGTTTTATCAGATTTTTAACACAGTACTTGGCGAAACCGTTCCTATATGTAAACGACAAACGGGCAGAAAATATCCTGTCTGGTTCTCTAAGGAAATAAAGAGTAAATTGAAGGAGAGGAACACCATAGGAAGAGAAAACATTACTCAGATCATCATAGACTACGTTTTGAAGAATTAAGGTCAGAAATTAAAAAGGACATTAAATTATCTTATAAGAAATATATCCATAATATTGAACAAAACATTAGCAGGGACTCAAAGAAATTTTGGACGTTTATTAAAAACAAGAAAAAAAATAGGAACTCATGCGACACTTTTAAGTATAATAATGAAGAATTGGACAGGGGTGATTCCATTGTTGAAGGTTTCGCGTCATATTTCAAATCAGTGTATGACTCTCAGTCAGCCCAATACAAAGTCCCAGCCTGCAATTCGAATACTCCCAACACCCTTCACATAAAACTTGTCTCAAAGGAAGAGATAGAAATGGCATTTAAAAAATTAAAACCTAAGTCGTCGGCTGGTCCTGATAATATTCCACCGTATGTAGTTAAGGGATGTGCTGAAAGCCTCAGGGACCCGTTACACTTTATATTTAACTTAGCAATTCAAACTTGTACGTTCCCTGACGCCTGGAAAATCACTCGCGTCTGCCCTATACTAAAATCGGGAGACCCATCACTAATTAATAACTACCGTCCTATATCTATTTTATCCGCAGTAGCCAAGGTATTTGAATTCATATTGCACGGAAGAATATCAGTATTCCTCAGACCACTCGTAACAGATAACCAACATGGTTTCCTATCCAGGAAATCTACAGTGACGAATGCAATTAATTTTACTCAAATTATATCTAAAGAGTTAGATAAAGGAGGGCAGATGGATGTCATATTTACAGATTTCGAGAAAGCTTTCGACACAATAAATCACGATATCCTTCTTAAAAAATTATGTATTTTGGGATTTTCCCACCCATTACTAAAATTATTCATCTCCTATCTCAGAGACAGGAAACAATTTGTTTTGTTCCAGAAAATTGTCTCAAAGGAATACATAGTTCATTCCGGAATACCCCAAGGTTCGAACCTTGGACCTTTGATTTTTCTAGCAATGATAAATGATTTGCCACGATGTATACTGCACTCAAATAGTCTTTTATATGCAGATGACTTCAAAATTTTTAAATCAATTTCTTCCACTAATGACTGCACTCTACTACAAAATGACCTAAATAATATACACAAATGGAGTATAGAAAACAAATTATACTTAAACGTACCGAAGTGTGTTGTTATGACCTTTACACGTAAGAAGAACCCAATCACATTTGTTTATGGAATTGGACCTAAGTCATTGAAAACAGTAAGCGAGAAGAAAGATCTAGGGATTCTGTTTGACCGAGAACTTGCTTTCACTTATCATGTGCAAAAGACGGTCGGGGATGCTTACCGCATGTTAGGGTTTATAATAAGAAACACTAAGCCATTCATTAGGACCAGTACCTGCATAAAACTTTATACTGCCATGGTGAGATCCAAGCTCGAGTACGCCAGCCAAGTATGGAGTCACTGGCAGAAAACATGCATTAAGTACATTGAGCAAGTTCAAAAGAAATTCCTCAGATATTTACACCTCAAAATAACGGGCAATTACCCACACATGGTACCCTACGGTGAACTTTTGTTGAATTTCGGCATGACTAGTTTGGAGTCTCGAAGGCGAGTGAATGATATGAAATTCCTTTATAAAGTCATTAACGGTCAAATTGATAACTCATTTTTCCTATCACTCCTAAATTTCAACATCCCTCGCTTAACTACAAGATCAACCATAACATTCAAAACTGATATAACCAATACCACTTCACATAACAATTCACCTGTATGGAGGCTTTGCAGTATTTACAACGATGCGGTTCGTGTAAACTGGAAACTAGATTTCTGTCTCTCAATCAGACAGTTCTTGGAAATTATAACCCTGTCACTCTAATTCATACTTGAAATAAAATTATCACACATAACAGAATCAACAATGTATATATGTGGATAGGCCTGTTCCCTAGTTATTGATGTTACCCATTAGTTTATTATGTAATAATTCCAAAACCTGTTTTTATATTTGGCATTAGATCATATTTAGATTTAGTTTTTATATTATCTTTTTACTACTATGCATTTTGATCTGTGTGAACTTATTAGTTTTAAGAATTACATTAAGATATTAATACTTAATGCAGGAAATGTATCTTACTGTGTAGGTGCACTATTATTGGGGCGCACACTGAGCCCTGTTGTGTACCATCAACAAATAAATAAATAAATAAATAAATAAACACGAATGTACCCAAAAGAGATGGGTTATGCCCTAATCCTGAAATAAATTACATGAGATTAATAAAACACTAGGATGACCAGTTTCGATCGTCAAGCGATCATCATCAGATCCATTACACTTAGGCTACAAAATCTATGTTTGAATTACAGGTGAAAATATTTACAATATGTACAATTAATGTTGAAGCAATTAAAATTGCAATACTTTGGAGTTGCATTATATTGCTCTAAGAGCGGTTAGGCATGACCTTCCTTTCCTTTCGAATTACTATTCCATTCAAAGAAACAATCAAAATTACTGAATGATAAGTTTACTACAAACTCAATCACTTGTTGCGTTTAGAGCAAAACTTCTGCTGACATCACTCAAAAAGTTTCCTTTAGCTATTGTAGCTAATTCTAGTGAATCATTAAGGCAAGTATAGCTCGCTCAGCCAGCTTCCTACTTGAAGCGATTTTCGCTTTGTGCTGTGACTCACTGTTTAGAATTTTGGTTTTGTTCGAGTTAGGTTGGGTTTCTAACCCGTTCTAAACTTTTAGTCGGCACTCCGCTGGTAAGAGTATAGCCTTCTTTAAACGCAACGATTGGTTCTTTTCAACAATTTCTAATAATAATAATCTTACTGAAAGCTCTGAAAGCGCTTCATCTTTGTCCACTCTGGGAGCATTTGGTCTCTCTCTCAGGGATCCGACCGTGGTGGGGAATAAAATTGTTCCTATTCGTATCAATATCTTCAAAATATCGGTATTTGCTCAAAAACATTTCCTTTCAGAAAGGAAAGGGTACAATTTAAAATTCCCTCTTTGTTTTTCCTCGCAAGCGAGCAGTGTACCGAAATCCCACATAGTACCGTATTTTATGCTCGGAAGGGACGGGACACTCAGCGCCCGCCTGCCGGTAACCTCAGCTCACGCTGATCTCTCCGTTATTCTCGCTTAGGCACTCACTTTCCCACCTTTCTTCCACAAGCTTTGATCAACATAAATTATTTTTTTCTCACTATATAATTATTTATTTTGTCTTGAATTATTTTCCTTTCTGTCTAAGATCGTTTCCACTCCTAAACCTTTTTCCCTTTCCTTTCAAATCATCTTCCCTCAGGTAGTGTCTGAGCTCAGGCTTAACCTACCAGTGATGACAAGGGGAAGTAAGGAAGGAACAGGAAAGATAAAATTAAATGGAAATATTCTAGAAATTGTAAAAAGTTGCAAGTACCGTACTTGGGAACTGTGATCACAGAAGATGGGAAGATAACCGAAGAAATTGGTAAAAGAATACAACAAGCAAACAATTTCTACCAGAGTGTGAGAGGTATTGTGTGGAACCGGGATGTCCCAAAGAAGTTGAAAAGGGTTCTATACACAACCTATTATGAACCCATAATGACATACGCAGCTGGGACATGGACGACGACAAAAAGGGAAGAGAGCAGGATACATGCAGCAGAGATGAGGTTTCTAAGAGGCGTCGAAGGAAAGACAAGGATAGATAGAGTGAGAAATGAGGGAATTGGAAAAAGGACAGGAATCTTAAAACTCCAGGATAGGATAGAAACAACTAAACTGAAGTGGTATGGACACATGGTGAGAATGAGTGAGGAGAGAGTACCACAAAAAATATTTTTGTAAAAGTTAACAGTAAAGAGACCACGAGGAAAACCCCGAAATAGATGGATGGATTCAGTGATGGAATGTGTAGAGAAAAAGGGAGGAAAATCAGAAGATTTACTGCAAGTAGGAAAGGAGTGGTGGATGGACAGGCAAAGATGGAGGTCCTTAATTCACAACCCGACCCAGGAAGAGACTGGAACCGGGAAATGAAGATGATGATGAGTACAGGGTTACCAACTGAATGTTTTCAAATACCGAAAATTGCCATACAAATAGCAAAGATTATAATAAAAAAATTGTCGCTAAACTTTAATGTTCAGTATATAAAATCATAGACTATATATTGTAGTGATATACAGAACCTGATTACAAATAGAATCAACGATATCTAAATTATTGTTCAGTCCTCGCTTTGATTAATTTTCTTTTACTATATTTTTATCAATAGAAACTACGATAGAAATGAGAGATTAATTACTTTTTATTTCAGTAGCCTACAACATATTCAGTGATTTTCATCAACAGCAGCAATCGCTCGTGAGCGAATATGTTAGTCTTCTTACTGGTGCGTCTGATCAGTGCGATCCGTGAATCACACACTCCTTCACAATAGGGGCAAACATACATCCAGGAGTTTGCTGGTAGAGATGTATCCAAACAACTGGCGTAGCCGTGCTCGTTGAATCATGCACCATGGCCGAGAGGGCAACTGCGACAAGACCTCACATCTCAGGTTAGAATCTCGGCGCTGACAACGGCTATACTGAGCGTGCCTTCCCCCAGGGTTTCCACACTCCCTCCAGGAAAATGCCGGGATAGTACCTTATTTCAAGTCCCGGGGCACCTACCCCATCCTTGACCATAATACATTTACACACACTACTGCAGTCCTCACATAAATACAGGTTATCAGACAAGTTCAACACATGCTCAACTACACGGGGCTGAAAGCTGTACAGCGTTGCAAGGATGGAGCCCATCACGCGTCATGGCGCGCCTCACTCGGATGTATATAATAATAATAATAATAATAATAATAATAATAATAATAATAATAATAATAATAATAATAATAATGTCGTATGGCCTCGGGAGTCGGGTGCAAGCTTTGTAATTTGACACCCAGAGGGTAGCTTGCATGTCGAATTTCGTTGTTCCTTGAATCACTATGAAAGTCAAGGAGGTTAGATATCTAAGCTCCTTGAACACTATAGCGCTTTCTAGTAGACAAATGAGGAACTTTGTGTTGGCGGAAACTCCCGAGATTAATTTTTCCATTATGAACACGGCCTACTGAATACAAATGGGTTCTTTGACATGCCAACATCGTATGACATGCGTGTCGTATTTTTGCTGCCTTTCAAAAATCACTTGCCACGGCCAGGAGCAAACCTGCAATCTTGGGGTTAGTAGACCAACACGCTATCCACTCACTCACCGTGGCAAGCTTGGAAGTGATCGGCTCCCTCTCGGCAACGCTGTACAGCTTTCCCCGGAGCGGCCAGCTGCGGAACCATGTCTTATTTTCCCGTACAAATACAAACCTATATAAAATAAGTGAATTAATTTACGTATTTCACAGTCATATAGCATAACCTTTTGATGTATAAGGATTACAACGCGACCGAGAACTATATTTTTCAACCACCCCGAGCCGAGAAAAAGTCACCTTACAAAAATGATAACAACTTTGTTTCTTGGACACACACATTTTTGAAATTAATAAACCAGGTATAAAACATTCCAATGTATATTTTGTTAAAATTTGGATTCGATCTGATGACGGGTTTTTGAGATAATAATTCTTAAATGTGACGCATGGTTGAAACACGCTTAAAAATGGGCACTTTTTGTGTTTCGGCTGCGATGAATATTAAAAAATTAATTAAAAATTCCAAACCTACATGAACTAACGTACAATAGAACGACGAAAATTATGATGTTATTGGATTTTATTATTGGTTACTTCACAAACACCCTTCAAACTCGAGTGCGCATAATATGTTGGTCGACAGTAGGTTAGAATCCCACCTAGGCCGTCCTGAAAATGGTTATCGTGATTTTTCATTCTCACCACGAGGCAAAACCGGGACTGTCCCTTCCAACAGGTCCATGGCCGACTTCCTTCCAAAATCCCTTCCCTGACTCTTTCTTAATTATACCCAAGTTAGCGGTCTCCTGGGTGATCGGCCTGTCACCATCTGTGTAAAGTGTGTTCAGCTCCCAGAGAGCATCCTTGCGACGGTAGAGGAATGATCCCCTAATAGAGTCCGTGGGTAAAGCTGAGCTGGGAGGATAAAACATATTCTGAGAATATCTATTTTATCCACTGTGCACTTATGAAAGGAAACACACACTCAGTAGAGGTATTGCTGCCTTGAATGGCTAAGAACTAACAAATATTCAAAGGTTCAGAAAATGTTTCAATGTACAGACAGTTTGGAATGAAAAGAGACCGTCATTGATCTCGTGTGGTATCTTGTCCAAAGTTGAACTGTTAACATAATATTTGGCGTTTCAGATCTGCCTGAATTGCAAATCATGTATTTTTATCCTTAAGGATTGGAAACAGTGTATACATTGTCTTGCAGAGAATATCTTCAAGGTTCGGACATTTTCCTAAAAATTAAAAATGTCTGCCGAACATAAGATGATTGGATGATCATAACCGTGAAAGTGCTCTTGTCAGTGACTTTACGGCACTTCAACAATTACTTCAGGAGTTCATAAATGAGCTACCTTGGGTGTACACCATTGCAGTGTAATTGGTTCACGCATCTACCTAGAATGTATGAGATTTGGGTTCGATACCCACCAGTGGTCTTATTTCAAACCCTTACGCTTCAAAGCGAGTCTTAAACTTTCAAATAATACAGAGTGCGTGATTGCGCAGCCAACAATCTACTTCGAGTTAGATTCTCAGTGAATGCATGTGAAATTTTAGAAATGTCCCTGTGGCTTATGACTGCAAGATAATCGTCACGTAATATTACAAGCTTCCTGCTAAATAGTTTCAATAAATCTCAAGCATTAATAGGCTTGTAAGTTTGGAATCGCTTTGGTAAACATTATAAACTGAGAAGAGGCGCGATTGCAAGTATCACTGATGTGTTTATTCTCCTTCCACACCTGTTTGAGAAATATGATGGTATATTTGAATGACAACACGTGAGTCCTCCACGTGTGTACAAAGGTCTGATGACCAAGCTATTCCTTTTTCCCACATGAAGCAACGACAATTTTATCTTTGCTTATGATGGTCTATGCAACATCTTTATATGTTGGTACTTGTTGAAAGGTAACATGCTTCTTCTTATCTTTTGAAGGCGGTAAGTTTGTCAGTGTGCCATCACGCACTTGGCGTATGTAGAGAAAACATGGCTGCCGCAAGGAAACCAGATGCACTGACAAGAGGACCTGGAAAACAGAATAAACCACTGGTATGAGAATAATCAGGGTAATAGATAGCTTTGAAGCCATTTTAGAGTGTTGCCTTATTGACAATATAATGCGACTCTTCAGTCGGCCAACCCAATATAAACCCAATTACTGCGAAAAAATCATCTGAAAAAAATTACATGTGATAAAAATATATGTTTTTCTTATCGACTACAGAAGAGGGAGAAAACTGACATGATATGATTCCTTCGTCAAGCGAACATCATCAGATCAAAATATACAAGACAAAATAGCTCTACAAAACACTACCAACCCCACAGTGAGGCCCACAAACGGTATCTGCCCTCCAAAAAGAAAAATTTAGAAAGTGTGGTAACTACAGGGTTTTTCACTCATCCGCGGCGCGTGGAGCCTGGGGTCGAGAGAGCGTCCGTATGAATCGCATGTAAATAACAAGCACACATAATAACACATAATCAAAGTAAAATCATTGTCACAGAAGATGTTGGAAAATGTCTTCCACCTGCATCTACACATTTCTCGCATCTTCTAAGGAAATTTTCGTTCACGCGCATTAGTTCATCTACCGAGATAGCCTCAATGCATCTCGTGATATTTAGTTTGAGTTCATCTAGTGTGTTGTTGCACAAACCTTGTTTTTCAATTGTCCCCATAAATGAAAATTGAAGCAATAGGCTTTAACACTCAGCAATACTACATTACGTTATAACATTTTGAAACACAATAACAATTAAACAATAACCACGTACATACGTTATAAACTTATAACACGTATAACTTAAAATAGGCTATAAATGAAATAACGAAGTCAACTTTACTTGTCAAATCCTGCGTCGCAACTGTCTCAGCTCCGTGTTGCAATGTGCTCGTCTGACCTTTGGTTCGACCTTCCACCTGTAGCGCTGCGTCAGCTGTGTGGCCGGCCCCACTTTGAGTGAAAGACCCTGTATTACTGGTAAATACTAAAACATTAAGCACTCGAAAAAATAAGTTATTCATTTTAACATCTACAAAGTTGCAAGACTGAGAAATGGAGATCCCATCAGCAAACAGTCTCCCTACACCAACTAATATAATATGAAGGTGTAGCTACTTTTGCTATGATACACTTAGCAATAAGCCCTAAACTAGAATTATAAACTAATATGCAGAAATGATGTGTGAGTACTCTGCTGAGATGATGGTAAAAAGCTAGAACTGCAACATACAAAAACAGTGTTTTTCTACTAATAGTGATTGTCAGAGCAGCTTGTAGGCATTCCACAAATCAGATAAGTCAGAACACAGAAATGCGATTTAACTCTACAAACTTTCTGCTATATGCGATCACATGTACGACAACAACCATCGTTTCACTAACATGGAAACAGACTTGAAATTCTCTACCATGAAGCACAGGATAGAGCTCTCGACATCAAAGAATCCATTGACATATATCTAGCCAAGAAAGATAGTCCAGTGAATCTCAACGAACACATGTTTTTAGAAAAGTCACCACTCTTCGCCCTGCTAAATAAAGTAAACCCACACTCCTAAAGAAATTGAGGCAATGAATCCATACGGGAAGGAATAATTTGGGAGATGTGTTACTTCTCAACAAACCAAGTCCTGAAAATAGGCAGTATTGTAGGATCCTATTCCATCTAATAGACCGGTTGCAAGCATTTATGGAAGTGATTTCTAGGCTGCGACAGATTGTTTAAATGGCCTGCAATAGTATTTATTTATTTATTTATTTATTTATTTATTTATTTATTTATTTATTTTATGTCTTCGGTAGTGGAGAAGTTAGGGCTAATGGCCCTCTCTTACACTTAACCACGTAATGAGAATAGTTCCTGAAACCATAACACACACCATTTTTATGAGTCATTCCGAGCTAAGTTAATTACAACTTCCGTTAACAGATGTCACGCTCAACGATATTCAGACTAGGGCGCTCCGGCATCACGCATCATCAGCCGGGAGTAGACAGGCGATAGCGTAACAACTGTACGACCAACGACTCCGCTGAGGTAACCATATGCATAATAGAATTCAAGTCCATGCTCTAATTGTATTTATGTTCGACCCTAACTATTATGTGTCAGAAAACTGTATCATAATGAGGCTCATTATAACACTATTTTTCATTATGAAACAGTTTCTCCCACCAATTAGAGCTCAAGAAACAGTTGTGTGACCAATTAGATAAGGATACCTTCGCGCATGCGCTCAAAATCCAACATGTCTATATAAATCACCGAAAGTGCACCGTCCATATGTTCGCGTATATAAACTGGTGAATATGAGACAAGAAATAGCACTGTACCTTAATATCCCCAAAAACAATTTCTACACAGCGTGTGGTTTTGAAACGACTTCGGTGACAGTTTTACTGAATACTGGTGCATAATCTGCACATATGGCACAGAAGCATACAGAGCGCATGCGTCGGTTGTCCAGAGAGCTTAGCACCCGATCACAACACTCTAGTGACTGAACAGATATTTATGAATATTTATGTTAAAACATATAATAAAGTTATAATTATCGTCGAACATAAACAGTCGTGTGCAACTCGCCTATAATGGTAATTAAGACACTCGTATGGAAATTATTAAACTCGCATACGCTCGTTTTATAAAAATACTCGAGTCTTAATTATAGCCATTATAGGCTCGTTGCATAATGTACTATTAATTTATTATTGTACTAATTTGTATATACGTGCAAAATACCCATACGTCATTCACAAACCCTTATAAAACAAACTAATCCGATTTAACGAGATTCAAACTGCCTTTCGTAATATGAACACCAACCAAACGCACTACAATTTTTTATTGTAGTTAGATAATATTTGTATATACATTTAAACCTCAACACAGTGAACAGGATCCGATGATGACTGCTTGAAAGCGAAACGCGTAATCCTAAAATTGCCCTATTATAATATTGATCATAGCTAATACATGTAATTTTCTCTAGGAGTGTTTTACTTATTATGCATCATACATTGTACCCGCCTAGTCATTGGGAAAATTCGTGTTGACCGACTGAAGAGTTACAAATGACAGTTTGTATGGGCAACACAGAAAGAATAGTTTCAAAACTTTACATGAATAAGAAGTGTCAACATGTGCAATCAATGTCTTTACATTTATATTTCTACCATAGTTTCTAAATTCTAGATTCTAGGTTGTAAGTCTTAAGTTCATTTTTCTTGATGATAGACAACCTTAAATACCTACCACTTAGATAAAAGTGTATACGACCCAGAAATGATGTGAATACCGGACTACTGAGCCATTTTTAATATACACGCACATACATGTTGAACTTTTGGCTGATAGCTATTATTGCATGTGTGGCTGACAGTAATTTCCGGTCCCGTGGTGTTGGGGTAATGCCCCTGGTTCTCACCCGGAGGCCACGGTTACGATTCCCAGCTCCGTCGGGGATTTTAGAAAACGTGAGGGCTGGAACAGGGACCACTTAGCCTCGTGAGGGCAATTGAGTAGCTGTCTGACAGTGAGGCAGCGCCCCGATCATGGATACCAAGCTTAACGGCCGTGGATATACAACACGCTGACCACGCGTCACCCCGCAAAATGACTGACCAGCAGTCACTTGGTAGGTCAGGGCCCTTCATGGGATGTGGTGCCACGGGGTTTGGGGTTTTGTGACAGTAATTTATTTCACACACGAAAATATCTAAGACGGTGACTAATTTTATCCCCCTCCTTTCATTAACAAACTGGTCATGTTTAGTAACTTTCAAGTTTTATTTAAACAATCCGTCTAACTGCAGGGCAAGTGTTTTGCAGGAGCGCTGAAGCCAGGAGCGTGTGTTACTGCCGTTAGCCGAGCACAAGTAGCGACCCGAGCAGGCTCGGCTACGGCAGGCATGCCTGCTCCTGGCCAGACAGCAACAGCCCTAAACCGCTCTCCAACAAAACAATCGGTCTGTATGAATTTATGCAGTCGGCCTTGTGAATGATGTTTACAAGGAGACTCGAGCTGTCCCAGTGTACGGTAGGTTACACACAATTACAGGTATTGTCCAATTGGAACTTTCCATAAAGTTAATATTACAATTGCAGTACAAGTTAAATTACATTCATTTTGGTTTTACGTCTACATCTTGGTGTAGTGGATAGCGTTCTTGGCTGACATCCCGGAGGTCCGGATTCGATTCCCGGCTCAGCCAAGAAATTTAATTCTGGTCTGAGGGATGGAACAGGGTACACTCAGCCTCAAGAGGCAAAACTGAGAAGATGTAATTTTCCGTGGTTTCCCACTTCTACTCCAGGCAAATGCTCGGATGGTCCCTTACTTAAGGCCACGAACACCTCCTTCTCAATCCTCACCTGAATTGCAAATACACACACTATACTATAGACACCACAATAACACGGACACATTCTATCTATATACCAGGTGAATCAGTTGCCCCTAATAATATTGTTTTATGCAGCCCAACTGGCGTTGTTGTCACGAAGGTCGATATTTCTCTGCTTGCATCCCATAAGGTACTATAAAGCACTGCAAACATATTCCTCAAACATATTCCTCAAACGATATTGAACACTATTATTTTTCCCTCGATGTACTTCGGACTAATACGATGGAAAAATAATAGTGTTATAGGGATATACTTACAGTGCCATTAGTATCATACGGGAATCAATCAGAGACATTTCGACCTTCCTGACAAGACACGTTATTTGGGCTGCATAAAACAATATTATTAGGGGCAGCTGATTCACCTGGTATATCCAAGTACACGGGGCTAACTGACCACGATGTCCAGTCCTTCAAATGAAAGAACTATTGGTTTTACGTCTCTTTTAACTACATTGGCTTTTAGAGATGCCTGAGTGGCCTGAAGGGGATCTTTAACGTGCAAAGAAAATCTAATGACATGGCTCTCTGCATTGTCACACCCTCAAATGCCAACTGACTGCACCTTGGGCACAGCAGGCGAGAACGTTACCACTGCGCCACGTAGCCAGTCACAAGTCAAGTTATTTTAATGAGTATGTAAGGAATAATGTCCAAGATACCGCATATTAGTCAGATGGTTATTATGATTTTGCTGTGTTGATTTTTACTTAACATCACATACCGCTGATATCATTACTAAACAGATGAGAACAGCGATGCTAGCATTATCTTCAAGAAAGTCAAGGACACCATCCCTGGAGTTACAGCTGCCATCAACACACTGCGTCACTTCGTGGTCGCTACTCGTCGGCCCAGTCTGACCTACAAGAATAGGATATCAACAGTCAGAGGTCGTAATTATATAAAATCGTGTAACATATAGAAATCTCGTATTAATGTGTTTCGAGTGTTCATTCGTAGATATGTTTGATGCAGCCCTTCATGCACCTCTACCCTTATATAATTATGTCATCCTTACAAAGCTACTAAGCCTCCTACGTCCGAGAAACACAATTTAATCTCTACTTATCTATACTAATATAATAAAGCTGAAGAGTTTGTTTGTTTGTTTGTTTGTTTGTTTGTTTGTTCGTGTGTTCAAACGCGCTAATCACTGGAACGACCAGTCGGATTCGAAACATTATTTTTGTATATGATAGAGGAATAGTTTAGCCTATGTAGCATTAGGCTACACCTCTCAGGTAACCTTAAATATTGATTTTTGTTCAGTAGTTCGAAGAACAAGCGCTCCCAAACAGCTTCAATAATACACAAGTCTATTGTTGCTGGGCAATGCGGGCTGCGTCACGTCGCCCCTACCAGTGTTCTGGTGCAGCATTGCGAGCTGCTTATAATTTGCAGTCACGGGGAGTAATTAGTGCAAAGAGATTTCTTAGGCCCCTTAAAACAGTTATTATCATGACAATAGTATGCCTCTGTATAAGGGCGATGGTGTTGGTGCAGTGTACTGAGGGTATCAGCTGCAATAAGCGTTGGTGCTTTCAAATTTACTTTCATTTATACCCATCCTTATCCTTGAGCGCCCCATAAAACAAATAAATCCACCGGGCGAAGCCGGACACTACTGCTATATGAGTTGTCCAGTTGCAAAACTCGTTTAATCCACTTGTGAATAAAAATCATTTTCATGAGAAACATTTCTCTGGACTTTGCCTCGCGTATCTTTTGTGTTTGTTGTTTTCTACTTTTTTAATTTTTATTTTGTGTTTTTGATTTTTGGTTTTGTGTTTGCTTTGTGCTTTTGCTTTTGAATTTTACTTTTGCTTTTCTTTCTTGGTTTTGGATTTGTGTTTGTTTTCTGCTTTTGCTTTTAGCTTTGTGTTTCTTGTTTTTTAGTTTTCTGCTTTTGCCTTTGTTTTTGAATTTTGCTTTTTGCTTCGTGTTTTCTTTTTGGTTTTATGTTTGATTTCTGGAAAATAAAAATAAAACAAAATAAAATAAAACTAAATAAACAAAACAAAATAAAACAAAACAAAAAATAAATAAAATAATTTAAAACAAAATAAAACGAAATGAAATAAAAAATAAAAATAAAAATAAAACAAAACAAAATAAAATTAAACAAAATAAAATAAAGTAAATAAAATAAAATAATTAAATAACTTTACGACATGATCCTTATTCACTAGTGGATTAAACGAGTTTTACAACTAGACGACTCATATGTAATACAGCTTGAGACAAGTTACAGTTTTCTGTCTGAACCTGTTGTCACACTCCCTTGCCTGACAAGGGAAGAGCATACGCCAATAGGAACCACATTTACACTAAACAAACGGATGCACGTATTAATCTGTAGTCACATCGGGGGGAAAATTAAATAAAATTAAACAAAATAAAACAAAATAAAATAAAGTAAAATAAAATAAAATAAAATAATTAAATAACTTGACGACATGATCCTTATTCACAAGTGGATTAAACGAGTTTTACAACTAGACGACTCATATGTATACGGGATGCACGCAGGGAATTATCGATCTTCCTGCCAACACACGTTAGTTGGGTTGCAACAAACGATATTGGAAGGGGCTACTGAATCACCCGGTATAACGCGTAATGCCCATAAAGAATTTGCGAAGTTCAAAGTGAATATTATCAACTCGAATCACATTAGTCGGTTCATTTATATGAAGTTATTGTTGTTTTAAGGGGCAGCGAGTTCATCTGCCCCTAGTCATTTTAATGAAGACTAATCATAATGAAATCTGAGCAATAAACCACAATACTAGACAAGTACAGTCACCGCAGTTTAAAACGCGATTTCATGGCATAGGCCTATACCGAGTACGCTCGACCGTAAAGTTGCTGAACATTATTAACGTGATAGCCATGTCAAAAGTAGGCCTACACTAACAATTTTAAATAAAAAAGAGGAGCCTCAAGAACTCGGGAAAAAGGAAAGGAAGATTCTGAGGAAAATTCTGGGACCTCAGAAGACTTCTGATGGAACTTGGAAAAAGAGGTAAAACGAGGAGCTCTACAAGTGTTCTGAAAAGATCACGGACACAATGCGGAAAAGAAGACTGAAATTCTATGGACACCTGGTAAGATTGGACGAGAACCGACTAACCAAAAAGATCTTCAAATACATAATGGGATTAAAGGCCACCTCTAAGTGGGTAGAAGAGGTCAAGAGGGATACAGCAGAAGTTGGAATTACTCCAGAGTTGATCCACGATAGAAGTGAGTTTAGAAGAAAGATAGATAGTTTAAAATCTTTTGTAGAGAAACCAATTACAAAGAGACCCGTGCGGATCATTTCCGAGGAGGAAAGAAAGATAAGGAGCGAAATAATGAAGAGGTTCTGCGAAGAAAAGAGAAGGAAGTCCAAAAAGCCTTAAGTTCTATGCAGTCCATAGTTGGCCAAATTCGAAAGATGAAGAAGAATTATAAATTTTACGTTGTATTATGGTAACTTATCGTGGTATATACATAATCTTTTTGGAGTACTTTTAGTGTATAGACTATACACATTGGCATAGTAGCATAGTAATCCGTAATACCGTAAGATAAATAAAGGAGAGTATACAGAGGTATGCAAGATTTTAGACTGAACGCCAGTTTTCCAACATTTCATTTTTACGTTTTTTGAATTAATGAAGTAAAATTGTTTGCAAGGTGCCGAAATTATTTCAAACGTTCAATAATAGTCTTAAATACATTTTATTTTAAAAAATCTGATTAAAATTATTATTTATAATTCCCACTAAAGTAGTAGCCTCGCCAATGCAGAATGTCACATTTTGTTGGTTACTTTATTCTAGTTTTTGTGTGAAATTAGAGTAAAGGAATTTGAAGTATTTTATTACTGATGGTCCAATCTTCAACTATTCAAAGATTCGTGGAAAATGGATTAATATCACCTAATTTAGATGGTACATTCCAAAGTAAATGAAAAAAGAAACAAGTAGTTCCGTGATGAACTAAAGCTTATTTTCATATATCCTACTTATGTTAATTGCCTCTATCAACACACAAAATTTCAGTTTGATTGCTGTAATAGATTCGTAGATATTGAGAACCGACTAATATTACGGATGTTCGCCATATGGATTTTTCTATATGTAGGTCTTAGAGTTACGTGTTATTACATGAAGATTATTGTGTACGTGTAGGATTCAAACATTAATCGCATGATTAGGACACAAGACGTAAAAACGAGATTTTAAAATTTCACACTGCTGCCATCTTGTGGTTATGAAAACAATTGAAATAAATTAGATGCCAGTGGATTAACATTGTATAAGCATTTACCGTACCAAGTTTCACTGTACTCGGATGGTTAAATCGCTAGAAACGTCCATTTATATATATATATGCTTTGCGTCACCGCCATATTGTATTTGTGCCCACCAGGTTATTGAAAGTCCTATAGGTGATCGTATGTTTATAGCCTCTATGAATATAAAAAATTCAGTTTGATTGCTGTAAAAGTTTTGTAGATATTGAGAACCGTCTAAATATTTCGGATGGTCGCCATTTTGGATTGTTATACGTATAGGCCATAGCTTTATGTACCATTAAAAGAAAATTATAGCGTAGCTTCATTATGCAAACTTTCACTTCGATCGCATGATTACGACAGAAGAAATAAAAACTTAATTTTAAAATTTCGCACAGGCGACATCTTGAGTTTTTGTAAACAATTGAACTAAATTAGATGCCAGTGCATTACAATATGTATAATCATATACTGTACCATATTTCACTGTGCTCAGATGGTTAAATTGCGAGAAAAATCTATTAAAACGTTTCAACTTCGCTTGACCGGGGTAAAGCTGTAAGTCCATAGGGGAGAACGCATCACTAAGTAGGGTAATAAAAACAAAAGAATATGATTTTGAATAACAATGTGTACTGATTTACATTCTTTATTTAACTCTAATAATTTGCATACCTCTGTAGAAAGATATAGACTAAACTCCTATTGTAATGTAGTTAATACAGGGTATATGATTTCACGCTAGTGAAAGTAACATGGGAAGCATAGCTTACGTAAAGAGAACACTTCTCTGTTCAAATAGTATAATGTTCCACACACCCATAATAAAATACAATACGGCAATTGTGTATCACACACGTAAAGGGACACAAATTGTCAATGTAACAGATCGATGGGTATCAGAGGATAGATTCGGCCATGTCTCAACAGGTATTTGTTCCTCCGAGTTGTGATCTGAGCTACCTGCTGTAGGAATATCAAACACTTCTTAAACACCCTGTACAATGATATGTGTTGCAGCCAAATGCAAGGTACGATATGAGTAATAAAATCCCTCTCGGCATGCCGGAAGGTGGAGGTAGATTTCACCGGGCAAAGAAAAATGTTTCAAATTTACTAAATTTGCTAATTATTGTATATCTATTGTCATCGCGCCAGGAGATATCAGTTCAACCAACACCTTCTATACTACTTCAGAGGGTGTTGGTTCAACACGCTGCGACGGAGTGCGGGGGTCTTGCAGTACGCATGCGCGGCCCACCTATTCCAAACCTAAATATATTCGCTTCCCGCATGCCAATGGTTAGCACAGAAGACGACACGCTCCAGTGAAAGAAGGAATGTGCTGAGTGAAGCAGGTAGTGACCAACTTATTGTTTTTGGAATGGGCAATGCGCAGCGAGCGGGAAGACATCTGCAGTTCAAACCCAACTGCCATCTCCTGGCGCGATATCAATACAAATGTTCCACATGCTTAGCATCTTCTTATAATTCCTAAAATATTTTGCTCATCCCTTGGTGTAAGGGTGGGTTATATCAAAATTCTTTCGGACAAAAGTTCTAGGTAATTTTTAGTGGAGTATTGACCATGTTAAACGGTTTTGATATTGTGCCTATTAAGGGAGGTATGATTTATTTCCTCTCAAAACTCCATTTTACCCACCACTTTGGTCAATGGTTGATGCTAGCAAAAAACTTTACTGAGATAAGCTTTTGACCCTTATCTGAAGAATAGTATGAACTTTGATGGATTCGATTTTTCACACACTAAGAAAGTTACAGCTATTTATCACCTTTTCGAAAAAGGCCCTCCATTTCCTCCTCCTATTAACGAACTCGACCGAGATTTTAAATTGTTATATTTCATGTATAAACTAGTTGTACCCGGCATGCGTTGCAATGAAAATCAAAGAAAAAAGTGTTTGCGTTGTATTTTTTTTATTGAAGTGTTTTTGGATACACAATATTTGTTTTTCCGTCTGGTGCGTATATGATTAAATCAAAAGGCTTTCCGACGCGTGAGCAGGCTGCAAAAAGCTGTCCATGTGAGAGGCATGAATTTTCCAAATTTAGTCCATACACTCGAAGGGATTGCCCCTGCGCAATGTTGATGGTTATCGCAAATGTGAGTTCCACCGGAAACTGATGATGATGATAAGTGTTGTTTTAAGGGGCCTAACATCTAGGTTATCGGCCCCTAATGGTATGGGTTAGAGGGAAAATGTAAATGAAATGAATCTAAACCAAAAACTAACTACATACTTACAAACTAGAAGAGGACATGGAAAACAAAAATAAGAATAAGGGAAACAAAATACAGGAGGAAAGGAAATACCCTCAACCCTCAAAGAATGAGAATTAAGGGACTTGGAAGAAAGGAGAGCCAGGAAAGGCAGATAGGAAAGGTAAAAAGGAGAGGGACCACCCAAAGGCAATGGAAGAAGGAGAAAAACCGGACCCATCTCAGGAAGCCCTCGGGGTCGTCAACTCCCGAACTCACCAGACGTGAGCCCCTGACGGTGTAGCACTATCCAGGGTGCACCAGAAGTGGTGGGGATACACACACGCTGCCTTCTTAAGGGCCTTGAGCAGAAGGCAGGAGATACAATGAAAAGAAAACAAGAGGTCTCACCCCTCGAAGAATGAGGGATAAGTAAAGATGAGACAATGGCCAATTAAGGCGGGAAAGTGAAATACTCCGCAGGCCTCGGTTACCCTAATACCGTCGGGGTCGGAAAAGAACAAGAAGCCACCGGAAGTTGCAAAGGTTTGTAAATACACTAATTTTTGTAACGAAGTATGAGCCACCTATCGTAAAATGGATTTACTAAATCAGAAATCTTCGCGAGCATGCTCAAACAGCTATATATTCTAATTCAGACACCATGGCGGAAGTGCGCCCAAATCCTCTCCAAAGTTCATTTGCTGAAACGATTAGCACACCAAAACTAGTTTGTTGATACGACTCGCTCGCCACCAATTGTGAAATGGATTTAATATTACAGAACCCTTCGCGGGAGTGTGTACAATAACTCACCCAAGTGTCATCGCAATCGGATGAATGGTATATGAACGCATGCGGGACAGACAAACAATCACGTAACATTCATTTGTATATAGCCAGTAGAATACTTTTCTATGCTTTGGATATTGCGTAATCGCGAGGACATATTGCATCATCATGACGTCATCTGATAGCCATGCGGGTGTGAGCATGTGCAGCGTGCACGTGCACATGTTAGCGTGGGAAGAGGTCGACCTTTAACCGCTTGAAGAAGATAACCTTTGGGTAACCGCTTGAAGCAGATAACTTTTGACTTATTTAAGCGATGGAGATAAAAATTAATGGGTGTTGACGTCATCTGATACCCGTGCAAGTGTGCAGCTGTGCGAGCGATCATGTGACATGTCTGCAGTGTTCGCTTGAGACGTGGTTGACCTTTAACAAGTAGAGTTAACTTGGGGGTTCTCTTGCAAGTCGCGTGTGTGCTTGAATACGTATGGCTATGTTGGGAAAAGGTTTGGTGGTGGGCGAGGACTAGGGTTGAGTGGGGGTTGAGTGCTATTTTTCCCGCTCTATTTGATGGTGAGGTTATTTTTTTAAATGGGTGTTTTTTGAAAATACCGCTATTTTGGAAACGGTGAAGATGAGAGAAAAGTTTGTTTGACGTCAATGAAAGGTCCCTATGCCCTCTAGGCTGACAGCAAGTTTCAAGTGTGTAGGACAAAACAAAATTATAGCCTACTTTCTGGCGAACATTGGCGGTGATTCGCGAACGCATGGTCGGATTTGAGCATATAGGGTGTCGTAGGACTTGTGGTGAACCACCCCTTGCTATGGTCGGGGGTATATCCACCCCAAAATAAAAATTACCCTTACCCGGGGGTTAAGTAGTGTTTTTTGTATGCATGCGCACTTGAGGGCTTTTGTAAGAGAGCGGAACTTTTAAATGATTATTTATAGATGAGGTTTTTTTAAATATTTATTAACAACAAAAAACTAATAGGTCATTCACTTTTTAGTATCTCGCTAACCAATAATTCGATTTAAACATATGGGGTGTCGTAGGACTCGTAGTGAATTCTCCATTTGTATGAACGAGGTATGTCAACCCCCAAAATAAAAACTAGCCTTACCCTGGGAGAAAGAGTAATTTTTTGTATGTACGCACGCCGGTGGCTTTTGTCAAAAGGGCCTAACTACACTTTTGTTAATATTTTCTGAACCCCTGATGGGATTTTGCCATGGGCAGTATCCTAGCACTTGGGGTGACGCCCCGTTTTTGAATGTGTGATTCATTTTTATTTGTCAAAAGGGCCTAACTACACTTTTGTTAATATCTCGCGAACCAATCATGCTAGGGACTTGTATGAGGGGTCCTAGAAAACACAATATCTTGGAAACTAAGAATCCTAAAATTTGGCGTGATAGCTCCAAAAATAGGTGATGACATAGGCGTTTACCTGGATTGGTCATTTCACCCCTAAAACAGTAAATAGTCATGTTATGGGAAAAAAGTCTTAAACACCTAAAAATGATAAATGAAACTAAGATCTTTTGTTTTTCATGAAAAATAGTAGGGGGGTGAAAACTACCCCCAAATTGAAAAAATCGATATATTGCAAACTAAGAACCCTAACATTAGGTGTGATAGTTGAAAATAGGTGATGACATACGCTTTTACCTCGATAGATTGTTTCACTCATAAAACAGGGAATAGTAATGTTACAGGAGAAAAAGGTATTAAACACTTTAAAAAAATATGAGATTTGTGGTACCATGCTTTAATGAATGTTTGTATGAAGGACGACAGCTTTCTAATTATTATTATTATTATTATTATTAGGTAATTATGGATTAATGTGTTTATAGGTAATGAATAAGGATACGGAGTTGTATCAGGTGTTGTACAAATCAGGATGGCCATCCCGTTGCCAAACCCCATGAATTTACCCAAAAGAGCCAAAACGTTAAGGTTATCAACCTGAGATTTTATAAAACTAATTATCGGAGAGGGTGAAGTAAGGTGTTGTTTTGGACTGAAAATGGCTAACCCTTTCCCATGATTTATGAATTGACCCAAAACGTTTTACCTGACAAGACTGAGTGTACCCTGTTGCAGCTTTTAGAAAATCGAACCCGGACCTCTGTGGTGACAGTTGAGTTATATTAATGATGCTTTTTGAACAAACACACACTTGCATACTATCGCTGGGTTGAATCTGCACAGAGACACTGGCTTTGTTTGTGTAATGAGTCTTGGTGATAACACGGCGCTCTTGCCAGCAAGTTTCATGTTACTCGTCTGCTTGATAGTGGACGTGCTTCGCACCGTGTTAACGTACATGACTAGATAGTTGTTAGGTAAGGGTTGACAAGGCACAGTGAACCTTATTGCAACCTTGAAATGAAAATTAATTTCTTGGTATAGTCGGGGTTGGAAGCCAAGGCCTTAGGGTAGACAACCAAGTATGATAAACACTACACTGTGAGATGGTCAAATGATAATATAACAGAACATATAGAAAAGTTTTCTGTAGTTTAACGAATTGACTAAGAGCCATACCATGAGAGGTATAGGTAATTGAAATTGAATCCTTAGCTGTTGACCCTACTACATGTAAGCTATAGCAATGCCCGCCTATAAGCTATCATGTTAGAAAAAGAAATGTATGGGTTGTTTTAAACGGAGAATGATTGTGTTTACTGTGAAACAAATCCAAATTTAAAAATAGTTTATGTCCTACATGATGTTTGAACTCATTTTTATTTATACTTTAGACAAACGCTAACATAGTTGTAATCCAGAAGCCATGGCTGCCTCCTTTCCAATCCTACAACGTACACTGAATTTAAAATTAATAATGATCACGTTACAGACAGCCAGTTTCAAAGCCATGAGAAATAAGTGAACAAAGTATAAAATTCTTGACCCAGTCGGGAATTCAACATGGTGTTGTTTCAAGCAAAAGACAAGCGTTCTATAAACTTAACCGCCAAGCTGTCCTATCGACCCCTAATAGTTTGGCTGATGGTGAAAATAAAATTAAATGTAAACTATAACTAAAACTAACTACGCACTTATAACTAGAAAAAAGAAATGTAAGACAAAAGGATAACAGGACAAATAAAGGACAGAAGGAATAAAAAATTGCCCCTCAACCCTCAAGAATGTGGATTGATGGACTTGAAAGGAAGGAGAGCCATAAAACGTAGATATGAAAGTAAAAGAGGAGAGGGTCCCGCTCCAGAGGTAATCGATAAAAAGGAGGAAAACTGGACCCAGCTCAGGAACTCCTTGTGGTCGCCAACTTCCAAACTGATCAGCCGTAAGCCCCTGATGGTGTAGCCATATCCAGGGTGCACCACAAGTGGTGGGGCTACATACACCATACCTTTAGTGTGGTTTCAGCAAATGGCAGGAAATAACTTAAAAATAAAAAGAAGCCTGCTCCCTCACACAAGGAGGGTAACAGAAAAAAAATAAACAAGGGTCAATTAAGTCAGAAAATAAAGAGACTCCCTTAGCCTTGGATAGCCTAATAATGTCGGAGTCGGTAGAGAACAAGTGTTGACCAAATGTGGTCGACAGGAAAGAAGATAGACAGGAGCCTAGCACAAGTCAGTGGAAGCAATGACGGACTCAGCTGGGGCTCCATGGTCGTCAACCTACATTCCACTAGATGTAAGCCCATGTTTGGGGGTGGTGGAAAATAAAGACCTCTTTTGTTTTAAATCACTGGCTTTAAGGACGGTAACACATGGCATGCCTTTATAATGCGATACTGGTCCTATTGGTATGCAAAATTGTATTAGATACTCAGCTAATAATAGTGTACATGACCCCTGATTACAGTACATGGGAATGATGACCATGATTTCCAAGCCCCTAAGTAAGACAAAAACAAATTATTTCCATTTGCAAACAGTTGGGGTGAGATGAGGTGAGTTTTCTAAACGTCAAACTCATGTGGTTTTCCACTTGTACTCCAGGTAAATGCCATGTTTGCCCACTGACAAGTGCAAAGAAAATCGAAACATTTTATGTTTGGATCAATTCCTTACCTACATGACAACATGCACTTGAAATAACAAGTAATGAGCATACTATGTTAACAATAGTGAGATGGTTGCAAACTGCCAATGCTTAGAGCTCATTAGCGGCTTCTAAGGGAGGCATGGATTACACTTACTTGAAAAACTAACAAGAGGAGTGTTCGATTTTCCCACAACACACATCTTGAAAGTAAATATAATTGACTATGCACTTAAGTCCATAACCAGCTCCTTACCATTCCTACCCTTCATAGTCGAAGCACACATTAATACAGCCATCACAGTGACAGAGGTTAGTTGTAAAATATCTAAATATCTGAGATTTATCTTGAAATTGACCAGAATTTTGTAAAATCCACTAAATTTACCGCAAATTTAGCAAATTCCACCAAATTTCAGCAAAATTCAACAAATGACTACCAGATTTATTGAAATGCCATTGAATTATTGAAGAATGGTTGAAACTACCTCAAATTTATATAAAATTAGCCGAATATTGATGAAAATTCACTAAATTCTACCAAATTTAGCCAAGAGGTCTACAAACCATGAAATTTAACCAATTGCTTAAAACATTCACAACATATACTCGAAAATTCCATAATATTCCCTTTACTTGTATGCTTTTTAGTTGTTGTTTCGTTTCCCACACTTCCTGCGGACAAATACCTGAACATGACTTTTTCCTAGACTTGGAGCTCCACGTTCGACATGATAGCTGAGTCACATCTCCCATAAACTCGTCTCTGAGGTGGGTGCCAGAAAAGGCATCCAACGGTAAAAACCACACCCTCACATAGACTTTCATATCTTCTTACGTTGAGGTTCATAACACTTACTACATTGAATGATTTAGCGGCTTCCTTTTCACAATTCCTGTCTATACTTTCCTCTTGAAGGCTACAAGATGCTTGCAAGTTTCCTAAAATGCAATTAAATTTAATAAATACATTAAGATGGTTTGATTTGTTTAGTGATAACGTTTTGGCCACTATGTTGGTTATTGACCAGTGAGTTTAGCTGTTTATCATTTTTTGAAGTCATATACAACAGAGACTTAAACCTATAGACGAACCGTGTGACCATGTTTGTTATACATTGTTATACATTATACCAGAGGATACTTATGTAGAGTTTACCAAAAATAACGTTGTGTAACAGTAAATGCTAGTCAACAAACAGTTATACAGTACTAAACAAGTAGTTGCGTGAAGAACTAAATAGCGTATTTCCATATATCCTACTAGTATGAATTGCCTCTATCTACATACAAATTGTCAGTTTGATTGCTGTAATAGATTCGTAGATATTGAGAACCGTCTAAATATTCCGGATGGTCACTATGTTGGATTTTTATATTATAGGCCTAAGATTTATGTACTATTACATGAAGATTATTGTGTAGGTGTTTTATTCAAACTTCAATCGCATGATTAGGACACAAGAAATAAAAGCGGGATTTTAAAATTTCGCTTAGCCGCAATCTTGTGGTTATGAAAATAATTTAATGAATTAGATGCCGGTCGATTAAACTTTGTTTAAGGATATACCGTATCAAGTTTCACTGCGCTCGGATGGTTAAAACGTAAGAAACGTCCATTAGAATATTTAAATTTCAAGTCGCCACCATGTTGGATTTGTGCTCGCCAGGTTATTGAACGTCCCATAGGTGAACTTATGCTTATAGCCTCTATACACTTACAATATTTCAGTTGGATTGCTGAGGTAGATTAATAGATATTGAGAACCGTCTAAATATTTCGGATGGTTGCCATGTTGGATTTTAATATATGTAGGCCATAGAGTTATGTACTATTAGGTGATGATTATTGTGTACGTTCATTATGCAAATGTTGATTTCGATCGCATGACTAGAACACAAGAAATAAAAACTTAATTTTCGAAATTCGCACAGCCGCCATGTTGAGGTTATATGAACAATTGAACTAAATTAGACACCAGTGCATTACAATGTGTATAAACATTTGCTGTACGAAGTTGCATTGCGTTTGGATGATTAAATCGCGAGAAAAGTCAATTTAAAACTTTCAACTTCGCTTGGCCGCCATGTTCGTTTTGTAGTTAACCGGCTTTTGAATGACTCATAGATGAACTTTCAGTATTGCTCTTTATCTCCATACAAAATTTCATGGTGATACCTGTAATAGTTTACGAGATATAGAATGCCGGTGAAATATTTCGCACAGCCGCCATCTTGAGGTTATATAAACAATTGAACGAAATTAAATGTCGGTGCATTACAATGTGTATATACATATGCTGTACTAAGTTTTATTGCGTTTGATTGGTTGAATCGCGAGAAACGTACCAAGTTTTATTGCGTTTGATTGGTTGAATCGTGAGAAACGTCTATTTAAAAGTCGCAACTTCGCTTGGCTGCCATGTTGGTTTTGTAGCTACCAGGTTTTCAAATGTAACATAGGTGAACTTCTAGTAGTTCCCTTTATCACCATAAAGAATTCCAGGGTGATATCGGTAATAGTTTCGGAGATATTGAATACTGGTGAAATATTTCGCACAGCCGCCATTTTGGATTGGTGAGACGTAACAAACTTTGAAGGGCACGGTCGGGGTCGCGCGGTATAGCACTATGAACTTACCGAGTTTTATTGAAATCGCTCCAGCCGTTTAGATTTTATTAGGGGGGGGCACACACAAAAATCCTCACACACACACGCACACACACACACACACACACACACACAGACAGACACACGGACAAAAGGTGATCTCAAAAGCCTATTTTCTTTTCAAAAATGAAAATAGGCTAAAAAATCATCATACAATACCTGAGAGCTCTTCTAAAATTATTGATGTGTAACATGTTTTCACTAGCTTGCTATGTATTTTTTGGCTTGGTGGTGATTTTCAAGAAATAAAATGCAAATGGAACTGAAATGCAATACAAACAATGAGCGCGCGCGGTGGCTGAGATTGATACCACGACGTACTGTCGGTTATGTAGCTATGTGAAACGTATATCAAATATGGTTTACTTCAAGGTTTGGAGATCCCATTAAAGACATTCCTACAATAAAGGATCTTGAAATGGTCATTCTATGGTGTGAACATATTTATTAGGTATATGATATTTAATGAAAACAATTATGATTTATTAAATGTTTATATGTTTACAGTATTGTTATTTAACGTAAGCACTTGAGGCACTACTGACCAAAATACAGCACTATCTGCAATGTATATTGCATACTTGAAGGTTTGGTGGTCCCATTAAAGGTATTCCTACAATAAATGATTTTCAAGTTGTCGTTCTATGACGTGAAAATATTTAATATATGATATTTGCTAACAGGATATGCCACTGGAATTATTTTACAAGTAGTTATTTTAATGACCAACAGAGTTCACTGTTAAGAAGGGAGAGCCCTATGTGGAATGTAGGATAACATGTAATATATTATACGTGATATGTCACAACTGTAATGCTTGTGATTTTTTTAAGATGCCTTTACACCTATATTAATCACCCAGTTTACAAGACTGATAACTGTAATGCTACGGAAAAATCAAAACAAATCAAAAATGTGCATTGAAAATCCAAAAAGTGGTTGAGCAAATATGCAGTCAACATGCAAACAAAACAAGAAATATATACAAACTGTGTTAATTAATTTGATTCAAATATATATATTTTTACAATAGGTATACACACACATACAGAATACAGCTCTTTTTGTTCGCGTTTGCTTGTTATAGTTTTTAAATATAACACTTGCTGAACATTATTTTAGGGGATGGGGGTGTTGCTACGTTGACCAATTACACTACAATACCAGCTTTATGAAGTTCATCTTCTATTTTTAACAGCTCTTCTTCATAACCAATATGACCAGCCTGTTTATAGGCATGCAAGAGCTGTAGACGTTCGACTAATATATTAGGATCGTTCCATTTGCTATTTTTAGCCTATTTTTAATTTTGAAAAAATAGGCTTATGAGATCACCTTTTGTCCGTGTGTGTGTGTGTGTGTGTGTGTGTGTGTCCCTAATAAAATCTAAATGGCTGGAGCGATTTCAATGAAACTCGGTAAGGTCATAGCACTATTCCTCGACCGTGCCCTTCAAATTTTGTTACGTCTCACCAATCCAACATGGCGGCTGTGCGAAATATTTGACTAGCATTCAATTTCTCCGAAACTATTACCGATATCGCCCTGAAATTGTGTACGGTGATAAAGGGCACTACTAGAAGTTCACCTATGAGACTTTCAAAACCTGGTGACTACAAAACCAACATGGCGGTCAAGCGAAGTTGAGACTTTCAAATAGACTTTTCTCGCGATTTAACTATCCAAACGTAATGAAACTTGGTACAGCAAATGTTTATACACATTGCAATGCACTGGAGTCAAATTTAGTTCAATTGTTTACATAATCTCAAAATGGCGGCTGTGCTAAATATTTCACTGTTATTCTATATCTCCGAAACTATTACAGATATCACCCTGCAATTCTGTACGGTGATAAAGGGTACTGATACAAGTTCACCTATGTATATTTCAAAAACCTGTAAAGTACAAAACGAACATGGCGACCAAGCGAATTTGAAATATTTTAATATACTTTTCTCGTGATTTAACTCTCTGAGCGCAGTGAAATGTGGTACAGTAAATTATTTTGCAGATTGTAATGCACTGCCATCTAATTTTATTCAATTGTTTACATAACCTCAAGATGGCGGCTGTGCGAAATTTTAAAATTAAGTTTATATTTCTTGTGTCGTAATTATGGGATCGAAGTGAAAGTTTGAATAATGAACCTAGGCAATAATTGTCCTTGAATGGTACATAACTCTATGGCCTATACATATAATAATCCTAAATGGCGAGCTTCCGAAATATTTAGACGGTTCTCAATATCTATGAATCTTTTACAGGAACCAAACTGAATTTTTTATGTTCATAGAGACTATGAACATATGTTCACCTATAGGACTTCAATAACATGGTGAGCACAGATCCAACATGGCGGCGACGCGAAGTATAAATATTTAAATGGACGTTTCTCGCGAATTAACTATCCGAGTGCCGTGAAACGTTGCAAGTTAAATGTATATACAAATGTTGATCCACTGGCATCTAATTTATTTCAATTGTTTGCATAATCACAAGATGGCTGATGTGCATATTTTTAAAATCTCGTTTTTACTTCTTGTGTTCTAATCATGCGATTGAAGTTTGAATACGACACGTACACAATAATCTTAATGTAATAGTACAAAAATAAAAATCCAACCTGGCGACAATCAGAAATATTTAGACGGTTCTCAATATCTACGAATCTGTTACAGCAATTAAACTGAAATTTTGTATGTGGATAGTGGCAATTAACATGAGTAGGATATATGAAAATAGGCTGTATAGTTCTTCACGGAACTACTTGTTTATGAATGGTTTTAAATACTCGGGAAGCAGTTCATCATTTTCACCACCATCATCATTATCATTCTCATCATTATAATCATCTTCATAATGATCATCATCATCATCGTCATCTTTACCATCATAATTTCCACCTGTGTCCACACTCTGTTCAATGGTTTGAGTTGGCTTTGATAGTGTTGAAAGCTTCTTTTTAGATGTGCTAGAGTACTTTAACATTGTTATGTTATTATTATCATCACCATCACCATCCTTTTCGCCTTGCCCAACCAACTTCTTGATGGGGTATGTTGTCTCTGATAGAGTTGAGGGCTTTTGAGATGTGGGTGAGTGTCTGATCATGGGATTTACAGGAGGGGTTAAAGGTATCTCATTAAACAACTCGCTAACAGCATGAGTGCGTTGTAGTGTATTAGAACTGAGGTTAATATTATCTTGAGCAGCACTATTTTTTTCTTGGACTTGGTTTTTTGCTTCGGTTTGAGTTTTCCTTACATTTACACTAGCATGATTATAAAGTTTACAATCATGATTGTTTGAAGAAAGTATGTCCAATTCTTTTGTCTTAAGCATTCCTCGACACTGTTTCGATCGTTGCTTTGAACAGCGCCAAATAATAGTTCCATTTGTATTGCTTCGTTTCACAATATATGAATACCCTTTATAGTATGCATAAGGCTTACCATACCTAGTCACTGATACTTCCATATCAACAGTCAAGCATAAACTAATTTCTAGTAAAGACAACGTGGTAATAACAACAATAGATTAATGTGGAAGCATATATAGATCCAAAAGTGGGAGCAAAAGTGGGGGTAAAAAGTGTCAGCAAAAGTGTGAGCAAATGTGGGATCAAAAACTGTGAGCAAAAAGTGGGAAGCAAAAATCGGGAGCATATATGGGATGAAATGTGGGAGCAAAGCAAATATAAAAAGAGAGAGCAAATATGCTAACAAACATGTCAACAAATATGCCGGAAAAAGTAAATACACAAGTCAAGAGAGTTGAAAGTGCAAAGAAAATATGGAAAAAAATATGAGAGCAAAAGTGGTGTTTTTCTAAAACAACTAAACATAACAAACTTAGTCATAACCTAACCTAACCTAACCTAACCTACCCTAACCTCACCTAACCTAACTTCACCTATCCTAACCTAACCTACCCTAACCTCGCCTAACCTAACCTAACTTCACCTATCCTAACCTAACCTAACCTCACCTAACCTAACCTAACCTAACGTAACCCAACTTCACCTAACCTAACCTAACTTAACCCAACTTTACCTAACCTAACCTAACTTGACCCAACTTTACCTAACCTAACCTATCATAACTTCACCTAACCTAACTTTACCTAACCTAACTTCACCTAACCTAACCTTTCAACTCTCAGATCAAAATTAAATTCTGGGCATAGTTGAGTTGGAACCCAAGACCTCAGGGATAACACCAAAGTATACTAACCAATACACCGCGAGATAAGCAAATTATCACGCAACACAACACAAAAATAAAAGTATCCTGTAGTGTAACACATTGGCTGACAACCATAGTTGGGAATTCAAACCCCTTAGGACTTTTGTTTTGAACATTATCAGAAATATTATTCCATTTACATTTTTCTGCTGCTTATAATTATAAGAGTTGGCATTAATATGGGAGCAAAAAATGGGAGCAAAAAAGTGGGAGCAAATGTGGGAGCCAATATGGGAGCAAAAGTGGGAGCAAAAGTGGGAGCAAATATGGGAGCAAATGTGGGGGCCAATATGGGAGCAAATGTGTGAGCAAATCAGCTCACCTCGGATATCACCAGTGAGTGCTCATATCCACCGCTAGGTAGCGGAAACGCACTTAGCGTGTTGTATGTAACTATCTTAGAAAGTTTGACTGCATGCAAAACGTGCTTGTATAAGCTGTGCATAAAATGTTAATATACAATTAACACTAAGTGTTCAGAACTAACATGTATAGCCTTTTCTAGGGTATATAGAGCATCCTTAGCAAGAAAGACTGACTAACCCAGGAGTGTAAAGCCTTGCCATATGCAGTAAGCACCTGTTGGCAGAAAATGTTTCCTGATAATAACGGACTTAATGAATATGAAACGTCTTTTGAGTGTCGTCAGTACAAGTGGAAAAACCACATGAGTTTGACGTTTAGAAAACTCACCTCACCCCACCCCAACTGTTTCGAAATGGAAATAATTTGTTTTTGTCTTACTTAGGGGCTTGGAAATCATGGTCATCATTCCCATGTCCTGTAATAAGGGGTCATGTACACTATTATTAGCTGAGTATCTAATTCAATTTTGCATACCAATAGGACCAGTATCGCATTATAAAGGCATGCCATGTGTTACCGTCCTTAAAGCCAGTGATTTAAAACAAAAGAGGTCTTTATTTTCCACCACCCCCAAACATGGGCTTACATCTAGTGGAATGTAGGTTGACGACCATGGAGCCCCAGCTGAGTCCGTCATTGCTTCCACTGACTTGTGCTAGGCTCCTGTCTATCTTCTTTCCTGTCGACCACACTTGGTCAACACTTGTTCTCTACCGACTCCGACATTATTAGGCTATCCAAGGCTAAGGGAGTCTCTTTATTTTCTGACTTAATTGACCCTTGTTTATTTTTTTCTGATACCCTCCTTGTGTGAGGAGGCAGGCTTCTTTTTATTTTTATGTTATTTCCTGCCATTTGCTGAAGCCACACTAAAGGTATGGTGTATGTAGCCCCACCACTTGTGGTGCACCCTGGATATGGCTACACTCTCAGGGGCTTACGGCTGATCAGTTTGGAAGTTGGCGACCACAAGGGATTCCTGAGCTGGGTCCAGTTTTCCTCCTTTTTATCGATTACCTCTGGAGCGGGACCCTCTCCTCTTTTACTTTCATATCTACTTTTTATGGCTCTCCTTCCTTTCAAGTCCATCAATCCACATTCTTGAGGGTTGAGGGGCATTTTTTTATTCCTTCTGTCCTTTATTTGTCCTGTTATCCTTTTGTCTTACATTTATTTTTTCTAGTTATAAGTGCGTAGTTAGTTTTAGTTATAGTTTACATTTAATTTTATTTTCACCATCAGCCAAACTATTAGGGGTCGATAGGACAGCTTGGCGGTTAAGTTTATAGAACGCTTGTCTTTTGCTTGAAACAACACCATGTTGAATTCCCGACTGGGTCAAGAATTTTATACTTTGTTCACTTATTTCTCATGGCTTTGAAACTGGCTGTCTGTAACGTGATCATTATTAATTTTAAATTCAGTGTACGGTGTAGGATTGGAAAGGAGGCAGCCTTGGCTTCTGGATTACAACTATGTTAGCGTTTGTCTAAAGTATAAATAAAAATGAGTTCAAACATCATGTAGGACATAAACTATTTTTAAATTCGGATTTGTGTTTCACAGTAAACACAATCATTCTCCGTTTAAAACAACCCATACATTTCTTTTTCTAACATGATAGCTTATAGGCGGGCATTGCTATAGCTTACATGTAGTAGGGTCAACAGCTAAGGATTCAAATTCAATTACCCATACCTCTCATGGTATGGCTCTTAGTCTATTCGTTAAACTACAGAAAACTTTTCTATATGTTCTGTTACATTATCATTTGACCATCTCACAGTGTAGTGTTTATCATACTTGGTTGTCTACCCTAAGGCCTTGGCTTCCAACCCCGACTATACCAAGAAATTAATTTTCATTTCAAGGTTGCAATAAGGTTCACTGTGCCTTGTCAACCCTTACCTAACAACTATCTAGTCATGTACGTTAACACGGTGCGAAGCACGTCCACTATCAAGCAGACGAGTAACATGAAACTTGCTGGCAAGAGCGCCGTGTTCTTATCACCAAGACTCATTACACAAACAAAGCCAGTGTCTCTGTGCAGATTCAAACCAGCGATAGTATGCAAGTGTGTGTTTGTTCAAAAAGCATCATTAATATAACTCAACTAACACCACAGAGGTCCGGGTTCGATTTTCTAAAGGCTGCAACAGGGTACACTCAGTCTTGTCAGGTAAAACGTTTTGGGTCAATTCATAAATCATGGGAAAGGGTTAGCCATTTTCAGTTCACAACAACACCTTACTTCACCCTCTCCGATAATTAGTTTTATAAAATCTCAGGTCGATAACCTTAACGTTTTGGCTCTTTTGGGTAAATTCATGGGATTTGCCAACGGGTTGGCCATCCTGATTTGTACAACACCTGATACAACTCTGTAGCCTTATTCATTACCTATAAACACATTAATCCATAATTACCTAATAATAATAATAATAATAATAATAATCTTCCGGTTGAATCTCATGTCGACTCATTTTCGGAAACTCCCAAGAAAAGCAAAGACATGGGTATCTCCAAATCCCAACCTAGGAGAATTCCAATTAGACCATGTAGCAATATCAATGACAAACACTAGGGAGGTGATGAATGTTAAAGTGATTAGAAATGGTAATTTTGACTCTGATCACTATCTCTCCAAAGTTAAAATACGTTTCCTTCCACCAAGACAAAAGAAGGATCCACCTAAGTTGAAAAAATACAACAACAACCGCATGAACATCAATGAAGATATTATAAATAACTTCAGAGAAGAAATCCGCTCTTCTAGAACAAAGACCTGGCAACATCTTTGTACAAAGATCAATGAAGCCGCTAATAAAACATTCGGACTAGCAAAGAGGAAACGTACAATCTGGTGGAATGAAGAATGTGAGAAAGCACTCGAAAAGAGATCCGACGCGTGGAAAAAATGGAAATGTTCAAGAGATACGGAACATTTGGAACAATTCAGAACCCAAAGGAAAGAAACATCAGGGGTATTCCTCAGGACCAAACGATCGTTTGAGAATGCAAAGTTACAAAACCTCCAGGACGACTTAACACCAGAGATTTTTTCCAAACCTTCAAAGACAAGCTTAGAGGATACCAAATTCCAAGTATAAGTTTCAAAAACGAAGAAGGAAAAATTGGACTGAACAATCAAGAAAACTGCAATATATTAGCCAGATACTTTGAGAAATTCCTCAACTGCCCGCCTCCAACCAACAAACTAGAATTTCAGACTCATCCTATAAACTCAGAAGATGATATGCCACCAACAAAAGTAAAAATAAAGGAAGCCCTGAAAAGTCTCAAGAACAACAAGGCCAGCGGAGAAGACTCCTTATCAGCAGAAATGTTGAAGTGGGCAGAACCGGAAATCCTAGATGACCTGCACCATATCTTCCAACAAATATGGGAGACGGAAAAGTTACCAGACGAATGGAAAACAGCGCTGATCCACCCACTCCATAAGAAAGGGAACAAACAAGATGTTAACAACTACAGGGGTGTGTCGCTACTCCCAGTCACTTACAAAATCCTCTCAAGGATACTTCTGGATAGAATAGAAGGAATCCAAGATAAGCAACTTGGAGAATACCAAGGTGGGTTCCGGAAAGGTCGCTCCTGTGCCGAACAAATCCTAAATTTGAAATCAATAATGCGCCACAGAGCGTTGAACGGCTAAAGTATAGTGGTTTCTTTCATTGACTTCAAAAAAGCCTTCGACTCGGTGGACAGAGGGACCCTAGATAAGATCATTAGAGAATTTGGAGTCAAAACCAAACTGGCCAACATTATCAGAGAAACCTTAACAGCCACAACTTCTAAGGTGAAGTTCATGGGAGAATTGTCTCAGTCATTTGAAATCAAGACAGGTGTGCGACAGAGTGATGGATTATCACCATTATTATTCAACTGTGTCCTCGAGAGGATTGTGAGAATTTGGAATTCTGAACTTGAAAATCAAGAGATAGCCCCGATCTACCTAGGACAAAAAACGGGAGGAATCAAAGTCAATTGCTTGGCTTTCGCTGATGATTTTGCGATACTTTCAGAAAACCTAGAAGAAGCGGCCATACAGATCAACCTCTTAGAAAAGATCGCTAGCAAGACAGGACTTAGGATCTCGAAAGAGAAGACCAAGTTCATGATGAATGACAAACATGGACCACAATTCCTTGAAACAGAGATTGGACGGATTCAGAGGGTGAAAAAGTTCAAATACCTCGGTGAAACCATACAAGAGAACGGCCTAGAGAAAGCTGATGTAGAAGATCGTATCTCAAAAATGGAAAGAGCTTATGGGCTAACTAAAAACATCTACAACAATAAATGCATCTCATGGAATGCCAAACTAAAACATTACAACACGGTAGTAAAAACAGAATGCCTGTATGCCAGCGAATGCCTCTCGATGAATTACAAGTTGGAGAAGCTAGAGATCCTAGAAAGAAGAATACCACGGAAAATCATGGGCCCAGTCCAGACTGAAACCGGCTGGAAACTTCGGAGCAACAATGAAGTCTATAAAAATGTGGAGAGAATCTCAGAGACCATGAAGAAGAGGAGGTTATCGTTTCTAGGACACTTGTACAGAATGGACAAAACTAGACTAACCAAACAGTTATTCGACTACCTGTGGAACAAGAAGACAACAACGACATGGATTAAGGAAGTTCAAAAAGATCTCGAAAATTCCAACATCCAGGAAGTTCAGATGTCAAACAGGGAAACATTTCGGTCCATAATTCAAAATTTGGAATGGTTTCACGTCACAAGAACCACAAAGAAGGGAAGAGCCTGGACGTATGAGCAGAGGAAACAGCATAGCGCCCATATGAAGGATTACTGGAGGAAGAGGAAACTTCAGGCAAAGAAAAAATGAAATTGTAGCGTGATCCGAAGTGGTCAATTCGCAAATAAAATAATAATAATAATAATAATAATAATAATTAGCAAGCTGTCATCCTTCATACAAACATTCATTAAAGCATGGTATCACAAAACTCTCATTTTTTTAAGTGTTTAATACCTTTTTCTCCTGTAACATTACTATTCCCTGTTTTATGAATGAAACAATCTATCGAGGTAAAAGCGTATGTCATCACCTACTTTTCAACTATCACACCAAATTGTAGGATTCTTAGTTTGCAAGATATCGATTTTTTCAATTTGGGGGTAGTTTTCACCCCCCTACTATTTTTCATGAAAAACAAAAGATCTTAGGTTCGATTATAATTTTTACCCGTTTAACACTTTTTCCCCAGTGTAAAATCACTATTCACTGTTTTAGGGGTGAAATCATCTATCCAGGTAAAAGCCTATGTCACAACCAATTTTTTAAGCCATTATACCTAATTTTACGGTTCTTAGTTTCCAAGGTATCGATTTTTCAATTTGGGGGTGGTTTTCATCCCCCTGCTATTTTTCATCAAAAACAAAAGATCTTAGTTTCATTTATCATTTTTAGGTGTTTAAGACGTTTTTTTTCATAACATGACTATTTACTGTTTTAGGGGTGAAATGACCAATCCAGGTAAAAGCCTATGTCATCACCTATTTTTAGAGCTATCACGCCAAATTTTAGGATTCTTAGTTTCCAAGATATTGAGTTTTCAATTTTGGGGGGTAGTTTCACCCCCAAAGTGGGGACGTCGCCCCAAGTGCTAGGACCCCTCATACAAGTCCCTAGCATGATTGGTTCGCGAGATATTAACAAAAGTGTAGTTAGGCCCTTTTGACAAAAAAAATGAATCACACATTCAAAAACGGGGCGTCACCCCAAGTGCTAGGATACTGCCTATGGCAAAATCCCATCAGGGGTTCAGAAAATATTAACAAAAGTGTAGTTAGGCCCTTTTGACAGAAGCCACCGGCGTGCGTACATACAAAAAATTACTCTTTCTCCCAGGGTAAGGCTAGTTTTTATTTTGGGGGTTGACATACCTCGTTCATACAAAAGGAGAATTCACTACGAGTCCTACGACACCCCATATGTTTAAATCGCATTATTGGTTAGCGAGATACTAAAAAGTGAATGACCTATTAGTTCTTTGTTTTTAATAAATATTTAAAAAAACTCATCTATAAATAATCATTTAAAAGTTCCGCTCTCTTACAAAAGCCCTCAAATGCGCATGCATACAAAAACACTACTTAACCCAACCCCCGGGTAAGGGTAATTTTTATTTTGGGGTGGATATACCCCCGACCATAGCAAGGGGTGGTTCACCACAAGTCCTACGACACCCTATATGCTCAAATCCGACCATGCGTTCGCGAATCATCGCCAATGTTCAATAGAAAGTAGGCTATCATTTTGTTTTGTCCTACACACTTGAAACTTGCTGTTAGCCTAGAGGGCATAGGGACCTTTCATTGACGTCAAACAAACTTTTCTCTCATCTTCACCGTTTCCAAAATAGCGGCATTTTCAAAAAACATCCATTTTAAAAAATAACCTCACCATCAAATAGAGCGGGAAAAATAGCACTCAACCCCCACTCAACCCTAGTCCTCGCCCACCACCAAACCTTTTCCCAACATAGCCATACGTATTCAAGCACACACGCGACTTGCAAGAGAACCACCAAGTTAACTCTACTTGTTAAAGGTCAACCACGTCTCAAGCGAACACTGCAGACATGTCACAAGATCGCTCGCACAGCTGCACACTTGCACGGGTATCAGATGAAGTCAACACCCATTAATTTTTATCTCCATCGCATAAATAAGTCAATAGTTATCTGCTTCAAGCGGTTACCCAAAGGTTATCTGCTTCAAGCGGTTAAAGGTCGACCTCTTCCCACGCTAACATGTGCACGTGCACGCTGCACATGCTCACACCCGCATGGCTATCAGATGACGTCATGATGATGCAATAAGTCCTCGCGATTACGCAATATCCAAAGCATAGAAAAGTATTCTACTATAGCCTACAGTAGAGAGATTTGGAAGTGAATGGTGCAATATGTCGGTAGTTATCTTGTCCACAAGAAAGTGATATACCAAGTGAATCAGCTGCCCCTAGTAGAGGACAACACTAAAAATACACCTAAGTATTATTTATCTCCCACGGTAAGTTACCATAATACAACGTAAAAATGTAGATCGAATGTATGCTTACTTGGATGGAAATAATTGGGGAGTAAAGTTCGTTCATCCTTGGTGGATGTAGTGTGGGTGTCTTCCGAGGGCCCGCTTAGAAGTCTCTCTGATCTCTGCAACAAACCTGAAACATTAAACACGTGTATGTCAAATGAGTACTAATTAATGACAATAATAATGATAATAATAATAATAATAATAATAATAATAATAATAATAATAATGTGGAATTAACATACAGGAATTTAAAATTTTATTCTGTTAATATGTATCTTGATAGTCAAAAGAAATAATAGAAAGTGACTTTAACAAAATCAACAATATTTTGAAATATACATGTGGACAAGGGCTACTCATTACTATGGACAGTAATTCCAGATCTACAACATGGCATGATATATTAACCAATGAAAGGGGAAAGAATTTAGAGGAATTCCTAATAATAAAACAGCTGTTTGTACATAACGAATACAGTGAATTAACCACTTTCCAAAGTAGTAGAGGAAAAAGTAACGTGGACTTGACCATCAGCAATAATAAACTCCTCAAGGAAATATATAACTGAAGGATAAGCGAAGAAGAGAGTTGTTCAGATCACAGAATATTGCAATTCTTAGTAGCACAAATCTTCTGTTAAGATACAACAGAAACAGATTCACCGGTATATATAAATATATATCCAATATATAACGAGAGACGAAGATCGTGAATTTTATCAAGAAATGTTAAAGAAAGAAATAGCACGACAGTTCTGTGGAATAATGCAGGAAAAACATACTGAAGATATTGACAACAAACTATCAGTGTACATAAATAATTCTGCATATATGGAGGACATAGTAAATAAAGTTAGCTCTGCCCAGACGAAAGTTTGCATGCAGGCTTTCAAAGTAAGTAGACCTTCTGGCAAAACTATCAGCCTAAAACACAGAACAGTGCCTTGGTGGAATGAAGAACTTACGATAATGCGGAAGAAAGTAAATGCATTCAGAAGAAAATTCCAGAGAACGTTAAATAATAATGACCTCCGAGATCAGCGAAAAACTGAATACTTTGCTGAAAAAACTAAATACCAAGCTAAAATCAGAAATGCAAAGATACTGTGTTGGAAAGAATACAGTAGAAAAATTTCTTCAAATTCCTGGGACATAGTCTATAAATCAGCGTCAGGAAAAATTAAGAATACTCATATTGTATCAACTCTTATTAACAATGAAGGTCACTACACAAGAGACTTAAAGTAAACAATGCAGTGTATATTAAACCATCTCATTCAGAAGGATGATGAAATGGAAGATACTGCTCAGCAAAAGCAAATAAGGAAGGAAGTAGAGGAACCAATCGACACTCTGGACGACTGGGAATTTACAGAAGAAGAAATTAAATCTGCAATCAAAGATCTAGTTAATAAAAAGACACCAGGTGAAGATGGAATCACTAGTAAAATACTATGGTGGACGTATGAAAGTATCCCTAGAACTATGACATCATTATATAATGGTTGCTTGAAGAATGCTTGTTTCCCGAAGCGATGGAAAAATGCGAGACTTATACCAATCACAAAACCAGGGAAAGATAAGATTCAGGATCCCTCTAAATTCCGACCAATAAGCCTGATAAATGTGGCGGGCAAAGTATTAGAGAAACTTCTAATAAATAGAATAAATCACTACCTCTATACCAATAAACTACTGAACGAAAATCAATATGGCTTCACTGTTCAAAAGTCTACTACTGATGCAGCTATGGCACTTAAGGAATTTATAACTGAGGCGTTCAAAAATGATCAAATTACCGTTTATTTATACGTGTCCAGAACATAACATATTATATATATATATATACAAAGTATATGTGCATCTTTATATTCTATGTGATGCCCAGAATTCCGCTGCACGAACTGCCTTATCACTGGCGGCTACCAGATCGTCCATGGAGACAGGTTCTGATAGTTTCCTGCAGTTGAGTAGGTGCTGGTGGCCATGATGTTCACCACACTCACATAGTTCGTCCTCTGAGATGAATCCCCATTTCTTCATGTTCACCTTACACCGAGATACTCCAGTCCTCAGTCTATTAAGGACCTTCCATGTCTCGTATGAGAGGTGATGACCTGCAGCAAGTTCTTCTTTGGGGTTGTCCCAATATTTCTCTGATGATGAGCTACGCCAGAGTTGTATCCGACGGTTTGCAGGTGGTGTCTGAATTGGTTGTGTCGTCTGGAGGAAACTTTTTCTCGATTTCAGTCTTGGTAGTTGATGTTCACTTCCAAATAGGGGGTGTCTTGGGTCCGTCTCCTGCTTCTTTCTTTCTATTTCAGCTGCCGTTCTTCTTCGGATATCTGGAGGTGCTGCACCCATTAGGTGGTATATTTTGTTAACAGGGGTTGCCCGCAGGCAGCTTGTTACAATCCGTCCTGTTTCATTTAGGGCAATATTTACCTGTTTGGCATGGCTGGAGTTGTGCCATACAGGTGCTGCATATTCAGTAGCGGAGAAGCACAGAGAGAGGGCGGATGTGCGAAGGACATCTGGATGTGCTCCCCAGTTGTTGCCGGTCAGTTTCCTAATAATGTTATTCCTAGCACAAACTTTCATTTTTGTATCTGTGCAATGGTCTTTGAAGGTGAGGGAACGGTCCAACTTTATTCCCAGGTATTTTGGGGTGTCACAGTGGGTTAGTTGTTGACCTCTCCAGGTTATTCTCAGTTTCCTCCAAGCCTCTCTGTTCCGTAAGTGGAATGCACACACTTGTGTTTTGGAAGGGTTTGGCTTGAAGTAATTGTTATCATAATAGGCAGATAGTGCTTTAAGACCTGTTGTGAGTTTTCCTTCCACCTCTTCAAAAGTTGTTCCTTGGGCAGCAATTGCTGTGTCATCTGCGTAAATGAAAGATTTTGTGACAGGATTAATTGGCTGGTCATTAGTGTACATATTAAACAACAGTGGGGCTAGCACACTTCCTTGTGGGATACCATTTTCTGTGTCCTCCATCGGCTCCTTTTGTTTTGTAGGATAACAAAGAAACGTCTGTTTTGTAGCAGACATCTTATAAACTGAGTTAGGTGGAAGTCTTTCGTGATGGCATAGATCTTCGTTAATAGAGTCCTGTGATTGATGGTGTCATATGCCGCAGTAAGGTCAACAAAGGCGACACCGGTGATCTGCCCGCGTTCATATCCATCTTCTATGTGTTGTGTCAGGTTCAAGATCTGTCCACAACACGACCTCCCGGGACGAAAGCCCGATTGTTCTCTAATCAGAGTTTTGTCAACTTGGTCCGAGATTCGATTGAGGATCATTCTCTCTAGAACTTTATAGAGATGGCATAGGAGTGATACCGGTCGGAAGTTTTTGGCATCTGATGGCTGTTTCCCAGGTTTCAGTAGGGCCACAACTTTGGTTTTTCTCCAGATCTTTGGTATTTGCAATCTTGAGACACAGGTGTTCATCATATATAGGATCCACTTCCTGGTTGCTGGTCCAAACATTTTTATTTGTTCCATCCTCAAGTCATCTAATCCAGCGGCTTTATTGTTCTTCATTGAGCATATTGCGGTTTCTAATTCTTCCAGTGAGAAAGCTGTGCCAATATAGTTATTCTCCTCAGTAATTCTCTGGATCTTTGGAGTTGCATATTTTTTATTAACTTTGCCATTCAACAATAGCTGCTGCGCTATCTGGTTAGGTGCTATATCAGGAATGGCCGAGGGAGTAGTTGTTGGCTCGTTTCCAAGGTTCATCAGCAATTGCCATGCCTTTCTACTGTTTTGTTTCATATCAAGCTGCGTCATGAGATCACACCATTTTTCTTTCCTTGTAGCTGATATGGCTAGTATCAGGTCTTCACCAGCCTGTATTGTTTCTTCAGAAAATGGGTCATCTTCAAAGAGGTGTTCATATTTATTCATAAGTGTTTTGTATCTTTGTCTAGTCCCTGTATATAAGTTGTTCTACATCCACGAGGTATGTACCTACGTGAGACAGCTTTGACCAGCTTTATAAAGGAGTCATATTTCTCTGGAGAAGGGTCCAGTTCAAGGATTTTGGAGTCAAGTTCCTCAGAGAGTTTATCCCATTGTGCTCGTTTGAAGTTAAACCTTCTCTGGAAGGTAGTATACTTGGGTTTGATGACTGCTTCTATAGTGCAGATAATTGCTCGATGTTGTGTCCTTGGAATTGGGTCTCCCATTTCTTTCTTCACTTGGTAGGCAATATTTTCACTTGCAAAGATATTATCTGGGTTATATCCACGGCCCCATCTTCCACTCCTGAAAGAGTATGGTAGCTTTGGATCGTGTATTACCGTTATAGTTAGTCTTGATGTCAAAGGAGCTTTTGACTCTGCGTGGTGGCCATGTGTCCTAAAGGCCCTAAAAGACTTCAAATGCCCGAGAAATTTGTACTACCTGACTAAGAGCTACCGGTACTTCAAGGATAGAACGACGTTCATGAATTCCAATAGTATCCAAGTAGAAACAGTAGTTAATAAAGGATGTCCTCAAGGTTCATGTTGTGGACCGGGGTACTGGAATGTACAGTATAATTCACTGCTCAGTTTGGAATACGGTAAAAACACCAAAGCTATAGCATTTGCTGATGACCTTATAATTGCAGTCAGGGCTGAAACTGAAATTGAAGCAGAAAATATTGTGAATATGGAATTACGGAAAGTTACTAACAGAAAACAAAACCCGTTTTAATGAAAGTAAGTCAATAGTTATTCTAATATCAAGAAGAAGAAAAGCAATACAAGTAGATACTATGGAATATCTAGGAATAACTATAGACTCTCGCTTTAAGTTCAATGACCACATCAATAAAGTTAGTGAAAAATGTATTAAATTAATAAACGCATTATCAAAATCGGCTAGAATAGGATGGGGTCTAAAACACCAGGCTTTGGAAACAATTTATAAAGGAGCAATATTGCCAATGCTGTTATAAGCTGCTCCGATCTGGATTGAATCCCTAGAAAAGAAATGTAATATGATTAAATACGTGAGAGTGCAAAGACTTATTCTCTTGAGAATAGCAAAATCGTACCGCACTGTATCTCATGAGGCACTGAGCATTATTACAGGAATTAATCCTGTAGATATAATGGCTAAAGAGATTGTTACTCTATACAAAATCAAGTCAGGAAAAACAACTATGAATTATGTCATTGACCACCCCGAAAAACCTATGAGATGGCTCCATCCAGCCTATTTTCCTGGTACCGAAGATCCAAGAATAGCATTAAATGAATATATCCCATGGAAAATTTACTCAGATGGAAGCAAAAGTGAAGAAGGAGTGGGAGCTGGCATAGCTATATTCAGATTGCATGAATTAGTAGACCAATTGAAATATAGACTGCAAGACAACTGTTCGAATAATCAGGCGGAGCAATTAGCTATACTTAAATCTCTGGAGTTCTTAGATACTACTAGGACAGAGGATGATGAAGATAATAAAGTAATTATTTACACAGATAGTAAAATAGCAATTGACTGCATTGCGGACTTATGAAATCATAACGAACTAATTGAGAATATAATAAGGACTACAGCTATTCTAAAAAGAAAAAATTGGATAGTAAAATTTGAATGGGTTAAGGCACATACAGGTGTTGCAAGCAATGAACTGGCTGATAAAATTGCAAAGGAGGCTAAAACATTAAGTGAGGTTTGTTTCGATAGATTACCCATCTCAACTTCAAAAAAAATCTCAAAGAAGAATCAATTCATGAATGGCAGCAAAAATGGGAACAAACTTCAAAAGGCACACTTACAAAAGAATTCTTTCCAACAGTTGCAGGTAGATTAAAATCCAAAATCACCTTAACACCTAATATGACTACACTACTGTCTGGACATGCTTCGTACTTACACATACTTAAAATTATACGTAATCCCGAGTGTTCCTGTAAAAGCAGCCCTCAGACTATAGATCATATAATTTTCGTGTGCTGTGAAGTGAAAAATATTAGGCAATTCTTGATCAATAGTGTTAATAGAGACGATAACTGGCCGATTCAGAAATCTGTGCTATTAAAAAGTATTTTAAGGAATTTTCTAAATTTGTTAATGCTCTGGATTTTCAAGCTCTAAGGAAAAACGATGAATAATATTGTTTGATATTGTTAAGATTAAGTCATCTAGAAACTGAATTATTTTAATGTAATTTATTTTGTTCATTTATAAAATGTAATGTAAGTGCATGTAGTACTACTTATGTAGTGGAGCATGCAGAGAGTATGAACAATAAATAAAATTTAAAAAATAATAATAACAATAATAATAATAATAATTCTGCAGATTATGAATGTACACTAGGATGTTCAGTAAAATATGTGCCTAATGATCATACTTAATTTGTTGTACTTTATGTACCAAAATGTGAGTTGCATTACCGAACGTAAAAGCTTGAGATGATAATAATAATAATAATAGCAACAATAATCATAATAAAAGGCTTAACATCCCTTTTAACTGTTGCGACAAAAATTAGATATTAGCCTCAAACGCATTTAGGCTAAATGACCCAAAATCTGTAAAGAAACGTATCTGCCATCAACATGACAGACATGCGCTAGAGTGACTCCATGTGCAACTTACTAGTGATGTAGACACATTTATAAGTTGTTCTGTTGAATATGAAGTTTTTCTGGCAGCTACATCTCCCCTCTTCACAGTGTGCGCCATCCCCAAAGACGTGTGTACACTGTCGATGACTTACGCACGCGGCACCAAACTCATGAGAGGCTGAAACAGACATCAACTTGGTAGCGTCGCCAGAATACTTCACTTAGGGAGGGGGAGAGGGCACGTGGGGTGGCGGTTATTATTAGAGGGAGGGGGAAACGATTTAAAGATCGCAAATTTTTACAATGGTGGACGACATTCATTTACCAAACGGCTTTACGATCCATTTTAATTAACTTAAATGCATGTAAAATCACCAATTTCACTGTAAAGGTTTTATTTACCATTAAAAGAATATTTGTCTCTGTGGCTAGCAAAAATAAATTTAAAATATCTAAATCGTTATTCAATAGAACATTATTACATCCCATCGCAAAAATAAATTAAAATCATAAGTTTTAGAAACAAAATCGCTTAATTGGCAACAAGTCACTGAAATATAGCAAATGTATTTCGTTCGTGGTAGGTGAGAGGACAGCATGCATTAGATTTTAGTGCTGGTAACAATGCATAGTACAGTATATTTTACAACATTTTGTGATAATTTTATTACGCTAGTATTAGGGAGCCAACCGGGTGGGCAAAACGTCTTCGGGGATAGTCCTGCCCAAGGATCATGTAAGTATAAGAGATTCGTCACTTTTGGTTATAGAATTTCCGAGAGAGAACACCGCCTGAGGCTATGGATTGTACTGGCAAGTCTGGCAACATAAAAAGTAAAAAGCCATATGAATGTAGCCTTTATTACGCGTAAATGAACAGTATGTTCTGCGATGAGTTATTGATTATTGATGAAAATAACACAAACATAACTGCGCCTTTCGCTAGGCGCTGAAATATACGTCCAGATAGGAAAATAATAAATTTTGATATATATCAATGTTGGCAATAGATTTGTCACGAAAGACACAGTTATGCCGTTCTAGAGCTTAATTCACCTCTAGGCTAATTGAAAAATGCTCTCATACTCGACAGAATGTTGGGATATTCGATGAATATAAAGAAAACTGTCCAAATGCACACACTACATTGCCATAACCTCACTTTATGCCTAGCATGCCCGCTGCCACCCACCCCTCCCCGTAGCGCTAAACCACAAATGTTATTGTAATGCAAAGGAGAATGGGTAAGAAAACAAACAAGAGATGAAATGCACACATTTATTCTCTATATATTTTTATTCGAGAGTAGTCCATATCGCCCACTAGTTTTTCGCATGGTCAACGCCAGGAAGATGAAAATTGCCGTATTGTTCTTACTATCATTATAATTCTAACATCCCGGTGCTTGTCAATTTTTCCTCCCTTACAGGGGCATGATTGACTCTCAATTCAATTCAAATAAACAATCAAAATACTGAACAAATCAAAACAACCAACAACACCACGAGGAAAATCAATCAAAACAGACTATTCCCGCTTCCGCCAGTCGGTTTGATGTGAACGTTCATGAGTGCCAACTACGGAACCTTAGTGCTAAAATTAATTCTTCATTGGTTGGCAGAACAACCAGTACAGGACCTTACCCCGACCCACGCGCTCCCTATGAACTGTCATCCCCCTGGTCCTGCCCATCCAAAACAACCCAGAGGCGACGGCTCTGGCGACTGGGGTTTGCTTATTCCCAGATGATTCAATCACCCCCAGAACCCAAGGTTGTGGGATCGAGTTCGGTCGTGGACATGGGTGTCAGTGGTCTTTAATGCATTGTAATTTTATTTCATAATAGAATATAATGTAATAACCATGCATCATATCAATTAAAATACAACATGTAAGAATAAATTAACCCTTTAATCTTGAATAAAATACTGGATTTGGCTACATGGTCTCATAAGACCTTTCTCAAGAGTTCTCGAGTGTTGGACAGTGGGAAATAACTTGACAGGAGCCTACCGCTTTGGGAGACTGAACTTCCTTTGGGAAGGTGGTTGCTACTGAAATCCACCGAGTAGTGTCTGTTCCCCATGTCTTGTGAGATTGAATCTATACCTGTGAAGGCAACGGGAAGCCATACTGGAATAAATACCCAGGAAATGGCATTGGTTGTAAATTATCATTGTCTCACCTACCTGTTTATTTCCAGTTCAAATTATTAGAATTAAAATAAAATTTCTTAAATTCACTAACTATTTTAACCCTAATTAAGAATGTAAGCTTAGTTTCCATAAATTTGATTTCAGTCATTCTGTGGGTGAAATTTCTAAAATTTGAATTATCAAGAGGCACGTAAAACTACATGCTTCAGCTTTTCGTTACTTGATATCAATAATAATGTTAAGGGTTTATCGTCTCTTATACTGTAACATACAGTATGTGTCTAGAGACGCTGGGGTGCTGAAATAATCCCCTGAAAGTGCCAGTAAATCTACTGACCGAAGAATGTCACATTAAAATACCCTCAAATGCCTTCAGACTGCACCGCCCTATTAAAATAAACATATTCTTGGCGTGCCTCCTAGCTGCATCACTGGAACCAACTAGAAAAGAAAGGAGTACGCAGTGGAAATGGATGTTAATTTCTGACCTGTGCTGGGCCCGTATTTGCAGGCCAGATGTGCCGAGCGACTCCAGACTCCGTGAAGGTGGTCCCACGACGAGTGGTAGGAATACCCTCCTGGTGCTAGAAAGCTAGAATAAGTTAGGCCTAGGTTTGAAGAGAGAGAGAGAGTGAGAGAGAGAGAGCAGCCCGATCGCCCAACACTACTAAATGAGACACATGGGTAAAGAAATGGAAATTTAATGAATTGAAACCGAACACACAAAGAAACCCAGCCAGAATAACACACACAAAAAAGAATACCCTTCACCTAGGGGTCAAATAAAGTCACTTTCAAACGGGGAAGATAAATATAAATAACAATAAATAACTTACGATAGTAAATAACGTTAAGAAATTAAATTCATACCTGTGCTCACTTCGGTGAAAACGATGTAAAAAGGGAGGAAGTAAAAGATCAAGAGGCAATCGAGCCAGTCGCTGGTCAACAACAATCACTTCTCAGCCTAGAGATGGATGGTTGTCATGACGACCACAAATAACAAGCATAGCAAAGATAAAACAAGAGGCTGTGTGCGTGTCGCAGAGGCTGTGGCGAGCAATGGGGATGCGATCGAGCTGGCAGTCTCCAGAGAAAAGAAAAGCAAAACCAAAGATACTATAAGAAGAAACAAATGACGTCAGGTGTCCGTGAAATATATCAAGATACATACACGCAGTCAAACACACAAAATGCCAGCCGACGATGCAGAAATAAAACTCAAAGCAACTCGTGCTTGTAGGTAGTCTAGCAAAACATGCTAAACCTATATGGTCCCCAACTTACGTTCCGAGTTCGAGCTGAATACGGTAAGGCCTACTTAAAGTTACCGCCGTGATCCAGTTGCCCGAAGCATGGAATGAAGGGAAAACATAAGGGCTAAAATATATGGTGTCATGCCTCGTGTTGGGAGAATGGTCGAAACGCCAACGTCCACAAACCACGGGAGACCCATTCGAAGATATGCCCAATCAAAACAGCATCAATGCACCTGGCAGCAAGAAAAACATACACTCACAAAATCACTCGCAGATATATTTCACGGCACAAATAAAAGGTTAAACGAAGACTCAAACCAAATAAAACAGGAGACCGCCATTTCGATTGGTTCCACAGCAAATCCAAGCACACGACGAAGATCAAAAAGAAAAGTTAAATTTAGGAAATGAGCATAGTGGACACAAGGTTAGATGTGTTACTTACATGAGTAAATGGAAGGCTTCGGCATAATAACAATGTTAAATAAAAAGGAAAAGCATTACATTTTAAATAATAAGGCGGGGAGCCTCAAGGCACGTCCGGACAGAAAGCATCTCACATGGCGTCTGAGTCTACCGGGACGGCCGCCAAAGAAAATAAAGAAATGAGAGATGTTAAACACGGCTCAGGATCCACACCACCCCCCAAAAGAAAAATTATTTATAATAATAAAATATTTTTCTTTTTACATCACTAAGCACCACCGCTTTGAAATCAATCATGTCCCAAGTGTTCCAAAATACACAACATCCTTATCACACAGGTGGTTTGTCAACAACTATAACAGTACACAAAATATGAGGGGGGAGGGTGATCGATATAACAATCACTTAAACAATTGAGCCATATCAGAAAGAATACAGTTATAAAATGAAGTAATATATAAAAATAATCAGATCGCTTCGGCGATCGCAATATCAGGACAGAACTCCTTCGGGGTCCCCAAAGGCGCGCGTTCCTTTGACGATCCCTGGGCTTGTCATAATGGTATTACGGTTCGCCTGAGCGTTACAATGACAAGAAAAGTAGATAGAGACACGGACGAAAATCATAAACAAAAGACTTTCGCCCTTTGACGCCGAAGTCTGCCATTCTCCTTATACCCATCATGAAAGTGACGTATTAAAATAACAAAGAAGCGATATAATGTGTCCATTATTTATAGAATATAAATTCTCTACTGGCCGAATTCGCAAAAATACATATTTTTACAATAAATATTAAGTTACACAGAGTATGTAGGCCTATTTCTTCTTGTATTATTTTCTTTCTTGAGCTCGTAAATTTGTACTTGACTCTGCCTCGGTCAAAATTGGTTCAATAATAGGCAGGTCAAGGAGACGCCATATGAATACTAGCTTCCTTGGATAACATAAGCAAATTATGATTGGCTAACCTACGCAGAAAAAGGACAACATTAATCACAGCAAATAAGAAGGTTACACAATAAATGGTTTCAATTGAGATATGTGAGCTCTGGATACGTCGGTGGGATTCTCCTTGGAGATCAATTCAACAGTGACAGGTGTTAAAAATCTAGTGATAGTTTTGGGCGTGCTCCAGCGAAGCATTAGCTTAGCTGACTCCTTATTCTTGGCCGAACTCTGTGGGTGCAGGCGCACTAGCACGTCGTCATTCACCTGAAAACAAACAGGTTGCCTACCCTTGTTATAGCGAGACGCCACGCGATCTCGTGCCCTTTTCAGATGCCGTACAGCAACTTCCCATTTTTCTTTGACTGAGGTACGGCGGGATGGCGCAGCCAGATAATCTATTTTCCACTGAAGCTGAAGTGGATCAACAATACGCCTCCCTAAAAACAATTCCGAAGGGGTAGAATTCGTCGATTCATGAAGAGCAGTGTTAAATCCTAAGGAGAAAAACTGAAGATTTGCGTCCCAACGTGACTGATCTGCGTTGTGGAACGCACTCAAGCAAGCCTTCAAGTTACGATGAAACCTTTCAACGTGATTTGGCTGAGGGTGGTAGGGTGCCAAAAAGACATGATCAATTCCCCAAGAAAAACACATTGATCTAAAAGACTTGGACCGGAAAACGCTCGCGTTATCGGACACCTAAAACTTTGGAGGACCAAAAACACCAAAAATATGATTGGTCAAAAGCCTAACAGTGGTACGTGTCGTGATTTCCCTGACAGGAAATAACCATACAAATTTTGAAAATCCATCAACGACAGTAAGTATAGCTTGATGACCAGAAGATGACCTAACTAGGGGACCAAAATAATCTATAAACAGGCGCTCATTAGGATATGACATCGTGTCAGCGTGGTGAAGTCCAATGCGAGAATTCTTTGCTGGCTTAGAACGTTGACACGTAACACATTTTCGGACGAAAGCAAAAGCATCCGCTTTCAAATGAGGCCAGAAGAATTCCTGAGAGATTTTATGGAAAGTCTTCGTCATACCTAAATGTAATCCAAAACAGGATTCATGGAAATACGCCAAGAGCATACTTCGTATATTCTCTGGCACGAAAATCCTACATTTCGAAGATCGAGGAGCGGTATGCACTATAACATCATTGCGCAATGAAAACTCAGATACACCAGGATCTTTCCCGAGAATTTTTTCACGCAATGTGACACAAAATGGGTCATCTGCTTGGTACGTACGGATGTCAGTAAAAGACCATGGAATGTGTTGGAGAAGATTCACTGGCTCGGGGATCTCAACAATGGGAGGAGGTTCCTCAAACATGCGTGACAAACAGTCCGCTACAACATTTTCACTGCCTCTGACGTGAATGATGTCAAAGCTGAAAGAGGATAGACGAATAATCCAACGATTTATACGTCCCAATTTTTTTGACATGCGAGCGCATCCAGGACAGAGCTTCATTGTCGGTATACACTATGAAATGCCGATGTTCTAGAAAAGATCTGAAACGTTCACAGCCGAATACGACAGCCAGACTTTCTTTCTCGAAAGTGGAATACCGGCGTTCGCAATCATTAAGCATCCGACTGGCAAAAGCGATGGGTGCCAAATTACCATTCACCTGCTGACTAAGCACACAAGAAACTGCGACATCACTCGCATCACAATGTAACATAAAATCTTTCCCAAAATCCGGAGTTCGAAGGACGGGAGCAGAAGAAAGACATTCTTTCAATTTCTCAAAGGCGAGACACTGGTCGGGGCCCCACACGAATCGTACATTCTTCTTCTTCAAATAATTCAGGGGCGCTGAAATGTCCGAAAAGCCCTTAATGAACCTACTGTAAAAGCCTGCCATTCCCAAAAAACGTCGGACTGCTTTCACATTCGTGGGAGTAGGGAACTCTTGGATACATTGCACACGCTCAGGGTTCACTTCTATGCCCACATCCGAAAGAATGTGACCTAAAAATTTGATTTGCTTCGAAGCCAAAGAGATTTTGTCCGGGTTAACAGTGAGTCCGGCTCTGCGAAGACGACATAGGACTTCACGTAAATGGATCAGGTGATCCTCAAAAGACTGACTGTAAATCACGAGGTCATCTAGATAGTTAAACACAGATGAATACTTTAAATCTCCAAATAACTCGTCCAAAACCCTACTCAATACTTGTCCGCCGATAGAAATGCCCATGGGTAACTTATTGAACTCAAAAAGGCCGAACGGAGTGGAGAACGCAGTTACCTTACGGCTCTCGGGATCGAGAGGAATTTGATAATATGCACATATCAAATCTAGGACGGAATAGTACTTCGCCCCCGTGAAAATGCTGAAAAGCGCTCTCCAGAGTTGGAAGGGGAAAGTTGTCGAACACCACCTTAGAATTGAGTCGACGATAATCAACTACTAAACGAAAAGTACCCTCTTTCTTAGGCACCAGGAATGCTGGACTACCATAAGAAGACTTAGAAGGGCTCACAACACCGCGTGCCTTAAGATCATGAATATATTCTCTCATGGCAATGAGTTTGGGTGGAGAGCACGAAAATGGCGCCGACCTAACTGGAACCTCATCAGTTAAATCAATATGACACTCGTAGCCGATAGCGGAACCCAGTTCCGACGTGAGAACATCTGGAAATTCATTCACCAAATCAGATAAAGCGTCACGTTGACTCGTGAATAAAGTAGGAGGGATTAAAACAGCAGAGATACCAGAAAAATTACAAGGAACACTCGCTTCACAAGTATTAAAATGAAACCGCTCCTTGGATTTAAACAAAAAACTGAAGGAATGATCCGAAAAATCAAGCCTCAACCCTGCTTTGTGCATAAAATCAGAACCTAAGATCATAGGCGTAGATAAGTCATCCACCACATGGAAGTTCCAATCCCAAGAATAACCACATATCTTAATATGACATGTTACAACGCTAGAAACAGAAATAGATGACTTCACCGCAGAATAAAATTTCAAACCCCCATCTTGTGGACAAATCTGAGTAACAGGAAGCTGTTCCGCGATGGAGCGCTGAATAAATGAACGTGAAGCACCAGAATCCAGTAAAGCGGGTATCGACAATTTCTTAACACTTACAGGGACCCAAGGACAGAAGTTTCCAGTCGTGGAAATGTTCATTTCCCGGCGAACTTCATTGCATGGCCACTCTGGCGGGTCTAAACCGGGGACCCATGCTCGTTTCCCTGACGCGAAGCACATCTAGGACAGGCTATGTGCGTCACGTCACGAAGACCACATGTGTGACAAAACACACGAGAGGGCGCACGGCAGGAATTAAAATGATGCCCCAAACGATCACAATTCCAACATTTTATACGGTTATACATGTTCGGGTTTCGAGGTAACTGTTGATCCTGAGGAGCGGGATTCGCAGAAGAAGTAGCATTGGGAATACTCCCGACAATATGCGAGTGGGGACGGTTAACTGCCCGGTCCTCCTGACGAGATATTGAAGATGGGTGCGCAGTCCTCTGAATCTGGGATTGCGCGCATGCAGTCTCTGGAAACAAACTGTCAGAGGGGAGGGGTGGGGGTACATATGACTTGCGCAGGCGCCGATTGAACTCGCATTCACGTCCTTGATCAACAATGTCAGCCACACTATACACACTGGACCGGCGTATGAAAGACTTGTACTCAGGTGCTAGATTTCTATACACAATATCAACAGTTTCAATAAGGGGAAGGGGCTGCGACAACCTACTTATTAAAGTCATTAGCCCAGTAACAAAATCGTCTACAGGCTCTTCCAAACCCTGGGTACGGCGATGAATTTCAGCCTTCAAGTCATGTTCAAAATCATAAGTCGTAAACCGCTCCTTTATTGACTTACAGAAATCAACCCACGAGATGAAAGATCTGTTGGTAAGTCGATACCATTTTAAAGCTAAACCACTCAACAATAACGGTAGGCAGACAACAATGTCGTCTGGTTCGAGGTCATAACAATGGCAGAGTTCACTGACCCTGTCTAAGAACTCAAATACAGACGAAACTCCCAGTTCACCAGAAAATGAAATTCCCCACTTGGACACTATATTGGCTACGCCTCCCTTGCGATGGCCTTTCACCTCAGTCAATGGATTAGTGTCTTTCCCACAGACACTTTCAAACGATAGCAGATCATCGTCAGACTGGATGAGCTCCTTCTTCACGTTACAACCTGGGAGAGAATACATGGCTAAACTACAGAAGTACTGCTAGCTACAATTCAAAACAATAACTACAAATGTCTTGCCTCCGTCCTGCGCCTGAAATGAGTACGAAACAAGAAGTAGGGTTGGTTAGTACATTACCAATGCTGGGGTTCGTTGATAGGGTCCAACTCTTTGCACTCTCCTTACAGTTTGTTATTTTTATGGTCCATACTCCTTGGAAGTTCACATTGACTCTCAATATTTGTTTGCATAGTATGCAATAGGGAACATGAAACAGAATAAAAACAACATTGAAAAATATGCAGCGAAATATTAAAATCCAATGGATATGGCTAAGCGACCAGGAGACTTAACCTCGCAACTGATACCATCTGCACCGCCCTATTAAAATAAACATATTCTTGGCGTGCCTCCTAGCTGCATCACTGGAACCAACTAGAAAAGAAAGGAGTACGCAGTGGAAATGGATGTTAATTTCTGACCTGTGCTGGGCCCGTATTTGCAGGCCAGATGTGCCGAGCGACTCCAGACTCCGTGAAGGTGGTCCCACGACGAGTGGTAGGAATACCCTCCTGGTGCTAGAAAGCTAGAATAAGTTAGGCCTAGGTTTGAAGAGAGAGAGAGAGTGAGAGAGAGAGAGCAGCCCGATCGCCCAACACTACTAAATGAGACACATGGGTAAAGAAATGGAAATTTAATGAATTGAAACCGAACACACAAAGAAACCCAGCCAGAATAACACACACAAAAAAGAATACCCTTCACCTAGGGGTCAAATAAAGTCACTTTCAAACGGGGAAGATAAATATAAATAACAATAAATAACTTACGATAGTAAATAACGTTAAGAAATTAAATTCATACCTGTGCTCACTTCGGTGAAAACGATGTAAAAAGGGAGGAAGTAAAAGATCAAGAGGCAATCGAGCCAGTCGCTGGTCAACAACAATCACTTCTCAGCCTAAGAGATGGATGGTTGTCATGACGACCACAAATAACAAGCATAGCAAAGATAAAACAAGAGGCTGTGTGCGTGTCGCAGAGGCTGTGGCGAGCAATGGGGATGCGATCGAGCTGGCAGTCTCCAGAGAAAAGAAAAGCAAAACCAAAGATACTATAAGAAGAAACAAATGACGTCAGGTGTCCGTGAAATATATCAAGATACATACACGCAGTCAAACACACAGAATGCCAGCCGACGATGCAGAAATAAAACTCAAAGCAACTCGTGCTTGTAGGTAGTCTAGCAAAACATGCTAAACCTATATGGTCCCCAACTTACGTTCCGAGTTCGAGCTGAATACGGTAAGGCCTACTTAAAGTTACCGCCGTGATCCAGTTGCCCGAAGCATGGAATGAAGGGAAAACATAAGGGCTAAAATATATGGTGTCATGCCTCGTGTTGGGAGAATGGTCGAAACGCCAACGTCCACAAACCACGGGAGACCCATTCGAAGATATGCCCAATCAAAACAGCATCAATGCACCTGGCAGCAAGAAAAACATACACTCACAAAATCACTCGCAGATATATTTCACGGCACAAATAAAAGGTTAAACGAAGACTCAAACCAAATAAAACAGGAGACCGCCATTTCGATTGGTTCCACAGCAAATCCAAGCACACGACGAAGATCAAAAAGAAAAGTTAAATTTAGGAAATGAGCATAGTGGACACAAGGTTAGATGTGTTACTTACATGAGTAAATGGAAGGCTTCGGCATAATAACAATGTTAAATAAAAAGGAAAAGCATTACATTTTAAATAATAAGGCGGGGAGCCTCAAGGCACGTCCGGACAGAAAGCATCTCACATGGCGTCTGAGTCTACCGGGACGGCCGCCAAAGAAAATAAAGAAATGAGAGATGTTAAACACGGCTCAAGACTGAGCCGGGTTTGAACTCACACTCATATATTTTGAAGACCAACGCTTAACCAATCGTACCACACAGCCCGTCTCACATGAATTCTATTTGATTATAATTTTCTATCCAAGTTTTAACCTGAGATAACTTTTAGTATAAGAGCTCTACAAAACTGCAAAAATGGCCCTGATTGGTTCATACTTACTGTTGAGACACTCTGTATGGCCGAAGCTGATGACCTTATTAGGAGGACATTCACATCGATTGTTCTGGCAAGAGGCGTCGTTGATGCTCTGGCAGTATCTCTCCATGTACACCTTACAGCCTCCAACTGAAAAATGATACATCCATATTAATAGAACATAATTCAGGCAATGGGAGAGGAAGGAAGGAGAGAATACAAATATATCATTCATTCATTCATTCGTTTATTTGCAATTGGGGGTGTGTCCCCCGGTGGCAAATTAGATATACATAACAAATAAATAACTGTACATAACAATTCACTAACAATTAAACTGGAGTATTTACACAAATAGTCAGTCTTTTCTTAAACACACCTATATGTTTGGGAACAGGCTCTAAGACTGCGGCAGGTAGAGAGTTCCAATTATCAATGGCACGCTTTACGAAAGAATATTTACCATAATTTGTTCGCTGTGGTCGGCCCTTAACTTTGAAAGGATGATCGCTCCTACCCATGTAAGTAGGCTTTTCCATACGTTTGCTAAGCTCACCCCATTTAAATACGTGTTGTACATATAGCGCAGAGTCTAGATTTCATCCTCCTAGCCTCAAGTGATCCCCACCCAAGTTTCTTTAACATACGGCTCACACTGCTCCTGGGATTAAAGTCACTGAGCACAAATCTAGCGGCCTTTCTTTGTACCATTTCCAACTCATTTATGAGCCCTACTTGATATGGATCCCAAACCGCCGAGGCGTATTCCAGAATAGGTCTTACAAGTGACAAATATCCTAATTCTTCAGCAGAGGTACTACTTCCTTTTAATACCCTCATTACAAAGTGCAGGGATTTGTAAGTTTTAGAAACTACACATCCTAAATGACTACTCCATTTCATATCATTTCTTACGTGAACGCCTAAATATTTGCAAGAATCTTCTTCTACAAGTATTTCCGAGACAATGTTATATTGAAAATCTTGACTTCGCACTTTCCCTATTTTTATTAGACTACATTTTCTTGTGTTTATTTTCATTTTATTTTCAATCGCCCACTTATAGACCAGGTTCAGGTCATCTTGAAGTACTGCATTGTCTTGTGAGTCATGTATCTTTCGATATATTACACAATCATCCGCAAACAATCGACAGTCACTGCGAATTCCATTTGGTAAGTCATTTATAAACGCCAAAAATAACAAAGTTCCGATTACGCTGCCCTGAGGGATACCCGATTTTACGGTAATTTCATCCGAGAATCGGCCTTCAACTTTCACTTTCTGGGAACGACCCGTCAAAAATTCTTGGATCCATAAAATTACTCTTCTATCAATCTTCGTCGAAGCTAATTTATGGAGTAGCATGTCATGCGGCACGACATCAAATTCATTCATTCATTCATTCATTTGCAATGGGGGGTGTGTCCCCCGATGGCAAATTGGATATATATAACAAATAAATAATTATACATAACAATTCAATAACAATTATACAACAATTAAACTGGAGTATTTACACAAATAGTCAGTCTTTTCTTAAACACACCTATATGTTTGGGAAAAGGCTCTAAGACTGCGGCAGGTAGAGAGTTCCAGTTATCAATGGCACGGTTTACAAAAGAATATTTACCATAATTTGTTCGCTGTGGTCGGCCCTTAACTTTGAAAGGATGATCGCTCCTACCCATGTAAGTGGGCTTTCCCAATCGTTTGCTAAGCTCACCCCATGCTGGTTGATTTGTATACGTGTTGTACATAGCGCAGAGTCTAGATTTCATCCTCCTAGCCTCCAGTGATTCCCACGCAAGTTTCTTTAACATACGGCTCACACTGCTCCTGGGATTAAAGTCACTGAACACAAATCTAGCGGCCTTTCTTTGTACCATTTCCAACTCATTGATGAGCCCTACTTGATATGGATCCCAAACCGCCTTCGCAAAATCTATAACTACGGCGTCGACTGAAACTTCGTCGTCTAACGATTTACTAATATCTTGAAAAAGTGATAGCATCTGACTCTCGTATAAGTAACCTTTCCGAAATCCATATTGCCTATCATTAAACCATGATAATGTTTCCCACTGTTCCCTCAAGTAGTCGCAAATGAGATGCTCCATCTGTTTACAAACGATGGACGTAAGACTAACCGGCCTGTAGTTGCCCAATTCAAGTCTGCTCCCTCCCTTAAATATTGGGACTACCGTAGCCTTTTTCCAGTCATCCGGGATTCGCGCATTGTTTATGGACACATTAAACATCACCTCTGAGTATCGGGCCACGGCCCTACCTCCTAGTTTAAGTACTTCACTAACAATATTATCAGGACTCTTCGATATATTGTAACGTAATTTTTGTATTAGCTTTACAATTGCTGACTGGATTATTTGGAGAAGTGGAGCTCCTGATTCACCGTTAAGGTCCAACACACAGACATTGGATTTATTGAACACACTACCATAAAAGACATTTAATCCATTAGCAATGGCCTGCTTCTCAGTAATTAATTTACCGTCGCCGGACATTACCATCGACAAATTATTGAATTTCCCTTTCTTTTCCTAACATAACTGTACATTTTTTCTACCCATCGCCTCCCGAACCAAATAAACCTTGCATATAATTGTCATGAGCAGCCCTCTTTTTTAAGACGAGCTCTCTTGATAAGGACTTAAATTTCAACATATACTTGTCACTATCATGTCTTTTATTGTATAATTTCCTAATTTTCCGTTTAAGACTCCTGATTTCCCGTGTGTAATACTCAGGATCTGGGTTTTGTTTCAGTAATTTAAATGGAACAAATTTATCAATAGCGCTATTTAAAATTTTCAAAAAGTTAGTCCACAGGATATTAATGTAATTTCCTTCCGATGCCCATCCTACAAATAGCTCATTCAAATACCCCTGAAATTTGCCCTGATCCGCCCTGCGATACTGGAATATGATCTTATTTGCTACATCAGAGTCTAGTTTTGTAATGTCACCGTATCTAATATTTAATTCAACCCCAGAATGGTCACTAATTCCTGGTACTTTCAGACAGTTAATATACAGCTCTACAGGCCTTACGAGATAAACATCTAAGGTATTATTGCCTCTAGTTGGGAAGTCAACTACTTGGGAAAATCCCCCCTCCCTTAAGAATTTGATTGCAGCGCTCTGAGCTTGACCACAGCTAGTTGACTCACCAGACCAGCCTACTTTGGGGAGGTTTAAATCTCCGGCAATTATTATGCTCTTTTTCATAGCATTACCCGTACAAGTTTTATCATATAGTGTGTCGAGAAGCAAAAAGTTATTTTTCGGTGCTCTATACGCCCCTATTACCTGAAGAGGGAATTTATTCCCTTTATCCGAAATTTGTACACATAACATTTCATGATCCGCATCAGCCCACTTTAAGAAACTAGCTATATTTTTGCGCACACTAGTAAATAGAACACCACCTCGCTTCCCCCGATCCCTTCTGTACATTTCGTAGGTACCGGGTGAGTTAGCCGTGGTCGTTGCGGCATGACTAATGGCAGTCGCTCACATCCGGGAGGCGAGGAGGTTCGAATCCCCCCGCCGGCAACCTTGAAGATGGTCTTCTGTGGTTTCCCATCTTCCTTCCAGGCAAATGCCGGGGTTGGTCCCTAACTATAGGCCACAGCCGCTACCTTCCAACTCCTCGCCCTTCCCTTCCAACTTTCCTCCCCAACGGTACTTGTAGCTCACCCATTGGGTGTCCGTCTCGAAGCAGCTACAAAACTGGCGAGCCGAACATGTCCTCGGACACTCCCGGCACTAAAAGCCATACGCTAAAAAAAATCGTAGGTTCCTTGAATTATTTCATTGCTATTTATATCCTCATATAACCAAGATTCAGTAGCAATGACAATGTCCGGGGAATACGTCTCTACAAGATTCCAAAATTCAATTAATTTATTTCCTAAACTCTGACAATTAACCTGCAGTAATCTTGGAGTCTTACCTCCGCAGCAAATATCCCGAAGTAGCTCCTTCTGTTCCCGTCGGCTGGCAACCTCTGGACCTGCTCCTCCTCACAATGGCCGGCACGAACCGATGACCCTGTCATGTAGGCTCCCTAGGTTGAAAGCGCCCCGTCGATTTAAATGCAGCCCGTCTCGGGCGAAGTCACGGCCACCAATCCAGCAGTCAGCATCTACGTACACTAATCCCAGTTGTGCACAAACCCAGTCCATGCGGTCATTTACAGTCTTAACTCGCCACGGAACATCTCCCCGCCGAACAATGCCACTCATTATAATTTTTGCACTTCTAAACTTGCTTTTAGCTTTTCTGCATAGTTCGTAGAGCTCCCCCATGATGTAATCAGCTGTAGCCCCCTTCTTCAAATCGTTTGTCCCAACATGGAGCAACAACACTTTAACTTTGTGACAGTCCTCTACATTTGCTTCTTCCACTTGTTGGGCAAGCTGGTCAATTTTAATCCCCGGATAACACCGCACTTTCGCACCTGATTTCCTCGAGATATTCGCACTCCATCGTATCATAGAATCACCCATTATGATAACGTCATCCTCAGTTTGCTCCTGCATGCCCTCTTCCACACTGTTCCCAGTAGAAAGCCGTTCAGTCACATCCTTCACCGTTTCCTCTGATTCATGAAGCTTTGTTCTAAGTTCCTGTATTGTTTGATCCCTTGCTTTGATTTGCACCCTCAAACAGTCCGGCGTATCACATACTTTACAAACCCAATTCCCGACATCACAAGCCTCCTTCTTGACCTTAATACAGCCGAAGCGAAACCATTTCTCACATAGTCCACATTGAACACCGTTCTTCAATGTTTTACTGCACGTCGAACACTTTAAAGCTGCCACTGGATCATTTGCCTGATTCACATTTGGAGTAACAGGGCCTGGATTCACTTCCACTCCACCAATAACTAACAACGCAGCTATCACTAGGGCTATAAACCACAAGTTACTAGGGCCCACACACAAACACCGGAAATCCCGACTACCCTTCGCATACCACAGTCCGCTCCACGCGCGATAACACTCCAGAGAACAACCCATTTCAGCACATCTGAAAGCTCGGGAAAAAACATCAAGGAAGGAAGAAAGGAAGGAAGGAAGGAAGGAAAAGTTGTTCAGATCCATTTTGTTTTTAAAACATGAGAGATAGATAACCGATAGTATAATATGACTTGGTTTCGCTGTTCCGTCCTTTAAAACAAAAAGAACTCAGTTACGGACGCGCAACAAAGAGATCTTATAAGATCTTAGCAGCCCACTCGCTCATTAAGTTGTGGTCTCGCGGTATGATATTAGCACCGGTTCACTATGTGGTGAGTTCGAACCCCTCTGAGTGATGATATTTTTGCCAAGTAACTATTTCAGTATTTTTGTTTTGTTTAATCTGCATATTTTAATATAGTTCAGTTGTTGCCTCGTTTTATAGTTGTATTCTAGTATATTTATTTCAAGGGCTAGGGACATACCGCATTGGTCATCAGCCTAGTGTATTTGGGTGGATGTTTTCTGATGACCTGTGTGTGCGTGATGACTGAAGTAGTGTGTGTAGCCGTAATGGGTAACGAAAATGGGAAGGTATCTCGAGACTTGAAATAAAGTACCATCCCGGCATTTTCCGAGAGGGTGTGTGGAAAGACCTGGGGGAAATCGCCCTAGTCAGTGACGGGATTAGAACCAGTATATACTCGTTATGCAGACTTATGAAATCAACTAAAGTTACCAGGGATATGAACTTAATTATGGTCTGAGGATTTAATTGGGGTACAGTCAGCCTCAGGAGGCAAAACTGAGAAGAGGCGGATTCCTTTCCTACCTAAGTCATCCTGGAAGTAGTTTTCCGTGGTTTCCCCCTTCTCCTCCAGGCAAATGGAGGGTTGGTTCCTAACTTAAGCCAAGGCCGCCTCTTTTCCAATCTTATCCTGAACTACAAATACACACACTACCAGTGGCGGACTGGCCCGGGCGGGCACTCGGGGATCCCCGAGTGGGCCCTCGGTGGGTCGGGGGCCCTTGGGCCCCCGGCCTACCGAAAATTTGTATTGAGCCGCAGCACTACCTTTCGGGATTTTGTGTGGGCCGTAATGATAGACGCAACTTAAAGAGTCCTTGGGCCACTGGTTGAAGAAAAAAAAAAACACACCACCTCCCTATTGAAATAAAATGAGTCGATCGAGGTCTTTAATCGAATTAGTGTTTTAATTTATTTTGGTCCTTTCATTTTTAAAACAAACTTTTGGCTTTCTAGGGGCCCCTTTCAGCTAAGGGCCCTTTTTAGCTAAGGGCCCCTTTCAGCTCGGGGCCCCTTTATGTTGTCTCAGACTAAGACCCAAGCCCTCTCATATTGAAACGCATTCTGTTACATTGAGACGCCAGCGTTTGGATGCTTCTGAGGAGATGGCCAACGTCTCAATTTGATTTAAAAAAAATGGATGTCCCCTACGCCGCTCCAAGTGGCTCTTTTGTTTCCTGTTCTGTTTTATTAAGACAGAACAATCACTACTCCAAAAAAATGCAAAAGCTAATGTTCCGGAAACACCCGCCTGAGTAGTCGCATCGCCTGCCAGGACGGTGCACTGTGGTCTGGAGGGGGGGGGGGGGGGGGGGGGGGGGGGGGGAAATTGGGCGTTTGCGAAAGTGTTAATTTTAAATAAATATCGATCTTTTTTTGTTTCATAATGGTCCAAAGCTTCATGTGATGACAAAAATTTTGAAACAAAATCATTATGTGATGGCAGAATGAGCGTTCAAAGTCGACTATTTTTCTACAAAAAAAAAAAAGCATCTGCTAACAGCTAGGGTTCGCGTATTTTCAATTTTTCGTGGGTTAACGTTACTAAACCCCTATAACCATGTACATATTTGGAAAGGTCATAATTTTTCCAAAAATATGGTTCTATTACACATAGATATAGCACTCAATATAATTGTTTTAACTGTACGTAAACCAGACAAAAAAAATTAAAAATCCGCAAGTTTAAGGCGAGATATCAACCTTGCACCAACGCGTACCAAGGTGCGACGAACACCTTTACAATCCTTAATATATATATAGAATATCATTGAACTTGTCAATGTCTGCGCAAAAACGAACGCCGAGCGATTAAAATATGCTCCGACATCGTTTTTCCATGCACAGCGCCGACCGAAAGCCGTTAAGAGTTGTACAGTAGACCCAAACGTTTGATTTTGCGAAGGAACCCATTTTGTTTTCGCAACTTTCCAATATTTCCCTTTTGTGCTGTACTGAGATATTATATAACAAATTAAAGCTTGGAGTCTGCACAATCTTTCTGTAGCGATGGATTTTTGTTTCCGTAAACTTCGTCAGCGACTTTATGCGATCGTAGCGGACATGAAAAAACTTGCAAAAGAGATTGAGGAAAAAAGGAGCGACGAACACTTTGAGTCGCTGTATGAGAAGAGCAAAAATTTTGCTGCCCTTTTAAACCAGAGATTGAATTTACATGATCACGATGTGGCTGGTGTCCCAGAGGATTTTCATTTGCAGAAGGACTTTAAACCAAAGAAAATGAAAAGAACCCAAAAAAAAAAATGGCTGGTGAACAAGCTGATGACGAAAGACCAAAAAATCCAAAAGATGTGTACAGGATTGAGACGTACTTGAATATTCTCGATGTAGCTAAGTCTAGCTTAGATCGTAGATGTATTGCTAACGCGGATCTTCTCAAAGATTGTGCTTGCTTAGATCCTAAAAATTTTAATGACGTTATCACAAACGGGTTGCCTGAAAACGCGTTAAGGGAAGTTGCAAAATTAGCTAAGGTAGATTTTTCTTTTAGCGTATGGCTTCTAGTGCCGGAAGTGTCCGAGGACATGTTCGGCTCGCCAGTTTTGTAGCTGCTTCGAGAGGACACCCAATGGGTGAGCTACAAGTACCGTTGGGGAGGAAAGTTGGAAGGGAGGGTCGAGGAGTTGGAAGGTAGCGGCTGTGGCCTATAGTTAGGGACCAACCCCGGCATTTGCCTGGAAGGAAGATGGGAAACCACAGAAGACCATCTTCAAGGTTGCCGGCGGGGGGATTCGAACCTCCTCGCCTCCCGGACGTGAGCGACTGCCAACAGTCATGCCGCAACGACCTCGGCTAACTCACCCGGTAGCTAAGGTAGATAAAGGTACACTATCCAAAGAATTAAAAACTTTTGCGGCGCAGTACTCTTCCTTAACCAAAGATTTAAATGAAACATTTGAGCCTAGCAAAGATTATGTTCCCCTTGAAACTGACTTACTTGTTGATGTTGATGAAGAATCTGACGAGATCAAAGAAAGTTATCCTAAATGTAAAAGATGTCTAAAGTGTGCGTTTAATATCGTCCGGGATATTGTCCAGCAATCAGGACTGTTTCCAAATCTGTATTGCGTCTATCAATTCGTTCTGACACTACCTTGCACGCAAATAACTTGTGAGAGGGTGTTCTCAAAACTCAAGATTGTCAAAACTAAGTTAAGGTCCACGATTTCGCAAGAGATATTTGAACCTCTGTTTTTGATGAACGTCGAGTACGACCTGGTGGCGTCGATTGACAAAGACAAAATTATAGATAGTGTTGCTAGAACATCCTCTGATCTTTCGCGATTGTTGCTGTGATTTTATTGTTCAAGCTCTGTAATTAGCTACTAAGCTGTTTTCTGCTTCAATTGTTTATGTTTATTGTATTTGTGTTCAATAAGTAAAATTAAACGAAAAAACAGGAAATATTTTTTTGCCTATTTTCCCTACATTTTCCACTACGGGGGTACGGGGAGGGCGAGGGGGGCCTTCTGTAAGAACTCCCGAGTGGGCCCTCGAGAGCCAGTCCGCCACTGCACACTACTACAAATACACACACTACTACAGATTATCAGACAGATTCTACACACTCCCAAGTACACAAGGCTGAATGACCACGATGTCGAAGTACCTCAAATGAAACAACAGCGTCATACTTCGTCTATTGTCTGTCAGCGCGACACTTTCGCGAGAAGTAAGAGGGGCATACACAAAAGCTTTACATTTGGTTGATTTAGTGGAGAGTCCACCTTCAAGAAAATCTCGAATTTCAGCCTATTTATTATAGACAGAAATATTTGAACGAATGATTCTGTTTTCTTCATTGGGTGTATCTTACCTGTTATCGTTCCAGTTTTGTTGTTAATTCATTTGGGGGACTTGGGACACCTCAATCATCAGCCTCGTGTGATTGGGTGTGAATTGAACTTATATTTAGATGATGACTGGGAACTGCTTTAGGGACAGGGATGGGGTAGGCGCCCCGGGATTTGAAGTATGGTACTATCCCAGTATTTGGGTGAAGGGAGTGTGGAAAAGCCACGGGGAGAAAACAAACTCTGGATGGCCGCTGTCATCGCTAGGTTTTGCACCTACTATCTCCCGACTTGCTGCAGCTACCTTCGTGGCCGGGGTGCAAGATTTGTACGAGCAAGGCTACGTCGCGGGACTCATTCCAGTTTCAACGGGCTTGGGGATGATGTTCAATCAATTTCTATATGGCAGGTGGTTTCAAGGCCAAATGCCCTTCCTGATGCCAAACTAATGAAAAGTTAATGAGAGATTGATTGAAACTGGACCAAGAGATGGAAGGCTTATTGGAAAGTACCGTCCCAGCATTTGCCTTAGAATTTCAAATGGGAAAAGTAGTGGTTTTTGGACAGTTCAAGGCCCACCGCCACCGCTCCACCGCCAAGATGGCGGCGGCGCGATATCTCTCGAACGCATGGTCGGATGTTGACGAATGAGGTGTCATTGAACCCGGGCTGATACCCCCTTTCCAATGGACAACATATTGCCACCCCAAAATAAAACCTACCCCTACTAGGGGGTGAAATTGTAATTTTTTAGAAAATCTCGCCTACCAAGTGCGACATGTGGGAGTTTGAATGCAAATATGAAATTAAACCTTGTGCCACACAAGAGACATGTGGGTAGATTATTGGCTGAGGAATAACCTACCCACCAAGGGAAGATGATAAAGAAAAGGAGGTGGGTTTCGGACTGGAGAGAAAGGATAGAGAAATAGGATGAGAGTCCCACAAAAGTTATAAATTTAACTTTAAATACACTCAAAGGCGGTTGCCACTGCAAATCCGCTCTCTGATATCTAAAGTGAGTAGGGACCTGGTCGAAGCTAACGGGAAACGCAGCTAGGATTTGGGCGGTTTGCCAGAGAATGGCTTTAGCGTATTCCCTCTCCAGCATGCATAAGACTACTATGGGGAAGGGTGATAGTCTGGCAAGACAAATAGTAACAGATTCATTCTGTATTAACGATGGCATGAACTTAGGAAGAGTTAGGAAAGCCAGGATCTTGCCTAACCGTTGTATTTGCGAAATGATAAATCCAAAAACAAATATTTAATTTATTTAACAATTCAAAGGAAGTTGATAACTTTAACAAATATATATTTTCAATTTGGTTAACAACTTTGGGGTCGCAGACCTCAGAAAACATTAAACTTTGCGCCAGGCAATTAACAATTTATTAGGTTTCAAACCTTTATAAAATCCTAGCAAGGATTTAAAATAGCGAAGATAAAAATTCAAGATTTAAAGACAATTAAGGTGATTAAAGTTTAACAATAAACAGAGTACAAGGTGTGTACTATAAGAAATCTTTGCGTACGTATCTTAGAAAAAGTTACAACTTCAAAATAACAAAGAAAGAGAACAGGAGAATGAAAGAGAAGTTCCTATAACTTCTTATATTTATACAGAATTACTTTTATGATAGCTATGCAAAATAGAGCAGGTCACTTACTGTGAAACCTGAAGAGAAAGGCAAAAGGAAGGTTCTAGACTTCCTATGTTTAATTAGGAATCACGAGACTAATGGGGCAAGTTTCCCTTTCGTGAAATCTAGAAATAACTTTATTAATATGGTTTGTTAGTAGAAGGTTTAGGAAAGATCAATTGGGATTTAGGATGAATGTTCATGGCCTTATTTAAGGTAAACGGACGATCGCGACGCGGTAGAAAAGTTGAACAAGCACTAGTTATCACTATAGTCTGTTAAATGGATGAAACGTTCACTGTAGTAACACGAAAGTTTATGGCAAAGAAAGTTATTGCAATGATGAAAAAGGACTGGTAGCACTAGATAGGCGAAAGTCTATTGCTTGAGAAAGTTGTGTATTACAATTAAATGCGCCATAGAACATTCCAACGGTGGAAGAAAATTAGCTATTGAGCTTTAATTCAGAAGGAAGATTCTTCAATTTTCAATAGTATTCTCACAAGTGAGTGAAAAATACATGACGGCAAGACTTGTAGATAAAGTACAGGATCTAGAAGGTTCCAGAACGATCCTAATAGAAGAATGGAGCCAAAGATAATCCAGCGGAGGAACTAGCTTGGTATTTTATAGACAGCGGGTATTAGATAATATCCCACGTGGTGAGAAGATTTCTCATTTAAATAGCTTAAGAAAAGCTATTTTTATTAAGGTTGGCTTAGACAGACAAAAGCCCAACATAGCAAATCCCGCGAAGGATGATTTTTGCCCCAAATAAGTAATCTCACACTGCCTATAAAATGATCATTGAAGTATGTAGAATTAAAACCGATGAAGATGAGGTTAAAACCTTAAGTCTGTACTTATCTTTGTTGCATGGCGAAGATGAAGTTCCCTTTGACGGATACCTAATGTGCCAACATGGCGTAGAATGTAGAAAGTGCCTCTTGGTTTGAGGAAACTGGCTCTGGTTGAGCCTTGACTGACCAAGTCAACTGCCGACTTACAAGTGAGACCCACTCAGCGAAGCGCGGAGGGTCCAAGGAAGGGAAAAAAGTGGGGGTAGGAGACAAAAGGAATACATATAAGCATGACCAATATTGTAAACTTAAATTCTCTTGAGGAAATGGTCTTCAAAGAGTTGATAGCTGGCGATACTAGCACAGCCTGGTGGGTGAAAGAGTAGACGAAGTTCTCTTGATCACGGAGATAATAGCTGGCGATGGCAACGAGAACTGGTGGCCAGATGGATAAGGAAGTCCTCTTGCACCAGGAAGAATTGAGAAGCTTCTGAGATTCGCTGCTAGATGACGCTAGGTGGGTCATGGAAGATATATATCTAGAACAGACTCACAAAGACATAAGAGACATGACCATCAAAGAGAAAATAGAAGATCACTGTTGGTGTTTGATAAAGAGGAAGGAATGAACATGCAAAAGCATTAAAAATTATATTCTCTCGTACCGTGTATTCCAAGAATACACCATACTGGGAGGGGAAACACCAACAGAGAACAAATAAGCAGTTAAGCATTTAAAGGTAATGGAGCGATCAAAGACAGTGGTCTTGTGATCGGACCATTAGTGGTCAAGACTCTGACCACCCTGACTCTCCCATCCCTTCCAGGATAACACTCGGTCACTCTACCAGAAATCCAGACCAGGGGGGGGGGGGGAGAAACATCCCTAACCAAGACCAAGTCCCCCACTTTAATGTCGGGACTGGAAAGAAACCACTTCTGTCTCCGCTGCAAGGAAGTTAAATATTCCAAGTTCTACCTCTTCCAGAAAGAATTGCGAAGGGCTTCAAGTTTACGCCAAACAATGGGTAGATTAGAATCCCTGTAAGAATTGGGAAGAGGAGGAGGGGCAGAAAGAGAAGTGCCGATAAGGAAGTGACCAGGTGTGAGTGGAAGTAGGTCATCAGGGTCATTGGAATGCGGAGTTAAAGAACGAGAATTAACAACACCTTCAATCACAAAATAGCTAGAAGCTGCGAGAAGTATAGCTCTAGTAAAGATTGCGATAAGATGCGAAAGAAGAATTAACAAGTTTAAACAAAGCGTATAGAAACAAGTACATCTATTAAGGATAAGAATATACCAAATAAACAAAGGAACTATGCGAGTAGGAGGCAAGAACGCCATAGGTAACAACAATCTAGTAGCCATAAACAATGACCTTAAGTTATAATAAGCATCAAAGGGGTTAATCAGAAAAATACTTAAGTCAGCGAGAAACGTGACATGACAAGCATAAATACAAAAACACATCGAATGTGACGACGAGAAAAAACAAGTTTGTTCAACAACGAACAATAAGATTGCAAAATATGTAAGCAAGGAGCAATACATGAGCGCGTGAAAAATACGCAACGATATTATGAAACAAGAATCGAAGCAGTTGTAGGATACGAGCGTAAGCAAGTGGGAGAGACAGGCAAACACGGCCTTGACCCACATAATACAGCGAGATAAGGAATATAAATAGCTGAAAGAGTCCTGGACCGGAACAAGTTTATTTTGGTAATGAGGAGAGCAGCTTCTGAACTTACAGAAGCAACTCGCAAGACAATGGTTGGCAGTCAGCCAGAGTTGAGATAAGGGAAACTTGCTCTGACCTTTGGCAAGCATACAGGAAATAAACGACAGCTTGGCGTTATCCGAGCTTGTATACAAACAAGATTGAAAAACAAGCAGTTCGAAATAAACAAACAACACAAGTGAAATCAGCTGAGACTTAAAGCGGATATTCAGGTTAGACGGCATGCAGTCATTCGTGGCTTGGACGTGAAAAACCAATTTAGAGACATATGAAATAAAGTAAGAAATCAATTTCGCATAATTTTGAGGATTACGGAATCCGACAATTTTCGACAGAAAAAAGCTTAATTCTTCCGAAAAAGGAAGAGAAGCTGGGACATTGAGAAGGAGTTTATGCGTAAGAATAGTTATTCTAGATGCTAGAGAATTCAGATTTTCAAGCGGTTTCAAAAGCGGCTTCCAATTGTGAGGAAGGGGGAAGGAGCCGGCCGTGGCCATCCTTCTAAATAGCGAAAGAAGTGAAACATAGCTTTCAGCGAAATGATGGTGACTGATAGCCATGGTTTTACACAAGGGGAAGATAGTTTACGATAGAGAGTTTAAGCAATTACCTGCTATAAAAAATGACATGAGAAAGTAAACTAAGTGACACAAGGCGAGGCGAACTTGAATTGCCATTTTATGCGGGAAGAAGGCAAAACCATTTAAACAACTTACAAAGGTGGCGTAGTTGTTCACGATGAGACATCGTTTCGGCAAGTGTTTTTCAAAAGTATCAAGATCGAAAACATAGGTGTTCTCTTTTTCAGAAAGGGGATTTATATCAGCAGTAACGAAGTGACATTGCGATTTGGTTTGAAGACTGGGATGTTGGATTTCACCAGTAATAACCCAACCAAAATCGGTGTCTCTGGCGACCACGTTTGAGGATAACTTGCGAACCTGTTTACGGAGGCAATTCCAAAAAACATTGGCACTGAAAAGTACATCAATGGGACCTTGAGCATTAAACTGAGGATCAGCTAACCTTAAGTGCGAAGGAATCTTTAAACCGGAAGTATTGATAGAGCTGCTAGGAGTGTCCTTGCCAATACTGCTAAGAATGAGACAGTTTAAGTTAAAATAGGTGTTTCTTTGGCAAACGTCTCTGATTTTCAATTTTGAAGACTGCAAGGCTTGAGTTTTCAAATTGTCAATGCCGGATACATTGATGGAAGTGGGCGATGAAGAAAGACCTAGTTTTTTAATTAACGATTGCGAAACAAAGTTGTGAGTTGAAGCGGAATCGAGAAGACCGCGGGTTCGAAACCAATTTCCAAATTTATCTTGGATTTCGAATTGTACAGTGGACCAAAAGGACTTGCGCACTGTGAGAAGTTTCGGCGTTAGAAATGCAGGAAGAAGCATTAGTTTGTTCGGAGCTGCTCTGCATGGAGTTTGAAGAAGCGGGTACTGGTGACCTCGATTTATCATGAACGTGCAATAAAGAATGGTGCGGTTTTTTACAATGGAAACAGAGATTGGAAGACGTACAGTTTGAAGAAGAATGCTTAGGTGACAAGCAGTTGAAGCAATGTTTACTATTGAAGACAAACTTCTTTCGGTCTTCGACAGACAATTCTTTAAAAGATTTGCAGGAGTACAAAGTGTGAAACCTTTTACAGAGCGTGCATTTTAAAGATTTGTTGAGCGGCCTGATATGTTCTCTTGGATGGTTGAAAGAAGCAGAACGGGTTTGCTTGTTCTCGACAGATGGGGGCTGATGACCCTTTGAAGAAGCACGTTTTTTTCTCAAAAATGTGACACTGATGACTCGTTTCGATATTTTCGCACTGAAATGAGAGTGCTGTAAGGACTTGGCACCGGCTGTTGAGAAACGAGATGAGGTGTTCAAACGAATGTTCCTCGTTGCGAGTGAGTTCGATCTCCCAAGCCTTTAATGTTGAAAAATCGAATCTGGATGTAGCTAGATGAATAAGAATAGTGTCCCACGTTTGGACTGGTTGCTTGAGTTGATATAACGCTCTCACGTGCAATTGAATAGAGTCTAACAGGTCTCTTAAAGAGGTGACGTCATTAGGTTTGACGACTGGCAGGTTGAACAGACAGCGGATGTGGCGAGCAACACTCAAACGTAAATTGCCATATCTCTCTTTAAGGAGATTAAAGGCTATGCGGTAGTTATCTGCGCTTAAAGGAAGTGACTCCACCAAGGCCAAGGCCTCGCCTTCCAAGGACGTACGCAAGAAGTAGAATTTCTGAATGTCGAGAATGTCAGTATTTTCATGAATTAGGGAGCAAAATAATTCATAGAAAGAATCCCAAGTAGATTCATCTCCAGAGAAGTGGGGTAAATCAATTTTAGGTAAAATTGGTTTGGGCTTATGAGTACCATCACGGAAAGAAGTTTGTGGATCGTGAAGGGAACCAAGAAGCGTCCTTTTTCTGCTCCTCTTCGAGTTGGCGTATAATTTTGAAAGCAGAACCTATGCCTTCGTAATATTGGGTTTCTACCTCGACTCGATCTTCGGTTTGATTGAGCATGCAAGTTTCTATTTCAGTTTGGATGTTGCAATAATTTTCATAAGAACGTTCAAAATCCCTTACACGATGTTTCAACAAGTCTAATTGAGCTTCTGAGGGATCTAACTCTTTTATGTACTTTCTGAATCGGGTAATTTGCCCTTTATAGGATGCTCGTTTAGAAGTAAGTTTTTCATCCTTATCCTTTTCAGTAGGAGCCATGCCAAAGAAAATAGATTGAAATGTAACTTACGAAACTGTGGAGCCTTGGAAATGCTGTCAAGCTGGCAGCAGCGAATAAGTTGAAAGAAAGGGACACACCAAAGGAGACAGGAGCGGCCTCTTTCCCCTTCACAGGCTTTGCACGATGTAGTTATAGCTGAAAGATTCAAAACAGGAATTAATAATTTGCAAGGTATTGTCAAATAATCTTTTAAACAGAAAAAATGACAAATGGACTCTCCCGGGTTTCTGGTACCACATTTTTGGGTAGATTATTGGCTGAGGAATAACCTACCCACCATGGGAAGATGATAAAGAAAAGGAGGTGGGTTTCGGACTGGAGAGAAAGGATAGAGAAATAGGATGAGAGTCCCACAAAAGTTATAAATTTAACTTTAAATACACTCAAAGGCGGTTGCCACTGCAAATCCGCTCTCTGATATCTAAAGTGAGTAGGGACCTGGTCGAAGCTAACGGGAAACGCAGCTAGGATTTGGGCGGTTTGCCAGAGAATGGCTTTAGCGTATTCCCTCTCAAGCATGCATAAGCCTACTATGGGGAAGGGTGATAGTCTGGCGAGACAAATAGTAACAGATTCATTCTGTATTAACGATGGCATGAACTTAGGAAGAGTTAGGAAAGCCAGGATCTTGCCTAACCGTTGTATTTGCGAAATGATAAATCCAAAAACAAATATTTAATTTATTTAACAATTCAAAGGAAGTTGATAACTTTAACAAATATATATTTTCAATTTGGTTAACAACTTTGGGGTCGCAGACCTCAGAAAACATTAAACGTTTGCGCCAGGCAATTTACAATTTATTAGGTTTCAAACCTTTATAAAATCCTAGCAAGGATTTAAAATAGCTAAGATAAAAATTCAAGATTTAAAGACAATTAAGGTGATTAAAGTTTAACAATAAACAGAGTACAAGGTGTGTACTATAAGAAATCTTTGCGTACCTATCTTAGAAAAAGTTACAACTTCAAAATAACAAAGAAAGAGAACAGGAGAATGAAAGAGAAGTTCCTATAACTTCTTATATTTATACAGAATTACTTTTATGAAAGCTATGCAAAATAGAGCAGGTCACTTACTGTAAAACCTGAAGAGAAAAGCAAAAGGAAGGTTCTAGACTTCCTATGTTTAATTAGGAATCACGAGACTAATGGGGCAAGTTTCCCTTTCGTGAAACCTAGAAATAACTTTATTAATATGGTTTGTTAGTAGAAGGTTTAGGAAAGATCAATTGGGATTTAGGATGAATGTTCATGGCCTTATTTAAGGTAAACGGACGATCGCGACGCGGTAGAAAAGTTGAACAAGCACTAGTTATCACTATAGTCTGTTAAATGGATGAAAAGTTCACTGTAGTAACACGAAAGTTTATGGCAAAGAAAGTTATTGCAATGATGAAAAAGGACTGGTAGCACTAGATAGGCGAAAGTCTATTGCTTGAGAAAGTTGTGTATTACAATTAAATGCGCCATAGAACATTCCAACGGTGGAAGAAAATTAGCTATTGAGCTTTAATTCAGAAGGAAGATTCTTCAATTTTCAATAGTATTCTCACAAGTGAGTGAAAAATACATGACGGCAAGACTTGTAGATAAAGTACAGGATCTGGAAGGTTCCAGAACGATCCTAATAGAAGAATGGAGCCAAAGATAATCCAGCGGAGGAACTAGCTTGGTATTTAATAGACAGCGGGTATTAGATAATATCCCACGTGGTGAGAAGATTTCTCATTTAAATAGCTTAAGAAAAGCTATTTTTTATTAAGGTTGGCTTAGACAGACAAAAGCCCAACATAGCAAATCCCGCGAAGGATGATTTTTGCCCCAAATAAGTAATCTCACACTGCCTATAAAATGATCATTGAAGTATGTAGAATTAAAACCGATGAAGATGAGGTTAAAACCTTAAGTCTGTACTTATCTTTGTTGCATGGCGAAGATGAAGTTCCCTTTGACGGATACCTAATGTGCCAACATGGCGTAGAATGTAGAAAGTGCCTCTTGGTTTGAGGAAACTGGCTCTGGTTGAGCCTTGACTGTCCAAGTCAACTGCCGACTTACAAGTGAGACCCACTCAGCGAAGCGTGGAGGGTCCAAGGACGGGAAAAGAGTGGGGGTAGGAGACAAAAGGAATACATATAAGCATGACCAATATTGTAAACTTAAATTCTCTTGAGGAAATGGTCTTCAAAGAGTTGATAGCAGGCGATACTAGCACAGCCTGGTGGGTGAAAGAGTAGACGAAGTTCTCTTGATCACGGAGATAATAGCTGGCGATGGCAACGAGAACTGGTGGCCAGATGGATAAGGAAGTCCTCTTGCACCAGGAAGAATTGAGGAGCTTCTGAGATTCGCTGCTAGATGACGCTAGGTGGGTCATGGAAGATATATATCTAGAACAGACTCACAAAGACATAAGAGACATGACCATCAAAGAGAAAATAGAAGATCACTGTTGGTGTTTGATAAAGAGGAAGGAATGAACATGCAAAAGCATTAAAAATTATATTCTCTCGTATCGTGTATTCCAAGAATACACCAACATGTGTACGGTGGAAAGCCACTACGATTTAACATGCTTGGTTTTTTGTTTTTACACATGCCCACTCGTGGCTTTTGTAAGAGGGTGGTCTTTATAAAGATGGTGGCTGTAGTGTAACCTAACCTAACCCATTCCACGAGGGGTGATCAAAAAGTATCCCAAGTGGCGCTTGTCGATAGGCAAACCAATAATGAAAGAGGGGCATGTCAGGCTTTGAGGCGAGAGACCCTGTCATTGTTGACGAGTCCCTGTGGACGGGTCCTTGTTGGCGGGTCCCTGTTGACAGATCATTGTTGATGGGTCATTGTTGACGGGTCCTTGTTGACAAGTCCCTGTTGATGGGTCCCTGTTGACAGGTCATTGTTGACGAGTCATGGTTGACGGGTCCTTGTTGACGAGTCATTGTTGACGGGTCCTTTTTGACGAGTCCCTCTGGACGGGTCCTTGTTGACGGGTCATTGTTGACAGGTCCTTGTGGACGAGTCCTTGTTGACGGGTCCCTGTGGACGTGTCCCTGTGGACCGGCCCCTTTGGACTGGCCCATGAATTTATCCAAATTATGCCAAAGGGCTTAACTAAAGGACTAATAAGGCTAGGAACTTGTATGAGGTATTGTAGGACTTGGGATGAAGCCCCCTTTCAGAATGTATTTTTGAAATTTTGACAAAGGGCCTAACTACACTTTTGTTAATATCTCGCAAACCAATCATGCTAGTGACTTGTATGAGGGTCCTAGCAATTGGGGCGATGTTCCCCTTTGGGGGTGAAACTATCCCCCCACTCCCAAATTGAAAAATCGATATCTTGGAAACTAAGAACCCTTAAATTATGTGTGATAGCTTTAAAAATAGGTCATAAGATACGCTTTTACCACGATAGGTCATTTCACCCCTAAAATAGTAAATAGTAATGTTACAGGGAAAAAGCGGTTAAGCACTTAAAAATGATAAATGAACAGAAGATCATTTGTTTTTGATGAAAAAATAGTAAGAGGGTTAAAACTACCCCCAAAATTTAAAAATCGTTATCTTGGAAATTAAGAACCTTAAAATTAAGTGTGATAGCTTTAAAAATAGGTCATGACATACGCTTATACCACGATAGGTCATTTCACCCCTAAAACAGTGAATAGTGGTTTTACAGGGGAAAATGTGTTAAACGCCTAAAAATGATAAATGAACCTAAGATCTTTTGTTTTTGATGAAAAATGGTAAGGGGGTGTAAACTAACCCGAAAATTGAAAATCCGATATCTTGGAAACTATGAAACCTAAAATTAGGTGTGATAGCTCAAAAAAGTGGTCATTTAATACTCTTTTACCACGATTGGTCATTTTACCCCTAAAACAATGCATGTAGATTTTACAGGTAAAAAGGGGAACCAATAATCAGATTTGGACACATGAAGTGTTATAAGACTCAGGGCGACAATCTCTTCTTGAATTTATTATTTATTTTTTGAAATTTTGACAAAGGGCCTAACCACACATTTTGAAAATTTAGATTTTTAAATTTTTGAATTAATTTTAATATTTTTTTAGTAGAGAGAGACAGTACCGGTTGTGTTTAAACGAGCATGTCGCCGATCACTGTGGCCATGTTCAATGGATGAATCGATATTTTGTCAAGCATTGATTGAAGAGGGTCATGTGACGACTTGTTTTAAGAATATTTTTTATGATTTTTACTATGATGCATGCATTTATTTAAATATCCCAAACAGCAAGGTTACTGATTTGAGTTTTATAAACTAATAATGGGATTTGGACTCATAAGGTGTCCTATAACTTGACATGACGCTTTCTTTATATGGCTTATGAATTTTCCCCAAAAGATTGAAAACAACAAGGTCATGGACTTTTGTTTCTCGTAATATATTGCAAACCCATAATGTTAGATGTTTATGGTGAGTGATAAAACATAGCTAGGTAGAGAAAGAATTATTGTAGGCTACACGTATGGTGACTGACAAGTCTTTGACCATTGAAACTTGTTTTTAAACCTGACCGAAGTACATAGGGAGTATAGGTTTCAGGCATGACATGACAAACGGTGTGTACAAAATCCAATTTATCGATTCAAGAGTTAAGAGTAGACTATCTTTAATTGATTAGTTAAAGAGGGTAGCTAAGAAAACAAGATGATGATTACACTGAACCAAACCAATACAATCCTTTTTGGATGAATAATGTTACTTGCTAACCATTTTGTGCTGCAGTGGCAAGCACTTTTGGCTCTTGCACTAGAGGCTTTAACTCGATTTAACTTTAAGGCTTAGAACCAACCAAACTAAGAAAGATGGTTATAGTGGTGCAGTGGTTAAGCTGTTATCCTTTGACTAAGGTAGACCAGGGTTTGATTTTAGATTAAAACGCATGTCAAAAACATATAAAAAGCAGGGATAATGTTTTAAGACTGATTACACTTGTATATTTTTTCAAATTGTTACTTGGGTTACAAACACAAAGGTGGACTGGGTTCAATATACAGTTAATGCAAGTAAGATTTTGTATTTGTTTTTTATTTTAGACTTTAGATTTTAGAATTTACATTTTAGATTGTACAAAAAGACCAAACCATAATGTCATGACTTTAAATTTTCGGTAACTAATTATTAAAGAAAAACATATAAGGATTTGTATTACTTGGAATTATGTTTTCTATACAAAAATTTAGTTTGGTTTTAGATTTTAGAAATTTGATATTGGATTTTAGATTTTAGGTAAAGACCAAACTAATATTGACTATTCATTAGACACTGGTATGTAGATAGAAAGATGATTAGACTATATGTTAAGATGAATTTTTAGATGTTGACTGGCCTTGCAGTAACAATTGAATAACCAGACATGAGTTAACTACCAACGAAACACTTTGGCGACTATGCTTGTTATTGACCAGTGAGTAGGGTTTTAGAAAAACTGTTTGCTATTTTGGGTTATATACAACAAATGCATAGACCTACTGAGCGACTATGTTTGCTAAACAAGACATTATACCAGAGATGACTAGGATTCTTATGTAGCTCAGGCAAGGAAAGCATTTCTACCCGTTGACATTGAATATAGATTTAGGTATTAGGATGTCATTTTTGAAGATCTTTGTCTGGAGCGTGACGCTCTATGAAAGGGAAATTTGGACTATTGGTGTAGCAGAAAAGTGGAGAATTGAAGTGTTTGAAATGTGGTGTTACAGGAGAATGATGAAGATTAGATGGGTAAAAGGGTTACAAACAAAGAGGTATTAAGACAAGTGGGAGAGGAGAGATGTTTTTGGCGACAGCTAATGAAGTAAATCGATAGGTTGGTAGGACACATACACTCAGGAATAGCAAGCTTAGTTATGGAAGAAAGGATTGAGGACAAGAACTGTAGGGGTAGACCAAGGTTAGAATATGTTAAACAGATAGCCTTGGATGTAGAATGTGGTAGCTATATAGAGATGAAACGATTAGCTCAGGACAGGGAGTCATGGAGTGCTGTATTAAACCAGTCAAAAGGCTGAAGACTCAAAAAAAATGTAGAGCTTACCAAAATAATGTTGTGCAATGGTATATGCTAGTCAACAAACATTAATGCATTACTAAAACCCATGACACGATACCTGAGAGCTTTTCTAAAATTATTTTAAGATGCCTTCAACCCTATATTAAACACCCAGTTCTCAAGACTCATAATTACAATGTAATGAAAACAAAAACCAACAACAAAAAATACATTTAAAAACGAGCAAGTGGTTGAGTCAATGTATACTGGAATTTTTTTTAAACACTCAAGTGCACAAAACAAATTACATTATTAACTGTCAGGTTGACCGAGTGGTTAAGGCGTTTGACTTATGTTCACATTTTCAATACAAGAAAGCAAGGATTTGAATCCCTTACCTGACATAACTATTGCTTTAACATGGCTTAGCAATACTGTATTATTATGATACTCGATACACAAACCATAGATAGAGTGTATTGTTTAAGTCCACTCTCTCTTTCTAAACATAGCTAGAGACTGTCAATGGTTAACAATTGCATTAATAGTGGGAGGATGTAGTGGTAGTAATTAAGAAAAAGCAGACAATAACCATAAATATTTTTTATTAAATTCATTTTATAATAGATACACACTGAATACAACTCTCTCTATTTACCATTGTTTGATATAGATTTTGTAAACACAACGCTTGTTGTAGATCCTTTTATAACTTTCTCCAGGTACTCTTGTTCTTAAAAACTGGGGAAGTCGCAGTGGTTTTATAGACATAAGACCCTCATCCTTTTCTTTTTCATCATCATCATCATCATCATCATCATCTTCATTATGAATATTATCATCAAAATTATGATAGTCATTGTCACCATCATTATCATCATCATCATCACCATCATCCTCAACATCACTAGAACTATCCAATTCCTCTTGTTCCTTTTCCACAGGGACCTCTTTTAAAGTCTTCGTTGCTTTTGATAGTGTTAAGCGTTTCTTAGACGTTAACAACTGTCCTGACATGACTTTTTGAGGACATGATAAGTGATTTTGAACAAACACTGCACTATCTTGAGCAGCAATATTTTTTCTTGGACTTGCTTTTTTACCTTGGTTAGAGTATTTTGTCCATTTAAATGTGTATTAATTTGAGATTCACAATGATGCTCGTTTGAAGTAAGTACGTTGGAGTCTTTTGTTTTAATCATTCCTCGACACTTTTTAGATCGCTGTTTTGAACATCGCCAAATAACAGTTCCATCTTTATTGGTTGTTTTTACAATATATGTATATCCTTTATAGTAGGCACATGGCTTACCATGACTGGTTGTTGAGACTTCCATATTAACTAATACACATTAATTTAATTTTAGTAAAGTCACTTTAGTAATAATAACAGTAAAATAAATTACGTGGATTGATATTTTTTAAAGGTGGAATTTTCAAAGTACTGTCAAGAATAATAATCACATGAACAAATTTTAGACTACAAGTGATTTACACACACATTGCCCAATGTCAAGATTTATACTGAACACAATTTATAGTGATTATGATTTTTATTGACTGTAATTGATAGTAGCAATGGTTAGTAGAGGCAATGTATACTGGGTGCGTTTTATAGCACGCTCAATTTATAGTAGGTACGATTAGTAGACGCGTTTGATATTGGGCGCGTTTTATACAGATTATGATTTATACTGAGCGCAATTTTTACTAGAAGCGATTTTTACCAGGTGTAATTGATAGCAGGCGCTATTCATACTCAACGCAATTGATAGTAGGCGTAATTGATAGTAGGCGCAATTGGTAGTTGGCGCAATTGATAGTAGGCACAATTAATAGTAGGCGCGATTGGTAGTAGGCACAAGTGAATGTAGGCGCGATTGGTTGTGGACGTAATTGATAGTAGGCGCTATTGATAGTAGGCGCAATTGACAGTAGGCGCGATTGATAGTAGGCACGATTAGTAGTAGGCGCAATTGGTAGTAGGCGCAATTGGTAGTAGACGCAATTACTAGTAGGCGCGATTGATAGTAGGCGCGATTAGTAGTAGGCGCAATTGGTAGTAGGCGCGATTAGTAGTATGCGCGATTGGTAGTAGGCGCAATTGACAGTAGGCACGATTGGTAGTGGGCGTAATTGCTAGTAGGCGCTATTGATAGTAGGTGCAATTGACAGTAGGTACAATTGGTAGTAGGCGTGATTGGTAGTAGGTGCAATTGATAAAAGGGGCAATTACTAGTAGGTCCAATTAGTAGGCGCAATTGATAGTAGGCGCGATTGATACCAGCGCTATTAGTAGACGTGATTGATAGTAGGCGCGATTGGTAGTAGGCGCTATTGATAGTAGGCGTAATTGACAGTAGGCGCGATTGATAGTAGGCGCGATTAGTAGTAGGCGCAATTGGTCGTAGGCGTAATTGGTAGTAGGCACAATTAATAGTAGGCGCGAATGGTAGCAGGCGCAATTGACTGTAGGCGCGATTGGTAGTGGATGTAATTGATAGTAGGCGCTATTGATAGTAGGCGCAATTGACAGTAGGTGCGATTGATAGTAGGCGCGATTAGTAGTAGGCGCGATTGGTAGTAGGCGCAATTGGTAGTAGACGCAATTACTAGTAGGCGCGATTGGTAGTAGGCACAATTGACAGTAGGCGCGATTGGTAGTGGGCGTAATTGCTAGTAGGCGCTATTGATAGTACGTGCAATTGACAGTAGGCGCAATTGGTAGTAGGCGTGATTGGTAGTAGGTGCAATTGATAGTAGGTGCAATTAATAGGCGCAATTGATAGTAGGCGCGATTGATAGTAGACATAATTTGGATAAATTCATGGGCCAGTCCAAAGGGGCCGGTCCACAGGGACCCGTCCACAGGGACCCGTCAACAAGGACTCGTCCACAAGGACCTGTCAACAATGACCCGTCAACAATGACCCGTCAACAATGACCAGTCAACAATGACCCGTCAACAGGGACTCGTCAACAAGGACCCGTCCAGAGGGACTCGTCAACAAGGACCCGTCAACAATGACTCGTCAACAATGACCGGTCAACATGGACCCATCAACAGGGACTTGTCAACAAGGACCCGTCAACAATGACCTGTCAAAAATGAGCTGTCAACAGGGACCCGCCAACAAGGACCCGTCCACAGGGACTCGTCAACAATGACAGGGGCTCTCGCCTCAAAGCCTGACATGCCCCTCTTTCATTATTGGTTTGCCTATCGACAAGCGCCACTTGGGATACTTTTTGATCACCCCTCGTGGATTGGGTTAGGTTAGGTTACACTACAGCCACCATCTTTAAATAGCCCACCCTCTTACAAAAGCCATGAGTGGGCATGTGTAAAAACAAAAAAAACAAGCATGTTAAATCATAGTGGCTTTCCACCGTACACGTGTATCTTGTGTGGCACAACGTTTAATTTCATATTTGCATTCAAACTCCCACATGTCGCACTTGGTAGGCGAGATTTTCTAAAAAATTACAATTTCACCCTCTAGTAGGGGTAGGTTATATTTTGGGGTGGAAATATGTTGTCCATTGGAAAGGGGGTATCAGCCCGAGTTCAATGACACCTCATTCGTCAAAATCCGACCATGCGTTCGAGAGATATCGCGCCGCCGCCATCTTGGCGGTGGAGCGGTGGCGGTGGGCCTTGAACTGTCCAAAAACCACTACTGGGAAACATCATTTTATTGACTGCTGTAAGTGGGTTTTGAACCACTCGGCAAGTCCGTATATAGCTTGGTTTCATAGACTAGAGCGGCGTTCTAAACCTTTTTGAGACTGTGACCACCACAATAATTCCATACCAAGTACCCGAGGTTGTTATGTGAAAATTAATTTCGAAAACCACAATAAACAAGCATTAATTTATTTCTTAGAATAAAAAAATAAAAGAATTAATGTATGGCTTCATTGCGTCAGTCATTTCTTGAAGTGCCGAATCAACAAACACCGGATCTTCATGAAGTGCCTCGGCTGATAATGTAAAATCATTTCTTACACCATCTGCCTAAATCGGTCCGTAACTTCATGAAGAAACGCGTCAGATGGTGTAACTATCCCTTTTTACATCAAATGCCGGCTTTTCATGAAGTGCCTAGGATCTTCATGAAATGACGGATTTCACTATCTGACTACGACACATACATGCCCAAGGCAAAACATTGAAATATTGTGACATTTGTTACATGGAAGTTGCATGAGACTGAGAGAAGGCAAGAAAAGTATACTTATAGTTTTACATAGCTCTTAGGCTCGCTATCATAAGTTACAGGATCTCCGTTCTACGTTGAATTTGAACCTCGGGACAAAATTTTTCACCTCGAATATCTCTCCTACATTAACCAGTAATCAAACCTGATCCGCTTAGGTGAGAGGCAAGTGATTTGACTATTTCGCTATCACGCTCTTCTCGAAGGAAAGATAGTTGTTTTGTTGTTGTTGTTGTTGTTAATTCGTTTAGGGGCTTGGAACATCTTGGTCATCAGTCCCGTTTACTTGTATGTGTATTAAATGTGCCTGATAACCTGTGTTTCTGTGGTGACTAGTACTGTATGTAACCGTAATTAGTAAGGTCGGGAATGGGATAGGTTCCCCGGTATTTTAAATAAGATATTATCCCGACATTTTCCTAGAGAGAGTGGGAAAACCCACACTCAGGATAGCAGTTGTAGCGCCAGGATTCGAATCCCCGCACTTGCTGCAGCTCCCCATCGCGGTTATGGTTATGGTGAGCGATTTAACAAGCACGGCTACGCCACGTGGTGAAGGAAAGCAGGCATTTTATTGTCCGCGACAGGAGAAGTCTGCTGGATTTGGACTGTTGGCTGGTTGGTTGGTTCTTTAGTTTAGGGGCTGCGACAACTCGGTCATGTAGCCCCGTGTACCTTGGGTGTGTGTAGAATTTGTCTGATAACCGGTGTTAATGGTGATGGCTGTATTAGTGTGTGTTATCTGTGATTCAGGTAGAAGAACTGCTGACGATAAATTTTTCAAGTACCTAGGTAGTTCCTACTTTTGCTACCAAATGCTACCGTCTACGACACCTAGCTGCGTACGTGACTATTAAATGCCATCGCAGTCAGTACCTGGCGGCGAACGTAGCGTTATCAAACTAACCTACAAATTTTAGCTTCCACAAGTGTATTTAGTGGAAGGTTCTTCTTCATGCCATAAATCTAAGACATGGGACCGCCAGCTTTACTTCCCCTCCGAAAGAAGGCATACTGAGGGATTTTTAACGCTCTTAAAAATCCGTCGACTTCGGCCGGGTTTGAACCCGCGATCTTGGGCATAGAAGCTCAGCCTGCTACCAACTACGCCACCGAAGCCGCCTATTTGAACTGTAGATGACTTCCTACGTACCGTGTACCGCGCATTTAAAAAACATTGAGTCTGCCACTAGCTGTTTTACTCAACGCTTTTGTACTCAGTCGAGAAATAATCAAAAAGCCATGTGGAAATGTCCACGGTAGATAAGGGAACAATACACTCTTGAAGTCGGATAAACAAGTACCGTGTTGAAGTAGCTGCAACCGACTGCCGACATATTTAGGTTAGGAATAGACGAGCTGCACATACGCACAATCGAAGCGTCCGCTCCCCGTCATAGCCCGGTCACAGCGTGTCAAAATGATCTCATAGTTATATATGTATGCGCCTCTATGCCAGTTATCAGATCCATCCACGCTACACCCCTACAGACTGCATGTATGTCGGGGATGAGGTGAGACAAGCTTCTATGTGGTAGATTGTATTTTCTGATGGATGTCCTTCCTATCATCAACCCCTTGCGAGTTCATGAGAAATTAAATGAACGAAGATTAATACAATTGGGCAAGGTGTGGCCTACTAGAAAGTACCATCCCGACATTTGCCTGGAGCTGAACATTTGAAACCACGGAGAGCTATTTGAAGGAAGGCCGACGGTTAGAGGCCACCCGTCTTCCGAGTCTGAAGATAGCCTGGCTCCAACGCCTTACCCTACTACCCTGATCGGTAGTGTTCGGTACTAATATCCTGATCTATTTTATTTCTATTTAAGAATACTTACCTAGGTTTCTGTTGCTGACGAGTGAGCTTGTTGTATTACCCATGGCATAGCAAACCGATAGCAGTGTTGTCAACAGGCAGACGAGGCCTGGCATCGTCCAGCCACACTTGACAACTGCCGCAGGTTGTTTGATATCGTATGACAATCCCATTATCTATCACCAATCACGTCTACGTCAACAAAACCCTGATTAAAAGCTGTCACTCAGAACGGTGTTCCAGCTTCGGTTTAAGGATACAAATTCAAGAGTGCATAGTACTCAGTAGATCGACGACGATGATGATGATGCTGGTATCTGTAAGAAGGGACACGTGGTGGTGCAGTGGTAAAGCTGCTTGCCTCTCATCAAGGCAGACCGGGTTCAACTCCCGGTCAATGTACCGTATGTGAGATTTTCGAAGTGAAATATCACATCCTGTGGTTCGGATTTCACGTAAAAAAGGAGGTCTCGTGGCTCATGACCGCGGTATTAACGGTCACGTAAAGCTAAAAACGTCATTATCGTGGTGGAAGCCTCTTTTCAGTGTTACCTTAGTAATCGAAAGAAAAGCTTTTCAGTCGGTCAACAGGATTGTACGTAATTATTAGGGCTCGGAACGATATGCTCGATAAAATCTCCAGATATGCTCGAAAACCATGTGTTTTATGCTCGATAGATATGCTCGAAAAAAAAACATTATATGCTCGATAGATATGCTCGAAAAAACAATTATATGCGGTTAAATATGCAGAATATGCTCGAAAAACACCTTTAAAAACTGTAGAAAGTAAAGTGAAACGAAAAAACAATAATATACCTTTATATACGAGCTTTATTTTCTAATTGTATGTATGATACACTGCAATATACTCGCATTAAAGTTTTTGAAGTATATATAAGAGAAGTTTTCTTATAACAGTTACAGTTTAAAAGTTCATTTACAAAATGTTCAGAATTAGGCGAGTCAATGAAGTAGATGCATTGGTCTGTACAACGAGAATTTTTCTTAGGTTTTCAGTTTTGAATGATTTTCTTAAACCAGTCAATAAAAGTTTCAATGACGAGAACGACCTCACTAAAGGTTAAAAACCTGCTGTTCTATTATTCGCACCAGACGGGCTTATCAATAGTTATTTCTTTTTTCGAACCTTAAGGATGGTCAGGGCCCAAATTCAGGGGGGAATTCGAAGAAAAACAAACTATTTAGACGAAAACCACTAGAATATGCATTTATATGCTTCTATTCTGAAAACCGTGGTTTTATGCATTTATATGCTCGATAAATTTCAATTCTGTTGGCCCCAGAGAGGTGAAAATACCACCGAAAGGCTTCTTTCAATGTGTACTATTCATGGAAAAAATATGCAAATATGCTCGAATCCGAGCCCTAGTAATTATAATGGATGTTTCCCTAAACCTGAAAAATTATGAGATTAATCGTGTTAACCGACTGAAAAACTTTAATTTTGACTACAAACTTCCATACCGGTATCTTTCTTTTCAGCAAGGGGAAGTGTTTCGTTGTATTGGCCCAATGCAATCAACACTTCAGGTTGAAGCAAATACAATTAGTCCTTTCCATGGAACGCTATCTGCCATCCTGTGACATACGGTACTGTATAATGTTCATTACTTCTCACTGCTAAGCGAATATTATCATAGGCGCCTTGCGTCCCTTCCATCACCTTCCCCTCATTACACATTAATAGCAGCGGTTTGCTTACGTTCTTATCACCGTTCCTCTAGCGGCTTCGGTGGCGTAGTTGGTAGCATGCTGAACTGCTATACCCAAGATCGCGGGTTCAAACACGGCTGAAGTCATCGGATCTTTTAAGAGCGTTAAAATCCTTCAGTATGCCTTCCTTCGGAGGGGAAGTAAAGCCGGCGGTCCCATGTCATAAATTTATGGTATGTAAAAGATCCTTCTACAGACATAACTTGTGTGAAGCTAAATTTCTAGGTTAGATTTCGTTGGAACGCTCTATCAAAGTTCTAACGTTCACCACTGGGTAAGTGGATATCGACTAACCCCAAGATTGCAGGTTCGCTCCTGGCCGTGGTAAGTGATTTTTTTGAAAGGCGGCAAAAATACGACACGCATGTCATACGATGTTGGCATGTCAAAGAACCCATATGAATTCAGTAGGCCGTGTTCATAATGGCAAAATTAATCTCGGGAGTTTCCGCCAACACAAAGTTCCTCATTTCTCTACTAGAAAGCGCTATAGTGATTCAAGGAACAACGAAATTCGACATGCAAGCTACCCTCTGGGTGTCAAATTACAAAGCTTGCACCCAGCACCCGAGGCCATACGATAGACTATTATTATTATTATTATTATACCACTGGGTATCAGTGCAATCTGGTAGTGACAGTTAGAACTACTTAAAATTGAACGGAACTTGTAGCTCACCCTATGGGTGTCCGCTTGAAGCAGCTACAGCCTCTGGCGAGCTGAACATGTCCTCAGACACTCCCGGCACTAAAAGCCATGCGATAAATAAATAAATAAATAAATAAATAAATAACCGTTCCTCTAGATTCCCCAGTCGAGAGGCAACTTCGTCACAGGAGAAAGCGAATAGTAAGAAGTACGTGATTTAGTGATTTTTATAATACTTAGCGGTTAGTAATAATCAAACGAAATATTTTTACTGCTAAAACGAAATTTTACTCCATAACCAATGTGCAATACTAGTTTATCGCTTCATACAAATGTTTATGGTTTTAAAAGAGCAATCCAAAGTATTCCTGATTGGGTGTGAAAAAGAGAAATCTTTCATGTGCTAGTCATGGATATGTTTTTTTTTTCTTTCAAAAAGCCTAAACTTACTGTGCCAGTTAGACAAGAGTTTCGGGGAGCCATAGGTCCTTAGTGGTCCTTCCGAGACCCTCCTCCAACGAAAGATAAGTAGGAAGGGGAGGAATGTATTCCTGGACTGAGTAAGCACGGAAAACTCCACTCGGGGATGTCGGGTATGAGAGATGATTAAACCACCAGTCCCGAGGAACACAAACACACAAAAACATAAATAAAGAGGCCATGCTTACATTTAAATCACACTGAATTTATTCATAAAAATGGCAGACGCCTAGCCTACTTCAGAGAGGTGAAAATCGGCAAATCTGATGTAATCTGCCCTATTATGAATTTACTTATCTCCAATCAAAATAATCTAACTTAAGCCTCTCGAAGACCTACTACAAAGACTCGAAAACAAATGAGCAAAGCTAAGAGAATGACACGTAACAGTCCCTGTCCAATTACTTCAGAGATTGCAATAATAACAATAGCAGAGGCACGAATCGACAGCAAGGAAAGATATATACTTGTTTACAATGCAAGGATGTCATTACATTTAAAGAATAATAAGAATAATGACTACGCTATGATGGTGTCATCTCCAACAATTAATTTTACTATAATCTGAGCTAACCCTGTCTGAATTTTAATTGTAAAGATATAAACGAGATGCGTTTATTCCAAAATTTAATGAAAACACAAAGCTATGCACATTCTTTTATTAACATGATCAAAAGAAAGATACTAACTAGTTACAACACAAATGAATAACAAATAGAACCCTCCTATATTTTTGCGCAATCGGCGCCACTACCTGCCTGCACACATTTTCACTGTTTGTGACAAATGGTCATAAGTGTAGAGGAGGGAAAAATATGTTGGCAACTGCTATCACGTAACGTCATGACTCACGTTGCAATGTCAAGTTAACGACCGTGGTTTTCACACGTCCTTAACTGACCGTCGTCTCGAAATTGGAAATAATCAGCAATTGTATCAAAATATGTCAAATACAGCAATAGCTAAGCATCGGTCAAGAAAAGAAATGTAAGTTTAGCATATTTATAATTTTAGATCATCAGCCTAGTAGTTGATTTACTTCAATTTAAGTGGAAAAAGGCTATCACATTATTATTATTATTATTATCTCATTTGTATTCCTATCAGTGTCTCTGTAACGTTTAGTGACCAATAGACCCGTATAGAGTAATCATTAGTGTGTTTAAAGGCCGTCTAGTGTTACCTTCAACATAATGTGAAACTCCGTTCACTTCAATAATCACGCACCCTTAAGTGCTTCTCAGTAACACGAGGCCCGTCGGCCATTGGCTTAGCTGACAAGACAAAAGTCGTTCATGCCAGTAGCAAAATCTGTACCAAAAAGCGTACATCTCAACTACGGGCAATCTATTCCTACCATCGTAGTGTTCCATATATGACAATAACAAATCATGGTCACCTAAATTATAAAGACGTCCATAGATGTGGACTAAGAATTCAATGGGCTGTGTAATCAGCTGTTCATTCATAATATCATTTCAAGTTTGGTAAATAGCTCTTGGCTGACTGCCTTTATTCCTTCAAACAGTGTCTGGTACACTCTAAATATGCTATGCTTTAATTACAGGGGAGCATGAATGCTATTTTGTGGCCCCTCCTCGAACCAATGATACCTTGGCTCAACATTTTATTCTGATTATGAAATTGGCAGCCGTCATAGTCAATTTAATGAGAATGCGAAAAACAAAAGAACTCGTAGTTCCGTCCTTTAAAACAACAATAACTATATAACTAAAACTCTCCACTCACATCTGCAGTCTCGTGTTAGAAACAAGTTCTCAGCTGTTCTGACAGCTTCAACCACTGTCTTCTAAATTACAGTGTCCAGCGTGCTATTCACGTTACGTGGAAATTAATTAAGTTCTACTCTCACTGGGCTTTGACCTTGATAAACACATGTTCAGTCAATGATATAACAACTTCATGAATGTCATTTCTAACATTATCTCACTACTGTACTACGTAACGTGGGCTGATTTATATAATTGTAATAGTGCCTCAAAACTTATTTACACAAAATGGTGACACAAGCGTTTTCCTCCAGGCTTGTGCAAACGATACGGATATGACCAGCTCCTAACAAATGCTTTCATAACTAAGTAAAATCATATTGCCTGCCTACAAAGAATGTGCAAGAGTAGGACCTTTAATACTAATCCACCTGTACGTCCGATCGTGCATAAAAATATGAGAGCCTGTAGACTCACTTACATGACTTCAAGTTCTCGTCCTCGTTCGAGTCTCGCCTTGGGTTTAAGTGGTGGGTTATGCAGCTCTGGTTGTAAGCCATATCATCAGGTATTATAAGCGGGTCTTACCCTCCACTCTCCCCAGCCATTTTGGGAGTTATTCCATCTCGACTTCCATAGCAAAGGTGAACTGGTAACACGTGGTGCGATGTTCGACTGGGTGTCGACATCATGATGAATAGTGCGTTGTTCTCACTGAATATACAGTTAATATTGTAGATTTAAAATCTCACTGGCGAAGAGGCGATATCGAGCTCATTACAGTAGTAAGAGAAAGGACTGAAAGTACTGAGGAAACAGGTGCGTTAAGTGACAGTGTTGAACAGAACAAAGAGTGCAGCAGAACGGAAACTTCATGAGATAAAGATGTGATGGAGGGCCACGTCCGTTCGTGATTGATATTCTTTTTTATTTTATTTTTTCTTTTTCTTTTTGGGGGTGGGGGAGGGGTGGTAGAGTTTTGTTGAGCAATTTTGTCTTGTATATTAGTTTTTCATTGACTCGCTTGAAGAGTGAAACATGTCATCCTTTCAATCATCCCCTGGTGCAAAAAACTATTACTCACATCATATAGCGGCTTCGGTGGCGTAGTTGGTAGCATGCTGAACTGCTGTTCCCAAGATAGTAGGTTCAAACCCGGCCGAAGTCGTCGGATTTTTTAAGAGCGTTAACAATCCTTCAGTATGCCTTCCTTCGGAGAGGAAGTAAAGCCGGCGGTCCCATGTCATAGATTTATAGCATGTAAAAGATCCTTCCACTAACTAAACTTGTGTGAAGCTACATTACTAGGTTAGATTTCGTTGAAACGCTCTGTCAAAGTTCCAACATTCACCACTAGATGTAAATGACATCTAGTAGCGAAAGTTGGAACTACTTGAAATTAAACGGAACTTGTAGCTTACTCTAATGGTGTCCGCTGGAAGCAGCTACAGGCTCAGGCGAGCCGAACATGTATTCGGACACTCCCGACACTAAAAGCCATACGATGAATAAAACAAGAAGTTCCGTGACGAACTCAAGAGCCTATTTGTCATGCCAATGATTATTCTACAGTATATGAACCTATCTAGAATAATGACGAAATTAAGTTGGTAATATCGAAATGTCTAATTAGTTCGAAATATTCCTGGTATAATGTAGCCTAATAGAGCACCCTGGAGACTGAATATATTCTTAGTTCCATCTCTTAAGGTACAGAATACAAAATTTGGTTGAAGTCCAATGGACGTTACATGCAGTTAGACATTGGATCTATCAGCACGCGTAAAAGCATGTTGGCAACAATGTCATGCGTGTGCTGGTTAGTAATAATCGAAAATATTATGATATCATGTTGTGCCAATTTTGGATGAAATCCATTTGTTAGTATTGAAGTTACATGTATTTTAAAATTGGACCTATCAGCAAGCATAGAATCATGTTGGCAGCACTGACTTATATTAATTACTCCAAATTAATCTAGAGTGGCAGGTGCTATACGTGTGCAAAGTATAGAGCTGTTGGCTTGCATACTTTCTGTTAAATTGATATTACGGTAAAACAATACAGCATTTATTAACAGTTGGCAGCCCTGATTGCTCTTAAGAATACTTATAGCCATATCTGTTATGTTACACATAGCACATACGAAATTTGGTTGAAATCCAACTGATAGTATAGAATTTACATGTGTTTAAAAATTGATCCTATCAGCAGGCTTAGAATCATGTTGGTAGAACTGAAGTATATAAGTTACTCCAAATTAATCTAAAATGTCAGGCACTATGTGCATAGTTTAAAGCTGTCGGCTTGCATACATTCAGATATATTGGTATTTGGATGAAGAAAATATAGAGAGCAATTATTAACAGTTGGCAGCCCTGGTGGCTCTTAAGAATACACTCTGTCATATCTGTTTATGTACACATATTACACACAAAATTTGGTTGAAATCCAATTAATAGTGTAGAAGTTATATGTATTTAAATATTGGACCTATCAGATGGCTTAAAATTATTTTGGCAACACTGTCATGTATGGCCACCTGGAAATGAAACTGAAATAGTATTATCTACATGTGTGCCAATTTTGGAATAGCTCCCATGCATACCTTCCATGATATCCAACATGGAGTTCAAATTTCTAGTGCGTTTTTTCAGCAGTTGGTAACACTGACATCATTTTAAAATATGGGCATGAGATATTCCTGTATACATCTTTACTCATACTAAATTTGGTTTCGATTGCTGCAGCCGTTTAGGAGTTGAAAGGGGGGGACACACAGCCAGCCAGCCAGACAGACAGACAGAAGGACAGACAGACAGACACACATTTTCCCGGATCGATCTCATAAGTCTACTTTTTCCTCATTTTTGCAAAATGTGAAAAGTAGGCTAATAAATAAGGCCTACATATTTTTCAGGTGGCATAACATTTCCTAAATGAATTGGGCTTATAAGCGTATTCACCGACTGAAATTTACAATATTCAATATAGATCAATGCGGTGATAAAGCCGAATTTAAAGGGGGCGATTGTTAACAATATGCTTCTGAAAGAACAAAATGACAGAGAATACATTGTTAGGTTCTTAACTAAGGAAAATAAGTACGAATTTATAGTAGTTAAATGGTCCTGCTATGTTTGTGTCGTTATCGAAACCGACTAAATAAGAAGTATGTGATTTAGTGAGTTTTATCAATTTTACTTAGTGGTCAGTAATAATCAAACGAAATATTTTATTTCTGAAACGATCTTTTTACTAATACCATGTGCGTCACAAGTACGAGTAACGCACAATACCGTACGAATTCATCACTTCGTGCAAGTATCGTTATTTTAAGAAGAGCAATGCGAAGTATTCCTGATGGGTTGTGTAGAAGAGGAAACCGTGATGATCTGTTTTAACGGTCAGTACAAACTAGACATTTTGAAACAATGTTATTTGAATCATTAGGCAGATTCAGATGTAGGGATATTTCCCTAGTTCCATTTAACTTAGTAATTTGGGAATATCTGAAAATATGTCGAGTTATTTACGAAATTGGCCAACTGGATTAACATTGCTATTTTAATGAACTGCTTGATTTTTATTTTTGCCGATACATGGCCATACCACTATCGTTTTTACCTGTTTTAGGGAACTGACCATTTTGACGATGAATCTCAAAAGAAGGAAAGCGAACTTCTACAGGCAAAAACTCTGAACTAAACACAAAATAATTCCCTTTCTTGCTATAAAGTAGCCAAAGGTTTCAGAGAAGCCAAATAATGAATTTCACGAAGCTAGTAAGAAATAAAACAAAATTTCGGGGGGCTGGGAGGTACGTCCCATCATCACCTACAGTAGTGACAGTTAGGTAATGAAAGGAAAAGTATTACTTCGCCCCCCCCCCCCCCTTCTGGTATAAAATCCTGCGGGCGGCCATGAATACTATCAAGTCTATCATGCTAAGTGAATAATTTTCTTCGTATATAGCCTGAACACAACTGGGTACCTCCTAGAGTGACGTGTCCACCAAATAATACAAATAATCAAATGTATGCAATTTATGTCAACAAGTCGGGGGCTTCAATTCTCAACTTACTGCATAACCTTAGCCGTACCGTAATTATCCAGTACATGACACCTAGTGTCAATAATTTCCTATTAGACTATATCTGACATTAAGAATAACTTTTTTACTACGTATATCACATTCACACGGTATTTCATGTTCAAACATCTTGATTTCATCTTTTTTTGTTTGTATGTTCCTGGACTGCATTGATAGAAACCGCTGACAGTCTGATTGGGAGAAATATGGCGGGTCACCCAATAATGGCAGTCACGCGAACATGGCCACCCACATGGTGTGGCCACACATTTAATTGTAGCTGAGACAGGCCTGACCGTGGTCTGACCTCTAAGGATTTCGAATATTATACACGAATGCCACATCTCATTTGTCACATCATCATTGGCGTGTACTGTCGCTCATACCTTCACAGACGATAAATAACTGTCTAAATCGTCTCTGCTTGTTCCTATTTCGAAAATTTGCCAAATTATGCAATTTGGCCCTATTACAGACAACTCGCTCCAGTATAAAATCCATAAACTTTCGTTTATGCTTAGAAAATCCACAGCCTGGTTCCAGTCTCCGACCGGGTCAGGAATGGAATGAGGATATGGACTGTGCCGGCTGCCGAGGCCTGACGCACTTCTCTGGGGCAATGATTAAATGGATGACAGATGAAATGAAATGATAGGGTAGAGTGTTGTTGGAATGAAATTTTGACAGGGAAAGCCGGAGTATCCGGAGAAAACCTGCCTGCCTCCGTTTTGTCCAGCACAGATCTCACATGGAGTGACCGGGATTTGAACCACGGACCCAGCGGTGAGTGGCCGGCGTGCTGCCGCCTAAGCCACGGAGGCTTGCTCGTTTATGCTTAGAATTAAATTAATTCAGAGCAGTTAATACTAGCGAGTACATTTTAGTCTTACCACTTTGAAACACGTTTAAAAAAATCTTAGGGAAGTGCAGCCGGGAGCCCTCGCACCTTATGGCCCTCTCCTGGAGTAGCCAGTTTCGAACTACAAACTAAAGACGATTCAAACAAAGCCATATATGTTTTTTTTACTAGTGTGGGGAAATTTCATTCCTTATAAGTGTAAAATTCTGGTAGCTATAACTTCATTGATTTAGCGTATGGCTTATTATCACATCAATGTGAAATATGTACCTAATAATGTCAACACCGGTATACATTTCTTTATTTAATAGCTTATCCTCCCAGCTCGGCTTAACCCACGAACTCTCCGAGGGTTCATTCCTCTACCGTCGCAAGGACGGTGTTTGGGAGCTGAATACACGTTGTCAGTAGATACAACTGGGGATGGTGATAGGTCGATCACCCAGACGATCAATAACGTGGAGCTAGTTAAGGAAGGGTCAGGGAAGGGATGTTGGAAGGAAGTCGGAAAGGAACTGTCCCGGCATTTACCTAGTTGTTAAAATGGGAAACCACGGAAACCATTTTCGGGACGGCCGAGGTGGGATTCGAATCCACGCTCTCCCGATGCCAGTTAGGCACGAGGTAGTGCGTTACCTCTCTCGGCCACCGTGGCCGGTTCAGTATACAATATGTAGCCTACATATTACGGATTTACAATAATAGCCACAGTCAACTCAACTATAAGACAGTCTTGTAACTGGACGATCAAGTCTACACTTATGTACTTTCTGCTTGCCCCTACTTAGCCAAATACCACCTCCATGTTTGCAGCGGAGAAGTGCACTTGATTTGGAGTGCAAAAATCTACAGAAGAATCCACAGATTACAGCCCCTTTCCGACTTACCTCTCGGAGGCAAGTCTGTAGGAAAAGGTAACCACGTGTACAAGTGTAGAACGCCTCGTGTAGTAGTAGTTAGCATTCTGGGCTGTCGCCCAGGAGGTCCGGGTTTCAATTCCTGGCAGAGGCAGTGCTAGCCCTGGGCTGGGAGGTTGCCCCCCCCCCCCCCAAGTTTTAATGAAATAATTGTTTAAAATTCCTTGGTTACTAAATAAATTGATAATTTACAGATATAATTCATCTGATATAAAACAAACTAATGCATTTAATTAAGTTTTTTCTTTCAATTTCAAGGTTTATTTATTTTATTATATGTAATTTAAACACACAATTGAAATCGTGTATAAATATAATATTTTTTAAATGCGTAGTGTATACACCAAGATCAACATGTTTAGATATTTCTTTACAACAAGAATCAGTCAAAGCGGTCTGCATTCAAAGTCTGACAGACGACAGTGCCGACTGGTCGTTAAAGGTCGGTCCACATTGTGCGTTTTTATGTTCGTCAAAGGCATGCGTCATAGCGCAAGGCGTGAGGCAAGTGATGAACACGTTGCTGCATGCGTCTTCGGAGTTGAACAAGGGAGAGGTTCGTAGCGCACGCAGTGTTGAAAGCCGAACCGCACGGTTCGGGGATTTCGTGCCTCTCGCCTTGCATTTTGTATAATTTAAGCCAATATTGTGCACGTCATGTCAGCCACCACGGGTTCCGGGGCTGATGAAGACTTGTTTTCATATTGGAGGTATTGTTTCACGGAAATGTGTGTTCTTTTCTCAATAATGCTAAACAAAAATTCGATGTTGGCTTTGGACATCCTAGTGAAGTTCCTGAACAGCACATTATCCGCACGCACTTCTTTTAAGATCCCGTAATCCAGTTTTTTTTTCAAAAAATCCTTCATCCACATTAATCGCTACCTTCTGGTTTTCTTCTTTTTTGCAGCATTTATTTCTAAATAAGCGGCAGTTATCACAAGTGAACTCGCGTCCGCAGCATCCATCGCGAATGCTGCAAAGAAACTGACGCATGAATGTGGACAGGTATTGCTGGCATTTGAGGCATGCTTAAGAGGCATGCCCTAAGAGGAATGTTGAAGGGAAAGAAGAAAGGCACCTTGAAAGGGAAAGGGAAGATGAAAACGCACGAATGTGGACAGACCTTTATTCTAACAATCACAGAAAGGATTTATCGTTTCGCAACAGTCTTCAGTAGCAGATGAGATGATTAGGCTAGTCGTTATGCTTGAGTAGACGTGTTCTTTTATTAGCGGAAGTACGATGAAAGTGCATGTGAACCCAATGAACCGAAGAGTATTAAACTCTTTTCCCAAGTTGCAAGTTCAAAAGTTTCCAATGTTGACAAACCTCCATGCGATACAAGTGCATCGATATCTCCCCAACTCTGTGACAAAAATGTGAGTGCAACTGTTTCTAATATAAACGAACCAGTACCATTTGATATCAGTGCATCGATCTATGATGGTCCATGCCAACCACGTAAATCAGTTTATAAATAAACGTTACTATACAATAAGAACAGAAGTTTTAACAGTAAATGGTCTGATAGGTATACATTTCATTTATTGAATATTCTGAGAACAAAGATGCTGTTTTCTGTTTTCCGTGTCATCATTTCGTTCAATCTGATTCAAGCAATGCTGAACATGTTTTCACTAAATCTAGATTTTGCAATTGGAAAAGAATAGGAGAAAAACTTGCAAAGCATGCTGATAGTGAATGTCATAAATCTTCAATAGTAAAGTGGAACAGTTTACTGGAAAGTGAACGTAGCGGCAGAGTGATTTCGAAGCTAAGCGAGAAATACAAAGATGACATATTGCGTAACCGCTTAGCTGTGGCAACAATGGCCCGAGTCGCATTCTTTGTGCTCGGCAAGACATTGGGCTTAGAGGTCATCGCGAAACAGTTTCGGATGACGATAGTGGTATTAATCAGGCGCGGATCTAGAGTTTGGTTTTGGTGGGCGTCAGAGATTCGATCTAGAGTTTGGCTTTGGGGGGGGGGGGTCAGAGAATCGAAATTGTTAAGAAAAATGGTATCACTGAAAATGCAATCACAAAATAACCAAACGTACAAAACCAGACCAATTTTTTTGCAAGCTTCATGGATAGAAATTTGCTGCGTTTAGCGCACCAAAAATATTCGTACAAATTGCAACGGCGTGTTTTGCGACTCTTACATCGAGCTTCGAGAAAAGGATCAAGGTACGTTACAGTTTCGGCAAGTCGAGTTGATACCGACAAAGGGAGAAAGTCACAGCTTAAATTCCAAGCTTGCAGTTTGGACGTCGGCAAAAATTTTTGGTGCGAAAAAAAGCCCCAGTTTCCTATCCGTGCATTGCTGCACATTCATCGTGACATCACTATAAACATCGATTCGGTAATCACAAGGTTTGCTAAACAAAATAGACGAGTTGATTTTGTTGTATAACTAATAGTTTTTATACAAGAGGTTTGAAGTTGTAAATATGTACAGTTGTAACAGAACATAATAATTCCAATAAAGATAATTCAGTATTGAATAAAATGAAACAAAACTGTTTTTCAGTTAAAATTCGTTAAGTTTTATTTGTCTGGTAATTGTGTTTTCGTTTTTTGAGTTTGCAAAAAAATTTGGTCTCCGTTTGGGGGGGGGGGGTCATGACCCCCGTGACCCCCCCCCCTTGAATCCGCGCCTGGTATTAATAAAGGGAATTTTGTTGAAATTTTAAATGCAATTAAACTAGAAAGTGAAAGCACAATGGAGAATGTAAACAGTCTAGGCTACCAAAGAATGCAACTTACTCATCTAAAGATTCTCAAAATGAATTTCTTGATATCTCAGTTAATATAATAGTTGAACATATTGGGAGAGAGACGAATAAATATAACAATGGCTATTTTTCCTTAATCCTGGATGAAGCTAGAGATGTTAGTAAAGTGGAACAGATGTCCGTATGTGTCAGATATGTAGGACAAAATTCTATAGAGGATCGTTTCATTGGTTTTATACATTTGTCTCAACTGAAAGCAGAAAGTACAGCTAATTCAGCTTTAGAGTACCTTGTTTCAGTGGATTTCGATCCATGTAAGTGCATTGGACAAGCATATGATGGAGCCGCGGTTATGTCAGGAAAGATAAGCGGTGTGCAAAGTTTATTGCGACAAAAGGTCAATAACCCGTGTGTTTACGTGCGTTGTTATGCACATCGCTTAAATTTAGTTTTGGTGGACGTTTCAAAGGCAGTAGACGTGGTATGGGACACTTTTGGTTTACTGGAAGCAATTTATGCTTTTCAGTCTGTATCTACTGTAAGACACCAAACGTTTGTTGAGATACAGAGTGATCTTTATCCAGGATATCGTGTTTTAGAGATACCTCTTCAAAGTGATACGCGATGGGTATGTAAATATAGAGGAGTAATATATTTTCAGAAACCTTTTGCTTCAGTTAAAGCAGCTCTAGAGTATTTTTCAAAGTCAGCTAACAAGAAAGAGGCAGCAGAAGCAAAAGGTTTGTTGAGAAAGCTTTGTAAAGTGAAGGTGATGTTTGTGTTACAAATCTTTTATGATATTCTCGAGCTTGCCAATGGAGCCTCTATGTTCTTACAACAAAAACATTTGGACTTCGGAGGGGCACATAGATTGATCTATGGTCTTGTAAAATCGTTTCAAGAAAAACGAAATGATGATTATTTTAAGGAACTATGGGCGGTTACATGTGACTCTGCTCAGTCGTTAGGCGTGAAAGTTTATAAACAATCTAGAGTCTCAAGTAGGCTATTCCAAAGAACTTTTCAGACTACGTTTTATCAATACCAGTCTTTGCGGAGAAAGAAGAGGAAAATGTCACATTATCAGAGATATGTAAAATAAATCTTTTTTGAAATATTAGACAACATGGTAGAAGAGTTACAGCGTAGATTTACTGAAAATGATTTTGTGTGTATGCCTGTAACCCAAGAAGTGAAAACTTTTTAAACTTTGAATATATTCTTACGTTCTGTGAAAAGTATAATCTAATCTTCACAGGCCGTAAGGTGCTGCAGACTGAAATCAGTTTAGCTAAGAATGTATTTAGAGGCAAATATCTAAACACTTCCTCATTCTTTTTTTCTGAACTTCTGAAAATGGAAGTTGATTTTCCACAGCTACTATTATTTTTCAAGTTGATGCTGACTCTTCCTGTGTCACCTGCTTCTGCCGATCGCCGTTTCTCTATTATGAAACGAATAAAATCCTATTTAAGGTCAACGAAGGCAACAAAGAGGTTTTCCAATCTCGCAATTATTTCAATTGAAAGAGAATTAAGTGAAAAATTACTTCAATACCCTTCTGATATAGTGAACCAGTTTGCCCAGAGTGGAAACAGAAGAATAAATTTATGATACAGTGAAATGTGTTTTTTTTTACCAATGATAGTTTCTTAAATTACTAACCTGTATAAATATATTAACGTATCGTAAATCTGTGAATGTTAACAACAGTGGATTAGTTTCATGGCAATTTACACGAAAAAACTTGCGTAAAATACCATTACTTCAAGACCCTTCAGATATAGTGAACCAGTTTTCCCAAGGTGGAAACAGAAGAATATTATTGCTCAATATTATCTCATAATGCATACATACAGTAGTTATAATATGCAGGGTATTTATTACAGCTGTGGTCTCATCTCTTTCCTATGGTAACTAACTTTCGGTTCTCATTTTCTGATCATGGTTAGTTCTGGATGCATTAACTTATTGTTCTTTAAATAATATGGCATAGTAGTATGTGTGTAACTGAACATGTTAATGGTTGTGCTAATGTTGCCCATTGTATTTTCACAAATATGGTTACTTTTCTATGGAATTCTGTCACCCAAACTTTCAACTCCAAACAGCCCCCCTCCCCAGATTTAAGCTTCTAGAACCGCCACTGATCCCTGGCCTTGGCATTGCACACACACCCAAGTACAAAGAGCTAAAATGACCACGATATCCAAGCCTCTAAATGAAACAACAACTGTATGCGTGTACAGCACTTTGCTCGAATAGTGAGCACAGTGTAATTGAGCCCAGGTTCTAAATGTTATAGTCAATAGGTTACAAAGTGATTTAGATATCTATAATGACTAAACAGGAAGTGGAGAGAGCATGATATCAGACTGATTAACCTATCATGTGTTATCATTATACGTCACTTTAATATGGGGAAGATAACATGTTTGTACTTCAATCAAGCGATGATCTTCATCCGTACGGTAATGGTTTAATTTAAATGGCTTGGAACGTGTCTGGGACTTATTAACATTAGTGTTGTTTCATTTACGATTGGCTGCGTGACGCAGTGTTAGAATTTTCGCCTGTTGTGCCTTAAATCCAGTGGCGGACTGGCCCGGGCGGGCACTCGGGGATTCCCGAGTGGGCCCTCGGTGGGTCTGGGGCCCTTGGGTCCCCGGCCTACCGAAAATTTGTATTGAGCCGCAGCACTACCTTTCGGGATTTTGTGTGGGCCGTAACGATAGCCGCAAATTAGAGTCCTTGGGCCACTGGTTGAAGCTAAAATATACACCACCTCCCTATTGAATAAAATGAATCGATCGAGGTCTTTAATCGAATTAGTATTGTTTTAATTTATTTTTGTCCTTTCATTTTTAAAACAACGTTTTGGCTTTCTAGGGGCCCCTTTCAGCTAAGGGCCCCTTTCAGCTCGGGGCCACTTTCTGATGTCTCAAACTAGGACCCAAGCCCTCTCATATTGAAACGCATTCTGTTACATTGAGACGTCAGCGTTTGGATGCTTCTGAGGAGACGGCCAACGTCTCAATTTTATTTTAAAAAATAGGATGTCCCCTACGCCGCTCCAAGTGGCTCTTTTGTTTCCTGTTCTGTTATATTAAGACAGAACAATCACTACTCCAAAAAATGCAAAAGCTAATTTTCCGGAAACACCCGCCTGAGTAGTCGCATCGCCTGCCAGGATGGTGCACAGTGGTCTGGATGGGGGGAAAATTGGGCGTTTGCAAAAGTGTTAATTTTAAATAAATATCGATCTTATTTGTTTCATTAGAGTCCAAAGCTTCATGTGATGACAAACATTTTTAAACAAAATCATTATTTGATGGCAGAATGAGCGTTCAAAGTCGACTATTTTTCTACAAAAAAAGCCTCTGCTAACAGCTAGGGTTCGCGTATTTTCAGTTTTTTGTGGGTTAAAGTTACTAAACCCCTATAACCATATACATATTTGGAAAGGTCATAATTTTTCCTAAAAGATGGTTCTATTACACATAGATAAAGCACACAATATAATCGTTTTAACTGTACGTAAACTAGACAAAAAAAACTTTGAAAATCCGCAAGTTTAAGGCGAGATATAAACCTTGCACCAACGAGTACCAAGGTGCGACGAACACCTTTACAATCCTTAATGTATACAGAATATCATTGAACTTGTCAAAGTCTGCGCATGTCTGCGCAAAAACGAACGCCGAGCGATTCAAGTATGCTCCGACATCGTTTTTCCGTGCACTGTGCCGACCGAAGGCCGTTAAGAGTTTTACAGTAGGCCCAAACTTCCAACGTTTGATTTTGCGAAGGAACCCATTTTGTTTTCGCAACTTTTCAATATTTCCTTTTTGTGCTGTACTGATATATGTATATATATCAAATTTAAGCTTGGAATCTGCACAATCTTTCTGTAGCGATGGATTTTTTTCCTTAAACTTCATCAGCGACTTTATGCGATCGTAGCGGAGCAGGCGGTACTACAGTCATGTTATCAGCTTAGGCCGTCACACTGCCTGCTTTGCTACAATCGCAAAAAGTCGCTGAAGAAGTTTACGGAATCCGAATCCGAGGCCCTGCCTGCACCTGCGCGCGCATGTTGATCGAGCTGTGGCTGGGCTGCGTGTCTTGACGAGATGGTGACATCCCTATTGTTTTAACCTGCGCGCTGCTGTGATTTTTTGTTGTTGCCGTCCCAGGAGCCTTAACAGTGCAATTAAGGTGTGATAAAAAACTTTTTGAAGTGCGTACCGCAGTCGTTATAAACAAGTTTGCCTTTAAGTGCAGTGCGAATCGAGTGTGCGTCTGATTGTTAACGTGAAGCAAAGTCTTACCCTGGATTAATTTGGGGAGGAATAACTACTGACTGATCTGATGTGAGTGTGTATGGGAAAAGGTCCTGTAAATCAGTTGTCAGTTACACACTAAGCCTACGTGTACCTTAATTAAGGTACTGGAAATCCTCAAAACTATGCAACGATAGACTAATGCTCGAAAACAATGCCGCAACCAAACAAGAAGACTCAGAAACGCAAAAGCGGACACGAAAAGAAGAAAATACGCGAGAGAAGTGCTCTGGAAGCTGCTGGATCAGATCCTAAGCAAAAGAAACTGTTCACTGTGGTTGATTATGAAGCAAGGAACGCAGGTATGTAGTACTATGTTTAAAATAAGTGCAGTGTTTTGTCCGCATTTGCACTCATTACTAAAATAATTTATAAAAATTATGTCAACTCTAAGAAAGCATATGTCTTCAAAGGGTCATACGCAAATCACGTAATTGGAAAGAGGGAGGGTCAAGGGTCGGAGAAAATCACATCGTAACTTTTCATGGGAGGGTAGGGAAGGCGGCGAGGGAGGTTGGCGAGATCTTGCGCGTGAGAAATTTTGCTACGTTCTTAAGAAGATGATACCGTATCTCTTACGACGAAACGCGCTGCCGTACTTTGCTGTGTGTCTCTTGTAGATAAGTAAATACTTTGAACCTAAATGTATTTTTATTTTGCTTATTTTGTAAAAAAAAAAAAAAAAAGGAACGATACCTAATCAAATCACTTTTAGTCTGAGTTGATGCGATAATGATCCTTTTTAGTAGCAATATTTTTAAAAGGGGGAGAACAGGTCATTAAATTGCAAAGGTCGTAAATCATCGTTCATTTATTCAAGTTTCTCTACGAAACGAAAATATTGCAAGAGTAAGGGGAGGGGATTCGAGAAAATACTACTGATGAAATATTAACATCTATACGAAACACAACCTTGTTTTAGGGTTGGGGTAGGCACGGATAGCAAATTGGAAAAAAAAAGTCTTACGTAATTTGAGTTATGACTTGACTTTCGCTTTGCGCTGTGCAAGGTTAGCAATCTGCAATTTCAACGTACTTCTTTTCTTCTGTAATTTAAAAATTCCTGTGCACAGGGTTTTCTTTTTTAATTTTGTCGTCTACTGTGAAGAAAACACTATTTTTTCATAAAACATACATAAAATATTTTTGATTTATAACGCTATGTTCTAAAACTCGTGCTTTAAAACGTACACTTCGCTCCATTCAGATGTATAAAGTAAGTTTGGTTTTGCTTTCACAGATCGAGAAAGCCGAGGTGTCGTCGACAAACCGCTCTCGGACTCGGAGGACGGTGATAAGAACAAAGGCGACAGACTCGGAACTAATAACCGAGATGAACCTCCTGCTCTGTCAACTCATCCAAATGAATCCCATGGGGTCGATAGAGAAAACAGTGGAAGCTGCCAGCAGAGTTCAGTGTCGTTTCCGAGCGAAGCCTATCGAGAAGCCGCAGCCGGGGTTGACGCTCGTACGTCTCGGGAGCCCGTGGACTTACAGGGCACCGCGAGCGCTTCTTCAACAAACGAGGAGAACGCTGGCGACGACGTACCGGTACCGGTACAGGTAGAAACTGTGTCAACTCCCGATAGTGAGCGTGCCGTGGACATTGAAATTGAACCAAACGATAACAGTGCCGAACACAGCTCGGTCTTTTCAGGGAACCAGGATACTGAACAAACTAACAAGGCTAATAAATCTGAAAAAGAAGGTTGTAGTAGCAATAGTTCTTTCTCTCGAAGCAAGCGTGAGCCACTTTCAGCGTGCGTGTCTCTTATAGATTTTTTTAACTCCCGCAAAGGATTCTAGAGTTGATGCCAAATTAGCATTAAAAATCATCCGATTCAGCCTTCTTCGGAAGAGTGTCTTTATAAGTTGCCTTTTGCAACAAACAAACTTTAATTTTATACGTTGCCATCAGGCGAGAAAATAAAGCGCAAGTGGCTTTCGTATTGCAGTGAGAAAAAGCAAATTTTCTGCACAGCATGCATGGTTTTTGGGAGAAACATTGATTTTCGAGGTAACTTATCCAGCTTTGTTACTGGTCATGACGCAAAAGACGCGAAACATGTTTACAGTTCTGGTGAAAGACATGAGAAATCCAAGAATCACTTAAATGCCTGTGATGCTTTGTTGCAAGCAGCCGTTAGTAGGGACATTACTAGTTGCATTGATATCTTAGGGAAATGCGTAGGCAAGAGGTTGAGCTAATGCGCCAAATTGTAAAGAGGTTGATTGATGTAATTGTGTTTGTTGGGAGGCAGGGGTTGCTTATAGAGGAACGTCGGATGAGGCTGCCTATAGTTTGGAGGATAGGTCTGTTAACCACGGCAACTTTTTAGAGTTGGTGTTATTGCTTAAAGACTATGATGTCGTACTCAAAGAACATATTAATAAGTGCGTTGAGCTTAGTAAGTGAATGAAGGAAAAACGAAAAGAAAAAGGGGGAGAACCTTCAGCAGGGAGAGGGTCTCTGGTCACTTTTCTGTCAAAAACGTTCAATAACAAGTTAATTAAAGCTATTGGTGAATGCTTGCAAGCACAGATAATCTCAGATTTAAAGGAAGCAACGTGGATTGGTCTTCTTGTTGATTCCACTCAGGACGTTTCTGTTTTGGATCAAATGGCTGTGGTAGTGAGTTACGTATTACACGGAAAAGTTCATGAAAGATTGTTTCGTTTGCTCGCTGTTCATGACTAGAGGAAAAGCTCTCTACAATCTCATATGTAAAGAATTTTCCGAAATGAAAGTAGAAATCGTAAAATTGAATGGTTCTTCATTTGACGGCGCTGCCAATACGTCAGCTAAGTACGAGGGGATTACAAGCCCACTTTAAAATTTTGAATCCAGACATATTGTTTACGCACTGCGTTGGACACTTCCTTAATCTAGTCATGGTAGACGCGACCGAATGTTGCCTTTCTAGCAAAACTTGTTCGGTTTAGTGCAGGAAACAGCAGTGTTTTTCTCCGAATCGCATCAGCGTATGGATGTTGTAAGGGAAGTAAAAAAGCAGGCTGAGTCTGGTCATGGGAAAATGAGCAGGTTACAGGTTATCGGGAAAGCAGGTGGTGGAGCAAGGACAAAGCTCTTTCGTCCCAAATAGATTTAGATGTTCACGAGGAATCGATTTCTACTTCAAAATTCGCTATTTTATTGGAAGCCTTGTTCAAAATTGTTTCACGGGGCTCGACTTTTGATGCAAAAACAAAGTTCCTAGCAAATGCACTGTTAAAAAACTGGAGCAAGTTTGAGAACATTTTAACTACTGCTGTGTACCTAGATATTTTTAAGGCGAGTTCAGTTGCGTCTAAATATTTACAATATAAGTCTTTAAACTACTTGACCGCGGTCAATATGGTGGAAAAAATTGCAAAAGAGATTGAGAAAAAAAGGAGCGACGAACACTTTGAGTCGCGGTATGAGAAGAGCAAAAATGTTGCTGCCCTTTTAAACGAGAGATTGAATTTACATGATCCCGATGTGGCTGGTGTCCCAGAGTATTTTCATTTGCATGAGGACTTTAAACCAAAAAATAAATAAATGAAAAGAACCACAAAAAATGGCTGGTGAACAAGCTGATGACGAAAGACCAAAAAATCCAAAAGATGTGTACAGGATTGAGACGTACTTGAATATTCTCGATGTAGCTAAGTCTAGCATAGATCGTAGATTTATTGCTAGCGCGGATCTTCTCGAAGATTGTGCTTGCTTAGATCCTAAAAATTTTAATGACGTTATCACAAACGGGTTGCCTGAAAACGCGTTAAGGGAAGTTGCAAGATTAGCTAAGGTAGATAAAGATACATTATCCAAAGAATTAAAAAGTTCTGCGGCGCAGTACTCTTCCTTAACCAAAGATTTAAATGAAACATTTGAGCCAAGCAAAGATGATGTTCCCCTTGAAACTGACTTACATGTTGATGAAGAATCTGACGAGATCAAAGAAAGTTATCCTAAATGTAAAAGATGTTTAAAGTGTGCGTTTGATATCGTCCGGGATATTGTCCAGCAATCAGGATTGTTTCCTAATCTGTATTGCGTCTATCAATTCGTTCTGACACTACCTTGAACGCAAATAACTTGTGAGAGGGTGTTCTCAAAACTCAAGATTGTCAAAACTAAGTTAACGTCCACGATTTCGCAAGAGATATTTGAACCTCTGTTTTTGATGAACGTCGAGTACGACCTGGTGGCGTCGATTGACAAAGACAAAATTATAGATAGTGTTGCTAGAACATCCTCTGAACTTTCGCGATTGTTGCTGTGATTTTATTGTTCAAGCACATTGCCTCTGTAATTAGCTGCTAAGCTGTTTTCTGCTTCAATAGTTTATGTGTATTGTGTTTGTGTTCAATAAGTAAAATTAAACGAAAAAAACTAGAAATTATTTTTGCCTATTTTCCCTACATTTCCCACTACGGGGGTACGGGGAGGGGGAGGGGGGGCCTTCTGTCAGAACTCCCGAGTGGGCCCTCGAGAGCCAGTCCGCCACTGCTTAAATCTCATTATATAAGTCATGTTATAAAAAGGGGACGGGGTGTGGGTTATAGACAGCGGAGGAGAAAACATATATTATGACTTCATTTTCACCATTATTATTCATCAAAGTATTTCAGCTAATTTAAGTATAACTATATTCATATTGAATTGTCTTATAAAAACTGTAGCCTAAATTGTATGCACTGTATTCATATATGTTGTTTTATATGTACAATTAATTGCCATAATTATACTGTATAATTTTTAAATTATATGTACTTGCTGGTGTATTCTTTGAATACACGGTACCTGAGATATAATTTTTATTGCTCTTTGCATGTTCATTTCTTCCTTCTTCTTTGTCAAACACCAACAGTGATCATCTGTTTTCTCCTTGTTGGGCATATCTCTTATGTCTTCATAAGTATGTTTCAGATATATAACTTCTGTGACCCACCTAGCGTCACCTCGCAGCGAATCTCTGAAGCTCCTCAATTCTTCCTGGTGCTAGAGGACTTACTTATCCATTTGGCCACCAGATCCTGTTACCATCGTCAGCTATTTTCTCTTGGAGCAAGAGGACTACGTCCACTTCTTTACTCACCATGCTGCGCTAGTATCAACTGTTATCAACTCTTAGAAGACCGGCTCAGCAAGAGAAGATAAATTTTTTGTTTTCAAGTTGGCAATGTTTATATGTTCTCCTTTTGTCTCCTACCCCCCACTCTTTCCCCTTTTTCTTGGTCCCTCCGTGCTCCGTTGAGCTGCTCTCACTTCTTAGTCTGCAGTTGACTCGTTCAGTCAAAGCTCCGCTCGAGCTTGCCTCCTCAAACCAAGAGGCTCACCCTCTTCTACGCCATGTTGGCTAAGTAATCTTCAACAGAAACTTCGACTTCCACATGAAATCAAGATAAGTACCATTTTAAAAGTTTTAACCTCATCTTCATGGTTTTAACTTCCACGTGCTTTTAATTATAATTTATAGACAGCGTGAAATTATTTACTTTGGGGCAATAACCATTCTTCGTGGGATTTGCCATGTTGAGCTTTTGCTTGTATAAGCCAACCTTACTAAAAAAGAGCTTTTCTTAAGCTATTTAAACGAGAAACCCTCTCGCTACGTGGGATATTATCTAATACCCGCTGTCTATAATTATAAAGCTGGTTCCTCCGTTGGATTTTCTCAACCCCATTTTCTGCTAGGGTCGTTCTGGAACCTTCGAGATCTTGTTCTCTATCTGCGAGTCTTGCCGTCAAGTATTGTTCACGCACTTGTGAAAATGCTAGTTAAAATGAGGAATCTTCCTTACAAATTTTTGCAATAGCTAACTTTCCTCCACCGCTGGAACCTCTGGAACATTCTATGGCGCATTTAATTGTAAATCACAACTTTTTCAAGAAATAGACTCTCACCTATATAGTGCAATCAGTTATTTCCATAATTGCAATAACTTTCTTTTTCATGAACTTTAGTGTTTCTATAGTGAACTTTGCATCCATCTTCATAGACTATAGTGATAAACAGTGCTTGCTCCACGTTTCTACCGCGTCGCGATCGTCCGGTTATATTAAATACGGCCATGAACATTGATCCTATATCCCAATGATCTTTCCTCAACCTTCTACTAACCATCATTATTAATAAAATTGTAACTTTCTATAAGGTGTCACTCACAAGGTGCCCTTCCCTCTTTGCTAGTTTAACATTAATTAAATTCTGCATAATTGCTTGTGTGATACAAGTTTTAAATTTACGTTGTTCCTTTCCCATAATCAGGGAAAACAATTCTTTAAACTCTTGAGCGAGTCATGTTCAGGTTTCACGAAATGGAAACTGTCCCATTTGGCGAGTGATTCCTGCTCAAACTTGGGAAGTCCAGAACTTTCCCTTTCACTTTCTTCAGGTTTCACAGTAAGTGACCTGCCCTCTTGGTATAATTCTCATATATTAATCCTGTATAAATATAAGAAGTTGTAGGAACTTCTATCTTATTTTTCATGTTGTTATTATTGTTATTTTCAAAGTTGTCACTTTCTCTAGAACATTCTCTCCTGAATTTCTTAAGGTGCACTTTTGTACTCCAATTCACGTTTAAGCTTTAATTATTTAATTGCTCATTTGTTTAAATCTTATAAAGATTTTAGAAACATGTAAGGTTTGAAACCTTGTAAATTGTCAATTGCCTGGAGCAACCGTTTAATGTTGAGAGGTCTGCGACCCTATTTGTTAAAAAGTTCAAATGAACTATGTTTATTAAAATTATATTGCATAATTGTTAATTTCCTCAAACTTTTTCTAATTGTAAAATAAACAAATCTTTTCCCTTCGCTTTTTCATTTACGAATATAAAGTTTAGGCAAAATCCTGTCTTCCTTGACTCTCCTCACTTAATGATATTAAAATCATTAATAGAGCTTTCACCATTTGTTGCATTTGAGCAAGAACTCTTAATTTTCACCTCACTAAAGTTCTTCTTAGCGTTAATAGCTAATTCTAATTGGCCAGTAAGGCAAGTAAAGCTCGCTAAGCCAGCTACCTGCTTGTGGAGACCCTCTCCGAAAACTTATGGTCAATTTTCTAAAAAATAAGTGTTTCTTTTTGTCTAAACTTTTAGCCGGCTCCTCGCTGAGTAAAAGCTTAGCCATTTTCCAATGCAACCATTGGTTCATTTACCAAGATTACCCAATAAGGCATAATCTTTTATTATTTTCCTTTTTAGAGACACTTGGTCGCTCTTACAGGAACTCCATAATTTTGGAAATTGAAAATACCAAGCTTGAGTTAAATCATTGGCATTCTTCGAATTACTTTGAAAAACCTAATTTCTTTGAGAAGACATACAGTAAATTTGTTCCTCTCAGTCTTGCCAGACCAGCACTCTTCCCCACAGTAGTTTTATATATGCTTGAGAGGGATTATACGAAAGCCACTCTCTTGCAAACAGCCCAAGTTCTATCTGTGTTTCTCGTCAGCTTAGACCAAGTCCTTACTCATTTTAGGTATCCGAAAGAGGATTTTCGGTGGCAACCACCTTTAAGTGTGTTTAACACTAAACTTATTAATTTTGTGGGACTCTCCTCCTATTTTTCTATCCTTCTTTTCCAATCCAAACTCTACTTCCTTCTCTTAATCATCTTCCCTTGGTGGGTGGGTTATTCCTCAGCCAATAAACTACCCAAAATTTGGAGCCGAAACCCGGGAGAGCCCATTTTTTCTTTTCTCTTTTTAAAATAGTGTCATTTGACAATACTTTGCATATTTCTAATATCTGTGTTGAATATTTCAGCTATAACCACATCGTGCAAAGCCTGTGAACGGGAAAGAGGCCGCTCCTGTCTCCTTTGGTGTGTCCCATTCTTTCTACTCATTCGTTGCTGCCAGCTTGACAGCATTTCCAAGGTTCCACAGTTTCGTGAGTTACATTTTCATTTACCTTCTTTAATATGGCTCCCACTGATAAGGATAAGGATGAAAAACTTACTTCTAAACGAGCATCCTATAAAGGGCAAATTACCCGATTCAGAAGGTACATAAAAGAATTAGATCCCTCAGACGCGCAATTAGATTTGTTGAAACATCGTGTAAAGGATTTTGAACGTTCTTATGAAAACTACTGTAACATTCAAACTGAAATTGAAACTTGCATGCTCAATCAAACAGAAGATCGTGTCGAAGTAGAAAACTTATATTACGAAGGCATAGGTTCTGCTTTCAAAATAATACGCCAACTCGAAGAGGAGCAGAAAAAGGACGCTTCTGTTCTTGGTTCCCTTCACGAACCCCAAACTTCTTTCCGTGAGGGCACTCACAAGCCCAAACCTACTTTACCGAAAATCGATTTACCCCATTTTTCTGGAGATGAATCCACTTGGGATTCTTTCTATGAATTATTTTGCTGCCTTGTTCATGACAATGAAGACATTCAAGTCATTTACAAGTTTCATTATTTGAGATCTATCCTTCGAGGTCAAGCTTTGCAGTTAGTTGAAGCACTTCCTCTGCGTGCCGAAAATTACCCCATTGCCTTTAACTTATTAAAAGAAAGATATGGAAATTCACGTTTACGTATTCAACGCCATATTAAGGCTCTATTTAACCTACCTGCGTCACAGCACAATGACGTCACTAGTTTGCGTACTTTAATTGACACTACCCAACTCCACGTTAAAGCTTTGTCCCAATTAGATCAACCTACTGAACATTGGGATACTTTCCTAATACATTTAGTAGTTTCTAAAGTTGATGCTGCTACCCTCAAAGCTTGGGAAATTGAACTTTCTAAGGAAGACGACTACTCTTACGAGCATTTAGTCACTTTCATAAACGCTAGATGCCAACTTTTAACCGCTCTAGCTAATCAAAGTGAACCTTCATCTCCTAGTTCCAAATTCGAATTAATGTCCATCAAATCCAAAAGTGAACGCTCAGCGTCCAATACCCAAAAACCCGGGTCCAGCTCATCCAAATTCAAATCAAACTCCACTGGTTACCCAACTAGGTCTAGTGAACGTCGTGTTGCTAGCTCTATTGTTTTAAACACGCAAAGCGAACCTCGCAAAAGTTTAAACGAACCTGTAAAGTGCATACTTTGTAAAGATCCCCATGCCCTATACCTTTGCAAATCCTTTAAAGAAATGTCAGTCGATGACAGACGAAAATTAGTCGCTCAAAACAAACATTGTTTCAACTGCCTAGCGCCCACGCATTCTGCTTCTAACTGTAAGTCCACAAGACTTTGCTACCATTGTGAAAAGGCTCATCATACTCTGCTACATCGTCATGATCAGGCAAGGTCATCGACAGCATCTACTTCGCCGAAAAATGATAGTGCTAACAATTCTAATGCTTCATCTTATATTCAAAATGCTAAGTCCATTCGCAGTGCGCAAGTATTGTTGTCTACTGTCCAAATTGACGTTCAGGATAACTTTGGCAACTGGGTTCGTGCACGCGGTCTTCTAGACTCAGTGGCAACTCATGATTTTGTGTCCAATTCCTTGATTAGAAAACTAGGCCTACCTGTAAACCCCACTTCTATCAACGTGTCGGGCATCAACAGCTCAAAATCGCAAGCTTTACAATTCGCAAAGCTAACTATAAGAGATACTTGTCATAGAAACAACTTTCTTAAACTTAATTGTCTAATTCTTAATAGCATTGGAGAAGACACTCCAAGTCACTCTGTGGATATTTCAGGGTTAAACATTCCCTCGCATTTAAGGCTAGCCGATTCTTGTTTTAATATGCAGAACCCTATTGACATACTCTTTAGTGCCAATGTTTTCTGGAATTGCCTACGTAAACAGGTTCGTAAGTTATCCTCAAACGTGGTCGCCAGAGACACTAATTTTGGATGGATCGTCACAGGGCAACTTCCCCATTATTCTCCTCAACCCGCATCGCAATGTTACTTCTCCAATACTGACCTGGAACAGTTCTGGAGGCTTGAAAATGTCGATTCTCCTAATGTAACCTCTTCAGAAAATGAATTCTGTGAGCAACTTTTTTTGAACACCACCACTCGTTCTTCTGATGGCCGGTTCGTCGTTCAAATGCCAAGATTACATAATCCTCCTAAACTTATCAACTCTCAGCCTAAAGCTCGAAAAGCTCTTTTCGCCATCGAGAGCAAATTCAAAAAGGAACCTCTTGTTAAACAACAGTACACTGATTTCATGGATGAGTATGAAAGCTTAGATCATATGGAAGTTGTTAACAAATCCAATGATGAATTGCAACCCCCAATTGAAACGGTTTATTTAAATCATCATCCCGTGTGGAAAAACCCTCTTGTAAAAGATAAAATTCGAGTTGTTTTCAATGGTTCATCACCCGACGTTAATGGCAACAGCCTTAACGACACTCTTTATTCTGGTCCTGCTATTCAATCAGATTTATCTGCTATACTCTTAAACTTTCGATTATTTCCCATAGCTGTCATAGCCGACATAAAACAGATGTACCGTCAAGTGTTAATTCAACCAGAACAACGAGATCTTCAAAGAATCTTGTGGCGTGATGAAACCAGTAAGCCCATTAAGGTATTTCGCTTGAAAACGGTTACTTATGGCTTAAAACCCTCTGCTTTCCTTGCTATCCGATCCCTACACTTGCTAGCCTCTCAAGATGGTCATTTATTTAACCCCAAAGCCTCTGAAGCACTAACTACGTCATTCTATGTTGACGATTATTTGCAATCCTTCCCCTCTTTGGAGGAAGCTTCTTTTGTATCTTTAGAACTTCAGGCATTACTAAGGAATGGAGGTTTCCCACTCCATAAGTGGAACTCCAACTCCCCTGAGTTTCTCGCTCAGTTTCCCATCGAAGACGTAGATCCTTCTTCTGTCAAAATTTGTGGTGACTCCGAATCTATAAAAACTCTAGGAGTTCACTGGTGCACTAGCACTGACACTCTTATCTATAAAGTTTCGCTCGCAGAAGAGCTTCCTAATACAAAAAGACAAATTCTTTCTGAAATTGCAAAAATTTTTGATCCACTTCAATTCCTTGCCCCAGTTATCGTTATAGCCAAACTCTTCATGCAAGAGCTGTGGTCGCTTAAATGTGAATGGGATGACACTGTCCCTCTTTCTTTTCTTAATCGTTGGCTCTCGTTTCGCAGCAATTTGCTGGATCTTTCCCTTATTGAAATTCCCAGGAATTTAATCAGCTCTCATTCTAATGCATCTTTTTTCCTTCATGTGTTCGCGGACAGTTCCGAAAAAGCTTATGGTTGCTGTGCATATTTAGTTTATCACGATTCACTCTATGGATCTCTAGTTTCCAACCTTGTTTGTGCCAAATCGAAGGTCGCTCCTCTTAAAACTATCACTTTGCCTAGGCTCGAACTGTGCGCTGCACTCATGGCTGCAGAACTTGTCAAGAAATTACGGGAAGTATTAAAGGTCGAATTCTCGCAAATCTATCTCTGGAGCGATTCCATGATCGCCCTTTCTTGGATCGCCAAGAACCCCTCTCACTGGCAAACTTTCGTTGCAAACAGGGTTTCCAAAATTCAAACTCTTTCTTCTGGATGTCAATGGAGGCATGTTCCCAGTGCGGATAATCCAGCTGATATTATCTCTCGTGGTTGTTTACCCTCTCAATTGGCAGCTTCCCAATTGTACTGGCATGGGCCCTCGTGGCTAATCGAAGAATCTTCCTCATGGCCTTCTAAACCCCCAGCTACAAACTCCAACTTGTCTGACGCTAAAGTACCTCTACCCATTGCTTCGTGTCTTGTTTCCAACGCATCTCATCCTTTGTTGTCCCGCTATTCTTCTTTTCATAAATTATTACGAATTGTCGCCTATCTCCTTAGATGGAAATATCTTGTGGTCGACCAACCTCTTCTCCCTAAACCACACCTTACCAATCATGAATTGAATCTCGCTACCATTAAGATTTTACAACTGACACAGCAAGAAGCCTTTTCTTCTGAATTGTCATTACTTTCTTCTAAAAGAGATCTTCCCAAATCCAGCCGTCTTCGTGCTTTAGCCCCGTTTCTTGATGACCATGGGTTACTCAGGGTAGGTGGAAGGCTCTCGCAATCTTTACTCTCTGAAGACAAAAAGCATCCCGTTATTTTGCCTTCCAAACATCACGTAACTTCCTTAATTATACGTGACTTTCATTACCGTAATCTTCATGTTGGTACACGTACTCTGCTTTGCCTCTTAAGGGAAAAGTACTGGATTATAAATGGAATTCATGAAGTTTCTTCTGTAATTCATAAGTGCATTCCTTGCTTTAAAGCGAAACCTAAAATCAATACTCAATTAATGAGCGATCTGCCCTCTTTTCGTTCTTCTCCTATACGCCCATTTGCTTTAACTGGCGTGGACTATATGGGTCCGTTCCAATATCAACGAAACTCTCCTGAAGCTAAACGCAAATTGTTTGGTAAGCTTTATGGTTCTCTCTTTGTTTGCATGGTTACCGGCGCAATCCACTTGGAACTAGTAACGAATGCTTCTACTTCTTATTTTTTATCAGCTGTCTCTCGTTTCACCGCTAGGCGTGGTGTTCCTTCTGAGATGTTCTCTGATAACGCTTCCACCTTTCAGGGCGCAGCTTCCCTGTGGAAGAAAGCTCTCACTTCCTCTCCAGCCATGGAACAAATCTCTAATTTTTCTTATTCAAAAGGTTTCAAATGGCGCTTCATACCTCCTTACGCTCCGCATCATGGTGGTAGGTGGGAATCTTGCGTAAAGCTCACTAAACGTCATTTAAGAAAAGTCTTAGGTAATCGAATTCTGACTTACGAAGAATTCAATTCTCTGTCTGTTCTGATTGAAGGTGTTGTTAACTCTCGCCCCTTAACTCCGCTTTCCAATGACCCTGATGACCTACTTCCACTCACCCCTGGTCACTTCCTTATCGGCACTTCTCTTTCTGCCCCTCCTCCTCTTCCCAATTCTTACAGGGATTCTAATCTACCTATCGTTTGGCGGAAACTTGAAGCCCTCCGTAATTCTTTTTGGAAGAGATGGAACTTGGAATATTTAACTTCCTTGCAACGGAGGCAGAAGTGGTTTCTTTCCAGTCCCGACATTAAAGTGGGGGACTTGGTCTTGGTTAGGGATGTTTCTCCCCCTCTAGTCTGGACTTCCGGTAGAGTGACTAAGTGTTACCCTGGAAGAGATGGGAGAGTCAGGGTGGTCAGAGTCTTGACCATTAACGGTTCGATTACAAGACCCTTGTCTTTGATCGCTCCTCTTCCAATAAATATGTAACTGTTTATTTGCTCTCTGTTGGTGTTTACCCCCCAGTATGGTGTATTCTTTGAATACACGGTACCTGAGATATAATTTTTATTGCTCTTTGCATGTTCATTTCTTCCTTCTTCTTTGTCAAACACCAACAGTGATCATCTGTTTTCTCCTTGTTGGGCATATCTCTTATGTCTTCATAAGTATGTTTCAGATATATAACTTCTGTGACCCACCTAGCGTCACCTCGCAGCGAATCTCTGAAGCTCCTCAATTCTTCCTGGTGCTAGAGGACTTACTTATCCATTTGGCCACCAGATCCTGTTACCATCGTCAGCTATTTTCTCTTGGAGCAAGAGGACTACGTCCACTTCTTTACTCACCATGCTGCGCTAGTATCAACTGTTATCAACTCTTAGAAGACCGGCTCAGCAAGAGAAGATAATTTTTTTGTTTTCAAGTTGGCAATGTTTATATGTTCTCCTTTTGTCTCCTACCCCCCACTCTTTCCCCTTTTTCTTGGTCCCTCCGTGCTCCGTTGAGCTGCTCTCACTTCTTAGTCTGCAGTTGACTCGTTCAGTCAAAGCTCCGCTCGAGCTTGCCTCCTCAAACCAAGAGGCTCACCCTCTTCTACGCCATGTTGGCTAAGTAATCTTCAACAGAAACTTCGACTTCCACATGAAATCAAGATAAGTACCATTTTAAAAGTTTTAACCTCATCTTCATGGTTTTAACTTCCACGTGCTTTTAATTATAATTTATAGACAGCGTGAAATTATTTACTTTGGGGCAATAACCATTCTTCGTGGGATTTGCCATGTTGAGCTTTTGCTTGTATAAGCCAACCTTACTAAAAAAGAGCTTTTCTTAAGCTATTTAAACGAGAAACCCTCTCGCTACGTGGGATATTATCTAATACCCGCTGTCTATAATTATAAAGCTGGTTCCTCCGTTGGATTTTCTCAACCCCATTTTCTGCTAGGGTCGTTCTGGAACCTTCGAGATCTTGTTCTCTATCTGCGAGTCTTGCCGTCAAGTATTGTTCACGCACTTGTGAAAATGCTAGTTAAAATGAGGAATCTTCCTTACAAATTTTTGCAATAGCTAACTTTCCTCCACCGCTGGAACCTCTGGAACATTCTATGGCGCATTTAATTGTAAATCACAACTTTTTCAAGAAATAGACTCTCACCTATATAGTGCAATCAGTTATTTCCATAATTGCAATAACTTTCTTTTTCATGAACTTTAGTGTTTCTATAGTGAACTTTGCATCCATCTTCATAGACTATAGTGATAAACAGTGCTTGCTCCACGTTTCTACCGCGTCGCGATCGTCCGGTTATATTAAATACGGCCATGAACATTGATCCTATATCCCAATGATCTTTCCTCAACCTTCTACTAACCATCATTATTAATAAAATTGTAACTTTCTATAAGGTGTCACTCACAAGGTGCCCTTCCCTCTTTGCTAGTTTAACATTAATTAAATTCTGCATAATTGCTTGTGTGATACAAGTTTTAAATTTACGTTGTTCCTTTCCCATAATCAGGGAAAACAATTCTTTAAACTCTTGAGCGAGTCATGTTCAGGTTTCACGAAATGGAAACTGTCCCATTTGGCGAGTGATTCCTGCTCAAACTTGGGAAGTCCAGAACTTTCCCTTTCACTTTCTTCAGGTTTCACAGTAAGTGACCTGCCCTCTTGGTATAATTCTCATATATTAATCCTGTATAAATATAAGAAGTTGTAGGAACTTCTATCTTATTTTTCATGTTGTTATTATTGTTATTTTCAAAGTTGTCACTTTCTCTAGAACATTCTCTCCTGAATTTCTTAAGGTGCACTTTTGTACTCCAATTCACGTTTAAGCTTTAATTATTTCATTGCTCATTTGTTTAAATCTTATAAAGATTTTAGAAACATGTAAGGTTTGAAACCTTGTAAATTGTCAATTGCCTGGAGCAACCGTTTAATGTTGAGAGGTCTGCGACCCTATTTGTTAAAAAGTTCAAATGAACTATGTTTATTAAAATTATATTGCATAATTGTTAATTTCCTCAAACTTTTTCTAATTGTAAAATAAACAAATCTTTTCCCTTCGCTTTTTCATTTACGAATATAAAGTTTAGGCAAAATCCTGTCTTCCTTGACTCTCCTCACTTAATGATATTAAAATCATTAATAGAGCTTTCACCATTTGTTGCATTTGAGCAAGAACTCTTAATTTTCACCTCACTAAAGTTCTTCTTAGCGTTAATAGCTAATTCTAATTGGCCAGTAAGGCAAGTAAAGCTCGCTAAGCCAGCTACCTGCTTGTGGAGACCCTCTCCGAAAACTTATGGTCAATTTTCTAAAAAAATAAGTGTTTCTTTTTGTCTAAACTTTTAGCCGGCTCCTCGCTGAGTAAAAGCTTAGCCATTTTCCAATGCAACCATTGGTTCATTTACCAAGATTACCCAATAAGGCATAATCTTTTATTATTTTCCTTTTTAGAGACACTTGGTCGCTCTTACAGGAACTCCATAATTTTGGAAATTGAAAATACCAAGCTTGAGTTAAATCATTGGCATTCTTCGAATTACTTTGAAAAACCTAATTTCTTTGAGAAGTCATACAGTAAATTTGTTCCTCTCAGTCTTGCCAGACCAGCACTCTTCCCCACAGTAGTTTTATATATGCTTGAGAGGGATTATACGAAAGCCACTCTCTTGCAAACAGCCCAAGTTCTATCTGTGTTTCTCGTCAGCTTAGACCAAGTCCTTACTCATTTTAGGTATCCGAAAGAGGATTTTCGGTGGCAACCACCTTTAAGTGTGTTTAACACTAAACTTATTAATTTTGTGGGACTCTCCTCCTATTTTTCTATCCTTCTTTTCCAATCCAAACTCTACTTCCTTCTCTTAATCATCTTCCCTTGGTGGGTGGGTTATTCCTCAGCCAATAAACTACCCACTTGCCTAAAAAAATGTATTCATATATCTTCATTTTATTTGTTTGTTTCCTTCAAAAGTACCTCATTCATCAATTTTATAAATAATTTGATCTATTGAAGCTTTGTATATTGGGACTTCGGAAACACTCATGGGAGAAATAAAATAATTATAACAATATGATTTACATTTCCACGTGACGTAGGCAATTCTAAAACTAAAACGAGACACTGTTATCCAAAATACTTGCAAAAGTATTGTCATCGCGCCAGGAGATGGCAGTTCAACACGCTGCGACACGGGGTGCGGGGATGTCTTGCAGTACGCATGCGCGGCACGCCTATTCCAAACCTAAATATATCGGCTTCCCGCATTCCAATGGTTGTTATAGCAGTAGACGACACGCAGCCAGTGAAAGAAGGAATGTGCTGAGTGAGTGGAGCGAGTAGTGACCAATTTAATGTTCTTGGTATGCACGATACGCAGTGAGCGGTAAGACATCTGCAGTTCAAACCTCAAAATTTAGCAAACATTGATAATTAAAGCCGGGCCATTTCGCGGTGTGTTTCCCTACTCTCACCGGAGCGCAGTAAGGAGTAACAGCTGAAGATCGAAATTAGAAAGTGATAACGTGATAACCATTGGCATTGGCCTTATGGGTGATTCACATGAGTCCATGCTGTAACTGGTTCTTGTTCATCAATAATCAGCTCTCACAAGAATGTTACAGCGCAACAAATGTACTCATTTAATTCAATAATTAGCTCTTTAACAATATTCAACCCATTAAACAATGATAGACTTTTGCTGTGAGAAGTATGTTCTCTCTTGCTCTGCAAAATGGGAGATTCAACAGGGTAGACAGAGAGCTCTTTTCAAAGCTACTTCTGAACAATTTCAAAAATCATTAATACACTCTGATTTGTTAAATTAATTATATATTTCCATATAGGTCTGGCATTCTGGGAGACCATAAGATCCAGAATAACATACTGTATAGGTATATTGTTGGCTCTAGATAGGATATATAGCATATATATAGCATAAATGATTATGTAGCATGTGAATTGAGGCTCTCAATATGCTGAAGCAGATATTTTAATGATACCAACCAAGTTCTTTAAGGATGTTCATGATGAACTTGAAGGATGCTCCTTGAGCTCCCAAAATGAGGCCTTTCACTTACATTTTCAGGTAGATTATAGGCTATCTCTTACTCGGATGAGGTATGCATGGTCGGTAAACATACTCTTACTCCTCGTTGACTCGTACCGCTATTTAGGACATGCAATATCGATGTAGTGTCTATTAAAACAACCATAACCATGGCAATAACCTAATTAGGATTGGTCACTATTCGTTTACGATTTTCTCAACATAGGAATACCGGTACTGTAGCTATTAACATTTTGGAATTGTACAATATTGAAATTCAATGAAAAATCTATGTTTTAGTGGAATCTAAGGTGTAATCGAGTGAGACCAAAATTGTAGAGCTTTACCACTTGGATTGGGCTAACAAATTTGGAGGCTGTAGCTGTCCATTAAGTGAGGAAAATAATTGTAAAACACGTGGAAAGAATCACAAATCTAGAAATCCTATCTCTAACGTACCAGGCTGAGATACGACAAAGTCATAGGAGCAAACTTGTAGATCTCACCAAATCCGATTCAGTTGGTGCGATCGTTTTTAGATTACGGTAATTTTAAATATTACTAAAACTCAGCAATTTTTCTAGGTTTGTGCTTTGTCATGTGTGGGATTTCGCCTAGGACAAGAAGCTGGGTCATCAGCGGGTTTTTGGTGTCCTCGCCTGGACCCCCACAAGAGGAGCGAACTGCGCGCTACCTCCCTTTTTATGAAGCGCACCTGCGCCTCTTCACTGCGAGAAATTAAAGCTCAAGCAGTCATAACCTCCCTATGAAGGCTTCCAAAAAGACGGTTTATTGGCTTTCACGGCCAGTGAATTAAAACTCAGCAATTTTCTAGGTTTGTGCCGTGTCTTGTATGGGGTTTCGCCTAGGATACCAAGCTGGCTCATCAGAGGGCTCGTGGTATCCCCGCCCGGACCCCCACAGGAGTAACTTAGCGAACTGCGCGCTACCTCCCTTTGCCAGGCTGGAACACCAAGAGCCCGCTGATGAGCCAGCTTAATGTCCTAGGCCAGGCTGTTCCAGCCGAGTTGCTCGGCTGTGAGGAGTGGAGTACTCGCCGCCTTGCGCGAGTAAACCTGCAACATGCAATACAGCTCTGCTGTGGGGGCTGCCGTCACTGCGCGATGGATTCATCAGCACTGTCAGGAAAAGCATGGACTTTTGTTATGACCTTCGCCCAGTGACGTATTGGCTATCACCCCCAGTCCCTCTCCAACCGTACTCCAAGCATCACTGCTGAGTCCTCGCGTGTACGCTAACTCAAACTCGTGGATTTGGAACAGCCTGTCCTAGGCGAAACCCCACACATGACACGGCACAAGCCTAGAAGAATTGCTAAGTTTTAATTCACTGGCCGTGAAAGCCAATGTACCATCTTTTTGGAGGCCTACATAGGGAGGTTATGACTGCTTGAGTTTTGAGTTCTCGCAGTAAAGAGGTGCGGGTGTTCTTCATAAAAGGGAGGTAGAGCGCAGTTCGCTACTCCTGTGGGGGTCCGGGCGGGGACACCAAGAGCCCACTGATAAGCCAGCTTGGTGTCGTAGGCAAAACCCCACATAAGACACGGCACAAACCTAGAAAAATTGCTGAGTTTTAATTCACTGGACGTGAAAGCCAATATGGTTGGTTGGTTCCTGAGTTTAGGGGCTGCGACAACGCAATCATGTAGCCCCGTGTACTTTTGGTGTATGTAGAATCTGTCTGATATCCGGTGTTAATGGTGATGGCTGTAGGCCTATTAGTGTGTGTTATCTGTTTTTAATTCAAGTACGGACTGAAGACATTGGATTTTCAAGTACGGTAGTTCCAACTTTTGCAACCAAACTCCACAGTCAACGACTAACTAGTTCTGAAATTGGTAACTAGATGCCACCGCAGTCGGCTCCTGACGGCGAATGTTGGAACCAAAGAGCGTCAGTCAAATCTAACCTATAATTTAGCTTCACACAAGTGTAATTAGTGGAAGGTTCTTTATTATGCCATAAATCTATGTCATGGGACCGCCGGTTTTACTTCCCCTCCGAAGGAAGGCATACTGAGGGATTTTTAACGCTCTTAAAAATCCGACGACTTCGAACCCGCGACCTTGGGGATAGAAGCTACCAACTACACCACCGAAGCTGCCAAAAAAGCCAATATACCATCTTAAATATTACTATTTAGCATTAATAGACCACCAAAGACCGCCATTTTGAATTTTGTTGAAAATACAAATTTAAATTTTCGTGAAATTTTCCCGTCGGTTACAGACTAAAAGCCGCAAGGTTGCCAAATTTCAAATTTATAGTTCATCTAAAGGTAGACTAGAATTTGTACAGATGAGTTCCACACGCAGTTGTGTAGATTGATGATACAAAGATTTGTACATTCTTCACATAGCAAAGCAAAGCAAAGCAAAGTCAACTCCGTACAGACCATGGAGGCCTTGGGAGTAGTGGAAGGTAGAGGCTTCCACTTTTTGTGACATCGGCACTAGATGGGATGGAGTTGTCAGCTCCATGTCCGGCCGTCTTTGCTCCCAGGAATCACCCTGGTACTCATTTCTGGTGTAGGCTGAGTGAACCCCAGGGCTATTTGCGTTTCCGAAAGTGGTAGTTTTGTTTCTAAAATCCACTACCTGGGTGGGGATCGAACCCACTCCCTTTCAGTTAGAAGCTCAGTGCCTCTACCGACTGCACCACGCAGCCCCCATTCCTCACATAGGTAGCCTATTATTTACCTTTTTGACAAACTTACAAGACAGCTAGAATCATAAAATTTGACATGCATTTGGCAGTTGGATACACCCAAATGCCTTTTCACAATTCATGCTGCCCTACAAGCATAACGAATAGAATATAAAGTGTGATCTCGTCTCCCTCAATAGCATGTAATGAATACGGATCGGGTTGGCACTCGCCGCTACGCAGCGCTACAGTCGATTTGAGATTGTTGATTCCCACATATTTTTATGTGTTTATGTGCGATATATTAAGTATTTAATCGATCGGAGTGTTTTGGTGGTGTTCTGTGCAAACGTTTATCGATATACAAGTGCTTACACTATTACTTCATAGTATTAATACCTGAAATGCTATTGTAGGAAACATTAACTGAAATGGAATTTAATTTCTTGTCGTGTGTTGACGTTATCTTTGTGTATTAATTTTATTGTTATTTAATGTATGTAAACAGCAATTTAGCCCTTACATTTTCATGAGTGCTTTATGTGAGTAGTGAAGATGCCTTGCTCTATTGTACCAGGATGCAGATCTAGCTGTGGGGACTGTAAAGAGGTCAGACGGTTTTTCAAACCTCCTAAAGATAAGGAACGTTTTATCAAGTGCAAAGGGGCCATACCAGGGAAGGATAGGGAACTTACTGAAAAGTCCTACATCTGTGATGCTCACTTTTCAGAAGATTTAATTGTTAAATTTGACAAATTTGTGATAGAAGGGAAGGAAGTAGTACTTCTCCCAAGAACCAACTGGCGATTGAAAGACTATTCTGTTCTACATATATTTCCTAATTTGCCTATTTGTCCGGTATGGTGTAAATAAAAATGCTCTTGATGCCATTAAAGACTACTTCTGTGAAGAATGGAATGAGAATAAAAAGGCAATGAGTTAAAAAACATATATGTACCGTAATGCTGAAGGAGGCGTGATCAGTTTTAGGCAATAGCCTACTCTATGAAGGGGTCATAACTATGCCTTCTATGTCTGTTTAATGTTAAGTTCTTCTGAAATGATGGTAGTTTACTGATTTTGGTGTTTGTGGAGTGAAATTTATGGTTATTATTGAATTGTATATTAATCTACGGTAAAGTTGAAAGTTGCGTTCGTACGGCTTTTATTTTTTCTGTGTTGCAAGTCTGTTAAGGGAATGTAAAATGTGTAACAATGTGAAGAGATCCTTTCTGATAGCGAGGTTAATTTTTCCGATCTTTTTTTAAATTTACCGATAGCTGGCAAAACTAATTGCATTTTGAACTTGCTCTCTGTCTTCGCTTATTGTCGAAACTGGACTATTACAGGAGACGACTTATTAAATTATAATTGGGCACAGTAAAGTAAGTGGAGATGTCGAACTTATTAGCGCCTATGAGGATATCTTGCGGTGTTTTAACATGTAAAACAGGTCGCAAGGTTTTAAAAGTCTCGTAAGCGCCAATGCTAACTTACATCACAGATCGGAGCCAGCACTGCGCTGCGGCGGACCAGGCGTACTAGGCCAGTGATATCACTTCTTATTCTATTCGTTATGCTACAAGTATGGAAAAATGAAAAGAATGAGTGAAAAAATTACAACAACAAAATATTCAAAATTTATGATTACTGAAACATGACAAAAAGTCATTGGACCAAACTTAAAGATCTTGCCAAATCTGATTATGTCGGTGCAGCCTGGTTTCAGTTAGTCTTACCATTTAGCAGCAATAGGCTACACTTCAAAAAGACCACCAACATTTAAGTTACGCCCACCAACAATGGGGATTTCTTGTTTGGATAGATTTTGGAAATGGTTGTTTCTAGGGCCTTAAAATGTGGTTTATAGGGTCTCCTTGGGGACTGATATCTCATTAAAGGGCTCAAGAGTAGCTTTGTCTTATGGTTCTATGCTAATTTTGATATTTTAGCATATATTTTGAGCAGGTTACCCAAATAGCCCTCTTTTATGAGAGCTGCAGTGAAAAGTTATATAAAAGATTGGTGCCTTGCCTGTGATGGATACCCATATCAAATTATACATTGTTCAATACAGCATGTACAATTAAATTGATAATTCAGTAAATAGAGTACAATAGAATATGTCATTGATTTAGTAGGCCTACAGTATCATCATCATCATTGACCAACTCCAATTTCCCGGGTGTGGTATACTAGCCCCCTCCATCTCTGTCGATCCATGAACCATTCTTCGTTCACAATCCTCTCCCAATCCTGGCCTCTCTCCTGTACATCCTTCTTCATCAGATCTGTCCATTTTTTTCTTGGCCTGCCAACTGGTCTCTTCCCTCCTAGGTCTCTTTCATACTCCCTTCTTGCAGTTTTATTGGCACTCATTCTCTTCACATGGCCGAACCACTACATTCTAGCCTTCTGGATCTTTTGTAGTATAGAGACTTCTATTCTCACCTCTTCTCTGATATTATCATTCCTGATCTTGTCTTTCCTGGTCTTCTGGATCATAGTACGCAGGAAATTCATTTCAGCTTGGAGTTTCGGTTTATCCTTCCTGGTTAGTGTAGTGGTTTCCAGGCTGTATGTGAGGATTGGTGTGGAGTATGATTTGTACAATGTCACCTTGGTTTTGAGTGGCACTTGTTTATCCCAGAGTAGTTATCTTACTTGGTGGTAAAAGTGCATTGCTTTGCTGATTCGATTGTTCACTTCATATGTGGCTAGGTTATCTTTGGATATATACTCCCTAAGTATTGAAACTCTGAGAATCTGTCCAGCTTTGTGCCATTTAGCATGATTTCTGGCTCGTTGTCACCCTTCTGTACTTTCAACACCACTGTTTTAGTTTTATTGATGTTTAAGCCACATCTTTCAAACTCCTGGCTCCACCTACGCAGTCTTTCCACTACATCCAATTCTGAGTCACCCCAGATCACAACATCATCTGCAAAAGCAACAGCATGTAACTCTTCTTGTCTCTTCCCTTTTAACATCTTTATTATGGCATTATGGAAGGAAGGGTCGAGGACAAGAACTGTAGGGGTAGACCAAGGTTAGAATATGTTAAACAGATTGCCTCGGATGTAGGGTGTGGTAGCTATGTAGAGATGAAACGATTAGCTCAGGACAGGGAGACATGGAGTTCTGCATCAAACCAGTCAAAAGACTGAAGACTCAAACAACAACATTATGGCATCCATCACAGTGATAAATAAAAGAGGTGACAGCGCACTACCTTGCTACTCCTTTTCTTGTCTCAAACCAATATACAGTATAGCCTACCTATTTGGGTTAGTTCATTTTCAAAGTCATTCTGTATTATCCGATATTTTCGGTGATCCGACGTACTCCAGGTCCAGTTTAGGTCGGATAATCGAGACTCTACTGTACAGGCTGAATTCTGAGTACACCAACAAACTGCAGAGAGAGCTTCCTGACTGGAAATGGAGCAAAAAAGTTCATATCAATCTATGTCTGGAAATGCGGCATTGCCACGGTAGACGTCATTCTCTCGTAACTTCCTGAAGAACACGCTGCTCCTGTTGCTTGAGAATGTGCCTTTGACAATACAACAGGTCATGTGGCTGCTGCATGATGGAGCGCAAGCCTACTTCCACATTACCACTCGCTGACACCTTGGCAACACCTCCTCAGACGTTGGATTGGACGCGAAGGCACTGTTGCATGACCTGTTCGATAACCAGACCTAAGCCTCCTGTAGTTTTCTTGTGGGGCCATCTGAAAAGCATTGTGTATGGTTTGCCCATTCTCGATGTGCAGACCCTTCAACAGAGTGTCCACGAAGCCTGCGTCGCTGTTCGGGTACAGGTCTGAACATTCGAAAGAGTTAGACAAACCATGATGCGACATTAGAACACATGAATTGCATCCATAGAGGCCACTTTGAACACCTGTTGTGAAATGAGTGAATTTCAGACCATGTACTGTGTTGGAAATATCTGTTCCCGAAGGAAACAGGATGTAAAATTGTCCGATTGAGCTATGTACATTAACAAATTCACAAAGAAATTTGATAAAATGGTCCGGCTGGCTCAAAACAGTTGCCAGCGTTTCGCCCCAGTGTACCAATGGGCTCTTCAGTTGGTTATGGTACACCTCACCAAGACGCGTGGCTAGTACATACTGAGAAGGCCGCTGCAAGGCACTAAATGTCGCCACGAGCAGCGCCAATGTACTACGGAAGCCAAAACTTCCTTTCAAAAATAATGTTAGCTTACCTTGCTAATCCATATTGGAAATATCTGTTCCCGAAGGAAACAGGATGTAAAATTATCCGATTGAGCTATGTACATTAACAAATTCACAAAAAAAAATTGATAAAATGGTCCGGCTGGCTCAAAACAGTTGCCAGCGTTTCGCCCCAGTGTACCAATGGGCTCTTCAGTTGGTTATGGTACACCTCACCAAGACGCGTGGCTAGTACATACTGAGAAGGCCGCTGCAAGGCACTAAATGTCGCCACGAGCAGCGCCAATGTACTACGGAAGCCAAAACTTCCTTTCAAAAATAATGTTAGCTTACCTTGCTAATCCATATTGGAAATATCTGTTCCCGAAGGAAACAGGATGTAAAATTGTCCAATTGAGCTATGTACATTAACAAATTCACAAAAAAAAAAATGATAAAATGTTCCGGCTGGCTCAAAACAGTTGCCAGCGTTTCGCCCCAGTGTACCAATGGGCTCTTCAGTTGGTTATGGTACACCTCACCAAGACGCGTGGCTAGTACATACTGAGAAGGCCGCTGCAAGGCACTAAATGTCGCCACGAGCAGCGCCAATGTACTACGGAAGCCAAAACTTCCTTTCAAAAATAATGTTAGCTTACCTTGCTAATCCATATTGGAAATATCTGTTCCCGAAGGAAACAGGATGTAAAATTGTCCGATTGAGCTATGTACATTAACAAATTCACAAAGAAATTTGATAAAATGGTCCGGCTGGCTCAAAACAGTTGCCAGCGTTTCGCCCCAGTGTACCAATGGGCTCTTCAGTTGGTTATGGTACACCTCACCAAGACGCGTGGCTAGTACATACTGAGAAGGCCGCTGCAAGGCACTAAATGTCGCCACGAGCAGCGCCAATGTACTACGGAAGCCAAAACTTCCTTTCAAAAATAATGTTAGCTTACCTTGCTAATCCATATTGGAAATATCTGTTCCCGAAGGAAACAGGATGTAAAATTGTCCGATTGAGCTATGTACATTAACAAATTCACAAAGAAATTTGATAAAATGGTCCGGCTGGCTCAAAACAGTTGCCAGCGTTTCGCCCCAGTGTACCAATGGGCTCTTCAGTTGGTTATGGTACACCTCACCAAGACGCGTGGCTAGTACATACTGAGAAGTCCGCTGCAAGGCACTAAATGTCGCCACGAGCAGCGCCAATGTACTACGGAAGCCAAAACTTCCTTTCAAAAATAATGTTAGCTTACCTTGCTAATCCATATTGGAAATATCAGTTCCCGTAGGAAACAGGATGTAAAATTGTCCGATTGAGCTATGTACATTAACAAATTCACAAAGAAATTTGATAAAATGGTCCGGCTGGCTCAAAACAGTTGCCAGCGTTTCGCCCCAGTGTACCAATGGGCTCTTCAGTTGGTTATGGTACACCTCACCAAGACGCGTGGCTAGTACATACTGAGAAGGCCGCTGCAAGGCACTAAATGTCGCCACGAGCAGCGCCAATGTACTACGGAAGCCAAAACTTCCTTTCAAAAATAATGTTAGCTTACCTTGCTAATCCATATTGGAAATATCTGTTCCCGAAGGAAACAGGATGTAAAATTGTCCAATTGAGCTATGTACATTAACAAATTCACAAATAAAAAATGATAAAATGTTCCGGCTGGCTCAAAACAGTTGCCAGCGTTTCGCCCCAGTGTACCAATGGGCTCTTCAGTTGGTTATGGTACACCTCACCAAGACGCGTGGCTAGTACATACTGAGAAGGCCGCTGCAAGGCACTAAATGTCGCCACGAGCAGCGCCAATGTACTACGGAAGCCAAAACTTCCTTTCAAAAATAATGTTAGCTTACCTTGCTAATCCATATTGGAAATATCTGTTCCCGAAGGAAACAGGATGTAAAATTGTCCGATTGAGCTATGTACATTAACAAATTCACAAAGAAATTTGATAAAATGGTCCGGCTGGCTCAAAACAGTTGCCAGCGTTTCGCCCCAGTGTACCAATGGGCTCTTCAGTTGGTTATGGTACACCTCACCAAGACGCGTGGCTAGTACATACTGAGAAGGCCGCTGCAAGGCACTAAATGTCGCCACGAGCAGCGCCAATGTACTACGGAAGCCAAAACTTCCTTTCAAAAATAATGTTAGCTTACCTTGCTAATCCATATTGGAAATATCTGTTCCCGAAGGAAACAGGATGTAAAATTGTCCGATTGAGCTATGTACATTAACAAATTCACAAAGAAATTTGATAAAATGGTCCGGCTGGCTCAAAACAGTTGCCAGCGTTTCGCCCCAGTGTACCAATGGGCTCTTCAGTTGGTTATGGTACACCTCACCAAGACGCGTGGCTAGTACATACTGAGAAGTCCGCTGCAAGGCACTAAATGTCGCCACGAGCAGCGCCAATGTACTACGGAAGCCAAAACTTCCTTTCAAAAATAATGTTAGCTTACCTTGCTAATCCATATTGGAAATATCAGTTCCCGTAGGAAACAGGATGTAAAATTGTCCGATTGAGCTATGTACATTAACAAATTCACAAAGAAATTTGATAAAATGGTCCGGCTGGCTCAAAACAGTTGCCAGCGTTTCGCCCCAGTGTACCAATGGGCTCTTCAGTTGGTTATGGTACACCTCACCAAGACGCGTGGCTAGTACATACTGAGAAGGCCGCTGCAAGGCACTAAATGTCGCCACGAGCAGCGCCAATGTACTACGGAAGCCAAAACTTCCTTTCAAAAATAATGTTAGCTTACCTTGCTAATCCATATTGGAAATATCTGTTCCCGAAGGAAACAGGATGTAAAATTGTCCAATTGAGCTATGTACATTAACAAATTCACAAATAAAAAATGATAAAATGTTCCGGCTGGCTCAAAACAGTTGCCAGCGTTTCGCCCCAGTGTACCAATGGGCTCTTCAGTTGGTTATGGTACACCTCACCAAGACGCGTGGCTAGTACATACTGAGAAGGCCGCTGCAAGGCACTAAATGTCGCCACGAGCAGCGCCAATGTACTCATCATCATCATCTTGCACAGTTTCCAGCCACTGGCCGGGTCTGTTTGGAACACAAGCCTCTCCAACGTCCTCTGTCTTCCCACCATCTCTCAGCCTCCACCCTTGTCCAGTCTTCTCCTCTCTTCTTCACGCTTTCTTCCACCCCCTTCAGCCACCTGTCTCTCGGTCTTCCCCTCGGTCTCTTTCCTTCCCACTTCGTCTCATGTACTCTCCTGGGTATCCTCTTCTCCTCCATTCGTTTTACATGTCCATACCATCTAAGTCTAGATTTCTCTATACCATCCTGTAATGGTTCCTCCTTCATTAATTCTCTGGTCCTCTCATTTCTTATTCTGTCCATCTTTGTAGCTCCCATACTGCTTCTCAAGAACCTCATCTCACTGGCCTGTATTTTGCTCTTCTCCCTTCCTTTCATAACCCAGGTCTCCGAGGCATACGTCAGGATAGGGACATAGTACGTCCGATATATGATCTTTTTGCTGTTCTGAGGGACATCCTTGCTCCATAACATGCTTCTCACACTCCTCCGAAATGCTTCTGCCTGCCTCCCCCGCTCATTTATTTCTCTATCGTTTCTTCCATTATCTTGTATCAGGCTTCCCAGATACTTGAAACTCTCCACTTTCTTCAGCTGTTCCCCACCAATTGTTATTCCCGTTGTGGTTCTTTCCTTCTTCCTTGTTGTGATCACCATCTCACTCTTATTTATGCTAAATTTCATCCCATATTCTTGTATTATTCCTTCTCACACGTCCAACTGTTCCTGTACCTCCTCCTCCTTGTTTCCCCAAATCATCAAATCATCTGCAAACACCATTGCTTTCATCTTTCCGTCCCCAAATACTTGTGCCACTCGGGTTATTATGTCATCCATCACCACAATGAAAAGTAACGGTGACAGTGCACTTCCTTGTTTCAGGCCGTTTCTTTGTTCCAACCAGTCAGATCTCTCCCCTCCCACTTTCACACAGCTCACGCTTCCCTTGTACATCTCCTTTATCCTCTTTATAGTCCATTTCTCTACTCCTCTATCCTTCAGGGACTTCCATACTTTGTTTCTGCATACACTGTCATATGCTTTCTCAATGTCCAGGAAGGCCATCAGTAGATCTGTTCCATACTCATAGTGCTGTTCTTGTAACTGCCTTACAGCAAAAATCAAATCCACTGTGGACCTTCCTGCTCTGAAGCCATGTTGTTCTTCCCTCATCCCTCCTTCTATCCTTGTCCTAATTCTCTTTTCCAAAACTTTCTCGAAGATCTTTGCACAATGACTCATCAGTGTTATTCCCCAATAGTTTCTGCAATCTGTTCTACTACCTTTCTTGAAGATCGGGACAATGATTCCTTTTTTCCAGTCTTCTGGGGTCTTCCTTTCCTTCCATGCTGTCCTCATCACTCGGTACAGCCACTGTATCCCCACCTCTCCTGCTGCTCTCCGCCAATGTACTACGGAAGCCAAAACTTCCTTTCCAAAATAATGTTAGCTTACCTTGCTAATCCATATTGGAAATATCTGTTCCCGAAGGAAACAGGATGTAAAATTGTCCGATTGAGCTATGTACATTAACAAATTCACAAAGAAATTTGATAAAATGGTCCGGCTGGCTCAAAACAGTTGCCAGCGTTTCGCCCCAGTGTACCAATGGGCTCTTCAGTTGGTTATGGTACACCTCACCAAGACGCGTGGCTAGTACATACTGAGAAGGCCGCTGCAAGGCACTAAATGTCGCCACGAGTAGCGCCAATGTACTACGGAAGCCAAAACTTCCTTTCAAGTTTTGTTGGACAGGCTGAGGAAGGGGGAGTATTAGCCCCCGAAACTAGTCCCTGTAAGTAATAGAAATAAACAGTATTGAAGGCGGAAAATCTATTATTCTTTCAAAGTTATATGTAGGACAGGAAAATGGTATGGTATTAAACATTAAAATGCATTATAATGTGTACTGTGTGCCGGGACTATTTGCTGTCGTTGCACACTCACCGTCCATTTCCGGACGTATGTTGATAAGAACTATTTTGCTCCATTTGCAGTCCCTGCAGTTTGTCAGTGTACTTAAAATTCACCCTGTATAGACATTTGTCAAGACCTTTCTTGACAATGCAGGACTGTGGACATATCAAGACATCAAACGTACTGCACAGGACCAAAATGAATGGAGAAAACTAATTGTAGGGGCAAACCAATCAAAAGACTGAGATACTCATCCTACCACCCAGCTCAGATGCAAGTAAATTAATTTTTATTCCTTCTTTCAATGTGTAGGACATAATGTCGATTATTCAGGTCCGTATTGATGTAACTATAACTATGAAAGAATAATAGATTTTCCGCCTTCAATACTGTTTATTTCCATTACTTACAGGGACTAGTTTCGGGGGCTAATACTCCCCTTTCCTCAACCTGTCCAACAAAAAGAATCATGTGTTTTGTATGAGCTTATACATGGAAAGTTTTTCCTTTGTGAAGTTTTGTTGGACAGGCTGAGGAAGGGGGAGTATTAGCCCCCGAAACTAGTCCCTGTAAGTAATAGAAATAAACAGTATTGAAGGTGGAAAATCTATTATTCTTTCAAAGTTATATGTAGGACAGGAAAATGGTATGGTATTAAACATTAAAATGCATTATAATGTGTTGGCTTGCAAGTGAAACACACCAGGTCAGAGACCATATTCTTGAGACGAGTCTTGTATACAGTTCATTTCCTCATGAACTTGTTCTTGACTTAGTGTTTTTCACTTGGCCGACAGATGTTATAAATGCATTGCCAATGTAAAAGAACAATTTAGCTCTTCTATTACTTTCCTTTTAATGCTATGTAATAATTTAATTTAACAGCACAAATTTGTTGGTGCTGGTGCTGCTTTAATTAGGGACTTGGGACATCTTCATGTACTTGTTAGTGTATGATGATATATGCATTATTGTGATGTCTGTAGTTTCATGAGCAATTATAATGATTAGGATCAAGGATTGATGTTGTTGTTAATTCATTTAGGGACTTTTGTGACATTGTGGTCATTTATCCCCATGTACTTGGGTGTGTGTAGAATGTGTCTGAGAACCTGTGTTATTGTGATGCCTGTGTTAGTGTGCATATTTGTAATGCATTGAGAATTGGGAAGAAGGTGGCTGAGGCCTTAAGTTAGGAACCATCCCGGCATTTGCCTGGAGTAGAAGTGGGGAAACCACGGCAAACCTCTTCCAGGATGGCTGAGGTGGGAATCGAACCCACTTCTAAGTTTTTCCTCACGAGACTTTGTGGACCCCATTCCAACCCTCATACCATAATTCAATTTCGTGGCAGAGCCAGGAATCGAACCCGGACCTCCGAGACGACAGCCAAGAATGCTAGCCGCTACACCAGGAAGTGGACTGATCAAGGATTAAGGCAGTTGTACTGGGTCTTGAAAAGAGGGATTTGCCTGGAGGTACAGAATAAGAAATTTGAGAACAAACCACATTCAGAATGACCACTGCATGTGCTGCGCAAAAAGCCAATTATTTGAAACCTCTGCTAGAATACTTCAAGACTAATTTAATTTCCTCTCTTTCAGGTAGTGCAATATCACTCAGCAGAACAGTTTCACTAGAGGTACTGGCTTGCATACCTCTAATGATATGAAAATGAAAATCCACAGCCTGCTTCCAGTCTCCGACCGGGTCAGGAATGGAATGAATGAAGCCCCCAACTAGCGGCGAGGATATGAACTGTGCCGGCTGCCGAGGCCTGACGCACTCCTCTGGGGCAATGATTTAATGAATGACAGATGAAATGAAATGATAGTGGAGAGTGTTGCTGGAATGAAATTTTGACAGGGAAAACCGGAGTACCCGGAGAAAAACCTGTCTGCCTCCGTTTTGTCCAGCACAGATCTCACATGGAGTGACCGGGATTTGAACCACGGACCCAGCGGTGAGAGGCCGGCGTGCTGCCGCCTAAGCCACGGAGGCTTACCTAATGATATGGATGATGTAAAATAATCAAGCTATTGTAGAATACAAGACTCAAGCTGAAGGAGATTAGTTGGAGTTAAAAAAGAGCATCTCATATTAATTAGCCTCTAGGAAGCTTTGAAGCCATATTTCAGACAATCTACAAAATATTTGTGCCCAATTAGATTAGGCTGGATACATAAAACTCTATCTGAAAAATATTACATGTGCTTAACTAATTGCACCTCCTCCCCAGTGTGCAATCAGTGCTATTAATAAAGCACATGTACTGTAATTTTTCAGGTCACAACTATGTGCTGACCAACGAAAAGTTATTCATTTAATCATATTAATTATCCATGTGTTGCTGTTGGTGGAGGTTAAAGTTTCAACCTTCCAATCTCACCAGGAGGGTGGGCAATAACCAGTCTGCTCTTCCTGTGTTTAACCGATTTTTGCTCTATACTATATCATCCACTTCAGGAGAGATGCTTTCATTGAAGAACTCACCCTCACCGCTGGCGTGATTTTTGTTGCGGGACTGTCGGTCTCCTGTATTATTGCATTCAAGTGCGCACACTGGGGACAAAAGTGTCGCTCACCACTAATATCCACGGCCTTCTAAACCACAGACCTGAATCTCGATTATGCAGTTCACATGGCACAAATCTATTGAGGAGGCCATGATCTGGGTTCATATGTTCAGTTTCTGCATATAGATGGCATTGTTAGACATCCAGTAGACAGGAGAAGCAGTTGTTGTGGTATAATTTTAAGCCAATTTTCATTTATGAAGAATAGGCTTATGAGATCACCTTTTGTGCATGTGTGGGTGTATGTGTGTGTAGCCTACTGTATGAGCACGTGTCCCCTAAAAAAATCAAAGGCTTGAGCGGTTTCAATAAAACGTGTTAAGGACTTACTACTGCCTTGTCCGACCACGACCTCGCCTTTCATACATTAATGAGTTTCACCAGACCAACATGCCAGCCGCACAAAATATTTGACCCCGCATTCCATATCTCTGAAACTAATATCACTAACAACATCAAATTTTGTATGGTGATAGAGGACACACACTAGTAAGTTCACCTACAGTACGTTACTTTCAAAATCTGATAAATACAACACCAATATGGCAGAGATGCGAAGTTCAAATATTAAAATACATTTTTCACAGGATTTAATTATTCAAGCGCAATGAAACATGCTATGATAAATCTTTATTCAAGGTTTAATATACAGGATTCTAACTTATTTGAATTGTTTAGAGAAATTTAACATAGCGGCTGGTCTAAAATTTAAGAACATGTTTTTAATTCTTGTGTCATAATCAAGCGATCGCAGTCAAAGTTTGTATAATGAACCACTGTAATAATCTTCATCCTCGGGTATGTAACTCAACGGCCTACGTAAAAAACATTGCAACATGGCAGACATAAGAAATATTTCACCTGTTCTCCATATCTGCAAATCAATTACAGCAATCAATCTGAAATTTTGTATGGCGGCAGACACTATTAAAATAAGAACATAGTAACTTTCAATAACCTGATGATCATAAACCCAACATGGCGGCCACATGAATATTTATGTGGGCATTTCTCGCTACTTAATCATCCGACTGCAGTGAAACATGGCACGGTAAATCTTTATACGAGGCATAATATGTCTAATTTAATTCCGATTTCTGCGAGAAATTGATATTGGTGACTGTGCATAACTTAAAAATCACGTACTGTAATTTATATTTTGAGTCCTATTCAAGTAATCAAAGTGAAAGTTTGTATAATGAAGTACCATAATAATATTCATTTGCTGGTATATAATTATATGGCCCACCAACAATTGAACATGCCGGCCATGACAAATATTTAACCAGTTTTCTATATCCGAAGCTATTACAGCAATCAAACTGAAATTTGTATGGTGATAGAGAACTTTCAACTTTCAAAAACCTGAGAAGCACAAGAATAACATGCGATATTAAAATATATTTAAAATATTTAACTGAACTTTTATAAAAGTTATACAAAGCAATAATCACACCATTACACTACATCTTCATCCTTTCATTTCATACCATTTCATTTCATTAGGGGCCGATAACCTAGACGTTAGGCCCCTTAAAACAAGAATTATTATCATTACACCACATCAAATATTTTATCATAGTTCAGCAAAATGGATGAAGGACAGTTCTTTGTTCACTTTACTGCATTACGGTAGTTGAAATTCTGTAGTGGCAATACTGGTAGGTATATAAAAGAAATGGAAAGATAAACTAAGTGGCTATGGGTTAAACCATGGGTCGCCCACATGACAAGAAAGATATTTATACGAATAGAATCTTGGTGAATGAGCTGCATTACGAGGATTTGAAAAATTACATTAACATTTAATAATTAATAATTATGAGCAAACAAACTTGAAACATACAAAATAAAAAAGTACGCATTAGGTGGGATTCGATCGCTGGTCCTCTCATACTAGAGTCAAGCGCTCTACTCATTCCGCCAACTAGACATTTGCCTGTTACGATTGATTACATGTATTACCTACCAGTAAAGATAAAGTGCTTATTTACACACTCTTGTAATACCATAAGTGAAATTAACAAATTATACCGGTAATACAAATATTTTTTTAAACACAAATAGTGCTAAATGTTCCGGCATAACTCAACAAGATGACAGTGTTTCGCCCCGGTGTGCTATTGGGCTCTTCAGTTGGTTAAAGCACACCACACCAAATACAAATATTATAACATGTCGCCTCAGTGGTGTAGTGGTCAGCGTGCTTAGCTGCCACCCTAGAGAGTGGTATAAGGACTGGAATAGGGTCTACTCAGCCTCGGGTATAGGGGGTTTGATTCCCACCTCAGCCATCCTCGAAGTGGTTTTCCGTGGTTTTCCACTTCGTCTCCAGGAAAATGCCGGGATGGTACCTAATGTAAGGCCATAGCCACCTCCTTCCCTCTTCCTTGCCTATCCCTCACAATCTTCCCCTCCCTTCCCATCCCTCATGAGGCCCCTGTTCACCTTGCAGGTGAGGCCGCATGGGCGAGGTGCTCATTCCACCTCCCCAATTGTATCCCCCTACTCGATGTTTCAAGCTCCAGGACACTGGAGGCGGTAAAGGTGGGATACCTCTCTGAGTCCGAGGGAAAAGCCAACCATGGAGGGTAAACCGACTAAAAAATAATAATAATATTATAACATAAAATACACTACTATTCACGGCTTATTTCAGCCTATTTAACTATTTAATTCCTCCTTATATCCTGAAATGCGCGTCCTTTATGTGCAGTGCTTATAGCCTCATCTATTTTTACCTACACTTTCTATCTGTTATTTATGTTTTACTTTGTATACCATTCATTATGTAACATATTATGTAACATTTCATGCATTTCACACTGATATGAACATCTTTGTTGTGGTAATATTCCAGCTGTTATGATCCGCCATTTTGGTAAGAATCTTTCAACAAAGATGCTTATACATTTTTATAAAATAAATTTTATGAAACCACCATTTATAAAGGTTTCTCCATTGCACTGTCATATCTTTTACAAATCTCTTTGATAGTGTAATACCGTCCCTATACACTACAAGTCATCATCACATAATTCAGGTTATCAGACATGTTCAACACACACCAAACTACACAGAGGTGATGATCAAGATGTCCCAAGCTCCTGAAATTAATTAACAACAAATAAAGAAGCTCAAGCAAGCACCACAGCTAAACTGTTTGTAGTGTGTGCAGGTACTGCGACAAAACTGTCCCTAGTGTGCGCAGGTACAGCAACAAAACAGTCTTGTCCCTGAGCTGTCCCGCGCAGCGGTAGACAGGGACAAAACTGTCTTGCGACAAAATGTCCCCAGTGAGTGTGTGCGTGCTCTAAGAGTCTGGAGGCTGTAACAGGGCAAACCGGTGGCCCTGACTATGGACCTTAGAGGTACATCCACCTTTTGAATTTTTGGAAGTCCGTAAAGTCTAGGTGGAACTGCTTTGTTTTTGGTCATGGAATGTTTTTGGTTCTCTGGAAAGATTACTTGTCATTTAACTTTTTGATTTCCCTTGGAACTCGGATGCAGGGTTTTTTGAAAGCTCCTTGAATGTCTGGAGGTCTAGTAGGCTGAGTATTTTGTTGTTATAGTCATCTATTTTTATTAGAATGTTAGAAGAACAAACGGTGGAACACCTGTACCAGTGCCCTCTTTGTCCATTTACCTGTTCAACGCAGGACCTTATGCTTGCAAATGATACTGGCATAGGTATGGCTCAATTTTGGACAAATGCCATCTGATCTGCAATTTTGGTCAATGATATTTCTTAATGTGTTTTATGTTCTTGTAAATATATATATATATACTGTATATAGCCTAACTGTGTGTAATGTAAAGTTAGGCTTCTGACACGAATATATAAATAAATTAGAATGTTCACCCTGCCCTTGTCAGCTGGCAGTGTTATGTTTTGAGGATCGTTATTGAGTTCCCTTATTGGTTTGTGTTTGTTGTAGCGCAGGCTACTTGCAGAGGGTTTAGACTGACGTAGGATTCTAGCTGTTTTGATCTTCATTGTCATCAGCTGTTACCGCTGGTAGATTCTAATGCCCACTTCAATGTTGATAATATCCTTGATAGGAATAGGTCTTGGGGTAACAGTATACAGTAGTTTCATCCCTTGACCAAAACGTTGCTCTCAGCTGTTGATAAAATATGCTTGGTGAGATTAACATCAGGCGTTTAATTATTTAAAACTTAGGTGGGCTGCATATGTTGGCGTTGCAGTAAAATGCTCTTCTGTCTGCATGAGGTGATTTCATTGTTGATTTCCATTTCCCTGTTCATGATTTTTAGCCTATTTTCATTTATGCAAAAAAAAAAAAAAAAGGCTTATGAGATCACCTTTCGTTTGTTTGTTTTGTAACGTTAATTAGTGCCCCTTGTTGGTAGCGACAAATGTAATGGTTTTCACTTTGCTCCACGTTGAGCGTACAAGTGTAGCAGTCTTGCTCCCCCTAACTGTTGGGTGATAAATGTAACTGTTTTCCTTTGCCTAAGCTATGTTGTTTTAATGGGCGCCAAGACCTCAACGCAATGTTGAAATCTAAATTTGTATTTAACAACGTCTAGCTCTGGTAGAACACCTTCAAGAATCTATTCACTCAGATCATGGTATGATTTGATCATTAACCCAACAAACAATTGTATCAGGAGAAGGAATGGTCTATATCTAATGCTACCTACTGAAAGCAAAGATTGCATTGTAAAAGAAATGAATTTATTATATAAAACAAGTATAGCAAAATTAATAATAATAATAATAAGTTTAAAATTTAAATTGGAGCGTTGCGATTTTAATATTAAGTTACCGATAGAAAATTACGTGAAAACGGAGTCTGATAAATTATTGATTTTACTCTTATTCCCAAGCTATGAAGTTACTGAAATATGAAATATAAAACAAAGAGAAACGAGAGATTGCGTATTTCTGTGTCATTCGCGCTTACCACTGGAAATGGCCGAAGCCTTTCCCTCGTACTGGATGATGCTGTGAGCTTCCCACAGTCTCCTGGATGTCGTCATCTTCGTCGATGTTTGATGATATACTGGTAGATTTGAAGATTTATGGTCCGAACCTCGGAACCAACACGTACAACCACACTGGTTAAGTTTTACAAAAGTTAGTCCTCCACTCCACGGAACATCGGAGCGACTCCCGCGTGCAACCGTACTCGTTAAGTTCTGCACAGATTGTCCCCTACTCCACGGCGCGCCGAACGATATATGCCCCTGTCGGCTCCCCACCTCGGTACCGACTTCCAGCTTACGTGGTCTCCACTGATTGGCTCTGCCACCCCGCTACTTCCCCTTCTCTGGCTCATTACACACGGCGCGCGGATGATGAAGTCGATTTCCGTTCCAACTATCCGCCTTTTCTTGACGCTTCAACCCAAGCTTGCGTAATACTTCTTGACAAGAATCAGCCCGTATCTGAATTTCCAGTGAGTCATGTCTCTCATAATATCCTAACTGACGAAACTCCGTAAAATTCCGTAATCACATAATTTTCTATGATATTGTCGTTCGTAATAATTTGCTTGATAGCGTTTTCTAAGACATAGAAAACCTATCTGTATGCTTATAATTTTTATAAAATGCTCCGAAAATACCTTAATAATAATTATAATAAATTAATAATAATAATAAATTAACATGAAAAATTCTCTTGGCTGAACAATTTGCCGCGTAAATAAATATAGACTGGCTTCCTACTGACTTATGCCAGTGGCATAAAAACCCCTCGAAAAACACGTTACATATTCGCCTCGGATCATCGGATGATTTACCTTGACGACGGTCCATTATCCGATTATCCCAGACACGTTAATAAACCCCATCCAAAATACATATTACATAAATGAAATCACCCTAAATTACAGATAAGTTATATACACTCATAATTTTTCTTCACGCACTTTGCGTCAAAGTTTGTTGTCACTATGGATTGCACTTTGCAACCAGTCCAATGTTTTTCATATAGAATAGTTTTCCACGGATATTTCCGCCTCTCAAATTTCTCTATGTTGGAGAAATAGACATAATTAATGTGTGAGCACTATGTATTTATGATGTCATATCACACGCATTGAAGGTGTTCTGATATATTTATATCACCATAGAACTTCCTAATTTCACTGGAGGTCCCTTCCTTATGGTGAAATTTAATCTCACTTATCACTGAGCACACGATCACACTATTGTGGCAGCGCCTTGTGACCATAATACTTGATCTCTCTTTATAAAAGATGAAATTAATATTGACTTCTGAAAGAAAAAAAAAACAGTAAATGCGCATTACATATAACACCAAATATTTCTGTGCCGTAATCGCCCTGTCTTGTTAAGTTCCTGTAGACCATATTCTACTTAATACTAGTTCTCAACACAGACCAGTTCTCCTCACACAAATGAAACCATTGTACAAATTACCTTAAATTACTCACTTACAAATCTTACATGGCGAGGCCGTAAACAGAAATCACGTGTGCCGTTATGTATGAGTTTCATGAAGGACTGTCTCGCCTTCTGATGGCCCATCTTTTGTCCCGTGGACGCCTTAAGCAAAAATACCTTGTCCAAGCGCTCACCCATCTCTTGGGGACAAATGGGAATTCACCAGCGCTACCAAATTCTGGTCTTGGTGTATCGAGACATTTTAGTGCTCAAGAGCATCCGACAATCCCGTCATATTTCCCTGTACCTTAAAAACTCTCATTTACTTACATACTACCCCCCTGTGTGACTTCTGATACGCCTGCCTGGAAGACCATCTCCTCCCACGCACCAAATACCACACTTACTCATTTGATAGGCTGGCTCGCCAGCTAAACATCCTCACTTTATGACACATCCTTAATGTCATTACGTTGCTCCACTAACATATTTCTCAGTGTCTGCAACGATGCCCTGTTGCTACTGTCCACACATGCACATATTAAAATACCGTCCTCTGCTTTAACCACAGGATAATCCCTACATAAATTAGTGTCCCTCGATAGCATGTCTGCAAGAATGTTATCTTTACCTATAATATATTTTACTGTGAATTCGTATTCCTGCAGAGCAAGAATCCACCTACTAACTCTGTTAGAACTGAGTTTACAAGTTCTCATATACAGTAATGCATAGTGATCTGTGTGGATCTCAAATTTCCCCCCTACTAAATATATTCTAAATTTCCCTAAACTGAAAACAATTCCTAAAAGCTCTAACTCAGTAATCGTGTATCTTTTCTCTGCTGCTGTCAGTCCTCGCGAGATACAATGCACAGATTACCCGCATTATCTTTCTGACATAATACTCCAGCAATGCCTATATGTGAAGCATCTGTCATAACCACATATTCCTTATCTTTTAACGGATATTTCAGCACTACAGCTTTCTCAAAACCTTCCTTCAGCGCTCTAAAAGCCTGATCATGCTTGGACTCCCATCTCCACCGAGTCCCACTTTTAAGCAATTCCCTGAATGGTTCTACCAACCCTGAGTATTTAAGAACGAACCTCCTGAAAAAGTTGCAAATTCCCAGGTAAGTTTTTAACTGTTTAGCATTCTGTGGCACCTCTGCGTTAAGTATCTTATTAACCCTACTTTCTTCTGGTGTTACACCTCTACTCGACACTCTATGACCTTAAAATGTCACTTCTGACTGACAGAATGACGACTTAGACAGCTTCAAAGTGAACCCTGCCTGATCTAACTTCTGAAAAACTATATCTAAATGACGTAGATGCTCCTCAAAACTGCGTGAACTAATTACCATATCATCTATGTAAATGGTTACAAAATCTCCTGTGTCATCCCCTAATGCGATGTTTAAAGCCCTAATTAAAGCTGCTGAACTACTCTTTAACCCATAAGGTGTTCTACAAAATTGATAAAGGTTATATTTATGACTAAAAGCTGTAAATGGTCTATCTTCGTACATAAGTGGCACTTGCCAAAAACTAGAACTCAAATCTACACAAGTGAAATACTTCTTCCCCTCAAATGTTTGCATTAATTCCTCTATTGACATAGATTTCAGCTGATCTGAACTAATTCTACTGTTAACTAAACGAGCGTCTAAACAAATATGAACTGTGCCGTCGGTCTTGGGTACCGTGATCAAAGAATTAACATACGGACTGTTAGAGTGCTCAATAATCCCATCTTGAAGCATCTGGTTAATTTGTGCCTCAACTGCACTCTGATAAGCGAAAGGTACAGGAAATCTATGTCCTGTGAATACTGACCTATCAATAACGTTCAACGAATGTGTATAGCAATTGGCCATACCAATGCGATCCTCAAAAACTCTCCTATTACACAATAACACATCATAGAGCCGAACACACTGTTCATCCTCTATATTTCCCTGAAATGCAGCATCACGTAACGAGTCCTTTAGACTTCCGTTCGTAATCACACTGCCCACTAAACATGGAGAACCCCGCTCTACGGCTGGCGATATCTCATTTAAAGTACAAATCACACCTACAATACTACTCCTCTGAATATGGTCATTGAACGCTACTTCTACTTCAGAATCTCCCCATTTAAATTTCAAACTCCCTACATCATAACATAAGTTACCAGACACTCTACTTAGCCACTCTGAACCCAAGATAACACTGAATACTAAATTTGGAATTACAAGGCAAATCTGCTTCTCTACATGATTATTAATTTTAATGTCCACTAAAACTTGCTTAGAAATTACTTTAGACCTCTTCCCAACAGCTGTGATAACAAAAGTGCTTTTAATTGGCATCTCCTCAAAATTTACTCCAGTTCCTTTCATTTTATCATAAAATGCACTACTTATGCAACTCTTCATACAACCACTATCAATTAAAACATCTGTGTACGCCTCGGACACGTTAAATTTAACTATGGGGCTCTTACTAACCACTTCCTGAATAATACCTTCATCATTTAGTTCATGTAATAATTCATTTCTTACATTTAGGTCATAGGGTTCCTGTATAATTGTATGGACAGGGCATGTTACCGACTGAGATTCTGACCTTACTTCGCAGCCTGGTTCGCGTTTAAAGAACCGCTACAGCTGGCCGTAGTACTACTAACTACTGAACTGGTCTGGTTGTTCTGGGCTGTGTTGTCATTGTTTGGCTGTATATTACTACCACTAGGCTGTCCTCTTCCTTGACCCCTATTCTGGTTGTAATTATTGTCATTATAATTTCTCCCTTGATTTCCCCTGAAATCATTGTTTCTCCCTTGATTTCCTTTGTAATCATTGTTCCTCCCTTGATTTCCCCTGAAATCATTGTTCCTCCCATGATACTGATTACCATAGCCATTTCCTCTGTTCTGATTTAGCTGATTATTATTATTTCTATTTTGAGCGTTGGCCCCTTCGCCACCGTTCCCTTGAGCTTCTTGATGCCTGGCTTCATTAGGTCTATTATTATTATTACCCTGGTTCCTATTGAAATTGTCCTCATAACCCCCTCTCCCTAGTGCATCAAATGTGCTTAACAAATTTTCTACTTGTGATATAGTCTTTACATTCTGGATACAAGCAGCCTCCTTGATCCTATAGGGAAAGTGCCTAAATAGCAACCTCACCACATCACTTTCCTCCTTCAAGCCATCAAGATATTTACACACTAATACCTGCCCTAAAAAGTATTCGGTCATGGTGAAGCTTCCTTTAGGGTTATATTTACCACACACTACTCCCTCACGATGCTGCGACTGAATAACCTCATTCCAGAACTTTTCACAGAATTTCATTTTAAAATCATTAATATCAGTAAACTTGTCTCTGTAGACAGCAAACCAATTCCTCGTTTCCCCCACAAACACTTGTTCTAAAATTTCAACTACCTGGCACCACTCAATACTACCATTTTCCAACCTCTCCCCGAATTTATTTTCTATAGTGTTCATGAACTCCATTGGGCACCCCTGTCGATTGCTGAACTTACCCAGTTCTACCTCCCTGTGTGTGCTATTCACAAAAACTGGCCTATTCTGACTATTTTCTTGCCTGATCCTAGCTTTTAATTTTAACTCTAATTCTGCGATTTTCTCCTCAGCCTTCCTCTCAATACTGTTTACTGTTAATTTAATGTTTCCTTCTGATTCTTCTACTTTATCATATAGCTTTGCTTGTTTCTCCTCAATCTTGCTAATGCTCTCTCTATTACTCTCTCTTAAATCATTTACTTCTGCAACTATTTGTGAGTGGACTTTCTCAATTCTACCCCCCAGCTGTTCCTTAACCTCTTTAGTAGCTACCTGAATTTTGTCAATTTCTCCCCCCAATTGCTTTTTGACCTGCTGTGTTTCCAGTTGCACTAGTTCTTTTAAATTTTCAGCCTGTGTACTGATTCTAATTTCTAACTCCTCCTGTACTTTTCCTAATTTCTTGTCTACATCTGCAATGATCTCTTTAACCTTCTCTTCCATTACTCCTCTGATTTCTCCTCTAATCTGCTCCATTTTCACACTAATTTCCTTGTTGTTCTTATCTAATTTTGCATTATTCTGTTCTAATTTTTTATTTAAAGCTTCTGTACTTTCTTTATTTTCCCTACTGTTTTGTTCTAATCTGGCGTTTAAGGCATCTGTACTTTCTTTATTTTCCCTACTGTTTTGTTCTAATCTTGCATTATTCTGTTCTAATTTTTTATTTAAAGCTTCTGTACTTTCTTTATTTTCCCTACTGTTTTGTTCTAATTTAGCATTTAAGGCATCACTACTAACTTTGTTCTGATACATAAACTCGAGAAGTAAAGTTTTTAATTCTGGTTGGCCGCCTACACTCCCTGTTTTAGTATCGGGATTTACCTCCGCTACCCCGGTACTACCATCACTCGACATACTGCTCGTATCATCACTCTCCCGTTGATGACCACTACATAACCTCATCTGTCTTTCTTTCTCATCCCCCATAATGATATACACTGATACAGACAAATAACCCCCAAAATACAGGCACAGAAATATATACCCTTCTCCTTCCACAAATGTTATTAGGTTTTCAGCCCCAAGTTGTCGGCGCCAATTGTAACGTTAATTAGTGCCCCTTGTTGGTAGCGACAAATGTAATGGTTTTCACTTTGCTCCACGTTGAGCGTACAAGTGTAGCAGTCTTGCTGCCCCTAACTGTTGGGTGATAAATGTAACTGTTTTCCTTTGCCTAAGCTATGTTGTTTTAATGGGCGCCAAGACCTCAACGCAATGTTGAAATCTAAATTTGTATTTAACAACGTCTAGCTCTGGTAGAACACCTTCAAGAATCTATTCACTCAGATCATGGTATGATTTGATCATTAACCCAACAAACAATTGTATCAGGAGAAGGAATGGTCTATATCTAATGCTACCTACTGAAAGCAAAGATTGCATTGTAAAAGAAATGAATTTATTATATAAAACAAGTATAGCAAAATTAATAATAATAATAATAAGTTTAAAATTTAAATTGGAGCGTTGCGATTTTAATATTAAGTTACCGATAGAAAATCACGTGAAAAAGGAGTCTGATAAATTATTGATTTTACTCTTATTCCCAAGCTATGAAGTTACTGAAATATGAAATATAAAACAAAGAGAAACGAGAGATTGCGTATTTCTGCGTCATTCGCGCTTACCACTGGAAATGGCCGAAGCCTTTCCCTCATACTGGATGATGCTGTGAGCTTCCCACAGTCTCCTGGATGTCGTCATCTTCGTCGATGTTTGATGATATACTGGTAGATTTGAAGATTTATGGTCCGAACCTCGGAACCAACACGTACAACCACACTGGTTAAGTTTTACAAAAGTTAGTCCTCCACTCCACGGAACATCGGAGCGACTCCCGCGTGCAACCGTACTCGTTAAGTTCTGCACAGATTGTCCCCTACTCCACGGCGCGCCGAACGATATATGCCCCTGTCGGCTCCCCACCTCGGTACCGACTTCCAGCTTACGTGGTCTCCACTGATTGGCTCTGCCACACCGCTACTTCCCCTTCTCTGGCTCATTACACACGGCGCGCGGATGATGAAGTCGATTTCCGTTCCAACTATCCGCCTTTTCTTGACGCTGCAACCCAAGCTTGCGTAATACTTCTTGACAAGAATCAGCCCGTATCTGAATTTCCAGTGAGTCATGTCTCTCATAATATCCTAACTGACGAAACTCCGTAAAATTCCGTAATCACATAATTTTGTATGATATTGTCGTTCGTAATAATTTGCTTGATAGCGTTTTCTAAGACATAGAAAAACCTATCTGTATGCTTATAATTTTTATAAAATGCTCCGAAAATACCTTAATAATAATTATAATAAATTAATAATAATAATAAATTAACATGAAAAATTCTCTTGGCTGAACAATTTGCCCCATAAATATAGACTGGCTTCCTACTGACTTATACCCCTCGAAAAACACGTTACAGTTTGTGTGTGTGCGTATATCTGTGTGCCCCCCCCCAATAAAAACTAAACTGCCGGAGCGATTTCAATGAAACTTGGTAAGGGCATATTACTATTTTGTCCGACCCCAATACTATGCCCTTCAAATTTGTCTCACCATTCCAACATGGTGGTTGTGCAAAATATTTCACCAGCATTCTATATCTCCAAAACTACTACTGATATCACCCTGAAATTTTTTACGGTGATAAAGGGCATTATTACAAGTTCACCTATGTGACTTTCAGAAACCTCTTAAGTACAAAACGAACATGGCAGCCAAGCGAAGTTGAAACATTTGAATAGACGTTTCTCACGATTTAACCATTCGAGCGCAGTGAAACTTGGTACGGTTAATGTTTATACAAATTTTAATCCACTGACATCTAATTTATTTCAGTTGTTTTCATAACTTCAAGATGGCGGCTGTGCAAAATTTTAAAATCTTGTTTTTCTTATTTCTTGTGTCGTAATCATGCGATTGAAGTTTGAATAATAAACCTACTTAAAAATCTTCATCTAATAGTACATAACTCTATGGCCTACATATATAAAAGTCCAATTTGGCGACCACCCAAAATATTTAGACGGTTCTCAATATTTACGAATCTATTACAGCAATCAAACTTAAATTTTGTATGTTGATAGAGGCAATCAACATAAAGAGGATATATGAAAATAGGCTGTTTAGTTCTTCTCGGAACTACTTGTTTCTACCTAATTCGTCGAGTCATGGTAGCTGAGCTGACTGCTGAGTTTCATGTGAAGGTTATAGTTTTCAGGCATTATGGTCTAGTTCCTTGTTCTGCTTATCTGACTGTGCAGTAATGCTATTGTAAATTTGCTGTGCTAGAATGTCATGAATTGTCCTCTTGATGTGGAGAAATTTTGGGATGATTCACCGGTTGCAGCACCAAAGAAGGAAGGTACAATAGAGTAGACTTCTTCTTCCGTAGTTTCTCAAATTGTCGGATAGAAAAGTTTCCTCTCCATAGAGATAAGGTGACTAACTGTTCGGCATTTGCTGGACATGTCCCCTTTTCCTTTGTTACTTGTCCTCTGTCTGGCAGGCATTTTTTATTTTCTATTAAATGTCCAGCTTTTTGTATATTGTGTTGTAATAAATATGAAATCGAAGCTTACCACCTCAGGTTAGTGGGGCGATATACTCGCTAAAAGAATCACACAAAGACAGTACACAGACTTCACTAATATACACATTTATTAATAACTAATACTAGACACATAACACGATGACAGTTCAAATGCAAAAACCCTGAAGAAAGGTTGAAATCACAAACATATAATGATAATAATTCTTCTCCAATTACAAATTCTTCTTTTCTAGTTGTTTTCTGGCAATCAAAACTATCAATACCCGTTTGTCAACATATAAGCAAGCTTCCATTACCTGGATCTCTTGTACAGTATCCGCAACAACTTTCATCAATTCTTAGTATTCTTCTGCTTCATTTCTTTTTTTTCTTATTAAGTTTTCATAAAGTCTCTTTCTACATCAGCATATATCCAGACATAACATCTATTTATTCCAAATCATCACATTGCAATAACTAAGAACATCATCTCCATATCATTAAAACATCACATCACCATCCCAAAACATCAGATTTTCCTTTGTCAGAACATAACATAATATTCTCCATATATCAAAGAGTAGACACACTATTTTTCTTTTCCAACAAAGATAACCTCTGAATTCTTCTTCCATCATCTACTTCCAAACATCACATCGCCATAGTAACATCTGACCTAAGTCAAAGCCACCTGTCACCCACCTCTAGGTCACCACAGAGCATCTAGCTACCACAAAACACTAGACTCTCCATGGCACCCCATCAATAGATGGCCATAGTTGGGTAACCTAAAAACTAAAAATAATACCAACAGAAACCCAAAAGTGAGCTCTGTTACCAACATTCGGTTACAGAGTTCTTATAAACCGCACTCGTTCCAGGTTCCGTATTGACCATGTTATACTTCTTGTAACAGCGTTCTTAGTTATTCAGTTTCCTATTGTTTTCCGTGTTGCAAAACTTTTTTTTGTTGTACTTCCTCTATTTCAGTCCATATTCTGGATACCCCTGTCAGAATACGTCATTTACTCACTTGATTAATCGATGCGCATGCACTCTTAATTTGTCAGTAATGAAATCTTGTAATGCAATTGCAAGTTGCACCAGTTCAATCATGTTCTCCCGCTGTCCTCTGGCTTTTACCGAAGTAAGTTTGCAGTGTTGCCAATACGGTGGCTTTCCCACTCATTCTAGTTATTTTTATTCTTTGTCAGTGGCTAAATTTCAACAAACAATGGGCAGTGGGAAATCTAGTTTTTTCTCATTTATGTCGATAGAATTTTGGTTTTTCTTTTTTAAATGAGGAATGATTGTACTGTATAATAAAATAATGCCTTAGTGTTAACAATAATCTAATTTCTACATTAAAAATTAATAAAGCTCGGTCGTGGTCGAGGAACTCTCGGCAGGGAATCACCAATCAAATAACGGTGGCTGCGGTATTACGTAGTTCTGTTTCTGTGCTAGTGGATTTGGAGCTTCTGATCGAGTGGAGTATTTGTGGTTTATTTATGAAATTTGAATGATATCAGTATAATCATAAGTGGCAACACAAAAAAAAAAAAAAAAGGAAATGTAATTTCTCTGAGAAGCTGAAACAGAAGTACTCATGTTTTAGGGAGGGATGTAACAAAAATGAAGCGAAATGTTATATTTGTGACTGTTGGAAACAAAGAAGCTGGTGATCTTGAGAGACATATCGCTAGTGAAAAGCATAGGATAACAATTAAAAGCAGTAATATTAATTCATTTTTTCCGATTAAACATTCCCCACTAGACAGCAGGGGAGTATATACAATTTTTTTTTGGGGGAGGGGCTGGCTATCCTGGAAAATTGTGAGTATTCTCAGGGGATTGTCACAGCAAAATACCCAGAAATATCAACCAATATCTTTGAGCATATAACTTTGTGTAATTATTTTAGAAAAGATTTGAAGTTTATATAGCCTATAATTACTCATAGTTCCTCCCCTTAAAACAACAATAACTAACTAACTAATTACTGGCAATACAAAAAAAGTAAAAATTGTAAAATACAACACAACACACAAATAAAATTTTATACTTAATTAATTTTCTATTATGATCTATGGAGTATGAATGGCAAATATCTAAATATTTGTCAATTTACTAAGTAGAAAGGTAAACAGTTTTCTTTTTCCAAGTTGATAATTTATTTCTCAAAAGTACCATACTGTGGAATTCACAGTTTTGCCTCACAAGGCTGAGTGTACCCCATTCCAGCTCTCAGACTAGAATTAAAATTTCTTGGCAGAGCCGGGAATCGAATTCGGACTTCCGGGGTGGCAGCCAAGAATGCTAGCCACTACACCACGAGTTAGTCTAATTTCAATATTAATATTGTTTATAACTTAGCCAATAAGTTAAGATTAGGGTACAACCAAATTTACAATTATTATTTTATGCTCTTACCAAAGCAACACTTTCTTAATTTTTATTGTCTTTTTTCAGGGGGGGGGGGGCTGGAGCCCCCTCAGCACCCCTGTTATACACGCCCTTGCTAGACAGGAAAGTTTGGACACCAGAGGCAACATTGGCATATCACACTGTTTCTCACCATCAGTCGTATAGATCTATGGACTATACATCAAAGTTGGATCAAGTGCTGTTTTCAGATTCTGTGATTGCAAACAAAATATCATGCACTAGAACCAAGACTGAAGCTATCGTAAATAATGTAATCGCCCCTCATTCCATTGACCACTAAAACATTAATAGTATTTATTTGTTCCGAGTGGGTACTGATACTAGTAACCATGGGGCTTTGAAATGTTTTCCTATTTCGGCTATAAAGAAAAAGGTACCGGTATTCAAACTGAAGTTTTAGAACTGCAAACATGTCCAAAATCTAACTTCAGAGACAATATCCAATTGTTTCCGAGACTTTAAAGAAACATAATATTTCTACTAAATGCATTGCTTTTAGTGTAGATGATGCAAATGTAAATTTTGGAAGGGTTAATCGTAGAGAGAGCAGAAACGTTTTTTCAGCATTTAAAAGCAATTTAAATGAATATATAATTAGGGTTGGATGTCCAGCACATGTACTGCATAATTGTTTGCCAAAAGTCCTGCCAGTTGATGTAGAGAGTATACTTTTAAAAGTCTTGAATTATTTTCATATATCTATACAATTTGCACAGAAGAACTCTAAGATTTCTGTGAGTTTGTTGAAATAAATTATATGAAAAGCTTTTGTGTCACTGCAAAATAAGGTGGTTAAGTTTGTTTCCTGCAGTAGAAAGAGTGCTAAAACTGTTTTCAGCCTTCAAACTCTGTTCCTACTATAATCAGGTCCTTTTTTTTGAAAACAAGTTTTCTGAGCTTTACCTGTGGTTTATTAATTCCTCTATGCACATTTTTCATAGTAAAATTTCATCCATTGAAAAAGAAATGATCTCTATAGCAGACGTCTGTGATATATTAGGTTCAACTCTGGCCACACTGAATGATAGGATGAAAAATAAATTTATGCCTCTTAAAGTCAAACAGTCGCTGAAATCTTGCACTGAAAATTTGTAGAACATGTTGGATTTTATCAAATGATGAAAGAATTTAAGTGTTTCCAATGGATGAAGCTTCATAGTATGAAAGATGTTAAGTTTGAAGATACTCTTCCTTGTCTCAAGTATTTGCAATCTAAAGGTGTGGAGATGATGATTCTAAACTTTTTGACTAATTTTGTAATGTTCAGAATTACACCAGGAGTTCCGAAATTAATAAACATACAAGCAGTGATGTGAGTTTTTCAAATGTAGTCCTGACATTGAAACATTTATTGAGCTGCTAAAAATTTGTCACTTTGATTTCACTATTCCACGTTTCAATGCAACTGTTGAAAGAGTGTTTTCCTTGATTCATCATCATCATTGGCTTTAAGTCGAATCCGAGTATAAATCTTCTTTCTTCAGTCCAGTTTGTGGATGTGTTTACGGTGACTAATGAGTCCAATCCTGGCATAGAACAAGCGTCCACACAAGTCACATAGTATTGCTGGAGGAGGACGTGGTTGGGCTGCTCGAAGTTTCCTAGCTTGACGCTTGGCCTCTTCATGTGTGCGTCGATCCCTTTCAAACGTTTTTACAGTATCCGAGATGGTACGGCGCCAAGTTGAGCGGTCTTCAGCCAGCATGTCCCAGGTTTGTGAATTAAGACCTGTCAATTTCAGGGTCTGCTTAAATTGGTCCTTGTAGCGCCTCTTAGGACCACCATGAGGTCTGGTGCCATAGCATAACTCACCATATAGCATTTGACGAGGTAATCTCACATCATCCATCCGATGGACATGACCAATCCATCTAAATTGGTGACCTATTATGGATGATTCTATGCTGTTAATTTGAGCCTTTTCAAGAACAGCAATATTGGTAATGCGGTCTTCCGATTTAATCCTCAGGATTGATCGAAGTTTTTGTAGGTGGAAGCGCTGAAGCTTCCTAAGATCACGTCGGTAAAGGATCCACGTTTCACAGCCATACAACAATGTAGAAATGACTACTGTTTTGTACACCATAAGATTTGTACTCATGGACAGATCTTTATTCATGAAGAACCGGTGCGCTAATCGTCCATATAATGCATGGGCTGCGCCAATTCTCTTATCCACATCCTGCTCACAGGTCATCATCGGCTTTAACTCGAATCCGAGTATAAATCTTCTTCCTTCAGTCCAGTTTGCGGATGTGTTTACGGTGACTAAAGAGCCCAATCCTGGCATGGAACAAGCGTCCAAACAAGTTGCATAGTATTGCTGGAGGAGGACGTGGTTGGGCTGCTCGAAGTTTCCTAACTTATGTCGAATGAATGTTCTCAAATGAAAAACATGTCGTTATGGTCCGTTGAGCTGAGAATTATTCAACAAAAATTATGTTAAATGGTCCGGCTAAGCTCAAACAATTACAGCGTTTCGCCCCAGTGTACCATTGGGCTCTTCAGTTGGTACAGTACACTTCACCAAGACGCTGTTTTGTTGAATAAGTTTCCTAGCTTGACGCTTGGCCTCTTCATGTGTGCGTCGATCCCTTTCAAACGTCTTTACAGTATCCGAGATGGTACGGCGCCAAGTTGAGCGGTCTTCAGCCAGCATGTCCAAGGTTTGTGAATCAAGACCTGTCAATTTCAGAGTCTGCTTAATTGGTCCTTGTAGCACCTCTTAGGACCACCATGAGGTCTGGTGCCATAGCATAACTCACCATATAGCATTTGACGAGGTAATCTCACATCATCCATCCGATGGACATGACCAATCCATCTAAATTGGTGACCTATTATGGATGATTCTATGCTGTTGATTTGAGCCTTTTCCAGAACAGCAATATTGGTAATGCGGTCTTCCCATTTAATCCTCAGGATTGATCGAAGTTTTTGTAGGTGGAAACGCTCAAGCTTCCTAAGATCACGTCGGTAAAAGTCCTCGTTTCACAGCCATACAACAATTTAGAAATGACTACTGCTTTGTACACCATAAGCTTTGTACTCATGGACAGATCTTTATTCATGAAGACCCGGTGCGCTAATCGTCCATATGCTGCATGGGCTGCACCAATTCTCTTATCCACATCCTGCTCACAGGTACAGCTCACAGAAATGGTACTGCCCAGGTACGAGAAGTGGTCTACCTGCTCTAATGGCAAATTTAAGATGGAGATATAGAACTGAAGAAGAGGTGTGCCTGGTGAAGGTTGTGCCAAGACTTTAGTCTTATTGACATTTATGGTAAGACCAAAGCGATCACATGCACTTTTGTAACAATTAACTGACTCTTGCAGCTCTTCTGGTGTGAGAGTTGGCGACGCAGCATCATCTGCATACAACATGTTAGTAACCTTGGTAACCTGAGTTTTCCTCAAGGAGCGGAGACGAGTTAGGTTGAAAAGCTCTCCATCAAAACGATACTTGACCTCCACACCTGGGTTGTTTGTGGGTGTTGGGGCTGATAACCTCGATGTTAGGCCCCTTAAAACAGCAATTATCATCATCATCATCATGTTTGTGGGTGAATCATTAAGCATTGCAGCCAAGTACAGCGTGAAAAGCGTTGGAGCCAGTACACATCCTTGTTTCAGTCCATGGGTATTAGGAAATTCATCGGACATCTTATTCTGATGGCAAACCTGACCTGTCATGCCATCATGGAGAGCCTTGATTAGATCTACAAAACGCTGAGGGCAACCAAACCGCTTCAGCACCGCCCACATGGCTGGTCTTGGAACCAAATCAAATGCCTTTTCCAAGTCATAAAAGACTAAGAAGAGAGGATTCTGCTGTTCTCTACATTTTTCTTGTAGCTGTCTCACACAGAAAATAAAGTCAATTGTGCTTCTGGAAGCTCTAAATCCGCATTGTGACTCTGGGAGGATCTTCTCAGAGATAACCTTGAGGCGGTTAAGTAGAATTCTTGCAAGAATCTTCCCCACAATTGATAGCAGTGATATACCACGGTAGTTGCCACAAACACTGCGATCACAGTTTTTAAAGATAGTGACGATAGTGGCATTCTTTAGGTCTCCAGGTACCTTTCTTGATTCCCATATTCTGAGGATAAGGGTGAAAATCCTTGTTTTGAGGGAATGACCTCCGGCTTGAATTAGTTCCAGAGGGATGTTATCTGGGCCAGGTGCTTTTCTGGGTTTCAATTGGGTGAGGGCTGCACTGAATTCATGATAAGTAGGAGGTACTGCCAACCACAGTTGTTCAGGTTGTTGCGGCACATCACAAAGAAAGTCTTCAGCAGCTGCTGATGGACGATTTAGGAGATTGGAGAAGTGCTCCTCCCAGCGTTCCAAGATTTCTTGACTATCAGTAAAGGTAGTAGAATTATCAGCGCTTTTCAGTGTACCTGATGATGAGCGAGATGGTCCATATATTTCCTTGAGTACTGCATAGAAGTTCCTCAAGTCTCGAGCATCCGATAGTCTCTGCAGTTCCTGAGCCTTCTGTTGCCAGCAAGTATTTTTAATCTGCCTTATCTGCGTCTGGCATTTACCTTTGTGTTCCAGTAGTTTATCTCTCTTTGTGTTGGAAGTTGGGTCTTGAAGATGGGCAAGATAGGCATTCCTTTTGGCATTGATGAGAGACAGAATTCCCTCATTGTTGTCATCAAACCAGTCTTGTCTTTTCCGCACTATAAAACCAATGGTTTCCTCAGCTGACTGTGTGATAATCTTCTGTAGCGTGGCCCATTCTTGCTGAATGTCATTTGTTACTGGGTTTTCTGATAACTGGGTGATGATCCTGTTTCCAAAATGTTTATACATGGATTCATCCTGAAGTTTGGATGTATTAAACTTCTTTCTTGGCAAATTTTTGATGTTCCTAGGTGGTTTAGGTCTGATGGATATCCTGAGCTTACATATAAGAAGTTTATGATCTGTCCAACAATCGTCTATATTCCTTGCTGTTCTGGTAATAAGAGTGTCCTTATCACATTGCCGGGTAATGATATAATCATGAATGTGCCAATGTTTGGAACGAGGATGCATCCACGTGGTTTTGAAGCGGTTAGGTAGCCGGACTGCGTATTGGTAATGAAAAGTTCATGTTCTGCACAAAGACCAAGAAGCAACAGTCCATTGGGATTACATTTTCCAAGTCCCTGTTTGCCCATCACATTATTCCATAGCCTGTGATCTTTCCCAACTCTGGCCTACAGCAGCAATTGAAAGAGTAGAAAAAATAGTTCCGAGTTTATCAAATAATACTTTTAAATGGAGAAAGGTAAACTGTAGTGAGGTAAAGAATATTGTAAGAAATATGAGACCTTCCAATAGTAAGGATTGTTATGGGTTCACCAACAACATTTTAAAGGCCATTATTGACAGCATTTTAATTCCTTTGACGCACTGCATAAACGAGTGCCTTAGCGTAGGCTATTTCCCAGCTCAGTTAAAAATTACGAGGGTTGTTCCAGTATATAAAAAAGGGGATAAGACTAAACCTGATAGTTACAGGCCTGTGTCGGTAGTAACCATCCTGTCAAAAGTCTTTGAATATGTTATAGTTGGTCAAATTTATGAATTTTTCATCAACAACAACCTTCTATCACCAACTCAGTTTGGGTTCCTTCCGGGAAAATCTACAATTAGTGCACTGGATGATTTTGTTTGTCACATAATGCACCATTTTGAAGAAGAGAGCTCAGTAGATGCACTCCTGTGTGATCTATCCAAGGCCTTCGATTGTGTGTCACATGATATACTTCTGCAAAAGGTAGCACTGTACGGAATTAAAGGATCAGAGTATGAAGTCTTTAAATCATATCTAACAAACCGAGTACAGTTTGTAGAGAATGGGGATAGGAAATCTCATGCGTTAGAAGTTAGGTATGGTGTACCCCAAGGCTCGGTTCTGGGTCCATTTCTTTTTGCTGGTCGGTAGTCCTCTTCCGGGCCGCCTCTCCGGTTGTCTTCCGGCTGTGTCGTTGCTGGTGGCGCCGCGACTATTGAAGAAACGGCCTAGCGCCTCCATCAATTCGTCGGCCAGGGGCTTGGTCTCGTTGGTTTTTGCTGGTTCGTCGACATCCACTTGACGCACCCGCGCGTGCATTCTAGATGCCTTTTGCCGTCCCCTCTCTCGTTCCTTGTTCCATAACTAAATGGTCCCATAGGCAATTCATCTGTATGTTCTTTGGTTCCCACTTTACTATTGAAGTCCCCCATTAAGACCGCTTTTTGTAGTTGTCTACCGTGTCTTCAATTTCCTCCTTTGTGCTGATTTCTGTAGGAGCATAGATTTGTTAGATATTGTTTTAAGGGGCGGAACTACGAGGTCATAGATTTGTATTGGGCTATTAATAAGGGAGTACTCCCCTCTAGATCTAAGGATAGGAGCGCAATTCTCTTTGAGATTCCCCTAGTCGATAAGTATCGGCATCTTCATCAACAAAACAATAAAAGGTAGGCCTATGTAGTTGGTTCCTCAGTTTAGGGGCTGCGACAACGTGGTCATGTAGCCCATGTACTTTGGGTGTGTGTAAAATCTGTCTGATAACTGGTGTTAATTGTGATGGCTGTATTAGTGTGTGTAATCTGTAATTCAGTTAAGGACTGCAGACGATCAATTTCAAGTAGGTTAGTTCCCACTTTTGCTACCATTAACGATACCTAGCTGTGAACTTGGCTACTATATGCCACCGCAACCAGCATCTGGTGGTGAACGTTGGAACTAATCGAGCTTTAATCAAATCTAACCTACAAATTTAGCTTCACACAATTGTAGTTAGTGGAAGATTCTTTTACATGCCATAAATCTATGACACCGTCTCTACTTCCCCTCCTAATAAAGGCATACTGAGGTATTTTTAACGACTTTGCCGGGTTTGAACGGGCGATCTTGAGCATAGAAGCTACCAACTTCGCCACCGAGGCCGCACAAGCATGAGTAATAGGCCCACTAAACTTGGTATTTAAAAATAAAAATTCAATTATTACGAAAGGTCCTCCATTTGAAAATGTAGCGTTGGACACCCTACGTAGATGCGATTAATGTTCTTTCGCGACCGGCTCACGTGTTTATAAAACGAGCTACGGTACCCCCAATAAAGTTCCGTTATCAGTTGCAGGAAGAATATTTCGGATTTGAACACTGTCAATATTGTTGGTTAGAATTAAACTCAAAGCTTATGTTGGAGAATTTGTGGTTTCTAGAATGCAGATAGTTATTATTTTATTTTTAGCAGAGGCTAATATATTTTCTCCATGGCAAAGTTGCAATGATAATGATGGAGATTAATGCTTTTCAGGAATTTCGTACTTTTATTGCTTTCTAGTTTCATTATAATTCAACATTCAGCTGAACAACAAACGCTTCACTCAGGCAGCGCTAAATGTTTATTTGTCATGTCAGGGGATTCTCCAACTTTTAGACGGAAAATATGCGGAGAATGTTGCGAAATGCAGGATCATGCTGACCGTGGGGTTCAATATAATGCTCGTCAGTGAGAAGAATTCGCTTCTGTATTGCTTGTAACACGTCAATTTAGATGATTAAAATTTAATTATGTTGGCTATTGTAAATTTGACTTGCTCTAAAAGGTTATGAATTAATTTCATCGGCATTCCCTTCGCGAAAGGGAAATTACTAAACTGTACTAAAATGCCACAATATTTTTCTCTTAAAACTTCTGAGTTCTTGTGTGCAAGCTGCTCCCTAAGTACCTACTGTGTTTTCACTGCCATGTGCCATCATTTAAATTTGTAATGGTGGCATTACGCAATGAATAAACACGTGGAAAACTGTGGCGTCATCTCTTCAAAGGATTTGATTACCAATTTCTAATGTTGAATGCCGGAATATTTGAATGACACAGCCATCCAAAATATTAGCTCTTTACTCTAGTAACAATATTTTTCTCAGATTAGCCAAGATAGAAGCTAATTGGCATATTATGGATCATCGGATGAAAAAGATTCCTATTACAAATTTCAGCGGTTTGATTCTTCCGCTCTTTTCGTGTTGATGTTTTCAGATGGCACCACCAGTGAGCCAAATGCTGAGCACTGAAAATGGCGGATGAGCAGGTGAGTTCCGATAGAAAACCATAAACTCTCAAAATTTGAGATAACACTGACTTACTGAGCGATTGATACCATTTATTTCCGGTGCTTCGATATGTAATGAGTACCGTTGGCACGGCTTTGCCATACTTTTGTTACCTTCATTGAAACATGCAGAGGAACGAGAAGACGTCTCTCTTCCGCACTCCGCCGGAACAAATCACCCAAGTCAAAAACGCGAACCAAAACATTGAACTTATCACGATTTCAATGATTGACAAATGATGTTCGTATGTTTATTTACGCTAGTATCTTTTAATGTGTCGGTTTGCTGTACTTTTGTCCATGTTTGTCGGTGTCCTTCAGTTAAAAACGGTTATATTTATAAGAACGTAATAGAATAACTTCAACGCCAAATGGCGCGTGACCAGTGGTTATGTAGCAGTGCTATGAGTTTTGAATCATAACAAAGTCCTTTTAGCAGTGTTTTTTGTGTAAAATGTGAAGCATACATTTGCATTACGAGCAATACTGTTGAAAAATGGTATGTTTAAAGCATGCATTATCTAAAATGGCAGGTGTTGAAATGTTTGTTTTCCCTTAATAATTAACCTTTCTTTTTTAGGAGGTGCGGCAATTGGAGTTGCTATGTAAACAGTTGTATGAATCTCAAGATTCAGCTTCTCGTGCCGAGGCAGAAAAAGCCTTAGTGGGGTTTCAAAATGCTCCAGATACCTTGTCAAAATGTCAACTCCTCTTAGATCGGGGTGATTCTTGTTATGCTCAACTCCTGGCTGCAAGCACTTTGACTAAGCTAGTCTCTCGTAGTGCTCAGGGTTTGAGTTTGCAACAGAGAGTAGATATACGTAAGTAAAAGTGCTCATCTTATTTTATGTATAGCATTAAGTCTAAAAGTATTCTTCCATTTGGGTTTGAGTAATGTTTTGGTTAGCCTACCAAAGGTAGTAATATTTATAATAATAATGTTTAATACGGCGAATGGCCAAAGGAATTAAAAAGAATAGATGCATTATTCCTTACTTAATTCAATCAAGGACATATTTCTTTCCTGGCAATGAAAGATGGATCTATTACATCGCTGTTCACACCACAAGCACACACAGTTTGAATCGGTACATGATAAGTCTTACGTTGGCAGCACTTGTGATGAAACCAGTGAATAGCAAAACGGGTCACTGAATGTCTCAATTCATAACTGCTATCTGTCCACTCTGTCGTTCGCAGCATTAGAGTAAAATTCCTCCCATATTTCTTATTTCTTCCTCTTCAGTTCGTCCAAGAGGCTTCCATAGCTCGTTGTGTAAGGCAGATGCATCTGAATCCGTAGATCGTGAATAAAGAAATTTTGGTTGTAGTATATATCGCGAGTCCCGGGGTTTAGTGGGCTTTTGGTGATCTCAATGACGTCACCTATGACTTGGTAAAAATACTTACCTGGTTGGTGAGAAGAAATTCATTGTCTCGATTGTGATTGGCCAGCTCATGTGCGCCAGCTGATATGCGCCGTGCTTGTCAGGCTCCATTTTTGTTTTTAGTGGTTTGCGAGTTTTTGAAACGTTCGGTAGGGGTAGTGTTGTGTTGCTGAAATAAGAAGTAGATTTACTCGTGGTATAATGTGGATGGTATATTTATCGTAATTGTGGTGTTTCTGGTGGTTGGTAGTGTGTAGGCAAGAAGGCAGTGTCGTTGCATGGAAATTAAAAGTGATTAGGATGGCTGTGGGATCGTTTGCTGTCGAATGGGTAAGTGTCGTATTTCTTCATATTCTTATTAGTGTGCTTCTGGTAGTTGAATGTACAACATCTACTGCAATCTTCTCCATTATACTGAACCTCGTGGCTTGTGTTTAAATTTCTCCAATTATACTCAACATCTACTGCAATCTTCTCCATTATACTGAACCTCGTGGCTTGTGTGCGGCAACTAGTGGGGCACTGTTCACACTAAACCATTGGTCTGGGCGGTTAGGCTGTAACCATTGTCAAAACCATTGGATTGGACGCAACGAAGGTTAGAAGTCTGTGGGTAGGTGTGTGCCATCTAGTGGGGCACTGTTTACACTAAACCATTGGTCTGGGCGGTTAGGCTGTAACCATTGTCAAAACCATTGGATTGGACGCAACAAAGGTTAGAAGTCTGTGGGTAGGTGTGCGGCAGCTAGTGGGGCACTGTTGACACTAAACCATTGGTCTGGGCGGTTAGGCTGTAACCATTGTCAAAACCATTGGATTGGACGCAACGAAGGTTAGAAGTCTGTGGGTAGGTGTGCGGCAGCTAGTGGGGCACTGTTCACACTAAACCATTGGTCTGGGCGGTTAGGCTGTAACCATTGTCAAAACCATTGGATTGGACGCAACAAAGGTTAGAAGTCTGTGGGTAGGTGTGCGGCAGCTAGTGGGGCACTGTTCACACTAAACCATTGGTCTGGGCGGTTAGGCTGTAACCATTGTCAAAACCATTGGATTGGACGCAACGAAGGTTAGAAGTCTGTGGGTAGGTGTGCGGCAGCTAGTGGGGCACTGTTTACACTAAACCATTGGTCTGGGCGGTTAGGCTGTAACCATTGTCAAAACCATTGGATTGGACGCAACGAAGGTTAGAAGTCTGTGGGTAGGTGTGCAGCAGCTAGTGGGGCACTGTTTACACTAAACCATTGGTCTGGGCGGTTAGGCTGTAACCATTGTCAAAAACATTGGATTGGACGCAACAAAGGTTAGAAGTCTGTGGGTAGGTGTGCGGCAGCTAGTGGGGCACTGTTTACACTAAACCATTGGTCTGGGCGGTTAGGCTGTAACCATTGTCAAAACCATTGGATTGGACGCAACGAAGGTTAGAAGTCTGTGGGTAGGTGTGCGGCAGCTAGTGGGGCACTGTTCACACTAAACCATTGGTCTGGGCTGTTAGGCTGTAACCATTGTTAAAACCATTGGATTGGACGCAACAAAGGTTAGAAGTCTGTGGGTAGGTGTGCGGCAGCTAGTGGGGCACTGTTCACACTAAACCATTGGTCTGGGCGGTTAGGCTGTAACCATTGTCAAAACCATTGGATTGGACGCAACGAAGGTTAGAAGTCTGTGGGTAGGTGTGCGGCAGCTAGTGGGGCACTGTTTACACTAAACCATTGGTCTGGGCGGTTAGGCTGTAACCATTGTCAAAACCATTGGTTGGACGCAACGAAGGTTAGAAGTCTGTGGGTAGGTACGCGGCAGCTAGTGGGGCACTGTTCACACTAAACCATTGGTCTGGGCGGTTAGGCTGTAACCATTGTCAATACCATTGGATTGGACGCAACGAAGGTTAGAAGTTTGAGGGTAGGTGCAGCATTTGGCTGTGGCCACAGAGGGGCACCAAAAATCAATTCCTCTAGGCAGGTTAGGCTGTAACTATTGACAAAAACAGTGTGTGTGTGTGTGTGTGAAATGTTAAAAATGGACGGAAATGGCAAATTTGTAATTAGTATCGTGATCTTTCCTTTCTTTGCGTAGCGCGATTGCTTGAACATGAGTAGAAATGGCAAATTTGTGATGGGTATCGCGATCTTTATTTTTCACTGCGTAGCGCGATTGCTTGAAAAAGAGCTGAAATGAAGAATTTGTGATGGGTATCGCGATATTTATTCTTCACTGCGTAGCGCGATTGCTTGAAAAAGAGCTGAAATGGCGAATTTGTGATGGGTATCGCAATCTTTACTTTTCACTGCGTAGCGCGATTGCTTGAAAAAGAGCTGAAATGGCGAATTTGTGATGGGTATCGCGATCTTTATTTTTCACTGCGTAGGGCGATTGCTTGAAAAAGAGCTGAAATGGCAAATTTGTGATGGGTATCGCAATCTTTATTTTTCACTGCGTAGCGCGATTGCTTGAAAAAGAGCTGAAATGGCGAATTTGTGATGGGTATCGCGATCTTTATTTTTCACTGCGTAGCGCGATTGCTTGAAAAAGAGCTGAAATGGCAAATTTGTGATGGGTATCGCAATCTTTATTTTTCACTGCGTAGCGCGATTGCTTGAAAAAGAGCTGAAATGGCGAATTTGTGATGGGTATCGCGATCTTTATTTTTCACTGCGTAGCGCGATTGCTTGAAAAAGAGCTGTAATGGCAAATTTTTGATGGGTATCGCGATCTTTATTTTTCACTGCGTAGCGCGATTGCTTGAAAAAGAGCTGAAATGGCGAATTTGTGATGGGTATCGCTAAGCGGAGCTTGACCTTCACTTGATGTCGCAGGGCTGTTATCGTCTGACTTCGGGTCATATGCAACAACACGCTAAATTTTCTCTGTTGTTTTCCATACCGTGTGACAGAAGATTACTTTAATCCGCCAAAGACAGGTTGCCAAATGCAAAAAAATTTTTATAACAAAAATTTGTCAAAAGATGTAGCCGTTGCCGTCCAACCCATCTTCAGCCACACCAACAGAAATGTAAAAACAGTATAAGATATGCAGCAAGTTTCTACAGTACGCCAGTTATAGACGTCAAAATATGAGCCCGGCGTTTCACAGTGTCAAATGACATTTTATGTAGATATAGAACAAGTGCAAAAATAACATGTACCTGAAGTCCGTAAACTATGCATGCCATTTTTAGATTTTAGGACTCTCAGATATTGTCACAGTGTTTTTAACTTTTTATTATATATGTACATTTGTGTTATCGATGTTTTTTGTGCTCTGATGAACTCCATATTATAAGTTTGTGGGCTGAAGAAGGGTCTAGAAGAAATAGGACCCGAAACATGTACCCATGAAATGTTTTAACAAATTATAGTATTGACTAGGCGGAAAATTGTAAGTTTTATTCTTCATGATTACTGTCAATACGGAACCTGAAATGAATAATATTTCTAAAAATTGTTTGAAAATGAGGTGAAATGCCAAATTTTTGATGGGTATCGTGATCTTTTCTTGAGCGGGGGGGCTCAAGTAAAGATCGCGATACCCATCCCGTTTTTCACGTTTGTTGTTGTTCCCCACCCAAAACCCCCTATTCCCCAGGCTTTTCCCGTAAGCTTGCTAGAGGAGTATTTCGTGATGTCATTGATGACGTCACGGACAACGCCATTTTGTTTTAGGGGAATTTGGTGCCGCCGGGACCCGCGATCTATACTAATCCCGAAATTTTCTCTTGTCATTTCATATATTAGACGAGATGGGGCAAACTTTGATACACAGATAATATTTATACTTTTACAATAATTTATTTCAGCGTAATGGCCTTCATATGGTACATATCAGAGTTTACAAGAGTCTGTGCAAGAACTGAAGTGGTTGCGATCATACTGATTACTACACAACATATGGACACACTGTACAGTCAGCACATGGAATCCTTGATGTGCACATAGCTTATGATAGAAACCATTCAACATGGCATTTGTGGAGTAGAAATAATTTAATGAAAGCAGCCAATGGCCAAAATTTACATATCAGTTTGTACAAAGTTGTAAATCAAATCTTCACCACTACTGTTTTTAAATATGATGTTCTCAGTCTGCTGTGCAAAACACCGTTAGGGATTCTGTTAGTTTATGACACTTCATGACGTGATATCTTTCACATTTTTCATTGCACCTCTCACACTCGCAGTCCTCGGCAGGGTTGTGGTAAGTCTTCTTTCGATGTAATCGAAACCATGAACCGCTAACCTGCTGATCATGTGTCGCAACTCATAGTTTGCCCTACTCCAGTCTTTTGACATCATGACGTCAGTCGTAGGCCTATAGAATTCTTCCCATAAGTTCTGCTTCTTCTCCTGCAACTTCCTAAGTAGCTGTTTGTATGCTGGAGTATTTAGGAGGAGCATCTGCAGATGCAGTTCCTCTATCAGGAATAGCTGCCACTGATTTCGTGTAAGAGTCTGGATGGTGTGTACTTTTGACAGGCTCAACACTTTCTTCAGGTTTGTGGCTTTCACCTTCTCAATCTGTTGGAGGTCTCTGATCTCGAGATGTTCCCACGTGTTTGGTAGACCATATGTTGTTATTGGTAGTATTTTCACATTGAATAGCTTCAATACTGCTTCAGGAGACATCTTTCTTGAGTACTTTAGGCCTATGTCATTTATCGCTTTGATTGCTGCATTAGACCATTCTGTAGTATGAAGCGTTAAAACATTGCTTCTCATCTGAAGAGTGATTCCTCGATATATCTAAAACTGTTTACTCTTTTGATTGCCTTCCCATTTAGGTAAAGCACATTCTTGGTTGCTAGCCTACCACCCTTTCTGAATACCATTTAAGTTAGACAGTCTTTTGCTCGTTCAGTTGTAGATCGTTATAGTGTGCCCACGTCACTAGTTGGTTGAAGTCTTCTTGCAGGCATTCCATACATGGGGCACCATGTCATCTGCGTACAAATATATCTTTGATCCATTCTTCAGGACCTTTTTGACGTCTGCTATAGCGACGGAGAAGAGGAGCGGGCTGTGTGGATCACCTTGCAACATTCAAGGGCTATTCCCCTGTATGAATTAGGGTCCCCGGTATCGCCTTTTCCTTTATACAGCATTTTGATAGTTGATCTTCTCCATCCCTCCGGGACTGTTCTCTCTATTAGGCATTAGTTCATTATATCAATCCAAATGTCTTTCATAAAGGGTGCTGCTGTTTTTATGTGTTCTATATATATAGGCTATATATATATGGTCTGGGCCATGTTTAAAGCTTCATTGATTTCTGCTGTTGTGATCAATGGTGGGACAGTATTTCCTATCCTCTCAGCATTGTCCGATCTTGTGTCTTTGGCCTGTAGGATTTGAGGATTTGACGCATCTGCATTTCCCATGTAATTATTGGGATGTATCTGGAGAACTTTGGTGTCTTTGGGTCCAATATTCTATAAGGTTGTCGTTCTGCCTCTGCTATTTTCTTCCAATCTTGTTTTTCCTGGTATTTCTTCTCCCCCCTAATTATACTCTTTTAGTGTGTGCTGGCTTGGCATACGATTCTTTGTTGTGTTCTGTTGGATTCTCTAGTGCTACATGTAGACTCCTCACTCCTCAGAGTGTCAGTTTTCTTGCTTGATAACAATCATTATTGAACCAGGGTTTTGAATTCCTGTAGTAGGGCATCGTAATTCTTGTGGCATCTTGGATGATTCTCTCCAACTTCGTGACGGCGTTGTTGAGATTTCCTTTCTTTATCAGATCTCCTGTATATTCACTGTGTAGATTCCGCGTTATCTTCGGCAATTGCATCTCGTTCAGAATATCTCTCTCTAAAACAAACTGAGTTTCTATTGGAATATGTTTCCTGACAACTACCGGGATGATTTTCTGGTGTGCGGGTGTTATAGATTTCATGTCACATAACACGAGGTATATTGTGCTGCACCCATTGTGGGCTACAAACGTGGTTTGATTCGGTTTATTAATAAGTTTTAGACCTTCTCCTTGTAGGTATGTCAGGACTGTTGATGATTTCCTGTTCGGGGCATCTATTCTGCAATTTAGGTCTCCAGTCAGGATTAGGGGTCGCGAATTCGTTGTCTTAGTCACTCCTATCTCATCAATTATGTCTTCCGCTTTCGTATCTGGTGGGAAGTATAAACAGGTTACTGTGCAGCTGTTAGTTTCTATTGTCAAAGCTTTATCTCAGTTGTGTTTCACTTCATAAGGAGACAATCTCCCTTTCAGTAGTCTTGAAATCCCTCCTCTTGCCAATTTGTTTATGGCGTAGAACCCCTCCAGGGACCAGTCATTTGCCAAGAAGGTTTCTGTTATTACTAGCTCGAAATAGATCCTCTGGAATCAAATCCAATGCATTTCTCAAGCCTTCCATAAGAGTTCCATAAGAGAGTCTTCAGTCCATTATAGCCAGATTCCATATGAGGATTGTCTGTGAAAATTATACCTCTTCACTAGTACACCTTTCGGCCAATTTTCAGGCGCTGATGCAATATCTTTATGGTTTAACAAAATGCCAATCTTGAAGGCTTTCGTCCTTCCCTGTGTATCGATCTGTTCACGTTCAAGTTCATCCTTGAGTCCAATATCCCGTAGATGACTGATTAAATTCCTTGAAAGAAATCTAAAGCAATTTCTGACCCTTTTCTGCATCTTATCCTGAATGACTTCCATTTCCTGTTGTGTACATGGGAACTGCTGTCTGTCTTAAAATTTGCAGTAGCCTAAGCCTATGTCTTTCTGGCTAGCTTGTATGCCAGTCTTGAAAGTGCTGTCGTAGAAATGCAGAGTATTCTCTTCAGAAATCTAGCATTAACATTTTCGATAGTCCTTTGATCTGATAACTTACTGTTAGATGGTCCCATTTAGTTCTAGCCTGTAATTTAGAACTGAGACTACCTTAACATAGAATAGGGTCATGGCTGTGTCAAGGGACAATCTGGTGACTTCCCTGATGTCTTTATGGCTTCCAAGAACCTCTCCCTCACATGACTTCTAAACGAGATACATTAGATTAGTCAAATAGTAGACTAGTTATTGCTTATTTTAGGGTCTGCAACATCGTGGAAAGATTTGAGTATCAAGCCTGGCTTTTACACTTCCTGTGTTTTTTATTTCTTGCTCATTCTACTATAGCACATTGCTGTTGCCAACGTGTGGGATACAAAATACACCACACAGGTCAGACACATGTACCGTAATAATGTAATTATATGAAAAATCATTAATTGGTATAAAAGGTTGATTTGGATTGAGATTATTGATATGTGAGTACTCCCACTAAGGTGTGTGATAAAATCTAGGGGTGTACAAATTGGTGCGGGACACGTTACCTAGGCTAGTAAATATTAGGGAATATGGTAAAATTGCAGAATACCTACTTCTGCGGGAAAAAAAATCTTAAACTACCGAATTAGCAACACTCCATTTGTCTGTTCTATTGCGGTCGAGATGGATATGTTTTCTGGGGAAAACTATACATTGCGATCCATCCGCGTATGAAATTCCCCTGAAACAAAATGTCTGCTTCCGTGACGTCATCAACGACGTCACGAAATACTCCTCTAGCAAGCTTACGGGAAAGCCTGGGTAATAGGGGTTTTTGGGTGGGGGAAACACAAAAACCTTCTAAACGACCAATGCATCGAAATCTATAATTGACCTTCATAGCTCAATTAAAGATTCCGATACATATGAAAATTTCGCAAATTCACGTCATATGTTTAAAATGTCCGTATGGAAATATATAATTAGCCTATGTAGGTCAATTACAGATTCCGATACACATCGTAATTATTTTCATTTCGTAATTAAAAAAACCTTGCATCGAAATCTATAATTTACCTTTATAGCTCAATTAACAATTCCAATGCGTAATAAAGTTTCGCAATTTAACGTTATACTTTACAATTTCCGCATCGAAATCTGTAATTGGCCTATATAGGTCAATTACAGATTCCGATACACATCGTAATTTCAGTTGATATTTTTAATTTACTGCATCGAAATCTATAATTGGCCTATGTAGATCAATTACAGATGACGATACACATCGTAATTATTATAATTTCATATTAATAAAACATTGCATTGAAATCTTTAATTGAGCTATATATGTCAATTACAGCTTTCGATACGTCTTATAAATATAAAATAAAATTAATTACGACGCGTAACGTCATCTGTAATTCAACTATATAGGCGAATTACAGATCCCGAAACGGAATTTTAAAAATGTCTTATAAATGTAACCCTAAATTAAAATATTTTCGTATGTACGGCGTATCAAATTGAGGTAGGCCAATAAATAAATTACAGATGACGAAACACAATGCGTTTCGAAGGTTTTTAATGCTAATTTCTGTTATTGAGTTGTCACCACCCAAAATAACCTACAACCAAGGCTTTTCCCATAATCTTGTCAGAGAAGCATTTCGTCAAAGCAGCCAATTTGTTTTTATAAAAAGTTATGCACAAACGATCGCAGTCTGTAATAATCGCCGGTTGGCATCAATACATTAACACATTTCCCACGCATACACAAACCTAACCTAGCTGGTGGCACATTGTAATATTCTTATAAAACATTGTGGTCAATAATGTTATTGACCCCACCACATAGCAAGAAATGGTTTTGTGTAGTTTAGTTTCTTTTTTCCAAAGTTGGCTGCAAATACGCAAACACAAACACAATGCCATTATAAAACATTGTGGTCAATAATGTTGTTTTTGCTGGCCAACCCCCCCCTCCCCCCCCCTCCCGCCCTCCCCCCCAGGTTGGTATTTTTATGTTTTCCAATATTGGCTGCAAATACTTGTACCGGTATCTCAATTAGAAATCACAATCCTTAACATACTGTTTAATAACGACTCACAGACATATAGTTTCATGCAGCCAACTTGTAAACGTTAAAATCAAGACCTATAGGCCGATAGATAGGTCTAATACAAAACACTGTCATATCTCTTTTTCAAGTGTTCATGTAAATGCTAATTTGTCTAAATTTTACCCATCCATTACTATTTTAACAGGTATATTCCCCAACACCGTGCCTGACGTAATATTATCGTTAAGACAAAAGTGCAACTTTTCTAAATGCAACAACCAAAATAAATATATGAACAACGTAAAAAACTCACCGATACATGCCAAAGGCCGTATTATTCCACATGTACAGGAAGAAGCAGTAATTTTTGAGCACGCATTCCCTCACGTAACAGGTAACGACATTTTATTTGAATGCAACCACTTCAGGAATTCAACAATTTTATTACAAATCGCGAACACAATCGCACACACAACGCTGCTAATATCAAAATCTTGTTCTATAGGTTATTCAGGGAATAATAATTGCTCAAATTACGGTTACAAAACTCAATTTGGTGAAAAAAAAATTGACATCCTTCTCGAACAACACCGCGCGCGAAACTGACGTATTAATCAGCTGACTCCCGGCAAACAGTAACGTCACGGTGACGTCACTGAGGTCCCTACAAATTTCCTAGACGCGGCCGTATCGCAATGTACAGTTTAACCGTTTTCTGTTATAACGATGTTGTTGCTTGCTAGTATGTCCGATATGATGTCAACGAGATAATGGTTCTGTACTATCATCAGTTCCAGTTTTTCGATTATCAGACTTCTGTTGAGCATGTCGAAGGCTTTAGCGAAATCTATGAACACGGCGAAAAGTTTTCCTTTTGGTGAGCTCAATGCTGCGTCAATATCATTCTGTAAGCAGCGTACTGCTTGTAGGTTGGATCTACCCCTTCAGAAACCACATTGCTCCTCCGGTATATTCTTGTCAATGAGATCGGTGAGCCTTTTCCTGATGATCGTCGTTTGTATCTTGACGGGGCAACATTCAAGGGCTATTCCCCTGTAGGAGTTAGGGTCCCCGGTATCGCCTTTGCCTTTATACAGCATTTTGGTAATGGTTGGGGGAATATCTGCCGATGATGTAGTAATGAATGTTTACTCCTCTGCTGTCTATAATCCACCCGCCATTCCAATTTTGATCACCACTTATGTTCGGTAGATCAAATTCCAGCTGAGTCCGCCATTATACGCCAGATTTAGGCACAATTAGACTACAGTGTTGACAACCCCACTCATACGGTACTACTTCATATCTGGTATCATAAAACAAAAAAGTGTCAACAAGTTAATATGAAAGTGTGCTAAGTTCCAGTATAAGTTTGACATGGATTGTGTGAGTTGAGAGATAACAATTTCTAATTTCAGGTTCGTTAAAACTCTACTTCAATATGGTAATTTTCATCCAAACCAATGGTTTTTGCCTAGCTCAATAATGAAAGGAACAGTGGTTTTGACAATTGTTGTCGTCAAACCAGTCTTGTTTTTTCCGCACTATAAAACCAATGGTTTCCTCGGCTGACTGTGTGATAATCTTCTGTAGTGTGGCCCATTCTTGCTGAATGTCATTCGTTACTGGGTTTTCTGTTAACTGGGTGACGATCCTGTTTCCAAAATGTTTCTAGATGGATTCATCCTGAAGTTTGGATGTATTAAACTTCTTTCTTGGCAAATTTTTGATGTTCCTAGGTGGTTTAGGTCTGATGGATATCCTGAGCTTACATATAAGAAGTTTATGATCTGTCCAACAATCGTCTATATTCCTTGCGGTTCTGGTAATAAGAGTGTCCTTCTTATCACTTTGCCGGGTAATGATATAATCAAGAATGTGCCAAGGTTTGGAACGAGGATGCAAGATGCATCCACGTGGTTTTGAAGCGGTTAGGTAGCCGGAACTGCGTGTTGGTAATGAAAAGATGTTCTGCACAAAGACCAAGAAGCAACAGTCCATTGGGATTACATTTTCCAAGTCCCTGTTTGCCCATCACATTATTCCATAGCCTGTGATCTTTCCCAATTCTGGCATTGAAATCACCGAGGAGCATGAGTTTATCTGCAGATGGTACCTTGGAGATTATTTTACTTAGCTGATCATAGAATTGAGCCTTTACTTCATCAGAATCTAAGGTAGGATCATGGGCAGAGATGAGTGTCATAAAGGAACCTCCTGAGAGTGGTATGCAGAGTCATGAGCCGTTCGCTGATTGCAATGGGCATAAGTTGGTGATAATTTACCAGTTTGGTCTTCACAGCGAAGCCCACACCATGAATAAGACATTCACCCTCCTCCTTTCCCAATCGAATAAGGCTGTCTTGTAAGAAGGGGTTGTAGCAAGCAATCCTGAACTTCCGTGACAATTCTCTTTCTTTTGTCAGAGAGTCGTACTCTTCGGAAAGCACAATCGGGAAGCGCCTAATTCACGTGCAGTGAGATTACCGTAAATTTTCTCTGACTATCTGATGTTGTTCAAGAAGCGTAAAATCCAACCCATGATGTGCAGTATTTTCCAATTACTGCTGAATCTGAAGGCAATGATGAGAGGTTCCGTTGTAACGACATTAAGTGTTTGCTGATGTGTCTTCCGCTTAGCTACATTGCGGATCTTCACACAGCTCTGGGCTCAGTGGTCTTGAGTCTCACATCACACACAGAATTCAGAATATGGTTTCTTTACTTTCATTTCCGTCCATTTTGACGTGTGATCACAGCACCCTCTGCCTCCTCATTCAGGAACTCCATCAACTTGGTGATGTGACTCTCGGGAATGCTCTCTAGTTTGGAATAAATTATCCAATGGCGGACAATACCGTGAGCGATTGCTTGGAGAATTTTAGGGCATAACATCAATCGGTAATTATCTACATTCTCCCATAAGGCCCGTGAGGCTTGTAAGCGTCTATTGCAAGGAGTATCGTCTGAAATTGGTTGTTAGGCTTTGAATAGTCAAGATGGGCCTGAATGATGCGGTCAGTGTTTCCGTAGCGAGATATTAATATCCGTTTTGTTTCTTCGTAAGCATCAGCCGTTATTGGTATTCCATGAACTAGATTAATCGGCTCACCGTCCAGATGTCCACGGAGAAAGACGTACTTGTCAATGTGAGCGAGAGATTGATTGTTGTCAACAGAAGACTGGAATTGCTCCCAAAAACTTGCCCAATTCTCAGTCTCACCTGTGAATGTTTCTAATTTTACGGCAGGGAGCTTCACTGTGTGTGTGACGGGTGTTGGGACTGGAGATCCTGACGTTGGTTGTATACTCATTCCAGCGACCGATGATGTCAAACTGGAGAGCGAAGTAGATTTCTTCTCAGCGTATGATGCTTTTTGAAACACTCTCTTCGCGATGTCTACATATTCTTCACATTTCTCGACATCGACCTCGTATTCTTCGTCAGTCAAACATTCCTGTATAGTATCGTCCAGGATTGTGAGATGATCTAAAGCATCTTGGAGTCTAATGCGATTATATTAGTACTAATGTACCGAGTTGTACTAATGTACACAGAAATCTCCAGTAGTCAAGTGGAGATATCTCATTCTGCCGAGATAAATCCAAGTTGAAATGAGTATGTGATAACGGTATATGATATTTCGGATCAGTGCGGTTATTTTGTTCTCGAGAGCCTCCGGAGTACGTGGGTTGTTTCTGTATACCTTTTGTTTGAGGTTCCCTCACAAGTAAAAATCGCACTTCACTGAAATTTACGAACATATTTACTGCAAGACTTCTTCTTGAGAAGATAAGTTTCCTCTATGAAAATTCAATGAACTATCCTTGTTCATGGGATACGAGATAGGCTATAGTACTTCACCACAAGTCTTAACTCTCTCAACTAAGGTATCTTGCCAGCTCCATTTGTAATAAATGCTATGACAGCATCCGATGTTTCCTGGTTTCCCCATCCACTGTTACTGCTGTTGTGTAATTGGTAATAATAATATTGTATGGCCTCGGGTGCCGGGTGCAAGCTATGTTATTTGACACCCAGAGGGCAGCTTGCATGTCGAATTTCCTCGTTCCTTGGAACACTATGAAAGTCAAGGAGGTTCGATATCTAAGCTCGTCTGGCTGCGTGGATCAGGGGTAACGTTCTCGCTTGCTGAGCCCAAGGTTGCAGGTTCGAAACCTGGCGCAGTCAGCTGGCATTTGAGGATGCGCAAATGCGAGGGAGCCGTGTCAGTACATTTACTGGCACGTTAAAGATCCCCTTCGGGGCAAAATTCCGGCACCCCGGCGTCTCTAAAAGCCAGGGTAGTTAAAAGGGACGTAAAACCAATAACATTATTATTATTATATCTAAGCTCCTTGACACTAGAGCACTTCCTAGTAGAGAATGGAGAAACTTTGTGTTGACGGAAAATCCCGAGATTAATTTTGCCATTATAAATACTGCCTACTGAATTCAAATGGGTTCTTTAACATGCCAACAACGTATGACATGCAAGTTGTGATTTTTGTCACCTTTCAAAAATCACTTACCACGGCCAGGAGCGAACCTGCAAGCTTGGGGTTGGTAGTCCTACACATTAACCACTCACCCACTCCATTTTCATTGCGTTATTTCTTGACGACTCTTCGTGGACCCCCTGCACAACCGTTGCGGACCACCCAAAGGGAACCTCTGCTCTAGGACATCCTTTCTTATAATCAATCCTACTCCATTTCTTGCCTCCTGTCCTCCACTTTAAAACAGCCTGTATCCTTCCTTAGTTTTCTTTCCCCTTTTCCTTTCCATTTCGTTTCACTGAGACAGAGGATGGTTATATCCTTCTCCATCATGTAGTCCACTAGCTCCTCAGTCTTGTCCGTTAGGGTTAAGATGTTGACTGTCCCTATTCGGATATATTGTGATGCTGGTCGCCCATTTCTCATAGCTCCCTCAGCATCTGAAGAACTGTGCGTCGTCTGCCGGGGACTCCCTAGCATTTTCCGAGGCTGAACCATATTTGCTATAATTTTAGGCTATTATTAAGATGGGGTCGCCACTCCCAAATTCATTTTATGACCTACTGCCAGGTATGAACTAGGCCGCTCCTAACATGGAGAACACAGGCCTTTTGTAGCTGCTCCTCTGGAGTACAGATGCTAAGAGTGTCCATAATATGGACAAATACCTTTTACTCTATTAACCCTAAGCACTGAGTTGCCTCTTCTGCCAACTTCACTGTCCCGAAGGACTCCTTCACCACCGCAGCTGCCTTTGAGGTCTTCACTCATAACCCTGAGCTGGGCCCTCCATATTTATAACCCCTGGAGAGAGGGTGTCCCGGCATTGTAAAGCCCCCAGGAATTGGACTACCTGTTGGTCCGTGGGTTTTATTGGAGGGTATTTAGAAACAACCCTAACAATACAGTTAGGGCTCCCCTATCTGCCACCTGGGGACGCGCCCTCTAGAGGTAACAGGTTCCCCCGAGGCAGTATATATGGTACGGTACTAATGCTGTAAAATATTAACAACATTTATTTTTAACCTACCATAAATCACACAAAAAAAAAAGCAAAAACCTTGCTAAATGTAATCAAGACCATGATCTAATACAGATTTAAAAATCTATAAAAGATAAAAACCACAATAGTTTGAGGGCTTTATCGTTATCAATTTGTGCACAAGGAACCTAGCAACCGAATAAAAATTAGCTTGATTATTGTTACTGACTTCTTGCACATTCTGCTACAAATATTAAAAACAGTGTGCAAATGTCAGGCATCTAATGGTGGAATTGCCCACAATATTCTTGCCTGCAATAAAATTACAGTTCAAGACTGCAAAACATCTTCAGCTACAATACTTGGTACTTCTGAACTCCAGTATTCTTATTGTATGCATCTGCTTTACTCCAAATTAATTCCTGCCCTATGAACAGATTTTGGAAGTCGACTACTGTCAAGGCGAAGGCAGATATTCTGTACCCAATTGTCCTAGGCAACCTAGGATGACAGGTTACTAATTTGGAATACCGGTATATGTTTTATGACAGTATTCTAAAGTTTTTTGAGGTATGTATAATTTTAAGAAGTATATTTTTCCATGTCATCATTTTCAATAGAACACCATGAAAAGGCTTCATTTCTTATAGAAATGCAAATAAATCAGAATTGACAGCTTTCCACTAAAGTAATGCGTTTCAAGGAGCATCACCACCTCCAATTTCATCATAATTTTTACTCTGACGACTTGCAGTTACACTATCCACTAATGAATCGAATCAAAGTCAGTAATTGGCTATTACCAGTTAAAATATCCAATTCTATGAAAGAAGACTAAGATAAGCTATGTTTACATGCCAAGCATGCCATAACTAAACTGTCATAAACTAGGTAGAATAAAAGAGGTTACAAAGAAGTTACAATTTCTGCAAACTATCGTAAATAGGGAAAGATGTTCGGTTAACAGAATATCTCTTCAGTCTGTCAACACAAGTGTGCCCAATTAGATTGGATGGGAAGAAACAATTATTTTATCACCCTACTAACTGAAAGAAATGTTACAGGAATTCTTTTATTCACTTATTAACACATTTATCTAACAAATGGGGTGAGATTGATGATAACGACTTAATAAGAAAATAAGAGCGCAGATATACTGTGCACCCAGAAAGCCACTCATACAGAGAAGTATGTTAGTAAGTAATTTATGTAACATCTCTTTCAGGTACCCTTTTGTGTTTAAGTCTTTTTGCTGGTTCCAATGCAGCCCTCCATGCTCCCCTGTCCTGAGCTAATCGTTTGATCTCTCCATAGCTACCACACCTTACATCCGAGGCAATATGTTTAACAGAGATTGGTCTACCCCTACAGTTCTTGTTCTCGACCCTTCCTTCCATAACTAAGTTTGCTATTCCTGGGTGTCTTAGTATTTGTCCTTCCAACCTATCTCCTCTCTTTATTAGCAGTCGCCAGAAACATCTCTCCTCTCCCACTCGTCTTAATACCTCTTCATTTTTTACTGTCTACCTATGCAATATTCATCATTCTTCTGTGACACCACATTTTATTCTTTTCTGCTGCACCAACAGTCTAAGTTTCACTTCCATAGAGTGCATGCTGCAAACAAAGGCTTTAAAAAATTACTTTCTAATAACTAAATCTATATTTGAGGTACCCTAGTAGGAAGATAAAATAATTGTTTCTTCCTGCCCAATCTAATTGGGCACACTTTTGTTGACCGCCTGAAAATCAAATCTATTAATAGATTATGACAGGCAACACTGAAAAATGTCTTCTAACATTTCTAAAAGGATGGTCTTGTGGATGCAGTCGGACAACTCCACAATTACGAACACTAATTAGTCATCAAGCGAGCCCTGGAAGTACAAGCTATTGCCATGTCAAGTGGGACTCGACATCGGAGCAGAAGATATATTTTTATGTTGAACCCCACTTGACATGTGCAGAAGGTTAGCCAGTCCAGGAAGAATTTAGTTTCATAGAGAAGTTAGTTATAGTTGTTTTAAGGGGCAAAACTATGAGGTCATCTGCCCCTTCATAGTGAAGGATGCTGAGAGTATCCAACCAATTCACATTAATGCACCTCTTTCCAGCCTTCACGTAAGTTTCTAAAATCCCTGACGGAGCCGGTAATTGAACCCGGGGCCTCGCAGTGCGAGGCAGGTGCACTACCCCAACACCACGGGGACGGCATATGTTTGCAACTCGTTTCTAAAAATTGCTACGGGTTCGATTCCCGGCTCCATCAGGGATATTAGAAACTGACGTGAGGGCTGGAAGGGGACACACTCAGCCTCGTGAGGACAATTGACTAGAATTCATGGCTCGACTTGTGTCCTATAGATGTCCAAGAATTGTTCCAGCATGTAAATTGTTTGTTGATGCCATAGTGCCAAGTTCTATTGCATGTGGTTCTGGTGAATACTGGTCTTTGTTTTTTTGGCTTTACTTTTTGATTTTATGACTGAATCATGCCTTGTCATATGTACGTATAGAATGTCTCCAAGTAATTTATTGAAAGAAGGATGTAATGTGACAGGAATATGTATAAGTTTTAAGTTTTAGGTAGATTTCATAAGAAATCACTTTCAAATGTTTACATAAAGTATTAACCTATAAAATCTCGGTCGAGTTCGTTAATGGGCAAAATCGGAACAATGGGGGGGGGGGGGGCTTATTTGATCAAGTAAAATATCACTATATCGTTCTAAATATATGAAAAATCGAATCCATTCAAAATTCATTCTATTCTTTGGATAATTGCATGGAATACTGAGACCATTGTGAGTGCTTATGAATTAGTTATTAAAGTAATTGAAGGGTCCACGGGAAGAAGGGGGAATGTCAAATAATGTAAAATGTTCAGGAAACTAGTTTAAAGTTTCATTACTTATAATGTACGCGTCAACTTGAAACATGATTTTATCATGACCCTCATTGTTCTTGGCCAGACACAATTGTGCCTTCAATGTGTCGCAACGAGGCCTACCAGATCGTGCTATCTCTATTTTACATTTTGAGTGACATTCCCCCTTCTTCCCGTGGACCCTTCAATTGTTTCTATTCTTATTAATTACTTCTATAAGATTGTAACTATTGTAATATCTTACCACCTAAGGGTATAGGGGCAATATGCTTGCTTGACAGAATCGCACAAGACAGTTACACAGACTTCATTAAAAGTACACATTTATTAATAATAGTAGGCTTCCAAGGAGTTGATCTCTGGCAATCTAAATTAGCAATACCTCTTTTTTTTTTACATCAACACTGGCTTCCATCCTCATTGGCAGCAACACAATCCACCCTCAAATAATTCCCCCCCCCAAAAAAAACAATTTCCAATATCACTTTCATCAAAAGAGAGCATCCATCTTCTGCTATCCTACCTATCTGAAATCAACAGCATTTCCATGGTTACCTTCATGACCTCACTCCTAGATCAAGGCACACATGCCATAGCCAAGGCCACCTGGTCATATTTGCACAGCCACCCACCACTAAGAATCTCAAAGTAGGGCACACAAGTTTCTCCATGGCGGCCGACCAACTAGTGTCCATGGCTGGCAACCCGATAAAAATAAAAATAAACTAAAATACCTAAAAGAAATTAAAAGGAGTCTCTGTAACCTAGAAAAGTTAGGTTACAAGAAGTAAGAATGTAACATTTTACCACAATGGTGAACAAGTAAGTTTAATAGCTTTCTACTCAGATGGCACAGGTACAGTTCCCAGCTTTGTCATGGATGATCTCATCCTGGAAGCTGTGAAGTGGAGGGTTCGAATCCCATGGGAGTGGTTTCCCTCTTCAACTCCAACCAGATGTCAGAACTGTACTTAACTTAGGCCTCGGCAGCCTCCTTCCTAGCCCAATTGCAAGTACACAAAGGCAATTATCAGAATATTATATGTTATTAGATTCTATACACACCTGAGGACACAGAGCACATGCTCATGATGTTCCATGCTTTGAAATACAAAAGAATAGTAACATTAATAAATACTATGGAAGGGCATCATTCAGTTCTTTCATGGGATGGATTTAAAATAACCAGAATATGATAGAACACTGTTTTTAGTTTGTAGGCCCACTTATAGAACTGCGCATCCCTTTAAGTCTGAAATGCTAAGGATAGCCACAGAAAGATGCCCAGAGGGTAGTATTTGGCCTTCTGGCCATCAGCCATCACTGCATACATATAGGGGAGAGGCATTTTACTCTATATTTGTACCCAAGATGGCTTCATAACTAAATCTGCCTCAATTTGTAAAACAATCAGTGTTCTATGTTCTTCTCTGAAATAATATAGACAAGAGAAACAATTCAAACTAGGTTACATTTCTGAGATCCATTTATCCATATCACATGATAGGTGATGGTTGTGACTAAAGAAAACTTGCATAATTTTTGTATACAAGGTTAGTAATATAAGTACCACACTTCCTTATTCATTTTCATTTTCTAAATTTATTTGAAACTGACATGTTGAAATGAGTCTTGAATTGCAGCGACTGTCATTTATAACTATACACACACTAGTACAGACATCATAGTGACACAGGCTATCAGACAACTTTTACACACACCCAAGTACATGGGGCTACATGACCATAATGTCGCAAAACCCCATAATGAATCAACTACATTGCAAGTTTTTATATGTGGTTCTATATGTAATGTTTGTAATGTTTAATTAAAATTTACTTATTTTAGGATGTCATACTTAGGTCTATGGTTAGATTGATAAATTCCTAATTGTTGTTTCAGGTAATTATGTCTTGAATTACCTTGCAACTCGGCCCAAACTTCCTAATTTTGTAATTCAAGCATTGGTCGGTTTGTTTGCTCGGATCAGCAAACTTGGCTGGTTTGACAACGACAAAGATGAGTTTGTGTTCAGGAATGTGGTCAATGACATTACCAAGTTCTTGCAGGTAAGTGTGAAAGATTATATACATAAGGGAAACATTTATTCCTCTCAGTATTATTTATTATAATGAGTAAATAAAAACACAAAATAATCCTAAAAAATGGTCTGGACAGACTTAAGGAAACCCAGAATGATTAAGCCCTAAGAATTCATTTCGTTTTAATGCAAATCTTGCACCATTGATATATTATGAATGTATTGTCTGTCAGTAAATTTATGTTCTTTCCTTTGATTTTAATTTTTTTTCACAACTGAAAGAATTCAAATACAGGATCGGAAAAAGGTATTCATTATTTTTTAAATTTTGCCTGTCTGCCTATTGTATGGTTTGCTTTGAATTACAAAAACTGTTCACCTATTTGTTGAAAAACTTAGGCTGTTCAAGTCCATTTTGCCATGTGCTTGGTTAACTTGGTTTTGTAATGGAAATACAAAGTGAGAATGCAAGTTTACATGTTACTGTTTTTGTCATTATCATTAATAAACATACAGCAAATGAAGGAAGGGTTGCTTTTGCAAGTAGAGCCTTGTCAGCGGTGTGGTTATGCCCAAAAATAAGGTGAGAAAGAGCCATTTTGTCATGCAACTAACATGAAAAATCTTATAACACTGTTATAGCAAGTGAAGTCGGTAATTCTAGAAAAATAATTTTGCCCAAACATATTGGCAGATTAAACAAAATTTATGTTTTTCAGTCTGTCAACACGATTAATAAATCTCGTGTAAACTTTTTTTCAAGATTAGGGAACCCAATTGTACAATTGGGTACAATCGTGTTGACGGACTGAAAAACATAAATTTTGATTACTAAGGCAACACTGAAAAATGGCTTCCAACACAATAATTGGCTGATTAAATTAATATATACCACTGACAACTATCCAAATGCTCACTGCCTCATTATCTTGCAGTTGGTTACACTATATGAGTCTTCAGTGCATTGTGTGTGACCAGTGTTTTTTTTTTCCACCTGTACAAACCAATCTATCTGATAAAAATATCTTCAATGTGCAACTGTATTGTAAATTGAACTAATTTTGGTTCTGGCTATATTATCAGTCGTAAGGTTTAAACAATGTACGATAATTGTAATATTACCGTACCAACTATGTTCTAAGAAAGTAATTTTCCATCTAATTTGTTAAAGTATTCTGGTAATTGATCCCAATTTATTCTTTCCTTTTTCTAGAATTTCATGGCAGTAAACATGTGTTTAGTAACGTTGCGATTCTTACCTAAGCTCGGCACTAATCCATGTAGTTGTATCGTCTAAATGTTAACCCTTTTGATGCCAAGCAATTAATGAGTGGTTATGCTAAAATTGCCAAGCCAAGTTTGGTGAAATTACAAGTGTTTGATAAAAATTATCTTCTACCTATATCTTTCAAGATATAATGTTGATATTTTTTCTATAGCAGGTATACATATTGTTAACATACTAGATGCTAGATAATTAATATTTTGCTTCATCTGTGTAATTAAAAAAATATTTCTGCTTAAAAGAAATTAAATTGAAAATGTAAATATAATTTTGACTGCCCACACAATCTAAAGAGTATCTTTTGTGTTATACATGTTAATACTTACTGAATTGTGTATGAATATCGTGAGTTTAGAGTAATTCTATCTAATGGGTTTAGATTACGATCAATTTCTACAAAGATACACACATTCAGTACTGTGACAGGTGGATTGTTTACCTGTAGAATTAAAGTCCTAGTCAGTTGAAAATTCACTCTCACACACACTTCAATCGGCATTAAAACCTTATTTATTTCCCCTTTGCTAGAGCTAACCATATTTATCACCACGTATTGTAATTAGCTCCAAGCAAGATCATAAACATACACGACTTCAAATGATAGTACGCATGGGAAGCGAGCTGACTGCACCATGTTCGAAGAATACTTATTATAAATCCAGTTATTCACGGAACTTATACACGTCGATATAGAGAATGATTCCTGCGTTGTCTTGGTTACAACAGTGTTAGTGCTGCATGGAAATAACGCTAAACAATTTAGGAAAACGGAGCCAATAGATCGGCCAGTGACATTTTTAGCACTATATGGGTTAGACATTGGTTGAGTGTCAATGTTCTTCTTTACCTTCTGCACCAATGAGGCTTGCAGTCATCAAGGCCTTTAATTTTGCTGTGCCAAAATGTGAGAGGATCGAGCTCTCTGATTAGTTGCCACATCAATAAGATTTCTTGAATGCTGCATGTTTGCCCCTTGTGGATTAAATGGATCAGTTACCTGCAACCCTTTGAGGCAACGCTTGGTAATGTTTAAAGAAGCATAATACCAGGTTTCTCTCAAATTTTTCTGTCTGATCTACCTTGGAGACTGAATAAAGTCGTGCATTAGGGTCTCCAGCAAAACAGGAGAGCACAAATAAGTGGACTGTAAATAACGATTAAGACATGTCTGGTACAAGAACATTTACTGTACATTATAACACTGTTATAGCAAGTGAAGTCTGTAATTCTCGAAAAATAATTTTGTCCAAACGTATTGGCAGATTAAACAAAATTTATTACATTACTGTACACACATACATACAACAACAAAAAAAGATGCCAACGAACACAATAGTTTTCTAATCTGCAGAGCGAGCGATCGAGCTGGCTGTCGAGTGATCGAGACGGCTGTACTCAACATACCGGCCGCCAAGAAATACTTACTTTCTTATCACTACAAATCACACAACAAAACATGAATTACATGGAATCATTCACTGCACTATAGTCCTACATGTCTGTTTGAGCAAGAAGTCTATATACACAATACAATGTTACACTGAAAACAGAAAGAAACAAAACTGAAGTGCTATGGTACATTAATTACACTGCACTTGCTTCAGGCAGAGGACACAGTTTTACAATTGGTCGTTTGAACAATCCCTTGGCAGTGCGTATGGTTGCCACACGAACCAGTCCGTCGTCTCCAGGATGAACTTGTTCGATCACTGCAACCTTCCAGTGCAGGGGGGGGTAGGTTGTCTTCCTTCACAATGACAAGCGTCCCAGGCGTCACACTTGGGGAAAAACTGGACCATTTAGCCCGCTGCTGCAGGTGGTGTGGATACTCATTGGACCACCTGGACCAAAATATCTGAAGTTGTTGCTGCAGAATCTCCCATCTGGACAACAAGCTAAGCTTTACATTACTTAGATCTGGCTTAGGTAAATTGGATAAGGCAGTGCCAATAAGGAAATGGCCAGGAGTGAGAACTTCAATATCATTAGGATCGGAGGAGAGAGGAATGAGTGGTCTGGAGTTCAGACAAGCTTCTATTTGACAGATTAAAGTAGTTAATTCCTCAAAGGTAGGACATAACGTACCCATAACACGTCTGAGGTGATGCTTTAAAGATTTGACACTTGCTTCCCATAGGCCTCCAAAGTGTGGTGCTCTTGGAGGTATGAAGCTCCACTCGATGCCTTCTCTGCTGGTGAAATTCTGTACCTCAGTTCTAGTTTCTTCTGAGTGGAGAAGTTCTTGAAGTTCCCTCTGGGCTCCCATGAAGTTAGAGCCATGATCACTAGATAGTTTGGCAACGTCCACGACGTGATATAAATCTATTCAATGCTGCCATGAAAGCTTGTGTCGTAAGGCTGCTAACAACTTCGAGATGTACAGCGTTGGTAGCTAGGCACACAAATAGTGCTACGTAACATTTATCCCTTGTCTTTGACCTGAGAGAACCAGTTTTTACAAGAAATGGTCCTGCATAGTCTATCCCACAGTTTAAAAAGGGTCGAACTAACTCAACGCGAACACGTGGTAGTTGTCCCATTAGTTGAGTTGAAGATTTTGCTCTTGGTCGGAAACATGTCAAGCAATTGTGAATTATTCGTCTGACTGTCGTTCTACCATTCATAATCCAGTATTTCTGCCTAAGGGAGGCCAGAAGAAGTTGACAGCCAGCATACAAGAGACGACTGTGTTCATGTTCAATTATCAATCTGGTGATGTGATGATGAGGTGGCAAGAACACAGGATGTTTTTGCTCATATGGCAGATTAGACCGTTCTAACCGTCCACCAACTCATAGCAGCCCGTTGTGGTCTAAACCAGGATTTAGACTTCTTAAGTGACTCTTACAATGAACTTCTTGGTCTGATTCCAGCTGTTTGATTTCCATGTGGTATGCTAACTCCTGAGCCTGTCTGATGCATGTTGTCAGAGCATTCTGCAATTTCTTTAAAGAAAGAGGTCCAGCGGCTCGCTCTGTCTTCAATTTTGAACAATTACGTACAAATCGAAAGGTGTATGTTACAACTCGTTGCAATCTCGATAAGCTAGAGAATCTTGTGATGAGTCCATCCTCGGGAGTAGTCATTAAGTAACATGCAGGCTTAATCTTCTGCTCTGTTGGTTCCTGCTGCTCTGGGAGATTGTCTAATGTAGGTCAGTGTTTAGAATCTTCACTCAACCAAGCTGGTCCATTCCACCATAACTTATTATCCTGAAGATCCTTAGGATGTACACCTCGTGATATCAGATCAGCGGGGTTAAACTGTGAAGAAACGTGTCGCCAAGACCTTCTGTAATTTCCTGTATTTCAGCTACTCGGTTGGCTACAAAAGTCTTCCATCTTGATGATGGTGCCATAAGCCATGCCAATACAATAGTCGAGTCTGTCCACAAGAATATGTTCGCAAATGTAACAGGGTGTCGAGTGATACGGGAAATACGGGAATTTTAGTGACTCGGGAAAATACGGGAAATTCGCACTTGATACGGGAAATCTTGAAAAGTCTCATAATGCCTGACTCCTTAGCCCCCGAACGCTCGGTAGAGTCCTCCTGCTCAGTCTTCTATTTCGCCTGCAGACCGCGGTGCCACCCGCAATTTGCGCCACCGATAGAGCGCTAAGCGGGATGATAACCCAGCCAACGTCGAATGCATGCTTTGCCTGGCCGATCGCCGGCCGTACCCTCTCAGGCCTCAGCGCGGGGCTACGTGCGCCGCGCTCGTTGCTGACAATGACATACGGTCCAGGAATCAGTCCGCATTGTTATTCACAGAGGAGATCTTGGTTTCTCGACAAGAACAGCCCTTAAAGAAGCTAACAGCTCAAGATCTCAGAAAATTCCAGACGCGGATGTGCTGCAATTTTGCACCAACTGCCGAGAATTGTACATTTGTATCCTATGGCTGAAAAAATCAACGAGAGGTCAACTCCTGCTCACAAGAGACCCGTGCTATTTCCTGCCTAGACCCTATGGGGGTCGCTGAGACTCCTAAGTTGGAAGAAGTTAGGATCGTCATTGCCCTGGAAATTCTTTCTGATCAGAAGAATTTGCTTTCTGGCACAATGGCTGACCGCATCAAGAGCAGCTACTCCGCACTTCTAAGGCTACCCTCCGTCACTGCGCCTTTGAAGCAGTTCGACGGAAAAGAGCCACGGCTCGACGTGTTGTGGTCTGAATTAGTGGCTTCAGCACTTTCCTCAGTTCCTGCCAAAATCTATCTCACAAGCTTCGTTAAAATGATACTGACTTTGTATCACAACAATGCAGCTCTAGACAGAGGTTTCTCCCTGAACAAGGAGTGCTTGATCGTCAATCACAAAGAAGCAAGTCTGATTGGCATGCATACTGTTCAGGACGCTGTGATGGCAGCTTGTGGAGTAGAAAAGATAACCGTGAGCAAGAGTCCATACTGCACGAAACTCCTATGCTGTGTTCAAGGAAGCAAAACAGGTGCGAAGCGATGGCTAAGGTGGCAGTCGAAAGAAAAGCCACAAAAGATCTCCAGGAATTGGAAAAAAAAAGTTGTCAAAAGAACTTAATTTTGTGCTGTGTTTAACTGAAGTTCCTATAGAGCATCCAGCGTTTAGAAAAGACTGTGGAGCCTTATAGCGACAGTGTTGCTAACTCTAGGCAGAGGTAGCGCTGATGTCATACGTTATGTTCACCCGCTTCGAGTATTGCGCTTTCATAAGTTAACGACACAACCCCAGCAGCTTCCTGAAATAGAACACGCCCATGAAGGAGCAGTTTTGCGGGTGTTAACGGATTGGACCAGTATTAAGGATACGGTGTGCGAAGAGAACCAATAATGACATTCATTTAGTTGTGATATGACGCATTATTGATCGACAGATGTCGAGAGCATAACCCTTCCTTCTCGGATGCACTGTGTGCTGACGATAATAACAATTTTTACGTCAGCAATACTGTTGATATCACCTTTTTTTTTTGTTATTAGTTAGTCTATAATTTAGTTTCTTTCAATTTTATTCTTGTTGTTTTGTTTAGATTAATATTCTTAATATTGTAGTGAGTTAGCCGTGCGGTTAGGGGTGCGCATCTGTGAGCTTGCATTCGGGAGATAGTGGGTTCGAACCCAACTGTCGACAGCCCTGATTCGATCGAACAGAAAATAAAACAGACACACAATAACACCAATGACGGTTAGTGCTTCAGTACTTATGTTGTTGGCGGAACTGAGCACGTGCTCCACACCGGGCGACCATGCAACACAGAACGAGGCTCTTCTTTCCAGCGTGCTAACCTCAAAAGTTTTTAAATTAATAAGACCTAATATAAACGATACTTGTATGCAATAACAAAGGTAATCAATTGGCAGATAATTGTAGGAAGCTATTATGACGAAAATATATACGGTATATACCGTATATACTCGAATCCCACCCGCACATTTTTAAACAAAATCGGACGTGAAAAATTGGGGTGCGGGTCTTATTTGAGTCATCCTGATTTTAAAGATTTAAATTGCCCGCCATACGCGATATCCGCTAGATGGTGCTAGCCTTCCGGCTATCACTTTGTTTTTCCGTAAGCAGGCTCGCACGTTTTCAGAGTGTAAACATGAGTTCTACGAAGCGTTTGTGGTCGTTTATTGTGAGTGAGAAGCTGAAAGTTGTGAGGGAAGCTGAAATTATTGGAAATCGTGCCGCCGGTAGGAAATATGATATTGACGAGTCATGTATTCGAGATTGGAAAAAGAAAAAAAAACGTGTTGCTCGTAGAGCTTTCCGCGGACTGAGTGTACAGTTTCCGGAAATTGAAAAACAACTTTATAAATACGTAACAGAAAGGCGGGAATTGGGAAATGGGGTTTCGACCCAAATGTGTCAATTAAAGGCATTACAGATCGCAAAGGAACTTTCTACGGTAGGGTTTAAAGCAAGCCGAGGATGGATTCAAAATTTTTATAAAAGAAATGGGTTGAGCATACGAAGGCGTACCTCAATTTCGCAGCGTCTTCCTGGTGCCTATGAAGAAAAGTTACTTTCCTTTCAGCGTCACATAATTAAGTTGCGGAAGGAAGATTCATATTTGATTTCCCAAATTGGTAATGCAGATCAGACGCCAGTCTACTTTGAAATGCCACTGGACAGTACTGTGAATGTTAAGGGATCTAAAAGTGTGACTATCAGAACAGGTGGTAATGAGAAACAATGGTGCACGGTAATGTTGTGTATACTCGCTGACGGAACCAAACTTCCGCCGTACGTTGTTCTCAAGCGAAAGACTCTTCCAAAAAATATACCTGCTGGTGTTATCGTTAGAACTCAGGACTCTGGTTGGATGGACAGTTCACTGGTGGAAGACTGGTTAAAGTGTGTCTGGCAACGTCGATCTGGTGCTTTATTACGATGAAAGAGCTTGCTTGTTCTGGACAGTTACCGCGGCCATACAACAGACGCTGTGAAGAAATTCGTCAAGGATGGGAAAACCGACCTAGCAATCATCCCGGGTGGGATGACGTCTATGCTACAGCCACTGGATGTCTGCGTGAACCGACCGTTCAAAGCAGCCTTGAAACAGCTGTATACGGAGTGGATGGCGGCCGATAAGCACACACTGACCCCAACTGGTCGTATTCAGCGCCCGGAAGTTCAGCTGCTCTGTTCGTGGATTTTGACGGCATGGAATCGTATCTCGGGAGATCTCATACGGAAGAGCTTCAAGAAATGTAGTATTTCCAATGCTATGGATGGCAGTGATGACATTTTGTGGGAAAGTGATGGTGAAAAAAGTTCCGAAGTTGGTACTTCTGATGACGATGAATGAAGTGTTTGTGTCTTTTATTTGTATTTTTAATTGTTTCTGTGTGTTATTTTAGGATGACTTCAGAACTGTTGGAAACTATTTTGTAGAAATGCTATTTTGTTTATTTAGTAAAGATTGTAAATAGTTTTGAGTAAAAAATTTTTTTTTTTTAAATTTTGTTCTTCAAAATCAGGGTGCGGGTCTTATTCAGGGGCGGGTCGTATTCGAGTAAATACGGTATGTTCAGAGTTCCTTCATGATAAAAGGTGAGGTAACAAAACCAGTTGTAGGGGGGGTTCCATTAGAAGTAAAAGCCCATAAGACCCACAGTCTTTTCTAAACGCTGGATGCTCTATAGTAACAATCTTGTATTTGTCAAAGTGACTTATTTAATTTCGTTTTGCTTTATTTTATATCATCTACTTTGATAAAATAATTCTAAATTAAAAAGTATTTGTGGCGTGTCGCGTGTAGAATTTTACTGTTTTTAGCCTTTCCATGGTCTTCTTTCGAAGGGGAGATGCACATACCAAATTGTTTTAAAGTCCGTTCAAACACTCGATGCAAATGCTTCACACATGCTTAAATTTCAAAAACTACAAACAATATCTCACAGCTCTTGACATTTTACTATCGAACACCCGTCACCAACATATGCCTACAAAATACACCACACAATTGACAGAATTCTTCTCGTATGGGCAGGCATCGTTTCAGTCGCTTGTTAACCACTGTCTGTGTCGGATTTCCTTTCATAGTCCTTGTTTTGTTACTTTTACTTCGCCGAAGTTCGACCCGATGACTGGACACATTCCGTACAGCAAATACAGAAAGAAATACTGAAGGCGGTCTGGATATCGTGGTGGATGAAATGATTATTAACCTTGGCAATTCATCAAGTTCTGACGAAGACAATGATGGTGGTGATGATGATAGGGATGGAGGTTGTCAAAGAAACTCTTGCCAAGTGACTGAGGATAATTTATTTCTTGGTGTCAGTTCGCTTGCGTCAATAGAGCACAGGCTATTGTTTCCTGTCATAGTGTTCAAAATACCGTCCGTCATTCAATTGCCTACAATTCGACAATATAAAACCATGGCAATAATATCGCCACAGAGGGGCTTGTTTGAGTGCTCAGTGCTAAATATGTCTTTACCTTAACTTAACTTTTGTTTTATCACGAAAGCTAATATTAACCGTAGAGAGTCGCGATTCAGTGAGTGTGCATGGTGTTACCTGTCAACTACTGTAGTAAGCTGTGAACGATCTCCACTCAGACTCTTGTTTCGTGTTAAAGGATAATCATTGCATGGTGAGTTTTTTTTATGTTCATTAGCTGTAGAGGGTTTGCCCTCTTTGTCGTATTTATTGAATTGAATACCTATGATAAAGGTATCATAGCTTCGGTGTGTAATTTATTTATTCATCTAAAAGTATCGTATTTCTCTGTTTGAATGTCCTCGGCGTTGACTCGGGATCGTTTTTAAAAATATATTACGTATAATTGCACCGAAATAATGTCTGAAGTGTAGCGCTGTGTATTTTTCGAATCGGTTGATTCACAACACTAAAAACTTAGAAACACAGCTCAGCTGTTCCAAGCTCCCGACATATCCTTCGAGTTGTTTCCTTCGAAATACAGGGTGTAGGTGAGAAGCATGCTCAGAATTCTTGCCGTGTGGCGGTTGGACCTAGGGTCTTGTTATGTGGCGACCGTGGGTTGCGGAGAGGAAAAACGGGGCAAAGTGACAGGAAGGCTGTCAGTACCGAATGCGCGGGGTGGGCAATACTGTATTTGTCCCATAATTTACGCGTGTAATAGCGGACATACCTCCAATTTTACTATAAAAATAGTGATCTAAAAAGGGATAGTGGGTGGGTGGGTAACATCTATTACTACATGACCACCAGAATTATTATTCATTATTACAAAGGGTATTTTGACTATTTTCAGTAGTGTAGAAAATTGTATCGCCTTGTTCTGGGCTCCTATAGAGCTTACATTTTCTTTCAATCTTTCATTTGCCATAGGACGTGCCACCGGCGTATGGTTATGCATTACCAGCTTCTGGTTTAGTAGTCAGGTAATGGAAGCAATGGGAACTGTGTACTACAATTTTCCTTGCCTGTAACTAAGCAAATTATTGTTGTTAAGAGAACGTAAAATGCACCAAGAATTATATGATCTTCAGCTGTGTGCAGTGAGAAAGCTCTGCATGTGTCCATTCCTTATGTATTAATGATGCGAAATGTCAGCTAACGTTGTGCCACATACAACACTCGTTGTCTCTAAATGTTGCACATTTTCCCGTAAATTACAGCTGTTTATGTTTGAATTGCGTATAAGATCGTGACAAAGAAAGTGTTTCTCCAATTGGATGATTGTATTTAACTGTGTGCACGTCGTATAATCTTGGAGAGGTGTATTATTTTTTCACGGAGCAACTTTACACCGTAGTAGGCACGCAGCTTTTTGTATTTAGTTTTCTGGCATCTTGTTTTAAATTATTGACTAACATATTTCCAAATGCAGACAATCCATGCCTCCATTAGGATTCGGGTTCCATAATTCATGCAAAATGAGGTTCGTTCGTTTGTGAAATTGAGATCATAACCCCCCTACCCTTTCAGTGATTACCGTATGATACTTTACGTAGACTAGGGTGAAGATGTAAATGAGCATTTCAAAAAAAATTGTCGCTAGTTGTTTGGCTTATTAACTTAACGGTAATATTTTCCATAGGTACTGAAAACTGGGCACGGTTGGATTTTAAGGTGGAACCGCATGTGCTATCAAATATCGCTTTCTTGCAATACTGGAATATGTAGGCTATAGAATTATAAAATTATTATCGGTTAAATAAGGGTTAATAGATAGGCTATTATAATTATAATGATTAAATAAATATTACAGAAGTAACGATGCGTTGTTAGTGATTATTAGGCCTACCGGTATGGCGAATAGCCTATAACTCGTAGCATCCGTCACAATTTAGCATTTAAACGGGTCATGTTAATGCATAATATACTAATATAACAACCGGATAGCAAATTATAATAATAATCTCACATTTTAAAATTTAATCGGTAACATATTTAATGTGCACCAACTTAATTATTATAGTCTAAGATATGTTTGACCACTACCGTTTGAAATGTTAACTTTGTAGACAAGCTGTTTGTTATGGTAGTCACTGATGCGATGTTTTACTAATTACTCTTTCAGGAGACACTTGTCTTTGGAATACAGTATTCGTGACAGGCTAACCCTCTAGTTCTTATATCATAAGTAGAACGCCTAAAAACAAAACCACAATCCGAAATAATAAAGAAGATAATCACGAACGAATGATTCACTGCCAATGAAAATCAAATGGAGATTCGCGGACCGGAAGTTTGCTATGCATAAGCTTCGGTGCATTTAACTCGTGGAAGCTCTATACGGTTATGGTACCATACAATTCAGTCACTTCCTGTAAACATTTATTATGTGACACTCCTATTCTCTACTCTCTCAACCCTCCTTAGTAAATCAGTCATTTATATCAGCTCTTCTCAGGTTAACGGTATTTTATTTGTGTTCGTAGCATCTCATCCCATCCCTGTGAGAGTTTGCTCACGCGCGCGCACTTTGCTCACGCTACGGGTTAGGCCTAAATCTCACCATCACCCATGGGCTGCAGAAGTATCTCCAAAAATGCAGTTACACTTACGCCAGAAAATCTTGATTCGTGCTTTAAGATTCATTTTTCAGCCATTCGGTATGCGAACTCTAGTCTTAGAGGGTTCTAAAATATACGGGAATTTGGTGGATATTCGTATGGGAAATACGGGGATTTGAAGAAAGATCATCGCTCGACACCCTGTGTAAGATTCAAGGCCTTGACTACCCTCTGCAATAATTGAGATAATAGCAATGCTCCACATAATTCCAATCGTGGAAGAGATAATTTCTTCCATGGTGCTACCCGGGACTTGGAACAAAGAAGTCTTACAGAAGTAGTTCCATCCTTGTTTGTGGAGTGTACATACAAACACCCTCCAAAGGCAGCTTCCGATAAATCACAGAACCCATGAAGCTGTACAGTTACTGAGCTGTCACTTAGAATTCTGCGATCAATGTAGATTTCATCAATCCATGGGAGCTGATTAGAGTGATGTCCAAGTTGCAGCCAATTCTTCTGATGAAGGCTGGTCCCAAGATAGCTGTTCTTGCCATAACTTCTGAAGAAATATCTTGTATAAAATTACTATAGGACTGATGAGGCTTAAAGGGTCAAAATTGCTGGAAACAATGGATAAAACTAGGCGTTTTGTAAAACCATGTGGGTTTTGGCTTGAAACTGCTAATAACTTTAAACTGGTCAGCAGCTGGGTGCCATACCAATCCTAATGTTTTAACTTCACCCTTGTCAAGCTGTAGTGGTAACTGAGTCTCCCTTAGCTCCAGTGAGACATTCTCTAGAATACCTGAGTGATTGCTGCACCTGCTAAGACTAGAGTTCACATACCGAATGGCTGAAAAATGAATCTTAAAGCGCGAATAAAGATTTTCTGGCTTAAGTGTAACTGCATTTTTGGAGATACTTCCGCAGCCCATGGGTGATAGTGAGATGGTGAAAATCCACCCTTCTGTAGTATGTTTATCAACTCCTGTTGCACTTGAAGAGCCTCTTCGGAGGTCGCACATAAAGCAAAGCCAACTCCGTACAGGCCATGGAGGCCCTGGGAGTAGTAGAAGGTAGAGGCTTCCACTTTTTGTGACATCGGCACTAGGTGGGATGGAGTTGTCAGCTCCACGCCCGGCCGTCTTTGCTCCCAGGAATTACCCTGGTACTCATTTCTGGTGTAGGCTGAGTGAACCCCAGGGCCATTTGCGTTTCCGAAAGTGGTAGTTTTGTTTCTAAAATCCACTACCTGAGTGGGGATCGAACCCACTCCCTTTCAGTTAGAAGCTCAGCGCCTCCACCGACTGCGCCACGCAGCCCCCTGGAGGTCGCACATCCCGAGATACAATCGTCAACATAGAAATCTTCTATCATTGATTTCTGAGCTTTCGGAAAGACATGAGCTTCCTCACTGGTCAGTTGTTGAATACATCTAGTAGCTAAGAATGGTGCACATGACATGCCATACGTAACAGTCTTCAATTGATACTCCTTGGCAGGATCTGTCAATTTCTCTCTCCATATTATCCTTTGATATCTACAGTCTTGGGGATGTACCAGAATCTGACGGTACATTTTTGCTGTGTCCGCAGTAAAGGCAATGGCATGACGTCTGAATCTTAAGATAATTGAGTAGAGATCTTACTGGATGGTTGGGCCGACGAGTAGAAGGTCATTCAATGACACTCCGTTGCTGGATGCTGCAGAACAATCGAATACTACTCTAGTCTTAGTGGTAGAGCTGCTTGCCTTAACCACTGCATTATGTGGCATATAGTAACAACGTGCTGTGGTATCTTCAGCAATATCCATATGACCCAAATCTTCGTACTCTTGAAGAAATCGAATATATTCTTCCTTCAGTCCTTTGGCCAACTTCCTTTCCAACTGATGAAACCTCCTTGTTGCCATCAGCTTGGAGTCTCCTAGATTTTCTGGGTTTTCTTTGAATTGAAGACTCACTACAAATCTGCCAGAAGAGTTGCGTGAGACGTGTCGTTTGAAGTGAGCTTCACAATCCCTTTCTTCCTTAGTTCTTGGAGTATGGTGTAGCTCTTCGATTTCCCAGAATTTCTGTAGCTGCTGTTGGATGCAGCCTGCAGATTGTACAAAGTAAGATACTACCGGCTGCCGTGGTCCATGTAGGGGCTTACTGGAATCTGTATATTTACCTGCAAGTACCCAACCTAACTCTGTTTCTTGTAGAATAGGATAATCTTTAGTCCTAGTTAGATTTCCTGCGAGCTGAATATATGGACATACCTCTGCCCCAATTAACAAGTCAATGTGATCCGTTTCGTTGAACCTCTGATCAGCAAATGCAGATTTTTGGGTAAGTTCCACTTCTTGCTATCAATGTATTCGCCAGGAAGATCTTCAGTAATCTTAGGTAGCACTAAGCACTCGACTGAGGTCACGAAATCATTTATATGCAAGCCTATTTGCACCGAAACACTATGCTTAGTTTCTGACGTATTCCCAATACCCTGGATCTGTTTACGATCATGAGATCTGCGGAGCCTTAATCGCTGAACACAGGATTCCGAAATAAAGCAAGGTTATGAGCCACTGTCTAAAAGGGCTCTACAAGTCTGCCAGATCCCTTGAGCATCCTTGACCTTCACCAATGCTGTGGACAACAATATGGACTGACATGGTTCAATCTTAAGAGTACAGTAACTACTCGCGCCATGCTGCACCTGAGTCAAGTTCTGATTAGAGACTTTTCCGACTTATCTACGTTTGACGAATGCTAGGACACATCAATATGCAGTAACGTGTGATGCTTCTTCCTGCATGTTTGGCAGTTATCAGCCTTGCACTGGGGGACTCTGTGTTGAGCATGCAGACAGTTGAAACAGAGATTATTGCACTTGACAAAATCTCTACGTTCTAGAGTAGGAACTTGCTTAAAATGCCTACATCTAGCTAAAGTATGTGGAGCGTTGCAGTACACACAGTTTATAGTTGTAGTAACATACGTCTGATGAGCATGTGGTGTTGTCTTACGATTGGAAGGTTGTTTACCTTTAGAGTCTGAGCTGCTTGAAGGCCTGAGGAGGTTGCTTGAGTTCACTATGTCTAAAGCCTTACATTTACCTTCTAAGAACTTGATAAGATCTTCAAGAGTAGGAAGAATTTCAGAGTCTACAGTATCTTCAAATTCTTTCCTAATGGACACATGCACTTTCTCTAAAATCAACTGCGAAACTAGTAGGTCTTCCAATGGCACTGCTAAATTTAGGGCCTTAATAGCATTTAGGTTACTCAAGAGTTTGGTTAACTAGTGCCCGAAGTTCATTAACAGAATCTTTGTGAGCAACCGGTTAGTTTAACAAGTAACCTAAGTGTGCCGTAGCAATCGGTCTTATGTTATCATAACGACTGCGAATAGTTTGCACAGCAACTTCAAAATTACTGCTAGAAAGTGGGATATTAACTATTAACTTACGAGCTTCACCTATGAGTGTAGACAGCAAGTTGTGAAATTTTTGAATATTGTCTAACTGGTCATTATTGACAACTAGGCTATCAAAGGTGTCCATATAATGCTTGAAACCGGTCACATTACCAGCATAGCTGGAAAGTTGTAGTGTCGGTAATCTAATAGCTTTCCATGTACTAGAATGTAAGTGTGGTGGAGTAATACTACCATCAGCCTTGTGTTCATTATCACGATTGATCTCTATATTCATTGCAGCTTCGAGATCAAAGTATGGTGATTCAAAGGCTTCTCTTTCAGCTGCATGCTTTTCACTACCCTCAAATAGTTCTAACTGCGTTTGAGCACCTTGAAATTTATCTCTAATGTTAGGTAATTCTTTCAGTCTAACAATCACTAATTGAATATTTGACTCATGCTGGAATTCACTAATATACTTTGACATTCGTGTTAAACTTGATTTGGCAACGGCTCGTTCCTGTACGAGTTGCTTCCTGCTTTGTTCTTCCATAGCTGCAGACGCGTTACAAGTACGAATGGTCCGGAAAGGGTGAAACAAGGAAGGCTAACTTATAGAATGATTGAATAATAATGTGATCCTTTGTACATGAGCATAACGGACGCAAGGAGACGGAATAAACCTATAGGATAAAGGTTGGGAGCAGAATCTAAGGTGCCAGTCTGAGAATGTTGCAATTTACTTGTTATGCAGAGATAAATCTTGGATCCGCCACTGTAATCCATGATGAGCTGAATAATCCACTGTAGATGTTCTGCATGACCACACAAACTGGAGCTATACGTGAGCTATAAGACCAGCAGCTGAACACATGCCGTGGTATGTGTTGTAGGATATGTTACGTATGTAACATATAAAACACACGAGTTGCATTTCTAGAAGTTCGTTAAGAGTTTGTGTTCCAACGTTTAGTGTTCTTTACACGAGCGAAGTATGCACAATGTAGTCTCATACTTGCAAGGATCAATTTCGCCACGAGGTGACCCTGTGCTTTGTCCGCGTTGTTATACCGTACAGAGAACATGTCTTTCAAACGCGAATATCCGGTCCGCGAGGACCATGAATAAAGTCGTGCATTATGGTCCCCAGCAAAACAGGAGAGCACAAATAAGTGGAATGTAAATAACGATTAAGACATGTCTGGTACAAGAACATTTACTGCCATTACGGAACTGTTCACACATACATACAACAAAAAAATGATGCCAACGAACACAATAGTTCTCCAGTCTGCCGTTGAGCGCTGCAGAGCGAGCGATCGAGCTGGCTGTCGAGTGATCGAGACGGCTGTACTCCACAGACTCTTCTTATTCTTTACCCACCTTTATGCTGTCAGGTTTCTGGGTATTATTTGTGTTATTGCTATTCATGGTAAAAAAGACCTAATTTGCTTAATGGCATCCTCATTGCTTCTATTGAATTATACACTCTCGCTAATCTAGCACGTCGGACTAGAGGTTGCTGAATTATCGAATTCGTTGGATTTTTGAAGAGTAATAAAATAAAGCACAGTTGAATAATTAAAAACTATTGTAGTCTTATACTGTACTACCATATTTAATTACCGTATTTTAAAATAACCAAGAAATAGACTATTTTACATTATGAACCTTGCATTATGCATTTGTACACTGTGTATAAAGAAACAAAAAGGTTCTGTAATGATATGCAGTTACAAACCCAGTACGTGATGAGGAGTTGACACAATCGTGAATATCCACAACTGAGAATCAAATTGACACCGATTGTACTGTATTTAGATGTTGTGGATGAAAATCAGTGTACTGAACACGTTGTTTTCCTCTGCTTTTGGACATGCAGTGACAAGTTCACTCCCCTCTACACTCACAAAGAGCCAGACTGAAAACACTAGATTACTGAACAGGCTGGAGTAGCGCACAACAATATTAGAGAGATTATTTATTTTAATTGGTTTAATTTTTTTTAAATTATGCTAGATCAACGAAGTAATATTCATAATCTCACATTTGTTGAAGAAAACTTTTGTACCTGTCACAGTTTGATGATTATTTGTTAAATTTGCTACCCATAAAAGCCAGGAATACAGTATGTAAGTTTAATCTTCCTTTTTCAGTTGCAACTATCAAGGGTTTAATTGATTTTTATGTATGTTTATTTACAACTGTCACACAGAAATGTCTAGTGATTGAAAGATGTTTTTATCTGTGTGTTTATGTGCGAAATTTTCCAATTTAAATTTGTGTTACAACTGTCAGGTAGAAATGTCTAGCGATTGTTTATCTGTGATATTTTCCAATTTAAATTTGTGTTAATTTAGTATTCTGTTCGACTCATTGATGGCAGGTTTGTCTTTTTTTGTATAAACTTGTAGATAATAGTGTTATGAAGTTAACTAAATGGAAGAGTTAAGTAATTTTTTAGTCTTTGATTGTTCTGTCTGTGCCATGATTTTCTCCTAAGAATGTTGAGAATTTTAATAATTGAAGAAATATGCTACATATGGCATTGAAATTCTAAACTGGAACATTCCCTTAGTATAAAGGGCAGTCAATTGAAAACGAGACAGATGGAGTCAAGTGAAAACGAGACAGATGGAAAAGAAGTGCACTGTGTGTTATTTCAAAAGTGCTCTCCATAACTGCTCATACATTTATCCCACTGTGGGACAAAATAGACAATGCCTTCTTGGAAAAATGTTTGTGGTTGCCTCCAGAACCATGATTGTTCCCATGCATGCACCTCTGCATCTGAAGCAAATCGATGGCCACGAATGTCTTTCTTCAAGGCTCCAAAGATATGGAAGTCGCATGGAGAGCGATCGTGACTGTATGGAGGATGTGTAAGGGGTTCCCAGCGAAATGTCTGCAGCGTAGTCCAAACAACCCTGACAACATGTGGGCGGGCATTGTCATGTAACAGAATGATGCCGTCCGTCAACATTCCTGGGCGTTTGGACTTGATGGCACGCTTCAATTGTGCAAAGTGTCCACGTTCTGCTGGGCGTTAATTGTGGTGCCATGTTACAGAAAGTCTATGAGCAGTGGTCCCTTCAGGTCAAAGAAAATCATCATCCTGACTTTCCCTACTCTGGTATGCACGGCTTAGGTTTTTATCAGTGGGGGTGAATCCATGTGCTTGCTCTCCGGCTCATAATGATGACACCATGTTTCATCTCCCATGGCAATACGGAACAGGAAACGATTGTCTTCCTCATGGTACCGTTCCAGATGCTCCAGTGATGTAGACATTCTCTTCAACTTCTGCTCCTCTCTCAGGCTGCGGCGAACCCACTGCGCACAGATTTTCTGGTACTTCAGATGCTCAGTCTTGATGCATGAGTGGTACTGCAACTGTTGCCCACTATGAGCCAAATGTCTTCCACCGTCCGCTGTCGGTCAGTTCAGACGGCAACACCCACCGCAGCAATGACAGCAGGGGTAATGACACAATGAGCCTTTCCTGGTCGATCGCTGTCTTTCAATGACATCCGACCTTCTCGAAATGGTTTATTCCTAGAAAATACATGCGCACGGTACATACTGTGTTCACCATACACAGCAGACATTCGGGCATGAATTTCACTTCTTGACACTCCTTCCTCATTCAAAAAAATGCTCTACCCCTCGCCGTTCCTCTTTTCCAGCCTCCATAGTGACGTCGGACAAACACACAACTCGCTGACCTCACATCGAGCTCGTCTAACAGACAAATGCCACAGTAGTTAACGTTTGCGCGGTTCCTGATTCCCAATTGAGGGCAATCCTATACACACACCTACCTGAGTTACCACCATCCGCGCCATGCTCGTTGTCTGTCTCATTTTCATTTGACTGCCCCTCATATATTGTGTGTACTGTAGGTATGGGTGGAATTTCTAAAAGAGTTACTGGATCACGAAACAGAAAACAAACTCTTCAAAAATACAATGAAATCCTTTTCGAGTGCTGCTTAAGAGATCATCTATTTTATACCTTATCTAATCCCAATTTATTGATGTTTTTGGTAACAATTATCATATACCTTGATAATAGTAATGCTGATTTTGCTGAATATTATTATTATTATTCATGAACTGTAGGATAGTGTTTCTTTTGGCCCAGCTATATTGGCTTCACAGATGTCCTTAAATATGTTACTGGTGTCTTGCTGATACAATATTATTTTTTTTAATTTTTTTTGCGAGTTATCACCGTTTGGACAAATGTTTAGAAGTGTGCTTTCATCCTACTGTGTACCACTTTGGTGTGACTATTTTTAATTTGCTTGCAGTGGACAATGTCTCATCTCATAGCATAACCTTTTTTTAGTTTTACCTGACATCAGAATATGGAAAATAATGAATCTACAATCCCACTTTTTAGCCAGACTGCAGTAATTCATGGACATCTTACAGTTGTTACTTGTTCATCATCATCCGAAACCATAACCAGTTGCCCGGGTGTGATAAACAGTTATTACTTGTTGATTTTAGTAAATAATGGTGTTTGATATTTTGTATATTGTTTTCCTTTTATAGCACACAGGCTAACTCTTTGCTCTTTAAGGAAACTTTTAAATGAATGTATTTATAAATATATATATATACTGTATATACTGTTCAAAAGAACTAGCAGAATGCATGCCACATTGTTTAGAACAATAATTGACGACTAGCAGTGTCACCAGATATACGTTTAATCTTTACAAACAAAGTACTGAACTCATCATCATTTAATGTACATTCATTCTTATGACACAAAAGGAGATATCTAAACATTGTTTGAAAAACAGTTGAAAAAAATCTCACATCCAACAGGGTTTTCATGTGAGTTGGGGAACTTCAATATTATGTATTCCCTCGGTGAGTATTTTTCACAGCCTGACCACTATGTGGCATGCTCCATTTAAGTCTGTGGTGATCACGATTGATCCATTTATTTCTTGCAATGAGTGCCTGTGAGAGTTCCTGGAGTGTGTGGTGCAAATGGAAGACCATGAACACATCTGTCAAGCATATTCCATAGATACTCGATGGAATTTTGGTGGGTACTCACTGTTGGCCATTCCATCACTTGAATGTGCTGCCTTCTATTGGCATCCATAGTGTGGATTGCTACATGTGCCCTGACATGAGGAAGATCGGGGTCAACACTGTATACAGCAACCAGGATCTGCTCGATGCTCCCCTGTAGGTGAAGCAGCCATGGATGACTTAAAGATGGCTGGTGACTACAGATCCATTTCACACCATCACAGGACCATGTTTGAATATGTACTTGCTAGATAACATTTGGCGTTAATATTCCCCATGCCCTCCCCATGTATGAACACACTCATCACTTTGGAGTCTGAGAATAACACACATCTCCTATATGGTTATGTCACCAGTTGATGTGGGTATAGTCAAACTGAGCCGAGATCCTTTCTCGTAACCTGTTTCTGTCAGTCTGATTGGAAACCTTGCCTTTCCAAATATCTGTGCATAAAGTGAAAGTAGGTACATACTGTATGTAAAATAATTGTCAAGCATTTCCTATAATTGACAGTTTTCATGGCACTAGGATGGTTCAGGTTAAAAGTGGCTGGTTCCCTGGCAGATGTTACAAAAGGGATGCACTGTATACATATACCACAGATATGCAGATAAACAGCATTGCGATGTCCTGTTTTCCAAGGTCTCCCTGGAACTACCTGGACTGTCCTTCGTAGATGCATTGAATCCTCTTAGAGAGAGGAGCACACAAGTAGGCGAGTGTACACTAGCTGCGTAGGGGACAAGCAGAAGTGCAGTATGATGTCACCAGCCAATAGGCACAGTTTGTTGTTTCTCTTACATGAATGCAGATTGTGGCACATAGCCAAATTTCAAGGGAGAACAGCTGAGTAAGTGACGAGCCTAGCACAGGTAGAGTGTGAGAGGCAGTCTGGAGACATCACAGTGAATGACTGTCTCACGATGTGCAGAAGCGCTCTCTTACCTGCCTTCTTATGCACTCTTCACTCTAATAGTTACACTCTGTTAACTAGGCTTCCTGAAGTAGTTTCCACTAAGGTTTCATGATTTAATATTTTCCATGGTTTCCCGAGTAGACTGAATCAAGAAAAATTCCTTTAGGAATTCAAAACTTGTGTTAGAATTTTTAGCAAACCACTCATCATATTATGTCGTTGATTTCTATCCTTTTTGATGGATTTAGTATTTACTTTAATCTGACATTGTACTGGTAGTATGGTCCTGGTGTGGGGGTTGTTGTTCCAGGTTTGTGATCTGAGCTTGTGTTTCTTATGGGTGAGGAATGCTACAAAGCAGTGGAGTAAATTTAACAATTCTTGAAATCATATCATTTATCTGATCTACATTGTATGATTATTATTTAGCTCTGTTATGCGGCAGTATTTTGCTACTGCATATCTCGGAGCAAAACCTGGTCTCCAGAGTTGCTCTCCATCTAGTTTCTAAGAGTTGGTAAAGGTGTTGTTGTTTTCATAATGACAAGAGTTTAGATATAGATATATGAATTCCCTGCAATTTTACTACACTGTTGAAAGGTTCTTCTGGAAGTTGTGTTAAGTTTTGGCATTGAAACATTCATTTTGTAATTCTAGTCCTCGCATTTGGTATAGTGCTCTTTAAATTATGTAGATGTCCTGCTTTACAATTCTGTCCAGTGTTCAGTCAGAAGTTTGCTTTAGGTTTTGCTTTGTCCTTTCATGCTTCCGTAAGTTCTTCCTGATTTGGCTGTGGTATAGATTTTCCCCTTTCTGTGAACAATAACTGTTCGGTTACCTTTTCTATGTTTTAACTGGTGTTTTGGGAGAGTCAGTGGCTAGCTGACCCACTGCCCAGTAAACTGAGAGCAATCAAGGAAACTACTCGCGTGTGGCGGAGCTCTTTCCGGTTACGGAGAGAGTCCGTCATTTTGTGTAGGCTAAAGATAGGTCATACAAGATCCACCCACTCTTTCCTAATGAGAAGGGAAGACCCCCCCCCCACTTTATACCTGTGGAGCCGTTTTCACCGTGGTCCACATTTTAACCGAGTGTGTGGATCTTGTTGACTTACGAAGAAACCTTGGTTTGCAGATGACACTCAAACTTATATTAGCCGATGACGCGGTGGCTGCTGATCGCGTTATTCGCTTTATAAGTGAGGGTGGGCTAGGGCCAGCAATCTAAATTTTCCAGTAAACATTGACTCAACTACTTATTGGTTTTTTAATGATGATTTTTGTTTATTTTTATAATTATTTTTATTTAATTTTTTGATTTATTAATTTTAGGTCTTTTTAAATTTAGGTGTCCATCTCTAAATTTTAAATTCAATTCCAAATTTGTATTCTTTAATCTGTGTTAAGAGAGGCAGATGACCTCGTAGTTCCACCCCTTAAAACAATAACTCTGTTTTAACTGTTATGGTGTTCAGCAATGTTGAAGTGTTTGTGTAATATTCCTCTCTTAGCAGTCTGCAATATCATTTCCAGAAATCCCAATGTGTTATGGTATCCATTGGAAATATGTGAGAAATGATATTGGTGATTTCAATCATTGTGCTCTTAGTGAGGTTTTCTTTGCAAGCCAATAAGGCATCTAGGACAACCTCTGGATATCTGAGATGTGCATTTTGATCCAATTGTGGCTCTTCTAACTTAGCTGAAGCATGTAGATGGTATATTTTAAGAGAAAGTAGCTGATCTGATCTTAGAAAATTTGAAGAAGGAAGAACTTAGAAAATTGGAGTGAGCAGAAAAAGTCTAGAACATCTCGGGAATTATGTGAGTAGTCCAGAAAATCATCTTTGCATTTGACAAAATATGTTTGTGAAATGCTAGCAATGGAGTAGCTTATCTTCATAAAGCAATCACCTTTAACTAAACAGCAGTGCCAAGTTGGTTGGTTTTTTGTTATTTGATAACATTGCTAATACTTTTCTATTTGAGTATAAGCATTTGAAAATGGAAGTGTTTTCTATTTTAAAAATGTCAGTTGTATTCCTGTGGAACTAGTTGCATGGCGCAGCGGTAAGCTTCTCACCTGCTATATCCAAGGCTGTGGAATCAAATCCAGGCATGCTTAAATGGGAGAGACCAGTGACAGTAAGTGACTGGTGTGTTAAAGGTCTCTTTCAGGGCATAATTCTCGCACACCATTGCCTCTAAAGTCACAGTAGTTAAAAGTGTTGTATAACCCATAACATTATTATTTTTGAGAATGGCTTTTTGGATTGTTAGGCATATTTCTCCAACAAGTGTGGCTTGCATTTCTGAAGATTAATTCTGAATGGTTTGAACTGACTGTGTATGGGGTGTATGCAGGTTGGTGAAATGTTCTGGAATTAACATGAAATACAAATGGATTCTAGTAGTTTTTGGTTGTCAGTTTTGATTCTGCTCGTATGTATGATTATTATTTAGCTCTGTTATGCGGCAGTATTTTGCTACTGCATATCTCGGAGCAAAACCTGGTCTCCAGAGTTGCTCTCCATCTAGTTTCTAAGAGTTGGTAAAGGTGTTGTTGTTTTCATAATGACAAGAGTTTAGATATAGATATATGAATTCCCTGCAATTTTACTACACTGTTGAAAGGTTCTACGAGATTGGTTAGCTGCTGTGGGATGCTCCACCTCTACGTTCATGGAAGGGAAGTGACTCTAGTGTGATGTGGCCCAATTTCTAGATAATTTTGTTTTCTGGCCAAGTTAATTTGATCAGTTTAAACACCTATCTCCAGAAAACAGCCTACAAGAGGAAAACATCTGCATCATTCCCAGTTGGCTACTCCAACTCGGATATTAATCAAGTGACATACAGGACAATGATCAGCCACTCTGTGTTTTAAAAGAAAATGCAAGCCTGTGTTGATACCTATCTGCCTTACATCAAGAATGTTGGGGACAGAATAGGAAGAATACTGAAGTGCCACTCAAGAGGAAGCCAACACAAATGCCAACATTCTCGGGAACCCCAAATACCCCATTGACCCACTCATCTCTGCAGATGTTCACAAAATATTTATGTTCTTGCAGCCAAGTACATATTGGCACGACTAAGTGAAGTGTAAAACCAAGAATGACAGAATCCATGGCACTGTGGACTACAACAAACAGATGATTCTGCTGTAGCGGAAGCCTACCTGGGAAAGAGATCATGCAGTCCTATTTGAAGACACAGAAATACTCCTCTAAAGAATTGAACTATTTTAACAGGAAAATTGAGATCCAGTGTATGGATATGATTTGGAAGCCAGCAACGAACCTGTCCCATGGCACAAAATTTCTTGAAAAGTGGGATCAAGTCATGGCAGACTCCCTCCCCTGCCTCGTACACAGATTAGAATATTCCACAGCAGCTAACCAATCGGAGAAGAGTAATAATAGCCTAGCCATGTGCGAGTGGAACTATGGAGCTGAGAAACTACTAGAATCCAGACATGTTGCTGTTAATTCCAGCAGCATTCCATTTGCCTATATAAACCTCATGCAAGTGTCACTTGAAACCATTCAGAACAAATATCTGAAAATGCCAGCCGCACTGACCGGAGAAATGTCAGATGCCAAGATGTGTATAACATGACCTAACAAACCCAAAAGCCATTGTGAATATTCCTTCACCCAGCCACGAAAGCCTTCACCATTATATTAACATAATTAATAAACATTCTATGGAATATTCAGTGAGTTCTGTTTGCTTGTAAACGATCATAGAATTGAATGCATAATTTTGGTTTAATATCTGTGATTTTGGAATATTTGTTTGTGTGCTAATTTTGTATTTTGCAATAGACTTTATCTTAAATATGTTTTCAAGTTTTATACACTCTTAATAGAAATTTGAGCTACGCAGTGCTTGGTCCACAAATACATATTGGGAAAATGTAACACTTAAATATTAGCAAATATGGAAATACTTATATTCAAGAAAGATAAATGTAATGCATGCTAGATAACGGGGCTGTTTTGCTGCATGAATCAGTGGTGTGAGAAGTTCTTTGTTAAGTTTGCCAGATTGCAGTTTAGTTTCATTGTAATGTACTCAAAATGTTAAAAGTGCGTTTTAGACCGCAATTATAACTGATGGCTCGTGCACACACAATGAGTTTTGTTTGCAGGCGAGTTCATGTGTTGCAGTGTGATAGAGGGTGGAGGAACGTTCACTTCGCTTGTTGCTTTGGAAATGTGCACATTGGCTCTTACTGTAATGTTAACTGTATGTCATGTTAGTACTTCTCCCAGTAGCAGTTACCCCTTCCACTACCTTCATTCTCCTCCTTCCCGCTCTGAGCTCTTGGGTTCGTGCAGGTTTGTGCCATCAGGTAGTAATCTCAGTCTACATGTTGCTTTCCCATTTAAGGCTGTGTTTATTAATTGGCTTGTGGGTATACTTTGTATAGAGAACTAAGTGACTCACATTGTTATTGTCCTATGGAAGCTTGTACCATACCTTAGTCAGTACCGGTACTTAAATGAATTGGTAGTCGGATCATTTTCATAAGAATTTCCCAAGCATGGCAGAAGTTGGCAGATTTCAAATTTTGGGGCTGTTATAACTGGCATGCGAACCCTTGTTGTACATTGCTGCAGCTGTTAAACATGTGGGTAGGCCTGCTTTTGTGTACCAAAGTCATGGCTTTTGTTTTCGATTGCATTGATTGAGAAATAACCTAACATATTACTGTTATAATGAAATTCTTTGTCATAATCCATTGTGGTGGTTGCAACTCCTATTTTTTCAGAGTACTTGTTCTATTAAAAATAGCTTCAAAAGCCATGGCTATTACAGTAACTTCAAAAGAGCTATCACAGTATATTTTATATACAACTAGTTATACCCGGCATGAGTGCAATGCTAATCAAGGACAGAAAGGAAGATAATAATAATGAACCCCTGGCCAAAAACCGTAGCGTGAACTGTATTTGAATAGACCAGATAACACGGCAGGCTGCTGAAAGTCTCCTCATGTCACCTCGCGATAAATCAGCAAGCTATTCTCACACCTGGCATTGCGGTGTGATAAGTATACAGATTGTGTAATTGGGCTACTGTGGAATTTAAGGGTTCCTGTTAAATCCCTCACCCTTTTGTGTTACATAAATAATTTGTAGCCAGAAACCTTCCCTGGAATGCACACAACAATTCACCCAAATTTTTCATGGCAATCGGATGGATTATCAATAAATGATAAAAATGGTCCGGTTAGCTCAAACAATGCCAGCGTTTCGCCCCAGTGTGCCGTTGGGCTCGTCAGTTGGTACAGACACACCTACCAATACGCGTGGCTAGCACATACTGAGAAGGCCATGCAAGACACAAAATACAAGCAGTATTGACGTCACGAGCATGCCAATGTGCTACGGGAGTAAAACTCCCTTTCATAAAAACAAAAGCCTTACCTTATCAATCGGATGGATGGTATATGAACGCATGGGGACAGACAAACTATCCTGTAACATTGATTTTTATATATATAGATATTGATGAAGTAATATTGGAAGCATTTATCTTGTTCGCAGTTTTAGTAAGGTATTGTTTGCAGCAAGTGGAGTTAACAGCCCGAGTGGTCAAGTGGTTAGACTCGAATGCTGTGGAGCAGATTATTTCAGGTTTGAATCCCCCTGTAGGAGATTTTTTAAAAATCAGGTCTCCATTCTTATTTATTGATGTATTATTAAAATAGTGTCAGTTAACATCATTATTAAGGAATATTTCAGTAGAAATGAAAAATATGTGCCTGTTTATAATGTTTTAATTCAGCAAGTTAGGTTTTCCTAATCATTTGTTTTACTGCATAGGGAATGGAACTCTTCTGATTCACAGCTGGTTGATGTCATTGACATGTTAAATGTACTGTTATGTTACAAAGATTTTATTTTATTTTCATCTGAAAACTGACCGAATACGTGCAAGACCAGATTATTAATAAAGCCACGGCAGTGGTGTATATACGTATATATACATATATGCCACAAAGGTGGTGACTTGAGCCTGTCATGTCATAGTCTGGAGCTATCGATGTTGACCATTACACCATGCTGACATGCGCTCATTTCCATTCTTACGAGTATATAGTATACTAACGACTGATAACAACATGAATGTTTCAAATAATATGATACGGTATTCATAAACGTAAGATGGCCCTCCTAGCATTGAACATTCATTGGTTTTGTAGCTGTATTAAATAGAACACCACAAATAATCTGAAATATGCATAATGCAAGTGTTCATTGGCCATTTTGGAGCATTCATTACCTGGATGGTAAAGCTTGATTGACCGTGTAGTGGCTGGCAGTTTACACTCCTGATAAATAATATTTATGATGCTGGTATTGTATTTGTACTACCTGTAGACGGTTGGTAAGACTGGCACTAAGACCAATATACCACAAAATAACATAAAATTACCTAAGTTTGAATTCCAGAGTTAATTTTAGTGCTTGTCATGGGACACCTCTCTGCAATTGGGGTTTTCAGGACAGTCCTCATGTTAAATGCCCCATTGTTGAGAAAATATACAAAAAATAAGTTGCAAAATTTATCTTTACCAGTATACTACTAAAAAATTACTATTGATTTTATATGTTTTTTAAAAATGTTTTCATTGTGTTGTCCAATTTTTTGAAATTTGAATTCTAATTTGGATTGTAATATACATATATTCTCATAATTTTTCTAGAAATGTATTTATGAATAAATTTATATCCTTCAAAACGACAATAACCAACAATAAGATGAGGACAATAGCATACGGCCGCCACACCCAACGAGACTAATGATATTAAATACCGTGTGGCTAATGGGGAGGGGTTTAAAGAATTTGTGTACAAGCATGGAAAGGGAACGATCTGTTTTTGTTTCAATGTCATTCCACAGGATTGTGACAAAGGCTGCTTAACTTTTTTTTTTCAACCATTTTTGCTAGAGCTAATAATCAATTAAAAAATAAATTAAACGCATTTTCCATTTGGAAGCAGTAACCTTATGTAAATTATGTTTAACAGAATTTCTTTCAGAGCTGAGATAATTGCAAAAGTCATAATTGTGTCATTCTTCAGAATTCAGACGTGGAGCCATGGACAGTTTTTTTTTTGGCCACCACATACATCCTGGAACTGTTTTATAAACACTCTTAAGTTAAATACCAATAGGTATTTAATAAGTGTATTACACCTTAATTCAATAAAACTCTATAACATCTGTTACCAGCCCTGTTGGCTATCATTTCCAAAATAAATCTTTAAAAAGATCCAGTTGCTTTAACTGTGCTTGTATGTATAGGATTTGATAACCGATGAGATGAATAGGACATTTTAAAAATGAAAGGTCGATAATCAAAAATTTTAAATTGAACTACTTAAGATGGGTTGAAACATTGGTTGAAGAATAGCTGGCTGTTACTATGCTCACATGGAGAAATCTGATATTCCTCACTTGTCTGACTTCTCACTCGGTGATACAAAGGTGGGATAAGGTGTCACACTTTTCTTACCTCTTTCCTTGCTATAATTTTTGGACAGTTGCTTTTTATTACTCGGTGTTGTGAGAAGGAGCATGACAAATCCTAATGTCAGAGAGCAGATAGAAAGGCAACAAATTGTGTAATGGCCAGCTTATCTATATTTATATGAAACGTGATTTAATTTTCATTGGGTGTTCTCTTTTCTAGAATAAGATGTCATTATTTATTAATGTTATGCTGCAATATCAGAGTGGCATTCTGCAGATTTATAGTTGCTGATTGTGTTGATTTGTCTCCGGTAGCTATGTATTTTGTTGTATTAAATTACTGCAAGTTTTATGTTTACTGAATACAAGTGATATGTATATTTATATTATAAAATAAACAATGTGCTTGAATTTATTACTTTTTGTGTTTTTTTTTCCTACCCTTTTGGATTATATGCAGCGACATCTTAATTTTTTTAGTATACAACCAGTTATGCTTGATAATCGTATGGCTGAGTAAGCATCAGATTTTTTGCTCTTATTTTAAGTTTAATCTTAATTTTGAAAGAAAGTGTTATCTTCAAAAACAACTCTCATTATTTGAATTTTCTTGAATGATCACATTATTTTATAGTAGGTTATCTTTAGTTGTTTTGATTCTTTCTAACAGATGAAAACCATCTTGAACAGTGAGATTTCTGTTGGATAGTCAGCCTGAAGGTTGGTTAGATCCTAAAAAAGTACTGCCAAACTCACAAATACCCAAGGCAGCACTATGAGGCAGGTGAGGAAGTTCGCCATTGCATTCCTCACTGAATCAGTACAGCAGTACTGCCCCTATGATTAGAACCTTTCACAGCATCAACAGGCACAGGCTGTACCCTGAATGTCATTTCTCAGCACCACTCATACCCAGTAGCTTCCATATAATCACAGCCATGAGTGTTACTGACACATCGGTGAAAAGCCACATTTTACTCTGGCCTGTGCTAACAGACTAATGCAAAATTACTGCATTCATCAAGATATGCCAGCAGACCAATTGCCCTTTACTTTATCTTGTGGAAGGTGTATAGAGTCTTGGGGCTGAAACTAATATTTTCAGCAATTTGTTGGCTTCATTTTTGATTAATAAATTGCCACCTTATCTCGCCTTTTAATAGTGGGGGAGGGACAACAAAACTGAATAATTTAAAAATCATGACATAAGATGCCAGAGATTGCAAGGTTCTACTACATCCCTGTCTCAAGATATTTGAATGTCTATATAAGATATCTATGAATACAAATATTGCTGCCCACTATTATTTAAATACAGCTGAATGAAGCTAGTAAAGGACAATGGAATAAGTAGAACCACTTCTTTGTAGTTCAAGATGTTTTAGAAGATTAATGGCTGAGGACCACAGCAGGATTTTTAAAGTTGGGCAACCTTGATTTTGAAATAAAAATTTGGTCTAGCAATACTTTGAACTAAGATTTAGTCCACACCTTTGTTAAACCTGAAATGTTCGAGTTGACAGTGCATACAAAAGTGGCTGAGAGGGAAGGTTCTTCACACGCAAGACCAAGTCATTCACTACAATGTCGCCAGATTTTGTATGCACAGTGCACTATTTGTGTGCATTAACTATGAGTATAATTTCGATCTGATTTGTGTTTGGCTGTGGAGAATGCCATTAAAAGACAACCACTTAATATTGTCAGCTTTTCTGGAATTTTGAGTTCGGAACTTAGTTAATTTACACCGAGTGAATGCTCTCAACTTGTTCATAACAATAACAGAACGTGAATCGAGTTATGGCAATAATTGTTTAGTAAACAAATGCTTAAAATAAGCATAGGTCATTTCTGGATGGTAATCATCAGATTTCTGAGACTTTGATACTCCAAAAATGAACTTCTCAGAAATAAAGTCAGTATCTGCTGATCCCAACACTGCATACCTCAGATGTTCTCTTCTGACATTTGGCAACACGCCATGAACTGCACTTGTGCAAGAGAAACTGTCAACTGACGACTATGTCATACTTCTATGCTTGCTAGTGCTTAACTACCTTCATAATGTGGTATTCACTTGTACTGTATATGCAAATTCTCTGCTTCATATTGAACAGATAGTCCCTATTCCAGTACCAATTCATCCACAATATAGGCCTAACAATTATCTTGGAGATTAGAAATTCTTGACAACAGCTTTATTTTTAGTTCTACATTTTTTTTAAACATTTGGATTTATTATTCCATATTTTCAATACATTTTTTTTGAAAAGTGTTGGTGGTCCTGTTTTTGGCGTTATCAAAGTGACGCTTAAAGCATCTTATGAGAAAATGTGTGATTAGAATGATGGAGATAAATTTTAAAATTGTGATTTCAATATGTTCTCTTCTCTGATAAAAGAAAATATTGTGGTTTTAAATTATTTTGCATATCATGTCATAATGATCACCATTTTAATATTCAATATGTTCTTAATATCACATTTACAACTCTTGTATTATTGCACTAGGCAATGATGACTTAGGCATCACTGTTTCTACTTAGGGACTAAAAAGACCAAAACTGTGCTGTCTATAAGTTTTACAACAATGTATTGAAAAGGTGGAATAATAAATGTACATTTCTTTCAGAAATTGTGGAACTATATTGTGAAGCAATATAGAACCAAACATTCTGCAGTGAGTCTTATACCGGTATGTAGTACAGAAGAGTTTGTAGGAAAATTTCATCCTCAAGCCTTATTCATTTTTCCTGTCTGCAGTTATTTTCTTTCTTAGTAGGGCAGAAGCAGTGTTTGGTGAGCATAGTAATAAATGTTGCTCATTTGACAAGCTGAATCCTATAAAATACAGTTTTCGTTTATTGTCCTGTTTGTATCTTCATACCTTAAAATGCATTAAATGTGTTCAAAATAGAACATTTTTTTTTTTTTGCCTTGGATTGAACAGATTTTACAAACATATAATTGCCAGTGTACTGATAATTCTGCTAGAGCATTAAGGGAGTGGAGAGTTTTATATTTCATATTTTCCATCAAGTATGACAATTGGTGCACTCTGCTTTAGGAGTGTGATATTCATGAAGTTAAAGGAGACTTAATTTAATCTGCCATTTTTATTTTCCAGAATACTGTAGACATAATCCCCTTCGAAAGCTTACCAAGTTTTCTTAATGAAGAAAATACAATGAAACCCTATTTAGTCTTCCTCTAATCAAGGTTCTCCCATATTTCATGTAGTAGCACAAACATAATGTTGCATGGCCACTAGTGAGTTTATCTCAATTGAGAGTACAACTTGGTCCCTGTTTGAACTCTGAATGGGGATTTCACTGTAAGTACTTTTTATTGGATAATTGATTTTCACTGCCAAGTAATTATCTTCCAGTAAATCTTACAGGTTTTTGCCATTGTTTATTATGGTTTTTTCCCAGGTACACCAAATTGGGCTGATCAGCAGACACTTGATACACCCCATTTGGACTGTGCTAGGATAGTGATTCTTGCACTATGTGCCATATTTGAAGCACATCATAATACTATTCTTCCCTTTGCATTATCTCCTCACTATAGAGTTACCAAAAGATGGAATATTGCCTTTCACTGCCAAGTAATTTAATGGTGAGTTTGCTGGAGCAACTTTCATGGCTTCGAATATTGGCAGCAGACAACTAAGATGTGCTGTGGAAGGATGTGAATACTAGGCATTGTATCACCCATCACCTGAAACTTGATGGTGTGAGTAATACTAGGAATTGTCCTGAAAACAAAGTGCAGTTCCAAAACTTCTAGGTAGTAAATAAGAAAGAGTACAGAATTAAATATTCTTCGTTTAATATCAAATATTTGTTCATAATTGCATGATGAAATCATTGAATTATGAAATATGCATGGTTGGTCAGAATCATTGCAATATGTACATTTTACAAGGTTAACTTTGCATTTTTGAAAGACATGGGATGCAAAGATACCATATTTCAAAATATCTTAAATATGCCTGATAAATGAAAACATACGCCTGTATGTTTCCAAAGGAACCTGGAATTTTTATTCCCCAATTGAGAGTAATTGATTCATAAGAATGAATGCTTTTCAGAAATCCCAATCTTTTGCCAACTTTCCCCTGCATTGGGCTCATCAGTTGATGTGGTACACCTCACCAAGACGCTGGCTACTCCATGCTGAGAAGGCCACTGTAAGGCATTTGTAAACCACGAGCAGTGCCACTGTACAACAGGAGATAAAAGTCTCCACTTTCAAAAATTCCCTGTCTGGCAGTATATAGTGAAAAATCTTAGTTTCTGTTTACACCCCAATTGAAAGTAAAGTAATTCATAGGAATTATTGTTTTACAGACATCTCCTTGCTGTTCCTTCCCTTGAAACAATAATATTGTCATCAATCTGTTGCCAGTGTTTTGCCTTTATTATTATTATTATTATTATTATTATTCATAAATCATGGAACTACTTTTTATTTCACATCAATGTGGCATCACACAAAATTAACTATATACACTGAAAAGTATGTTACATGACCTTCATAATGTTATCACCTCATGGGGTATGGATGCAGGAATGTGTCAAATAGAACATTTTGAAATGACTGTTTTATTCTCATACAATCTATTTAATATCCACAATATAACATTTGTAAGTCATTGTTTTATTCTTGTACAATCTGTTTACACCCAGTAGCCATATAACAGTTTGAAATCACCGTTTTATTATCTTGTAACCTGTTGAACAACATTTGTCGACGTATCACCTCTTGACGAGGGTTGATGCATTAGTTGCTTACGTTATTCATGGTTCGTTGTCATTGATGTGGACTATGGACAATACTGTCGACTGCATATGTTTAGTTAATGTGCTATCTTGATGTGCGAACACTGTTCACTTTTGATTACCTCAAATACACACCGCTGTCAACTGATGATATTGGGATCGTGCTCATGTCCAAATCGGTGCCATCTATGAAGAAGTTTACGCAACAGATGCACGACTCCAATTTTTGTTTGTGGATACCGACTCTTCAAGCTCGTTGCGGTCAATTGCTTTTGTTTCCCGCAACACCCGTTAGTGCAGTGAATCCATGACCTTCTAGCAGTATTCTCTGTTTGCACTTTTTTTTTTAGGTAATATAGCTGTGATTTTATGTAAATAAGATATTTCTTTTAATTTTAAGACTAATTGAGTCATAATTTATTTCTGGAGTGTGGAAGATTATAACTTCTTACTTCTCTTTCAATAAATACTGAAGGAAGATGATGTTGATGATGAAATGCTATCTATTTTGTCTTCTTAATGTACAGTGTGTCAAAAATGGTAGTAGGATTCCCATGTTATTGTGCTTAGAAATATTAATAATAATTATTATTTTGGTATACAGGCCAGTTAGCGAGTTCATTATTATTATTATTGTATATCTATTTTGATCTCAATGGACCACCCCTTTAAGAATCACCACCATGACTGCCTATGTTTGATTTAAAAATTCACACATGCAGTTTGTTCAGATTGTTTGTTCGTACCAGCAATTGGTTTGTAAGCTTTACGCTAGCACACCAACTTAAAGCATTAGCTATTGTTGTTTAAAGGTGGCGGAACAGTAAGGTCATCTGTATACACTACTCGCTATCGTGTGTAATAAGGGAATTTTTATGTACCTGTGGTGTGTTCATACTAGTGCTAGACAGTATGTTGTGCAAAATGGCACAAGCAAGAAATACACAAAGTTAGAATACATTACCATAATATAATTATGCAGAAAAGACATGTGGTGGTAATTGGGTTGGACTGAGAGTTCATCTGCCCCAGCAGAAGAGACGGAGCACTATTCTAGAAAGCTATATCCTGCCAACTGATACCCCATTGTGCTGTGGAGTGATGATCTGAATGTACTAAATCTCTTTCTAATTATGTATTATCCAAAATTAATTTTAGTGTGCCCTAGAATAATTATTTTCTGACTAACATTTTGGATCAGGGCTTTTATATAAGTTTAAAAATAAGATGTTAATTATTTATTACCTATTTTATGTTTATATTAATTTTGTAGGTCATGGTCAAAAACATAAATGTTCTTGTATGTTTATAGCACTCGGCAGCTCTGTACTCGGTGAAAATGTTATGCATGGTATGAACACAATAGGAGTTCGAAAGCTCGGAGGAATACCCTAGTGTGCTGTGAAACCCTTGAGATAGCCATGTGATTGTGCTAAAGTTATTCTTGTTTTGAATATCAGTATTGTAAATGCTTAACCACCAGAGTCATTGCAAAATTAAATGATGTACTGTTTTATATTTTGAAGGGTTCTGTGGAGCATTGCATGATTGGTGTTCAGCTCCTGTCACAACTCACCTGTGAGATGAACCAGATCTCAGAAGCAGATGCCAATCGCTCACTCACCAAGCATCGCAAGATTGCTTCATCATTCCGAGACACGCAGCTATTTGAAATATTCCGCCTATCATGCTCTCTGCTAGGCACTGCCAGAGAAAATTGCAAGAGCTTGAATTTTAATGATGAAGGGCAGGTACGGATTATAGCTACAGTATTTATTTTTCGAGTGTTTTACCTGATATAAATTATAAAGTTGGGTGAAGATTTGACCACCCTTTATTATATCTTAAAGTTATTTACAAGTATCAATATGTAAAATAATTAATTACTCGGCATGATTTTCCTCAAATCCCGAACACAGCTCACCACAAAATTACATTAAAAGAAACAGGCAAATATAAAACAAAGATAAGAAATACAAAAGCCTAGGCTGGGTAACTGCCTGTTTAAGTTTTTGTCAGTCCTTTAGTAGTTAGTACTTCAGCGATGAGACAAAAATAGGGACTAGCTTCTTCAACCATAGCTCTTTTATAGCGAATAAATGCTGACTAAATTAAAATTACAAGGTAACAAACTCTCTGACAGTCTTTTCCCCTACTCTGGCACTTAATTGCCGTCCATAAGAGTTTGATCTTCTTGAGATTCTTAGATTCGTAACCCTGAAGTTACTTCCTCGACGTTTTCATTTGTTTTCCTCACCACTAGATTCCTAGATCCGCCATTTCAAAATGGTATCATGGGAAGGCTGCTACAGGCAATCAAAACTATTTATGTTGATAATCAGGCTGCAGTGAGAGTTGCAGTACTGTTTATTTTATATATGGACCATTTCCTGAAGGGCCTAAACTGTCTGGGTGGGATTCAATTAGGTGGAAACTAGGTAAGTAGTAAGGCCTATGCTGATCTGGTTGTAATGACGGACTCCATTGAAAGCTTGCAAGCCAACATGTTAGAACTTGAACATAAATTTAGGGAGTATGGTATGAAGATCAGCATTTCAAAGACGAAGTATATGTCGGTAAGGAAGAAACTCAAGTAAACTGAATGCCAGGTAGGAGGAACTAAATTGGAACAGGTGGAACGTTTTAAGTACTTGGGCTGTGTATTCTTTCAGGATGGTAATATGGAGAAGGAAATACAGTAGAGGTGTAGAAAGTCCAATGCAGCGAGTTCAACGTTGCGATCCACAGTATTCTGCAAAAAAAGAAGTTGTGTAGTGACGAAACTTTCCCTACATCGCTCAGTATTTAGACCGACCGTGCTGTATGGAAGTGAGAGCTGGGTAGATTCAGGATATCTGATACATATCCTAGGTAAATGATATGTGGGTAGCAGGAATGATTGTTGGGACAAATAGATGGGAGCAATGGCAGAATGAGATAAAGACTAAGTTAGAAATTTACATGCTAGATGAAGCTGTTCGTATGAGCCGACTCAGTTAAACTGTTTTTTAAAATTTATGGTTATAGCATGGTTTGATGACGCAGCTTAACCTCATAAGTAATCTCTCTTCCCCATTCTCTTCATATGGCTGTAGAAGGTAAGAGAAGCAGAGGTAGACCTAGGAGGCAATAGTTAGATTCAGTGTTGAACAATTTCAAAGTGAGAGGTGTGGAAGCAGAGGAGGCCGCAGTGCTAACTGCTAATAGAGCATCGTGGAGGCGACTTGTTCGCAGACTGAAAGGCAAAACAGTCTCAAATGAAAATGTATGTGTGTATGTAGTAGCATTGGAAAGGAATATAGGTTTTTTGGTTAGGTTTAAGCAATTTTGTGACGAACCATCACATAACTGTTAAAGACACTCCATCAACTTTCAGCTGACTAGCCAACTGCTGCTGCTTCTCCGTGCATGCATTTGTAAATAAGGCCATCTCGAGCTTTAAGCTTGTGATTATGGAGTCTGAAAAACCATGGTAATGCTGCATATTTATTTTATGAACTGTATGAACTGATGTTTCTAATACTTTCTTATTCTATCACAAATACTATGTAAATGTTGCTCTATAATGGTTTTAAATATCTCAGAACACTTAGGTTGTTCAATGTATGTTAAACTGTTTTTTTAAATTTATGGTTATAGCATGGTTTGATGACACAGCTTTTGAGGTTGGCCCATAACTGTCTAACCTTTGACTTCATTGGCACATCGACCGACGAATCTTCGGATGATCTGTGTACTGTTCAAATCCCAACCAGCTGGAGACCTGCATTCCTTGACTTCACTACATTGAAGTTATTCTTTGATCTCTATCATTCCTTACCAAATTCACTTTCTCCTCTGGTAAGTACTGCATTAATGAGTCACACTTCTTATTTTTGTTTTTGTGTGTTTAGGACAGACTTGTCAATTATAAAGGCTTGGTTTTTCAGGACAGGCTATGAGGCCACGTTGCAAAGTTTGAGGGTTTTAAGAAGCGACACATGCGAGGTGCGATAGGTTAATCTGTCAGCCATGTAAATAGAAAAGTAGAATATTAACAATAAATTAACACAATGCTAAGAGAAAACAATTGATGTTTATAATCTGTCAATTATTTAATCCTTTCAAACTCATATTTATTTTATAAATCACCATAATAAAAATAATCAATTAACAAAATAATATGGATATATAAACAGTCATTAGGATCCTCGGTTGTCTTAGCCTATATAGGCTTATTATGACATCTCTGTGTGATCTGTGTCCCCCTAATAAAATCTGAACGACTCGTGCGATTCCATGAAACTTGGTAGGGACATACTACTACCTCATCCGACCTTGACATTTGCCTTTCAAATTCTAATAAGTTTCACCAATCCAACATTGCGGAAGCGCGATAATTTCACCGGTGTTCTATATCTCCCTGAAATTTTGTATGGCGATAGAGAATACAAAGATAAGTTCACCTATGTTACTTTCAAAGATCTGTTCAGTACAAAGCCAACATGGCGGCTAGGCGAAGTAAAAATTTAAGTGGAAATTTCTCACGTTCAAACTGAACTATGGTATGGGATAGAGGACTATTAAGTACATACAGTATATGTGACTGTCAAAGTCCTGAGAAACACAAAATCAACATGGTGGCCAAGTGATTTTCAAATATTTCAAATTACTTTTCTGGAGATCTGATCACCAGAGAGCACAGCAAATCTTTATTCAGAGCTTAGTATAGAGACTTCTCATGTTGAATTGTTTACAAAAACTCAAGATGGCATTAGTTCAAAATTTAAAATCTAATTTACCGTATTTATTTCTTGTATCCTATTCAAGCGATTGAAGAGAAGATTCGTATGATGGGCTATTTTAGTATTTCAGTTATCATAACTAATGGCACTAAATCCTGTATGTTACTTTTTGCAAATCATAGAAGCCGTGCATTTGACTTTTCTTAACCCTCTTAGTGCCAAGCCATTTCCTGAAATACTTGCCATGAATGCCAAGCCATTTTCAATGGTCATGCAGACTATTCGAAAAAAAAAAAAATCATTAATACCACACTTCCGATAGAATCATTATTTTTGCTTTGCATTATAACCCATACCTCATTCTTTCATAGATTATGTTCACAAAATTAAATACGGCATCTACTGTAAACCTTTTTAATTGAGGTTATTCTGATAATTGTTCAATTTGTTTTTGTTGTAAAAAAGTTTTGAGCCCAAATTAAGAACACCTAAGAGTCATATTCGAAGAACCACTACGTTTCCAGCTGTAGAAAGTTCTTAGATACATCTGTAGGCAGAAAACTTCAACAAGAAGAAAACAACCGCACCGCAATTTTGGTGGGAATGTGCATGATTGGAGGAGCGCAGAAATACAAACTCAAACCTTTCGCGTAACGGACTTCGAAGGAAAAAAGTAAACACCGCACAGGTAAGCTTGAAACCTCACCTTTTCTACAGTATGAAATAATCACGGTCATATGCCTACAGAAATCTGCAAATATAAGATAAACAGCGTGCCGATTGAATCAACTTTGGCACTTTTGGCGCGAGCAGCGAGAGCCGATCTGATCGGTGCGTGGCACTGAGAGGGTTAAACTCCCGTGACTTGTTACTGAAAGATGCCGTCTCGTGGGAGGAGTCTTAATCACCGATACTGAAAGTTAATTATTGCACATCATTTCAGAATGTAATGGTGTTGGTGGAGACATAGGTCGTGTAACAAACGCTAATTAGCCCATCACGTAGAAAATCCTTGTAATAGGCGGGAGAGTGTTGAATAGAAAAGACCAGTAGGATATATGAAAATAGGCTATTAAGTTCTTCACGGAACTACTTGTTATGAACAACTCTTTCTCTCTCATGACCACCATAAAATTGAAAACAAGCAATATAATTGTTTGATCCAACTTCATTGCGATTAATTACCATATCCATAAGTTGTCTTTCACAATGTTGGTTTTGTACCTCTTGTGTTGTAAGTTATACATGAGTTTCTCATCCATTTCGTCTGTGAAACTCATCTTGTTGCTTGTTTACAGTCATCATCATCTTGAGCAGTTTCCTACCGCTGGTCGGGTCTGCTTGCTTGTTAACAGTGACGATTATTATTATTGCAATCGTTTTACACTGGATTCGCCTCACAAAAATCTGGTGGGATGAATTGGTGCAAGGTGTTCTGCGATGTTGTGCAAACTGCTATGTGAGAACCCATGGTCAGAAGCTCGTGTAGTTCGAACATGTGGGAAGCGGGTCTTGCATGCGTCTGTTCTGAGTAGCCAAGCCTTTATCTAAGTATCCAATTGAAAATATTGTTTGTAAATAACTCCAGTTGTGAAAATTCTTTGGCATTAAAATCTTTTCTGATAGTCAAATAATTGCATGAATTTTGATCGAGTTTCATATTATTCCTTCATCTCCACTTTTTTGCTTCTATTTACTAATTTGGATGTTCCTAATGCAAATCATCATTGTCGAGTAAACTTCAGTTTGCTGACCAAAAGCCCAGAAAGGTGTAAAGGGGATAGCCAGGGTTTAGCAGAATTCCTTCTGATCTTCAGTGATGGCAGTTACAGTAGAACCAATATTTAACGTTTTTCTAGGGACCGGTATTTTTTAACCTTAAATGCGGGTTTATCTTAAATCGAGGTTTCGATAGAAAGCAAACTTTTTCCAGAACTCTTTGCCTGTATTGACATGAATTGCACCAACACACATAATTTATACAATAACAACAATTAAGCAAGGAGATACCTACCCTACACACTATACTGTAATTACGACTTCTTCTGTAGCACTAATACAGTAGTCAAAGATCGTAGTTTCCCAGCACACTACAAAATTAAAACATCCATAAAATACTGAACCCTTGCAAAGAAGCATATGAGACTCAATTTCGGGGGGTGTAACAGTCCATTTCGTAAAGTTGTTGTTAAGTGCTTCTTATAACATGCAGGGTAACATATAACAAAATAATATGCAGGAAAAAGTGAATACCAGGATTAAAACATATGAATTTAATAAACAGATCAACAAATTTACACTATTTACAGCAAAAACACAAGGATTCCCAAATGACACCCTCTTTAATTAATAAAAATGCCAAACTAGGCCTGATCTCAGGAGAGATGGTAAACATCTGGACCAAATGTCCCAAATTACTGCAATGACATGTGCGTGTGCGGCTTTCCTACATGCGGTACTGCACCCGAAGAAACCCATCAGTACTTTTATCCACAGCACTATAAAGGATTGCAGACATGTAAATTACCCAGCTCACAAACTTACCATGCCTACTAAGTAAAATTGGGAATTTCAGGAACATACAGGATAAATATTATTCGTAAAGAAAATAGTACTACTAGCCAAGGTACAAATTTCTACTATCATTTACATTTAGAGCAAATCGAGAAACTCCAATCTCGAGGGGTGATAAGGTCTAATCTATAGTGAGCGCCTGTATCTATACCTCGTAGTACTATTTTCGATGATGACAATGAAAACGGTATCAGCTTAGATAAAAGTTGACTGAGTCGCTAAAAAGCGCCAGCCGTTTATTACGCTAAAAACAAGTATAAAAAACTGGCTTCCTCCCTGAATATGGTGTCTCCCTGACACTCTAACAAAAGTAACTCCAAAAATAAACTTGCACGTGGCACTAATATAATAAGGAAAGTGAAACGGCGTGATACTAAGTATTACCCTACTTTATACAGATCCGCTTCAACTCTGAACCGTAGTTCCATATCTAAGCAAAAATTATTCATGAACTATGTGCATATATACATTCATTGTCTAGCCATCTTTAAGTCTTTCATCTACTCAACTTTCTTAACAATCAAATAACAAACATACACCGCAACTATCGTGTTGAAAGTAATAAATACTCGTCTTAATCAATTGAACATAAGTGACAAACATTTAAGCTAAGCACTGTTCCTTTTTACCTTTTATCTATTTATCATGAAATACTGAAATAATTTCTGAAATTCTTTACTGTGTTAACAATTTTCTGATAAACGTGAATACTAGAAGTGCACGGCATTAACCTTCGTTCTCACACTCCTCTTCCATAATTATACAACAATTACCTTCTCTCTTAAACACCCTGTACAGAATCTTCCTTTAATACACTCACATAACTTCACAATCATTGCGATCAATACTAGAAAAACTTAGAGACTCCTCAGCCTCCCTTCGTAAAAATACGTAACTCATTTACGTTTATATCTCCTTAATTTGCACGGTATTTCAACTATAAACTTCCACTTCAATACATATACTTCCTAACTTTAACATTCTTCTCTATCCTGATATAACTTCGCCTCATGCTCATAATTCCATTTCTGCAATAAATCTCCGTACTTTTCACTTTCTGATCACCCTGTGATTTAACTTTGTTAACTTTCTTTTCCACGTGTTTAAATTCAGCTTTACATTTTATTACAACTTTTCAAGAAATATCAGTAAATATTCATATTCTTAACAAAAGATATAAGTTTGACTTCCTTCCATGAATATATTTGTTTAACAAATTCTCTAAATCTCATTAGACGTATGTGTATAAGCTTTTCCGTAAAACTTTCGTTCATAATTAGTTGAAAATAAATTTCTGACACTCGAATCAACATCATGAGTTGTCGAAATATTCTTTACACTTCGTGACATAACTTCTTAAATATGCTGTACTTAAATTTGCTCCAATAAACTTCTTTTTACTTCATTTACAATTTTACTCCTTCTTTAGTTCGTTCAACGTTCTACTCCTTTTAAATAGTTCACTCTACATTCTTTTAAACAATTCATTCTATATTCCTCTAAATAATTCACTCTACATTCTTTTAAACAATTCGTTCTACATTCCTTCAAACAATTCGTTCTACATTCCTCTAAACAATTCGTTCTACATTCCATCGCTGCGATAAAACAGATTTAATTAAATTAAATCTAACGCAAATATGAAAAATTCTACACGATTTTACTCTGATATGACTTTAGTGTTAATAGCATCATTATGCCAAAATTTCGTCCAAGTGACTGAAATTTTCAAGAGCAAGGAAAATAACTCCGTAGAAAAATACGAAAAATACTACACAAAAACGACACAAATTTAATTACTTTGACAAAATTATACGGTTGAAATAATGCTGATGAAAAATGCTGTTGAAAAATGCAGTTGAAATAATGCCGTTGGTCAATTGGATAATCACAGAACATAACTACAATTCTACATGATAAAAAACAATTTCTTCACTACCTTGAGTTGACTCTGGCCTGGAGAATACCTGCGTCTCGCCTGCCAAACCAAACGTGTCGTGGAGCTCATCGTATCGCCCACAGCTATGAAGACCGGTTTGTGTCAGAACCAGCTGGCCTCGTCTCCCAGTAGAACAAGGTCGATGATGTCCTCGGTGAATGACCTCGCCGTGAAACAGCTAGTTCTGGCATCACTCCGTCCCCCGTGCACTGCAAGTAGTCCAGCTTCGACTCTCCATCTCTTTAGAATTGACATCTCGTTTCTTCAGAATTGACATCTCGGTTCTTCAGAATTGACATCTCGTCTCAGGTTGAATATTGTCGTTTATGCAAGCGTTTGTGAATATTCAAGATGTGTTAGAACTCTTGTAGAAAAGTATAAGTTTTGTTCGGTGATGTTGCGCGTCACGTAGATATTCTGTTGCGCCTTCCATATTAGTGAATTCTGGAATTCAACTGAACATCTTTGTAGTCTCCACTTCCCTATGCTTTAGCTTAGCACATGGTAATTCTCATTTCACTGATGATATAATTAAGACTTCCCCGTTGCTAACTTCTAACTTGCATTTTTAATGTAATGTTCAAATATGCGTTCACACGTAGTAATACTGAATATCTTCTTGTCGAAATGTTTCAAGAGATGTTAAACAACTTTGCATTAAGCACTGTAATATTTGGTTATACTGTTCCGTTCTGCTTTATAGATGTAGCTTGCTCCTCAAGTTACAGTCTTACTGTACTTCACTCTTCTTTGCTTTCAACTCTAATGAAACGTAGCACTGTTATAAGAATACTGGTTTCTTCTCGAGGTCTTGACTCGATGAAATCTTAAATTGGAAAGAACTCTCTCGTCCGGTTCTCCACACTCGGCAAGTTCCAGTCTCTCTGCCTCCCCTCTCGTGGTGTGACGTAACTTCTACCACCTCTCCTCGCTTCAGTCCGCAGTTCGACCTTCGTCTCTTCCCCTCTTTCATGACGTAACTCTCGCTTCAAGTGGCGTGATGTCTCTCGCAATATGGACCTCCCACATTCATATAATAGAACATATGTCCATCTTTAAATCATTCCTTCTTCCTTGCCTTTCATAATTGCATAAGATATATAGTATTTCACTCATTTCCATACAGTTTTTCCCATATTTCTCGAATTTTTAATAAATAAAAATTTTCATCCACTCTTTTATTTTTTCTGGGGTCTTGGTTCATATCCAAATTGGTTCTTTGGTAATGACCTTAAATAAATTCTGGCGCAGTACGATGTGTACAATTTAATGCGAGATCCATTACCATCCAGTAAACCTTCAGGGGACGAATCTGCATTTTCTTAGAGCCAGACAGACACGAGGAACCAACTAAATAATTAAACTAAATCCGACACTTCCTACACTGAATAAGACAAAATAATTTCCGCATGAAATTGGAATCAAAGAATTGCCGTAGCAATCCACACTAACGCCTAAAATTAGGACTTTTTAAATCAACACAAGTAAACCAACACGTGACCAATCAAGAAAAATACACACATGGCCGCTTGCCATTTTTACATGAAAATACGAAATACACCCAACGTTGTCACAACAAACAACAATCTAACATAAGCAAATGAAATGAGTCACAGTAATCACTAGGCTCAAAGCCAACATTTACATCATAAAACAAATATTTCATTTCATACGATATGCGATAATTCTTAACGGACATGGCGAACTCCCAATTAATATATGATCCAAAGATCATTAAAAGAACAGGTTTGCTACAGATAGCTTACAGGGGTCAGTCGGTCAGCTGGACTGCCTAAACGATGAATCACCAGACATAGACGGGCGCAAGGTGGAATCTGCACATCTGTCAACCCACGTGTAAACATACCTCGACCTGCCGTGGCAATGGCTCGAGTCTCGAAGAAGCGTGCTCCCAATAGCACATAATATACGTGTGTGTGTCAAATAAAAATATCTTAGCATTTCCCAAGGAAATCCAAGAATCAGCACAGGACAAGGTAAAGTAGCCTCTAAGAGCGCTCCGCCTTTCCATAAAATACCATCAAAATTTGAGGTTAGTAGACACATTCTACCCCTCGTCACGAAGAATCAAATACACACACCTTGACACAATACACACACCAGAATCACACGTATGGGCTTGGCAGAAACCTGAAATAAAAGACATAAATATTTCCACCGACTTTCGTTCCCAGTCTAGTCCGTGACTGAAGAACCTGAAAAGGGATATAAAAAAAAACTAAAAAATATAGAACTAAGGTGTTCTACAGTGACATCTTAACGTGTTGCACTCGGCAACCCTAGTATGAATAAAAACCTGTTCGTAAAACATCTAACAACTTTTACCCCCTTCTCCTACTTAAAATGAATTTGAGTCATCATCATCGGCTTTAACTCGAATCCGAGTATAAATCTTCTTCCTTCAGTCCAGTTTGTGGATGTGTTTACGGTGACTAAAGAGTCCAATCCTGGCATGGAACAAGCGACCACACAAGTCGCATAGTATTGCTGGAGGAGGACGTGGTTGGGCTGCTCGAAGTTTCCTAGCTTGACGCTTGGCCTCTTCATGTATGCGTCGATCCCTTTCAAACGCCTTTACAGTATCCGAGATGGTACGGCGCCAAGTTGAGCGGTTTTCAGCCAGCATGTCCCAGGTTTGTGAATCAAGACCTGTCAATTTCAGGGTCTGCTTAAATTGGTCCTTGTAGCGCCTCTTAGGACCACCATGAGGTCTGGTGCCATAGCATAACTCACCATATAGCATTTGACGAGGTAATCTCACATCATCCATCCGATGGACATGACCAATCCATCTAAATTGGTGACCTATTATGGATGATTCTATGCTGTTGATTTGAGCCTTTTCCAGAACAGCAATATTGGTAATGCGGTCTTCCCATTTAATCCTCAGGATTGATCGAAGTTTTTGTAGGTGAAAACGCTCCATTTATCGACCATGACGAACTCCGCATTCGCATGAATAAAATCCAAATGCACGCGCCGTGCATGCTAATTAATAATGACTCTTAAGAAAAATATACAATCACACAAAATTTTGGCCACGTGCCAACGTACATTTAAAAGAAAAGAGTGTCGGCGCACGAAATCTAAAATACACAAGAAAAACCATGAATAAAATTATTTACACGTTCCCGCGTCTAATCTAGCTACATATTGAATAAATCAATGGTTTGTACATCACCGTCCAGCTTGCAGGAAATCAACCTCCATCCCAGAGCATTTTCCCACGGGAAATTTACTCCGTCATCGTCGACATTCTGGTAGAGGCGTAGCACATCATCCCACCAATCGACCTTGCTGTAGACATCTTGGCGTGGCTTCTTAAAAAGAAATGTTCAAAATTAAAGTTCTACCCTGCTAAAATCGCTATGAGCTACTGACTTACACTCAAGAGTCCTGGGCGATTAATCCACGTCGAACTGGCCCTATCTAAGCATTTGCTTGATTCACACGCACATATACAACACAAAAATATTACAGAAAAATATTACAGTCTGGTCAGTCACGTAGCTGGCATTTAAAAGTCTCTCAAATTACTTATGCCGAGTCGCGCTTATCTCAACTAGAGATCTCCCCTCCGCTTGGCATGACCTCTGCTCCCAAGATAGAATGTTTCTCAAACAGGCGTGAACTAAGCCTTTCGGCGCCTGATCAAATTGTGTCCCAAACTACTCATCACCGATCAATTTATGAGAAACTGGCAGAATGGATTGGAGTAGGGGCAATCTGAGAAAATAATCCGTAATTTTCAACTCACAGACTTGGGACTAGTATCAAACTTCTTCTTTTTATCTAAACGTCTCAATGCACTTATGCGGAATTCCATCCGATCGGCGGTTCTTCATATACGTGTTTTCAGCGTCTTTTTTATGGCACGCACTTCGCTGCGTGGTCCAGGCGTCCTCTCTTCTGATTCGCTGATTCAATCGGGCATCGGTTGGAAATTCACCTCTGGCACGCCCATAATGACGCCAAATTGTATGCGCGTTCACTCAGAATTTGTCCTTGAACTTGGCTTAGCAGGTCGTCCCCAGAAATAACTATCACGCCACCTCTGTTGCAAGCGTTGCGACACACTACCTGCCTTCCGTTGTCCACTTCAACAGGCACTGCCTGGATATAAGTAATAATAATAAAAAAATCATGAAGACTTATTGATCGGCAAATCAATAAGGGTTCATTGAATTGCACCAACACACATAATTTATACAATAACAACAATTAAGCAAGGAGATACCTACCCTACACACTATACTGTATTTACGACTTCTTCTGTAGCACTAATACAGTAGTCAAAGATCGTAGTTTCCCAGCACACTACAAAATTAAAACATCCACAAAATACTTACACAATTACAGTAATACAGTATAATATATCGAGTTACTTTTCCTATATACATCACATACAGTAAAACTGTCAAGAAGTTTTTCAAGGGACCATTAAAAAGAACTTCTTAACAGGGAAACTTCTTAAAAGGGTAGTAGTCTGAAATGCATGTGAAATGCACACGTTTTTGTTGTTTTTTAAGGATACGATAATATACTGTACATAGGACTGTATAAAAGCCGGAAAAAGAAAAGCCACAATATTATGTGATTATCACACCAGAGATAAAGAGAAATAAGCGGCTTCGGTGGCGTAGTTGGAAGCATGCTGAGCTTCTATGCCCAAGATAGCGGGTTCAAACCCGGCCGAAGCCGTCGGATTTTTTAAGAGCGTTAAAAATCCCTCAGTATGCCTTCCTTCGGAGGGGAAGTAAAGTCGGCAGTCCCATGTCATAGATTTATGGCATGTTAAAGAACCTTCCACTAATTGCACCTGTGTGAAGCTAAATTTGATAGGTTAAGAATGTAAACAACGCTCTTAGGTTTCTATGTTCGTTGCCAAGAGCCGACTGCTGTGGCGTCTAGTAGTTAAGTTCTGAACTTGGCCTAGTAGTCGTTGACGGTGGCGCTTGGCGGCAAAAGTAGGAACTATTTGAAAAATTCTAAGTTGCAGTACTTAAATTAAAAAACAAATACACACACTAATAAAGTCATCACAATTAACACCGGTTATCAGACAGATTCTACACACACCCAAAGTACACGGGGCTACATGACCGCATTGTCGCAGCCCCTAAACTTAAGAACCAACCAAAGAGAAATAAATTGACATAGGTTTCTGTATATTACCGTATATACCTAAATACCACTCGCACATTTTTATACTAAATCGGATGTGAAAAATTGGGGTGCGGGTATTAATTGAGCCATGCAAAGATTTAAATAGTCCGCCACGCGCGAGTAACCGCTATACGGTGCTTGTTCGGGTGTACACGTTTATTTCCATCTAGTGGCTTAACCAGTCGCGCAAGCCTTGCACAAGCGTCAGTTTCGTGAGTTGCGTGATTGCATGGCATCAGTAAATGTGAAATAAGTATTCAACATGAAATCTCGTCATCTGCAAAGTACTTTATAAAAGTCGGTCTGTATTAGAAACAAATCTTTCGTATTTCAGGTACAATAGTTGCCGCGTGACATTGCAACACTGCGTAACCTTGAACTCGGCGCACTCAGTGGAATGTTTAAACTTCGCTTCTGTTTAAACTATACTAGCAGAGCTTGTTCTACGTCGTCGTATTTCCCGGTTTTAATTTTCTTGCAGTTTGCCGAAGTATTTGCGGCTGAAGCCAAGATCCCTTCTTTTTTTTTGCTATGATGCCATTCAAAGTAGACGGCGGCATTCCGAACTCCTTCGCCAGAGCAACACACGAAAGAGTAGATGACTCCACTTTCCTTATAATGTTCACTTTATCTTTAATCGAAAGTGCCTTTCTTTTGATGCCTTTCATCTGAGATCCACTTATTTTCACAATGATCTGAAAACTTTACTTCACTGACGCAATTCTTGTAATTTTAATAATGTTATGTTAGAACATACAGAACAACAATGAAAGCATGTGTTTTCCATCCCCCCCTCACACGTTTCAAGGTTAACACTGTCCAATGAGAAGTTAAGCTGGTGACGTCATGTAACCTTGACATATCTCGCCCGGTCAGATGATACACGAGAGACCTGCGAACACTTGGAACACCGGAAGTATATTCCGCGGAGATTGGCGAGTCATCCTTACGACGTCTTTTTCATAGGGTCTTATAACTGCCTCAGAACTAATTGACCCTTGTGGAAAATGTAGTAGGAAGCTGAAGAGAGAATCTGCTTTTCTCAGCCTGCTGGGTGCTGTCAGCTGCGTCACCCGTCATTCGTCAGAAGTACACTCTGTTCAAGCAGCAACTGTCACTCACTCACATGATAACAACCATGATTTATTTCACTCGTTACAAACTGTATTAGGTGATTAGAATAATTAAATGACACTAATACATGTAATGGAATAATATTGTAACGAAAATTTTATGACTATATAGTTCAGCACTGTACTATTAATAATCAACCATTCTTTCAGCGAGTTGTGGTACGATGCGTTGTCAATAACAAGCACTGAGTTGCGTTCCAAATTAGGGATCAACTTTTCTTTTAACTAACGAATATAATATTCACTGTTCATATCTTTGTGATAGTCCTCACTTCTTTTATGTGACTGGTAAATAAGTAGAATGTTGGGAACAACTAGCTGACTGTATTTCTCTGTTATAAATCTGTCACAAGAAGCAGCCTTTCTTCCTTCGCCCCCTCTCGCCCCTTCCCAACCCTCTTCTGCAATGTAAGCTGTCATTGAACTTGAGGTAGGCCCGGTGGCCAGCTTCAGTTTCTAACTCACGGGCCAATTTGTTCTGAGGGACTTATACTGTCGCATAACCATAACGAATACTTGAGAATTTTAACATTTCTTAACACTAAATGCGAGTTTTGCCGTCCGCGAATTACGTTAAATCTAATATAAAATTGCATTGCGCTTGTGGAATAATTTTCTGGACTTGAAATTTTTTACGTTAAATGTGGGTTACTCTAAATCGAGGTCACACAAAATAGGGATTATACTGTATATTTTTTTTGCAGATAGAAGTTCGATATGAATATGTCAGTATTGTATGCTCCACGAAGATCGATTTCCATTGTAAATGGCCAATCAGTGCTTATTGGAGTTACTGGGGTGGATTATTTGGTAGAGTAGTCTAGTTTATAATTCTAAATGTCTGTCTATCTGGTTGTCCATTGTCTAAAACAACCCCATCAATCTTGGTGAAATTATCAGGTTTTCGGCCATCCTGAAAATGGTTTTCGTGGTTTTCCATTTTCACCACCAGGCAAATGCTGGGGCAATTCCTTCCAATAGGACCATGGCCGATTTCCTTCCAAAATCCCTTTCCCTGACCTGTCCTGAAAATAAAATAAATGGCCATTGGCTGCATTAATAAAATTACTGTAGTTCCTCGCATAATCGTCACATATTTTTGCCTAAAATTTGTGGGGAAAAAATAGGGTGCGACGATTATACGAAGAATATTTAAGTTCAAAGAAGAAAATCACATTTTTTAAATATATACTTTGAATATATATTATTTGCTGCACGCTTGTGTGCTTTCTTAATATTATTATTATTATTTGTTTATTATGTAATTCCGTGTATTTCACTGTCATCAAGATCAACGTATGATTCTTGTATTTTCTAATTGTGGACCACACGTGCGTAACATCACGTAAGGCTCTCTGTTGCGATGTTTCCTTGGAAGTGGCTGATGCTAGACTGGTGTGGGGTGTCCCTTGCGTGAGATTCCACAAATAGCAGTCAGGCCTGTTTTAACGTTGGCGAACTGGGGCTAATAGTGCTTCGTATGGCGGCTTATTGAATCTCGTCATTTCGGGGCCAACTCACGGAAGCGACAGGTGCACACAAGTTTCACTCCCGTGGAGTGGCGTTGAGCGCAATCGCTGTTTAGCGTGTTGTGAGTCAGCAGTTCGCGTATCGTGAGTCATAGCCTGCAGTCAGAGACACGGGCTCTTTCTTCTGACAAGGTCAAGCCAGATTATAATCTCGCGGAATCTGCTAAGTGACGATGCTGGCTACTCGCATCACTGTTCATAGCCGGCAGGCATAAAGACGAGATTACTTTCTTTTGACAAAGTCACGCTAGGTTATAAAGTCGCGGCAGCATGCGCAACCGGTCAGCGCACAAATTCGAACGTGCTAAGTGTCGCTGCTGCCCGCTCACATCATGTGGTCATAGCCCACAGGCGCTGAGGCAGGGACTCGTTTCTTCTGAAAAAGTCACGCCAGGATATTAGCTCGTGGCAGTGCGTGCAACTGACGGGCGCACAAATACGAATACGCGGTGGCGACGATTATGCGAGGAAATACAGTATATAAATAATTTATGTAACACAAGAAAGGTGAGGGGGTTAACAGAAAGCCTTAAATTACACAGCAACCCCTGTATCCTTCTCTTGATATCGCAATGCCTTGTGTGAGAACGGCTGATTCACCATGAGGTGACATGTCCTGTCCTGACATGGATGCCACATCACTGTTCTAATGCATGTGTTACTATGAAGCATGTAAAAAGTTGCAAGTTGTCAATCACCTAATATTGATTCATATCCACCTCTTGACATGCAGCTGTAGGCTCGATCGTGATTTTGTGGAATGTGCTTGAGACGACTTTAAGTCACGCATTCCTCCGTGACGAGGCAATGCAGAATTGGTACTTTCAATCACTAGCAGCAAATGATGATTCTTACTAATCATGACTTTAAGCAGCTCCCGTTTTTTTTGACATTTAATCATTGCAATCTGGCTGCCATTCCATACTACTGGAGGTGCTGCACCAATTCTTGTGGATTCACCGTCATTACAAACACAACCCCTTCCTCTACTGTACAGTTCTTAACGTTCATAAATCAAGGAGAGTGAGTGGCATACACATAGCGTGTGTGGACATTCAGGATATAGAAGAAGCTGTGGCAAATTACATAGTGGTATTTGTTGCGTTTTATTCCAAAAATGGAGAAGAAGAAAGAAGAAAACTATTTGCTGATGAAGAGAGAATTAATACACTTCAAACAATAGACAACAATCCATATCTTAAGCACATGGAGCTGGCAAGGAGTTAAAACACGCTCCATCAACGTTCAACTATCTCATTATCAACAGCTGGTGCTTCTCCCTGAACGTACAGTATATGTAAATAAAGCCATGCCTATTCTTAAAATGCTTGATCCATCTAATGCTGTAAAGTCTTGCTACTCCCATCTGGTTTGGAGGTAGCTTCCATTTCTCATGCATTAGAGCTGCATTTACTGCAATGTTTGCTGCACGGGTTTGGTTCAACAATTTCAGCAGCATTGTTTCCAGTTCAGGATACCGTCATGCATAGACACTTTTCCTCTTTTCCTGTTGTCCTTGTGTGCTTCTTTCTTCTATCTTGCCACAATTGTTTATTACAGTGTTTAAGGTTCTTTTAAATTGATTATTCAGTAGCATGTTTTCTTGTATAACACATTTTTTATTCTTGTTCCTTGCAGAAATATGTTGATGAGGTTTTGCCGTAGTAAATAATGTGCTAAGAGGGACAGATAACTTTGATGGTTCATCCCTCAAAACAACAATCACCTTGTGTAATTAACAGCTCTTGTAACCAGGACGAGCTGGCAGTCTCATTTCCATGTTGAAAATCTAGTTACCAATTTGTATTCTTCCAAGCCCTCCAAATCAGGTTAATGGTTTACAAGTTATTTAATATAATTTTTTCCATTTGTCTTCCAGGCACTCTCATGTCTAGTACAAATTGCTTCTGTACGACGTTCCTTGTTTAGTAATACTGAACGGGCCAAGTTTCTTACCCATCTGGTTAATGGTGTGAAGCACATACTACAAAATCCTCAAGTGAGTAATTTATTTGTTTCCTCTTTTATTATGGGTGCTGATCAATGTGTGTCATTGTAACTTGTATCTTATAATGAAATTTCAGTGTCCTCTTCCGTATGATCCATGTTGAAGCTATTCAACTTCGCTCGAATGCTGCAGGTAATTGTATTTTTAAAGTGTTTTTTTTTTTTAAATATAATTAACATTTTACTTTCCCTAAGTGAATATTTTATTACTATTCCTAAAATTATATTTTCATTCTCTTTTCAGAAATTTAGATTGAAGGTTATAGAGGGAATTTATCATGTAGTATTAGGAGCAATTCAGATTGAGAGAAATGAGGATTATCTTGAAACTCATATTTATTTCTGTAATAAATGTGACCTATTAGTAGGGACCTGAAAAAATCGCATTTGCGATAAATGACAGTTTTTAAATTTCGTACAGAAAACAAGCCTACGTTAATTTTAATCATCATCATCATCTTGTACAGTTTCCAGCCCCAGGCTGGGTCTGTTTGGAACATAAGCCTCGCCACTTATTCCTTTCTTCCCACCACCTCTCCGCTGTCACTCTGGACCAGTCCTCGCCTCTCTTCTTGACACATTCCTCCACTCCTTTCAGCCATCTATCTCTTGGTCTTCCCCTTGGTCGTTTCTTCTGCATCTGCATCTCATGTATCCTCTTGGGAATCCTCTTCTCATCCATTCTCTTTAAGTGTCCATACCACCTCAGTCTTGACGTCTCAATCCTACCTTGCAAGGGCTCCTCTTTCACCATTTTCCTGACCTTTTCATTCCTCAACCTGTCTCTTCTTGTTACTCCGATCCTACTTCGCAGGAACTTCATTTCACCTGCCTGTATTCTGCTTATGTCTCTTTTCTTCATTGTCCACGTTTCTGAAGCATAGGTCAGTATCGGGATATAGTAGCTTCTGTATAACACTTCCTTGCATTTTTGTGGGACATCCATATTCCACACTAAGCTCCTAATGCTTCTCAGAAATGCTTCTGCCTGTCTGCCACGTTCCGTAATCTCTGTCATTTCTCCCATTTTCCTCCACTAGACTTCCCAAGTACTTGAGACTTTCCACCTTCTTCAGCTGTCCACCTCCAAGTGTTATCCCACTCATTGGTCTGTCCTTTTTCCTGGTCGTTAACAGGATCTCACATTTACTGATGTTGAACTTCCATCCGTACTCTCCCACTGTTTCTTCCCAAGCCTTCAGTTGCTCCTGAATTTCCTCCTCCTAGTTTCCCCAGACCATGAGATCATCTGCAAACACCATTGCTTTCATCTTATCTTCTCCTATCTTTCCTGCAATCCGTGTCATTACCTCGTCCATAACCACAATAAAGAGAAGGGGTGACAGCGCACTACCCTGTTTCAGGCCACTCATTTGTCTGAACCAGTCTGTTCTTTCTCCTCCAACTTTCACACAACTCACACTTCCACAATACATCTCCTTCACTCTGCCTACAGTCCCTTTTTCCACTCCCATGTTTTCCATTGCTTCCCAAACCTTCTCCCTACACACACTATCATAGGCCATTTTGATGTCCAGGAAGGCCATCAACAGATCCTCTCCAAATTCATAGTGGTGTTCCTGGAGCTGTCTCACTGAAAATATGAGATCCACTGTTGATCTCCCAGGTCTGAATCCATACTGCTCCTCTCTCAATTTTCTCTCCACTTTGGCGCGTATTCTACTGTCTAATATCTTTTCATATATCATGGCACAGTGAGATATGAGTGTGACTCCCCTGTAATTTCTGCACTCCTTTCTGCTTCCTTTCTTAAATATTGGGACAATTAATCCTTTCTTCCAATCTTCTGGGGTCTTTTTCTCCTTCCATATCACCCTCATCACACGGTACAGCCACTGTTTCCCAACCTCCCCTGCTGCCTTCACCATTTCAACACTCACTTCATCCACACCCGGTGCCCTTCCTCCTTTCATCTTGTCTATAGCCATCTCCAGTTCTCTCCAAGTCAGGTCCTTTTCCATTCCTGTGTTGTCTTCTCCATCTTCCAATGCATTGTCTTCCTCCCTATGACCATTTGGATTCAGCAAATCCTCAAAGTACTCTTTCCACATTGTCTTGAGTGTTTCTTTGTTGTGTACCTCATTTCCGTTTTTGTCCATCATTACCACATCCTCTCGCAGACCTCTTCTCTTACTTTTGGCCATCCCATAAAGTACTTTCTTATTTCCTCTACTGTCTTCCTCCATCATCTCTGTCCACTTCACCATCCACTTCTTCCTCTCCTCTGCGACAATCTTGTTTGCTTTTTTCTTCTTTATCTTATAATCTTCCCTTGCCAGATCAGTTCTTTCCTGGAACCACACTCTGAAAGCCTTGTTCTTCCTTCCCACAGCTTCTTTTACTCTCTCATTCCACCATGGTGTCTCTTTACACCGCTTTCTGTTGCTTGTTCTTCCACACACTGCCACTGCAGCTTCCACCATTGTGTTTTTGAATTGCTTCCATTCCTCTTCCCCTGTTTTAGGATTGTCTGTTGGCATCCTTTCCCTTATTATCTTCTGGAATTCTTCCTTGACTTCCTTTTCCTTGAGTTTCCATACTTTGATTCTCCTTTCCTGGTACTCTGTCCTCTTGCTATCCTTAACAACTCCCAGCTTCATTACAAGTATTCTGTGGTCGCTATCTAAGGCCTCTGATGGTATTACCTTTATATCTCTGACACTTCTCTTCATTTCCCAGTCGTACAGCATGTAATCTACCAAAGATTTCTTTGTTAAATCACTGCTGTACCACGTTACCTTGTGGCTTTCTTTCTTCCGGAACCAGGAGTTGCCTACCACTAAACCGTTTCTCTTGCAAAAATCCAGCAACTTTCTCCCTTCTTCATTCCTGCTACCCCATCCTTCTGTTCCCAATACATTTTCATATCCTTGCCTTTCACTTCCTACATGTGCATTCAAATCTCCCATGACAATGATGCTCTGACCATTCGACTGCTGTTGTAGCTCCTCCTCAAAGTCTTCCTTCTCTTGAGCTGTACATCCAACTTGAGGGGCATATACCTGGGCTATCTCCAGGCTTCTTCCCTTTACAGTTACTCTGATCTTCATGATCCTGTCACTTATTCCCTTTACCTCTTCCTTCATTCCATCTCTCACAACTACTCCTACTCCGCTGCTCCTTCCTTCACTGTTCCCACTCCAGTACAACCGGTACCCTTTCCTCAGTTCTCTGCGACCTTCTCCTTTCCATCTTGTTTCTGCCAAGCCCAGTACATCCAGTTTTCTTCTCTCCATCACATCTACAATCTCCTCCACCTTTCCTGTCAGTGTCTGTATGTTTAATGTCTCAACTCGTAGTCCATTAGCATATCCGGGTCGTCGTCGTTTGCATCCGTCCTTTCCGAGGCCTGTTCCTGTTTTGAAAGCAAATATGATATCCACTACTGGCTTGCTAGGTCTATCGTAGCTTCACCAGAGCCCCGTCAGCCGTCACTTTTCAGGGTTCCCATAGAGCCTTCACAGCTACCGCAGCGGTCCCGGGGCACACGAAGTCCCCACTGTACTTCACCCCTACAGGCAATCCCCTACTTCATGCCGTTGCCCGTCTCCCTCCACGTGGAGGAGGGGTTGGACTTGTGGGAGACGTTAATTTTAATGTGAAAATAAAACATTTTTACGCGTAAATCAAAGTGCGACAAAATGCGACTTGTGACCTCAAAATGCGAAAATACCAAATAAGTGCGATTTTGTAGCGAATTTACTTTAAATCTGCTAATGTATTTGCGAATTTGTTTATTAAACAAAAGAAAATGTTTAGTAGGTGGCCTAATCGCTCGCTAGCGATACCTCATCTCGGACTCGCAGTGTGTTACGCATATTGGTCGATATAACAATCGATATCTGTATCGATACGAACTTTCGTCATCTATAACTTATTCAGATGGCTCACGAACCAAACTCGTTTGTGTACTTGGCGCATTGTGGCGACTGGTGGTTTGTCGAACACGAGGACTTCGCTAAACGGAAAATTTTACGGCTTGCCGCTTGAATAGTAACCTTATTCTTTTTGTAACCTTCAAGCACTTCAAGGTTCAAAGTTATTTTTTCTAGAAATGGGACGTACTGCTGTAGATCTTTTGTGGACACAAACAAACAATGTGGACAGTGAGCGTGTTTTGTCGCACTACAATACAGTTGTTACAGACAGAAGGTGTAACTTGAAAGAGTGCAACGCAGAGTTATTTACAATGGTTTCATTTGAACATTAAATTGTATCTCAAGTGTCGCCAATAAAGTCATATAGTCCGTAAGAATCCGGAAACAATTAGATGCTAATTTTCCAAAAATAGATGCTAAATAGGGAAAAAATAAATGCTAATTTAAAGGAAAATAGATGCTAAATTTTCAGGTCCCTACCTATTAGTTATGACTAATCATAGATTTTAACCTTAACTAAGTTTTTGATCTAACTGAAATTTTGTTTTGTAGATTGTATATTCGAGTAGTATCAGTTGTTTATTGTTTTAGAAAAAAATATCTGGTTCAAGCACTGAAAAGAATTACTGTAGCTGAATTTTTTAAAAGGCAGGTTGTTTTCCTTCCATACAGCTGATTTACTCAAACTGTTTAGGGTCCAACCAGTAGACTGTGTTGCCTACCTGCCCCAATGCATTCTTGTTCCTAAGTAACTAATGCTGCAGTTATGAGCTCTTGCTAAGACACTTGACTGTTGTTTGTGGTTTATTACTTGGGTGTGTCTACAGGTGAACAAACTCTGAATTATCTGCCATTATTTAAATTGAAATCTTCGGATTACATGCTGGAATACATAATGTGTGGATTATTACTGCTTTTGTTTATCCTTTTAAGTTGGGCTGTCAAATCCTGACAGTTTCACAACCTAGCTAGGTCTAAACTAATCTAGAGTATTAATATACCTGCCTAATAGGTGTCTTCACAGCCGGATACAAATTTAATACACTGCATATCTGTACATATTACTTCTGTAAGTGGTGCCACATAAGCCATTGTATTGGCTCTTGCTTCACAGCTGCTCAATTTATTTCCATTCAACTTGTATCTACATGTACAGTCGCTAAACGAAAAATGAGTTTACTCTTCATAGCTGCAAATTTCTTTCTTTCTTTCTCGAGCCCGGAGCCAAAACTCAATAACCTCAAATTCATTATGATTTGTTATTTTTGTGGTTGAAGTAAGATGACTCTACTATTTGTGGCTTGTCATTTCTTATGATCCACAGAATATTAATTTTATCTTGATCAATAAATTAGTGTACCCCCCTAACTGTAAGATAAGGGGAACCCGTGTTAAGAGGTCCTGTTCGTGTTTTAATAACTTGCCTGGTAAACAAAACAAAATATAACACATTATAATTTTAATCAGAGGGAGCCGAAATTGACGACAAGTTATAGCCTAACAATAATTACACACACCAAAATACTTCTAGGCCTATAGTCAATCAATTTACCTACTACGTGCACTGCACTACTTAATTTTTACACACATGCTTAAACCATGTAATCGCTACTCACATATTTCCAGATGATCAATACATATTACAAATCACTTACTATATTTATTTGATATGGGCAATTTAATATTCTTGGGGAAGTAGTTTTGGAGCTCCCGATCGGGGCGACCTATTACGCTTCGGTGGCGTAGTTGGTAGCATGCTGAGCTTCTATGCCCAAGATCGCGGGTTCAAATGTGACCGAAGTCGTCGGATTTTTTAAGAGCGTTAAAAATCCCTCAGTATGTCTTCCTTCGGAGGGGCAGGAAAGCTGGTGGTCCCATGTCAGATTTATGGCATGTTAAAGAACATTCCACTAATTACACCTGTGTGAAGCTAAATTGTAAAGTTTAAGAATGTAAACAACGCTCTTAGGTTCCTACGTTCGTTGCCAAGAGCCGACTGCGGTGGCGTCTGGTAGCTAAGTTCTGAACTAGTAGTCGTTGAGGGTGGCGTTTGTCAGCAAAACTAGGAACTATTTGAAAAATTCAAAAGTCTGCAGTCTTTACTTGAATAAAAAAACAAACACACACTAATACAGTCATCACAATTAACCGGTTATCAGACAGATTCTACACACACCCAAAGTACACGGGGCTACATGACCGCATTGTCGCAGCCCCTAAACTTGGGAACCAACCAACCATCACATGACAAGGCTAGTAACCTATCAATTTTAGCTTTTAACAACTTCGATTCAATCAGTACCCGAAATCTTTTCAAAACCTTAAAAGTGCGCTTGCATATGTTACCATGAACATATGCAACTCGCTCGCAGTAAAAATAATTACAGAAACAATATTTCACTAGGTTAAAGAAAACATTAGAACTATTACACGTGTAGCATTTATAGCAGGTATAACAATCAAGTAATCGGAAGATCCTCGGCTCGATATAGAATCAATTTGGGCGTCTTTATGCCAGGCAAACGTTACGCAATATATTCGATAATTCAATAAATAACGCAGAAATAACATCCAATGTATTAACCCAATCTATAACCTTTCTTCATACTTTTTTCACAACAATTAACAAGCTTCAACTCCCTCACCACAAGTCATGTTAACAAGATGGCAGAACCGTGTCAAAGCATAAGCCCGCGTTACACACCATTAACCTTAAATAAATACACAAGTAATCAATTTCACAAATAAAACATTTTCTCAAATCAGTGATAGAAGGCAATAAGAAAAGTTTCCCCATCATGTCCCGAAAAGTAAACATTCATATCCCGGTTACAACGGCTTCACAAACCATCAAGATTTAGTGCCCCTGCTCTGCATCGAACTTTAAGGAAACGAAACAACTAAACCTCCGCAAATATAATTTAATAAGGAATATCACTCGCTAAATTTTGCCCCTCTCCGTTTCCAGATTCTTCTTCTTAATTTCTTGACAGTTGATTCTCTCCTTTTTATCTTAATTCTTGTAATGCCAACTTCCGCCAATGATTCGCTAGAGCACGGCATGCCAGTGTGACACCAAGAACTTCCGTCTTCTCGCCGGCTTACAGACGAGCGCTCCTCAAACATGTTTCGGGGATAGTATTTAAAAAAATGATTGCGATATTTTGCCCTTGATGTGTATGAATATGAATATAGATTCTCAATCCGGAATAGTCCCAACAGGAATTATTATTTGTGATAAGATATAGTAAAGCTCATGCCAAACTGATTTTATTTAAAATAAAATTCAGAAATGAGAGTAACAGGTCAGAAGAATAATGTATAGGATCTTGTTTGTTTATGGTTCATATATATATAAATGAAAGTTTGTCCGTTTTTTCTGAATTTCCATGGAAATTTGAGTTATTAACGCGTTTCAGACTGGTTTAAGACGGTTGCGCAAAAAAACAAAATTTTTGTGTGTCTGTGTACAACTATGTACGCGCATCACTCGAGACCAGCTGAGTGGTTCAACGTAAAATTTGGTACATATGTCCATCAGAGGCACGAAAGTAATCATTGATGTAACTCTTCTCCATACCTCTCAAAAAAGACGGCCTACCCCGTTAAAATGCATGCGAAATGGGCGTAGAAAGACGAATAAAGCTCATTTTCAGCATCTCAATGTGAGAAACAAAACTCGGGAGCCCTATGGGCCCCGAAAACCACATTTTAGGTTCCTAAAAGCAACAGTTTTTGAGATATTCCCAGAAAACTAATTTCATTTAATAAACACCAATGAAAGAATGCAAGCCGATAACCATGGCAACACAATCTCAGGAGTCCATCCATTTCTGTAAGACGCAAGGCCATTCCATTTATTACATTACTGTGAACGTTCGCAAACGGCTATAAGGTTATCACGGAACTAACTTATGCTGTAAAATTCATCAGTACGTATATAGTCCGCTTAAGGGGGTCAAGGGATACTCTTGAATTTTTTCACGCGATGTACACGTGCAGGTATGGTACTGAAGGTCTATTATATCCCTATCCCTATATTATTAAATTATTATTATTACTAGGGTGCCTGTGCTGCTCTGCAGCATTATCTTTCAGTATTGGAATAAAAAAATTACGACATTATGTAATAGTTTATAACCTTTATTTCACAATACTTCCTTCCAAACAATGTTCGCTGTGCGTCGACCCTTAGGTTTAATTTCTACTTTTACATCTTTTAATGATTTTGACCCTGCGCTTTGTTGATTGTAGTTCAAAACGCTATTGTAATAGGAAATTGCTGTCATTCTAGTGTCAGATGGTGACAATCTACGCGAGGTGGCAGTATTCACTCCCCACTATTCACACCAGTTAGAACTTAGAAGTCTTTGATATTGTCGTACATTTTTCTAACTATTGGTCTTGTCCCGCACAGTAATTTCTTAGTTGTATTGAAACTCCTAAGGAACATAGCAATAGCACCTTCTTTCAAAGTCAGAACATGCGGAAGTAGACCACTCATCTCAAGCCTGATCAAAAATTCAGTGGGAAAATGCAAAACTTAAATTTTCTACTTCAGTTACCAATGTAATCACACTTGTGTAAATTCTAGAAGTTCCTGGAAGTAGATCTGACACTACCCTATTAATTTCATGGCAATGTTCATTTTTCGGTGCAAGAAAATGAAAAATTAGAAGTAATATTAAATGTCCACTCATAACATTCCTCAGAATCAGCCGATTTGAATAGTTAAGAGCTCGAATAAAAGAGCGTGATCCACCGAGTATTCTTAGACTAAATCCAACTGTGTAACTCAATTAGAACCAAAGATATGTTTGCTACAATGAGAAACAATGTTGAAAAAATATGTAATATCGAATGTCCACTCATAACTTTCCTCAGAATCAACCAATTTAAATATTTAATAACTCAAAACATAGAACATGATCCACTGAGTGCTCTTAGATCAAAACGAACTGTGTATCTCAATTAGAACCAAAGATATGATTGCTACAATGAGAAAAAATGTTGAAAAAATGAGATGTAATATCGAATGTTCACTCATAACTTTCATCAGAATCATCCGATTTGAATAGTTAACAGCTCAAATGAAAGCGCTTGCGTCACTGAGTGTTCTTAGACCAAAACGACTTGCGTACCTCAATTAGAACCAAAGATATGATTGCTTCAAAGAGATAAAAAGTTGGAAAAAGTTGAAAAAATCAAATAATTTGAGAAAGGCGGAACGTAAGTGATTTGTAATACTTGATAACAAATCTGTGCGTGAATACCATTCATTTAAAAAAAGAATGAAGGAAATTGACCGGATAGAATGGCCGGACGGACTGGCTTAAGATTTCATAAATATTTTTAATATATAAGACTTGATAACAAATCTGTGCATGAATACCATTCATTTAAAAAAGGAATGAAGGAAATTGACCGGATAGAATGGCCGGATGGACTGGCTTAAGATTTCATAAATATTTTTATTACATAAGATAAGATGACTGCTTCAATGAGAAAAAACAGTTGGAAAAAGTTCAAGAAATCAAATAATTTGAGGAAGGCGGAAGTAAAGTGATTTGTAATACTTGATAACAAATCCGTGCATGAATACCTTTCAATTAAAAAAAGAATGAAGGAAATCGACCGGATAGAATGGCCGGATGGAAGATTTCATAAATATTTTTAATATATAAGATAAGATGAATGCTTCAATGAGATAAAAAGTTGGAAAAAGTTGAAAAAATCAAATACCGTATATACCCGAATGTAAGACGAGGTTTTTTCCCACTTTTTGTGTTATAATAATTTGGGGTCGTCTTATATTCAGAGTATTAAAAAAAAAAAAAAAAATTTGTTATTATTATTTGCAAAGTAGTATGTGGTGTTGGCATCTTGTAACTCGCAACAAATCAATGTGTTAATGAAGATTAAAATATGGTTTGTTATGTTTAATTACCATGCATATACGAATAGCGTACATTTTGAGTTAGGATTTATGCATACACGTCATTTTAAGCGGATAAATTATATGTTCGAAAGCATACGGAAATTTGTTTTAAAACAATCTTTACAAGAACTACCCGTCAGTTTTACGAGCAGTAATTGAGTGATCAACGTATCTTAATTTAATAACGTCTCCCATTCTTGAACAAAGAAATTATAGAGTATGTCTTGGAAAAGCGGGCAGAGAGATTTCCGATAACACGAGACGTTATAAAAATGAAAGCACGACCTTAAGGGCATATATTGTGCAAGTTATGAATTAGCGAGTATTTTTTTGAATAAATCTGTAAGAGGCAGTTGATAACTAGGCCTCGTCTTATATTCGGGGTCGTCTTACATTCGGGTATATACGGTAATTTGTGAAAGGCGGAACGTAAGTGATTTGTAATACTTGATAACAAATCTGTGCATGAATACCTTTCATTTAAAAAAAGAATGAAGGAAATCGACCGGATAGAATGGCCGGACGGACTGGCTTAAAATTTCATAAATATTTTTAATATATATGATAAGATGATTGCTTCAATGAGAAAAAAAAGTTGGAAAAAGTTCAAGAAATCAAATAATTTGAGGAAGGCGGAAGTTATAGTGATTTGTATTACTTGATGACAAATCCGTGCATGCTTTCAATTAAAAAAGGAATGAAGGAAATCGACCGGATAGAATGGCCGGACGGACTCGGTTAAGTTTTAATAATTATTTCCAATATTCGCTTCGGCACTCATAACATTCCTCAGAATCAATCAATTTAAATATTTAATAACTCAAAAGATAGAACATGATCCACTGAGTGCTCTTAGATCAAACCGAACTGTGTAACTCAATTAGAACCAAAGATATGATTGCTACAATGAGAAAATAAGTTGAAAAAATGAGATGTAATATCGAATGTTCACTCATAACTTTCCTCAGAATAATCCAATTTGAATAGTTAATAGCTCAAAAGAAAGGGCTTGAGCCACTGAGTGTTCTTAGACCAAAACGCCCTATGCACCTCCATTAGAACCAAAGATATGATTGCTTCAAAGAGATAAAAAGTTGGAAAAAGTTTAAAAAATCAAATAATTTGAGAAAGGCGGAACGTAAGTGATTTGTAATACTTGATAACAAATCTGTGCATGAAAACCTTTCATTTAAAAAAAGAATGAAGGAAATCGACCGGATACAATGGCTTAAAATTTCATAAATATTTTTAATATATAAGATGATTATTATTATATTATGGCGTACAAGGATGAGAGACAACTCATTTTCAGCCCCTCGGTGGATCGGAGGCTACTACGTTTTAAGGCTCTAAACCAAGTTTCTGAGATATTCCCAGAAAACTAATTTAATTTAATTAACTAATAAATAGATGACGAGTACAGAAGAACACCAAATCAGGTGCTATATAGATATACTGAGAAAATCACAGATGTGGCCAGGAAGAGACGTCTGGCTTTCTACGGACATGTCTCATGGATGAACCCAACGAGACTAACCAACCGGCTTCTCAACTACTGGGAGAATAGAAAGACCGTTCCACCATGGCTAACAGAAGTTAACAAGGACATCCAAGTACTGAAGATAATGGAAAGTGGTATTAGAAGCCGATCACATCTCAGAAAGATACTTAAACAGAAGAGTTTTTAGGACAGACCACCCTTTAAGAAAACTGACATCATCTGGACAAAAGAGAGAAAGGAGAAACGTAGCCGGAGAATATTGGGCAAACATAAAGTCCCTCGCTAAGTTGAAAAGTTCAACGTCGTGGTCCTTAGCTGGCCCATCCGAAAGAAGAAGAACAAGAAGAAACTAACGAAGTAATGCAAGTCGGTAATCATGACAACAGTATCTCAAGAGGTGACATCCAACTTTCCATCTATTTCTGTAGGAAGCAATGCCACTCAATTTATTAAATTTCTGCGAAAGTTTGCAAATGGCTATAAGGTTATCATGGAAACAAACATACACTGTAAAATTCATCAATGCGCTTAATGGGGTCATGGGGTACCCTAGAATTTTTGAACGCAATTTACAGAAGGTCTATTATACCTCCAAACCACAACGTTATTATCAAAAATTCCTGAATTGAATATTGTTTTTTGCAGCTTTTGGGAATTTGGGCCATTGGAGGCTACAAATCCTGAATTTTCATACTCCACAAACCTTTATAATTTATTAAAGGGGTCTTCCTGGGGATGGGGACTTTCCACAACGGTGAGTGTCTGTTTTTATTTGTCATATATTGCGTTTCGTCAAAAAGGTTTTCAATAATATTTTCACGTCAGGAAGTACACGTTAGGTGAATTTAGTTTGAGAGCACATTTTAACTAATCATATTTTTGTCGACAAATGGGCTCATCGTAAAGATGATTTTGTTTGACACTGTGTGGTTGATATATCTTTATGTTTATGTACGCCTATAACTCGTGTTTGGGTGCTTGGAGCATCGTAAAATTAGGTATTGTAACCGTGAGTCAATTCACCAATCATTTATAAAACTCTTCACCATACTTCTCATAGAAGGGTGGGTATAGGGAAAAGCTTTTTAAAATACATGCTAAAATAGGCGAAAAATAAAAATTATCCTAGAAAGACGACCAAAGCATATGATGCGCTTCTCAATGTGTGATACAAAACTAGGGAGTCAATAAAGGGTATCCGAAAACTGCATTTTAAGGCCTTTAAATTAAGTGTCTGTGATATACCAAGAAAACAAACTTTTCTGATAAACATATGAAGGAACGACAAGCAACATTGCAACAGTAGCCCAATTGATAAAGTTTGGTTATTAATACCGAAGACTGTTCGAAGAGCGGGTACCTTGCTAATATATACTGTATATAAATTCATATTTAGGAGACAAACCTTGTTGGTTTGTTCCAATGACCTTTATAGAAAAAAATTCTATTTAGAGGAGGAAAATAGTGTAATATTGATATTACAGGTGACAAACACCAGATAATGAATTGTATGTGACTTAAACTGCAACAATCAGTATCAAAACTGGAATCAAGATGGAACAATTTAGCGATTAAGAAATTGGTAGATTTTTCTGAGTTGTTCAAGTGTTCATTGCTTCAAGTGCTGCATTTTGTTTTTGCCACAACCTTATATATTTTTTCTTAAAAGTGATAATTTCTTGGGGTGGCTCGTTAGAAAGGGTCTTTTACCACTTGATATGTTTCATGTATGTGTATTCATGTTAGCTATGTGTTTTGCAAGTAGTTTTTTTCCCCCTATCCTGTTCTTGTTTTATTTTCCTCAATTCCTATGGGTAGGGATAGGAATTTTTCGGTGATTTCAGAGTGAAGAAAGCGGTATTTTAAAGTGGCAAATTCGGTGGTTTCAAGTGCACTTTTGGTACTTTCAAAATGATAAATTTTAGGTGGGATTTTTTTAATATCATGGATAACATGTATAACATAACACATTTCAGTCATCCTTCAACATATACTTCAGTGAAGAGATCCATATTCTCTTGTGACAAACGGTGACACACATCACTTAACGTGGTAGTGCAAGCTGAAAAACAAACAAAAGTTCCCAGTTAGTGTTTGAACAGGGTATCAAAATGGTTTTCATCACAGATTCTGAGAAATACAAATGTCATTTCTTGCAAACTCGAACAATGTCTGTCTAGGTCCTGTCGTGCATCTGCTTCTTGATTAAAGTTTGCAGTTCGTTATATACTCTTATGACCCCAGTTTCTTCCTATGTTCCACAGAATGGCAACTTCTAATTTTTTTTTGCAAGGTCCTCATTGATGTTTATTGGCACTATTTCTGCTGGATCAAACGCTTGCTGATAAGACTGGCCTTCTAATAAAGGGATGAGTTCAGTGATGTCTGTGCCAAATTCTTTGAATCTCAAGTATTTCGTCATGTGAAACATTGTTCAGGAAATCCAACACCAGAGTAGTTCTGGCCCTTAAAACCTCAATAACTAAGTAACTTCCCAGGATGACTGCCCAGATTGATAAAGATCGCTGTATGCAGAAAGCGAGGCCCGCTATCTACCATTAAGTTTCCAATCTTTCATATATTGTTTCTTAAGAATTGTACAATCTAAAATTAGAGAAAATAAACTATCTAAGAAACAAAAAATGATGACAGTTATTTCTCTTAGTTTTTTAATATTGGTATAATCCACATAGTGTGTCTTACAATACTGTGTTATAAAGTATTATAATTTTCTTTTTGGTGTGTTCTTAAAATACATTTCAATATTTAAACCAATAGTTTTCTTTTTGCTAGGCTTAAAAACATTACTGCAGATAATTTGTGGTTTTCAAAAATTCGCGGAAATTCGTGCATTAATTGCCGCGAATTATCGGAAGTGCACTATAAAGAAAAAAACGAAAAAGCTAAAATTCGCATTTTCGTGCGAAATTTGCGCTTTCATGCAAAATTCACGTTTTCATGCGAAATTTGTGAAAATTCGCAGGCTCAAAAACAATTGTTTTTCGCCATTTTTAGGGTCATTATAACACATTATCACCTGTGTATTACTTCTTTAAAAAAATTCGCGAATCTCGTATCCCTACCTATGGGGTATCATTAAAGTGATATATTGTGGTCTCACCAAGCTTGCATAAGCATAGTTTCTGCTCTATGTTGTATGCTGATCCTGTACTTAAGCATAGTTTCTGCTCTATGTTGTATGCTGATCCTGCCTGTTGATATCCTATACCTACTGATTCTTTACAACAAATTGTATTTCCCATTTATGTTCCATGTGAAATAAGGCTTTTAAAACCCTGCCTCTTTCGGTATTTTATTGCCATAAATTGTATGATGGTTAATTTCCTATAGCATTCAAAAATAATTCACTTTCAGAGGGTTATAATGTTCAGTGAGCATATGAAAATTGTATTTGTAGCTGCAATTGAAACATTGATTGGAAATAAGTTATTCAATGGAGAAAGTCTTCTTGCTTAGGATAATTTACCATTGCCCTATTTTATAGGGGTTAAGTGATCCTGGGAACTACCATGAGTTTTGCCGCCTCTTGGCTCGACTGAAGTCAAACTACCAACTGGGTGAACTAGTCATGGTTGAAAATTACCCAGAAGCCATTCAACTCATCGCAAAATTCACCGTTCAGAGTTTGCAGGTAATGCTAATAATTATTTATAATTTTTAAATACTAATCAATTTAATGTTGACTATATTGTTAAGTGTAGAGAAGAAAATGTGTATTGTTATGGAAACTTAACATTTGACTCCCTCACAAACTCAGCAGTTCATGACAAAAAGACAACTATTCTGTCACCTGTAAGAGATTGCAATGTTAAAATGACCACTATATTATACCAGACCCCAGAGGACTGGAAAAAGTGAATAATTGTCCCGATCTTCAAGAAAGGTAGTAGAACAGAATGCAGAAACTATCGGGGAATAACACTGATGAGTCATTGTGCAAAGATGTTCGAGAAAGTTTTGGAAAGGAGAATTAGGACGAGGATAGAAGGAGGGATGAGGGAAGAACAACTTGGCTTCAGAGCAGGAAGGTCCACAGTGGATTTGATTTTTCCTGTAAGGCAGTTACAAGAACAGCACTATGAGTATGGAACAGATCTACTGATGGCCTTCCTGGACATTGAGAAAGCATATATCAGTGTATGCAGAAACAAAGTATGGAAGTCCCTGGAGGATAGAGGAGTAGAAAAATGGACTATTAGGAGGATAAAGGAGATGTACAAGGGAAGCGTGAGCTGTGTGAAAGTGGGAGGAGAGAGATCGGACTGGTTGGAACAGAGAAACGGCCTGAAACAAGGAAGTGCACTGTCACCGTTACTTTTCATTGTAGTGATGGATGACATAATGACCCGAGTGGCACAAGTAATTGGGGAAGGAAAGATGAATGCAATGGTGTTTGCAGATGATTTGATGACTTGGGGAAACGAGGAGGTGGTACAGGAACAGTTGGACGTGTGGGAAGGAGTAATACAAGGGTATGGGATGAAATTTAGCATAAATAAGAGTGAGATGGTGATCACAACAAGGAAGAAGGAAACAATAACAATTGGGGAACAGCTGAAGAAAGTGGAGAGTTTCAAGTATATGGGAAGCCTGATACAAGATAATGGAAGAAACGATCGAGAAATAAATGGGCGGGGGAGACAGGCAGAAGCATTCCGGAGGAGTGTGAGAAGTATGTTATGGAGCAAGGATGTCCCTCAGAACAGCAAAAAGATCATATATCGGACGTACTATGTCCCTATCCTGACGTATGCCTCGGAGACCTGGGTTATGAAAGGAAGGGAGAAGAGCAAAATACAGGCCAGTGAGATGAGATTCTTGAGAGGCAGTATTGGAGCTACAAAGAGGGACAGAATAAGAAATGAGAGGACCAGAGAATTAATGAAGGAGGAACCGTTACAGGATGGTATAGAGAAATCTAGACATGGTACGGACATGTAAAACGAATGGAGGAGAAGAGGATACCCAGGAGGATACACGAGACGAAGTGGGAAGGAAAGAGACCGAGAGACAAGTGGCTGAAGGGGGTGGAAGAAAGCGTGAAGAAGAGAGGAGAAGACTGGACAAGGGTGGAGGCTGAGAGATGGTGGGAAGACAGAAGACGTTGGAGAGGCTTGTGTTCCAAACAGACCCGGACAGTGGCTGGAAACTGTGCAAGATGATGATGATTACATTTGTGGTATTTGCCGTTAATTTTTCTTTTCGTATAATAATAATTAATTTATTGCAGCAATTTGCCATACAAAATTAATAATTTTTTTGGTTCCTTTGTTTAGGGGCTGTGACAATGTGGTCATGTAGCCCCGTGTACTTTAGGTGTGTGTAGAATTTGCCTGATAACCGGTGTTAATTGTGATTGCTGTATTATACCCTGATTTACAAAAGATGCTCGGTGAAAGATGTTATATGCTTGAAGGGTGAGGTGAGGAGTGGATACGAGAGGGGTAACGGTCTCCATAGCAACAGCAAGCAATGTTGCAATATATGTCGACACAGCAGTAAGCATATGGTTTGACTCAGTGTGTCTTCACTCGTCACGGTCATCAGACCGCCAGGCAGGGGGCTAACTTCCCCAGTATTTGTGTCTTTCTGCAAGCCTCTTGGAATGTTATGAGTCATGATCTACCTCAGTGGCAACGCAGCATTTCCCCACGTTTTAGCTTTGACAGCTGTCAGCGATCATTATTGGTAATTCAGAGTACCGTATATACTCGAATACCACCCGCACATTTTTAAACAAAATCGGACGTGAAAAATTGGGGTGCGGGTCTTATTTGAGTCATCCTGATTTTAAAGATTGAAATTGCCCGCCATACGCGATATCGGGTGTTGCGAGTATCCGCTAGATGGTGCTAGCCTTCTTCTGGCTATCACTTTGTTTTTCCGTAAGCAGGCGGCGTCATACTGTCTAGCGCACGTTTTCCGAGTGTAAACATGAGTTCTACGAAGCGTTTGCGGTCGTTTACTGTGAGTGAGAAGCTGAAAGTTGTGAGGGAAGCTGAAATTATTGGAAATCGTGCCGCCGGTAGGAAATATGATATTGACGAGTCATGTATTCGAGATTGGAGAAAGAAGAAAAACGTGTTGCTAACAAGTAGTGGTGCTCGTAGAGCTTTCCGCGGACTGAGTGTACAGTTTCCGGAAATTGAAAAACAACTTTATAAATACGTAACAAAGGCGGGAATTGGGAAATGGGGGTGTCGACCGAAATGTGTCAATTAAAGGCATTACAGATCGCGAAGGAACTTTCTACGGTAGGGTTTAAAGCAAGCCGAGGATGGATTCAAAATTTTTATAAAAGAAATGGGTTGAGCATACGAAGGCGTACCTCAATTTCGCAGCGTCTTCCTGGTGCCTATGAAGAAAAGTTACTTTCCTTTCAGCGTCACATAATTAAGTTGCGGAAGGAAAATTCATATTTGCTTTCCCAAATTGGTAATGCAGATCAGACGCCAGTCTACTTTGAAATGCCACTGGACAGTACTGTGAATGTTAAGGGATCTAAAAGTGTGACTATCAGAACAGGTGGTAATGAGAAACAACGGTGCACGGTAATGTTGTGTATACTCGCTGACGGAACCAAACTTCCGCCGTACGTTGTTTTCAAGCGAAAGACTCTTCCAAAAAATATACCCGCTGGTGTTATCGTTAGAACTCAGGACTCTGGTTGGATGGACAGTTCACTGGTGGAAGACTGGTTAAAGTGTGTTTGGCAACGTCGCCCTGGTGCTTTATTACGACAAAGAGCTTGCTTGTTCTGGACAGTTACCGTGGCCATACAACAGACGCTGTGAAGAAATTCGTCAAGGATGGGAAAACCGACCTAGCAATCATCCCGGGTGGGATGACGTCTATGCTACAGCCACTGGATGTCAGCGTGAACCGACCGTTCAAAGCAGCCTTGAAACAGCTGTATACGGAGTAGATGGCGGCCGATAAGCACACACTGACCCCAACTGGTCGTATTCAGCGCCCGGAAGTTCAGCTGCTCTGTTCGTGGATTTTGACGGCATGGAATCGTATCTCGGGAGATCTCATACGGAAGAGCTTCAAGAAATGTAGTATTTCCAATGCTATGGATGGCAGTGATGACGACATTTTGTGGGAAAGTGATGGTGAAAAAAGTTCCGAAGTTGGTACTTCTGATGACGATGAATGAAGTGTTTGTGTCTTTTATTTGTATTTTTAATTGTTTCTGTGTTATTTTAGGACGACTTCAGAACTGTTGGAAACTATTTTGTAGAAATGCTATTTTGTTTATTTAGTAAAGATTGTAAATAGTTTTGAGTATTTTTTATTTTGTTCTTCAAAATCAGGGTGCGGGTCTTATTCAAGGGCGGGTCGTATTCGAGTAAATACGGTATAGTGTGTGTTATCTGTTTTTAATTCAAGTAAGAACTGTAGACGATAATTTCAAGTAGTTCCTACTTTCGCTACCATCCACGACTCCTAGCTGTGAACTTGGCTACTACTAGATGCCATCGCAACCAGCGTCTGGTGATGAACGTTGGAACTTAAGAGCATTAATCAAACCTGACCTACAAATTTTGCTTCACACAAGTTTAGTTAGTGGAAGGTTCTTTTACATGCCATAAATCTATGACATGGGCCCACCGGCTTAAATTCCCCTCCGAAGGAAGGCATACTGAGGGATTTTTAACGCTCTTAAAAATCCGACGACTTCGGCCGGGTTTGAACCCGCAATCTTGGGCATTGGATAACATAATATAATAATATTCGACACACTAAAACCCCCATTAATTTTCACTACAGAATGAAGTCAAAGATTCTCTTCTTTGTTCACTGTACATTGCATGGTATCGTAGACAGCACTGACTACTGACTTAGTCTCTGGACCTGGTAGATGAAAACTTTTTACTGTACATAGTTTGTGGTGAAAATCATGCACAGTAAACCGCGTTACAGCGTGTCTCAACTCAACTCCTCCCCTTTTCCAGTCATTGGAAGTCATAGCTTCCGTCGTGTAAAAGTCTCACCATATGTTGCTCTTCTTTAAGTGGAGTTTTTCCATGACCTGCAAATACCATTGTGTAGAAGGTAGCAGTAGTTGAAGACGGAGTTCTACCACGTAAAATATACCAACCTTGAAGGAGTATCTTTTGAGGCGCACAGGACCTTCGCTAAAAAGAGTGCTTTTAATCTTTCTAACTGCTCGGGATGTCTCGTGTGTAGATATGACCAGATATTCACCAATCCGTATGTTAATATGGGTGAAACCTGGAGATGAAAAGGTTTCAGCACAGTTTTGATTGAAAGTTTTGGCAATTGTCTTATATCATTTATGGCCCCAAAATTGCTGCATTGAGCCTATCTCGGACGTGGTTAGTGAAAACAGTCCAGTGGGCTGAAACGTGGTGTCTAGGTACTTGAAATTTATAACGTTCTCTAGGGGTTTCCTGTTATAGCGAAAAACTGCTGCTCTTCCCCCTCTCCTGAATGCCATGGGTACAGTCTTATGTTCATTTTGATGATCATTTTCTTCCGCCCAATTCACAACGCTGTCAAACGCATGGTATAATAATTAACTCCTTATAAGGGAATTTATTGTATTGCATTAAATTCAACTAGGCCTAATTGTAATAATTAAACTTACAATTGGGAGCAGATGACCTCGCTATTCATTAAAATTTCAATCATTCTTCTGAGGTACTTAGTCAAATTTTTTGATACACCACCATCCTTATTCTGTTTCATCTACCTCATTCACAGAAGAACCACTGAAGACATACACTGTGTACTTCGAATTTAGACCCAGGCAGATTTCTATTGAAATTTAAGGTGTATCCACTTGAAGCAATGTTTATAAGTTTATGAAGAAGTAGGCTGATGAGTGTAAGAATAGTACAGAAGAGAATCGTTGAAAGTACAACAAAAAGTAGCAGAGACAACTGTCGTTGAAGGTGATCAAGAGAATTTTAGTAGAACAGAGGCAACATGAGACTGAGGGACTTAATTTGATACGCCAGGGAAAATGCGGAAAGGGGGAAAATTTGGGACAGACATTGATGATTTCAATGTGTTATTCGACATACAATCCATGAATTGTACATTCATAAGAAAACTTCTCCAGCAATATCCAAATTACTACCTGTGATACGAGAGAAGATTGGTTTCCAAGGATGGTGCACCAGTTTGAGAGGTATTGTAAAAAGTTAGGCTTCAAGTGGAAGAAGACTAAGAATAATAGGTTTTATTAGAGAGACATGATATAAGAAGCATGTGAGTATCATACCAGACAGCCATAAAGAAATACAGAGGAGGAGGCTGTCCCATCATATATCGCGACGAAACCTATGTACACTGACCGGCAAAAAAAGTGGAACAGTTAAAAAAAGTAATATAAATAGTATAAATCTAGCCTTGACAGAGATTTTATCACATTTTAAAAGCTTTTCATGCAATAGAACAAACATCTGAAACATCCGTGAATAGAAATTGATAATATGACATTTCTTAGGGTGGTTTATTACCACCAATTACCCCCAATCCTCGATGAGCCTATCTTAATGGTTTTATGGCGGGAAGCGGACTGGAAGCGTTTAAGGTTTATGAGTGTTGCCGCTCGCTTATTGTTGTTCTAGGTATAACAACTGGCACTTGTTGAACACGTGTGAACCATTGTCACACATATTAGCAAGTTATCCATTTGCCGTTCACACTAAAACATGCCTCTTAGCCGTGAAGAAGCTGCACAGGCAGTTGCATTGGTGGAGGATGGCCGCAGCTTCAGTTATGTTGCTGAGGTCATTGGATCATCTCTCGGTAGCATAAATCGTGCAGTGCAACGTTACAGAGAGCTCCGAACATACGACAGGAGACGAGGGTCAGGCCGTAGAAGAAGCACAAGTGCCAGAGATGACAGATTTCTCACCCTCCAAGTTCTGCGTGATCGGCATACCACAGCAGTTCAGGCACGAAATCAACTGGAAAATGTCAGAAATGTGAGAGTGAGTGAGCGAACAGTAAGAAGGTTTGAAGAAGCTCCTCTTTCGTCCAGGAGACCTGCACGTGGACCCGCACTAGAACGGCATCACAGAGAGGCGCGTCTTCGCTTCGCAAGGCAGCATCTGGAATGGACCCACGAGCAGTGGGCCTCTGTTCTCTTCACTGACGAGAGTTGCTTTGGCCTTAGATCTCCTGATGGAAGAGAAAGAGTGTGGAGAAGGCGCGGGGAGAGGTACAGCCCTGTTGCTTTCTCCTCCAGGACTCCATTTGGAGGTGGCTCGGTTATGGTGTGGGGTGGCATCAACGTTATGGCCCGCACTTAGTGGGTGTGCATCGATCACGGGCTGCTCAATTCCCAAAGGTACATCGAAGAGATCCTGATGAACCATGTGATGCCCTTTGCGCCTTTCATTGGTCAGAATTTCATGCTGATGCAGGATAATGCCCGCCCTCATACTGCTCGCTGTGTTGTACAATATCTGTAGGAAGTGGAGATTCAAACCCTGGACTGGCCAGCTCGTAGTCCTGACTTGAACCCCATCGAACATGTATGGGATACGCTTGGAAGGAACGTCAGGCAGCATGACCACACCACCTTGGCACAACTGAGAACATCGCTGCTGGAGGAATGGGATCGCTTCCCGGCAGATGCCATTCGACGAGTTGTGAACAGTATGCCTGAGCGTTTACAAGCTGTCATAGATGCTAAAGGTGGAAACACCCGTTTTTAGTGACCAGTGTTCTCTTGCAGTGCAGTGCAAACATTAACACTGTTTTGTTTGGCAATACGTTTGATAAACACCAGCCCAAAAGAGCATTACTAAAATATAGAAAATTGTAAGATTTGCAAAATGTAACGAAATTTGTGAGTTAAAGCGTGTTGTAAAACATGATTCGGTATTTTCTGTTGCCAACCATCTAAATTTACATGAATAATGCAAATATTGGAAAACCGTTACATTTTAGTGGAATAAATTAAGAAATTACATAAAAAATTAAAGTGTTCCACTTTTTTTTTGCCGGTCAGTGTTCATAGTAGACATTCTACACCTAAAGCCCGGACTGACGATAGCACATCTGAAGTGTTTCATCCCATCTTGAGAGGAGAACGATTGATTATTCTAAATAGTTTATTCAGTTGAAACTTCCCGTCAGATCAATACAAAAAATATTTGCGCTATTATGATACTCTCCCCCCCTACATGTCTCACGTGGCCTTGCCTCGCCTCGCCTAGGCTCAGCACTTGAGTTGCAACAGCTGTTTAAAGCACACAGGTTCACTGCACACACTGGGAGGTAAGGATTTCATAGCAATCGTTTTCTGGTTGATCATATATTAGATTCATTACTTCAGTCCATTCACTAAATCAATTTAATTTTCTTTTAACAGAGGACTACAGGTTTAGTCTGGGAGCGCCTAAAGTCTTTAGCATTTGGACCATTCAAATGGGAATACTATTCTATTTCCGTTCCACATATGACAAGAGGCAGAACAGGACAAGTCTCCTATCAAAAGGGAGTACCTAAAGTCTTCGCATTTGGACCATTCAAATAGGATTAATATTCTAGTTCCCCACATGAAAGGAAGCAGACAACAGAATAGGACAAGATTCCTACCAGAAAGACATGTGCTTATGAACAAGTGAAGTGGACTCTTAGAATTTTTAACATGTGTTTTTAATATGTTTTGTACAGAATTTTAATGCAATGGTTTTAATATGTATTATTAGTGTGCATGCATTTTGGATTGTTCAGTGTTGATTTGATGTGTGGCCATTTGTTGTTTGTGAAGGGCTGATGAAGGACCGGTATACAAGGTTCGAAACATGTACCAAATAGCGCAATAATAGCGCAAATATTTTTTGTATTGATCTGACGGGAAGTTTCAACTGAATAAACTATTCATATACGTCAATACGGACCAGAAATGGCAACTAGTATTCCCATGATTATTCTAAAAGATACGAGAAAATAGCATTTTGAAATTGATTTTGTAGCACTTTAATTTTGAAAAATAGCATTTAAAATTGTAAAAATTAAATTTTGTAGCATGTAGGTTAGTCACCAGGTATAATAAGGTTCTTAATAAATAAGCACAGAAACTAATTAAAACACGCTCAAGATTAGTTACCGTATTTACTCGAATACGACCCGCCCCCGAATAAGACCCGCACCCTGATTTTGAAGAACAACATTAAAAAAAAAATTTTTTTACTCAAAATTATTTACTATCCTAACTGAAAAAACAGAATAGCATTTATCCAAAATAGTTTCCAACAGTTTTGAAGTCGTCCTAAAATAACACACATCAAACGATTAAAAATACAATTAAAAGTACACAAACACTTCATTCATCGTCATCAGAAGTACCAACTTCGGAACTTTTATCACCATCACTTTCCCACTAAATGTCGTCATCACTGCCATCCATAGCATTCGAAATACTACATTTCTTGAAGCTCTTCCGTATGAGATCTCTAGAGATACGATTCCATGCCGTCAAAATCCACGAACACAGCAGCTGAACTTTCGGGCGCTGAATACGACCAGTTGGAGTCGGTTTGTGCTTATCGGCCGCCATCCGCTCCGTACACAGCTGTTTCAAGGCTGCTTTGAACGGGCGGTTCACGCAGCATAGACGTCATCTCGCTCAATCACGAATACATGACTCGTCAATATCATATTTCCTACCGGGCACGATTTCCAATAACTTCAGCTTCCCTCACAACTTTCAATTTCTCACTCACAGTAAATGACCGCAAACGTTTCGTAGCATTCATGTTTACACTCGGAGAACGTGCGTGTGACTGTATGTACAGTAAAACTTCTTTTATACGATTCACACTTATACGTTTTCTACACTTATACGATTTTTTTCTTGGTCCCGGCAAAATCCCTATACTTTCCATGTTAATTTATTTCCGATATACGTTTTACATTTATTCGTTTTTCACGCTTATACGATCATATCTTACGTCCCCGAGAGAAAAATGCGTCGTTTATACGTTTACAACGGTTTCCCTACCTAAAATCTCTAAAAATATTGGAGCCAGAAACTTATGAGACGCACTGTACGTTTCTCGGAAACCATCCCTCGCGCGGCGCTATGTTGTGGCGAGAACGACCTTGAAGCTATGTTCAGCCGGAGTTGCGTGTGTTGCGAAATACAACATCACTTGCTTCAGTCATTGTTCTGCCTTGTTCGGTGCTTCAGTTGTGGTTAACCTTGATAGCAGTGAACATGGGTGAAAGGAAAAGGAAGTGCATTACGATTGCTGTTGTTCACTTCTTAACGTGGGCCATCGCTCGCCGCTCGCCCGCGCTGCGGGACTGTCTCCCGCCAGGCACTTTATCGTAATGCGTAGCTCGCGCGGCCTATAGCCTATACTGTAGTTCACAGCTGGTGCTGAAAATGTTCGCCATCCACTGCTCCACATCGCTGGCACCTCTTTATGAAATTGTCATTTACGTTCTGAAGTTCCTCACCACCGATTGACTGTATTTCAACTGTAATATAGTCTTTAAGCTCATTTTCGCGAAAGATTTCCTGTACTTTAAGAAGATATTTACACACGTTCACGTAATGAAGATCGCATTGGAACATCACCTTGAGCACTAAAGACGTGAACAATTGACTAAACTGAACCCCACACTGCTCAAGCACACTGCAAAGGAGGGAAACTTGTGGCGCCAAGAAGCGCATTACGGCCAAGTGCTTGACGGGGGACCGGCGCCGCGAGCGAGGGTCCGCGTCGCATATAACACCAAGTCCCTGTATAACCCATAATGTCACATACATTTTGCAGTTTTTATTAAGCGACTTTCATTTACGCGTTTTTCACGCTTATACGTTTTTTTCATTTGGTCCCTTGAAAATCGTATAAGTGAAATTTTTATCTTTATATACGTCAATACGGACCAGAAATGGCAATTAGTATTCCCATGACTGTATGACGCCGCGCGCTTACGGTAAAACAAAGTTATAGCCGGAAGAAGGCTAGCACCATCTAGCGGATACTCGCCACACCCGATATCGCGCGCGGCGGGAAATTTAGACCTTTCAAATTTGGATGACTCAAATAAGACCCGCACCCCAATTTTTCACGTCCGAATTTGTTTAAAAATGTGCGGGTGGTATTCGAGTATATACGGTATATGGGTGTTTCTGATAAACTGCATTCTCATTTAAAATATTACCGTATTGTGAATCGTACATTTACTTAACTTCAGGTAAATACCATACATTGAATAATTAACTAACTAATGTTTTCTCGTGATTTTGGTTACAACCTTCTAATGGTAGTTAATAACCCAAAAGGGACTGTCTAGATACGGCACATTATTGGAGGCTATCTTTATTTGACCATGACAATGAATCACAAACAAAAGACAAATGACTAACTTATTCCGGCCATTCCGCCGACTGCCAACCCGAGACAGTCCACCGCCTTCCGAAGAAGGCGATAGTCCTGCCTGCCGATCAGTAGAGATGGGACATACCGGCTGCCAAGAAAAATCTTTCTTACACATCATCTGCAAATAATTAATTACCTATAGCCTAATATAGAAACCTAAAACTAATCATTTTTAATTAACACACAGTTGGAAGTGGGCACAGTTTGTCAATGCGTCTTTCGAACAAACCATCCTTTGTGCGAATTGTCACCACACGCACTAATCCATCCGCTCCAGGATGAACGGTCTCGATCATTCCCAATTCTCCTTCACAAGGACCAGTGTGCCAGGCTTCACATTTGCACAGGCACGGGTCCACTTCAATCGCCGCTGAAGGTGAAGAAGATATTCCCTAGACCATCAGTGCCAGAATTCCTGAAGCTGCTGCTGCAAGGTCTCCCAGCTGGATAACGGACTAAGTTTCCAACTACCTAGATCTGGCTGTGGTAAACTGGTTAGAGCAGTACCAATCAAAAAGTGACCAGGGGTGAGGGCTTCAATATCGTTTGGGTCAGATGAAAGAGGAAGCAATGGGCTTGGGGATTACAGTAGAACCTCGATGCATCGTTCCCGGAACTGTCGTTTTCCCGTATGCATCGTTCAATTAATTTAGTCCCGAAAATTTTCCATATAAACTAATGTTAAATTTCCCCGCATGTATCGTCCCTCGAACTATCGTTTTTTCGCATGGATCGTCAAAAAATCACTAGTCCTTGGCCACAATTTTCCCGCATTGATCGTTTATGAGAAAAATATATGCTAAAGTTCTTTTGAATTTGAAGCAGCATAGCGGCAACCTGTTACGCGAGAATGTACGAGGTACGAACGATTAGGAGTTCCTAGGCTTGAGCAAGTTTCTCGGCTGAAGCAAGTTCAAGTAGGCTGGACTGCAGTGCGCAGATTGTTTACGCAACCACACTATATAACCACGCCTACGAGCCTTCAGGCGCCAACGATTCTGCTCGAAGCGCCAAGCCGTCATTGTGCTGTTTCATTTCATTCTGAGTGGTTCCGTGTAGTATCTTGGTCGTGTGCGGCGATTACAATTTTATCTGTAGTTCGTAATGAAAACTTTACTTCACTGACGACGCAATTCTCGTAATCTCAATAATGTTACGCTGCGTTTGGCAATGCTTGGCTAACAAGTTAGATCACACAGAACAGCAATGAAAGCATTTAGACGGTCTTGAGCGGGTGTCGTCATAGCGTGACGTCATTTAGCCTTGAAATAGCTTGCCCGGTCAGAGACCCGCGAACACTCGGAACTGCTGTATTCTTTCATTCGGAACACCGGAAGTATCTCCCGCGGAGATTGGCGAGCTGTGCGATGATGGTGCGGGGCAGAGGAGTGATGAAGAGAAGACGATCATGAGCCCCAAGTCGTCCCGAGTTTCGCCGAAGCGCATGCCGTCTTAGCGAAGATGAAATCCTTCATGTACTCGCATGTCATCAGTGATCGTGAAGAAGAGAACATTATGCAAGATGAGAAGGCTTTGTTTCGTCTGAAACGTAAAGCTTTGACGAAACAAAAAACAATTAATGACTTTTTTACTAAAAAGAGCAAGTGATAAAATGGCATATGAAATCATATCGCGTACATCGTGGTTGCAATATTTTGACGTCTCTATAAAGTTTACATGAAGAAATATGTCCAAATACAGTACCCGTACTTTCTTTATTTTTTTACTCAATTTTTTTTATGTTACCCGCATTTATCGTTTCCCGCATCCATCGTCATTTTCCCCCTCCCCCTTGAAAAACGATGCATCGAGGTTCTACTGTACTATATTGTTTTACACTTTATGTTTTTCTACCCAAATGATGGACATTACACAGCTATTCTTTATGGTGTTGTGTTGATGTGTTTATCTATTCTCGTTACGTGTCATTATTTAGTGGTGTTTGATAGTGCTTCATTAAGTACTGCTCTACACGTTTCCCCTAGTAATAGGTAAGTGCTCGGTAAATGAAAGAGCCATTTGTGTATCATTAGCTTCGTGGTACGACCTGATAGTTTTGATGTTTTTTTTTTATTTCTTTCAGTTTTCTACGATGTCTGGAATGAGATGCACGGTGGCTTTGTGTACAAACAGTCTTATTAAAACGAAGCGGGATCCCGGGAGTGCGCATATAAAGTATCATTCATTCCCTAAAGACAATTTAATTAGGCAAAAATGGGTGCTGTGTACTAGAAGAGACGGGAAGTGGAATCCGAATACTTCACAAATATGCTCCGAACATTTTACGGAGGATGACTATGAGAGGGACCTGAAAGCAGAATTATTGAATTTAATTCCTAAGAGAAAACTAAAACAGACTGCTGTGCCTTCACTTAAATTAGGAACTGATATACCTAAAGAAACCCAGGTGCAGATACGTGAACGTGAAATACGTAGTGAGAAGAGAGAAAATAAAGGAACTGTGAATCAAATTTTAGAAAGCTCGTACTCTGTTCAAGAAGTGTGTGATGACGTCCAAACTACAACGGAGGAAAATCAAATAGATGTTTTGAAGATGGAAAATGAAAAGTTGCGACAAAAGAACGCAGAGCAGGAGGAGAGAATCGTACTGAAAAGCCAAGAAATTGGCAGGCTTAAAAGAGAACTTTGTAAAATGAAGAGAAAAAGGATTGATGAAACCAGAGTGCGTAAAAAGGCCCGGGAAATACTCGGTTCAGTTTTCACCGAAAATCAAATAGACATCCTTTTAAGTAAGAAAAAGAAAGTTAAATGGACAGACGATGAAATATCTCTTGCATTTTCACTGAGATATATTAGTAAGCGTTCATATCTTTTTCTGAAGAAGAAAATGAACATTTCCTTTGCCTGGACTGTCTACACTGCAAAAATGGGCATCAACAGTCGATATGAACAATGGTGTTCTCCAAGATGTTTTCCGCTTTCTGTGCGTTGCTGGTTCATCTCTGAGCAAGAAAGAAAAAATTACGGTTCTTCTTTTTGATGAAATGAAAGTTAAAAGCGTCATGGAATATGACCGGAAAGGAGATGAAGTTATCGGGCCACACTCCAATGTGCAAATAATAATGGCTCGGGGACTTTTTGCTCAATGGAAGGTGCCTCTCTTTGTTGATTTTGATGTGAAAATAACCTGCGAGATTTTAAACTCTATTATTTTAAAACTTTCCGATATAGGGTACATTGTAAAAGCATGTGTTAGCGACATGGGGGTGGAAATGTTGGGCTTTGGAAGGAACTAGGAATTAGTACTGAAAAAACCTGGTTCACTCATCCCTCTACGGAAGAAAAAATATACATGTTTGCTGACGCGCCACATCTTCTGAAACTAGTGCGGAACTGGTTTTTAGACACTGGGTTCCAGCTAAAGAGCGGACAGATTGTAAATAGAAATCCTATCGTAGCATTATTAAATGATCAGAAGAAAAGTGATCTCAAAATGTTGCAAAATCTGAACGAAAGTCACATCACTGTGGAAAAGACTCAGAGACAAAATGTGAGGAAAGCGTGTCAGTTATTGTCGCACAAGACAGCTACTGCTCTGCAATTTATGAAACCGGGAGCTGATCCTCAGCTGGCTGAAGAAACTGGAAAATGTATTGAAATAATTGATAGGTGGTACGATGTGATGAATACATACACTCCCAAACCTTCAGGTAGACCTTCCAAGAACCCATATGGAAAAGATCTGGAATCTCAAGACGCAATTCTCAACGACATGCTTGAATTAATTGAAACAATGAGATGCTGTGGCAAGAAAAATATACAGCTTTTTCAGAGAGGAATCATCACATCAATTAAATCTTTGAAGTATCTTCTATTAGATTTGAAGAGTGTCCATGGAATTGAGTACATACTCACCCACCGTCTCAACCAGGACGCTTTAGAAAATCTGTTTTCTCAGATTAGGACGAAAGGGGGTCTGAATGATCATCCTTCTCCTTTAGACACATTATATCGTTTAGAATGATTATTTTAGGGCGAAATCAAGGACTCCTTCAAAATAATTCTAATACAGGAACCGAAGATGATTCCGAATATATTCCAGCCAAAGTGCTTCGAATGTCTGGTGTATTATGCAAGAAGGAAGAGGATAATCCGGAGAAAGATAGCGAAATAGATGTCACCAAAGAAATGATTGCATCTTCGATTCCTGAAAACGAATTGAGCTCCCCCTAACTGAAATGGAAGCCAATGCATTGTTTTACCTTTCTGGGTGGGTAGCAAAAAAGTTTAGATCGACATGTCCAAACCTTGGTAGCTATACATTTACTACCTCTGAATCGCAGACTATGAATCCACAAAATGCATGGATCAAAAGTTTGTCGTTCGGTGGACTCGTAGAGCCTTTTGAAAGCTGGAAAAAAGAGACAAAATTGCTAGAAGATGAATTTAAGAAGTACCATGGTCTCAAGAGCATAAAAAGGGGTAAATTGTGCATTACCAATTTGGTTGAATCTCTTTACAAGAAATATCCTGAAATAAATCGTGTAGTGGTAGAGACATTCGTTCGACAGAGGACCTTCATACGAATGAAGTTCATGAATGCACTGAAGACAACACAGGGGAGCTACAAGAGGAGTAATGAATGTTCAGTCTCTCATAACAAGATATCCAAGAAGATGAAAAAATACACCAGGTGAATATATTTTCAGGCTTGAACGCTCGATTGAGTTCGTGAACAGTGAGCAAATGTACCGGTAATAGTTTTCCCTACTTAATCTCAACAGTATAATTGAGCATGAATTTTAATAGAATTAAAACGGCGCTGTGTATTGTACATTATGTTGAACTTTATCAATTATGACTCAATTTTGAAGCTTCAGAATTCTCGTTCTTTGTCGATTCGAATAACTTTTATATTTAATTATTCATGATGATGATGATGATAATTGTTGTTTTAAGGGGCCTAACTCTAGGTTATCGGACCCTAATGGTTTGGGTGATAGTGAAAATGAAAGATGATCAAATGAAACCTACAACTAAAACTAACTACTCTCTTACAAACTAGAAGAGGAAATGGTAAACAAAAAGTGTATTTACACGCTCTGATTATTTAAAGCTCTATTATATTAAACTGCATTTATAGCTACAAGTATCACGAGTTATTATGTTGTACATCAACCCCGTGGTTACCTGCTGCAGTAGTGCAAGGCTAGCCGTAACAGTAGTCCCATCCGCTCAGCGCGGGTCGGCTGATGACGTCACGCAGCAGGGGAGCGCTGTTACCACAGACCTTATGAGAACGAGGCAACCTGTTCTCTACAAGCCTTGCATAGTGATAGTGAAGTGTTAGATATAGTTTAGTTAGATTAGGCCTAGTTATTTGCCGTGTGTGACATTGCGGAAAAACGTCATTTAGCTGATGATGATATCACTTAATATCTTGATAATTATTCAAGTGATGTTGATGTTACTCTGTCCGAATCGGAAAGTGTAGAGGATAATGATGATCCAGTAATATCTTCATAGGTGAGTGCTACATATTATTTATAAGAAATCTGTGTTTTATGCAAAAATGGCTGACATTTTTCAGTGTTACATCATTTTAATTTATCCTTGGATCTAATGCACATAGTATCTTGATATTTACTATACTAGTAAACTATATTATAGCCTTCCTACTGACATGAATAACAAACTTGGCCTGTAAATAGCATTTTCTAGAATTACTTCCAAACTTTCAAAATCTGAAACTTGTAATTTTGATTTCACATTTCCTATTTTTTTAACATTAAACCCTTTCGGTTTAGAGACATGACTTACTTGCAGTAATAATAAGTGATAGATACTCTATACGTTACCATCTTTCATGTTGATATCTTCATTGGTGTGCCCTCCACGTAATTTTAAAAGAAGTGTGTGCACAGTGTGGTAAATATGGCTGTCAGTTTTGACACATCCATCAGCTGAGAGCTTGAAACCAAAGGGTTAAAAAGCTCACGGACCCCACGTCTTTTTTTAAATTTACTTTTTCACTGAAATCGTTGCTGCTTGGCTTCCTTCGATCATAAATAATTTATTTTCTACAGAAACCTCCCTCGAGATATCCTTTACAGAATGGTCAAAACTGCATCAAAATCCATCCAGTGGTTCTCGAGATTACTCGTAACATCCAAGAATTGGGGACTTTGTTTTATACTAAGTAGAGATGTCTATTGAAGAGCAAACAGAACTGCATGGTCTACCTTCAACTTTCAACCAGAAAAGGTCTAAAACATTCATACCAACTTTAACACATTCATGCAATTTTATTTACAGTTTTATGATGTCTAGTAATTGTTCTTTATTATTCTGGTTCATAATGCATCAAAATTCTTCAAATTAGCAGCTAGTTTTCTACTTCCTCATATTGTATATTTAATTTAGCCATTTTTAGCTCTTAAAAGTTATGATGGTATATTGTTTGTTCCATTCAGATGTGGCAGTTTGCTCCGAATAGTGTCCATTATTTGTTAAGTCTTTGGCAGAGAATGGTTGCGTCAGTACCATATGTGAAAGCCACAGAACCGCACCTCCTAGAAACGTACACACCAGAGGTCTCCAATGCCTACATAACATCGCGATTGGAGTCTGTTGCGGTAGTTGTCAGGTAAGATTTTTCAAAGCTAACATCTTACTGTGCTCTTTTTTCCCCCAGTTTGTAACTCATAATTTTATGTGAAGGTTTGGTGAAACTACCATTGTGCAACAGCGCCTCAAATTTTACTTGAACATAATAATTGAGGCACAGAAGTCAAAGGGTACAACTATAGCTGGTCAAATTACGATTTAGTCTTGTATCCCACAGCCATTTTCTTGTGGAGTGGTATATCCCACAGCCATTTTCTTGTGGAGTGGTATATAAGAAAACTCGCTTTTGACTTACTCTACATATTTATTTTGGGAAAATCATCCTAACTGCTTCAAATCTAAAAATCTTTTTTCTCCCCTCATGTTTAGCAGCCACCACTTGTTTCTCTTGCTTTCTCACAGTGAGTGTCTCAGTTGTTTCATATTTACCAAGTGGAGACATATTCTTCACAGCATTGCTCTGAACAAGTGCCCAGTGGTCCAAGAAACACGGAAAAGTTTTTTTTGGTGGGGTGGGGGGTGACCCTTGGATACAGAACCAAAATTTGTATGGAAATAGAAGGAACATCCCTTATCATTATACCATAGTACCTCTACTTAAATGTTTGCCTTGGGATTGGTAATTTTGTTCCTTAAATTGTGGAAGACCTTAAATAGATGTTACGTAAATTTCTTATTGAACAGTTAATACATTTTCTCTTTCTGTCCCCCCTTGCACCCAAAACAGTACAAAAATTTTCCCTACAATGTGCTATTCATTTCTCCCAGTCTAATAAAAGATCAGTAACAATTTCAGGACCATATGTTATTTCTAATACAGAATTTGTTTGCTTATTTGTGATCTCCACTGCTTCCTTGTTGGCCCTGTATTTTATACTCTTCACTTTGTATTGTATGTCCATAAATTTTGTTGTTTACAGGGAAGGGCTAGAAGATCCCTTGGATGACCTAGGCATGGTGCAGCAACAGCTGGAGCAACTCTCTGTGATCGGTCGGTGTGAATACCAAAAAACTTGCACACTCCTTGTACAGTTATTTGACCAGGCAGCAAGAGCTTACCAAGAACTAATGGCCAGTCCTAACGCACAACAAATAGACATTACAACACAAGAAGGTAACTTTTGCATGCAATCTTCATAACATAATGGGAATATGATTGTGTTTAAAGTTGCAGTTTATCAATGAACTGGTCTTTATTTTGATTTGATTCTTCTAATACTACATACCTGAATTTTTACAATGCAATTTCTGTGCTTTCTTACTATGCATTCTTTGGACTTCACACTGGATGGGATAACTGGTATTGAAGATCCAAGGTTCAAATCCTTCTGACAGAAACTGTCATAAATGTTGATTTTTCTTGTGTTTTTATCTTGTCTACTCTAGGCATATGCAGATATAGTACCTTATTTTATGTTCCTGTGCACCTCTCCCCAATCCTAGATCCTAATAATATTACAGTTACACATACTTCACTATTACATGAGAATTACATGAGAATTTTGACTGTTAGCTTGAACACTAAATGGAGGTTTCCTTTTAGCTTTATTATAGGCTGCTGCAATTTGTAAATGGTCTTAATATGTAAGGCTTTATGTAATGTACACATTATATTAGTATATTTATCAAGCAGCACTTAGTAGAGAACTAGGAATTCAATATATTGTAATCTGTAACCTTAAGTGTTGTTTATATTGGTTTTTGTATGTAGCCATTTTAAGGTTATGTGGTATTTCAGGCCGTCTAACCTGGCTGGTGTATATAATTGGATCAGCCATAGGTGGGAGAGTGTCCTTCAACAGCAATGAAGAACATGATGCCATGGATGGAGAGCTACTCTGCAGGTACCCTTGTTACCTTGAATTTTTCTTGGACATGTAACTACTATTTATTGGTAAGGTAAATGCTGCAATTCAGTGATTCCACAGTATTACGAGAATGGATTGTAACTAGCGAAACATTACAATGTGCAAATAACTGTACATGGTCTTGTCAAAATGATGTTAAAAGCAGTTGAAACAAATATTATTTAGCAACAAGGTATCATACCATTTCTCTTGTTCAAATTGTTTAAATAGGGATTTAGCAATTTTTAAACTCTCTTAACCTTTTCCCGTCTACATTTTCAAGCTGCCTATCCCCAGATTTTACCCTGTTATTTAGAAAGAATGAACCTAAGTACGTTGTTTCAGAAAAAGTTTAATATAATGAAAACTACTAACCATAATGTATTCAAATTTTCAACAATATTAGAACACCTACTATCACATCTCTATCTCCCTTCATGGAGTCCTAAGGTCGTTGGTTCAAACCTCCACCTTCTATGCTGACATATGCCACAATGATCACGGAACAAATGTCTCGGCTTCAAGAATTGCTATTTCTAGTATGCGGAAAATTACTAATCACACTAACATAGACGGTTAGACCATTATTGACAATTTAATGGGTTAAGGGGTCTCCATTACTGTCTCGAAAATCCAATCAAACAATAATTCTATCTTATTTTTTAGGCACTAACAAGGGGAGGATACGATGCATGGGTCACCGATTCGAACCATCTTTAGTACACGTGGAGGGCATGACTAGGCGTATACCAGGAGCAAGTAGTAAGGTGCGCTTCTCAGCCGATTCCGAGAAATTAATAAGTAATTATTCGTAATTGCTGTAGCGCGTTCATGTGCGCTGTACGTTAATGGATTGGTCATGTCCATCGGATGGATGATGTGAGATTACCTCGTCAAATGCTATATGGTGAGTTATGCTATGGCACCAGACCTCATGGTGGTCCTAAGAGGCGCTACAAGGACCAATTTAAGCAGACCCGTAAACACATCCACAAACTGGACTGAAGGAAGAAGATTTATACTCGGATTCGAGTTAAAGCCGATGATGATGACGTTAATTTGAAGCCAAGGAGCGCATGGTTCAGCGGTAAGAGCCCTGCTTCGTAAGCGTGGGATCACTGGTTCGAGTCCCACCGGTGATCCTCTTTTTTTTTTTTTTACATAGGCAATTCGTACCACTGTAGGTGTCGTGAATAATGTTCATTTTGCAGTCAATTGTAATAACGAGTTCTGTGAGCGGGAAAAGGGATTCTGAAATCATCGTATGGGGTTGAACGTTTGTGACATTACATAATGTACAGTCGGGGCATTGCAAATACATTGGTATTATAAATGGTCAGGTGTACTCTATTATATGTATACGTTTATACACTGAAGACCCAGTCTGTTCCGTTCATTGCACGTCAGTGAACCATCAGACCACTCCGTACCCCGCAAATAGTGTCTCATGCTATGGGTATTGGTTGTGTTACCGTTTTTACTATTCATGACATTCATCAACACACACATATTTCTATTTTTTACACACTCATAATACATAACAATTCCAAGACTTTTTTTTCTTCACTGCCTACTTGATATTTGTACTCTCGCACTGCCTTTTTGTTACTCTGTTCTCGCACTGCCTTCTCGATACTCTGTTGCTACAGTTGGAAAGTGTTCGGAACTGGCGAGGTCACCTGCACACAAACTAACGATAACGGTGGGCCGGATGATAAACGGTTCACCCAGGAAATGTTGAATGCCGCATTCGTTCCTTGGCTCTTGAGGTAGCAACATCATAAGAGTGGGAATAATTGTGCGATGTTGGATATTACACGTTATAGTGGCGTGCCGGTGCCTACGAAGGCCGATGGAAGTGGACCGCATTCAAATTCCGCGACGAGGATGTAATCTCCTGTAAGATTTGAATGCGCTACAGCAATTACGAATAATTAATAATTAATTTCTCGGAATCGGTTGAGAAGCGCACCTTACTACTTGCACCTGGTATACGCTTAGTCATGCCCTACACGTGTACTAAAGATGGTTCGAATCGGTGACCCATGCATCGTATCCTCCCCTTGTAAGACACTTTTCAAAATTGTAGTATTTGCGACAAAGTAGTTAAGTAGGCCACATTGCTTGATTTGGTGAATAGCTGTTATCAGTAAGTGAGAACAAGATTGAAAACTATAATGAAAACTGTTTCGTTAGTTGTTGTATGTGTTGTTGAAACATTTATTATTGTCAGAAGTACTTCAATGCCCCATCCCATAGCTTTGGAGAAAATACCAAGAAAATCTGTTTTTATTACAGCAACCTGATATGTGTTGACGCAGTTACTACTGATGCGCAATGTGTTCTTGTCCAAAAGATGTGCAAGAAAGTTAGATTAAGTTATCCGACAGTTAGTTATTGTTGTTTTAAGGATCGGAACAGCGAGGCCATCTGCCTCTATCTGACGTTACTAGCTACAATAGTACAATGGCTCACTTCATATCTTTTTCACTTGTTAGAATGTGTTTTGGTCTGACAGATCTTCATCAGCTATCTTCTAATAACCTTGTTTAACCGAATACAAACAAACAACATATGTGCAAATTGGTACACATTATTATAAAATTGTCATACTTAATATGTGTATAAAAACTTGATCCATACGTTTGGTGTTGCCATTGTTTAGTATTTTGTATCCAAGAATTTTATACCTAGATTCACTGCAGTCTTTATAAAATTGTTAATGATTTTACTTCGTGCCGTATTTGCTAAAATATTGCTGTAATATTTGACTTTGATGAAAGAGGCCTTTGTTTTGATTCCTGATTGGATCTTGGGATTTTAATTTTATTTGGTTTAATACCTTGGCTTGGGGACTGGGTGTTTGCGACGTCTTCATCATTCATCACAGTGTGTATGTCACCTATGGGCATTAACTTTAAAGATCTGTACCAGGTCCCGCCAAAGGCCACACCTCATTATTATTAAAGACAAGATAAGGAAGCACCTTTTATTGAAATTTGACAAGGGATCCGAGTGACTAATAGGCAGGACCTCTGATGCTTGGAAATTGGAGGAGGTATCTGGGTGTCTAATATTCAGGACCTCAGATTTTGGAACACACTGTTGTTATACTTCATTGATGGTATGGTGTGCTGTGTGGTAATGATTTTCTCTTTCCACAGGGTGCTTCAGTTGATGAATTTGACTGATTCAAGACTAGCTCAAGGAGGTTGTGAGAAGTTAGAACTTGCAATGCTTAGTTTCTTTGAGCAGTTCAGGAAAATTTATGTGGGTGATCAAGTAAGTAGAACTATGAATTCTGTTTAGTATTAATTACCGTATTACCCGCATACATTTTGCCTCTGCATAATTCATCCACCTTATTGTGAAACAAAATATTTGTCCAATTTATTTCCCTCACATAATTTATGCACAGCTATTTTATGATACATTGCAATGACATCATGGCATTCAGCTGACTTCATTCCCTAGCACACACTGACTCGGACTTTGAGTTACTCTGGCGAGGTCACCTGCACACAAACTAACGATAACGGTGGGCCGGAGGATAAACGGTTCGCCCAGGAAACGTTGAATGCCGCATTCGTTCCTTGGCTCTTGAGGTAGCAACATCATAAGAGTGGGAATAATTGTGCGATGTTGGATATTACACGTTATAGTGGCGTGCCTGTGCCTACGAAGGCCGATGGAAGTGGACCGCAAAAATAATCCTTGTTGGTCACACTTTCCTGTTAAGGTACACTGTGGTCAACGCGTGCTTGTCTGTTTTGTATAGTTTTGGTTCAAGAATGTGTGTGAACAATGCAATATGATGTACAATAGTTACATGATCGGATTTGAAATTTGTGTGGTTCTGTATGTTGAAGAAGACAGGAATTGGGCTCTATTGAGTGTACCAGAAGCACATATGCAGTATGGTATTGGCGAAAGGAAATAATCGCCCTTTGACGTCAATGCACCAATAAAAAGTAACTTTACATGCACATTTAATACAGTAGAACCTCGATGCATCGTTCCCGGAACTGTCGTTTTCCCGTATGTATCGTTCAATTTATTTAGTCCCGAAATTTTTCCATATAAACTAATGTTAAATTTCCCCGCATCTATCGTTCCTCGAACTATCGTTTTTTCGCATGGATCGTCAAAAAATCACCAGTCCTTGGCCACAATTTTCCCGCATTGATCGTTTATGAGAAAATATATGCAAACGATCTTTTGAATTTGAAGCGGCATAGAATAGCGGCAATCTGTTACGTGGGAATGTACGAGGTACGAACGATTAGGAGTTCCTAGGCTTGAGCAAGGTTCAAGTAGGCTGGACTGCAGTGTATTACAGCTGAAATGCAGTCAATCGGTGCTGAGGAACTTCAGAACGTAAATTACAATTTCATAAAGAGGTGCCAGGGATGTGTAGCAGTGAATGGCGATCATTTTCAGCACCAGCTGTGAACTATAGGCTACTCAATGACTCAGTGCTGCGCAAGCTATGCATTACGGCAAAGTGCCGGCGGGAGGCAGGCTCGCAACGCGGGCGGGCAGGCTAGCGAGGGTCCCCGTTAAGAAGTGAAAAACAAGAAATAATAATACGATTGTTTAACTATAATCGGTAATATGTGACAAAACAACTACAAGAGAAATGCACCCAGATACAACAAAACAAAGAAAATTGAGTCACTTTACGAAGTAGTCTGTTATCTTGACTTGTTTTTTGTTGGCCGCGGCCATGGCGTGAACAGTATTTTCAAACCGATATAATTCGGCCATTATTTCCTCAGAAACGTTGAGGTGCGTCACAAAATGTTTGATAGTCCTTAGAGCATTGACAGTATCATTAAAATCCACTGTATTATGCTGGGGCTCTTCGTCATCGTCATTAATAAAATACCGTAGTGTAGGCCTAAATTAATTTATGGATTTTCATTTGTCTGAAGACGCAAGATTATTATAACACAGAATCAGTCGCGTATTGTTAATGGTTTGACGAGAAGTCCTAAAAAAAAACCACGAATAAAAATTATAAAAGCGGAAATAATAAAATGTTTAATATATCGGTGATTGTAAAACACTTCCGCTTTCTTTCGCTCATCTTAACATCAGCTTCAGATGCTGTCTGTGTTCTATGGCTGCTTCCTGTTATTTTGAGAGGTCAACAACACCTTGGCTAACACAAATAGCGCTCGCTTATTACGCAAGCTGTTGTTCCTTGTTGCGACACTGACAAGTGAGTGAAACCATGACCACCGGTGTCGCTCAAGGCCAACACAAATAATAGCATGCGGTGCATCCTTCCGAGTGGAAGTACAGTCTGTACCAAAAGTTTGCATTCAACCATACGTACTTTCTCAGAACACGCAACGTATAAATGATGCTTTATATTGCAAGGGACTTAAAATATGATCGTGTAAGCGTGAAAAACGTATATCGGAAATAAATTAACATGGAAAGTATAGGGATTTTGCAGAGACCAGGAAAAAACATTTTTTTACTAATTTTTTTAATGTTACCCGCATTTATCGTTTTCCCGCATCCATCGTTATTTTCCCCCTCCCCCTTGAAAAACGATGCATCGAGGTTCTACTGTAATATGAATTAGAATAAAACATATGTATTGACAAGTCATCATCATCATCTTGCACAGTTTCCAGCCACTGGCCGGGTCTGTTGACAAGTAGGATCAGAAAATTTGTAATAAAATAATTGTTAGGCAATATGGATTAACAAAATGATCAGATTTGTATCTGGTATAATGGCAGTGACATCACACCATATAGCTGGTCCTGTGGCTGTTCTTACTAAATTCTTACAGCTCTGCAGCCAAAGTCGTGCCAAATAAATAAACACTCTTTCCATGCTGCTGGTTTAATGTAATCCATGACACACTACAGTTCTCAATGATTGCTGCAGTCAAGCCATGCTTGCCAGCTTTATATACCAGTGAGTTTTGCTATGAGAATGAGTGAAGAATGTAAAATGAAGTGCGTTTCAATAGTATCGTATTTCCTCGCTTAATCGTCGCAGATTTTTGGCCTAATATTTGTTGAAAAAATAAAGCGGGTGAGATGATTGTGCGAGGGGGGAAAAAAAAAGTAATCTTTTAAAAAAATATATTATTTGAATAACTATTTACTACACGTATAAAATTAAAATAAACTAATAAAAATAGGTCGTCTATAGGTTATCTTCATCCATGGCGGCCATCTTGCCGATCTCAAAAAAATGCCGTGATTATGTTACCGATTTTTGTTGAAAATTTTATATTGCAACTGTTATGGTGGTTTGTTCAAATTTAGAGAACTTACCAGATCTAATCATCTGCATTGGAAGAATTTTCACTCTCCTCGCTGCTCTCCGAGAGCGTTTGGTCGTCGTCTTGCTCCTCGTCACTCTGCCATAATTTGTCGTCCTCGGTGCCATCTAAAGCGTTCGAAATTCCGGTCTTCTTGAAGCTCTTCACAACTGTTTCAAGTGGAATAAGATCCCAGCTCCTAACAACCCACGTGCAAATGCATTCCAAGGACGGCCGCTTAAATTTTCCTGTGGGCGTCACTTCGTGGTTGTCACTGATCATCCATTCATTGTAAAACCGGCACAGATTGTCCTTAAAAGGTTTATTTAAACAAACGTCCATTGGCTGAAGGATGGAAGTCAATCCGCCGGGAATAACCACCTGCTGATTATTGGTGTCCTTTGGGATCTCTTTCACCTCATTCACAAGGTGACCCCTAAAACTGTCCATTACTAGCATCGCTCGTTGTTTTAGCAGCGCACCTGGTCGTTTGTTCCACACAGTCTTCACCCAGTCCACCATAAGTTCCTGGTCCATCCAACCTTTATGTTGCACGCGCACGTGAATGCCACGTGGAAATTTCACACCCTTCGGATACCTGCCAAGTTTTCCGGTTTTCCCGGAAGGTTTCCGGATTTTTGGGGTGTTTTCCGGTTGTCCGGATTAACATAGTTTTTTCCGGATTTTCAACTCCCTAGCTTTTTCCACTCTCTGCATCCAAATCGCATTTCACTTTTGATTTTTGATAATTCTGAGATGCGAGTTTTTAAATTCGACTGAAAATTTACTGATAAGACTCAGGGTGTCCACCGGTAACGAAAAGTAACGCAAAAATAGCTAATTTTATAAAGGTAACGAAAAGTAGCTAATTCTTATGTGTGGATAGTTGGAGGCAACGAAAATTCGCCGAGGTCTGTTAAAATCATTTAAACCCGCGCAGCTAGGCTCGCGGATGGAATTAAGTGAGTTTCACGTAAGCAGCGCAGATTGCATAAGCTATATTTCCCCGTGCACGACCTCAAGGAAATGCATGCATACTGAGGATACCTTCAGTGGTACTGTATACATCGGTTCAACGTTTATTTTCGGCATCAAGAAGATTTTAGTTTTGTGTGAAATATTTTTCTGTATTAATCGGAAACCTGACTTTTTGCGAGACGTTTATTCGCGATAACTTCCGAAACTCAACAGAAACCTCTCATTTCTGATATTGGCCTCTAAATTTGTATATCTCAAATTGAAGTCCAGAAATAATGCGAAATAATTTATTGTCGCAATCTTGCAAAATGATACCGTTTCAAAAAATAATCACAAAAATGCTACGAAATACATAGACTATATTTTAAAAATCTATCCGTCTAGTGAATTTGCGACATCAAGTGTGGTTAATTCGAAACTCCGTTATAGGCCTATGTCTATTTTTCCTTCGAACTATGGGTCCATTGGATATATAATCTAACCGGTTATCTCGGAAACTTGTATAATTTGAATTCGAAAGAAAATGTGCCCTCTTGTCGGATTATTCGTGCAATCCTCTCTGAATAATTCATAATAACCGATACCTACTTCGAACGTTCATCCTCCAAAGTCACATCCTCAAGACGGCCGGCTGACAGCATGACTTGCCTGCGGGAATCTTGTCAAACGGCCTACGATCGACGCCAGTTGCGTAAAATTATAAAACCCGTGCCCGGCTGCGAACATGTGTCCTCGAGGACTGCGGGAATCACGCTGATCATACAACATGTCCATAACTGCTCGTGAATTTTAAGCATGCCCAACATCGAGCTCCCCTCCGCCATTCTGTCAAGACAGATAGACAAGCAGACAATCGTTGAACGGCCGGATGCGGTGCTGATTGCATAATATCACGTTCTCATTGTGCGCTGTGTAGAAATTGAAGTTGGGGATATTAAGGTACAGTGCTATTTCTTGTCTCATATTCGCCAGTTTACTTACGTGAACATATGGGACGGTACACTTTCCATGTCAGTAATTTATATAGCAAGATGCTGTGTTTTTGTCCGACATGTTGGATTTTGAGCGCATGCGCGGAGGTATCCTTACCTAATAGGTCAATGAATGAGCTCTGATTGCCTGGAGAAACTACATCGTAATAAAAAACAGTCTTATAATGACCATCATTATGATACAGTTTTCTGACACATAATGTTTACGTTTCGACATCGTCGAACATAAAGCACTTTTACTAAGCTTTTCTTTCTTTCTTTCTTTTTTTCTTTCTTTCTTTCAAATGTCCTTTCTATTGAATATATTTTATTACCTTTTGATTGGCATACACACATTTTAATTAATATGCATATAGCCTACTCTTATTACTACAAAAGTAGCTTTTCCCTCCCACATCTTTGTTGCTCATTTCCAGTATCGTACAAACTCTCGACCTTCTCAATATCTTGGTATTAAAAATTTAAAACCCAAAACAACCAAAAGGTTTTATCCAATATTTTACTTTAGTTTAAAGAAGAAACACACTTAAAGACAAGGTTACAGTGCCAAATCATATAAATACCCAAAAACACCCGGACGTCCATTTTCTTTTTCTTTTAGTTTTGAAGGAACAATATTGTTCCTGATTTCAATTTAAGGCATCAAAAACCTGTGTTTCAGTCCTTGTTTGTCCAACACTCCATCAACTAATCATAAAGTGTTGTAGAAAGCTCAAAGAACTGAAAATACCCTCATTTTGGGTATTTAAATGACCACTGGGTATATACCCGGGTAAATACCCAATTTATATTTACCTTCCCACTGGGTATTTACCCTGCCCACATCACTAGATGATCTTTCTACTATTTGTGGAGAATTAAAGAGGTGTGCTGACGGATGGTTTCCATTGGAAACAAGTGACCTGCTGGAGAGTTACAGAAACAATACAAAGAAAGAGGAAATTAAGGTGCAATTTAAGCAATGTGTGCTTAAATGCATAACTAAGCTCTCTAAGCACATGAGCGTTAGTGATACAAACATGTTTTTCAACGAAGTGTGCAATTTATTTAATCCTGCAGTTGCAGGGCAAAACAGTGCTCTGGAACCCAAATCACTTGTGTCTTTGAAGCATAAGTTGCCATTTTTTAGAAGTGTCACTGTAGATCAGTTTGTCGAGGGCTGCGAGGCGCATCACAAACAGATGCTGCAAAACATTAAAATGGAAAAAAAACACTGACACTCTTCAAATGTAGATGGCACTTAAGTTAAAGTTTTCTTCCTTTGCCTCGGCAGCACTGCAGTGCATTTGGGCCCCTACTAACAGTGTCGATGTTGAGAGGTTTTTTAGCAAGTACAACATGATTGTGACTGATAGGTGGTCTTGAATGAAGGAGGACACCATTCAAACAGTTGTCATGTTGTACTTGAATCATCATTGAAATTCCTCTTCCTTGTAGGTCTGTTTTACAGTGACAAATGAATACGTTCAGAATAATATATTTCACTTTGAAACTGTGTTTGTAAATTTGTAAATATGCATATTTGTGTGTTAATACTTCTTGCAGTCTTATGTCGTTTTCTCTTATTTTCCATAGTGTGTTCAAAACTGCATGACAAGCAATGTGTGATTAAGCAGTATGATTTTAATCCGAACTGTTGTGTATGCAATTTCGCAAATAATGCCTATTTTTAACCAATTTGCTACAAAACTCTAAATTTGAGAAGTATAGATGCTACAAAACGCTAAATTTGACAATCAAAACGCTAAATCTCGGATTTTTTAATGCTAAAAACCATGAACTCTAATGATGAGTAATGGTTTGTAAGATAGGAGTAAAATCAGATCACCGTTCAATCGTTACTCTAAGTAACCAAATAATTTGTTAATACTCAAAATTAACATATAAAAATAATGTTATATAGATATTCTTGTTTATTTCAGGAAACTGTGATTCTTGCTGAAGTCGCATTGTGTTTTTAAGATTTTAAATTGCATTTTAAGATTTAATGTACAGCATAGAATTTTGAACATCCATACTGAGCCATCATGTTAACACTCCACTTGCCTTGATATCTCATTTCCATATTTTTGATATTCTGATGAAGTTTCTCGCCTTGTTTTTGATTAAAATCTCCTAAATATTCAGGAATGTAATCAAGATGGAAATGAAGGAAACTTACTTTGTTGCATTCTATGTGTTTGAAACTTTAAGTTTCACTTCAGTTAAGATAATTTGCGTCCTTTTTATATCCAAGGAAATTAAAAACGTTCTTGAACACATTCCATGCATCCTAACTTGAACTGACTGTCCATCATCAATTTTAAAAATTGTGGGCTAATTTTTTCGTAGGCTATTGAAGGAAATGTAACACAAAAGGCATGAAAGCACTCACTTTCTTTACTTAGAGTTTTCGGGGGCGTGGTGGCTCAGCGGTCTAGCTGTATGCCTCTCACCAAGGCGGTCCGGGATCGATTCCCGGTCAATGCATGTGAGATTTTCGAAGTGAAATGCCATGTCCTGTGGTTCGGATTCCACGTAAAAAGGAGGTCCCGTGGCTCATAACCACAAGATTCAAGGTCACGTAAAAATACAATCTTCCTTTTTATTTAGAGTTTTTCACAAATTGATTGATTTAACCTAATTTCACATGGAGAGGTGGCATCAATAGTTTTGAGGAACCAATAAAGGGCTCACTTGGTGTTAAATTAGTCCTATGTGACCAATGCTCCCTTTTCCAGTAACCTGACCTAGCTCTGCTCCCCCCTTCACATAAGAAACAAGGATATTTTGTGAAACTTTTCTGCTGGCCAAGTAAGAGTCCAATAATCTTGAAATATCCACAGATGGTTTCTGTACTGTAGTTTTTGTAAGAAAAAGCTGCTTTACAGTTTCATATATCTTCTTTGAAAGAAAATAATGGGTCACAGGAATGGAAGGATGGATATTTCCATCAACACACTTTGGAATATTTTGTTATAACATTTCAAGACAGCACAGATGTCTTGGCAGTACAGTCGAGTCTCCCAAACTCGGCACTCGGTAACCTGGCACTCCGGATTTCTCGGCCACCCTGACAGGAGAAAAAAATCATGATTTTTGTTTGTTTTTGTGTTTCCGCACAGAGCGTTATTATGTTTTCTTTAGTCTTCTCCATCAATGGAATTATCGACAGTTAAATACGACTCGAAACAAGTTGACCTACAGTACATAGTAAGACGAGTAACGACGACCTGATAAATACGGGTTCTGTACAGTACTGTAAATACACAAACTGTTGGCAGTAAGAAGTAAACAAAGGGTTCTAGCGCAGAGCGTTGTATTTATTTGGTTGCGCATTCTCCGCAATTCTGTTTCTTCGCCGTCTTCGTGACAAGGCTTCAAGAAACAGGTTTCAAAACGAAAATCAAAAGAACATTACTTACTTTTTTGCAAAAAAGTAAATGGTAATTTTCATTAAGTGAAAAAACTATTTGCCTACGGTAGGGACCTCAAAAAATCGCATTTTCGATAAATGCGAATTTTTAAATTTCGTACAGAATCCAAGCCTACGTTAATTTTAATGTGAGAAGAAACCATTTTTACACGTAAATCAAAGTGCGACAAAATGCGAATTGTGACCCAAAATGCGAAAATACAAAATAAGTGCAATTTTATAGCAAAATTACTTTAAATCTGCTTATTTATTTGCGAATTTGTTTATTAAACAAAAGAAACTGTTTGGTAGGTGGCCTAATCGCTCGCTAGCGATACCTCATCTCGGACTTTCAGTGTACGCATATTGGTCGTTATAACAATCGATTTCTGTAGCGATACGAACTTTCGACTATCTATAACTTATTCAGACAGCTGACTAATGAAACTCGTTTGTGTACTTGGCGCATCGTGGCGACTGGTGGTTTGTCGAACACGTGGACTTCTGCGAGGCTTGACAGAGATGTAGATAGGATTTATTCTGAAATAATTTTTGTGAAAGAGCATGCTAGTGAACTTGTTGAACTTCTCACTCTGCTTGAGGGGTCCCAGTATCCAACCTCACATTTCCTTTAACCCAAACTTGAAAACTTAGATGCTAATTTTAGTGCAATAATTCAAGGCCATTGTTCTGAAGCTAAACTCACAACCTTAGAATGTGCAACAAGGAAAGATTTGTTTGTAAAAGTAGCTCAGTCTGCTAGAAGCAAGCTTGCTAAACTAAAGGCAAGTGATCCAAATCGCAAAAACACATGTGGTATTGAAAAATGACAAAGAAACAGATATTCAAAAACTTCCGGGCTTTACAATCATTCCATGTTATGAAATAAGGAATATTATTGAATCGCAGTTAAAACAAAATGAGGAGTGTGAAGTAGTACGTGCCTTGACTGCTGTTCAATATGAACATGGACTTTTTGCCAAGAGTTTTTTAGATCTTTTGTGGACACCAACAAACAACGTGGACAGTGAGCGTGTTTTGTCGCACTACAATACAGTTGTTACAGACAGAAGGTGTAACTTGAAAGAGTGCAACGCAGAGTTATTTACAATGCTTTCATTTGTACATTAAATTGTATCTCAAGTGTCGCCAATAGAGTCATATAGTCCGTAAGAATCCGGATAAAAATTAGATGCTAATTTTCCAAAAATAGATGCCAAATAGGGAAAAAATAAATGCTAATTTAAATGAAAATAGATGCTAACTTTTCAGGTCCCTAGCCTATGGGTTGTTTTGTACATGTTCAAGTACTGTAATTGTAGTTGCTTAATCATTTTAAAACTTCTGTTTCTGTTAAAAACAAATAAATGTACTGGATTGCATTACTTTTAAACCAAAAATAAACAGCTTATTTTGTCTTTTTAACACATTTCCCAATAACCCGGCATTTTCGCGAACTCTGCCCCCCTTCGGTCCACATTAGGCGAGCTTGCGAGACTCTACTGTATACTAAATTTTCTTCTTCAGCAAAAAGGGAGAGAAAGTTCCTTCTCACAATGCCTATACCATGAAAAATATATACTCTCAACCAATACTTTCTTTTAACCTAGAGTCTTAACTGTTCTGCTGATTCTTTAAGCAAATTTAAATTCCTCACTAAATTATTAAGCTCACTTTGATGAAGACATTTATCATCAGAACTTTCTGGGTAATAAGTATCATCCACTGGAAATTGAGTTTCAATGTTACTGGATGTAGATTGCAATGTATTTGATTTAGGGGGTGCCAGAACAGGAATGTCAGAGCTATGTCATACGGGCAGAATGCAGAGGGAATGTTAGGATATACTGGCTTGCTTTTAGCAGTTATATATTGGCATTCACTCGCGAGCTAGTATGAATTAGTCTTCCTACTGATGTTTCCTCAGATGACTGATCAGTCCAATCCGTGAGCTACTACTGCAGTGATGACACACACATATTGAGCAGCTAGCTGGCAAATGACCATTCCGCCTAAGGATCTAACGCTGTTTTCTCCTCGTGCGCAGTTCTGCTGCAGTGCTACGCCTCTGCTCTTCCAAAACAGCAATCCCTTCATGAATGGTGCTTCTCCATGTTGGACGATCCTGCGCGTGCATTTCCCAGTTACCATCATTGATGTTACATTTCTTCAGGGTGGATTTGAGGCAATGTGTATACTTCTTTCTCTGACCTCCATAGCGCCGAACGCCCTCACGAAGTTCAGAGTTTAGTACGTCTTGTTTTGGAATGCGATGATTTGGCATGCGGATCACGTGACCCACCCATCAGAGTTGGTGTTGGGCTAACATTGCTTCTGTGCTATTAATACTGGCGTCATCCAGAACGCTAGTATTTGTGAGTTTATCTCTCCAAGTGACTTTCAAGATATGTCTGAGGCACTTTTGGTGGAATTTCTCAATCATTATTTTATGACGGCTGTAGGTTGACCACGACTCACAGCCATATAAGAGAGCCGACAGTACAACAGATATGTACACGAATATCTTGGTAGAACAATTGATGTCCTGATTGTCGAATACTGAAGCCTCCGTGGCTTAGGCGGCAGCACGCCGGCCTCTCACCGCTGGGTCCGTGGTTCATATCCCGGTCACTCCATGTGAGATCTGTGCTGGACAAAACAGAGGCAGACAGGTTTTTGTCCGGGTACTCCGGTTTTCCCTGTCAAAATTTCATTACAGCAACACTCTCCACTATCATTTCCTTTCATCTGTTATTCATTTAATCATTGCCCCAGGGGAGTCCGTCAGGCCTCGGCAGCCGGCACAGTTCATATCCTCACCTCATTCCATTCCTGACCCGGTCGGAGACTGGAAGCAGGCTGTGGATTTTCATTTTCATTGTCGAATACTCTCGAACGAAGCTTTCCAAATGCTGATCCAGCGCATTGCAGACAATGAAGGATCTCTGAATCAATACAGTATTAGCTTTAGATGAGAGGTGGCTTCCAACATACGAGAAGCAATTAACATTCTGAAGGAGTTGTCTGTTGACTATTTGGTTAGGGGCTTCTGCAATGTTGCCAGGAACAGGTTGGTATAAAACTTTTGTTTTCTGAAAGTTCAGTTTGAGTCCTAATTTGCGATATGCCTCAGTAAAAGAATTCAGGATAGATTGAAGATCTTCCTCTGATTGTGAAAAAATAGCATTATCATCTGCATACTGAAGCTCTAAAATGGATGTTATTGATGTTCTTGTTCTAGCTTTGAACCTGGATAGATTGAATAGCTTGCCATCCATGCGATATGTGATTCCTCTTCTTCGCCTTTTGAGACCACATAGGATCACTTGAACGAACCATTAGTTCGTCGACTTGTTGGTACTGTACGAGCCTTGCGGTTCACCCAATACTTCTTCATGCGTATTGATAGTCTTGCCCTTTCTTGGGTGGAAAATATTCTTGTTGGAATTTTCTTTTTTGTGGGTGGAAAATGAAAAGTCATATTTTTAGGTGCTGTAGTTAAACTTTTCTAATTTGCAGCATCTTCTGTTGTTAGGCCAATTCCTTTTAAGTCGTCTCTGATTTCTTTTAACCATCGGCATCCATTTGTTGTGTTTTTTTAAGCAAGATTGTACTGTTCTAGTTGTTTTAGAAGACGTTAATCTGGCATTCTCATGTTGTGCCCAAAGAATCCTAGTCTTTTCTTTCGCATGGTATCAGTAATGGGTTCTAGAATTGTTGATATGTATATGGAGAAGAGAGTTGGCGCTATCACGCAGCCCTGTTTCACACCAGTCCTAACTTCGAAAGGTTTTCCTGTACTTCCATTTGTAAACAATGTAGCTGTCATATTGTCATGTAGTAGTCTTAAAATAGTTATCAACTTTGATGGATAGCCATGGATGGCAAGGATTTTCCAAAGAGTTTCACGGTCTACAGAATCAAATGCCTTCATAAGATCTATAAAAGCCACTTACAGAGGTTTGCTCTGTTCATGACATTTCTCTTGTAGATGTGCTGTGGAGATGATATCCGCTGGGCTTCTGTTTGGCCTAAATCCACATTGGGTTTCAGGTAGAATGTCTTCTGCCAGTGGTGTGATACTGTTTGTTAGTATCTAAGTTATGATCTTTCCAGCAATCGATGAGCGAAATTCCACGATAGTTCCCACAGTCTGCCCTGTCACCCTTTTTGAAGCTGCCAACTTGCAGCAAGTTTCGAAAATCTGGTGGGATCTCCTCGGTGTTCCAGATTTTGACTATAAGGTCATGCAAGTGGGTGGTGAAAAAGTCTCCACCTTCCTTAAAGATTTCTACGGGGATGTTGTCTGGACCAGTAGCTTTGTTCGCCTTCTGGACCTCTCCGAGAGTTGGGGGATAGGCAAGTTGCTCCTGAACTGGTGCCTCAATAATTACATTAAATACATGTTCGTCAATTTCCGATTATATATTTAATAAATCATGGAAATGTTCCCTCCAGCGCCTACTAATCAAGTCATTGTCTTTAAGAAAAATTGTTCCATCTTTTTATCTAAGAAGGATCCTGCCTTGAGTGGGTGGTCCATATATAGCCTTAGTTGCCTTGAAAAATGTGTGCTTATTATTTGTCTGCAAAAAGCTGCATTTCCCGTGATTTGGATTTCCACCAGTCATTTTTAAGCTGATGCGTTTTTCTTTGCACCTGAGTTCCTGAAATATTTTCTTCTTTTTCCTACAATTTACATCTCGTTTCCATGAGATGAAGGAATTTTTCTTCTTATCTATAAGGAGCTTGATGTGGCTATCATTCTCGTCAAACCAATCCTGATTTTTCTTTAATTTATTTCCAATTGTTTGCTCACAGGTGGAAATAACTACATCCTTCATTTTCTCCCAATGTTCAACGGGGTTTTCAGGGTATTCATGAGGAAGATTCTCAGTTAAAAGTCTGTTGAAATTGTTGTTGTACTTCAGGGTTCTTCAGCTTATCAGTAGAGTTCGTGGTTTTTAGAATTAAAAAATCGGAGATTTAGCGTTTTGATTGTCAAATTTAGCGTTTTGTAGCATCTATACTTCTCAAATTTAGAGTTTTGTAGCAAATTGGTTAAAAATAGGCATAATTTGCAAAATTGCATACACGACAGTTCGGATTAAAATCATACTGCTTAATCACACATTGCTTGTCATGCAGTTTTGAACACACTATGGAAAATAAGAGAAACAACAACATAAAACTGCAAGAAGTATTAACACACACACAAATATGCATATTTACAAATTTACAAACACAGTTTCAAAGTGAAATATACTATACTGAACGTATTCATTTATCACTGTACAACAGACCTACAAGGAATAGGAATGTCAATGATGATTGAAGTACAACATGCCAACTGTTAGAATGGTGTCCTCCTTTATTCGAGACCGCCTATCAGTCACAATCATGTTGTACTTGCTAAAAAACCTCTCTACATCGACACTGTTCTTAGGGGCCCAAATGCACTGCAGTGCTGCCGAGGCAAAGGAAGGAAACTTTAACTTAAGTGCCATCTACATTTGAAGAGTGTCAGTGTTTTTTTCCATTTTAATGTTTTGCAGCATCTGTTGGTGATGCGCCTCGCAGCCCTCGACAAACTGATCTACAGTGACACTTCTAAAAAATGGCAAGTTATGCTTCAAGGACACAAGTGATTTGGGTTCCAGAGCACTGTTTTGCCCTGCAACTGCAGGATTAAATAAATTGCACACTTCGTTGAAAAACACGTTTGTATCACTAACGCTCATGTGCTTCGAGAGCTTAGTTATGCATTTAAGCATACATTGCTTAAATTGCACCTTAATTTCCTCTTTCTTTGTATTGTTTCTGTAACTCTCCAGCAGGTCACTTGTTTCCAATGGAAACCATCCGTCAGCACACCTCTTTAATTCTCCACAAATAGTAGAAAGATCATCCCACAACTAGTGAGCAAACGGGTAGGACAATCCCTCCAGTACTGTGAGTGCTGCATTAATTTTCACAGATATCTGTGAAACAAACTTTATTTGAACTTTAAGCAAGGGAAGCATATCCTGATCTCTAAACATATCCAACACTGAATGGCCACTGCTATTTAGAGAATTCTAATCAAGAGAACTAAAGAATTCTACCAGGGGTGTGAAGTACTTGTCAAGATACTGGACTGAGCAAAACCAAGAGTTCCATCGGGTGATGACAGGAGCTGGGAACAACAGTGCATTCAAATCAGGGAAATTATCTAGCAAAAAATTTAGATAGGAGCTCTTCAACTTCATGCAGTAGAGAAGAGCCTTCTTAAGTTTTGAAACCAAATTATTCAACTGTGACAGTTCCTTGAAAATAACATCCCCCACAAGATGCAACTTATGTGCAAAGCACTGGAAGTGAAGAAGATGGTTTCCAATTATAGTCTTTAATGCCTGGAAACATGTACCCATGTATCTGGCAGAGTCTGTCACTAATCCCAGGACGTTTTCATAGCATCGATGATGGCTCGGCTGCATGATGTCCCGTTAGCAACATCCAAAAATGAACAGCTTGCCAAATAAACTTGTTGTTCTGCACTTGACGTGATCATCCTGAATGGAACAGCAAAGACACATCTGCCTCGGTTGTCCGACGTCTCGTCTGCGATTACTTCAATCTGCTTCCGGTCCAATGCTGCATTCACCTCTGCCCTTGCTGAATCTCCGCAACGTGGGACTTAATCTCTGCTAAGGGTACTACCTTGAGGCAGATCTCCTGATCCTGGGACGTACCTATTGGGCCAATAAAATTTCGTTAAACATGCTAATAATAATAATAAAGTTTAGAGGTAAGGACAAATACTTAAACATTTGGTGTAGTAATCGAAATCTACTTTCAACATATTGGGTCGCGTTTCACGACCCAATGCGGTCGTGAAAATTCAATATTCATTTGGTGAAGTGCTGGCCTAGAGAATATCTGAACGAGTTTTGAAGCTTTTCCCTATAAAGTTCCCTTAATGTACATGAAAGCAAGCGATTATTTTACATCCTAGATGGTCTATTAAATTGTAACATTTTAAAATAACGTCCATCTACGTTTGTTTTTTTTTTTTTGGTCGAAAATTTGAATAACCTAACCTAAAATTCCACGTGAAGTCATCATATTAGGAAACTTGCATCCACGTGGTTTTTGGTCGAAAGTTTAAGACACCTAACCTAAAATTCAACAAGGCCGTATAGCAATCGTAATACTTCAAAACAACCATCCACACGCTTCTTTTTTGATGGGGGAGGGGGGGATATAGCTGGTTTATTAATATTTCCAGTAAGTTAGGGTATACTACTCAAGATGGTGTAAATGTATTTTAAACACAAATATAAATAACGCCCAAAAGTATATCTGAAATAGACACTTACTTTTCAAGATGGTCTCGGAAAGCAGGATGGTCCAGCTTATGGAATGGGGATGTTAGTCTGCAGGCACATCTTCACAGTATCCTCAATGAATGTTAGTTTCTTGCTTTTTGCTTTTTTTGCCCTTCTATCCATTTCTGCTATTGTGGCTTGACGCTTGACGCCACGCTGTTCACATGCTGGTTGGGAACAAAATCGCTCCATTTGTAGCATATGGTTTTTGCTCTTTCAGCGTTTATCTAAAGCATCTTTCTTCTTCCACTCAAGTCTTTGATTGCAAAGTCGGCACATCAATATATCTGTATCGCTTACATAAAAATGTTCTGAATTGTAGCTCTCGGCACGCTGTTTGATCGTCACTTCGCTTCTAACCATGGCTACCAGTCAATAAATCGCCACCGTATTTTAAAACAACCGACTATTAATTATCAAGGGTCAACACAAAGTGAATGAACGTGTGCTTGAAAGCGGTTTAGTCTTCTTCTTCTTCTTCGATATTTATTTGCTCTTTTGTTGAAAGCTGTTTGATTGGTTGTTCCTTGCACTGCTCTTTGGCCATAGAAAGATATTCCACACATTGTAGTTTTAAGGAGCCGTAATAATTCTTTTCCCTGAAATATATGTTGTTATTTATGTTATTTTTAAGAAATAAGCATCGCTTTTAAAAAGATATATGTTTATTTTGCATAAAACTGAGAATTTCGCATAAATTGTAAAATTTCGCATTTTGAGCCAATTTTGCACTTTATCGCTAATTCGAAATCGCTCATAGAGGTCATATAAGATGAAGGCACATACACTGACTAAGTTTCAACATATTTCGCTTTTATCGCAAATGCTAAAAACCACAAACTCTACTTATCAGTATTCTTCAGCTTATCAGTATCAAAGGTTTTTCGGATTTTCATGTGTTGTACCCTATTGTTGGCTCTGAAGGATAAGTTCATTACGGATCGTATAAGTCGGTGGTCCGTCCAACAATCGTCGGCTCCAGTCATAGCTTTAGTTATGTAGACGTCCTGATCACCTTTCCGAACCATGATATAATCAATCAGATGCCAATGCTTGGACCTAGGATGCTACCACGAAGTTCTATATCTTTTTTTTTGACGAAATAAGGTTTTAGATATCACTAAATCATGCACGGTACATTTAGTTAAGAGCAGAGTCCTATTAGAGTTTGATGTTCCATTACCATGCCTCCTGATTGTACCATTCCAAGGCTGGTAGTCTCTCCCTACTCTGGCATTAAAATCGCCCAGGAGTATTATTATGTCTTGCCTTTGGATGTGTGACAGAATGGAATAGAGTTCTGCGTAAAATTGCTCTATGACATCAACTTCTGCTTGGATAATTGAAGCATGTTGGTAGTTATTAATTCTAAGTCTGAGCATCATAAAACGTTCGTTAATGCCTGTGGGGATTTCAGAGTGGCTATCTAGTAAGGTGTGCTTAATTGCAAAACCTACACCAAGGATACGTGGCACATCTGGAGGCTTTCCTTTCTAAAAGAATTTGTATCCACCACCTATATCTGTTCTCTGTCCTTCACCTGCCTATCGAGTTTCAGATAGTGCTGCCATATCGATGTTATATCTTTGAAGTTCACGAGTAATTAAGGCTGTTTGACGCTCTGATCTGTCGCTGGTGGGATTGTCTTGTAATGTCCTTATGTTCCAAGTTGCAAAATGCATTTTTCGACCGGCGAATGGTTAAAGGCACTGTATGCGGTTTTCCAGCCAGCTAAATAGATGAGACTGACTATATTTAGGGCACCTTTTCTAGCCCCTTCCCCATTCGGGCAGACGAGTTGCTCTGCAGTCTCCGAATTTCCAGAACAAAGCGACTGATCACATATCCGCCGCCTATGTGCCGGTTTGTAACTATGAGCTTCCAGACCTCACAATCCTGCCCCGTTCGCCACTCCCCGATTGCCGTAGGGCTCGGAAGACGCCTGTGCGTGTATTAGTTTAATGTGAGTATGTTGGTGCACAACAAATGCACAGTCGTTGACAGAGAAAAGATATTCCTAAAGATACGAGAAAATAGCATTTTGAAATTGATTTTGTAGCACTTTCATTTTTCAAAATAGCATTTTGGAGCATTTAAAAGTTCGTCACCAGACACGATAAAAATTTAACAGGTTCAAACTTAATATGCATGGAAACGAATTAAAACTTGCGCAGGATTGCAAATATTGGTGTTTCTGATAAACGGCATAAGCATTTAATATAATAAGGTGAATCGTGGGTATCTACCCACATACCCTAACGGCGGTACTTTTTGAGGATCCAACCAGCCTTCGTGCTGACTACCTAACAGACAGACATTTACTTAACCTCAGGCAAATACCATACAACGGATAATTAATGAAATGGACGTTTACTCCCTCCCTTTTCATGAGGGCCAGGGATGAGGTGCATTAAATTTCTATTTGCCGGGTGGTTTAATGGTCAAATGGCACTTCTTGAATCCAACCTCATAAGACAAGTTATTAAAAGAAATGAATGGAACTTGGATTTCATAGACATCTCACAGAATGTGAACCAATTCGTCCACCGAGTCCAGGACAGCCTGGTATTGTCATTCCACCTGCCACACAGTAAACTTCATAAGGCAAGTATTGTCGCCTGACCACACCTCGCTTTATTCTAACAATGGGCACCTTGGTATCAGTGAACTAATACAAATCTCCACTGGCCCTCGACGTTCTCTCCACCTCGCTTGTGGAGTTACCGTACCGATAACACCAGCAGCTCAGGGTAATTTGAGTTGCTGCACAACACCTGATATTGTTGATTGCATAATGAGAACATGGCCTTTGGATCTTTTCAGGATAGGTCAGGTGCCCAAGTCTCACGTCTTACAACCTACCGACAGCACTTAAGCTCAATCTTGCCAAGTAGCCAGGCTGATGCCTTTATTTTCAGAGGTCTCACATTTCTGAAAAATGCATGGTGCAAGTTTCTACATTTCTTTAACACTGGTATTAGGATTTTAGTACTTCTGGTAAAGTACCAATGTGATAGCACCATAACAATTGGATCAACCAATAAAAGGTTTCTAATATCAGAGAGAGCTCCAAACTAGGTTCAGAGATGAAATTGAGTTGAGCTTTAAGGTAGTGGAATGGAAGCATTTATAAGTAGAAATAAAAGCAAGATAAAGCGAGAGCATGTTGCTTTAGCATATGAATATATTTATTATAACATTTGTATATGAACATCTTTAACAACATTAGCGTTGACATAGAAAAGCATTTTTATTTCTTTAAGAAGCAAGAAGTTGAGATAACTTCAAACTTCACTAACCAGTGCTTGGGTGGAGAGCCCAAGCTACTGAAAATAACTTTAAATTGTAAGACGCCTTGTCCCATTAACCTGACAAAAAGACAAGGGTGAATCATGAAAATGGATCTCACGATTCCTAAGCACTTGGGGCCAGAATTCAAAATGATTAATATACCAGATAGGAAATCTTAACAAAGGGTAAGATACCTTTAAACAAGTGGAATATTTGTGAAAGTTCCACAAAAGCATTAATGAAGAAAGAAAAGAATTGAAAGAGAGGCATAGCCTTTAAAGGGGCTATGACGGCCAAGGGACCAATCCTGCCGCACCTTAAGGAAAGAAATGAAACCAATTTGTGAAAGTTCCACAAAACATTAATAGAGAAAGAGAAACATTGAAAGAGAGGCATAGCCTTTAAAGAGGCTATGGCGGTCAGGGGACCAATCCTGCCGCACCTTAGAAAAGAAAGTTATGAAAATAATTGTATGCCTTTAAGCAAAGGTTAGCCGCTATGTCATCCCTCCTAACATGAAAGTGGCAAAAGCAAGCAGGTATGTGAATCTTGCTTCGGAGGTTCAGGTGAAGTAACTATGTTCACAAAAAGTAGTTAAGCTGTATAACTTCCCTAGAGATATGACAAGCAAAATGCTTGAAGAACAAATTTGATAAATTTCTTTAGAAAGTCCATAACACATGGAAAAGTATAGGTTATAGGTATAAACAATGTTACTTATCTTCTGGTTTGCTGGTGTGCGTAGATTAGCAATAAAGCACATGGTTGGAAACATCAAATATGTAACAAACGTGGCACATTTTAGGCACATGAAATTTAGAAAAAGAAGAGTAGAAGCACGTTATCAGTTCCAAGTTCTAATATGCCGTAGAATTCACTGCACAAAAAGTTGCTCCATGGTAGAAGCTTTAGAAAACTTAAACACAAGTTTAAGCCTATTGACTGGTAGAAAATACATGACGAAACTATTTCCCTAGCACTGGTGATGCTAAGTTAGCAAGTTGAAAAGTTCATTTTCTTAAACATGTCATTTAGAAAATCATAGAATGTAACCAAGTTAGGATACGAAGATAAGATGTCTTTTAGACATAAAGTAGAAAGAAGCGAGGCTTCGTTACGCAGAATTACTATGTTGAAGTTTCACATGATGCTTTTTAAGTCTTGGTACACAAAACTGGTGAACAGTTCGACGACTGCCAGGAAAATCACGAAGATGATGGAGAAACATGCTGCTTATAAAGAGAGAGGTGGACGGTTCTCGAAGGAAGCAAGATGTCTGCCGGGGAAGACGTGCTGTGATTGGTCGAAGCTAGGAGGCCGACCAATGAGAGCTGAAAGATGGCAGTCAGTCCATCTTGAGATTTCTTGACGTGAAGAAGTAACATGTCACTAGAACAGCGCTTAGAAAGAATGTCTTAGAATTCGAGCATATAGCAAAGGGAAAAAAAAGTAAGTAATTTACATTATACTTAAAGGCCCAGTAAACTCATGAAAATCGATTTTCTGTTTTTAATGAATTCAGTTAGATATCGAGCTGAAGATTGGAATGTCGAAATCGGAAATTAAAAATCTCGATTAGCTTGCGCCATACAAAGATTCGAAGATTTAGTTAGGGGACAGCGTGACGTCACTGGAGCCTTACGACACGGTATTGCGCGCCACTTCCATCTAACTACTAGTGATTGTCAGAGTGCAGAGTGAGCATGTTGTTTGGAATAAGTAGTCATGTCCAGAAAAGTGAAGCCTTATCAGTTTGTACCAAAGTACACAACATCTGGAGTAGAAAATGAATCGTCAGCATCGGTTAAAGACTGGGGAACACCGACTGGTGTAAATCTGAACAGTGTGAGGTGCTGCTGCTGAATGTTTCTGCTGTACAAACAGTGAAACAATGAATGAAATGCGTGGAAGTGTGACGTGTGTTGTTTGGCACGAGGACTTTTCTAATGTTGTATTAAATTACAATGTGTTAAATACTGCACGTTGTCTTCATATGGACAAAACTAATATTCCCTACGTGAGGGACAGACTGGCTATGAAAACCAACGCTACCTGGCGGTCTGTGGCCTATCGCCAGTTTGTGTACTGGGTCAACTCTTGGACTCCTTTAGAAATGCGTAAACATTGACCATTATGGCAATGGTAATAATTAATAACCGTGTTGACTGATAGTATTATCTTATTAAAACCGCCTAGTCAAACACTAAATAAACGTTAAATGACATTATTAATCGTACGTGTTTCGGTATTTCGTTGATACCTTCCTCAGCGTGATGGATATTAAATCTTAAGACTAGTTAACGAAGCCAAAAAGAAATGGATATCCGTAGAAAAATTATTTTAAATCAAAAATGGAAAAGCATGCGAATAATTAAATGCCATGTATTAAAAAAATGATAGTATTGGTATTAAAATAAGAGATCTACCTTATAAACTGCCTACGTCAATACTCCAATAATTTTGATCGAAAACTGTAGTGACAGAAGATGTCGCTGTCAGAAGAATGAAGGATGTAGGTCAAATTGTCGTCTCAAATGGAACAAAAATGTTGTAATACAGTCCTCCAACATAAAGCTTCCCAACTTAATGGCCCACTCTGATTTCAGGGTCGCTCCTGGCCGTGGTAAGTGATTTTTGAAAGGCGGAAAAAATACGACACGCATGTCATACGATGTTGGCATGTCAAAGAACCCATTTGAATTCAGTAGGCCGTGTTCATAATGGCAAAATTAATCTCGGGAGTTTCCGCCAATACAAAGTTCCTCATGTCTCTACTAGAAAGCGCTAGTGTTCAAGGAGCTTAGATATATAACCTCCTTGACTTTCAAAGTGATTCAAGGAGCAACGAAATTCGACATGCAAGCTACCGTATGGGTGTCAAATGACAAAGCTTGCACCCGGCACCCGAGACCATACGATATTATTATTATTATTATTATTATTTACCCGTTTGATCACGTTTTACATTGTTATTGTGATCCATAATTGCCAACATAGATCGATTTACCATTCCGTGTATTTCAGTCGGACGTTATGGTAAGATTCAAGGGACCCAGTGTGACAGAAATGTTTTATGCTTTGCAAATCTTTTATAAAGCACTTGTCTTTGAGAACGCTGGCTATGATACCATAGTGTAGAGAATTTCTATCGAGCCATTTTGTTTTTTGCGTTGGATTTTCGATTATTTTTTCGTGCTCACATTGGTGAAAGTGAGTGTTTCCTAACCATGAATGTGTGTCACAAATATGATTCAGAACGGACAAATATTTCTCAACAAGTAGCTCCTCATTGTTCTCACATGTCATAGCTGACCACCAAATATTATTAATAATGCTGTGTTTCCATTCTAATATTGCGGATGCCTTGGTCGCTACTGCTTTCAGCTTTTTCCTAAGCTTTTGGCAAGGTGCCACACATCAAACTCATGAATGATTCCAGGGTACTTGGTTCGTAAAAGCTTTCGAACGCTGTGATGCCGGTCGGATAAGAATAGTTCTATATTTAGTCCTTCTGAAAATAGTTTTGATAGCACTTTATCACACGCGGACTTTTCTAACTCGCCAAAAACTTGGCCTCGTTGCAGAACAACAAAGTCAATAATTTCCTCTGAGCTGATGTCCATCACAGAATATGTTACATATTTTGCACAAAAACCTGGACTGTCAAATTGACCATCACCTGCAATCCACACCCTCCTACCGGATGACATGAGATTCTTGACGGTGTTACCACGATGCAGAGCCCATGTATGCCTACTAGCTGGGGTAACGATTCGTTTCACCATTTTGTAAAATGTTGTGTGGCTCATGAAACATAAATCAATACAGTCTGTCAACGATTTCAGTGACGCAAAACCCACTCCCGTTATGTACATACCAGTAGCCAAGGTGACTGATAACATGGAGAATTTGTTACCATTCTTATGAGATCTCCATACGACAGTATGGCCTACTAGACGGGTCATTTGGACAATCACAGCAGGTCCTTTAGTAGAAGGAATACTTTGAATTACTTTCTTGCCGCAGGTAAGGCACCTAGCAAAGAGAAGTAGCAGGTTCTGCCACATTACGAACAGCAACGTACCGTAGTCTCACTGAAATGCCATGAACTCACCACCTCCGGATGTACTGATTTATCTCCTTCCTTGTCATCGTCATCATCATCATCATCATCATTCGAGGTAGTATCACTCTCTTCATCTGCTTCATATATTGCATCACGAACACCAGGATCACTGTCACTATCGTAACCCTTTGCGTTTGTAAATGTTTCTCCTCCTAATTCGCACTGTACTCCAACTGTATTGGGATTTTCAGACATGCTGGATTCATCATGGATAACACTCTCATTTTCATTGCAAACACTCTCCTTTTCACTGCAAACACTCGGGGCCACACTTGAAACACCCGCAGAGGTACATTCAATCGCTTCAGTTAAAATTTTCTTCCTAATATATGTAGATGCACGCCTGTCACCGGAACAAGTTTCATTCCTTTCAAATTTAGCGCGAGCACAGCACCTTTTCTTAACACAAGTTTCCTTTTTTGCATCAGGAGTTCTGCTTTGTATCTGCTCGATAGTTCATAGTCCTGCTCTCTGAAATGTGTAGAGCACACGCGACTATTTCGGGTTGGTGAGAAATCAGCGCGACTGATTCTAGATAGCCAATATCGGTATCTGTCTGGAGATTTCTTTCGACTGGGGAATCTGTGAAAACCTACATCTTTTTCCTTCGATGTTTTCGAAGTGGTTGCGTGCTTGCAACCATACACAATGCAGTAAACCATGTTTTCACTTAGGTATCATTTACAGTACTTAAATACGCCGAAACAGCAGCTGCACTGTCTGATTCTGCTATGCCTACTGCTGGCGCGCGGAAGGCGGCTTGGCTCCAGTGACGTCACACACTCAGGCATTATCGCCGTTTTCCGTTTATACCACCTGAACAAAATAAAATAACGCGGTAGGGTTTTCAGTACGTTGATTAAAATTTAATAATGGAATCAGTGAGTTACGAAACTAAAACTCGAAAATAAGTTGCCTGGGCCTTTAATTTAGAATATAAGAACAAGCTATGAGAAAAATAATTACCACCACCTACTGTCACCCCTTCTCTTTATTGTGGTTATGGACGAGGTAACGACACAGGTAGCAGGAAAGATGGGAGAAGATAAGATGAAAGCAATGGTGTTTGCAGATGATCTCATGGTCTGGGGAAACAAGGAGGAGGACATTCAGGAGCAACTGAAGGCTTGGGAAGAAACAGTGGGAGAGTACGGATGGAAGTTCAACATCAGTAAATGTGAGATCCTGTTAACGACCAGGAAAAAGGACAGACCGATGAGTGGGATAACACTTGGAGGTGGACAGCTGAAGAAAGTGGAAAGTCTCAAGTACTTGGGAAGTATAGTCGAGGAAAATGGGAGAAATGACAGAGATTTCGGAACGTGGCAGACATGCAGAAGCATTTCTGAGAAGCATTAGGAGCTTAGTGTGGAATATAGATGTCCCACAAAAAAGCAAAGACGTGTTATACAGAATCTACTACATCCCGATACTGACCTATCCATCAGAAATGTGGATAATGAAGAAAAGAGACATAAGCAGAATACAGGCAAGTGAAATGAAGTTCCTGCGAAGTAGGACCGGAGTAACAAGAAGAGACAGGGTGAGGAATGAAAAAGTCACGGAAATAGTGAAAGAGGGGCCCTTGCAAGGTAGGATTGAGACATCAAGACTGAGGTGGTATGGACACTTAAAGAGAATGGAAGAGAAGAAGATTCCTAAGAGGATACATGAGATGCAGATACAGAAGAAACGACCAAGGGGAAGACCAAGAGATAGATGGCTGAAAGGAGTGGAGGAATGTGTCAAGAAGAGAGGCGAGGACTGGACCAGAGTGACAGCGGAGAGGTGGTGGGAAGAAAGGACTAAGTGGCGAGGCTTATGTTCCAAACAGACCCAGCCGGGGGCTGGAAACTGTACAAGATGATGATGATGGTAGATTTAGAGGTTATGGAAAAAAATGCAGTCTGATTGACAAATTTACGTAAACCAGACAAAAAATTAAATAATTAATTTATTCGCAAATACGAACATCTTCTAGCTATCCTGCTGCCAATGCAACTTGTATAGACGAATGGTGACAATCCTGTGAACTTTGTTGTGCACCTTTCATGTCTATTCCAAAGATTTACTGTAAATGATCACTTTTTATCAGTCTCACAGGTTTTCTTAAGTTAAACAGAATATGCAAACATGCAATTACTGATATACCTTTTTGCCACTCTTCACTGACAATACTTAATTATCCGAATTCAAGGAAAAATCGCAGGACGACATGTAACATAACCTATAACTCACACATTGTAGAGAATATTTTCATTATATTATACAGCGTTTCCCAAAGCGAGGAGAACGCCTTTCAAACATCGACTGTTCATATCACGATACTTGCTGTACAGTTTTATTTATAATGGGCAAATACTAGAAATGAGGGCCGGAGTGATATAAACTAATATGCCATAAGCATAACCTTATTACTCCAATTTTTAAAAAAGAATCTATACAAATGATCGGAAAATTCCTTTTATTACCACTACCAAATGAAACTACGAAACAATTTCTCCAAAAACATTGTTTTATTGGTGATAAACAGTGGATAATTATCATGCGCCAATAACAGCAGCCATTTTCAAATTGATTCCTACCGTAATTGATTGTATTTACGACAATTGATGTTCGTACATATCGATTATTTACGTGATATTTCTATTGCTAGCAACTTTAAAGTTGCGGCTCGAAAATGTAATAAAACATATTCAATATTTTTCGGTAAATTTGGCATTTATCGCATTTATGCGAATAATTCGCAAGAACCTTTAGTTATCGCACTTTGTCACACTTTCAGTTTCACAAATTCTGCGTATACATATGCATAATAGTTACCAACTAGTTGAAGAAAAAAAACGAGAAAATAAAAATCTCATTTATTGCAATTGCGATGTTCCCTTATCTCTAGATATTTCTAATGGCATGCCTAGGCACGACGATCAGGTAATCTTTAAGCTGTTGCAGCCTTCTTCCGCCTTTCCAGCGTTGAAAATAAGCTTACTGCTTTTACGCCTGGTCTGCCATGGAGGACTTGGTGTGAAACCTTGGTGTGAAACTAATAATTACATAATAACTAGGACCATAATTCAATAAAGGATATCTATCAAAAAAGATCATATAAAATTGGTAGTAATTCAAAAGGTAGGGATCACCAGCTACTACAAGGGGGAAGGATGTGTTCATAACCTAAAATTGAAATCGTTGATTGTCAACTGTAATGATATGTCACCTCCCACAAATGTGTGGGTTGCCTTGGGCATTATATAGAAGGCGGTATAGGCCTGTGTGCTCTTCCTCATTGAATACAAAGAACTACGAAATATGAAATCAATGCCAGTTAAACAACATGTCTGCAATTTAGGACACAGAAACATACAGAATGGTGCATTTGAGTGAACTAGCCTTGTATGAGAGCACAGATTTATCAGATAACAGGAACTGACACTGGTAACACAATTAAGAAGCTGTGAAAACGCACGATGATCCCTAAAAATAACATAATACAACATCAAATGACAAATCTGCGGCAGCTCCATATCCCAAGATCTTATCATGGCCAGTAACGAAATGAGAGTTATTATTGCCGAGTTTTAAGTTACGCTACAAGAGATGGTAGAGGTACCGCATGTGTTGTACCGCCAGCATTGGCCGGCAGAGTAGAAACGGTACAGGCTGTAATGTTAAGATTGGATGTAGCCACAGTTCCGGTACAGGCATGAGTAACGTTACTCGTATTTTTTTAGCAGTTAATCCAGTTATGAAAATGTATGAGGAAGCATATTCCTTTACGTTTTAAGTACCGTATTTGCTCGCGTATATCTCGCAGCCCATTTTCTTAGTTGAAATTTCAGGGGGAAAAAAGTACTCGCATATATCTCGCATTCATTTTTGACGCCGTCATATAAATGACCGTAATAACCTTGAGGTATAAACACGTTCGATTTAGCGCGCCACAAGTCATCATTGAAAAAGACGTTATAAGCTCGTTAAGGATGATTCAAGGCAGCAAAGGAACTCCAGCATTTATATTGGATACGATTGATCATCTTCCATATCGATTCCTCACTACATGTACGAGCGAGCTCGATCTTACCCGACCGCGGCTGAAGACACAATAAAGTAGGCCTAAAGCGTGCTATATAACAGTCTCGCCGGCGCCGCATCGCATGCTTGCGCGAGGTCTGTCCGAGTTTGTACGTTCGTAGCGGCACTACAGTATAGCGTCAGTTTACGGAAGTTTGCATCAGTTCGTGTGTTATGGTTATGCGACATTAAGAACCTATGAAAAAGACGTCATGAGCTCGTTAAGGATGATTCAAGGCAGAATTTAGAGCGCAGCCGCGTAGCGATCGATACGATCGATATCTTCCATATCGATTCCTCGCTATATGCCCGAGCGAGCTCGAACTTAGCCGAGCGCTGCTTAAGCGTGCTAACACCCATGCGGCGCCACTTTACATGCTTGCACACGGCCGAGCTCTGAAGCAACGCAATACGTAAAGACGAAATCATTGAGATTCGAGAAGACTGAACTGCGTTTCTCTGCGATGTAACAGTAGGCCTACTTGCCAATCTTCGAAACATACGAGCATGTTGGCGCGAGTGGTATAGCACAGATTTCCTTATCTTCAAAGCCCAAACAATACAAGAGGAATACGGAAATTCCCCGCGTATATCTCGCACCGACAAATTTCACTCGTATTTTCGGCTCGCGTATATCTCGTCCCCGCGTATATCTCACACCCCATTTTTTAGTTGAAATTTCAGGAAAAAAAGTGCGAGATATACGCGAGCAAATACGGTAATCAAGTTGTAATTATAAACTGTTGTGCCTTTCTAATATTTTTTTAACACATGACAAGCACAAATGAAATAGCAATATTTATTTGTGCTTGTAGGGAAAATATTGAAAACAAAATTTGGATTGTGAAAAATTCAGACATGGTACTCGAAAACTGATTTCATTTTTGTAATTGATGTGAAATGCTATTGAGAAATGCTAATTTATTTCAAAACAACATAACCAATGCAGGACAGTGTAATTTTAAAATGTTGTGCCTAATTTATGCACCCCAATTTCAAGACATATGAAAGATAAAAATACTCATCCTACACACTTCTTATGTAATCTGAATGTTGCCTTTTTAATCAGAAATATCTCTTTTCTTCAGGTTCAAAAGAATTCCAAAGTGTATAGACGATTATCGGAAGTTTTGGGCCTGAGCGATGAATCGATGGTTCTTAGTGTTTTTATTAGGAAAATGTAAGTATTAACAATTCCTTTGAAGTGTGTTTTTTCTTAAGTGATATTTCCTCATATAAGGGCCCTCTGCACACAGCCAAGCAGATTTATCTTGCTCCTTGACATCTAGTTGATGATTGCTTCTAAATACAGTGAAATCTCATTAGTACAGGGCTGCCACCAATATAAATTTCAAATCCTGGTCAAGTACCTGAAAAATCTGTATAAATGATGAATTTATTAAGATAGAAAAAGACACCCACCAATATGAGCATTAATGAAAAATTAAAATTTAAAAAATTCATAACCATTGTATGAAATATTTAGCACACTGTTCCTTTAAACCAGTGTGGTCCAACCCACGGCCCTCGGGCCGCACTTTTGTTGGCCCTTGCCCCTCTTACAGCCCTTCACTCTTCGACAGTTATAATCCGTGGCGTGCCTACTTTAATTTTCACTTTCATTCAGTAATGTTACGAAGGAGCCAGGTGGGAAAGGAAAGATCCCGAAAAATACGCCAGTAATCAGAATTGTCTTTCCACGAATACGTTTGGCACAAGAAGCGTGCCTCCAGGCGACAACTGGTTGACTGTCAGTGATTGCCTGCCGATAAGTTCGCAATTGTTCGTGTGCTGCGGCGGATATCCCTATAAAAGGGAGTGCAGGGCTGTTTGAAGAGGTTGTTTTTGACGTGAGAGGTTGTTCGAGTGATACAGTACGACTAGAGTTTTTTGTCATCGTTGTTGCGAGAGGTACCTAATATCAAATATACGTTAATAATGGGACAGGATTTCCGCCTGATCAATTCCTGTCCCTTTAATAAATTTGACTTAAAATCAATACGGAACCATGATTGATTCTACTAATAGGTACCTAATATGGCGGGACTTAATAAACAGTGTGTTGAAGATGAGAAACGACAATTTCAGTCAAAGTGGCAGGAATGTTACTTTTTTGTTGAACATAATGGAAAACCACAGTGTGTTATCTGTTCTCAAGTCTTAGGTGTTTCGAAGGAGTATAACGTGAATAGACACTATACCAGCTTGCATAAATCAAAATACGAGCAACACCAGGGAAGTGCCAGAAATTGTGTGTTTAATGATTCGAAGCTGAAACTAACAAGACAGAAGAATATATTTCAGCAACCATCAAACACTGCCGGTTTAAAGGCATCTTATGAGGTATGTTTAGAGCTAGCTAAAAGTAAAAAGGTCTTATAGGGATGGTGAGCCCATTAAGAGATGTGCTGTAAAAGTGGCATCTTCATTTTTAGATAATAGGATGGCTAAAAATTTTGAAACAGTTTCTTTGTCTCCTCAGACAGTTAGTAGAAGAATTAATGATATGGCTGGTGAAGTTTCAGGTTCTCTCAAGAGCATTTTGGAAAAATGTGAATTTTACTCTCTAACTCTAGATGAGAGGACAGATATAGCTGGCATCGGCCAGCTCCTTATCTTTGTCAGAACAATAAACGAAGAATTTGATATTCATGAAGAACTGTTGGAAATAAGATCATTAGAAACCAGCAAAAACGGTATTGACATACCGTATTTACTCGGCTATAAGACCCTCTTTTTTTTCTAAATCTTTAGTTCCGAAATTGAGGCGGGGTACTATAGATGCGAACTTTCCAAAAATCCATTATTTTGGGAAAGAGAGAGTGTAAAAATAAGCTATTTTATTTTGATGATACATAGTACGATATATTTAATCAAAATAAACGAAGTTTACATTTTTAATCAGCCCATTATGAGACTGCCATAACCTCACTTATCCATCACTATTCCCGGCTATCCCCCAATGACTTTCACTACTATCCCTTGCTAAGCAAAAATCTTAGTATCAAAGAAATAGAATGGACAAAGTATCAGACATGGAAATGCAAACTTTATTTTTGGGAGAATGCATCAATTAGGGAATGAGTGAGAGGCCTAATGCTGAACGATCACATCTCACTAACATTTGTAAACACAACCGAGTACATATTATTCACAAGTTTCACATTAATATACCAATAACGTGTCGCACAAACATCGACAGTTCTTGCAACAAATGAAATGTGTTTAAAATAAAACTGAGAAGAAGGCTACCGTGTACATCTTTGTATACAAAACAAGAGAATGCATGCAAGATATGAAACCATAACTTTCATTGGCCGGATTTTAAACTTGGCGCTTCTACTCGGCCAATAGTGTGGCATCTTCTATTGGATATTAGGTGAAGCCTATTGGCTACACAATTCGATATCCTGCCCAATTGCGTACGCGGTATATGTATAGAAAATGGTGGTCACATTGTCTGAATAACTAAATACCGGTAATGTAACAAGAAAAATATTTATGCCATAAAAAGAGGATGAATTTCAGTTATATATATATATATTTTTAATGAATTCGTCAAGTACTATACGGTATGCGATTTCCTAGAATTTTTTATTTTGGCTCTAGAAAAATGGGGGTACTATAGGCGAAGGGGTCTTTTAGCCGAGTAAATACGGTATTCAACGCACTGTATGATGTTTCTAAATATGGTGGTTTTGTGAAGTGCTCTGCATTGCAACAGATGGAGCTAAAGCAATGGTTGGTCCTAACATTGGTTTAGTAGGACTGTGTAAAGAAAAAGGATTGAATTTTTTGTTTCTCCACTGCATTATCTGCCAGGAGGCTCTCTGTGGAAAAATTATAAGGCTCAACGAGACAATGAAAACGGTTGTAAATACTGTAAATTTAATAAGGGGAGGCAATAAAACCTGTAGACACAGAGCATTTATTTCATTCCTGGACAATTTGGAAGCTGAGTATCGTGACAATTCATTGTGCTGTGAAGTGCGTTGGATAAGTGATGGAAATTGCTTACAACAGATTTTTGGGTTGAGGAATGAAATTCTTGCTTTTCTCAAAAATGAAAACATTGGGCATGAGTATCAAGAAAAACTGGAAGATATCCAGTTTTTAAATAATCTTGATTTTTTGACAGATATAACATCCCATCTAAATACTTTAAACAATGCAGAATGCAGAAAACAAAATATCTCCCAGCTTTATGGACATATTGAGGGCTTCTGCAAAAAACTTGATGTAATGCAAATTGCATTGAAGGCAAATAATATGGCACACTTCGCATCTTGTCAGCAGTCGAAAGAAGAAAAAAGTGACATAAATTTTGGTATGTTTCATGAAATAATAATAGATATCAAGAAAGAGTTCCAGAACAGATTCCAGGATTTTGACTCCCTAAAAACAAAACTTGCACTGTTCAACAACCCCATGGCTATTGAAGTGAGTGAGGTGCCCTGCGACTTCAAATGGAAATTTGTGATCTACAGGCAGACCCATTCTACCAGACTAAAAAGTGTGATGTCCCTGAAAATTTCTGGAAACTGATTTCTAAAGAACGTTTTCCAAACTGCTTTAATTCTCTCTGAAGTGTTATCGTTGTTTGGCAGTATGTATTCGTACGAAAGTGCTTTTTCTTCTCTCAAACAAATTAAATCAAAAACGAGAAATCGAATTGAAAGTGCTTCACTGGAATCGAGCCTGAGACTTTGCCTTACTGAACTTACAGTGGACATTGATACACTTGTATCAGGAAAGCAGTGCCAATCATCACATTGATATCTCGACTGTAAAATGTAGTTTTATATTAAAATAGTAATATTAAACTCGTTTAATATAAATTTTAATACCGTATTTACTCGGCTATAAGACCCCCTTTTTTCCCTAAATTTTTAGTTCCGAAATTGAGGGGGGGGGGGGGGGGTCCTAGCGCGAACTTTGCAAAAATCCATATTTTTGGGGAAAGGGAGAGAGTAAAAATAAGCTATTTTATTTTGATGCTACATAGTACGGTATATTTAATCAAAATAAACGAAGTTTACATCTTTAATCAGCCCATTGTGAGACTGCCATAACCTCACTTATCCATCACTATTCCCGGCTATCTCTTGCTAAGCAAAAATCTTAGTATCAAAGAAATAGAATGGAATGGACAAAGTATCAGACCTGGAAATGCAAACTTTATTTTTATTGGAACATAGGGAGGGAGAATGCATCAATTAGGGAATGAGTGATCACATCTCACTAACATTTGTAAACACAACCGAGCACGTATTATTCACATATTTCACATTAATATACCAATAACGTTAACCTCTCAGCGTGGGAGGACTTTCACCTCACTGCTACCCTGTGCTGCGGGAGGAGTTGAGCACAGAGCTTGCTCACAAGTGCACACCATCATATAAGACATTATAACAGAGCCGAGAAGCATTGGATTTACACCAAATTTTCACAGTTTGTTAATGACAAATGTAGTGAGGGAAAACAAAGGTTACTGAAACCATACTATCAAATTTTAAAGACCATGCTTACCTTAGAAATGTAATTTGGTATGGTAAATTTTAAAACATTCCTCTATGCAGAGACCAGTTTCACAGTCTGGGCACCAGTACACTGATTCCTTCCTCTTACCTTGCTTATAGCATACCACGCACCTCTTCTGTGGCCTAGCTTTGTTTGCGGTGGGGGGTATCCTCTGTAAAAAGTGCCTTTCGGTGAGACGAGGCTCAGTGTTGTCCACTGAATGACGACCAGGAACATTTCTGCTCACATCACTCCCATACCTGGCTAGAATTCCCTCAACCAAATCTACCCTGAATTTTAAGTGGTCAGCCCTATTGTTCTGGAGGTTACACTTACATATATTATATAAGAATTAAAAACTGTAACATTTAAAAGCCTCCTGAAAAGTTTCATGTACCATTTGCACATTTTTTTCCCTTTCTATCAAATAACTTTGCAGCATTTGGTTTTTGAGGTCAACACCACCCATGTATTTATTATAGTCAATTGCACAAACCGGTTTAATTTTTCCCTCCCCCTCTTATGCACAATGCTTGTCTTATCATTATGGTATGTTGAAATAAATGACACTACCTTCTTGTCCATCCATTTCACAACGGATACAGGTCCTGCATGCTGAGCTACAATATCACCTTTTTTCAGCTTTGTGTCTTTCACTTTCTTTGATACGTGCTTTCTATTTAGTCGCAGTGTACCTACACAATCTGTTTTATTGTCTTTCAAGTCTTTGGCTAACTGTGGGCTGTTATAAAAATTGTCCATCCATAATGTGTGGCCGCGATGAAGTAGAGGCTCTACGAGGTGCATAACAATTGCAGTGATCTTAGATGTATTACACGAAAGGAAGGAATAACTAAAAATTGTGTCTTTTCCTGTATATAGCATGAATGACCATAAATATCCGGTTTTGGATTCACAGCGTTCATATGTTTTTATGCCAAACTGCGAAGCCTTCAGAGGAATGTTGTTGTTGTTTGAGTCTTCAGTCTTTTGACTGGTTTGATGCAGCTCTCCATGCCTCCCTGTCCTGAGCTAATCGTTTCATCTCTACATAGCTCCGACACCCTTCATCCGAGGCAATCTGTTTAACATATTCTAACCTTGGTCTACCCCTACAGTTTTTGTCCTCGACCCTTCCTTCCATAACTAAGCTTGCTATTCCTGGGTGTCTTAGTATGTGTCCTACCAACCTATCTCTTCTCTTCATTAGCAGTCGCCAGAAACATCTCTCCTCTCCCACTCGTCTTAATACCTCTTTGTTTGTAACCCTATCTACCCATCTGATCTTCATCATTCTCCTGTAACACCACATTTCAAATGCTTCAATTCTCCTCTTTTCTGCTGCACCAATAGTCCAAGTTTCACTTCCATAGAGCGCCACGCTCCAGACAAAGGCTTTCAAAAATGACTTCCTAATACCTAAATCTATATTCGATGTCAGCAGATTCCTTTTTTGTAGAAATGCTTTCTTTGCCTGAGCCAACCTACTTTTAATATCCTCTTTGCTTCGTCCATCACTGGTTATTCTGCTTCCTAAGTAACAGAAGTCTCCTACTTCCTTCAGCTTTTCACCTGCCAATTTGATCTCCATAGAGGTTTCTGATTTATTTCGGCTGCATTCCAGTATTTTTGTTTTACATTTATTTATTTTCATCATGAATTCTTTCCGTAAGACGGAGTCCATACCATTCAAAAACTCATTCAAATACTCAGGCTTGTCGGCCAAGATGACGATGTCGTCAGCAAATCTCAGAGTTGAAATTATTTCTCCTTGAATCTTCACTCCCACTTTAAATTTTTCTCTAATTTCCTTCATTGCTTGTTCAATGTAAAGATTGAAAAGTATGGGTGATAAGTTGCAGCCTTGCCTTACACCTTTCTGTATACCAGCTTCTCTCTCATGTCCTTCAACTCGAATGACTGCTGTCTGGTTTCTGTACAGATTGTATATCACCCTCCTATCCCTGTACTTTATTCCAATCGATTTCAAAATGTCAAACAATTTAGTCCAATCAATGTTATCAAAAGCCTTTTCTAAGTCTACAAAAGCCATGAACGTTCTCTTTATCTTTCCTTATTATACCTTCCAAAATCAGCCTAAGACTTAGTACAGCTTCCCTTGTTCCTACATTTCTCCTGAAACCAAACTGGTCTTCACCCAACTCCGTTTCTATCTGGCTTTCAATCCTCTTGTAAATTATTCTAGACAGGATCTTTGAAGCATAAGTAATCAAGCTGATTGTACGGTAATCTTCACATCTGTCAGCTCCCACTTTCTTTGGTATAGGGATGATTACATTCTTCTTGAAATCAGGGGGTACCTCACCTGTCTCATAAATCCTACACACCAAGTGAAATAACCTGATCAGACCTTCGTCTCCTATGCAGCGTAGCAACTCAATCGGAATATCATCTATGCCTGGTGCTTTGTTCCTGCTTAAGTCTTCCAAAGCTCTATCAAATTCTGATCTCAATATTAAATCTCCTTTCGCATCCTCATCAATTTCCTCCTCGCATCCTCATCAATTTCCTCCTCCCTTTCCATTACATGATTCTCAATCTCCTTTCCCTTATACAAACTCCCTATGTAAGCTTTCCATCTCTCAACCTTTTCTTCCCTATCTGTTAGAGGCTTTCCATTTGTGTCCTTAATATTACAGCACTTAGTCTTCTTTTCCCCAAAAGTATTCTTAATCCTTCGATAAGCTGTGTCTACTTTTCCTAATTTCAGACAATTTTCTATACCTGCACATTTCTCTTTCAACCATTCTTCTTTCGCTTCCTTGCACTTCTTGTTAACCTCATTTCTCAGACGTCTGTATTCTGCTTTCCCCTTTTCATCTCTTAGATTCTTGTGTTTCCGCCTTTCATCCATCAATTCTAGTATATCCTGAGTGATCCACGGTTTTCTACCTATTCTTTCTTTCCTACCAATGTTTTCTTCTGCGGATTTTGTTATTTCATTCTTCAAAAGTGCCCATTCGTCTGTAATTGAAGTTTGTTTAGGGTTTTTCATTAGTCCTTCCTTTATACTCTTCTTGAATCTTTCGTTTACATCCTTCTCTTTCAGTCTGTCTATTGCCCACCTTTTTGGCTTTTGACTTTTCTTCAGTTTCTTCAACTTTAATCTGCATTTCATTACAACCAGATTGTGATCAGAGTTTATGTCAGCACCAGGATATGTTTTACAATCCAAAATCTGGTTTCGAAACCTCTGCTTGACCATAATGAAGTCGATTTGGTAACGCCCTGTATCTCCTGGTCTCATCCATGTGTATATTCTTCTATTGTGGTTATTGAATAAGGTGTTAGCTATGACCAACTCATGCTCGGTGCAGAATTCTACCAGCCTGCTTCCTCGATCATTCCTTTCACCTAATCCGAAATCTCCTACTATCTTCCCTTCTCTCCCATTTCCTACCACAGCATTCCAATCTCCCATTACTATAACATTTTCATCACCCTTGATATACCTCAGAATTTCGTCTATTTCTTCGTAGACCTTTTCAACATCCTGCTTGAATGACAGTCTGCCTTTCCACAACGTGAGGGATTCATCTATTGCAATGTTTTGATCAGGGAGATACATGGAATTGAATTCTTGATTGAGATGGTCTATAACAGGTGAAATTTTGAAGAGTTTCATGGGACCATGAAAGAGGGATTTGGTGGTATTGTCAGTAAAATGTAAAAATCTTGTAATACTTTCAAATCTATCAAGTGAGATGACAAAATTAAATATGGGAGTGGCTAGTAAACTGCTTTTTGAGAAATAGGACCTCAGTGTGGGTTTTTGAACAATGCCCATCAGCATATATAGTGCAAAAACGACGTACATTTCTTCGACGGTAACTCGAACCCATTCATTTACCTTTGACCTGAAAGGAAAGAGCATACCATGTGCCATCATGTGCTGCTTAGCATAGATATGTGTTTGTTCCACTATCATACTCACGAATTCACACGTAAATAATAACTGAAATATTGCCACAGGATCTAAACAATTCCTCGCAGCTTCTTGCGGCCCATAATTTCCCGCAAACACTTCCCTTTTACTGATATAATTCTCCATGTCATCCCAGACAAAGTCCTGACCGGCAACATTATTACCCGTGTTTTTCGGTGTATTTACGTCACCACATTCACTCTCACTGTCACTACTTTCACTTTCAGACTCGATATCCGAATCATCATTCAGAGAAACCAAGATTTCCTACTCATCATTCACTAAAACTTCACTAATATCGGAATCCGCTATCGCAAGCACACGCTTAGCCGCCATTCTGTGTTTCCATACATACAACAAAAATCTCGCTTTTTGCAATCGGATTTATCTCATGTGATTGATGCAAAATCGTTATATTTTTACTCGAGACGAAAGATCAAAGCTTCCTCTATCGATATAATACAGCAAAATTGTAATAGTTACGAAACTAGGCACGAGATGGAAGCACAAAGCAAGCACTGCAATGTGCGTGCAGGTAACGGAACTCCACGACAGAGCGCGGCAAGTTCATGACGTGCAGCTCACGGCATTCCACGCTGAGTGGTTAAACACAAATGCCGGCGGTTATTGCAGCAAATGAAATGTGTTTAAAATAAAACTAAGGAGACTGTCGTAAACACAATCGAATCGCAACGTAAATAATACTAAACAGAAGAATGCAGGCAAGATATGAAACCATAACTTTCATTGACGGATGGCGCTTCTACTCGGCCAATAGTATGGCATCTTCTATTGGATATCGGGTGAAGCCTATTGGCTACACAATTCGATATCCTGCCCAATCGCGTATGCGGTACGCAAAATGGCGGTCATATCATCTGAATAACAAACTAATATACCGTAACGAGAAGAATATTTTTTTCATAAAGGAGAACGAATTTCAGTTGTAATTATAATATTCTTCAAGAATTCGTCAATTTCCAAGAATGTTGTATTTTGACTCTCAATAATTATAATTACTCTGCTACAGGACCCCCTCGCCTATAGAACCCCCCTTAATGTTCGAGAGCCAAAATACAAAATTCTTGGAAATTGCTTATAGTATCCCTCCTTAATTATTGCGAGTCCTGTCCGTCATTGTCTAGGAACGAGCTAGGCGCAAGCAGCTCCGTCCGGATAGGATACGGCCGGCGGTTGGTCAGGCAAAACAATCGCAGGGAAAGTGTGATATCTTTCCAGACGTGGTTGGCAATAATCATGGAATACACTTGTCTCTGTATACCAGATGTTGGATCATTGTTGGCTGCTTGGGCCATGCCATTCAATCATACGCGAGCTCTGTTGCTAACAAGGTGTGACCTCGTTTGAAAAAAGAAGTCTCTGTCTTTCCTTCTGTGCGTATGGGCTATGTCTCAAGCTATGCGACAGGTGGCCAGCCGGCCACACGTGCGGTACTGCTGCATTCACGTAAGAACGAGACGCTACTAGCTCGCCGGCATACGCACGTCAGTCGACACTGTGGTGTATTTCGAAACAAAGAATGTGTTACTGGTAGCGATTTTGTATTCAGCCTGCATGTTCTACTGGCCACGCCCATCCATCACTTATGGTAGTATCTTTGGTCTTTGCGGAGCTCTCTGTGCGGATGTGGTGTATCATTGCTGTTAAACTTTGTTTATTACATAAGCCTATATCATATTATATAGCATCAAAATAAAATAGCTTATTTTTTCTCTCTCCCTTTTCCAAAATAATAAAGATTTTTGCGGAAGTTTGCGCCTATAGTACCCCATGTCCCCCACCGCCCCCACCCCTTCGCCAAATTCAGAACTAAAATTTTAGGGGGAAAAAAGGGGGTCCTATGGCCGAGTAAATACGGTATATTACTCATTAAAACTTTTTCTTACTTATTAGTAATTCTTAAGTTTTGCTTCGGTGGGGTAGTTAGTAGCAAGCTGAGCTTCTATGCCCAAGGTCGCGGGTTCAAACCCGACCGAAGTGGTCGGATTTTTTAAGAGAATTAAAAATCCCTCAGTATGCCTTCCTTCGGAGGGGAAGAAAAGCCGACGGTCCCATGTCACAGATTTATGGCATGAAAAAGATACTTCCACTAACTACACTTGTGTGAAGCCAAAATTTGTAGGTTAGATTATTTGATAATGCTATATTATTTCCAAAGTTCGCCACCAGTTACTGTCTGCGATGGTATCTAGTAACCAAGTCCGCAGCTAGGTGTCGTGGATGGTAGCATTTGGTAGCAAAAGTACGAAATACTTGAAAAATATATCGTCTGCAGTCCTTACACAAATCACAGATAACACACACTACAGCCATCACAATTGTGATTTTAAAGCTCGAGCAGGGAAGTTCTGGCTTGCATACAATGCATTGTGCCCACAAGGCTGGATTTCAAGAAACAGGATGCTTGTTGGTGAAATTTCTGAGGGCTTTGTTTAATCTTTTCAAGAATGTTCCATCTAGACGTGCAGACTACACTCGCTTAACCAACAGTAGTATCTTTCCGTTGAAGTTTTCTGCGGTTCGGTGGCTTGAGTGTGCGAGTGTAGCTCAACGAGCAATAGAGATTCTCCCAAATTTGAAGATGTATGTGAGAGGAAATGAGCAAGAGAATTCTGCACCCTCTTGTAGAAGCTTTCGTGAAGTGAAGGAGGCAGTATTGGATTCTTTGCTTGCACCAAAACTTGCGTTCTTCAGAACAGTGGCATCAGATCTAGAATTCCAATGCAATCGGCCTATGATACCATTTCTGTATTCTTCACTGTGTGGATCTCTCGGAATTATCATGGATTGATTTTTTAAGAAGGAAGTTTTGGAGGAAGCCAGCAATCCGTCTTGCATTGACCTAAAGAAAAATTAAATTCTGTTGCCAGCGAAGCATGTGAACGTGGGATATGCCACAATGGCAGAGCTGAAGAAAATAAAGAATGTGAAGGAATTGGATATGCTGACATTCAAGAAAGATTGTAGAGTGTGTCTCATAAAAATCTGCCAGAAACTGACAGCTCGCTCGCCTCTTTCATATAAACTTACGAAAGCTGCCTCCTGCTTTGATCCTCAATTAGTTGCCTCATCCAGGTCATTGGCAGAGAAAAGGTTGCAACACTTGCTCTCCATTTTGGTTGAAAACAAGTGGATTGATGATCTAACTGCTGATCAAGCTGCGAGAGAATTCTCGAACTCTGTGTCCTATCCCATTGCCAGTGATGAGCTGAAATCATTTGACAGATCGTCAAATCGTATTGACCATTTTTGGAGAGACTTTTTTGGAAGGTACAGGCCTGAATCCAGCATTCTAACAGTTGTAACAATGGTTCTTATCGTCTCCCATGGTAATTCCAGTTTAGAACGAGGTTTCTCTGTCAATAAGGAAGATCCAATAGACAACATGGCCAACAAGACTCTGGTAGCAAGGAGATTTGTGTATGACTCGGACAAATCACTTTTGGGTCCCAATGTACAAGGCCTTGTGATTGACAAGAGTTTGATACATTCTGCAAGAAATGCAAGAAGTTGGTATGTGGAAGAACTTTCCAGAAAGAGAGCAGAAGATGAAGAAAGACGGCTGAAATTGAATCGGAAAATGCAAGTTGAGCTGGAAGTCAAGAGAGTAAAAGTAAGGGAAGAAAAGGATAAAGAATGGAATTTGCTTGAGGAAAGCATCAGGAAGTTGGCTGATGAGTCACAGTAGCTATGTGAATGGAAGTACACTGTTCTGTAGTGATCTTTGTATATAAGCTGTAAATAATTGCTTAGTGTTTAATTTGAACAAAGTTTTCTTTATTGTAATTCCTCTTTTGAGATGCGGTCGTAATGGTGCGTGGGTTGTGAAATGTAGACACTTTTTATTTTAACTTCTTGTGTAATATGTTGTACAAAGCATCGACTTTGAAAGCACTGTAATCATGCTATGCTGTTATTGTGTCCACTGAAATATGGAGAATAAGTATTTCATTTATTTTTATTTATTTTTTCGTTATTTTTACTTACGTTGTTGCTATTTGATCTGTGTCTACTATTGTGCATCGAGGCAAATAACCTCTCGCTCTGCTTGCGAATATTTCATTTGGGATACCTTGTACTGTATACTGTATTGATCAAAAGGCTTAACGGAAGCTCAAGCACTTGTGCTGTTGTCTGGCTCACGATCACTGTGAGGTTGTTAATGTGATCATCTGAAGTCCACTTGGGATCTTTACCTTGTAGATGCTGCCACTTATGTTAAGGCTGGTTCACGATCGGCCAGGGAATGAGAACGGGAAGCCTGCTGGGCCCCTGGTTTACCACTGGAACGGGAACAAGGAAAAAGTGTGATGTTTATGTAATATGATGGATATGCCTAGTGCCCTTACATGCATATTTATTGCTCCTATGTTCCTTGGCTAGGCTAGAACTTGTGTCCAATTTTGTTTTTAATTGCCCCCAGGAAATGTTTTGTAACACCTTTCAAAATCTGCCTTGTATTATCAAGCCTACTTGGTTAAATTATTTTAGACCGATAATAGTGTGTTCTGGCCTGTTGAAACATCATTCATAATGATTTCCTTCATCTAAATATATTTATAAATTGCTAAATTGATACTTATGTCATAACGAGGTGGACCTACTTGAGAGTGAGAACATGGAATTTGCCTCCCTTCATCCCTTGGATATGTGTAAATTACTGTGTAGGCCTATATGCTATATCCTTATGCTACTGAAGATCATCATTCCTGCGATGTAGGATTAGTGATTTCAATGGTAATGAAAGGTTTTACAAATTAAGTATATTGGTCTAAGATGATCCCACTCGTATGGTGACACCTTGATGTGTGTATTCAACCTCCCTTTGTCTCTTTTATTGGAGGCATTTACAGTACCGTAGTGAAGGCAGCATGAATTAATAAACCTTGCTTATTTTACTGGACAATAAGTTCACTTATATTATTCTATTCAAATACATTTATTTTCACAACTGCTTGGGGCGGATAACCTAGATGTTAGGCCCTTTAAAACAGCAATCATCATCATCATCATCATCATCACCACAACTGTTTCCCTTGTGCCACCATTGCTCACATCTGTTTGGCTCCTGGAATTTCCCAGAACAGGAAACATAAAACTTAATCCTATTTTCCATTTGCTTTCCTGGATTACATTTTGCTTCTTGTTCCTGGAGAGCGCTTAAAACCAACCCAAAAATAGCATGCATTTCATCACACTTCCTGTTCCTGGACGAATGTGTAGCAGTCTTTACTCAGGGAATTCTCTCATTAATCCTGGAAAAATCAGGGAATATTCAGGGAATTATTTTACGAAGAGATGGTAGACACCCTGCCAAGCGTGCACATATAAACAAAATCTGTAGGAGAGCGTCTGAAACAAGTGGTGACGTGTCCATCGTCGCTCACACTGCCCGCCACAAGCAAGTGCACGCTTGCGCATGCTTGATCCGACTCCAATTCGAAACAAAAATATTTGTTTTGTAGTTGCAAGCGCGCGTGATCTCAGTTGATTTCTGACCATCGAGGCAGTGACAGTCTAGTGTTGTGGAGCTCCTGATTTGTGTGTTTACGAGTATATGATGGATACGGAAACGGTTATCAATGGGGTGAGAAGAAGACCGATTTGTCCAGTATATAGTAGAAAGTGTCTGGTATAATTCTGAAGTATTCAAAAAACTTATCAGGCTGTCTAAGCAAATCGTTGAATATTCGTGCATACTCTCCTTCTTCCACTCTGTCCAAAAAATACTCGTTTACCCACTCTTCCCTTATTTCCTGCTCATCCAATAATAAAAACTTTAAAACCCCATTTTCCAAAACAATGTCCTCATCATCCGACATCTCCATTTCGACTGACCTGTTTATAATAATTAACTTGCACCTGCTTGCATTTAGTGTGAGCACATTGCTGTTCACGCAAGCTCTCGCACGCGCGCGCCACCGAATTACTTGCACAAGCGTGCCTCCAATGTGATGGAAGCCTTAAGGTATTTGTGTAAGCTGAACATGTGTTCAGCATATGAATGCATAACATTTTTCACCCTATTCAATACACTTCATTCATTCATTTTGAGTTCCCACCTCAGAGATATTTATGATGCAAAACAGTTGTGTAAATGTAACCATACTGGTAGGTTACAACTGATCACAATCGTGTAGCACATAGCACTATATAATACCTTATATCCTTTGTTTCATTCAAATCCATAATGGAATTTGTTAGGTCCGTATTGACAAATAACTAATAAACCAATTTACGAGGAAAACTCCGTCAATCAATACATATGTACTTATGTATTGATTGACGGAGTTTTCCTCTTAAATTGGTTTATTAATACCCTACTTTGTGTCGTGGGAGACGGGCACCGCCACAAAGTAGGGGATCGCCTGTAGGGGCGAAGTACAGTGGGGACTTCGTGTGCCCCGGGACTGTTACGGTAGCTGTGAAGGTCCTACAGGAACCCTGAAAAGTGACGGCTAACGGGGCTCTGGTGAAGCTACGATAGGCCTAGCAAGCCAGTAGTGGATGAAACCAAATGCTTTCAAAAATGGAACGAGCCTCGGACATGATGGATTTAATAGACGACACGGCTGTACACACGGACTAAGATTTGGAACTTTAAACCTAAGAACGCTGACGGGAAAGGTGGAGGAGATAGTGGATATGATGGAAAGAAGGAAGTTGGATTTATTGGGATTGGCAGAAACAAAGTGGAAAGGGGAAGGAAGGAGAGAACTGAGAAAAGGCTATAGACTGTACTGGAGTGGGAACGAAGAGGGACAGAGGAATGGAGTGGGAGTAGTAGTACGAGATGGTTTAAAAGAAGTGAGGAGAATAAGTGATAGGATGATGAAAGTGAAAGTAGCACTGAGGGGAGAGACCGTAGAAATAGTGCAAGTGTATGCTCCACAAGTAGGCTGCGCCTCTGAAGAGAAGGAGGAGTTTGAAGAGGAATTGCAGAAGCAGCTGGTAGGAAGAAATATTATTGTTATGGGGGACCTCAATGCCCATGTAGGAAGAGAAAGACAAGGTTATGAGAGTGTTCTAGGACCAGAGGGTTGGGGCGGAAGAAATGAGGAAGGAAAGAGACTGTTGGACTTCTGCCAGAGGAACAGCCTGCTAGTTGGGAACTCCTGGTGTAAGAAAAAAAAGGAAGCTTGTAGTTTAACGTGACCGTTAATCTCGCGATCATAAGCCACGGGACCTCCGTTTTACGTGGAATCGGAACCACAGGACATGGCATTTCACATCGAAAATCTCACATGCATTGACCGGGAATCGAAGAAAAGAGAGAGCCACACAATCACATGGTACAGTGATGACTTGACCAGGAAGTCGGTGGTCGACTATATACTGTATGAGAATGAACTAACAGACATCAAGGTTATACCATCGGAGAATCTAGATAGCGACCATCGATTGCTGGTAATGAACCTGAGAGGGAGTAAGGAGAAGAAAGGGACTGAGAACCAGGAAAGACGTATAAGGATATGGAAACTGAAAGAAGGGGATATGAGGGTCGAGTACCTCAAAATGGTAAAGGAAGGAATTCCAACAGATGAAGAAAGAGGGGTGGAAGAGGAATGGGCTAGATTTAAGAAGACACTAGTAGGTGCATCAGAAGCAGTATGTGGGAGGACAAGTAGTAAGAAGAGGTGGAAGGAAACACCATGGTGGAATGAGAAGACAAAAGATATAGTAAGGGAAAAGAATAGAGCCTTTAGGAGGTGGTATCAAAATAGGACTGTAGAGACAAGGGAAGAGTACCAGGAAAGAAAGGAGGTGAAGAGAGTAGTGGCTGAGGAGAGAAGAAAGTGGATGGAAGAGTGGATAAAGATGATGGAGGATAGTGAAGGTACAAAAAAGGTCCGGTATAGGATGGTAAAAAATAAGAGGCGGAAGGATCCTACGGATTATGTTAGAATGGTGAACAAAAGGGGACAAGAGATAGAAAATAGGGAAGAACTGAAGAAAATGTGGAAAGAATATTTTGAAGAACTTCTGAACTCAAATGGAAAAGATGGTGAGGAGGAAGAAATCGGGGAAGAGGAAGATGAACTGCAAACTGAAAAGGACTTAACATGGAAAGAAGTGGAAGATGCAGTGAACAAGATGAAAGGAGGGAAGGCACCGGGTGTGGATGAGTTGAGTGTGGAGATGGTGAGAGCAGCAGGACAGGTGGGGAGACAATGGTTGTACCGAGTGATGAAGACAGCATGGAAGGAAAGGAGGACTGGAAAAAGGGAATACTTGTCCCGATCTTCAAGAAAGGTAGTAGTACAGAATGCAGAAACTATCGGGGAATAACACTGATGAGTCATTGTGCAAAGATGTTTGAGAAGGTTTGGAAAGGAGAATTAGGACAAGGATAGAAGGAGGGATGAGGGAAGAACAACATGGCTTCAGAGCAGGAAGGTCCACAGTGGATTTGATTTTTGCTGTAAGGCAGTTACAAGAACAGCACTATGAGTATGGAACAGATCTACTGATGGCCTTCCTGGACATTGAGAAAGCATATGACAGTGTATGCAGAAACAAAGTATGGAAGTCCCTGGAGGATAGAGGAGTAGAGAAATGGACTATAAAGAGGATAAAGGAGATGTACAAGGGAAGCGTGAGCTGTGTGAAAGTGGGATGAGAGAGATCAGACTGGTTGGAACAGAGAAACGGCCTGAAACAAGGCAGTGCACTGTCACCGTTACTTTTCATTGTGGTGATGGATGACATAATAACCCGAGTGGCACAAGTAATTGGGGGAGGAAGGATGAAGGCAGTGGTGTTTGCGGATGATTTGATGATTTGGGGAAACAAGGAGGAGGAGGTGCAGGAACGGTTGGATTTGTGGGAAGGAATGATACAAGAATATGGGATGAAATTTGGCATAAATAAGAGTGAGATGGTGATCACAACAAGGAAGAAGGAAAGAACCACAACGGGATTAACAATTGGTGGGGAGCGGCTGAAGAAAGTGGAGAGTTTCAAGTATCTGGGAAGCCTGATACAAGATAATGGAAGAAACGATAGAGAAATAACTGAGCGGGGGAGGCAGGCAGTAGCATTTCGTAGGAGTGTGAGAAGCGTGTTATGGAGCAGGGATATCCCTCAGAACGGCAAAAAGATCATGTGTCGGACGTGCTGTGTCCCTATCCTGACGTATGCCTCGGAGACCTGGGTTATGAAAGGAAGGGAGAAGAGCAAAATACAGGCCAGTGAGATGAGGTTCTTGATAAGCAGTATTGGAGCTACAAAGATGGACAGAATAAGAGATGAGAGGAGGACCAGAGAATTAATGAAGGAGGAACCATTACAGGATGGTATAGAGAAATCTAGACTTAGATGGTATGGACATGTAAAACGATTGGAGGAGAAGAGGATACCCAGGAGAGTACACGAGACGAAGTGGGAAGGAAAGAGACCGAGGGGAAGACCGAGAGACAGGTGGCTGAAGGGGGTGGAAGAAAGCGTGAAGAAGAGAGGAGAAGACTGGACAAGGGTGGAGGCTGAGAGATGGTAGGAAGACAGAAGACGTTGGAGAGGATTTTGTTCCAAACAGACCCGGCCAGTGGCTGGAAACTGTGCAAGATGATGATGAATACCGTGTATAATCGAATACCACCAGCCCCTGAATAAGACCCGCACCCTTATTTAGAAGTGAAAAGAAAAGTTTACTCAAAATTATTTACAATCTTCACTAAATAGACAGAATAGCATTTCTCCAAAATAGTTTCCAACAGGTTTGAAGTCATCCTAAAATAACACACATCGAACGATTAAAAATACAACTAAAAGTACACAAACACATCATTCATCATTGTTATCAGAAGTACCAACTTCGGAACTTTTAATACCATCTCTTTCCCACAAAATGTTGTCATCACTGCCATCCATAGCATTAGAAATACTACATTTCTTGAAGCTCTTCCGTATGAGGTCTCCAGATATACGATTCCATGCCGTCAAAACCCACGAACAGAGCAGCTGAACTTCGGGCGCTGAATGCGACCAGTTGGAGTTAGTGTATGATTATCGGCCGCCATCCACTCGGTATACAGCTGTTTCAAGGCTGCTTTGAACGGGCGGTTCACGCCGACATCCAGTGGCTGTAGCATGGACGTCATCCCGCCCGGAATGATTGCTAGGTCGGTTTTCCCATCCTCAATGAATTTCTTCACAGTGTCTGTTATATGGTTGCGGTAACTGTCCAGAACAAGCAAGCTCTTTCGTCGTAATAATGCATCAGGGCGACGTTGCCAGACACACTTTAATCACTCTTCCACTAGTGACTGTCCATCCAACCAGAGTCCTGAGTTCTGACGATAACACCAGCAGGTATATTTTTCGGAAGCGTCTTTCGCTTGGGAACAACGTACAGCGGAAGTTTGGTTCCATCAGCGAGTATACACAACATTACCGTACACCGTTGTTTCTCATTACCACTTGTTCCGATAGTAACACTGTTAGAACCCTTAACACTCACAGTACTGTCCAGTGGCATTTCAAAGTAGACTGGTGTCTGATCTGCATTACCAATTTGGGAAAGCAAATATGAATTTCCCTTCTGCAACTGAATTATGTGACGCTGAAAGGAAAGTAACATTTCGTCATAGGCACCAGGAAGATGCTGTGAAATTGAGGTACGCGTTCGTATGCTCAACCCATTTCGTTTATAACATTTTTTAGATCCATCCTTGGCTTGCTTTAAACCCTACCGTAGAAAGTTCCTTTGCGATCTGTAATGTCATTAATTGACACCTCATTTCCCTTTCTGTTACGTATTTATAAAGTTTTTTTCAATTTACTGAAACTGTACACTCAGTCGCAGAAATTTCTACGATCACCCCTACTTGTTAGCAACACATTCCTTTCTTTCTCCAAACATGAATACATGACTCGTCAATATCATATATCCTACCGGTGGCACGATTTCCTATAATTTCAGCTTCCATCACAACTTTCAGTTTCTCACTCACAGGAAACGACCGCAAACGCTTCATCGAATTCATGTTTACACTTGGAGAACGTGCGCGAGACTGTATGACGCCGCGTGCTTACGGTAAAACAAAGTGATAGCTGGAAGAAGGCTAGCACCATCTAGAGGATACTCGCAACACCATATATTGCGCATGGTGGGCATTTTAAATCTTTAAAATTTGGATGGGTCAAATAAGACCCGCATCCCAATTTTTCACGGCCGAATTTGTTTGTAAATATGCGGGTGGTATTCGAGTATATACGGTAATATAAAGTCACATGGCTAACTCACTGTCATAAATGTTTACCCACTTCCAAATGACTTAGAAACTATAACATTTTGTGAGATTGGGCTGTTTTCCTGGTATTTCATGGTCTGTGTAGATTACATGATCTTAAAGGCATCGTTCTCCAGCACTTCAGGAGACCTATGCATAGTAGGGTATACTTGGTTCCTCCAAGTTCTGGCTAACTATTGTGTTATCTTGATTCAAAGCGTGGGATGAAATCCTGGGAGTCAACATTAAGTTATTATCATTATCATATGGATATTGGGAAGTTAGTTGTTATTGGCCAGGAACAGCAAGTGATAGTGGCTGAGTTTTTGGGATGAATAACAAGAATGGTGTGACTTTGTGGGTTTTATTTTTTCTGAATGTGAGTGTTTTTTGTTTTTCTTTTTACCCCGAACTTACAGTTTTCACTGACCTGAGATTTATTCTTTCTTTCAGTATAACGAATCTTAAGTATTGGGGTCGCAGTGAGCAGATTATTTCCAAGACCTTGCAGCTTCTGAATGACCTTTCTGTTGGGTACAGTTGTGTGCGAAAGTTGGTGAAATTGGATGAAGTTCAATTCATGCTCAACAACCATACGGTAAGAATCTATGACATGGTGTCTTTCTGTAATGCCACAAAGATGTAAAAGTAGGAGTCTACTTGTTAAAACTGCCCATACGTTCTCAGAGTAGCACCAAGAGCTGAAAATACCTAAAACTTGTGCAAAATGTTTTTAAACAAACAGGAAGTGTAGCTTGATGGGTCAGATTTTTGGAAATGACACACAAAGTTGCTCACTGGAATAAATTGACCCAAGAGACAGACCTTAAATCAAATAGGTAAATGACATCAAGGCATTTGCAAGGAGCAAGTGGTTTCAGCTGATAAAGAATTGTGAACTAAGGAAGTGGTTGGGAGGGGCCTTCTTCCAGCTGTGTATTGGTAGTGAGTGGTGATATATTTACACTACGGGTTTAAAAATAAAACATACCCTTATTTTTCCCCTTAATTGGTATGTTTTAATGACTAGAGACAATCAAAGTTCTTGAGGCGGTTTCGGTGGCGTAGTTGATAGCATGCTGAACTTCTATGCCCAAGGTCGCGGGTTCAAACCCGGTCGAAGTCGTTGGATTTTTTTATGAGCGTTAAAAATCCCTCAGTATCCCTTCCTTCGGAGGAGAAGTAAAGCCAGCGGTCCCATGTCAGATTTATGGCATGGTAAAGAACCTTCCACTAATTACACCTGTGTGAAGCTAAATTATAGGTTATCTTTGACTAACGCTCTTGGTTCCAACGTTCGTCGCCAGGATTGACTGCGGTGGCATCTAGTAACAAATTGCAGAACTAGTTGGTCGTTGACGGTGGCACTTGGTACCAAAAGTTGGAACTACTTGAAAATCGAATGTATGCAGTCCTTGCTTGAATTAAAAACAGATAACACACACTAATACAGCCATCACAATTAACACCAGTCATCAGACAGATTCTACACACACCCAAAGTACACGGGGCAACATGACCACGTTGTCGCAGCCCCTAAACTGAGGACCCAACCAACCAAAGTTCTTGATATCATTATTAGAAATTCTTGGGCATGAGCTGAAACTCTTGAGTAAAGAGAGAAATTCTAAGGTCCAAGATCAATGTTAATTTTGTACTTGATTGCATAGTTCATTATCACAAATGAAAAAAATAATATATGAAATTCAAGGAAAACAAAGCTGATAAACATTTTGGTTGATTGGCAACAGGTTTGGTCAGTGATTTTTCTAAACACCTGTCTATTTTGAAAAAGAAAATTATCCCCCTTCCCCTTAATTTTCCTAAGCTTACACTTCATAGTCAAACAGGACAGCATGGGGGAAAATGTGTTTTTTAATGATAGAAATTGTTACGTCTTGGATACCCTCCATTAATTTTCAGTGGATTTTCAGTAAACTACAAAAGAGGAACCCCAACAATAAGCACTGTTTGAAGCTGTCAATAAAATTCACTTGTGGTGTTTTTTCAACGGGAAACACAGGAACAGGCTTGACGTAACAGAAATTAAAATACTCGGGTGGATGAGTGGAGTAACTAAATGTGATAGAATAAAAAATAGCAAAATAAGAGAAACATTGAAGGTTGTAGAAATATCTAAGAAGGTACAAAAAAAGTACAGTATAATCCCGATTTTGCGTGACGGAAGAAATTTCAAGTCCCGAAAATTATTCCATAAGTGCAATGCAATTTTGTATTCGATTTAACATAAATCGCATTACGGTAAAACCCGCATTTAGGGTTAGGAAATGTTAAAATTCTCATGTACTGTATTTATTTCTATTCGTTATGGTTATGCGACATTAAGAACCTATGCAAAAGAAGTCATAAGCTCGTTAAGGATGATTCAAGACAGAAAAGGAATTTAGAGCGCAGACGCTTAGCGATCAATATGATTGATCATCTTTCATATCGATTCCTCGCTACGTGCATGGGCGAGCTCGAACTTAGCCGACCGCGGCCGTAGACTAACGAAGTACAGCGTGCTAACACTCACGCCGCTTTGCATGCTTGCACGCGGCCGAGCTCTGATGCAACGCAATGCGTAAAGACGAAATCTGCGTTTCTCTGCGATGTAACAGTAGGCCTACTTGCACAATCTTTGAAACTTGCGAGCATGTTTGCACGAGTGGTATAGCACAGATTTCCTTTATCTTCGAAGCCCAAACAATACAAGAGGAATGCACTTTCACTCGGAACCTACCCTCCCTTTGCCAACAGCCACTCCCCAGGGTCGCTGATCTGTGAGTTGTGAAGGGTGGATGCGCGGAAAGCGTACTGTAAACAGCGATTATTGCCTAATGGCGCAAAATTGTTTGATGCTCTTGATGCAGTCAACAAGTCATGGGAGAAAAGTACCGCTACTACGCTCGTACAACAGCAAGCGCTTGCCGACTTCTGTAACGACGATATTTAGAACGGGGAAGTTAGATGTCGATAAAGACGATTATGATTTAAGACATGAAAGCAAAGAAGAAATAGCACGGATTTTGACTGTTGGTGAGGAAAACGGAGATCCAGTTGATATCGAGTGCGGGAGTGATGCAACGGAAATCCCGAAAGTTTCCCACAGTCAAGCAATTGTCTCTAGTCACACTTATCTCTTATATAGAAAAACGAGATGAATTTTCGTTCTCATATGTTTTCTTCTGAAATGTTCAATCGAAAAATAGAATAAACGATCTAAGAAACAAAACATGATTACTGTTTTTTTTTTGGTGTTAAATATTAATGTAGGCATAATCCACATAGGCCTACCTCTAGCCTAGCATGTCTTATAGGACACTACAATCAAGTGTTATAATTATTATTTTGCGTGTTCAAGCCTATTTCAATATTTTAACCAATAGTTTTGTTTTTACTAGGCAGTTAGTGATGAAACCTATCGAAACCTCGATTTAAGGTAAACCCCCATTTAAGGTTAAAAAATACCGGTCCCTAGAAAAACGTTAAATAGGGGTTCTACTGGTACTTCAACGGTACAGGCATGTGAGAAGAAGAGAGGAATCCTACGTGGGATGCTATGTGGAGGATGCTTGATATGCAAATACAGGGAGTGAAAACGCGAGGCAGACCTAAACGACGATGGATGGATTGTGTGCAAGAGGACCACAGGGAAAGACAGTTGTCGAAAGATGTGTATGACCGGGCTAAATGGAGGAGAGCATAGGAGTAGGTATGATGTATAGAGGAAGGTGTTATTCAGTGCCGGATTAAGGTAAAATGAGGCCCAAGTCGCTCATATTTTTGGGGCCCCTTAATTTTTTTTCAAATAATTTTTATTTACTAGCACCTGTACATTTAATTAAGTACAGTGAAACCTCGTTAGTACGTTTTTCAAGGGACTGAAAAATTTGAACGTCAAATGCGGGAAAACGTACTAATGGAAAATAATAATTAAACCTCATTAATTTGTATCAGTAAGGGAAATGTAAAAAACTCATTAATCAGAAGCGGCGCGGCGCGTGCTACTGTCTTACTTTTAAGAGTCGTCTATATCTGTTAAGTCGCAACCCTCGCCCGCTTGTTGGCAAGGAATGTTATCTCAGTGCGGTCGTCGGTCTCACATTCCACTAGGGGTGGACAAAGAATGCTTTCAGGGCTGACGAAAATGCAATCGTACTAAGCGATGCGCGGCAAAATGTGCGATGTGATAAATGAGGTACTTTTACATTATTGTCATCAGATAAGAATCGGGACTTGAAAATTACGACGTGATATGCGATAAAACGTACTAATGAGGAACGTGTTAACGAGGTTCTACTGTATATACAAGAGGGTTTTTTTTCTCAAGATGAATGATACACTTTTTATTAAATCATTTATACATACATTTCAATTGAAACGATTATCGTTATTTGATTTGATGAACAATTTAACAAATCATCAAGTTCTGACGAAGACAATGATGGTGGTGATGATGATAGGGATGGAGGTTGTCAAAGAAACTCTTGCCAAGTGACTGAGGATAATTTATTTCTTGGTGTCAGTTCGCTTGCGTCAATAGAGCACAGGCTATTGTTTCCTGTCATAGTGTTCAAAATACCGTCCGTCATTCAATTGCCTACAATTCGACAATATAAAACCATGGCAATAATATCGCCACAGAGGGGCTTGTTTGAGTGCTCAGTGCTAAATATGTCTTTACCTTAACTTAACTTTTGTTTTATCACGAAAGCTAATATTAACCGTAGAGAGTCGCGATTCAGTGAGTGTGCATGGTGTTGTTTCCTTCGAAATACAGGGTGTAGGTGAGAAGCATGCTCAGAATTCTTGCCGTGTGGCGGTTGGACTTAGGGTCTTGTTATGTGGCGACTGTGGGTTGCGGAGACCAAAAGCGGGGCAAAGTGACAGGAAGGCTGTCAGTACCGAATGCGCGGGGTGGGCAATACTGTATTTGTTCCATAATTTACTTGTGTAATAACGGACATACCTCCAATTTTACTATAAAAGTCGTGATCTAAAAAGCGATAGTGGGTGGGTAACATCTATTACTACATGACCCCCAAAATTATTATTCATTATTACAAAGGGTAACTTAGTTTGACTATTTTCAGTAGTGTAGAAAATTGTGTCGCCTTGTTCCGGGCTCCTATAGAGCTTACATTTTCTTTCGATCTTTCATTTGCCATAGGATGCGCCACCGGCGTATGGTTATACATTACCAGCTTCTGGCTTAGTAGTCAGGTAATGGAAGCAATGGGAACTGTGTACTACAATTTTCCTTGCATGTAACTAAGCAAATTATTGTTGTTAAGAGAACGTAAAATGCACCAAGAATTATATGATCTTCAGCTGTGTGCAGTGAGAAAGCTCTGTATGTGTACATTCCTTACGTATTAATGATGCAAAATGCCAGCTAACGTTGTGCCACATACAACACTCGTAGTCTCTAAATGTTGCACATTTTCCCGTAAATTACAGCTGTTTATGTTTGAATTGCTTATAAGATCGTGACAAAGAAAGTGTTTCTCCAATTGGATGATTGTATTTAACTCTATGCACGTCGTATAATCTTGGCGAGGTGTTTTTTTTTTTTTTTCACGGAGCAACTTTACACCGCACTAGGCACGCAGCTTTTTGTATTTAGTTTTCTGGCATCTTGTTTTAAATTATTGACTATCATATTTCCAAATGCAGACAATCCATACCTCCATTAGGATGCGGGTTCCATAATTCATGCAAAATGAGGTCCATTCGTTTGTGAAATTGAGGTCATAACCCTTTCAGTGATTACCGTATGGTACTTTACGTAGACTAGGCTGAAGATGTAAATGATCATTTAAAAAAAAAATGTCTCCAGTTGTTTGGATTATTAACTTACGGTAATATTTTCCATAGGTACTGAAAACTGGGTACGGTTGGATTTTAAGGTGGATTTAGCATGTGCTATCAAATATCGCTTTCTTGCAATACCTGGAATATGTATAGAATTATAAAATGATCATTGGTTAAATAAGGGTTAATAGATAGGCTATTATAATTATGATTAAATAAATATTAAAGAAGAAACGATACATTGTTAGGAAATATTAGGCCTACTGGTATGGCAAATAGCCTATAACTCGTAGCATCCGTCAATATTTGGCATTTAAACGGGCCACGTTAAAGCATAATATACTAATATAACAACCGGATAGCAAATTATAATAATAGCCTATTCTCACATTTATATTTGCACCTACTTAATTATTGTGGTCTAAGATATGTTAGACCACTGCCGTTTGAAATGTGCAAATCGATCACTTTGTAGGCAAGCTGTTTGTTATGGTCGTCTCTGATGCGAAGTTTTACTAATTACTCTTTTAGGAGACGCTTGTCTTTGGAATATTCATGAAAGGCCAACCCTCTAGTTCTTATTTCATAAGTTGAAGCTACGATAGGCCCAGCAAGCCAGTAGTGGATGAAACCAAATGCTTTCAAAAATGGAACGAGCCTCCGACAGGATGGATTTAATAGACGACGACACGGCTGTACACACAGACTAAGATTTGGAACTTTAAACCTAAGAACGCTGACGGGGAAGGTGGAGGAGATAGTGGATATGATGGAAAGAAGGAAGTTGGATTTATTGGGATTGGCAGAAACAAAGTGGAAAGGGGAAGGAAGGAGAGTACTGAGAAAAGGCTATAGACTGTACTGGAGTGGGAACGAAGAGGGAAAGAGGAATGGAGTGTGAGTATTAGTACGAGATGGTTTAAAAGAAGAAGTGAGGAGAATAAGTGATAGGATGATGAAAGTGAAAGTAGCACTGAGGGGAGAGACCGTAGAAATAGTGCAAGTGTATGCTCCACAAGTAGGCTGCGCCTCTGAAGAGAAGGAGGAGTTTGAAGAGGAATTGCAGAAGCAGCTGGTAGGAAGAAATATTATTGTTATGGGGGACCTCAATGCCCATGTAGGAAGAGAAAGACAAGGTTATGAGAGTGTTCTAGGACCAGAGGGTTGGGGCGGAAGAAATGAGGAAGGAAAGAGACTGTTGGACTTCTGCCAGAGGGACAGCCTGCTAGTTGGGAACTCCTGGTTTAAGAAAAGAGAGAGCCACACAATCACATGGTACAGTGATGACTTGACCAGGAAGTCGGTGGTCGACTATATACTGTATGAGAAAGAACTAAATAAGAACATCACGGACATAAGGGTTATACCATCGGAGAACCTGGATAGCGACCATCGATTGCTGGTAATGAACCTGAGAGGGAGTAAGGAGAAGAAAGGGACTGAGAACCAGGAAAGACGTATAAGGATATGGAAACTGAAAGAAGGGGATAGAAGGGTCGAGTACCTCAAAATGGTAAAGGAAGGAATTCCAACAGATGAAGAAAGAGGGGTGGAAGAGGAATGGGCTAGATTTAAGAAGACACTAGTAGGTGCAGCAGAAGCAGTATGTGGGAGGACAAGTAGTAAGAAGAGGTGGAAGGAAACACCATGGTGGAATGAGAAGACAAAAGATATAGTAAGGGAAAAGAATAGAGCCTTTAGGAGGTGGTATCAAAATAGGACGGTAGAGACAAGGGAAGAGTACCAGGAAAGAAAGAAGGAGGCGAAGAGAGTGGTGGCTGAGGAGAGAAGGAAGTGGATGGAAGAGTGGACAAAGATGATGGAAGAGGATAGTGAGGGTCCAAAAAAGGTCCTGTATGGGATGGTAAAAAATAAGAGGTGGAAGGATCCTACGGATTATGTTAGAATGGTGAACAAAAGGGGACAAGAGATAGAAAATAGGGAAGAACTGAAGAAAATGTGGAAAGAATATTTTGAAGAACTTCTGAACTCAAATGGAAAAGATGGTGAGGAGGAAGAAATCGGGGAAGATGAAGATGAACTGCATACAGAAAAGGCCTTAACATGCAAAGAAGTGGAATATGCAGTGAACAAGATGAAAGGAGGGAAGACACCGGGTGTGGATGAGTTGAGTGTGGAGATGGTGAGAGCAGCAGGAGAGGTGGGGATACAGTGGTTGTACAGAGTGATGAGGACAGCATGGAAGGAAAGGAAGACCCCAGAGGACTGGAAAAAGGGAATAATTGTCCCGATCTTCAAGAAAGGTAGTAGAACAGATTGCAGAAACTATCGGGGAATAACACTGATGAGTCATTGTGCAAAGATCTTCGAGAAAGTTTTGGAAGAGAGAATTAAGACAAGGATAGAAGGAGGGATGAGGGAAGAACAACATGGCTTCAGAGCAGGAAGGTCCACAGTGGATTTGATTTTTGCTGTAAGGCAGTTACAAGTACAGCACTATGAGTATGGAACAGATCTACTGATAGTCTTCCTGGACATTGAGAAGGCATACGACAGTGTATGCAGAAACAAAGTATGGAAGTCCCTGGAGGATAGAGGAGTAGAGAAATGGACTATAAAGAGGATAAAGGAGATGTACAAGGGAAGCGTGAGCTGTGTGAAAGTGGGAGGAGAGAGATCAGACTGGTTGGAACAGAGAAACGGCCTGAAACAAGGAAGTGCACTGTCACCGTTACTTTTCATTGTGGTGATGGATGACATAAAGACCCGAGTAGCTCAAGTAATTGGAGAAGGAAAGATGAAAGCAATGGTGTTTGCAGATGATTTGATGATTTGGGGAAACAAGGAGGAGGAGGTAGAGGAACAGTTGGACGTGTGGGAAGGAATAATACAAGGATATGGGATGAAATTTAGCATAAATAAGAGTGAGATGGTGATCACAACAAGGAAGAAGGAAAGAACCACAACAGGAATAACAATTGGTGGGGAACAGCTGAAGAAAGTGGAGAGTTTCAAGTATCTGGGAAGCCTGATACAAGATAATGGAAGAAACGATAGAGAAATAAATGAGCGGGGGAGGCAGGCAGAAGCATTTCGGAGGAGTGTGAGATGCATGTTATGGAGCAAGGATATCCCTCAGAACAGCAAAAAGATCATATATCGGACGTACTATGTCCCTATCCTGACGTATGCCTCGGAGACCTGGGTTATGAAAGGAGGGGAGAAGAGCAAAATACAGGCCAGTGAGATGAGGTTCTTGAGGAGCAGTATTGGAGCTACAAAGATGGACAGAATAAGAAATGAGAGGACCAGAGAATTAATGAAGGAGGAACCATTACAGGATGGTATAGAGAAATCTAGACTTAGATGGTATGGACATGTAAAACGAATGGAGGAGAAGAGGATACCCAGGAGAGTACACGAGACGAAGTGGGAAGGAAAGAGACCGAGGGGAAGACCGAGAGACAGGTGGCTGAAGGGGGTGGAAGAAAGCGTGAAGAAGAGAGGAGAAGACTGGACAAGGGTGGAGGCTGAGAGATGGTGGGAAGACAGAAGACGTTGGAGAGGCTTGTGTTCCAAACAGACCCGGCCAGTGGCTGGAAACTGTGCAAGATGATGATGATGATCTCTGTCTTTTCAAATGATATCTGAAGTCCAATTTTTTGTGCTATATTTTGTAGGCTTATTATTTGATTTCTGGCTTCTTGAATATTATTAGCCAGTAACACAAGTCATCTACGAATCCCAAGCAATTTAAGTCTATTTGATCTTTCTTGGTTCCAATTCTTATGTTCCTAGGATTTTCCCTGTCCCCATTCCCTCATTACATATTCCAAAGCACAATTGAAAAGTAGAGGCGATAAACTATCTCCTTGTCTTAATCCTGTTTTAATCGTAAACGGTTCAGATATTTCTTCTCTGAATTTTACTTTAGATTTGGTGTTTGTTAGAGTTAGTTTTATAATTTTTATTAATTTGGGATGAAGTCCGAAATTCCTTAGTATCTTCAGCAATGAAGATCTATGTATACAATCATAAGCTTTTTTGAAGTCTACGAAGGTTATGACTTGCTGTTTTTGTCTACGTTTGTAGTAGTCCATTACTAATTTTAAGGTGATTATCTGTTGGGGGCAGCTTCGCCATGGCCGAAATCCACCTTGATGTTCTTTACAGTACATATCTTAAATTTATTTGTAAAAGAAACAAACAGGTATGCAAATCAGTTCTTATCTACTCATAAGCAGCTGTCACCCCACTCAACTGCTCGACAATGGAGGCCTGTCACGGTCATAGAAATAAAAGCCTTTCTGGCAGTATTATTGGAAATGGGCATTACAAGAAGGCCAAATATACTGTCGTACTGGTCGACTAACTCACGTCAAATTCCTTGGTTCAGTTCCATGTTTTCCCGCAATTGATTCCAATTAATTCTGAAATTTTTCCATCTCATTGACAATAGTATCATCTTTCCACCCGTCCATCCTAAATATGATCCATGTGCAAGATTTCAGCCAATAGTTGACCATGCCAATAGACTCTTCCAGTTTCACTATACACCTCATCAGCATCTAAGTGTAGATGAATCGTTAGTGGGTACGAAATGCCACTCATCTCTGATGCAGTACCTTCCTAATAAGAAGCATCATAGGTGGGGCATTAAGTTTTGGATGATTTGTAACTGTTATCAATTACTGTCTGGGTTTTTATTGCTACAGAGGGGCAAAGAGTGTTGTGGACAAAGAGAAAATTAATAAGTTTGGCTTGGGACATGTAGTAGTTCATACATTACTGGCTATGGGTAACTATTTGAAGAAAGGCTACCATATTTTTACAGACAATTTTTTCACGAGCATTCCTTTGGCCCGATTTGTATTTGAAAATGGCACTTACCTAACGGGCATCCTCAGATGCAACAGGAAAGACATTCCACAGGGGCTGAAAGGGAAATTTGATGTTGGGCAAGAGAAGTATTTTCGGAGTAATGAGGTCCCTGTTGCTGGTTATCGGGAGAAGAAATTACAGAAAAATCCTGTCCTCCTTTTGTCTACATCCTGCACAGCTCAAAGGAAAACAATAGTCAAGAAACGTAGAGGACAGCGAATTGAAATAACGAAGCCGGCTATAGTCCTCGAATACCACAATTCAATGGGGGGGGGGGGCGAGTGGACGCATCTGACATGATGTTGTACACATATTTTGATGAGCGACGAACACTGAAATATTGGAAGAAGGTGGTATTTTGCATCTTTGCTTGAATGGTGCTGAATGCCTATTTGATATACAAAGAAAATACTTCAGTAAAGTTATGACACGGCTCAAGTACACTTCCTCCATAATAGAGTCCATAGAAAAGGAATGGGTCCAGGAGAAAAACCTACTAAACCTGCTAAAAGTGAACCAGCATACAATGTGAAAAATGTACAGTGCATGGTGTGTTAAAATATTTTTTAAATTAGAAACTATAGTACCTAAGATAATGAAACTTTCCAGAGAGTTAACCAACAACATGTGACTGCAGACAATAACAACCGCTTGAGTGTAATTTTTATTTTGAATTGTGTTTCTTTCTCTCAATTTTGATTTTTCTCTTTTTATTTTCACAGTAATAAAATAAATATATTTTTATTTGTTTTAGTGTTATTGTAACATAGTATGTTACTTTGTAGAATGGTAAAGCAACTCATTATTAATGATCAGGAAAAAGTTGGGGGGTTATATCTTCCAAAATACAAATGTTATAATGATTTTAGTACAACATTGCATTTTCTTGAAAGGAAGCCTGGTATTCTTCACATATACCACCTATAAGCGACTGGTACTAAAATGGTTAAGGTAAGACTGGTGACAAGGTTATACAATTTGGGGTAAAGGAGATGAGAGTTAGGACAGAGACCCTTCAAGTTCAGTAAGGAGGTCAACCAATCCAGCTGCATAATCTGTGACAAAAACCATGTGGGAGTGAAGTCTATTCACTTCTCGGTCAGTCAGATCGGTCAGGTACTTAATACCACAGTTGTTGATGTCTTTCATGTCAGACATCTTGAAAAATGTAACAACATCTGTAAATTAAGCACTTAAATAGAAGACATCCTGAAACCAGCTATTCCATTGGGCTATGACAGGTGCAGGAAAAAGCTTTGCTTCCTTTGAAGCCCCATACTTTGATTTTAAGAATTGTGAATAGTTATATTTTCGCTTTCTTGTGTTCAAAAATGCATGATTTAAATCTGTCATTACTGCGACCAAACAATTGCCAACCAAGCTGATCTTATGTGCCCAGCACTGTACATGCATTAAATGATCCCCTATGACCACTCTTAATGTTTCATAACATCGGGTCATGTATGGGGCACTGTCGCTAACAAACACTTTAACACTATAACTCCGCAGAGCTTCTAAAACCGCACGGGAGCAGTTTGTAGCATTTCCTGCATCAAGGTAGTTCACAAAAAGAACATGCAGCTCTCTTTTCGATCCGGCTGGGATTTGGAATATGATAAAAACACAACGGCCCATTCTATCTGTAGTTTCATCACAGAGTATGTTGATGTTCTTCCCCATCAGAGCCTCTGCTGTTCTTTTCTGGTGGTAAAATGCAACTTCTAGAAAGGAAGAAAGACCTCAAATTATAACAAAATAATTTAAAATTACTGGATCAATTAGGTACGGGTAAAATAGTTCGATACGGAAATCTCGCTCAAATTCGGTCTCCTTCAATTCTGAGTGCGGTTTCGATGTTGTAATATCTAAACCGTACCCGATCAATGAAGTCGAAACTAACATGGTAAATATAATTCAGGTAGAGTTTTCACACATGGCAGCTCTTCATTTGTAAACTCGGTAATCCAGGCTCTTAGCTCTTTGTTTTTGAGCTTTTCCAGAGGTACACAGTATTTGCTTTGGCAAATACTTCAACTGTGCGTTTCGAGAAGTTATCTCTGGAAATTTTTCGTCGTTACAACTATCCAACTGTGTAAGCACAGAAGTTTGCATTCCTTGAGACGTACTAGCAGCAAGGGTTGAACTTTTGTTATCGCGTCGCTTACCCACATGTTTTTCAGACTTAACATGTTTTGCAATGCTATCCTTATTTTCCCACGCAACTCGGCAATTACAATATTTACAAAACACTGTCACTGAATCTGTGGCATATAAACCATCCTTTGCATACTGTTGAGCCCTTTCGCGCGCAGTTATCGTCGTGCGCCCCATAACCTAAACAATTGCTTGATTTTCTTCTCTCCACTATTCACACGCACCTTACACGAAAACAGTTTCAACTTTGAACGAAGAGTATGATCAACAGGAAAACAACGCTGCGTGTATTTCGTTATTTCCGTGGCACTCGGTTTACTTTTCGAGAATAATCGATACATCCTATTCTCATTGTAAATATCGATTAGTCAGCAAGCAGCGATCGACTACTTTTTTTATATACCGTATATCGATCAGAGCGGTCGAAAGATTTCTGCGTCATTTGCAGTATTTCTCATGATTTCGCCGAAATATGTGGTTTTTGCCAGTAAAATATCACATTTTCGCAGAATTCAAACCAAAATCACATATTTGTACTAATTTTGCATTTTGGTCAAAATTCACAATTTGAATTTAGGTACCACAGCGCTTCAGGACACCTTAAAACTATTAATAAAATGGTTTTAACACATATTACAAAAATTTGCATTTATCGCAAATGCGAATTTTTCCGGTCCCTACTAATGGGTAATCCAGCACTGGTGCTATTTCACATAAAAATTCTGATACTTAATGATTTGGCATGTTTAAAATACCTTCAATTCTATACTCAGTTTAAAAAGATAGCACTTACTGGACAATTTTAGAAAGAGAATGCTGTATGGGCTGTTATAAATATAACCCTTTGTGAATAATTGTAGTAAGATAAATAATAATTAAGCTCTCAGTCTGAACATATCAAATGTTCTGCTTGCACTTATGCTTTGTACTCTTGCTTCTGTGAAATTCCATAGAGAATACAATATCAGACACTCCCTGAATTTTACAAGCTGTAGTGCAGCTTAGTGACCTACTGGCACTGATAACAAAAAAGTTCTCTCCAAACATAAAATACATTTTTATATCAACAATTTTATGTATCACTCTTAATTTGCAGCTAGAGTGAGCTACTACTTACAATAAGATTATGTGGACTGCCACCTGAATGTATTATTTGGCCATTCCTTGCTAAATAATATAATTCATAACTGTTTTCCTCAGAATGACTACTGTCGACCAAAGTATTATGTGTACTCGAGTTTGAAGGTTGTTTGTGACGTAACCAATAGACCTACATATCATCCAATAACATCATCATTTTCGTCGTTCTATTTTACGTGAGTTCATGTAGGTTTGGAATTTTTAGTTTATATTTTAATATTTTTTATCGCAGTTGGAACACACAAAGTGCCCGTTTTTAAGCGTGTTTCAACCATGCGTCATATTTGAGAATTATTATCTCAAAAACCCGTCATCAGATTGAATCCAAATTTTAACACAATATACACTGGAATGTTGTACAACAGGTTTATTAATTTTAAAATTTTGCGTGTCAAAGAAACAAAGTTATCATTTTTGTAAGGTAACATTTTCTCGGCTTGGGGTGGTTGGAATATGTAGTTATTGGTCGCGTTGTAATCCTTGTACATCAAAAAGTTATGCTGTATGACTTTAAAATACATAAATTAATTCACTTATTTTATATCGGTTTGTATTTGAACGGGGAAATAAGACCTCGCCTCGCTCGGCAGTGATGGGCTCCATCTCAGCAACGCTGTACAGCTTATCCCGGAGCGGTTAGCTGATGAATCATGCCTTATTTCCACGAACAAATACAAACCGATATAAAATAAGTGAATTAATTTACGTATTTCACAGTCATACAGCATAACTTCTTGGTGTATAAGGATTACAACGCGACCAAGAACTACATATTCCAACCACCCCAAGCCGAGAAAATGTTACCTTACAAAAATGATAACAACTTTGTTTCTTGGACACACAAAATTTTGAACTTAATAAACCAGTTATACAACATTCCAATGTATATTGTGTTAAAATTTGTATTCGATCTGATGACTGGTTTTTGAGATAATAATTCTTAAATGTGACGCATGGTTGAAACACTCTTAAAAACGGGCACATTTTGTGTTCCAACTGCGATAAAAAATATTAAAATATAAATTAAGAATTCCAAACCTACAAGAACTAACGTAAAAAAAGAACGACGAAAATGATGTTATTGGATTGTATGTAGGTCTATTGGTTACTTCACAAACAACCTTCAAACTCGAGTGCACATAATACTTTGGTCGACAGTAGTTTCAATGTCGCCGTATGAAGCGCTGCTAGCCCCAGTTTGCCGATGCGATTGGCAGAAACTTACGCATGGTACACATCGGTCCTGTCTAGCATCAGCCACTTCTGTGGTAACATCATGACAGCTGTGGTAACATCATGACAGAGACCCGTGCGTGATGTTACACACGTATTGTTCACAATGAGGAAATACAAGAATTATACGGTGATCTTGATGAAAGTAAAATTCACGGGGCTACAAAATAAGCAAATAATAATGATATTAAGAAACTGATTAAGAAACTATTTATTACATAAGCCTATATCATATTATGTAGCATCAAAATAAATAGTTATAGCCCGTACGCACAGAAGGAAAGACAGAGACTTCTTTCTTCACACAAGGTCATGGCTGGTTAGCAACAGACCTCGCATACGATTGAAATACGGGATTGTGTGTAACGGACTTTAAGAGATTATAAGTCTGCTGCATTATCAATTGTCTGAAAAATCATTGTCAGATTATTCAGATAAACTGTCATCTAAGTTTATAACGAGTGGGTCAACGATGGGGACGTCTTCTGTTAGCCCATCCTTTTCCCAGAACCGCATTTCCTCGCATAATCGTCGCACCCCTACTATTCGAATAAAAATTTGGTTTATAAAATTTCATCGCATAATCGTCGCTCTCTACCTTTCGAATAAAAATTTGAATCATAACATTTCATGGTGTAATCAGCTCATAGCACATATGTATTTGCACTTCGTGCAGCAAATAATAATACAGTATACTGTTATGTAAATGAATGATACATAAAGATACAAGAAAATAGCATTTTGAAATTGATTTTGTAGTACTTTAATCTTGAAAAATAGTAGCAGTTTGAATTTTAAAAATTAGGATTTTAAAATTTCGTTAGCAGGGAATATACAAATTGATCAGGTTCAAAATTAATAAGCACAGAAACTATACCAGACCCAAAACAACTGTGAACATGGGCTCGCCCAGTAGCGTGCGTCCAGCTGAGCGCTGTTGCCACAGTGAGACTGGCGAAGATGACACAGCTCTACACCTGCAGTATACGCACGACCTTCTCCGTGAACACAAGGCGCTCCGAATGTAAGAACATGTACGAGCTGGGGGCCTAATCCTACGAATATCTATGCTCACAACGGTGTGCGCACATTTTTATAATTGTGATATGAGGCACGAACACAAACGTTATTCGTGCACTCCTGGTGTAGCGACCAGCATTCTTTGCTGTGGCCCAGGAGGTCCGGGTTCGATTCCCGGCTCTGCCAGAAAATTTAATTCTAGTATGAGGGGTAGAACGGGGTACACTCAGCCTCGTGAGGCAAGACTGGGAAGATGTGGGTTAGATTCCTACCTCAGCCATCCTGGAAGTGGTTTCTCATTTATACTCCAGGCAAATACTGGGATGGTTCCTAACATAAGGCCACGGTTGCCTCCTTCCCAATCCTCACAAGCATACAAATACACACACTCTAATACAGACACCACAATAACCCAGATTTTCAGACAAGTACGCGGGGCTAAAGTACGAAGATGTCCTAGCCCCTCAAATGAAACAACGACGACGTTATTATTTCACATGACGAAATCTACACCCCAAGTCATTCTGACTAACATTGCTTGTGGACTCTTCATAAGGTAATAGAAATACAGAAAACAATTTATTGGGATCAGTTTTTGTTTATTGGAGACCACCTTGTGGTGTACTGGCTAGCACACTTGCTGTCCATTGTTGGCTGTCACCGCGGAAGCCTGGGTTCGATTCCCAAGAAATGTAATTCTGGTCTGAGGGCTGGAACAGGGTACACTCAGCCTCTTGATGCAAAACTGGGACGATGTCAGTTGGATTCCTACCTCAGCCATCCTGGAAGTGGTTTTTCTGTGGATTCGCACCTCTACTCCAGTCAAATGTCGGGATGGAACCTAACGTGCCACGGCCGCTTCCTACCCAAATCCTACCTGAATTACAAATACACACACTAGGACAGACATCAAAGTGACACAGGTTATCAGACAAATTCCACACACACCCAAATACATGGGGTTACATGACCACGATGTCACAAAGCCCCTAAAACGATCATCAACAACAATAACCCGTGAGGTCCGAATTCGATTCACGGCTCAATCTAGGCATTTAGTTCTGGTCTCAGGGTTAGAACTGGGTACGCTATGCCTCGTGAGGTAAAACTGTGAAGAGGTGAGTTTTATTGGAATCAATTTCAACAACAAAACATAATTGCTGACACCACAATAACATAGGTTATCAGATTTTGTGTTTTCAAGTACTTCTGTATTCGAAAACTTCTTTTAAAGGCCATATACCCTGACAATTATATTTCTTGCCTGGCTGTGTAAAACTGTTCGGCTGCCACTCGGCTTGCAAAGTGACATTGATATGAGTTCAAAACTTCAGCTCACAGCACTTGTAAAGCTCCACTACAGAATCGATACAGCAATGCCGTCACTCTTCGTTATCTTCCCTAGCGAACCTAAATATTTCGACACATAAATCATTCTCTCTAATTATCCCTTCAGTTCAAGGGCAGATGTTATCTCTTGAACGGCTGGTCGTAGCGTAACGGGGTTTGGACAGTCAGCTTCAAAATTTTTAGCTCTGTAACATTGGGGCATTAAAATAATTGAAGAATTAATTATTTTCGTGCGCGGAGAGAAATAACGATTTCGTACGGCGCAGTGAGCCCTGCAGGCTGAGTTATCTAGGCAATGCCGCGCTATGCTATTGGCTGGCGCGAGTGAGCCAGGTAATCTGGCTCCTCCCTCATGTTCACAGTTGTTTTGGGTCTGGTATAATTCAAACATGCACAGGATTGGACTTGGGTGTTTCTGATAAACATTTTATAAGTCTCAAAGGTTTTCTTAAGTTAAGTTAACGGAGGAATCACCATCATCTCGCATGTTGCCAAAGTAATGGAAAGAATCCTAGAAAAAAATAAAATAGCGTACGGTAGCACACAATCTGTGTATTGTATTATTATTTGCCATTTAGTGTGCTAGATCAGCTATTGTAAGATTCACAGGTCTTAAAAGTTAGGTGATGCTCATGCCTTTGCTTCAGATAGATTAAAGCGAAAATACATTAATTTCTTTCTTCTAATCTGAGGGATTTGCCCACTGCTTTTACAAAAAATAGGAGAGGAAATATGCTATTATTGTCTTACTACTGAAGTTTACAAGCCATTGGTGGAACTAGAAGATGACTTCGCAGACCCTATACAATGTTGGAAAATACATTCAGTCCAACTTCCACATCTCGCATGCATTGCGAAAAAATTGCTTTGCATTCCAGCTACTTCAGTTCCTTGTGAGTGTGTGTTCAGTGATGCTGGAAATATTGTTACTAAGAGAAGGGCAGCCCTTAGTTCTGAGCATGTCAACTTACTGACATGTCTGAAGTCCTGGAGCAATGACGTGTGACTGTAAACTTCAACTTCTAACTCTTGTGCCATTAAATAATCAATATTGAAATACCATATTTCCTCGCATAATTGTTGCACCCCACTTTTCAAACACTAAAATAGGTTTATAAAATTTCATCGCATAATCGTCGTATAGCATATTTGTATTTGTGCGCCAGTCAGTTGCACATGCTGCCGCGACTTTGTCAGAAGAAAGTTATCTCGTCTTTATAATGTCACTCATTGTGGTCCGTATTGACGCAATATATTGAAAAGAATATCAAAATGTCCGCCTTTTCAATACGATTTATTAATTGGTACTCACAGGTACATGTTTTTGGGGTTCTCACCCTCCCCCTTCATCAGTCTGTTTAACAAAACAATGAAAACTTTCCATGTCTCAAGCACATTATATACATGAAGATATAAAAACATGAAGATAAAAACATATTACACTACTTACTGCTAAGATTTCAAATTGGCAACATATTTACATACTGTTGTAAATGGATACAAATTAAGGTACATAGTCCATTATATTTATCTTTCTTTTACCGCATGGTTATACCCAATTAAAAATTTTGCGTTAAAAATATCCATTTCAATTAAAATACTGTAATAATGTACATGCATTATGATTGGCGTGTGGTGACAATATTTTTAACGCAAAATTTTTAATTGGGCATAACCATGCGGTGAGAGAAAGATAAATATAATGGACTATGTACCTTAATTTTTATCCATTTACAACAGTATGTAAACATGTTGCCAATTTGAAATCTTAGCAATAAGTAGTGCAATAGTTCGTTTCTATCTTCATGTATATTATGAGCTTGAGACATGGAAAGTTTTCACATTGTTTTGTTAAACAGGCTGATGGAGGGGGAGGGTAAGAGCCTCCGAAACATATACCTGTGAGTACCAATTAATAAATCGTATTAAAAAAGCGGACATTTTAATATTCTTTTCAATATCTCGTCTTTATGCCTGCGGGCTATGAACTGTGACGCGAGCGGCCAGCATCGTTACTTAGCACATTCCGCGAGCTTATAATCTGGCGTTAATCTTGTCAGAAGAAAGTAATCTCGTCTTTATGCCTGCGGGCTATGAACCGCGACGCGAGTGGCCAGCTTCGTCAGCACATTCCGCGAGCTTATAACCTGTCGTGACCTTGTCAGACGAAAGAAGCCTGTCTCTCTGACTGCAGGCTATGATTCAAGCTACGCAACGACTGGCCCACGGTGCGCTAAACAAATCGTGCTCGTCGTAACTCCAGGGGAGTGAAACTTGTGTGGACCTATCGCTTACGTGAGTTGGCCTCAGAATTACGAGATTCAATAAGCTGCCGTACGAAGCTCTGCTAGTCCCAGTTTGCGGACGTTAAAACAGGCTCGACTGCTATTGGCGGAATTTTACGCAAGGGACACCTCATGCCAGTCTAGCCGAGTCTAGCATCAGCAACTTCCGCGGAAACATCGCAACAGAGACCCGTGCGTGATGTTACGCAGTGGTGTACAAAATGAAAAAATACTAGAATTGTACGACGATCTTGATGAAAGTGAAATACCTCTGCTTACATAATAAGCAAATAATTATAAGAAAACGCACAAGTGTGCAGCAAATAATGATACAGTATATATTTAAAAATCATGGTTTTCTTCTTTGAACTTAAATATTCTTTGCATAATCGTCGCACACTGCTTTTTTCCACGAATTTTAGGCTAAAAATGTGTGCCGATTATGCAAGGAAATACAGTATATTTTAAATAATATTATTAACTTAAATGCTTTTGAATTTATTTATTTTACTTGCACGCCACCAATACAATAAAAATTTAAATTGTATCTTTCTCATAGCCAATGGAATTGTAAACATTTTAAAGTACTGTATATTATTCAAAGGTTTCTTTTTCTCTTTCTGATACTGTGTGAAACCGACTAAAATTCGATTATTCAACCTATTAACTGAACCAAGGCATTCGGTTAACCGATAAAAAAATTTAATCGATCGACAGCTCTAGTTAATTGTATTGATTTTTCATTTTTTTATGTAGATGAAATTATGATAGACTTATTGTATTCTACATTTAATGAAATTGCCATAAGTTTAATTCAGTTAAGATATGTTTTTAGTCATACTGTAGGTCTTTCTCTTGTCCCATTTTTCTGAATTTGGCCCCTCGAAAATAGTGACCTTGCACAACGGTACAGGGTACTTAAGAAACTTAAAAATCTAATATCAAAGTGCTAGGATGTTCTCCATACACTTTATTGCTACCCTTGATTAATGTATTAATTTGACTGTAGAAATATTTTCTGTCCTTTTTGTCTTGGTCCCAATGTATTTCACTGTAGAAATATTTTCTGTCCTTTTTTTTTGTCTTGGTCCTTGTCTTTCCCTGTGTTCTTCTCTACCTTTGTAGTTTGACCTATTTCTTTGTTTCTGTCTCCTCTTCTTGTCCAATGATTGTTCTTCTAAAAGTAAAGAAGAAAGTGTGATGTATACTTGAGAAAATACTTAGTATTGCTATAAAATTTCTTTCTGTCTGTAGAGCGAACACTTCCCATTTCTGGGGAATAGTGTGGCTGTCAGTGAGATGCGGTGCCGTTCTATGTTTTATACTTCTCTGGGCAGGCTGCTCATGGTGGATCTTGGTGAAGATGAGGACAGGTTCGATAGCTTTATGCTGCCTCTTACAGGTAAGGAAGTTCTCTATTTTGCAAAGGAAATTTGTCGCCCAAGGGACATAAAATTAAAGATTTTTACTCTCTCACTACAAAAAAGTCTAGTTTTTTACTTGAATATAATAGGATGTTTTCTAAGTAATGTAGTTTTTTAAGTTTGGTGTTTTATAGGATAGAATTGGTTTTCTTTGGTTCGCGAATGCTATTTACAGGAGGCCATGACTAGAATTGCATATATTGTGAGAATGTATCATCAAAAGATACCATTCATCGCCAGATTAAGGAGCTTAGAAAACCAAACAGAAACTGTAGATCTGTACCTCACGATTTGACCCATGAACTGGCTCAACGCACAGTGGATATCTGTCGTCAGCTTATCTGTAAACCCATGGATGATAGATTTATCTGGAGAATTGTCATATGTGATGAAAAATGGGTTTATTACAGCAACTCTGACGCTTCGAAACAGTAGCTCAGTCCATGTCAAACTGCCAAAGTCATTGTTAAAAGAAGGGCGTGGTGGTGCAGCCAAGGTGAACGGGGTTTGATTTTCGGTCAGTGCTTGTGAGATTTTTGAAGTGAAATGCCATGTCCTGTGGTTCGGATTCCACGTAAAAAGGAGGTCCCGTGGTTCATCATCACAAGATTCATGGTCACATAAAACTACATTCTTCCTTTCTTCCTTTTCATTGTTAAAAAGGATCGGTTTAGCCCCAAAGTGATGTTGTGTGCCTGGCGAAATCTTGAAGGATTGGTTCACTAGGGGTTTGTTCCAAACAAGCGTGCAGTCAATGCTGATCTTTATTTTCAACAACTGGAAGGAGTTCATGAAATTTTGAGACGGAGATACCCAGCACTAGTTAACCGAAAAAGAGTTCTCTTGCAGCAGGTCAATGCGAGACCTCATACTGCACGAACAACCATGGCAAAAATTCAAGAATTGGGAGGAGTCGAACTGCTACCATCCAGTGTACAGTCCTCATTTTGCACCTTCAGATTACCATCCTTTTCGATCCTTGGCCCATTTCTTGAGGAAATTGAAAAAGCAATTAAAACCCTAAAAAACAACAAAGCTAATGGAGAAGACTCCATTACGACAACTCAAAAAGTGGTCTCAACCAAAAATCATAGGTGACCTTGAAATCATTTTTCAAGAAATCTGGAAAACTGAAACGATCCTGGAAGAATGGAAAGTAGCCCTTATACATACTTTGCACAAGAAAGGTAATAAGCAAGATGTCAACAACTATTAGAGGTATATCCCTTTTGCCAGTGGCCTACAAGATCTTCTCAACAACACTTGACAGTCATTTAGGTGAATATCAAAGTGGATTTAGAAAATACAGATCTTGCTCAGAACAGATATTCAACCTACAGTCCATAATTCGACACAGACAATTACCTTCTAAAACCTTAATAGTGACATTTATAGATTTTAATAAGGCTTATGATTCTGTCAACAGGGAAACTCTAGATAGTGTAATCAGAGAATTTGGAGTTAAATCTAAATGGGCAAACCTAATCCATGAAACCCTCGGACCCTATTTCAAAGGTAAAATTTCGGGGAGAAATTTCAAAACCATTCAAAATAAATACAGGTGTAAGGCAAGGCGATGGTTTATCTCCACTCCTACTCTATATTATCCTGGAAAAAATAGTACGAATTTGGAATAAGAAATTGAAGGAGCAGAATATATCACCTATAACTAGAGGTGTTAGAAAGTGTTCTTATATTTTTGAAGATTTGTTGATTTAAAATTCAAAAGGTTTTTTTTCTTGGAAAGCGATAAGGTTTGTACAATAAGTGCATTGAAAAATGTTAACAATTAATAAAACAAAGTAAAACACAAAACAGCAGGGTAAACTGTTAAACATGGCTATGGAAGAATGAGATAATACTTATATGGAAGTTACATTTTTATTTTCCATTCACCATCTCGAAACACATTTCAGTGAATACCTTTTTCAGTTTTACCCAAATACTGCAGTGAAATCATTGGAAGTAGATCATAGTTCAAGTCTCAACATTTGCAGCTGTCAATTGTCGCCTCCTGTCACTTACTATGGGACTGTATTTCGAAAATGACCTTTCAGAATCCACATTTGAACAAGGATACCACACACACTTTAATGCAGCTGTTGCATAGTCTCGGTGAGCAGGCCTTAATCCCATGAGGATCTCTGGAACATTCACATTATCTTCATGACGCAATTGGTTCTTGATTGCAGTCAGGTAAATGTTGTGAGCCTCTAAAAACTGTTGAGACACCATCTTCTTAAGAAATGGGGCATTCTTCTTAAATTGGAGCAGTTCTGTGGGAAATACGTTCTTAGGTGCATGCCGAGGATCAAGCAATGACCCGATGGCTTGTACAGTCTTCCGTGGTCCTTAAAGTCCTGACTTTCACTAGAGCTGACTGGGCAACACACGTAAGCTTGGACTTAACCATTATCTGCATCTTTTGAGGAAGTTGTTCCAAGTTCTGGAGGATCGTATGATTGAACATTCCACCATCACCTAATAGGTTGAGTTTTACCTCAAGGTCATCTAGCTTCCCAGCCAGTAAGTGAATTGTTGGGTACTTAGATCCCTCCAAGAAATTAAGCAAGTCCATAAGAGAGGCACAAACAACAGAAACATTCAATGACTGTAATTTTATAATTTATATTGTTGAAGTCTATGCCTGTTGGAAAAATTTGACCCCAGAATTTGAATCTTCCAATGTTTTGAAAAATACTACCAGATCTTCCACATGCGTGGCCATATACATTGCAGCCTTAAACCATGAATCCCATCTTGTACGTACAGGCATTGGGAAAGCTAGAATTTCATTCTCTTTTTCTGTGTTATCATATTTCTCCCTTAGAAATACAACTTAATTGCTTTTTCTTTTTCGCATATTTAAAAAGGCATTCTTTGTCTTTACTATAGACATGTTCAATTCGTCCAGCTCGTTTTCAAATATGCAGCCGATAAGATTGACTTTATGAGCCCAGCACTGGACATGACATAATTCTTCAATCAATCCTTGAAGAGTAGTTTCACATTTTGTCATGTAGCATGCTGAGTGTGTAACTACCACCACTACACGCTCCCGTTCAATTTCATAGGAATTCAAGGTGTCTAATATCGCATTGGAGCAATTTATGCTATTGGCAGAATCTAGAACAACAGAGGCAGTCAGATGGGTGTTCATTTCAGTTGATGGTACTGATGGACGAAAAAGAATGTTGAAAACACACCTACCATTCTTGTCAGTTGTTTCGTCACATAGCAGAAACATGTCTTTGTTTTTTATATCTTCCCTAATTTCTTCCCTCCTTCTTTCGCCAATCATGGGGATGTATTTCTGACGAATCTTATTTGCTGATGGTAAATTTCCACTTCTGCGAACGTACTTATTAAACCAAGTACGAATAGTAGTTGTGACACCAGCCCATAACAAATGATAACCGGACAAAGAAAAATTAATTAAGGGTTTACATGGTCACTAATTTTCTTTACTTACTGTTGACAGGCTTATCAAGTAAAGGAACTTCTAGGTCATATCCCTTTCACCTTAGAAAGTAAAGAAAATTCTATGACAGAAGAATGAATGATAATGTGATAATAAGAAAGTAATGAACATTGAAATAGACTAAATGTATAGTATCTCTGACGAGATGATCGCAATGTTAAATAACTTCTTGTCCAAACATTCTTCAGTTGTTCGGTCTTATTGTCATATCCTGTTATTTCAACTGTCCTTTCCTTGGCGAGGTTAAGTTGGGAAGTTGTTCATTATACCAAAGTGGTACCTTGCTTATATAAGGACGAAAAATCGAGAAAATATTCCCAATGAAAATGAACAGAAACTAAGCATTAATTTAATTTTATAATTTAAAATTAAGAGAATGAGTAAATAACTTTAAACTGACTTACTCAAAAATGAATCTTTGACTATTCCAGATGGCAAAGATTAGTCCTCTGTTGACAAAAGAAATAAATTAAATAATCACCGCAAATTTTAGGCCGTTCATTGGGAATATTTTCTCGATTTTTCGCGTAATCTCGAGAACCGCTGAATGGATTTTGATGCGGTTTTTACCATCTGTAAAGGATATCCCGAGGAAGGTTTCTTTACAAATTAATTTATTTATGATCAAAGGGAGCCAAGCAATAATGATTTCAGTGAAAAGGTAAAAAAAAACAAAAAAACCCAACAAACTGGCGTTCGTGCGCTCTTTAAGCTTACGCTGGGCAAACCGTTAAAAATATCAATATACTATGAGTGTAAGAATTGTACAGCATGAAAAGTTCTACAAAAAAGTCTGCAAGAGCATATCTCTATCTTCAATACATCGCCCTCTATAAGCGTTTTTAAGTTTCCATTTCTTCCAACAATCTCCATTCAATTACCGAGGCGACAGTTGACGAGCTAGCTAGGGGCGAGCCTATCACCCCAGTTACAGCCTAGCTAGCGAGCGAGCCTATTACCCAGATACAGCCAGCGGCAAACTGTCGAGTCGTGTTGAGTTAAGACTTCAGAGAAAAGTGGTTGTGTTTGGAGTTTCCCTGGAAGTGCAACTCGGCTTTTCTCCATTTCGCCTGTGAACTTTTCGTTCCGCAAAATACAGTCAAGTTAAGATTAGACGGAAGGGGGATTTGTGTTTCATGCACCTCGCCATTCTTAATTTACGTCTGACAAGAATTCGTTGCACATGCATCTCCATGATAATATAATTAATAGTCCAGTCAGTGATTTTAACCCATCATGCCGAGACATAAAGAGGATATAGGTCGTAGTTCATTCACATCGGAAAGAAAAAGCGCTTATCACGTAATGCATTCATAACTGTTCCCTAGTTTAATTATTCAGTGAATTTTCCAAATAATCTAACTGTTCCCGGGCGAAGCCAGGGCGGGTTGCTAGTCTATTATAAATATCAGTCTTCTACTGTATTTCATTTAGTCGCCATGAGCAGAGCACACAGTATGATTATGACACAGTCTAGCTGACAATTTCCATATAAATTGCACATGGCTGATGTTCGCAGACTTTCCTCTATACGACTGCGCAATCGGAATTGACCGGCCAAAAAACGGTGGCGTAAACTGAATTTGTGTTGGTCGTCCAAGATTCTCTGTGATTTACATTTTTGAATTATATTAATAACAAATCATTAATATTGTTTTTTTGAGATATGTATATACTTGTTTTGGTTAAGTGCTCCAATGAGGGCGTAACATATGTAAATAAATAAATAAATAAATAATAACAAATTAAAAAATTCTCTGGAAGTTTCCTGTAACTTGGGGGCAACTTGTATTTAGGTAAATATGGTATCTCAGAACAACTATTCATACTATCCTGTTAAGGAAATAGTTGGAAATGCCACAAATTCCTAGGGTCCATACTCACATATTTATCGGTTTTTCATAATCGTGATTTTGCTGTTCAATTGTGGAAAGACTTGTTTTCTTACAGGATATTATAAAAATGAAATTCATATCCAACTCGCAATTACTTGATTATAGAAATATAGAGATCAAAAATACTTTGAGAAAAAGTGTATAATTCCTTCCCTAGTTTAATTATTCAGTGAATTTATCAACTGTGTTCTTTGTTTCTTTATGTCAGATAATAAATTTATGCCAAGTTCTCCATATCTTCAACTTTATTTTACAGCAGCATTTGAGTCTATTGGAACTATGCTGGCATCTGCGGAGACTCCTGTATTTGCAGCTGAAGAGGCAAAGAAAGCTCTCATTGGTTTGGCAAGAGACCTCAGAGGACTAGCCTTTGCGTTTAATACAAAGACGTCGTACATGATGCTCTTTGATTGGATGTATCCTTAAATTACTTTTCTTTAATAAGTATGTGTTTGACTATTTGCAATAATAATGCAGTCCCATATTGTTTGGTATAATCGTTGCATATTTTTGGCCTAATATCGAGAACAGCAGACCGTGACGATTGTGCCAAGAATTTAAAAATTCTAATAAAATTAAAAGAAAAGAAAGTGACTTGAAAAAAAAAAAAAAAAAAGGTATTATTATGTGCATCATTGGTCATCCCATGTGTTTCAGCATATATTGACACTTTTTCCATAAAGCTTACTGTATAATTCTTGTATTTTCTCATTGTGAACACCAGGTGCCTAACAACCGTGGAGGTCCTAGTTTGATTCCCGGCTCTGTTAAAATATTTAATTTTGGTTTGATGGCTGAAATAGGGTACACTCATCCTCGTTAGGCAGAACTAGAAGAGCTGGGTTCGATTTCCAACTCAGCCATGCTAGAATTGGTTTTCTGTTGTTTCCCACTTCTACTCCTGGTACCTAAATTAAGGCCACAACCACCTCCTACTTAATTACAAATGCAGTACACACACTAGTACAGCCATCACGTTACGCAGGTGCAACATGAATTTTGAATTTTCTATAATTTTATCAAGTTTTACAGTTTGTTTTTCTTTTCTTCAAATTGAGTGAACTCATTTTTTATTTGAACGTAGAAGCCAAAAAAGGAAATTTTATTTTGGTAAGAGAGATCAGTTGGCCACGCTTGTTACACCCAGCTGACAGTAAGGCAGGCAGGGAACGGTAGTTCATTGTTTACATGCAGTCCCATATTGTTTCGCATAATCGTTTCATATTTTTGGCCTAATATCGAGAACAGCTGTGAGGGTCTATTTGTTCTGTCAATTTTATTTTAGTTTGTGTAGTTTCTTTAGAAATGAGTTCCCGCAAGTGTTTCAATCTGGCGAGTGTTCCTTCACAAGAATTGACAAAATAAGCTGGCACTGAACCACCCAACATTGTGCTGTCAGATTAAGAAATGATATTAGAACTGTCTCAACTTGCAATAAATTTGTGTTTTTTTGAAAATGTGAATTGATAACAATTTATGGGTTTCCTAAAATATGTAATATTTGGAAAAAGATGCTGAAATTTGTATTATTGCAAATACAAATTTTGCAAGTCCTTTGTAATCACTGAAGATTTGAGCAGTCACCTTATCTTTCATCAAAGATCTAAGTACCATATCCATACCTGCTAACTTTTACGTTTTTTTTCCGTAAAATTTACCGAAAGGCAGCGTGTTTTACGGTTGAACTATAATATTTTATGGATTTATGTACCGGTACCAAGATCTTCTTTTTAAAATTTGCACCAGAACAAGCTTCCGCATGCCGCCATTACATTGCTCTGAGCTATATTAATCCGATCGTTACAGTCTTTGACTGGGAATATGAGAGGCGTTCTGATTTGCCTGAATCCTAGTGGATCAATATCGATTTGTTTGTGTTCAATGAAAGCTCTGGGATAACCGTTTGCTTCTTCTTTAATGCGTTGATTAGTTCGATAACCTTTACCGTTCTGTATAAAAAATAGTTATTTTCTTCTTCACCACGAATTGCAAAGCGTAGGTCGTGTTGTAGTTACGGAATAACATGTGAATTAACAGGGTATCTCCCGGTACCAGTAACGAAAAGTAGCTAATTTTTGTCTGGATATTTGGAGGTAACGAAATTTCGCTGAGGTCGGTTTAAATAATTTAAACTCGCAGATTGCGTTGGAGCAAGTTTCACACAAGCGGCACCGATTGCGTAAGCTAAATTTCACCGTGCCCGTCCTCAAGGAAATGCATTCTTAGGATACCTTGAATGGTATACATTGGTTCAACATATCTTTTCGGCATCAAGAAGAGTTTTTAGTTGTGAAATATTTTTCTGTATTATTAGGAAACGTGACTTTTCACGATACGTTTATTCGCGAAAACTTGCGAAACTCGACAGAAACCCCTCATTTCTGTTATTGACCTCTAAATTTGGAGACTTTCTCAAATACTGCATCAGTCTAGAAATAACTCGAAATATTTTAATGTATCAATTTTGCGAAATGATACAGTTTCGAAAATAATCGTGATAAAGTTTCGAAATACATTTATTTTAAAATCTAATTCTCGTAAATTTGTGACATCTAGTATGGTTAATTCAAAATTCCGTTATATGTCAATATTTCCTTCGAACTTTGGTTCCATCGGATATACCTAGGTACAACCTAACCGGTTATCTTGAAAACTTGTATTAATTCGTGATTCAAATTCGAAAGAAAATGTGCCCTTTTGTATTATTCGTGCAATCCTCTCAGAATAATTTGTAAAATTCGATACCTACGGTATCCTCCAAAATCACATCCTCAAGGGGCCGGCTGACCACACGACTTGCTTGCGGGAATCTTGTCAAACGGACTGAGATTGACGCCAGTTGCGTAAAATCATAAAACCCATGTCCGATCGCAAATTTGTGATCACGAATACTGCGGTAATCCTGTCAAAGGTGATCTGGCACCCATCACGAAACATTCCGAATTCTACTCGCCACTTTCCCCATGTAATATGCCAAGTTTGAGGAAGATTCCGTCAATCTATACTTCTTCCTCAAACTTGGTATATTAGTTCTTTGTCAATACGGACCTAACGAACTCCATTATGGAGTTGAATAAAGCAGAGACTTTCCCCATGATCGTATACTCAAATGCGTACGGGGAGCGAGAAGTGCATCAACCCACTTAGAAATGACTAGGTAGCATTGCGGTAGTCATTTCTCCCCGTGATCTATCGTGAACTCCCAACCACAGCATAGGAACAGCGGGAATCACGGCGCCGACTGTACAACATGTCCATAACTGCTCGTGAATCTTAACCATGCCCAACCTCGAACTTACCTCCGCCATTCTGGCAGGACAAATTGACAGGCAGACAATCGTTCAATGGTCAGGGGCGGCGTCGAGTGTATATTATCGCGTTCTCAGTGTCCAACCGCGAAGCCAACGTGAATCTCGCAACGGCCGAGAGCGATTGCAATACATCGCGATATTTCTCTGCATTCGATGACGAGGACAACTGGATTCTTGCAAAACGGACAGCAAGCTGCACCGATTGCTTAATAATGCTATATCTTCCCGTGCCCATTCTCAAGGACCATCTTAATCTCGTCGAATGACTTAAAGTGACACCGATTATGTAAATCGTGATTTTTCTCCGCGTCCTATCGTGAAAACTACGGGAATGTCGCCAAACGGCTGAGACCAGCGCCAATCGTGTAACATCTTGATATTTCTCCGTACTTGACTGCGAAGACAGAATGTGAACGAATTTTTAGCCTGATTAAGAGGTTCAGGGCACAGTCCAGGTCATCTATATACAGTGGAACTCTGGAAGCCCTTTCCATTTTGAAGACCAGAAGTTCTGAAGCATGTTATTCAAACACATATTCTATTGATTTTCTGAAGAAAGCAAAGCAAGCCATAACTTTAGCTCTTAAATCAGACTGTTATAATGTCATCGGTTAATGTAGTGTTTTATGTATATTAATGCTGTTGAACTCTTAATTTTCCAAAGTGAAGAAAATACATGGATTTTGTCGTGTTGAATGAATCTCTGGAGTCTACTTCCGTTTTGGAGACCAGGAATTCTGGTCCCTGTTATGCCATCACCTTTTCTCCAGACTCTTTTCAGGTAGCTAAATAAGCCACAGCTGTGAATTTAAAAGTACAAGTAATTTCCAGTAAGTGATGAGTGTATTAGCTAGATATATTATTTCAAGGAAGTCCTGTTATATCTATGCTCCAAACCTTAATTCACCGCACCTGATTCTTGAGGGTTATGCTCGTCTACAAATAATTGGCGTATGATGTAAGTTGATAAGATTTCATTGAAATATCGTTTTTAAAGCATGAATTGCTGTATTTTGTAGCCCAGGAGGATTATTATTTCAAGCAGGGGTATGTAGAAATTTGTTAGATTTTTTTGGCATGCGCGAGTTTTACTGAAAGCCCTTTTTGAAAGTTGGCAGGTATGCATATCTATAACAGTGGCGGCTGATAATAAGGTTGCAGTGTTGCACAACGACCAGATTAATTCATGAAAAACAAATAATACCGTAATAATACTTTTAATAATAAAAGCTGCATGTTTCCTTTTATATGTATAAAAATTCATAATTCTGTTCTTTAATAATTCAGGAAATCTTATAGTGTAGTAAGTTACTGTGAACTGACTGAGAAAGCAAAGCGCGCCAACTGTATAGGAGCGCTCGTCCGTTTGGTCGTTGCCAGGCCCAAGCACCAACCAGATCTCAATAGTGAAGGGTTTGGCAGAGATGCTAGACCGGGTAAGCCCTATCCCAACAGTTAACACGGCTGGTCGTTGCCCGCTGACTGCAACAAGGAAGCCGAGGCGCGGACGGAGACATCCGACATGCTCCGTCAACTGCCGAAACCATGTCTTGCAATGTTGCGAGTACTTGTGACACTCGCAGTTCTCGCCCTCGTATATAACTTATGTTGTTTTGTCCTCGTGAGGGTTTTCATGTAAACTAACTCATATTCCATTTAATGCGATGAAAATGCGATGTTATCTGAACTGCGGCATTCGTTATGAATGAGCTGCATCCATTTTACCGCGCAATTGAATCCAGTTTTCTCCGATATCAAGCAGTCTTTTACCCTATCACCTCATGGGCAGGAGGGGGGCAAGGAGGGGCCGTCCCCGCCCCCCTGAAATCCCGAGAATATTTTCATTGTTCATTGTCTCACCAGTTTATTTCATAAACTGAAATTACTGATGGTTAACTGATTTACATGTAGGGATAATTCCACAGTTGTATTTAACTTCGTAATTTGGGATTATTTGAGAATATGTTTAGTTATTTAAAAAATCAGCGAACTGGATTAACATTACCATTTTATTGAACTGCTTGATTTTTATTTTTGTCGATAGGCCTACATGGTGATACAACTACTTTTTGGCTGTTAAAAAAAATGAACATTATGACGATGATTCACAAAGAAAAGCGAACTTCCAAGGAGAAAAACTCTGAACTAAAAAAAATCCTCCCATTCATGCCCTAAAGATCATGTACTCAACGGTTTAAGAGCAGCCAAATAATATCATGAAGCAAGTAAGAAGTAAAATGAAAATTGCGGTGGGGGGTGGGAGGGTGTACGTCTTAATAACACCTAGTGACATGTAGGTAATGAAATGAAAAATATTACTTGCATCTCCCCTAGAAAAAATCCTGCGGGTGCCCGTGTACTACCTCCCCCTCTCTTAATGAAAATAGTGCAATACCGAGAACAATAATCCGCCAGCCGCCACTGATCTATAAGGGATGTAGGGGACCCGATGGTGTCAAGAGATCACTAACCTGGCTTCCTGAGCCAGAGTTGACGTATGGTAGGTTGGCCAGTTCCTTTCCACTCCTCCTGTCACAGCACCAGACAGGTTTCAATTTAGTATTACAGTGTGTCCGCAAAGTCTCTCCGCAGCACATGTCTCTCCTTGTGGAACGTGTTGGGTTGGCAGTACATTCTTCTTCCTTGCAAATGGTCTCTTAGGACCACTGAATCAGCATTTATTGACCTTCATGTTCGCCCATTAACTCTTCATGTGCAATAACTGAGTGAGTTTCCGTTGCTGCGACCATACATGTCTAGTAGGTCTTCTCTCTTCTTCCTCCAAACCCCGTGTATGAGTATTTTTTTATTTTCCTCTCGATCCTTGAGATTAGGAAAGCCTAATTCAGCCAAGTCTTTTTCTGCCTGTTTATACCAATTGGACCTTGTTGCCTTTTTCTGTAAGAATGTATAGTACATTCATGTTACATTGTTACAAGGAAAACATTACATTAAATTAAGTAATGCAATATCACTGTAGGTGTTGGAAGTGTTTTCCTCTTTCTTGAAGGCATAGTTCAACACGTTCACATTTATTTGCGAACACCTTTACCAATGTTTCATGAGAAATCAAATGCAAATAATCAACTATCAGTTCATTTACTGTCTTTGGGTTATTTCGATACACGTGTGTTTTAGCCGTACCCCAAAGGAAAAAGTCTGGCGGAGACAGATCCAGGGAATGCGGGAGCTAGAGGCCTTTCGTAATTACTGTCTCCAATGATTTCATCTAAAAATCGTAGGGACTGGTTGCGTTGTCTTTTTGAAAATGAATGATCGATCTCATTGTCATGCGGTAGAACAATAAATTATCTGGGAACAATAGATGTCTGATGTAACGGTAGTATTGAAAAAAATCGGTCCTATAATTCACGCTTGTGATATGGCAATCCACACTCTGATTTTCTGTGTGTGCAATGGTGTTTCTCTTAAGGTATGTGGATTTTCCGATTTTTCACCTTTCGTGAATTTTGGGCATTAACGTAGCCTGATACGTGAAACCAAGCCTCATCAGTGAAACTGGTTCGGTCTAAAACATCAACTCCATGTTGATTAACAAATCACTGAAACCATTTACAATACGTTATTCTCTTCGCATGGTCCATGCAATGTAATTGTTGCACAGCAGTAAGTTTATATGGATTCAACCCCAGCTCTTTGGTTATGACCTTATGTGTTCTCGTACAAGAGACATCAGCCTCTTGTGATAATTTCCTCTTGATTTTGTTGAACTCCGTAACATGATGTCCGAAATGTCGTCAAGCTTCTGTTCTGTTAAAATTGTTGGCCTACCAGTTCGTGGTGCGTCATGTACCGCACCTGTTCTGGAATTTCATATTTAAATCGCATACAGTGTCACGATGTGGACACCTCGAAGCAGGAAAACTCTAACTAAATTGCCGCCTCACATGCTCCGTTAAGTTTTCACCAGCATGGAAAATGTCTTCCACTAAAAACACCGCTCTTCAGTAGTAAGCATTCCTACTAGACTCAGCTTTACACAAGAGCTTACAAGACGACTTACAGCGTCAACACTGTCATGCACGGGCACTCACTTTTGGCAATAATGAACCGGTGTTCCCCACCCTACTACTCCAGTTGAAGGTCATCACGGAACAAGTGCATGCTCATGCCAACCACTGCGGTGAGACTTTTTGTATACAGCGACACGAATGTGCTGCCAACCTAACACGTCCCGCAAGGTGAGACCTGCATAGCTTGCCGCTGCGGAGAGGCTTTGTGGATGCTCTGTACAAGGCTGGGAGACCCCGCACCAGACCATAACAAGGCTTTTAAATTCTTGGCTGTTGTTTCGTACCACAATAATGACGAAGGACAAATAAGTGCAATATTATCATCATTGTTGAATCTGAATTCAAATTTCAAAATTTCAATTGGAATTGACTGATAATTTTGGGGAATGCATATTTAGTGTGTTGATCAACTAATTTGCAAAGAAGTATATTACTGAGGGAAATTTTGTGTGTTTGGCATGTGATAAAGCAAACACCATGGTGAGCAATGTGTTCATAAGAAATGTTCGACCTTATACAAGGTTGTTCTTGACATCAAACTGATTTCAACCAACACTGACACACAGAGTGCACTTTTGGTGCAGATGAAATCCTGTTCTCATACCACTATACAGTATGTCACAAGAATAAGTTCAGCTATGAAAAGTTGGGGCAGCAAACAAAATTGTCCATATTGAGTTGTGTTTGAACATTGTATCTTACTTCAAGTTTAGCAAGCCCTCACCAGATGTCAGAGTAGGACAGTGCTCGTAGCTCCACTGCCCTCGGTAGGGGGCAGCATTCCTGCTAGCTACTTCCCTGGCGGGAAGAGAGTAAGACAGTGTGTCTCTGAGTGAGAGCGGTAACGGTCGGTTGCGTGATGTTAGACAATGGCGTAGTCGGTGTAACAAACACCTACATTCAGTGTTTCTTGTGTGTGTAAATATGTGTAGGGAGTGTTTTCTTATCGTGTATGACGTGTTTATTTAAGTTGTGTAAATATACTGTAGTAATAATTCCACAGAGATCCAGTGATATGAATCAGCTACCTACCTCGTGTTCTATCATACAGTCCATTTCTATCCTCGTACTATCCTTAGCCAAACCTTGTATATATCTCCTCACCTCAAATCAACTCTATTCATGGTCCTCGACGGGCCGGATGTCTGTGGAATCTTCGTTAATGTGATATTAGCACGTGTATTTTGGCGGGACTGAAGCATCATAGCAGCCATGTTGGCAAAGAATACTACTGTTTCCGATAGCAGTCATCTTGGCAAGGAATAAACGGCTTCAGATAGCAACCATCTCGGCAAGGAATACTACAGCTTCCGATGGCAGCCATGTTTTCCCCATCCACTTCGTATGTCGTCATCTTGGTTCCAGTCTACAGCAACCAGTAATCTCCTGTCAGCGCCGGAGTTTATACGACAGCCACGCAGACCAACTTCGATATTCTACACCGCAGCTTCAGTAAGTACATGCTCAGTTTCTGATTCCTATTATTTCCCACCATGGATTCCAAAGAAAAACAACTCCTTGTTAAGACTAGAGGCCTAGCGAAAGCCAGCATCACACGCGTGTATAACTTTGTGGTTAACTTCAAATCAGGATCAAGTATAAATGCAATTAAGGCCAGACTAGACGATCTACCCAGAATACGAGAAAAGTATGACAATGCGCAAGACAAGTTAGAACTGGAGGATGAAACTGAGGATCATAGTGAAGATCGTGACAGTTTCGAATTATTGTACTATGACGTAGTAGATAAAATAACAACATTGATAGAAGAGAGTGCAGAATCACGGTTGAGACAAGGCAACCATTCCGGAGGTACTACTCATTCACACTCTGGTCCATTCAAGAGAGAACTCGCACTGCCAACTATTAAATTGCCATCTTTTGGGGGTAACATTACTGATTTTCGACACTTTTCTGATACGTTTACCAGTCTGGTCATAAACAATGACTCACTTGAAGATATCCAAAGGTATCATTATTTGTTATCTTCACTTACAGGGGAAGCACATGAACAAATTAAGAATCTTCCCATAACAACCACAAATTTCAAGATTGCATGGCAGACAGTCTGTCAAAGGTACAACAACCCTAAGCTCATTGCAACGTCTCACATTAAGAAACTTTTAAACCTTCCGTCTGTAAGCAAAGAGTCATCCACAGATATACGATCACTGTTAAATCAAGTTTCAAGTAATCTGAATGCAATTGAGGCACTTGAACTTGACATTCCTTTACATGAAATGCTCGTATCACAGTTGATTCTTCAACAAGTTGATGAGGTCAGCAGAAAACAATGGGAGCTGACGTCATCAAAATTGAAATTTGCAAGACTAGATGAATTATGTCGATTTTTAGAAGACAGATGCCATGCCCTTGAACTAACCAACTCAAATCAGACCTCCAAACCAGTGGTTTCGTCCCACCCACGACATGTTACTGACATCAAGCACACTAAACCAGTAAGACAGGTTTATGTCTCTACTGGCAATAATTGTTTATTTTGTGATGGTGTTCATCCTCTCTACAAATGTTTAGGTTTTTCTGGCAGCAGTATCCAACAACGTATGGACTTTGTCAAACAACATAAATTGTGTTCAAATTGCCTTAGGCCTGGACACATTGTTGGCAACTGCTCTTCGGGCTCCTGTTATTCATGCGGCCTGAAACATCACACCCTACTTCATCGAACCAATAAACCTGTCACGCGGAGGCAGCAGGAAGCCACACCTACAAGACACAGCGGCACTGATGTCAACCAGCAACAATCGGTTTCAGCCACGTATTGTTCGATAAAGGCAAAACCTCAGACCCAGATACTACTCTCCACTGCTCTGGTTAAGGTACGTGATGGCTATGGAAAGCTGCAAACTTGTAGAGCACTCCTAGACTCATGTAGCCAGGCACACTTCGTCACAAATGCCTGTGCAGAACGGCTCAGCTTACGGAAGGTTCGAAACCGAATACCAATACAAGGTATAAGCAACGCTACTACAGAATCTCGTCACAGTGCTACCGTTAATGTTCACTCCATGCACAGCGAATACCAAGTAGAAATTAACTGTGCTGTGTTGCCAAGAATTTCCGCTGATCTCCCAGGATCGTACATTGATTTCGCTGACTGGGGTATTCCCGAAGGGCTACCTCTAGCCGACTCGACGTTCAACCAACCTGGGCGAATTGACATGCTGATTGGTGCAGAGGTATTCTTTCAGCTTCTTCGACCGGAAAGACAAGTGAGACGAGGTGACTACCCTGTCCTCCAGAACACAGAATTCGGGTGGATTCTCGCAGGGCGTTTTCAGTTAGACAGAACGGCCGAAGCACCTTCGCAGACCGTACAGTCCTTCTTCACCACGAGTGACAATTCCCTTGACCATCTAGTTCAACGCTTCTGGGAATTAGAAGATATCAATCAGCCAATCAGATCAAAGGACGACCTGGAGTGTGAGAAACATTTTACTGCCAACACCAGGAGAGATGCTGACGGAAGATTCACGGTACAGCTTCCACTGCGTGAGGACTCTACAGAGCTTGGTGACTCGCTCCCATTGGCTGTGTCGCGGCTTCATCATCTCGAGAGACGATTAAGTAGAAACACCCAACTCAAGAATGACTACGTGAACTTTCTGGAGGAATACGAAGCTCTGGGACACATGGAGGCTATCGACATGTCGCACCCTAATGAGCATAGCTATTACATGCCCCATCACCCAGTTATTAAAGAGGCAAGCTCTACCACGAAGACGAGGGTGGTGTTTGATGCTTCTGCCGCCACTACTAGCGGGAAATCACTCAACAACATACTCCGTATTGGACCTACCATCCAGCAAGATATCTGGTCTATCATTACAAGATTCCGTACTCACCAAGTGTGCTTCACAGCAGACATTCGCCAGATGTATCGACAAGTAAATGTTAATAGTCGTGACTGCAACCTTCAGAGAATCGTATGGCGCCGATCGCCGGAGGAACACATAAGACACTACCGGCTAAAAACTGTCACGTACGGAACAGCTTCAGCACCCTTCCTCGCTACTAGGTGCCTTCAGCAGCTCGTCATTGAGGAGTCGCGCAACTTACCCAAGGCAGCAGAAGTTCTCCAGAGAGATTTCTATGTGGACAACTGCATGTCTGGGACGGAAACCCTCGAGGAAGCTCTGCGAACTCAAGAACAACTCATCGATCTCCTTCAAAGGGGAGGTTTCCAACTTCGAAAATGGTGTTCCAATCATCCACAACTACTCGAAGCTGTTCCTCCAGAATACAGAGAAGCCCAGCTGCCCCTTCAACTCGATAGCGGAAATAACGTTAAGACGTTAGGACTCTTGTGGCATCCTGCCAACGATCAGCTGCAGATTGTGAATGGTACCGGGATTACTAACTTCAACGGACCGGTTACAAAAAGAAAGGTACTTGCAGTCATAGCATCAATATACGATCCGTTGGGACTGATGGGTCCATTCATCATCTCCTGCAAGTATTTTCTGCAGCAACTCTGGCAACTTCGCTTAGGATGGGATGAGAACCTACCTAAAGAACTGCTTCAGCGCTGGGAACATTACACAATCAGCTGCCTCTTGTCAGCCAAATTCGTATCGACAGACTAGTGCTAACGAAGGGCATTGTCACTAACATTCAACTGCACGGTTTTTCAGACGCGTCTGAGAAAGGATACGGATGTTGCATTTACATAAGATCGGAAAACCAACAGGGTGAACGCATCACAAGGCTACTGTGCGCTAAATCTAAGGTCGCCCCACTAAAAAGGGTCTCCATTCCTCGTCTCGAGTTGTGTGGAGCACTGCTGCTAGCTCGTCTTCTCAAGAAGGTAACATCGGTGTTAAATTTGACCATTAGCAGCATCCATTTGTGGACAGATTCGACGATCGTTCTTTCATGGATTGCAGCATCACCCATACGGTGGAAAACGTTTATTGCCAACAGAGTTTCGGAGATTCAAGACAGCACATCGATTGCAGATTGGAAGCACGTTCCTTCAGGAGACAATCCTGCGGACCTGATTTCACAGGGACTCACTCCAGACGCCCTTATTGCTAAGTCACTTTGGTGGAATGGACCACCGTGGCTTGCGGAAAATACTCTATCATGGCCTAACTCAACCCCTTCTGTGGATACCCAGGACATCCCAGAACAGCGGAAAACTGTGGTCAGTCTCGTGGCGCTTCAACCTGAAGATGAGCTCATGCAGCGATTCTCTAAACTTGCACGTCTGCAGAGAGTGACAGCTTACTGCCTCAGATTTGCAGCTAACGCCAAACTTCGTCATACGGAAAGGAAGACTGGTGAATTAGACCTTCAAGAGTTACGTTCAGGACTATATGCATGTATCAGGAACGTCCAAGCATCAGCATATGGTGCAGAGATTCATGCTATTCGTAGTACAAGGGCAATTAGTAAGAAGAGCAAGCTTAGATCCCTTAATCCATTCCTCTGTGATCAAGGACTTCTTCGAGTTGGTGGCAGATTACAACAATCGGAGCTCCCTTTCAACCAACAACATCAAATAATCTTGCCCCCAAGTCACCATCTAACTAAATTGATAATCGAGAACGAACATCGACGAATGTTACATGCTGGGTGCCAACTGCTACTCTCCTCTCTTCGCCAGCAATACTGGATACCAAATGGAAGGAATACCATTCGGAAGATAATACACCATTGTCTCATCTGTCACAAGCTCAAGGCAAAAAATGCCCAGCAACTAATGGGTCAGTTGCCGAACTACAGAGCATCACCTGCCAATCCATTTGTTCACTGTGGGATTGATTACGCTGGCCCACTGTACATAAAATCAGGATCTCGTAAAAACAGCGCAAGAGTTAAATGTTACGTATCAATTTTTGTATGTATGGCTACTAGGGCTATTCACATGGAAATTGTTAGCAGCATGACTACCCAAGCCTTTCTTGCTGCTCTCAAACGCTTTATCTCACGACGAGGAAGACCTGCGCACACATATTCGGACAACTGCAGAAACTTCGTAGGCGCAGACAAGGAACTTCGGGAACTGCAGAGATTGTTCGACGAAGAACATCACCAACGAGTGATCTCAAATTTCGCTAGCACTGAAGGCATTCAGTGGCACTTCATTCCGCCACAGGCTCCGCACTTTGGAGGTATTTGGGAGGCTGGCGTCAAGTCATTCAAACATCATCTTCGACGAGTGATGGGCACGGCATACCTTACCTTTGAAGAACTGGCAACACTCACAACACAAATCGAAGCATGTCTAAACTCTAGGCCTCTAGTCCCCCTAGCCGATGATCCCGACGACATAATGGCTATCACCCCAGGTCACTTTCTGATTGGAAGACCTATCACTACCCTTCCCGAACCAGATCTGAGTAATGTACGCCTCAATGTACTCTCTAGATGGCAGCAACTGCAACGGCAGCTCCAAGGATTCTGGAAGGCGTGGTCAGCAGACTACCTCTCCCACCTGCAGCAGAGGAGTAAATGGACACTACCAAGCAATAATGTGCAGCCAGGCACATTAGTGATCGTCAAAGAAGACAACGTCCCCCCACTGTGCTGGAAGCTCGCAGTGATCGATCAGGTCCACCCTGCCGCTGATGGACTAGTACGAGTCGCCACGATCCGTACCTCTGCTGGAGTATTCAAAAGGCCAATTACAAAACTTTGTCCTCTCCCCACTTCTGAAGGCGACGATATCTGAACGTAGTGTGTCTTGTTTTGTATTTATCTTCATGTTTGTTTGTTTATTTTACATTGTGTTTGGAAAAAAGTGTTTAACCCTTTTTTGGTGGGCGGCATGTTTGAACATTGTATCTTACTTCAAGTTTAGCAAGCCCTCACCAGATGTCAGAGTAGGACAGTGCTCGTAGCTCCACTGCCCTCGGTAGGGGGCAGCATTCCTGCTAGCTACTTCCCTGGCGGGAAGAGAGTAAGACAGTGTGTCTCTGAGTGAGAGCGGTAACGGTCGGTTGCGTGATGTTAGACAATGGCGTAGTCGGTGTAACAAACACCTACATTCAGTGTTTCTTGTGTGTGTAAATATGTGTAGGGAGTGTTTTCTTATCGTGTATGACGTGTTTATTTAAGTTGTGTAAATATACTGTAGTAATAATTCCACAGAGATCCAGTGATATGAATCAGCTACCTACCTCGTGTTCTATCATACAGTCCATTTCTATCCTCGTACTATCCTTAGCCAAACCTTGTATATATCTCCTCACCTCAAATCAACTCTATTCAAGTTGTTTATGCTCTCTCGAACATCCCAGCTGTATTTATTAACATTAAATACCATGGTATTTTGCCGTCAATGTTACACTCAATCTGGTAGAGGCATGTTCCTTTTCAAGGTAGAAGAGATATTTTCTAGTCCTAGAGTCTTTCCTTAATTTGCATTATGTCACGCTGTGTGTGTTTTATTCTTGAATATTTGAAAGTTTTCAGTTTGTAATGCAGTTCATAGAATGCCATAAACTTAACCTTGTTGGTTATAAATGTGATTGGGTTCTGTATTGACTTAAATTTGTTTTTTCCCTCCTATTGGGATTGTTATTGTTCCACCTTGTCAATACTTGAAGTTTTGCGGACAGAAATTTTAATTCGCTCCTCAGCCAACTCTTATTATTTTTGGTGTGTTATTTTCTTTCGTAGTAAAGGAATTTTCCTTTCCTTTGAGTGTACCTTAAGTATCATGTTGTCAAATTTTAATTAATGCTTTTTTTTAAATAATACTTAAGGCTTTAGAGATGGTTGCTATTTTAATTTTTAAAATTGTAATATTTTTTTAACATGTTTGTATGCCTGGCTGGCACCTTATAGAATGCCATAAGCTTAACCATATTGGTTATGAATGTGATTGGGTTTCGTATAGACTTACAATTATGTTTATCCTTCCTATTAAGTCTGTTATTGTCCTGCCTAGTTAATACTAAGTAATGCTGTTCGTGCAAAACACTTTATGGAAGGGGATGACTAATCTTGACTTGAAAAATTTTCCTTAGCGGGTTCTTACAGTTATCCAAGTTACACTCCAATACTCCTCCATGCAGTGGAGCTGTGGTACCATGATCCTCAAGTTACAACTCCTGTGTTAAAGTTGTTTGCAGAACTCGTTCAGAATCGCTCACAAAGGTTACAGTTCGATGTTTCTTCACCAAATGGTATTTTACTCTTCAGGGAAGCTAGTAAAGTTATATGCAGCTATGGTAAGTGTGATAGTTTTATGTTTCTTTTGTGTGTGGCTGTTGTTAAATTACCACCTTGTGAAAATTGGCTGGGTATGCTGGTATAGCCCAAGTCACCTTACAAGAGTTTTTGTTCGGACCAAACCTGCCCCTTTCCCCCAGTAATAGCTAATGTTTTATAACTATTTTCAGTGTGTTGCCACTCATTTCAATGTCATCATGTTGTGCAACTGGCAGTTTTCTAAAATAAAAGTTGGCATTGTTTGTAGCAAGTCGCTTGTGTTGTAACTAGAGTTCTGGAGAAAAAGATTTATGTGTATGCATCTTCAACTATTAAAGATCAATTTTCATTCTTGCCATGCCAAAGCTAAACAGCGCTCTTTAAGCGCTCCCAGACTATTGAGAACATTGTGGATTCGTTAATATTGCCATTAATGCTGGCCTTGGTTTAATAGTTGAAGATGTCCACAATACAGTTAACATACACCATATTCAGGAAGATCTACGGCTTGGTCAGCACAATATGTTAACATTGAGGGACGAACATAGACAGGTAGGGATGCAGGAAAGGCCCAAGGAGTGGAACGAGATAACAAGGTGGCAGCCTGCACAAGGAAATTCCTTCCATTTCAGTGTAGACAGTGGAAGTGGTAGCAGTTGCACGAGAACAGATCCCACATCGCTCAATGTCAAATTCTTACTCAATTCCAACCTGACCATTCACTAACAATCACAGATATCACATTAAACAAGCAAACTTGAAGGTCAATAACCGCTAACAATATCTTAACAGAACATCACATATACAGTCAAACCTTGATATCTCGGACCTCTATTACTCGAATTACGCGAACTACACAAGACTAGTTGACTCCATGAAGATCATCTAACAAAAACGCACTTGGCGCGGGGCGTAGGTTTGCGCCATTGGGCAATAATCTTTATTTAAAATACGCTGTCCGCGCATGTACCTTTCGCAACTCATAGGCGGGGTGAAAGTGCATTTCACTTTGCACAGTCTCAGCATTGAAGATAAGTGAAATCCCTTTCGGCGAGATGCTCGTATGGTTCCAAGATTGCAACATACTGGTAGCTTTGCGCAAGTAGGCCTAGTTTTACATCGCTCAGAAACGCAGTTCACTCTTCTCAAATCTTAAAACTTTTTGTATCCACGAATCGTATCGCGTTAAAATTATTTTAAACGGCGGAGAGATCATTTTATTTAGCGGGATGGTTAGTTGCTGTAAGAATTACTACTATAAAAATACTCTTGAGAAACGCTAATTTCCACCCCTTAAAACATCAATAACTAACTAGAACCGCAAATTAACCGCAAAGCGAATTATCTGCACGCAAATTATCGGGAGTACACTGTATATTGTAAATAATTACCCACGTACTTGTAGACATAGATTTAACGGCCTAAGTGTAAAGGATCTGAAGATGATTGCATGACAATCAAAACTGGTCATCCAAGTGAATTTATTAATCTCGTGTGAATTTGTTTCAGGTTTAGGGAAATATCCTTTACAATTGGGTACAATCATGTTGACCAACTGAAAAGTATGGATTTCGATTACTATGTGACACTGAGAAAGGGCTTCCATAACTATAATACGTAGATTTTATTTTCAACAAAACTTCATACATTAAGATTAACTATTTTTGCAACTAACATTTATAACCCTAACTAGCAGGTACCCGCGGCTTCGCTCGCGTCATAGTCGTGTCATATTGTTATTCAATGAAATGCAGGTTTAACCCTGTTAACACCCCTTTAGAACCTGAATATCCAAAAATCCCTCCTTAGTAGACTTTTGCGACGCACAACAAACATATTCCCAAATATCATTCTTCTAACTTTTAATAGTTTTGGTTGGTCGATGAGAGTGAACATCCAAAAATCCTTCCTTAGTGGACGTTTTTCTTCCAGAATTTCACCCCTCCCCATAGGCATCTTAAATTGGATTTATGAAAAAACGATCGAACACCTATTTATTTTAATTATTTATTTATTTGTTTTTAAGCTGATTGATTTCTACGATTTTCAAACTCCTCGCCTATGTTGTTTAAGAGACACACGCTCCGTTAGGAATATTTCTACCCCCACTTTCATAATATACACCACATCAAAAAACCATTAGGCCTCTCGTCCATTGGGAGCGGAAAGCTCAGAAAAGGTGCGAAATCGATTTCGTCTGAAGTCGAACGAAAACGCACGAACGATCCTAAGACGTGGCTTGGTGGGGGACCGCGTCCACAGAGTCCGTATCGTTCGTCAGTTTTTGTCCGAACAGCTGCGAAGTGCGAACTGATCCCGTTCTGTTAGGATTTTAGTTGCGAACGAGTGCGAAGAGCGCAGTGAAAAATGGAATGTGAAATGTTAATTTTGCTTGTTCAGGAAAGGAAATAACTAAAATAATGAATTTCTTGAGTTTAGAAGAAATGTTGCCAAGAATGTAGCAAAATGTGTCCTTTCTCATTCGAAAATAGGAAAAGTGGTGGTCTTCGTTGGATTGAAGATCATGCCACAAATGAGAAAATTCTCCGAACTCCTTTCGTTTTGCGTAAATTCGATTCACCCACATTTCCCATCTTCGTCGATATCGCCTGTGCGTGATACGTCGAATCAAGGGTGATAATTCCAAAGTGAAAAATTCTTCATCGGAATCATAATATGGAAAACCGTCCCGGAGAGCCATCTCGTCTCTGAATCCGGACGAATACTGAGGCAATGGACGATAGGCATTCGCACGATTTCGTAAGAACGGTGTTCGCCCGAATTCGTTGCTTCGCAGTTCGCAGCTTTCCGCTCCCAATGGACGAGAGGCCTTAGACATGTCCGCTTATTTTTAATGATTAGTATATATGAGTAGTCCGTTTGCAAAGGCCGCTAAGTGCATTATAAACGAAACCGAGTAAATGACGATAAACTGCCACGACCAAACTAATTAAGCTAATACCATATTTCTTACCCCTGAAAATCAACATTAAAACATTTATTATTCAGTTAAAATCTGTGAAATCTACGGTTGGATCTTCTGTCCTAAAACACAAATTAAAATATTGAATTTCCAGTTTTTGCACATGTATTGTGCAGTTAACGACATTTGCACCCGTGACGATGAGAGTCATTAATGAAACTTAGGTTGCAAAACCTGCTATTTTATTTTTTTACGAATGCCATTTGGATGAGATTTTTAATAAAGAACTATTTTAGTTTCAATTTGGTTTATTAGGAAAAATATATTTTGAAAAAATAGACCACGTCGGGCCCGATAAAAGGATTTTTTTTTTTAAATACATCTTAAACACCCTGCAACATCATTTATACAGCATAAAAATTTACAAATTAAGAAAGTGCACATAACAAGAAAAATGGCACTTAAGTTTGGTCAGATCAGACGATATTGTTGCGAATGGCTTCTTGCTCCTGGAAGACCTCACTGAAGAATTTTAGGTTGCCATTCGCTGGCCAGTTTTCACCGAAATACAGCTCTAGCCGTCAGACGTCTTAAGTTTCTTTGAGAGCAACACCTACTTGAATTGGTGAGGGACCCGGATGTTTGTTAATATTCGTTCCAATTTTCATGCTGCTCTTTCCCTCACCAAACTCAAAATTGTAGAAAGGCTCCCCTCGGACCAGACTTGTTATTTTTTTGTTTTGCCAGTTCTGAACAATATTTTCTTCGCTTTTTGGAATTGGAATTGTTCACTACCCGGATTTTTTACCGTGCCATCCACATACGCTTTCTAATCCCTAACAGGACATTCACCTTGTTCCAGGCGAACTACTGTCGCAAATTTCTCAATGTGCTTGATGTATCCAGAAGGATTTTCAAAGACACTCACTTTGCGAAGTTGCCGTTCAATATTTGCAAAAACTCTGTCAGGTGAGATAAATGAGTGGCCCACGATTGGGAACCATAGCTGTATTTCCTCTGGACATGCGGGAGCGGCTAGTAGTAACCAGAGAGATAGCATGCTGATCATATTCTTATTTTTGTTCTGACCCCCACAGCCATCAGAGAATAACCGAAATATTTTGAACCTTAAACATTTATGCTGGCCAGTTTGTGAAGAAGTGTCGACACTATTTGGTTTGATCCTTTGGTATGTTGATGTTCTAACCAGACGTAAGAAGTTGTTCTGAACTCCAATATCAATGGGTTAAACTACTTCAACTTGCACTATTTCTCCCACTACCGGTACTTCTGCCGTTTCTGTTCTTCCCTCAGTATTTGGAACATCCACAATAGTATTACAGTCCACAGTTCACTTAAATCAACAAGATCACTCATTTTTCTGGCATGAAGTGCCCACAACCAAGAAACAACCTGTCGATCAAATGTGCATTTAAACTGTGTATTTCGACAGGGCAGCATGTCATGGTTGCGTACGCTTCCGCGATAGTGCAGCCAACTCAAATCTGAAACACGAAACTATCCTTTCCGATCGAAATAAATAATTATTTATTGTAAAGAAATTCTGTGGGAGGAATATTGGCAGTTCTTGTACCAGTTAGCATGTTTTGCAGCCTTATGTGGCAAGGCAGACGCCATACATACGGAACTTGGCGGTCTTTGGACACGTGGAACATTAAACTGGCTTTGCAACCGTAGCCAACATGCATTTAGCGGTTTATGCAAACGAATGCGATTTTTTGTTGGCCATTTTCAACGGTTTTGAGCGGGATATGCACCCTGAAACTTATTCCATCGTGTAGCCAGTTAAAAGACGAATGTGACGGTATGCTCAACTCAAAATCGACAAAAAGTGCACTTAGCGGCCTTTGCATCTGGGCTACTCATATGCCAAGTATCACATCCCCAAATGGAAGCACTCCTGAGATATTGTTATTCAATGAAATGCACGTTTACCCCCTTAACACCTCTTTAGAACCTGAATATCCAAAACTCTTTCCTTAGTGGACGTTTTCGACATACAACGAACATATCCCCAAAATTTCATGTTTCCAACTTCAATAATTTTGACTGCGCGTTGATGAGTGAGTGAGTCAGTCAGGACATTTTCTTTGATTTATTTTTGAGAATTTCACCCCTCCCCATGAACCCCTTAAATTGGATTTATGAAAGAAAAAAAAAAAACGGTTGAACACCTATTTAGTTATTTTAAGCTGTTTTTCCCCCTGAGCTTGATGAGTAAGTGAGTCAATAAGTTAGGACACTTTCATGTGTTTTTTCCCCCAGAATTTCACCCCTCTCCAAGGGCCCCTTAAATTGGATTTATGAAAAAACGGTCAAACACCTATTTACTTATATTTTAAGCTGTTCTTTTCGCTGAATTTCAAACTTCTCGCCTATGTCGTTTAAGAGATACCCCCCATTTTCACCCCTTTCACCTCATAGTAATACACCACATCGAAAAACCCTTAGACACATGTCTGCTTATTTTTAATGATTAGTTTATATGCCGAGTATCACATCCACAAATGAAACCACTCGAGAGATATTGTTATTCAATGAAATAAAGGTTGAACCCCGTTAAGACCCCTTTAGAACCGGAATATCCAAAAATACAACGAACATATCCCCAAAATGTGCCATGTATCCAACTTCAATAATTTTGGCAGGGCGATGATGAGTGAGTCAGGACATTTTCTTTCTTTCTTTCTTTTTTTTTTCTCCAGAATTTCACACCTCCCGATGAACCCCTTAAATTTGATTTATGGAAAAAAAAAAAAACTGTCCAACACATATTTACTTATTTTTAAGCAGTGTTTCCCCCTGAGTTTGAAGAGTGAGTGAGTCAATCGGTTAGGACACTTTCTTTCCTGTTTTTTTTTTCACCCCTCCCCATGGGCCCCTTAATTTGGATTTATGAAAAGAAAGAAAGAAAAAAAAACGGTCAAACACCTATTTACTTATTTTATAAGCTAATTTTTTCCCGCTGAGTTTCCAACTCCTCACCTATGTCGTTTAAGAGATACACGCTCCGTTAGGAATCCTTCAACCCCCACTTTTCACCCCTTTCACCTCATAATATACACCACATCGAAAAACCCTCAGACAGGTGTCTTCTTATTTTTAATGATTAGTTTATATGCCCGAGTATCACATCCCCCAATGAAACCAATCGGGAGATATTGTTATTCAATGAAATGCAGGTCTACCCTCTTAACACCTCTTAAGAACCTGAATATCCGAAAATCCTTTCTTAGTGGGCGTTTGCGGCCCTTGAGGAAGCTGCATACCGAATTTCATTCCAATCCGTTCGGTGGTTTCTGAGATTTCGTGATGAATGAATGAGTGAGTGAGAGGTATTTGAGAAATATATAGTACATAAGTTAATTATAATTGAAAATAATTTTCAATTACAATTGGTTACTAACATTTTCTAACCCATATGTTTTTAGCATGTAAACATTTTAATTTAGTAAAACATGAACTCACTTTTGTAATAACAGTACGAAACATTTCCGTATATGACAGATTGCCTAACAGCTACCGCTGCCAAAAAAATCAGCATCTAAACATACGCACTGTGGGTTACAGCCGGTGTCACTGTAGCATAGGTGCTATGGTGCGATCCTATCAGCTTGGAGGTCTGTGTTCAAATTCATACCCTAGCTAAGTTTTTTTTTTTTTTTTTTTTTCTTTTTTCGATTAACGTTCCCAAGCCGGTCGTAAACCCTGGGCAGAGCTGGCAACATCGCTCTGTAAAGTCCATTTGGATTCGTCACCTGATTGGCTGACTGTAGTAGCTGCTAAATGACCCTGGCGCAAGATATCCACTTATTTTTTTTTACAAATTATTGATCAGTATGACCTATCCTCTAACGCTCATATACCTGGTTCATGTTTCCGACCACCCTTTACGTAATTTAAATAATACAAGTACTGTACCTCGTATTGTCCATAGTGTAATTAACAAAATACAAACAAATGTATAAACTGGCATAGTCCATGAATAAATAAACATCGAATTTAGTAATTAAAACTTGTAATTTTGTTATTCAGTGGGAAAAGGGATGGCTTCTGTTGAAAAACTCCAATTGCAGTCAATCCATAATAGACATTAACATGCAGCACTTCTCCTGGATTCTTGCTGTGTCTTTTGTGGGGTTTCGCTTAGGTGCACCAAGTCTGGGTCTTCAGTGGGCTCTTGGTATACCCTGCCTGGATCGCCCCTGGGGTAATGGATCATACACTACATCCCATATACGGTATGTGAAGTGCATTGCACCATTGATCACCATGGTGATAGAGTTTCTGTCTTCTGCAAGTCGGAACAATTTTCCAGCAGATTCAATCCCTGAACACTCCTTTATGTTCTGAAGCCAGGACATTTGTCTCCTGGATGTCCTCGTCGGCCATTGATCCCTATAGAGGTACAGTACAACCTCGTTTATCCGGACTAACTGGGACCGGACGTGATCCTGTTAATCGAAAATCCGGATAATCCGGAATTGTAGAAAGATAAATAAAACAAAATGTAAAATGATAACTTACCACTTATTATTTCCTTTCGGTCATGAAAAAACACAATATTTACACAGTCATTTAATTTACACAATATTGTAGGCCCCTACTGTACATCACAAAAAACATTTTATTTACACACCTGAAATATTTACACACGCTTTTAATTTACACAGGGTTTAGTTGTTATTTACAAAAAAAGTCATTTATCTTCCTCTGTTTTGATTTTGTGTGACGTTTTAATGCGGCACGATCACGTAAACGTTTCACCATCATTAGTTCAACTGGCGTTGTGTCCTGCTGTTGCTCCATGTACATCATGATGTTGATACTTTCCAACACGCCCTGATCCATAGGTTGCAAAATTGGAGTCACTTTTGGGGGGAGAAATTTAACTTTAATATCCCCACTGATGAGATCTTCTTCTGCAGGATGAGATGGCGCATTGTCAAGAAACAAAATCGCTTTTCCTGGCAATTTGTTTTCTTTGAGAATCTTTTTCACATCTGGGACGAAATTTTCAAAGAACCACTTTTGAAAAATAAAGCTGTCCATCCACGCACTTTTTTGATTTAGGTAAACCGCAGGCAAGGATGCATGATGTACATTTTTAAGTGCTCGAGGAATTTTTGCCTTGCCAATTATCACTAGGGGAATTTTATGGTTTCCAGAAGCATTGCTACAAGCCATATCAGTTAGGCGATCCTTGCTCTTTTTGTAGCCCTTGGCTGCCTCATCAGTTTTACAAGCTAAGGTTTTGCTCGGTAAAATAAGGTAAAACAGTCCTGTTTCGTCCGCATTGTAAATCTGGTCCGGAGAAAATTTTTCAGACGAAATAATTTGATGAATTGTTACCTTAAACTTTTCACTTTCCGCCTGATCACTAGACAGGCTTTCACCAGTCACAGAATTGTCTAATGCCATGCCGATTTTTGAACCCCTCTAGCCATTTCCACGCACACACGCTAACACACGAATATTATACTGTACTATTAACTGTATCCGATCTAGCTGTAAAATTTGGATCAGGATTTGGTAATTTTTTGTTTAGGCTTGCCGCTTTTTCAGCCAAAATTGGTCCAGAATTCGGAACACCACGTTCTCGCTGAACACTAAACCACATAAATAATGCCTCGTCCAACGATTCATTTTTCGCATTTCTTATAGTTGTTCTACCCTCTAAATTGTTTTTAGCGATCATTTTGAAGCAAAAGTCTTCAATTTTTTTCCGATTTTTTTTCCAATCTGACACAGTTGATGTCCCCACTCCGAGTTCTGCAGCAAGTTTATTTAAAGATTCGCCCCTGTCTATTTGATTCATTGCGTCTAACTTTTGGGCCATTGTAAGCACATTACATTTCCGTTTCGTCGCCATTTCCATGCACACACGCTAACACACGAATATTATACTGTACTATTAACTGTATCCGAGCAAAAATGTAAAGAAACTACAACACTGCACAGCACGATATGGTAATGATGTATTCCGGTCGCTAGCACGTGACAGACTATCCGGCGGCATAGACAAACTGTAGACAAGGTCACTGTCGCGCTGCGCCGCACAGTGTGCATATCTAGGTGGAAAAAATTCACTGTCTCAAATGAAAGCGAAAACTGGCTAATTTGATAATGAACAAACCAGATGGTGACCTTCGGTCTTCCCTTCCGCCCTCTGGTGCGTAGGAGGGAGGTTATAGGTGCTGAAACGTCTTCCTGGCAGTTATCAGGTCATTTGATAGGTGTCGGAGTGAACCGAACGTTGTGATTCTAGTGAGTTCAACGAGGTGTTGTCTTCTGCAGCTCATGGAATATTGAAAAGAGGTATGTGTTCGCACTTTTATGCGTAATACAAGCCTTCTGCACTAAATTAATTATTTACTTGATGAGTGCCTCATAGTGCCACTTTACTTCAAACGTCATTCGATAGGAAATTTAATGTAGATTCAGGATCTGTAGTGGTTTGGTTGCGCACGAATGTGCATGATGGTTTATTTTCTTATTTTCAGTGACTATTGGGGCATTACCGCGAGAAGAATTTTTCAATGCGTGGCGGTCGTGTCGTAAATAGGGGCGTATAGACGTCATATTTCAATATGCTATGAATAAATTGGATCCTACTACTCTTTCTGACACTCAGGTGCAGGAGCTAAGAAACAAAATTAAGTTGATATCCCATAATATTAACAAAAATGGGAGAGTGCAGGAAGAACGATTTCACGTATAAAGGGAATCTCCCTATGGAAGCTATTGAGTTACTTAATGACCCCCAAGGAACTTTGGCATCAAATGACGAAGGCCAGTATAGCAATGCCTACGATGCTCTGGACTCTACAGAAGAATCAGGTTACGAATGAACATTAGACATTTTGTTATTATTGAGATCACTAGTCTCCAAGAGATTGCTCAAGGGATAGGATTACAGATATCCTTTGAAAAAACTGAGATCATGCCTATGAAACCCTTAGATATAAATGAAGTCTATATAAATGATCATAAAATTAACCTAGTTCCTCAATTTAAGTATCTTGGAGAAATTATAACACATAACTTAAACGAAAAAGTAACTTGGATAAATAGAAAAAATAAAATGAAAAAGGCACAATCTCTAACCTGGTCAACATATAATAAAAAATGCCTATCAATAGCTACTAAGATCCAACATTATAAAACTGTAACTCTCCCAGAAGCCACTTATGCTTGTGAAACACTGTTCCAAATTAAAAATGAACAAAGAACTGATCAGCTCCTCAAAACGGAAAGAAGAATCATTAGAACGTGCATAAATAAAAAGTATCAGGTTGAGGGAGTCTGGAGGATTCTCCCAAATGAAACTGTCTATCGTGAGATTGATCCAATCACCAGCACAATGAAGAAGAAAAGAATTTCATATTTTTTTCACATCTTCCAGAAAACAGAATTGTACGCCAACTGGTGATGAGAAATCTAGGAAAGAAAACTGGAGGAAAATGGATCCAAGGAATCCAACAAGATCTCAAAGCAGTTGGACTTAAGATAACAGATGCCGAGGAGAAAAATAAAATTAACACCATTCTTAAAACTCACAAATTTTCTGCAGAAATGACACATAGAAAGCCTATGGAGATTTCAGATGAGTTGAGAAAATCCCGATCTGAAAGAATGAAAAAGTACTGGAAAGAGCGCAAGAACCAAGCAGTACTACCTTCAAAGAAGAAGTGATTGTGGAACGACTCAAGTGGTCCAATGTGACCAATCAAGATAATAATAATAATTGAGGGGAATGAGATTAATGAGAACATTACTTGACGAATGGACGTTTTATTTTTATTTGCAATAGGAGAAATAGGCCTAATATTCATTATATTTTGTCTTTATTTCCATGCTTTTCTAGAGAAATAATATTGTTTTCGTGTGAGAAATGTTTACTAAAACTATGTCATTAACAGGACTTTAAAATGACATTTTGTTATAAAGAAATTGTTTGTATGATTTTGACGAATATTTTTTATTTTTAGAAAATAAATATTATTTTTTTGTGCATATTTCGTTGTTCTATGTTTAATAACAATTTAACATACTTTTTAATCTGGATGATTTTTCATTCATTGACTTAGTCTATTCCCTCAAATAAGGTGTAACAAGAATACTTGACTGAAAGTCTCATTGTTGTTCATATTTTATCCAGTTTTAAATAGTTTGTTTACCACTGTCATAAACTATCATATATCCAAATCGTGATTTTTACTACCAAAAATGGATGATTCTTGTGTTGCTTTCGGTCATTTTTTACACCTCACCTTACCCCTCACCCCTATATATTTACCCCCGAAGATCGTACACTTTAGACGATGCCAGAAATTAATTCAGCGACCTCGAAAACGGTATATTGCCAACTTTTAATTGAATCCCAGCACTATTAACGGAGTTATTAATTTTTTTCACCTAGAATTGGGATTCGACACACTGTGCGCCGTGGTGAGGGGATGGTGGCGCAGAGGTCATTGCCACTGCACTTTCTCTTCCCAGTGCATCAACAACCCTCCCTACAACCTCATGGCGATACTGTAGTAATCAGGAAATCACATTTTTATCAACGTTAATTTTTTAATTTTTCTTTCCGGATCGATCCGGATAATCCGGACATCCGGTTGAATGAGGTCCAGATAAACGAGGTAGTACTGTACCATGACGAATAGAAGGACCTAGTGTGAGGACTCCGCCATTATAGAACGGTAGATCGTGGTCCCGCCGCTACAAGCACTGCAAGCGATTATGTCCAACACGTGTCCTGTTGTTCCGTCGAACCGGGTCATAGAAAAGTGCGGGGGAAGCTACTGTGTGAGATATTTGTGTGAATTAAATTGAATTGTCTTTGCTTTCAGTTCTTAAATTCTGTTCATTGTGTCTTGTGTACATCAGCGTTCTATGTTTTGTGTGGGCCTACTTCAAACATAGGCTATTTCTTTGTTAATATTACTGTTTTGTGCTTGTCCCTCAGCGAATGGACGGTCTACCTTGACTCATATGTCCAGGAACTGAGGAGCAAAGCCATGGCAAATTACTGTTGAGAGATAATCTTATTTATATATATATATATATATATGTGTATATATATAATTAATTAAATTATATATATCATTTCAAACAAATACATCCAATCAATCATTGCACCCACTGCCGACCTATCAAATCGGTACGGTGTAAAATCACTTAAAACAACAAATTTCACCTAAAACAATTCATTAAAATCAAAAATTTCACTATATAAAGGGGCGTAAGGAGCTCATTGAGAGCACCAGGTTCCCATTCTATCAGGCAATGCACGCATGCATGCAAGCTTGATTATCTCATTCCGAGTCCAGCATCCAAGCAACTGCACGCCACTGCTCCAAGCTCCGTCTTCTAACGCAAATTGATGAAATCGATGATTTGCCAGCCTTTCTACCAAGCCTAGGCCTCGCTATCGCCTCGACTTCGATATTTCAAGCCATTCCACTATGTTCCTATAGGCTTAATTTGCATCCCCCTTAGTAACAGTGCAGATTAAGTAACTCCTCTACCATTCAAATATCCAACACCATACCCACCATGTAACCATCCTAGTCAAGCAACTTCTGTCTCCCTCGAGTTTTAATACAAGTTTAGCTCATCCCCTCTTCCTACTAAGCAGCCAATAATTAATTAATTAATTAATTATTTAATTAACTTCAAATTTCATCAGCGCACTCAACGTCATAGCTGGATAATTTTGAGTGACTGGTAAATTTGTTTTTCTCTTTCCTTATTCTCTGGTCGACCAAGGTATTTGACCACTATCTCTCATCACCTCTTACTCATTACACGCGCTTATAGTCTACACTCACGAACACAAACATGTCGCGCACTGACACTAAACCTCGAACATTAACGTACCAGGGCATAACATTCCTGATAACTCAGGACCCTGATGACTCTAAAAGCCAAAATTATACCCCTGTTAATCCAAAAACACTAATTCCGAGTGGGCCTACCCACAAAGGAGATGGTACACTCGTTCCACTTAAACCAACTTCACCAAAATCAGATTCCTCACTCTCTAGCTCACCTCCTCCCTCACCGGGCCACGTCTCATTCCCGACATTTGATTTCGAGAAAGAGCTGTGGTACGCTTCACCCAATGGCAGTAACCTTCAGAGCACGATGGTCCTTATCCACCCACCTATTGGTATTAGCCTTTGTAAATCAGTCAGGCAAACCGTAATTAACGCGCTCAATCCCATAGCCCAATTTATTTCCCTCATTGAGGAATTAGGTAATCACCACATAGGCATCACTCCTTCTGAGAATAGCCATCTCAACTCTGTCACTAGTGTTCTCAAGAGCCGCTCTGCCATTCCCCCATTTTCATTAATTAGATTCAGACCACAAATTCACCTTCTTTAGTCTCTCAATCTGAGGAAACTAAATTGCCACAAAAAGAAACAACAAAATAACAGTCTGTATAGCCTACTCCAGGAATCTGTGCTTTCCGTAACATGTAATGGAGACCGTAGTACTTATTTCCGTGAATTATATTTTCCATTGTGCCCTGCCGTGTTATTTTAATTGTGATCGCTAATTACTTTTTAAAAGAGTATCAGTTACAAAGTACGGTAATTCGTTTCCCTTGGCATTATCCCTAAGACCAGCTGACCGGCAGCGTGGAACTTGCCCACACTAGCGCTGCCGGGCGGGGCGCGCTTGAACTTGAGGAGTCCTCTCACTTTCTCCTTCTATTCGTCATGACTGTACTAAAAGATGGTATTTTGGCTTTCACAGCCAAGTAATAAAATCCAGCAATTCTTGTAGGTTTTTGCCGTGTCTTTTGCGGGGTTCAATGGGCTCTTGTAACACCCTGACTGAACCGCCACTGGGTTAGTGGCCATGCACTACTTACCATATTTGTGAAAGGCTCTGCACTTCTTTGCTGCAGGAACTGACAGATCTCACAATATGCTCGTATTGTTTCTGTTTTATGTATAAAAATACATATATATTATTTCAGTAGTATAGATCCCTCCTGCGGCGCTCACAAGCGACCGATCGTGACAAATGAGCATTCAAATGAAAGAGAATAGACATTAGCAGTTACGAATTGCACTCTAATTTCATAAATATCTATAATTTCTTTAAAAAATGTCTTTTAAAAAAGTGTACGATATGTGGGATTTTCAGATACTGTTGATGTATGAAAATATGCTCCATAATTGCTGTCCACCTCACATTTTGGCCGCTGTGACGCCTATTTCATGTCATTTTAACTTCTGAGGTCTTTCCTTTATCATTTTGCATGGATTTTAGAAACCGTAAATCAAAGGAATGAATCGTATAGTTCCATTATAAACCTATTGGGGAAAGTGTGGTTTATGAACATGCGAGATTTCTCGCACGGGTCCGCTAGTATATATATCTGTCATCTTGGCACATTTGTTTATTGTTTTTTCAATATACTGCAATGTAAAGTTACTCTCAATGCTGCCAAGTGGTAATAGACCTTGAACTAGAAATGATATTTCAGATTGTTGAGTGTATTTGACTAGCTAGTTATAAACACTAACCATCCTCTGTGGATGCCTTCCTTTACTTTTAGTTAAGGAATGTCCAATCTACTATACTTATTTAATATGTCCACTGTACAACACAACTTGCTTTGTTTGAGGTGCTAACTCCTCTTCTAGGACATGTTTCGGACTTCCAAGCAGTCCATCATCAGCCTAGTTCAGTAAATTACTGAACTGAAGAGGAGTTAGCACCTCAAACAAAGTAAGTTGTGTTGTACAGTGGACATAATAAGCATAGTCTATATATATAAAAAAGGAGACATTCAGTCTGAAAGACTGGACTTTATATTATTTTAAATGCTACAAATGCTGAAAAATGCTAGAAAGGCTGGAGGCTTCTCGCTTCGCGCGAAGCCAAAGACTCTTGACATGTTAGATGATCAAGAAACAATCAGAACGCTAGAAAGTTACAAGTCATGAGGGAGCTGGAGCGCGCGGTGAAAGGAGGGAGCTGGCTGGATGACGTCACGCTTGCCGTCTCGTAACTCCAGAGCTCACCAGTGAACTCGGTACACATGCACCAAGCGGTACTATGTCACACACCTCAGTGCATTCTCTGTACATTTCGTGACGTCGCCGTAACGTAACGACGAAGTCGACTAGATCATTTAAAATGATAAAATCAATGTTACGTGATAGTTTGTCTGTCCCCTATGAGTTCATATACCATCCATCCAATTGCGATGAAGTTTGGGTGAGTTGTTCTGTGCATTTCAGGGAAGGTTTCTGGCTACAAATTATTTATGTAACACGCGAAAGGGTGAGGGACTTAACAGGAACCCTTAATACTCACAGTAGCCCAATTGCCAGGTGTGTGAATAGCTTGCTGATTCATCACGAGGCGACATGAGGAGACTGTCAGCAGCCCGCCGTGTTATCTGGTATCGCTGTCTATTCCAATACAGATCACACCGCGGTTTTTGGCCGGGGATTTATTATTATCTTATCTTCCTTTCTGTCTTTGATTGGCATTGCAATGCATGCCGGGTATAGCTAGTAGATTATATAATGTCAACACAGAAAATGATTGTAAGACATTCATAAGAAATGTCCTCCTTTATCTTATGTGTCTCTCTTGTTTGTATATTCCATTTATTCGTTGTTGAAAAAAGAAAGCTCTATACAAGGCAGAAATGTTCAAGGACTATTGTTGAAGACAATTATTTTGAATATGCAGATTATTATTATTATTAATATTCGGATAAAACCCTGAAATACCAGGAGGGTGATCTCCCACAATAGTTAATTTGCACTCCTTTGAGAATGCCAACTTCTCTTATTTGATCAGCATATTTGTTTACATAACTTGCTGATGCAAAATTATTTTAAACTGGTGTAATTTTGGTAAGCCTCATGCCATGTTCTTGACCATATTACATGTAATTGTCTGCCGTTGAGTAAAATACAGTAAGAGTTGACCTGAAATTACCAGCTGGAAATTAAAATATCTCAGATCAGAAATTAGTTTTCTATTAAAATGTGTAAATGCAGATCTAACAATTCTGTTTTGAGTTTCAATTCTCGGCCATGGCATATCAAGAAATGTTGGAGGCTTATGGAAATAATTTATTACTACGGTATTAAATTTCATTGTCAATATATTTATTCTTGGTGTTCTTTTGTTTAGGGACTCACGTATTAAATGTAGAAGTACCCAAGGACCAGATATACCCTATGAAACTGAAGGGGATCTCGATATGTTTTTCAATGTTGAAAGCTGCATTGTGTGGAAGTTATGTAAATTTTGGTGTGTTCCGGCTTTATGGTGATGAGGCACTCGACAATGCCCTCAACACGTTCGTCAAGTTGCTGCTCTCGATACCACAGTCTGATTTGTTGGTATGTTTATCAAATCAAATTTTTCTTCTTCTTTACTCCATGTTGTTAATGTTGTTATTGTTGTTATTTTTCTTGATGTTATTGTAAAAACAATGAAGTTTTCATATTATCTGCATCTTCTTCTCTTGCCTAAACTTTGGTTCCAATGTACACTGACAGGCAGTTGTTGATCACACCTTAGGAACTTTGCACCTGCTTCACGTTACGATATTCATGTCTGTGAGATGCAATTTATTGAGTTTATAACTAATCAAATACCTAGTAGTATGAATAAATTTATTAATACACCAATAGTCAATAAATGAAGTCTCTATAAATTATTATTGGACAAATTACGACCACGCAAATAAGTAGTTTTAGGAAACATGTTATTATCAAAGCTGTGAGGGTGTGCCGCTGTGTGTGAGCATAAAACCATCTTATTTTGTGGCAAATGTAATCTTAATTCTGTATTGTACTAAGAAAACTTAAACATAATACATATTCTTAAAGATAACTAATTCTAATTGCAAATATCCTTAGAAAAATGTATATAAAATAACTAATAAGAGATTAGATCTGTTACAGCATTATTTAAGGATAATTCTGTAATAACCTTAATATTGATGTGTAAAAAGAATGAATAGTATCAACTGAAATAACATGGGATTTTCTTGAAAAATATTTTTGTAAATAACCTTTTATAAAATGTTATAGTAGTTAATCTATCTTTTTACTGCTCGAGTTTTCAAAAGCTAATTAACCTGAAGATAGTTCAAACACCAGAAGGAAATGTCAGTTTGATTATATTAAAGATCCCAAAACATGTTATTTCTTCACATTTTGTAAAATTTAGGAAAAAGTAGACTTAGATCGATCCTGGCAAATGTCTGTGTGTGTGTGTGTCTATTAACTCCTAAACGGCTGAAGCTATCAAAACCGAATTTGGTATGAGTAAAGATCTATACCTGAATATCTCACGGCCATATCTAAAAATGACATCAGTGCTACCAACTGCTGAAAAATCAAAATTGAAATTTGAGCTCTATATTGTATATCTCAGAAGTTATGCATGCGAGCTGTTCCTAAATTGGCTCACTCAGAGATAATGACATACCAGATTAATTTTCATGCTGTCCCTATTTTTTTTAAAATTCTAATACCAATATATCAGAAAGCATGCAAGGCAACAGCTCTAAACTCTGCACATGTATAGTACCTGATATTCTAGGTTAATTTGGAGTAACTGATATACGTCGATGCTGCCAACATGATTCTAAGCATGCTGATCGAGTTCAGCAACTCTAACTGAAACCCCAGAAAAAATGCGAACTAAAAGTACTTCCCCCCCTGCCCGCTCTGACCTACTCATGCAAGACCAATATCTGTGCAGAGGGATATAGTCCATCGCAGGCCAGGAGCCAATAGATGTGATGACAAGCCAGTGTTGCCAATGACATTTCTCATCCGATCGTCACAGAAAACTTTTCCATAAAGCTAACATTGATACGTTCGCTCCGCGCTTCGCTTTGCAACACAGTGAACGACTTGGCAACACCGAGCTTGACGCCCATATCACCAATCCCAAATATGCACCGCCGCCAGCTCTATTATTTTGTTGTACGCCGAGTGTTGCACTGCATTGAGTGAGATTGTCGAAGACTTCGTTTCTAGAGTGTTTTAGTAAATATTTAATGTAAAGTTATGGCAAGTGGTAACAACAAAGTTGTTCATAGTGAAGCGAGAGAGGTTATAAACAATGTAATTGCGTTCTGTGATTTAGAGAACGCAGCAAATTCCTTTAGCTTGCCAGTCAGTCAGGCAACTAAACGAGCTGCAGCAGCAACAGGGAAATCAGAGTCATTTATTAAGAAATTCAGAAAGGAGAAGACATTGACCGACATAAATGAGAAGTTATCCACCCCTGGTAAAAGTAGTGGCGAATAAGAAGATTATACTAGATGACATGGATAAGTGCATCATCAGGCGGAAAATTCAAGAGTATTATGTAGTGAAGAATGAGATACCAACAGTAGGGAAATTATGATCTGTTCTCCACAATGAGATATATTACAAGGGGAGTCCTGAACATCTGAGACAAATGCTTCATTCGATAGGTTTCAAATTCAAGAAGTGTCTGAATAAAAAGAAAATATTAAAGGAAAAAGGCGATATTGTGTTTAAGAGATCAGTGTACCTGAGAATCTTACAAGAGAATGACGAGCTAGGTGACAAGAAACGACCTGTTATATTCTTGGACGAAACTTATATCCATCCATCATACACGGTAAAGAAGTGTTGTCAGGGTGAGGCAACTGAAGGTGTCCTGACTTCGGACAGTGCAGGCCAGAGGTGGATCATAGTTCACGTGGGCATTGAAAACGGGTTTGTACCAGGCGGACTGTGCATGTTCAAATCTAAAACTAAATCTGGTGATAACCACGATGAAATGAACAGCAAGAATTTCATGATCTGGCTTATAACACAGCTGGTACCGAACATACCAGGTAATTGTATCATAGTGATGGACAATGCATCGTACCACACACTGCAGATTAATAAAGCACCTACATCAAGCAGCAGGAAATACGAAATCCAGACCTGGCTAACTACGAATAACATCACTTTCGATAAGAGCCTACGCAAATATGAACTACTGAACGTGGTGAAATTGCATAAACCAGCACTAGTATTCGCCGTGGACGATTACTTGAAGTCAAGTGTGCTCTGAAAGAAGTTCATTTTCCGTATTGACAGATTCACTATATAACAAAGGAGAAACTGTTCCGCCTAGTCAATACATTTATTTACAACAAGTTATAAACTTGCTATTATATGGTACATGTTTCGGGGCCTCTAGTACTGGTCCCTTCTTCAGCCATAAATTAAGTTGCAAAATCCAGCATAATTAAAGATATCATAATAAAAAATACATAAAATGATGAGTGAATGGATGAAATGAGGCGAAAAAGAACATATTACTCATGAGAAGTAATGTGAGTGCACATCAGTAAAAATTAACACCATTGGTATTGCTAGGTTCTTGAGAATACACTTATATAGCACTGTTCTAATGTTTGTGCATGTGGAAATCACTTCACTTGGGATTTATAGCCTGTTGTTTACAATGCTGTTGACTGAAACTTGCTGTTCAAGCTGGGGCTTCTGAGCTTATAGTCTTGCATTAGAGGGAAAACATCGAATGTCATGTAATGAAATACATCATCATGATGAGGAGACTTCCAAGTATGGAAAAAACATATTTTACTTAGACCAACTAAAACAATTTCCATTGTTGATCTAATTCACAGAATCTCAATTTACTTCATGGCCCCATTATTGCTTCATCCAGTTGCTTAGATACCTTGGATCCAAGGCTTCTAGATTATATGCATTGCCTAGGTCATGAAGTATCTAAATTTGTAAACATTGCACTCTCATTATTAATATATTTAAAAAAACATAAAATACAATATGAGATTTAAATTAAAATAAGGTGAGGTAATATAATAAATATAATATTATATCTTTGTGACCTGGAATTGTTATAAATGGAATATAGAAAGGTAGATGGGGTTATAAGGGTGAGAGGAAATGGAAGAGGGGGGAATATTGGGGGAGTTTGTGTTAGGGAATTCACGGTGGTTTGTTGTTGTCAACAATTTTATTCTTTATATATTCCGTTAGGGTGTTGTACAAGATATTCGTTTCAAAATTTATTTCATTAAGATTATGAAGAGGAGATAGTTTCTGTGCGGTGTTAATTTCTATCGCTTCTAGTACATTCATAGTGGTCCCCTTTCCTGTAAAATGGAGGATTTCTAGGTCTTTCTCGATGTTGGTGAATTTATGATGTGACTCCTCCATGTGTGTTGCCATTGCTGAGAATCTTCTGTATTTTGTGGCATTAAAATGTTCGTAGTATCTGATTGTGAATGCCCTACCCGTTTGTCCCAAATAATTCGCATCGCACTCGGAACAATTAAGTCTATAAATGCCTGATCTATGGAATTTGTCTATAGAATTTACTTTGTTCGAATTAAAGAAGAAATTGGCATTGGTGTTGGATGTTTTATAGGCCATTTTTAAACCGTGTTTTTTGAATATGTTAGAGATGCTGTATGTACGTGCATTAAAATAAGTGAAAACCGCGTATACAGGTTTTTCTTTATGATCTGGTGTTAAATGGGTGGGAGGTCTATTTCTTATTTTGTTTATAATGTTGGAGATGAATTGATAGTTAAAACCATGGTATGGTCTTTATTTCACTGGTGAGGTCATTTTTTGAAAGGGGAAGGTTGAAAGCTCTGTGAATCATACTGAAGAAGGCTGCCTTTTTGTGGTTGCCAGGATGAATAGAACTATTGCTTATGGTAGTATGAGTTTGTGTAGGCTTTCTGAAAATTTTATAGGAAAGTCTATTGTTCTTTATGGAAACTGTGGTATCCAAAAAATGAATCGAGTTATTGACTGAAGATTCTGGGACGAACTGTATATTGCTGTCAATGCTGTTAAGTTTCTCTACAAGTTGGTCAATTTTCTGTATTGTGTTATCAATGATGATGAAAATGTCATCAACATATCGACCCCAGTATGTCAAACCTGCAATTTTTCCATGTATTTTAGTGTATTCCATATGATCCATATAAATATTTGCTATAATGCCAGATAAAGGGGAGCCCATGGGAAGGCCTTCCTTCTGCCTGTATATTTTATTATTGAAGGTGAAATAATTGCTATTAACTTAAGGGTGAATTCCAACAATGATATGAATTCGTTGATTTCAACATTTGATAGTTTGCTGCTGGCTGAAAAATTTTGTTTAATAATTTTGATGGTAGGGTTAATTGGGATATTGGTATACATATCCTTCACGTCAATGCTATGCAAAGAATGTTCATCATGTAGTTTTAAATTCATAGTACTTTCGCAAAAATGAAGGGTGTTTCTAAGAAATTTGTTAGCTTTAAAGGTATGATGTTTAACTAGAAACTTTTGAATGAATTGAGACATTTTATAAAGTGGGCTGTTTATGAAATTAATAATAGGTCTAATTGGGATCCCTTTCTTGTGTATTTTTGGTAAGGACTTCATAGTGGGAAGTCCCGGGTTCATATTGATGAGTATGTTAGTTTGCTTTTCATCTAAAATAAAAATGGAATTTTTAATGATGCCTTTTAATTTTCTTTGAATGGTCTGTGTAGGGTCCTTCTTTATTTCTTCAAAATTAGGGTTGTTTAAGAAGTTATTTGTTTTACTAATATAGTCCTCTTTTTCTAGGAGTACGATTGTGTTGCTTTTATCAGCTTTGGTAATGATTATGTTGTTATCATTTATTTTCTTTTTTAGATTAATCAAGTTTGAAAATGATTTAGTTTTAACTTTTTTGTTGATATTAATTATTTTCTGAATTTCCTTATTGGTTTCGTATCTTGCTTCCCCCTGTTTATCAATTGGGAGTTTATGAATTGCTACTTCCGTTTCAGTAATCATGGTTGTGAGTGTTCGATTACAGAGATCTTGTCCCAATTATATTTGGGACCTTTGTTTAGAATTTCCAAGTCTTGATTATTGAGAGATAATTTAGATAAATTTTTGACTGGAGATTGGAATTTATGTAAAACTTGTTTGTCTAGGTTTTTTGGCCTGTTATGGTCTTTTTCTAGTAGGTTTTTAAACTTGTTGTCCAAAATCTGTATTTTATTATTAATTTTGGTATGTACAATTTGATTGACAGTGAAGTAATATCTGTCCCAATCATTTCTTTTTGAAATATTTGCCGCTTCCAAATGTAATTGGTATAATTTATTATTAATGTCGTTCTTCTTAATGATTAAGAATTTGATTTCCCTTTGGAATACCCTGTTATTAATAATTCTTTGGGTTCTTTCCTCATACTTGTTTAATGGGCCCCTTTTCTGATATGATTTGAAATGATTGGGGATGATGTTATGATGTTTACATTTCTTAAGGAACTCTATGTCTTTAATTATGCTGGCCAATTTAACCTTGAGATCTTTAAACTTATAACACGCTTTCTTTGCGCTATTAGCTTGGCTTGCTTCATTGTAAAGTGTGCTCTGAAAGAAGTTCATTTTCCGTATTGACAGATTCACTATATAACAAAGGAGAAACTGTTCCGCCTATTCAATACATTTATTTACAACAAGTTATAAACTTGCTATTATATGGTACATGTTTCGGGGCCTCTAGTACTGGTCCCTTCTTCAGCCATAAATTAAGTTGCAAAATCCAGCATAATTAAAGATATCATAATAAAAAATACATAAAATGATGAGTGAATGGATGAAATGAGGCGAAAAAGAACATATTACTCATGAGAAGTAATGTGAGTGCACATCAGTAAAAATTAACACCATTGGTATTGCTAGGTTCTTGAGAATATACAGTGCTATATAAGTGTATTCTCAAGAACCTAGCAATACCAATGGTGTTAATTTTTACTTTCTTTTTCATTAGCACATGCTGTTGAGCTGTCTCTTATCTCACATAACATTTGTTCGTTAACGGAAACCACCTTGATATTTCTTTTATCACAAATTCCTATACACTTCTGCCCTTTTCATGCTCCATTGGCTTCCATTTCTCGCTATCAGTTACCCACCCACCCACCCACCCTGTGACTACTAAAGTAAGACATAGCCAGTGTTGACAAACGTTATGAATGTTGTACTCCACCTGGTATAACCCACTCTCTTGCACAAGGAATGTGACTGGAACATTATGTGCAAAGTAGCTTCTTGATGAAGGCAGGGGAGTTGTAGAACATATATTTGGGTATATGTACTTCTAGAGAGTGCCAATAACTCAATTTTGATAGAATATCAGCATATATCACTATTTCATGAAATGTCTCAATTCCTCGCTAAGGATGATTTCCATTCCAAATACTATGAATGTGTAAAATGTGGTAGCTATATCCTAAATGTTAATTTCTTTTGATTGTATGTATTTTGTCTAATAGATGCATTTCTCCTTTCTGTTTTAGGACTACCCGAAACTGTCCCAGACGTACTATGTGTTACTGGAGTGTCTAGCTCAGGACCACATGAGCTTTCTGTCCACTCTGGAGCCTCGTGTTTTCCTCTACATTCTCTCCTCCATCTCGGAGGGGCTTACAGCTTTAGGTGCGACTTTCAATTACTTCACAGGTACAGTCACAGACATGTACACCTAGACCCTGTGCTGTTTGACATTATCCATTCCCTACACAATACTGGCCCACCCAATCTTCTGTTAAGCTAATACTTGGCATTAGATGACGAAAAGCATGACGAAAACACAATGCTATGTGATATATTTGGAAACTGCATTTTTAAATGCATATGGCTGATATGAAAATTCCATGCACTGAGTAGGGGCCTTTTAATACAATGTCTGTGACTGTACCTTTTTACACACCTTGCATTACTTACGTTTCGGATACAAGCACTGTACTCGTTAGACCTGGGTATAATAAAGTGGTAAGATTTAGATATTGTAAATGTGGTAATTTGAGCACCCAAATAATACACAGTACTCATAAGACAAATCAGCTAAGCCATGTTTCTATTTCACGCTTTGAAAAACTGGTGGATTAATCTTGCACTACAGTATGATTGAATGTCTCCTCTATCTGTACTCCTGAAACTCTAATTTTCCAGAACTGGCATAATGTTTTGACTTTTATTGATGTCTTATGCTTTGTATTGTTATTTATTTAACCAAGTTTTTTGTTTTAATACTAAGGGTGACTTGCTGTCTCCGAGCATAAAGAGTTACTATTGATTTTAATATTTTCTTACAATTTTCAGAATATTCATGTGCATGAACTGTAGGTTACACTTAAACTAATATTGAGAGAGTAGGTTTTAGAAATATTGTAGTCCCAAAATAATTTTTAGTTATCAGCAGTTGGTTTTGTCAATTGAGCTTAATTCAGTCTTAGACTATGCACTTTATCAACAATATTAAATATTTTGTTGTAATAGACTAAATTGATTCTTATTAGTAATTCAAAGTATTAAAGGATTTTCATTCTTTTTATTCACAGTTGGTGGTTATATTATGCATAGCAATCTTGCTTTTCAGTGGTTTATTGCTATTTTTGACCTAACTTTCGAGAGACTAATTAATTCTGACATAGTAATTTTGTCAAAGTAACTTTATGTGATGTCCTCTAAGTTAAGACTTTATGCCTCAATTTTAGTGGATCACACTGTGTATGTACAGTACATGTTTGACGTTAACCAAATTTCATATCTACGTTTCACAGAGTAAAGGTGTTTTGTTATGATGACCCAAGTTTTGGTTTACAAAGTAGGAATTTCATCACATTGAACTGATTCTTGTGTAATTGAACTTACTTCAAATTAAATATTGTCAATACATGCAATTTTGGTGGTAAAATCCTGTTTGTTTTACATTCACACAGTTAATCTAGTTTATTTTAACTGTCATCTAAGTAATTTCATCTCAGCTAGAATCACTATTAGAACTGATATTGTCAACCACACTGTTCTTCTGCTTTTCTTTTACTTGATTGTGTCTGTCCATGTCTTTTTTTGAAAGAATGCCAAAGGGAATCAAATTATGCTTTTTGTTTGCTTTCATGTTTTGTGTGTATTCTTGCAATTTTGAAATACATTTTCCATTTGTTTGGTCTTCCTTTACAGATACAATGGTGTGTACTGGCTGCTGTGCAACCTTGGACCACATCGTAACTTTCCTGTTCAAACAACTAACTCAGAAAGGCAAGTTATCACTAAGATTTGCTTCCATTTTAAACCAGTAGGTAAATTATTGAATTCCGGTGTTTCATGAAGTATCGACTATCTAGTACAGCAACACTAAACCTGGCTTTTCGAGTCTGGATACCAAAAGCTCTGAATAGACAGGCAGAGAGTGGTGGAGCAAGGGAAATAGGAGAGCATGCATAAAGTTACTTTTCAAGATTCTGACTCCCCATTGCTTGGATTATTTGGCACCTTTTGAGTACCGGTAGTGTTTTTAGCAATGTAGGAACAAAAGATTACAAGAATTTGATTTTCACAACTGCACTAATGAGAAATGTTAGGTTGTGTAATGTACAAATAGTGCAAACCATGTATTGAAGTTAGAGAATTAAAATGTCTTACCACATGCAAGACTTGATCTGCGACCCCTGACTTTATACAGCGGTGCTCTGACCACTGAGCTATAGGGGAACACTTCAATTCTCACTTTACTATGATACATCACTGATGCTGACCTGCATCAGCCTATCAGCACAGAAGGCATCAATTCACAGACATTTTAATTCCCCATCTTCTACAATATCTACATGGCTTGCATTTGTTTATTACATGACCTAATGGTTTAAAGTCTTCATTTCTCAATATAGGAATAATCTTCTGGGCTCATATAATTCGTCTTAATGTCACAGCATGACATGAAGCATTTCAATATATATTTCTGCAAATTATGTCCCTCTTCTCAGTTTTAATGGGACATCATAAATGAATCTTTCTAAGTGGTAAACCTGCAGGAGAAATAGCACTTGGTCTATATTTAATTTTTACCATAATTTGTTCATAAAATTTGGGTACAGAAATTATGCAATTATCTCACTAGCTTGAGTACATTGTACAGTGACTAATACAGCAATCACAATTACACTAGTTAACAGACAATAACATTTCTCACTCACTCTCAGGTACATGGGATTAAATGACCACAATTTCCAAGCACCTCAAATGAAACAACAACAAAAACAACAGCTGTACAGTGGAACTTTCTTTGTTTTTGGTGAAAACGCAGGTAAATTAACTGGTGTGGGACACTGTTGGAAAGAACATATATAAATAAAACATTTATATTTGCTACTTTTACCTTTCTTTATGGTTCCTTCTCCCTCTGTTTTGTTTCTGCTAAAATAATGTACCTTAAAAATAAAAAATAAAATAAAAAATGTGCTTATTGCCATAACATGCATGCAATTTTAGAAAGACATCTGCAATGATTTAGCTGCACTAATCTTGGCAGTCTTGTCGTGTCACAGACACCGAGTGCATTCTTTGAGGATCTACCGTTTCTGTATATCTCTGGTGCAGTGCTGTGGTTGCACAGTGGCTTCCTGCATTTGATTACATCCCACATGCAATGCTAGAGACATTCACATAGCATGGCTATGTGTTTAAAATGCTCATGACGATATATCAGCCCACCGATTGTGACTGTGAGATACAAACCATGATTCGTTTCTTGAATGCACAAAACATTAAACCAGTCGAAAATCATCAGCAAGTGTGGGAGGTGTGTGAGGAACGTTGGATGGAATGTGGAATGATCAGTGAAGGTCGTCAGCATATAAATGATGAACTATGGGGCAGCCAACTATCTGTCATCACAGGTGACTTGGGGTATGCGGTTAAAACAGAAGTGCATGAAGACAAACAGTGCACACACTCTGCTTTTCCCGCAGTGTTTCCGTTCTTTACCATATTGTGACAGTAATTAAAAGTTATGCAATCCGCCTAGTCGACACACTAGATTCAATAAAGTTTTTATTTCTTTACATGAAGTACATGTTTTGGGCATCATTATACACCAATCTTCAGCCTCTCTTGTTAAAAACAGCTTAAAAATAATGACAATTAAACCATGCAAGGTGTTTCAAAACCTTGTACATATTAGTGATGGTGCAAAGATTCTGCTGAATCCTGATGAAGGTTTTGATTTGGTGTCGATCAATTCCCGAATTTGAATTTTGAATCCGACCAGTTTACTTTACCTTCAATCAGAAAATTAGAAACAAAAAAAGGACTGTCTATGGGCTCTCCTACTTCAGACATCATTGCCAATATATATATGGATCATTTTGAAAACAAAATATTTAATAAAATCAATGGCATCATATTTTGGTGTAAATATGTTGATAACTTGTTTCTTGTCATCGATGAAAACGCACAATACATAGACAAATTTTCAGAAACACCTAATAGCATAGACAGCAACATTAAATTTGCAATTGAATATGAAAACAAATTTCTTAATTACCTCGACCTTACCATTACCAGGAATGGAAAACCAATAAATTAAAAAATTTATATAGAACCTACACAAACTAATGTAGCAATAAGGAACGACTCCACGCACCCTGGGAGTCGAAGAAGACCACTCGACATCCCTTTGATGCAGATTATCAAAGTCAGTTAGATGTGATATATATATCTTATTGCTGCCACAAACAGTTACAACCGCAAGTACAGTACGTCAACTCAATAATCAACAAAATAAAGAATAAACCAACAACCACATTAAAACCTGATAAAAAAGAAAATCTTATCTAGTCTAATTTTTCGCCTACACAAACCGTAAAATATTATGTATGGGCAAGAAATGTATTGATTATTTAGTTCAAACCATAAAATTTATAGCATAACGAACATAAGAAACATGATACCAAAATAGCTTTCAAAATCAATAATACAAATCAAAGAAAACTTTTTAATTCTCATACAATTAACCCACTGAACAAATTTGACAGATCAGGAGTGTATCAGTTGGTATGTCAAAATTGTAATGCTAATTATATAAGCAAAGCGGGTCATAAAGCGTTGATTTGTTACAATGAACATGTAAATGCCATCAAACATAGAAAGTTTTCAGCAATGTCAGAGCACATGACACGGTCGATGAATTCACAAACATCAACAATGACCTTGAATCTATCCACTTTACTTACAAAAGTAATCTGATGAATACCCTTGAACAAATAGAGATTAACTCAACATTAAAACTTCCACCAACACTTAATCTTACAAGGGGACACTACGGCAATCGGATTTTTGAAATTTTTCCCGCTTTGGGTACGTAAAGTTCAGACCTCGAACAATAATTTCCCAAAGCCGTTCGATGCCATATTCATAAATTCTCAAGAAAATAGACTTCCAATTTTTCCGAGCTCTTCATATCCAGTAAAGATGTTACAGAGTTTGAGCAGGGCGCATGGTTCACCCGGTAACATTCGGGCCCAGTAATCGCCGGGACGCTAGTTCGAGTCTCACTTCTGGTGCTATATTTTCTCTCTTTCAATTCATATACAGTAGAACCCCTTTTTAACGAATCTCAGGGGGATTTGATATTTCTTCCTTAAAAGGGGGTTCGAAGAAAATAGGCTATATATCACAAGAAATAATGATACCGGTACATTTATGTCTTCAACTAATGTAATGTCAAGAAATAATAAATGAACATGTTAAGAAATACTGTAAATAGTCAAATTAACACAATAACAGAAAATATTTACGAAACAGCACAGGTAACGGATTCCTTAGTGGTCCATTGGGGGCACAAGCTGCAGCAAGGAAAGGAGAAATAGGTATTACTGACTTGTAATTGTAACTTGAAGGAACCGAGGCCTAACATATATTAAGGATATTTGTGAAGGCATACCATGAGAACTATGAGAATAAGCATAAGGTATTACCCTTCACTTTCTGAAGTAGTCCAGTAAAGTAGTTTGCTTCCTCTTGCCCAGATGTCTCACGGAAAGAAGTTTTCTCTCAATTTGGTTGAGAGTGTTGATGAGCTCTTCATCCACACTGAAGGAGGAGAAGTACCGGCGGACAATATCCAGTCCTTCCACTGCTGCCCCAAAAGTTGGTTCTGCTGGATCCTCTTCTTCTTCTTCGTCTTCCTCTTCAGTACTTTGCCTTTTTGCATCATCACAAAGGTCTCCAACATCCATCTGTGGTGGTGAGGTTAGGATATCATCATCACAAGTAACAAATTCTTCAAATGTTGTGACAGTAGAATCCTTTGATACAACCCCCCTATCTTCCCCAATGTCATCAGTAGCGTCTTCTTCATTAAAAACTTCTGAAATAACACCAAAACCTGCATGGCCAAAGCAGTTTTGAATAGTGGTCGTTGTGACTAGTTGCCATGCTGCTACAAACATATGCATGGCTTGGAGTATGTTCAATTTCATTACCTCATTTCTTTCGAGGAAAGAAACAGCTCTTTGAACCAGGGCCTTCCTGTACTTCACTTTCACAGAATGAATAATGCCAAGGTCCAAAGGCTGCAGGTGACTGGTGCAGTTAGGAGGAAAGAAAACCACTTTGATATTCCGCAGGAAAGACGTATCTCAAGGATGAGCTGGACATCTGTCTATCACCAGCACTATTTTCCTTCCTGCCGATCCCATCTTGGCATCCAAGCTTTGTAAAAATTTTCGAAATATCTCCGATGTCATCCATGCACTTTTGTTAAAATCATATTTACATGGGAATGTACGGGTGTTCTTGAAACATCTTGGATTCTTAAATTTTCCAATTATTAGTGGGGGTAATTTTTCACTCCCGTTGCTGTTAACACATAACAACGCTGTCAGTCTTTCTTTACTTTTTTTGCCTCCGTGGCATTTTTCTCCGCGAACAGCGTATGCATACCTGCCAACCCTTCCGATTTATTCGGAAACTTTCCGAATTTTCACCTCGTCTTCCGATCTTCTTAATTACTATTATTTCTTCTGAATTTCGAGCCCCGGTGATACATTGTAAAACAAAAAGGAACTGCAAATAATTTCCATTCTCAAGGAGATGCTCTCGTAAGTCGTAATTGCTTTTGTGATTTGCGTAACCTTGTTTTTTTGTGTAAGTTTGTGTAAGTTCCTAGCTTAGCAGTGAGCTCCATAGCTGCGATCTCGGAATGGTGAGTCAGCTGATCGGCCTACCGCATACTGATTGGTGGTATTTTACGGACAAACAGGTGTCAAGCCTACGCTGAATGGTCGAGGCTGGCCACGTGACTGTGCAGAAGGGGATTGAAACCTTGTGTGCTACGCGCGGCGATTATGACTTGCTCCGTTTGACGCCACGTGTTTATATTCTGCTAGCGTCACGTTTAGTGCATTTAATTGAGGTATTAATGTGTGCGTCGGTAGATAATTATTTGAGCTAGTTGTGTCGATGATCAGCACACACAAGGGAATATCAGAATTATTTTGTCCTTCATAGGAACAAAATATTTCCTTTACACTATTTACTTATCCATGTTTTGGCTCTGCATGTAAGTCTGAGAGTGAAACAAACCGTGCCGGCGTGGAACTCTGTGTCTTCTGGAAAGACATGCCATTCCAATGGTAAACTGTATAGCTTTTAGTGCAAACAATGCCCCTGTTATGATAGGGAGGAAAAATGGTGTTGCCAAAAGAGATGGTGAAGATGAGCACCAAGCAATGGATGCATTACAATGCCAGTTTTGTGCTCTCGAAATGGAGCATTTATCATCTTCTATTGTGGAAGGAAAAAGAGCAGATTGTTCTTGGTCTGCAATAGGGGATATACGAGGTGGAGATGGGTGTCTGAAATATGACAGACTAGCTGGAGTGATGTTGTCAATATTAACAATCCCACATAGCAGCGTTGAATGTGAGAGATTGTTTTGCCAGGTGAAGACCAGAAGGACACAATTCCGATCATCTCTGAATGACGAAAACCTCAACAAACTGTTAGTGGTTGAAATTGCTACGAGCAGCGGTATGACAGGGCATTTTTGACGAGAGCAAAGTTGGCTACAAGGTCTGCATTAAATCAGTAAGCAGTCTCCATGGTAATTAACTTATGTCTGACGAAACGTGAATATGTGGTAGCGAATGCGAAGTGTAATCAATCAGAATGATTGTATGCATTTTCTTTAAACACACAATTATGTTCTCTTACGTTTAAATACTTGCCATACGTACTACTCGATGATTGATGATTGTTTAAATTTTTGTGAATTGTATGCTGAATTCATACTTTGCCGATAAAGACACGCAGGTCTTTTGTGTACCCTCTTTCGCCCATGCAATGGTATACTTCGCATAGTGAAATCCAAAATTTTAAAAAATCTTCCTATTTTTGACTTCCGAAGGTTGACAGGTATGCGTATGTTTTGGACGGGAGCAAGTTGTAAAACACTCCCGTTTCATCGGCGTTAAAAATATCCTTAGCATCATATCCTTCAAGAAGTCGAGGCAACGTTTTCTCTTTCCAGTATACAACTGTATCGTCATTAACTTCCGCACTCTCGCCGCACATGTTTTGGAACGAAAGATTGTGCCGTTTTTTGAAGCGATCAAACCAGCCATTAGAAGCATGGAAATCGACCAAACCCAGCTTAAGTGCGATTTCTTGAGCTTTTTGTTTAAGTATGTTCCCGTCAATTGGAGCGTTCTCACTCCTTTTTCCCTCGAACCATTTCATTAAAATGTTTTCAAGTTCCTCGTACGGCGAAGAACGAATATTCTTCTGTATTTTTGCCCCAGAACCGCACTCAACTTCTGCAGTCAGAATAGCTTCCTTCTGTTTCATGATGCCAAACAGCGTAGAGGGTGCCGAGTCATATTTTTTTGCCATCTGTGACAAAGGTACTTGGCTATCCCTTTCAACATCCCTGATGATGTCTTATCTTTTTCTGAAGAGTCAGCTTCTTACGTTATGCAGCCATAATGAATGTGGTCCGCCGTAACTCGCAGTACAACTCTTATCACAGACACAAAAAACTCGTAGCACAACTTCCAACAAAACAGGAACAAAAACAGAGAATGAGCCTTCAGTCCGCACCCCTCGCGTCCGCGATTGGAGCAGCGGGACAGAAGTGCCTAGCCAGTGTAAGAGCGCTGCGGCTATAGGTTAAGGCAGCTGACGTCACTGTAGACATTACCCGACTACAACTGTCCTAACTCCCTAACGGTTGGAGATAAGTATATGCGTTCGCGGACTTTTTTGTAGAGCTTGAACAGCTCTACATTTCGTACGCATATACTTGGGGTCTATCAATGACAGTTCAGGCAGCGTAAGCCATGGAGGGCACGACTTTCTACTTACTCCGTAATTTTTTCTAGAATACATTTTCATTTTATAGAATATCCATAAACATTTTCAGTTTCTTATTGCTTATTGCTTTTAATCATTCACCTAAATCACGTGAAGTTTGCAAGAGACCTTTGGCCTAAATATTTATATTTCGTGAAGTTACCCGAGTCTCGCGGCATTTACGCGTAGGCCCTACGTCAGTCATGCCTCTAGGCTGTATAGCTAGTCTCAAGGTAAACCGCACTTCGTTCCCATACAGCCGTCATTCCAGTACTACCTACAGTTCAATGGACGTAACTAACCAACAGCGTCTAGCGTGATAGTGACTGCTGCTTGCCGGTAACAGTGATTTCCAGCGGCCGCGCCAATTTATCACTGTTCTATACATCGCTAAAGGAGCGATTTTGTTTAGCGCGTCAACTTCGGACTGAGATTACGTCAAAACGGAAGTTAATTTACATTCAAAACAAGTTTAGAAAAAAGTATCTTATCGACATATTCGTCACAACGGGATGCGCGATCGTAATTTATGTGAAATATATTCCTTAGAAGCGGACTTTTCCTTATATCGGGGTTCGTTAGAAAGGGGTTTAAATAACACTGTGATTATGGCGATTTGGCTGGGACTTACGAAAATCTTCGTTAAAAGCGGGCACGTTAAAACTGAGTTTTACTGTACTACTAATGTGATTGAAATATAAAAATCATCAAGTCTGTTCACAGATATGTAATTATAATTTCCTATGAAGAAAAAAAAACCGCACGTCTCATTTCTAAATATCTCTTATTTGAAAATAAGACTCTACATTATGTCTATCAATTTTTAACTATAAACAATTACAATTAGTTTGTAAACTTATAACAAACAAAATTGTTGGGACGGAACTGGAAAATGTGGGATAGGAAATTGAATGCTTCATTATTCGAGCTGTATTCGTTTATTCTATACATCGGGTGTAATTGAACACGAGCCACAGTAATACACATCATAAAAACAGGGAAAACAGTAATTTTCGCATCATCTCGCACACCGTACAGACACTGCAATATTGCATTCGCAATTGTTTTTCAATACATCGATTCGAAAACAAACTTAATTCACGTTCATGAAGATTTCTCTTCTATCGCAAAGTTTCGAAGCAAATCATGCATATCTAATCATGTTATTGAAAACCGGAGAGGACAACTGGTGATGAACAATAGAGTGGATCTTTATGCAATCTTCTCTATTATTAATTTCACGTTCTTATTCAATTAGTTAAGTGCAATTCTGCAAGCCCTTTATGAAATATTTCACCTGACGGTAAATGTATACGTCACAAGGTTGTACCATCGGAGTGCATTTTGGTGGAATGACCTGCACCTTACAAGTAGGCAAACGCCTGTCATTTCGAATCACCTCATCTTACATCACAGTATCCGTTTGGCTATTTATATTTTTATTAATCTACAAGGTGTGAATATTATTGCTTAATATTATTTTTGTCGCTTATTCGCAATTTCAAATAGGATATAATTAGAAATGAGACGTGCCTTTTTTCATTGGAAATTATAATTACATATCTGTGAATTACTACAGACTTGATGATTTTTATATTTCAATCACATTAGTAGTATATGAATTGAAAGAGAAAAAATATAGCACCCGAAGTGTGACTCAAACTAGCGTTCCGGCGATTACTGGGCCCGAATGTTACCGGGTGAGCCATGCGTCCTGCTCGAACTCGGTAACATCATTACTGGACATGAAGCGCTCGGAAAACTTGGAAGTCGATTTTAGTTAGTTAGTTATTGTTGTTTTAAGGGTCGGAACTATGAGGTCATCTACCCCTGTCGATTTTCTCGAGAATCTATGAATATGGCATCGAACGGCTTTAGGAAATTATTGTTCGAGGTCTGAACTTTACGTACCCGAAGCGGGAAAAATTGTGAAAATCCGATTGCCGTAAGGTCCTCTTGTTAGTGACATTAATTTTGAACAAACTGTCATGTTTGATGCCTTAATAGGTTTAACAAAGAGAAAAAAAAACACCTTAGACAACCTTTTCTTTATAAATTTTCGCTGATACCCCTTTCCCATATTTCTAAACAAACCCCCGCAACACTATCACTCAATTTCTAACTGCTTCCTCCACCCTCATAACCCACCTTAATACGTAGTAGCAAGCTTTCAAGTAATGTTGCGGGATCGAATCCTGGCGCAGTCAGCTGCCATTTGTGGGTGCGGAAATGAGAAGGAACCGTGTAAGTAGATTTACTGGCATGTTAAAGATCCCCTTCGGTGTGCAATTCCGGCACCCCTGCGTTTATAAAAGCTGCAGATGTTAAAAAGGGATGTAAAACAAATAACATTATAATTATTTAATATAAAGACAAGTCCCCCCCCCCCTCCTCTCCCCTTTTCTTCCCCTTACTTTCCTCCCTCCTCCCTTGAATTAGACACATGCTACTCACCGAACTCACACATTGCCTGCATTCTGTCACCACTCATCAACCAAGCAATGACGCACTAACACATTAAGCTTTATATAATCTGTTTAACATTTCATTCTAGATTACCACTCAAGGTAACGCTTTTCTTTTTTTTTTTCTCACACAGTTGTCCCAACTATATGGAAACAGTCTTCAGGCTACCTTTTAGCATGCAAGGGTAAGTGTTACACCTCCCTTCGACTTTTTATGGGTTTAAACCATTATATTCCCTATATATTTTAAAATATCCCCCCCCCCCCCTTTTTTTTCACTTTATCAATAGCGTATCCAAGTTTTTTGGGCATCCTCGTCATGCGGTTCATGAGGGAGAGTGGTTACTTTTTTAAGTTTTAATGTGTAGTTACGACTTTTAATTCTGGTTAAATCTGTTTTATGTTTTGTTTATTGTGTTATGTATTGTATTGTTCACTATGCCTTATTTGGTTTATCCTTTTTTACCATCCGCCTTTTATTCTTTTTATTCAAATAAGGCATAATTTTTGGGGCTCACTGTCTGTTTTATAAACACCATTTTCGCTTCATCCATGGCAGTGAGTTGTTTTTTATCTACATCCTTTCATTTCACGCCATTTCATTTCATTAGGGGCCGATAACCTCGATGTTAGGCCCCTTAAAACAACAATTATCATCATCATCATCATTTTTTGGGCAATGAAGATTCATGTTAAAGATAACTTCAATGTTCATGTAATGCCACAGCCCAATTTGATCTTAATTATTGATACAGCTTCACCATGCACACACCTAGACTTAGACAACGATTGATCAGCTGTGTAAATGCTACTTAAAGACCTTCTTTAACAAATATTTATGTCAATACATTAAAAAGAACTTTTGAATATATAACGGACAGTGATTAAATTGTACAAACATTTTAATGGGATCCCATTTTAATTATATTTGGAATTCAAGACGTCGCCATCAAAGGAATCCAATTCGGATTCACGTCCCATGCATAAATTAGGAGTTTGCATGGTTCAATTGTCATTATTTTTAAGCTTCTTTTAATAAGAGAGGCTGAAGAAGGGTGTATAATGATACTCAAAACATGTACCTCATGTAAATAAATAAATAAATAAATAAATAAATAAATAATTAATTAAATAAATAAATAAAAACTTCATTGAATATTGTGTGTTGACAAGGTGGATTGCATAACTTTAATCCCATATAATGCAGTCACCATGGACCAAACTGAATTGTTTTAAAATATTGTGACAGATCACATAGGATTTTGGAAATTGTGTGCATAATAGGTGCCAAAACAGCTCACTTAAGAACACAGAACTAAACGAATTGGCAGTGAATGGCCTTTCTCACATGATAGGCTGAGGAAGGCAATGATTTGTTAAACCACATTATGACAAGGCAATGAATCAAGTTACGAGAAAATAGCTTTTTGAAATTGAATTTGTAGCACTTTAATCATTTTGTATCATATTGAATTTAAAACATTAACATTTTGTAGCATTTAAAAGTTAGTCACCAGGTATGATAAAATTGAACAGGTTCAAAATTGATAAGCTCAGAAACTAATTCAAACATACTCAGGATTGGATATATTGGTGTTGCTGTTAAACGTCATACGCATTTAAAATATTCATGTGAATCGTACATTTACTTAACTTTAATGGTTGGCTGGGATTATGTACATTGAGTTTCTATTTTCTGGGTGGTTTGATGGTCAAATGCACTTCTTGATTCCAACCTCATAAGACGAGTTATTAAAAGAAATGAATGGAACTTGGCTAGGAGTTCGTAGAAAGCAGATGTGACCTTGAAGATGGGAAACTACAGAAATGGATTTCATAGACATCTTGCAGAGTTGGAACCAATTTGTTGGCAGAGTCCAATACAGCCTGGTATTGTCATTCCACCAACAGCTGTCACACGGTAAACTCATATCATGTTTCTGAAAAATGTTTGGTGTCAAGCTTCTTAGTTTCTTTAATACTGATATTGGGATTTTAGTACTTCCAACTCTTCCCCCCCCCCTCCTCCTCGTGTTTTTTTTTTTTTTTTAGGAAGAATCGATACAACTATCAGAACATTCCTTTTATTAGCACAAACAAATGAAACTAGGAAATAATTTCTCCAAGAAACTTATATTTTTCGGCTGTAAGCAGTGTATCCCATGCAAGAATAACGGCCATTTTGAAATTGATTTGAACTGCCATAATCGATTGTTTTCACGACAATCGATATTTGTAAATGTCGATTACCATGTCAAACTTTTCATTGCTAGGAACTTGCAAATTTCAATGTGAGGCACATACATTTTGTAAGAAGAAAACATATTCAATATTTTTTAGTAAATTGGGCATTTTCGCATTTATCTCATTTATGGGGTAAATTTACAAGAACTCACAGTTATCGCACATTGTCGCATATTCAGTTTTGCAAATTGTCTTTGTACATATTCATAATACAGTAGTTACCAAATAGTTAAAAATTGAGGGGGAAAAAAGTAAAATTCATTTTTATTGCAGTTGCAATTTTCCCGTATCTCAAGCAATGAAACTGGGTATCCTGCATCACTCCCGAATTGAAGCAGCAATCTATGGAATGGGTGCATGCATTGGCGATAAAATGAAAACACACACGGATGCTTTAGGTTTGCGTGGGAAAAGCAAGCATTCCTTTCAAAACAACAGACACTAGACCATTATCCTGCCTACTTCCCCTTCCATCCGCCCCAATTGCCTCAAGTACGACACACAAGATGAAACTCTCAATTCACAGGCCACAGCTGACCAGACAACAGGCTCCACAAATGTAACTTAGTCACCCTTCAAGAATTTTTAGCTTCCACACCTCTATCAATCAGATTATCTGATTTTCTTTCTTTTACACAGATACCACTCCTCATACCTCCAATTTAAGAACACATCCTTCCTTCAATAGTTCCATAATCGAATGGACCGGTAGGTGTTGATTTTCCTTTTCAAACTAATTTAATAATACTTTTCGTAGTTAATACATTCAAAGCCTTCTACCACACTTTTTCTTTCACACAGTTTTCTACATTAGAGCATAAGATGATTTATTCTTGGAATGTAAGACACCACCTCAAACACATTATGAAAGAACAAGATGTATTAAGCCAGTCTAAAGGAAATGTAATTCCTGTTATCTCGTCAGCTGTGGCCTGTGAACTGAGAATTTGATCTCATGTGTCGTACTCGAGGCAAGTGGGATGGATGGAAGGGGAAGTATGACCTAGTGTCTGTTGATATTATTATAGTACAAATGACGTAACATGAGCTCATTGACGTATCAGATGCAGTTTTTGCTAATGCCAATAAGTCTGTCCTTTTTTTAATTTTAATGTTTAAAAGTTAGGGTGTGTGTTAGATTTGAGAAAATAAAGTATTCCCAACGACAGTAGTGGCTACGCTGGCTAACGCGCAGCATTAGGTCATGGGGCCCAGCTCTCTGCTGACTCGGTAGACGCGTGGGTTCGAGTCCCACCGTCGGCCGTCCTTGAAATGGTTTTCCGTGGTTTCCCATTTTCAACACCAGGCAAATGCTGGGACGATACCTTCTGACAGGCCACAGCTGCTTCCTTCCACATCCTTGCCCAGTTTCATTCACCATCATTCATTTCATCTCTCATTAACTCCTCTCATGAGGTTGGCGTCAGGAAGGGCATCCGGCCGTAAAAACCATCGCCACAAAGACTTCCATCGCATCTCATCCCCGACCCCGTTGGAAAAACGGGAATAATAAGGGGTAGACATACAATACAAGGTATTCCCAAATCTGTCCAACAAGAACTGATTTCAGGACTCGGTAACATAGAGGACTGTGCTGACGTTAATGTTCAATGTAATCAGGTAAAGACGGTGCTTACTTACAGTGGGACAGAAACATCTGAAGGTTGATGAAAAGAAGCAACACAAAACCTGGATGAAAACGGACGTTCTTGAGCTAATGGATAAAAGGCGAGAATGCAAAGGAAAAGATCAACATAGATACGATGCTCTCCAGAGGTTGATTCGAACTGAGATCCGAAAAGCCAAGGAGAAATGGTTGGTGAGCAAGTGCCATGAAATCGAAGAGCTTCAGAATAAACACGACACATTCCACCTGCACAAAATGATCAAAGAACTGATTGGGAGACAGCCTAGCTGAAGCATCGGGGTATTAATGGACGATGAAAATATCTTGGTTGCGACAAGATCAAGCTATGGGTAGAGCCCTGCGCGGATAAACAAAACGTTATCCACATCCGCACGGCTGTTACCCGCATCCGCACGACTGTTATCCGCATCCGCACGACTGTTATCCACACGTTTGTTATCCGAATCTACTGGCATTAAAATAATATTTTCATTGTGTTGCTATACAGTACACTTTATCTTTTAGACATTTAGGCTATGTATGTCAAGTGCTATGTTAAAAATGAATGTTACACAGCCAGAATTGCAACCCTTTTCTGTTCGGAGTGTTGATTAATCCTTAATGACATACTGTAATTTGAATGGAATTAGCGTAAATCATCATCTTACATTTGTCATGAAAAAACATAACGAAAAAAATAAAGTCGTGAACATCTGGGCCCTAGTAAAGGATAGTGGGGGAATTGTGCGCACTTAAGCAAGAATCGGTCTTGTGATGATGAAATAATAGTTAACACAACTGTGGTTATGAATAAGGGAGCCTTAGTAATCCTACGGTATATTCGATGTGCAGAACAAAAATTAATTCAAAAATACATTTGGTGGACTATAATTCAAAATCTCGCAAATATGCACTTGCGCACCCTGCAGGGTAATCATGTGCATGAGTTGGGGAGTTGTGCGCATAGGATGAATGTTGGAAAGTCATAATAATACAATGTGAATTGGCTAAAACTTGCATTGTGCATTAACATTAGAATATTCCAATGCTTTTTATAATAGCATAGCAATGCAATGATACTAAAATTCTGCAGTTTTGGATATTAGAATAAAATATCTTCGTTTCCTCAGCATTAAAGGAGGCAATCCAATTTAGGCTTGTTTTTCCAGGTTGTCTCAACGTTAATGTAGGATTTCTCTTCAAGAACCCATACAACCAATCTTTGCCTACTAGATCTTTAACTTTATTGAAATTATGGGGAATCTTATTCTCCTCTGCAAACTTGAACGCAAACCGTCTGACAAGCTTGGCGGGCGTTAAGCCGTAAAATAAGTTTGCCAATGTCAAAATGTATTCGCATAATTGTGACTCCATTTCGTTGGTAAAAACAGGTTTACGGCCCAGACGAGGTAGAACAAGCCTATTTTGCAGCAACTGCTTTCATACGGTTGACTCGGAAATGTTGAAACGTCTCCCTTCTTCCCTTATTTTCCTCCCATCATCCCCAATTGCACGTAGAGCTTTCTGCATATTTTCTGCCGGGTAGGAGTTTTCCACGTATAATTTCTTGGCATCTGGAGAACAAACACGAAATATTTTGCCATTAATTTCGCGTTCGATTTACTAGTATCATTATGTTCTGCGCACCATTACCCCACTCTGCTTTTAAAACGTAACTCAATGAATCCCGGTAAACTAATCTATTATATTAAAAAATAAATACATGCATCAACACTGTAAAAACTGGCATTTAAAACAACATTTAGTTTTAAATAGTTGAATCACAACTGTAGGCTTGCCTTCTTATTTGCTGGTTACAGAAAATAACATGCAACGTGTAAAGTTTCTTCATCCAAGCCTCACGGCTATCACATAGCAACTGACATCATGCTGACTGTCCCTATCTGATAGGTACGATGACAGCTTAAGGGTAGCAGGGAACCGAGTTGCTAGTTGTACTACCAACTCGAAAAACATAGGTGCACACAATTACCCAACTTTCCCCATGATATTCAACAAGTTCGGATTGTATTCTAAAAACTATCCGCAAATTTACTCCAAATATTATCCGCAGCTTATCCGCTATCCGCAAAGCCATGCAAACTATATCCGCATTGCGAAAAATGTTGCGGATATCCGCATCCGCGCAGGGCTTTAGCTATGGGAACGGTATGTGCCCAAGCTCTTCGATGATGACCGAGTTGCAGATCACGGTATTGATGAGACTGATATCGGACCAAGTATCCTAAGAGAGGAGGTGATGAAGGTTATTTGTGAGATGAAGTCTGGCAAAGCTCCTGGACCAGACGATGTTCATGCCGAGATACTAAAGGTTCTGGGCAATGAAAACATAAATGTTCTCACATCCCTCTTCAATAAGATCTACCAGACAGGCCTGATCCCTGAAGACTGGCTCAAGTCTAATTTCATTCCACTACCAAAGAAGCCTAATGCAAGGCACTGCGAAGAACATCGAACGATTAGCTCGATGAGTCACGCACGTCCTCGAGCTGTTTCTGAAAATAATTCATGGAAGAATCTTCAGAAAGTGTGAAGAATTTGTCGGACACACAATTCGGATTCCGGGGTGGATTTGGCACCAGGGATGCCTTGTTCTCGATAGAAGTCCTTGTGCAGCGCTGCCAGGATATGAACAAGGATGTATTTTTGTGCTTCATTGATTATGAGAAGGCATTCGACCGAATACAGCACACTAAAATGCTAGAACTCCTTCAACGAGTTGGAATTGACAATAGTGACGTGCGAATCATTGCCAATCTCTACTGGAATCAACAAGCGAACATTCGGGTGGATAACATGTTGTCCGATGAAGTAAAAATTCGACGTGGTGTTCGACAAGGCTGTGTGCTGTCTCCAATGGTCTTCAACGTATATTCGGAGGCAATCATGTCGGAAGCCTTGGATGGGTTTCATCAAGGCATTGTCATCAACGGCACAGTCATCAAAAATTTCTGATATGCAGATGACACAGTCCTTATCGCCGGAAGCATTGAAGATCTCCAAGCATTGCTGGGTCGCGTGAACGCAGTTAACAATGATTATGGCTTAAGAATGAACATTCTCAAAACAAAATTCATGGTTGTCAGCAAAGAAGTAATGGATACCACATTATCAGTTACTAATAAAGCCATCGAACGAGTTCATTCGTATAAATATCTAGGGTGCTACCTGAATGACAAATGGGACTGCAGCCATGAAATCAAAGCTCGCATTGAGCAAGCCAGGGGTGTCTTTATCAAAATGAAGAATCTGCTGTGTCACCGAGATCTTAGTCTTACATAATTCCCATACTAATTTATGGACACGAGGGGTGGACGTTAACCAAAACCTTGAGAAGAAGTTGGAAGCATTTGAAATGTGGCTGTATCGTCGCATGCTTTGTATATCGTGGACCGACAAGGTGAGAAACACCAAGGTGCTGGATCGGATGGGCAAGGAGATGGAGGTGCTCTACAACATCAAGCAACAGAAGCTACAATATTTTGGCCACGTGATTCGAAATAACAAGTACAGACCCCAGCAGCTAATCATGGAAGGCAAGATTGAAGTACGGCGCAGACCAGGGAGGAGGAGGATCTCCTGGCTCAAGAATTTGCGGGAATGGTTTGAACTTGACACAGTATCTCTGTCTCGAACGGCAATCTCGAGGCAAGGGATTGCAATGATGATCGCCAATCTTCGACGTGGAGACGGCATATAAAAAAGAAGAAGAAATCACTAATTACCAGTATTGTTAACTCCAAAGTCTTAACGCTACTTATCAGTTAAATTATGCAGTGAGTCTTTGGGGGAAATAAGCCACTTCAAGAAAATAGTACTGCTGTTGCTCTCAACAGAGAAAAAGAATAAAATCAAAAGAAATATGTCGACACACGAAAGTAGGCATTTATTAAAATTAATTTTAATTGTATGTATGTATGTATATATTTATGCGTATACAGCTGTATATTTTACTATCTTGAATTTCTGTGCTGTTACAACTATGTGCCGGTATTTTATTTTCTTGTTTTTACTTTGAAGTGAATTGTGTTTATTGAGCCACAGTTTAGGATAGTTTCTCCTCAACTGTGTTTTTGATGTGTTGAGTTCTTTTTTTCCGACAGGCAAGAAGACGCGGCGAGGTGTTCCCACACCGAGTGATATGTTCCTACAAGTGCTTGAGCTGCATCCAGAAATCCTACAACAGATTTTAAGCACGGTTTTAAATGTAATCATGTTTGAGGACTGTCGGAATCAGTGGTCTATGTCCCGACCACTGTTAGGCCTCATTTTGCTCAATGAAGAGGTAGGTAATTTTGAATTCCTTTAGATATTCTCTGTCAGATATTCTTTGATTTTGACAATAGACATCACATACATCATCCCCCTGGGGCTCACATCTAGTGGGACGTGGGTTGGCGACCATGGGACCCCAGCTGAGTCTGGCATTGCTTCCACTTACTTGTGCTGGGCTCCTCTCCGTCTTCTTTCCTGTCGACCTCTCTTGGTCAACTCTTGTTCTCTTCCGACCACGACGGTATTAGGGTATCCGAGGCATCGGGGGTCTCTTCCTTTCCCTCCTTCATTGGCCCTCTCCCATTTTGCCTGATCCCTCATTCTTCGAGGGATCAGCCTTCTTTCTCTTTTCAGTATAGTTCGTTCTCTCTTTAAGATTCCCGCCCTGTTTTTATGAATTGGCTCCCGGTGACTCTAAATTACATTTTGTGCAGTCTTTCTTTTTTCTTAACTCAACCACATTTTGTAAGTATTTTCAATCTACATTGCATTTTGTAAGTATTTTCCATCTAAGCTCCATTTTGTAAGTTTTTTAAATCTAAATTGCATTTTGTAAGTACAGTATTTTGAATCGCGGGCTTCCACAAATTGTGAGTATTTTGAATCTACCATATATTTTGTAAGCATTTTCAAATTTAGTTCAGAACTTAGCTACTGGACGCCACCGCAGTCGGCTCCTGGCAACGAACTCAGGAACCTAAGAGCGTTGTTTACATTCTTAATATAATTTAGCTTCACACGGGTGTAATTAGTGGAAGGTTCTTTAACATGCCATAAATGTATGACATGGGACCGCCGACTTGACCTCCCCTCCGATGGAAGGTATACTGAGGGGTTTTTAACGCTCTTAAAAAATCCGACGACTTCAGCCGGGTTTGAACCCATCGATCTTGGGCATAGAAGCTCAGCATGCTACCAACTACGCCACCGAAGCCGCTAAAGGGCCACCCACCTCAAACATCTACGCAACCGTTTAAGGTTTCGTCATTCTGTTTTCAAATTCTTAAATCGTATTAACAGGCTCTTACAACATGGTCCATTTTGCCCCCCAGCACATTCGTATTTACGGAGAAACCAGCAGCAACTTTGATTTCTTAATGGAACTATACTAATTTCACCATCTGGAACAATTAAGAATCAAGTGACAAGTTCAGTGATGTGCTTATTTTACAAATCCGAAGAGTACTTTCTGAGATATTAAAGGTTTCCATGTGTGTCGGCATTAGACAGAAAGCTATGCGCCAGCCGCTGGAATGTGGAGTGCATGATTCTCTTGCGTGACCCACTCCTTGTTGACAAACTCGCATACTGAATTTATTCCATTCATAGCATACTTTTTTTTTTAAGCGTATGGCTGTTAGTGCCGGGAGTGTCCGAAGACATGTTCGGCTCGCCAGTTTTGTAGCTGCTTCGAGACGGACACCCAATGGGTGAGCTACAAGTACCGTTGGGGAGGAAAGTTGGAAGGGAGGGTCGAGGAGTTGGAAGGTAGCGGCTGTGGCCTATAGTTAGGGACCAACCCCGGCATTTGCCTGGAAGGAAGATGGGAAACCATCTTCAAGGTTGCCGGCGGGGGGATTCGAACCTCCTCGCCTCCCGGATGTGAGCGACTGCCAACAGTCATGCCGCAACGACCTCGGCTAACTCACCCGGTATAGCATACTGTAATGTGTACATAATCAAAATCCAGTCTCCTATGTACGTGTGTGTTTCTCCCTCTCCACGTTGTCCTAAATCCTTGCGGAAATATCTGAAAACACCTCAATGAAGAGAATAAATGAAGTATGGAATTTATTTAGTGTTGGCGGACCTGCGACAATGACTTACTGTACATATTAAAATCAGAAATGTAACAAAACTCGCCCATTTAGTTCATTGTGAACATCTCGTCTAATGTTAATTCTTACGAGTCCGGTTAATCATCGAAAATGTTGAAAATGTACACATTACAGAATGCATAGAATTTAGAAAACGCGCGATGGTCTCGCCCGGCCAACGTGAGAAGTGGGCAAGGGCTACCAATCTGAGGACGGAGTTGGTTAAAGAAGCGAGTCCAAACTAAACCATTACGCATTGCTTCCTGGAATATTGGGACATTGACAGGCCAAAGTCGCGAACTGGCATAAATCCTAAAATCTCGTTGCGTTGATCTAGCCTGCCTGCAAGAGACGCGGTGGAAAGGACATAAATCCAGAGACATGGGAGAAGTGTTTAAATTGATCTATCATGGCACAACTAGTAGCGAAGGAGTTGCTGTTGTAGTAAATGAAAAACTCTGAATTCAAGTATCATCGGTACATCGATACTCTGACCGTCTCATGTCAGTAGTCGTAGACACTCCAACTCGTCGAATACATATCTTTACCGCGTACGCCCCACAGACAGGCTGTGATGATACAGTTAAGGACACTTTTTGGAACGAACTTCAAGATGCTGTTACGACATTCAATGAAGAAGACTATTTCTTCTCTGTGGAGATCTCAATGGACATGTTGGCAGTATTAGCGAGTGGTATGAATGTCATGAGAATTTGGCTATGGTATCAGGAATGAAGATGGTCACAGACTCCTAGAGTTTGTTGAAGCAAATGACCTAGTTATCACCGACATGTTCTTCAAGAAACGTTTATCACATCTGATCACCAACACCAGCGGTGGGCACAACATCCAGATTGACAACATATTACTCCGTAGAAGTGATTTCCCACTTGTCATAGACACCAAGGTCATACCATCTGAATGCCTAGCTCCCCAGCATAAACTACTAGTTTGTGACCTCAGAATGAAAGGCTATATCGGAAAATCCTACGTGAAAGGTCAGCCCAAAATCAAATGGTGGAAGTTACAAGAACATAAGGTGACAATCAGCGAAAAGATTGAGTTTCCTCCTTTTTATTCTGCTCAAATTGATCATACGTGGTCATTGTAGAACAAGTGTGTAACTAGTTTGGCTCAAGTTGAGCCTGGTGTAACATAGCCAGGCACACGCAGAATTGATAAACAGACGTGGTTGTTGACAGACAATGTAAAGGAAAAGGTTCATGCAAAGAAAGCAGCTTTCAAACAATTGCAAATGTCCCAGACTGAGGAGAACCTTCAGAACTACAAAGCAGCCAAGAAGGAGACGAAACAAGCAGTTGCAGAGGCTAAAGCAAATCACCACCAACATTTGTATGATCAACTGACAGCTAAGGAAGGGGAGAAAATCATCTACCAACTGGCGTGAGCTCGGTGTAGAGCAGGTCAAGATATAGAGCACTATATGTGCGTAAAAGATAAGAATGGTCGGCGGCTTCATGATAGCAAGATGATTCTTCAACGTTGGCGAGAGTATTTCAGTAAAATATCCAACATTGAATTCCCTCACCCACCGATACCAGAAGGCAATATTACGGCTGGGCCAGTCCCATGTATTACAACAGATAAAGTAAGAGCTACCATTAGGAGCATTAGAAATGGAAAAGCTCCAGGACCAGACAATATTCCTGCAGAAATCTGGAAAATTAAAAAACTTAAAGAAAAAGTGATTACCTGGCTCACAGAATTCTTCAATTCTATCATTCACTGCGGACATATACCCACGGGTTGGTCATCTAGTATCACCGTACCAATTTTTAAGGGCAGAGGAGACCCTGCTGAATGTACCAACTATCGTCCTATCCGGCTCCTCTCCCACACCATGAAGATATTCGAGTGTATCCTTGACAACCGGCTGCGAAACTTCATCCAGCTCTCAGAAAATCAATGTTGGATTGTGAAGGGATGTGGCACGATAGATGCAATCTTTGCTGTACGCCAGCTGATGGAGAAATCACGGGAGAAAGGAGGGCCACTACATCTTGCTTTCCTTGATCTTGAGAAGGCATTTGATCGAATACCACATCAGATGATTTGGTATGCTCTCCGCGATCATCAAATACCTGAAACTTACATAAGCTGGGTAAAAATGCTGTACAACAACACAGCAGCCATGTGAGATACCCTGCAGGACTGACTGACAGCTTCCCTATAACAGTTGGCTCTGTCTCCACTGCTCTTTGTAATTGTAACGGACACCATTACGCGCTAACTTCAGAAATGTGTGCCATGGACAATGTTATATGCTGATGATGTGATGCTTGTGGCACACACCAGGAAGGATCTTGAAACCCAAGTCCAAACATGGTATGATCGTCTGGAAAGATTTGGTCTTCGTTTAAATATCCACAAGACTGAATACCTTGAAACGATTTCATCTCCTGGAACTAGACAAATTAATGGAGCACCTCTCGCCAAGGTGGATACATTTCGATATTTGGGTTCTCGATTACCGAGTGACGGCTGTATAAATGATGATGTGCGAGCAAGAATCAACTCAACGTGGATGCGATTCAGAGATGTAACTGGTGTTCTTTGTGATAAGAAGATGCCCATCCACCTAAAATCACAGATATACCATTCAATGGTGAAACCAGTTGCATTGTATGGTATGGAGTGTTCGCCAGCACCTAAAAGTGCTGAGCACTCTCTACACGTCATGGAAATACGGATGCCGAGGAGATTGTTAGGCATTTCTCTGCTCGACCACATCAACAACACAATGATCCGACAACTAGCTGGTGTTGCTCCAATCCATGAGAAAATGCAGGAATGGAGACTTCGTTGGTATGGCCATGTCGTACGAGCACCGCATGGTTCAGTCATTAGCTCAGCCTATCATCTCGTTGTTGAAGGCCAGACACCATGGGAGACCAGAGCTAAGATGGCTAGACACTATAAACTCAGATCTAAGATCAAGAAGCCTAAACACACATGAAGCGCTTCATAGAAAGAAATGGCATGCATTGACCCGTAAAGCAGACCCCATTCCAACAGGAACACGCTAAGAAGAAGAAGATTTAGAAAACCAAAGTAGCTACCGGTTTCTCGGTAAATACGTATGTGCTGGAGGCGAAATGGACCGTGTTGTATGAGCCCCGTCATAAGATTTAAGAATTTGAAAACAGAAAGACGATATCTTAAACAGTTCCATAGATATTTGAGATGGCTCTCTTAGCTGAATCATCCTGTATAGGTTATTTTTCCACATATTCTGGCAATTGGAATTGTTTTGTGTTACCTGACTGAAAGTTACAATATCAATCTCTACTTAGTACTAAACAAAGTCCCCGATTCTTGGATGTTACAGTTAATCTCAAGGACCACTGGATGGATTTTGATGCGGTTTTCACCATTCTGTAAAGGATATCTCGAGGAAGGTTTCTGTAGAAAATAATTTATGATCAAAGGAAGCCAAGCAGTAACTATTTTAGTGAAAATGTCATAAAGAAGACGGCATCCGTGCGCTTTTTAAGCTCTCGTTGGGCAAACCGTTAAAAATATCTATATACTATGAGTGTAAGAATTGTTCAGCATGAAAAGTTCTACAAAAAAGTCCAGGGCAGCATATCTCTATCTCTAATACATCGTCCACTATAATTGTTTTTGCCTTTTCATTTCTTCCAACCATCTCCATTCAATCACTAGCTTCGAAACAGTTTACGAGTTGGCTGGTAAGTGAGCCACCCCAGACACTGTAGAGTCGTGTTGAGTTAAGACTTAGAGAAGAGTGGATGTGTTTGGAGTTTCCCTGGAAGTGCAACTCGGTGTTTCTTTACTAAGCCTGTGAACTTTTCGTTCCGCGGAATACACAGTCAAGTTTAGATTGGACAGAAGGGGGATTTGTGATTCATGCACCTCGCCAGAATTACGTCCGTCAACAATGTGTTGCACTTGCTATCTCCATGATAAGATAATAGTCCAGTCAGTGATTTTAACCCATTATGCCAAGGCGGAAAAAGGATATAGGTCGTAGCTCTTTGAAATTGAATAAATATGCTTATCACGTAACAATGAAACTGAGCAATAAATAATTTCTCTATTGTCACACGAGAGGGAAAGAAAGAATTCACAAAGACAAAGGGAGTCGTCCCCAAAGTTCCTATGACACAGGGAAGAAATGTTCATGGTTAGTGGTCCGATAAAGAGAATTCTGCTATGCATTATGATTCCTCCATAAATTATATAAATGATGCTTCAGTTTCCAGGTGAAGCTGGGGCAGCGACGTTGGAACTGGGTAGATTATTACCTTGGGAATAACCTAACCCCCAAGGGAAGATGATAAAGAAAAGGAAGTGGGTTTCGGACTGGAGAAAAAGGATGGAGAAATAGGACGAGAGTCCAAAAGAAGTTATAATTTTAACTTAAATATACTCAAAGGCAGCTGCCATTGCAAATCCGCTCTTCGATACCTAAAGTGGGTAGGGACCTGGGCAAAGCTAACGGGAAACGCAGCCGGAACTTGGGCTGTTCTCGTGAAAGCTGCTTTAGTGTATTCCCTCTCAAGCATACATATGCCTACTATGGGGAAGGGTGATGGTCTGGCAAGACAAAGAGTAACAGATTTATAGTGTATCTGTTCAAAGGGTTTGTTTTTAAACAAGTAATTTGAAGAATGCCAATAATTTTAATCGGTTTCGATATTTTTAGTTTTTGAAATTGTAGAATTTCTAAAGAGCGACCAAATGCTTCCAAGAAGGATGGGGATAAAGCAATTATACCTTTGGGAATAATTTTGGTAAGTATACCAATAGTTGCATTTGGAAATGGCTAAGCTTTTACGCAGCAAGGAGCCGACTAAAAGTTTAGACAATGAGAAACACTTATATTTTGAAAAACCAACCATAAGTGTTGGAGAGAATCTCCACAAGCAGGAAGCTGGCGTAGCGAGCTATGCTTGCCTTACTGGCCAGTTAGAATTAGCTATTAAAGCTAAGAGAGACTTTACCAAGTTACCAACTAAGAGTTTTTGCTCAAATGCAACAAGTGGTGAAAGCCCTATCAATAGATTTATTTGCATTAAGTGGGAAGAGTCAAGGAAGACAGGATCTTGCTTAACCGTTATGTTAGAGAAATGAGGAAACGGAAAACAAATATTTGATTTATTTAACAATGCAAAAGGAAGTAGTTCTTGTAACAAATATAATTTTGATTTCGTAACAAATGGGGTCACAGACCTCGAAAACATCTAAAGCTTGCGCCAGGCAATTAACAATTCTTTTGGTTTCAAACCTTTTATGTACTTTAAAATCTTCGTAAGATTTTGGAATGGCAAAGATAAATGAAGGAAAAATTTAAAGATAAATAACGTAATTAAAGTTAGACAATAAACCAAGTACAAGGTGTGTACTTTGAGAATTTCTAGGTAAATATCTTAGAAAGAGTAACAACTTCGAAAGTAACAACAACAAAAAGCAGGAAGAATAAAAGAGAAGTTTCTATAACTTCTTATATTAAAGCTGAATTACTTTTAGTGATTATACAAATAGGGCAGGTCACTTATTGTGAAACCTGAAGAGAAAAATCGAAAGGAAGTTTCTAGAACTCCTATGTTTAAGTAGGGATCACGAGACAAATGGGGCAAGTTTCCCTTTCGTGAAACCTAGAATTAACTCACTTATGAGTTGAAAGAATTATATTCCCTAATTAGAAGGGAGAAACAATATAATTTAAAGCGTGTACTAGACACGAAGTTTTACAGACATTAATTTGTGATACATAACGCAAGAGAGGGAGGGCACTTATTGAGAGTGACACCTCATTGGAAAAGACCTAAAGTAACAATTTTATTATTTTGGTTTGTTAGTAAAGGGTTTGGAAAAGATCAAATGGGATTGAGGATAAGTGTTCATGGCCGTATTTATAGTATTCGGACGAACGCGACGCGGATGAAATGTTGAACAAACACTGTTTTCACTATAGTCTGTTGAAATAGATGAAAAGTTCACTGTAGTAGCACAAAAAGTTTATGGCAAAGAAAGTTATAGCAATGATGGAAAATAACTAGTTACACTAGAGTCTATTGCTTGAGAAACTTGTAGGTTATAGTTGGATGCACAGAAAAGAAATCGCAACGGAGGAAGAAAATTTAGTTATTGATTAGTAGTTCAAAAGGAAGATTCCTTAGTTTGAAAAAGTATTCCCACATGTGAGTGGAAAATACATGACAGTATGACCGGTAGTTAGAGTGCAAGTTCTGGAAGGTTCCAGAGCAATGATGACTTGTTTAAATAGGGTAGAGCATCCCTCGGCGGAAAGCTAGATCATAAAGACAGTGGGTATTTTGGAAATATCCCTCGATGTGAGATAGCATCTCAGAAAATCTTTCATGGTGAAAGTTAAGCCTGATAGTTTAAGTAAGGTCAAGAAGATCTCTTGAAAGCAGTTATTTTCACATAGCAACTTTCACTGTCTATAAAATCCAAATAAAAGCATTGAGCCATTAAAAGACTATGAGAATGAGGTTAAAACCTGAAGTCAGTACTTATCTTTGCTTCATGTAGAAGGTGATGATCCTTTAGACGGTTGATACTAAAATTCTAACATGGCGTAGAATTTAAAAGATTGCCTCCTGAGTTGAGGAGGCGAGCTCTAGTTAAGCTCTAACTGACTGAGTCGACTTCCGACGTACAAGTGAGACACGCTCAAGGAAGCACGGAGGGACCAGGGAAGGGAAAAGAGTGGGGGTAGGAGACAAAGGAATACATATAAGAATAGACAACATAACAGAAATAAATTTTCTCTTGATGAAATGATCTTCAAAGAATTGATAGTAGGCGACACTAGCGCAGCCTGGTGGGTGAAAAAGTAGACGAAGTTCTCTTGATCACGGAGATGTTAGCTGGCGATAGCGACGAGATCTGGTGGCTAGATTGACAAGGAAGTCCTCTTGTACAGGGAAGAATTGAGGAACTTCAGAGATTCGCTGCTAGATGACGCTAGGTGGTCATGGAAGATATATATCTAGAACAGACTCACAGGTAACATAAGAGACATGACCAACAAGGAGAAATCAGAAGATCACTGTTGGTGTTTGAGAAAAAGGAAGGAATGAACTATAGCAAGGAGAAGCAAAAGCTTGCTCTATCTTACCATGTATTCCAAAGAATACACCAGGAACCTAAGAGCGTCGGTCAAATCTAACCTTTAATTTAGCTTCACACAAGTGTAATTAGTGGAAGGTTCTTTATCATGACATAAATGTAGTTGTTGCTAGTTGTCAATAATGCAACATTGACAAGTTGTTCCATGAAGAACTATACAGCCTATTTTCATATATCCTACTTATGTTAACTGCCCCTATCAACATACAAAATTTCAATTTGATTGCTGTAATAGATTCGTAGGTATTGAGAACAGACTAAATATTTCGGATAATCGCCATGTTGGATTTTATATATGTAGGTCCTAGAGTTATGTACTGTTGCATGAAGATTATTGTGTACGTGTAGCATTCAAACTTCATTCGCATGATTAGGACACAAGAAGTAACAAGATTTTAAAATTTCGCACAGCTGCCATATTGTGGTTATGGAAACAATTGAAATAAATTAGATGCCAGTGGATTAACATCCGTATAAAGATTTACTGTACCAAGTTTCACTGCACTCGGATGGTTAAATTGCGAGAAACGTCCATGTGAATATTTATACTTCGTGCCGCCGCAATGTTGGATTTGTGATCACCAGGTTATTTAAAGTCTTATAGGTGAACTTAAAGTCCTATAGGTGAACTTAAGTTCATAGCCCCTATGAACATTAAAAAATTCAGTTTGATTGCTATAATAGATTCGTAGATATTCAGAGCCGTCTAAATATTTCGGATGGTCACCATGTTGGATTGTTAACTGTATAGGCCATAGAGTCATGTACCATTAAAGGAAAATTATTTCGTAGGTTCATTATTGAAACTTTCACTTTGATCGCATGATTACGACACAAAAAATAAAAACTTAATTTTAAAATTCGCTCAGCCGCCATCTTGAGGTTACGATTAATTGGAGGATTATTCATTTCACAAGGTCCGTATTGACGTGTACAATAACGATTCTAATGGGTTGAGGGGGTCTCCGCCCAATCAATACAATTTTAAATATATCGCACATCCGCCATCTTGTGGTTATGTAAACAATTGAACCAAGTTAGATGTCGGTGCATTACAATGTATTGATTGGGCGGAGACCCCCTCAACCCATTAGAATCGTTATCTTGAGGTTATGTAAACAATTCAACTAAATTAGATACCAGTGCATTACAATGTGTATAAACATTTCCTGTACCAGATTTCATTGCGTTTGGAACATCAAATCGCGAGAAAGGTCTATTTTAAATTTTCAAATTCGCTTGGCCGCCATGTTCGTTTTGTAGTTAACCGGTTTTTGGAAGTCTTATAGATGAACTTTCAGTAGTGCTCTTTATCTCTGTTCAAAATTTCAGGGTGATACCGCTAATAGTTTCAGAGATATAGAATGCCGGTGAAATATTTCGCACATCCGCCATCTTGTGGTTATGTAAACAATTGAACCAAGTTAGATGTTGGTGCATTACAATGTGTATAAACATATACTGTACCAAGTTTTGAGTTTGGTTGGTTAAATCGCGAGAAACGTCTATTTAAAATTCGCGTGGCCGCCATGTTGGTGTTATAGTTACCAGCTTTTCAAAAGTCACATAGGTAATCTTCTAGTAGTTCCCTTTATCACCGTAAAAAAAATAATCCAGGGGGATATCAGGAATGGTTTCGGAGATATTGAATGCTGGTGAAATATTTCGCACAGCCGCCATGTTGGATTGGTGAGACGTAACAAAATTTGAAGGGCACGGTCGGGGTCGTCCGGAATAGTGCTATGAACTTACCGAGTTTCATTGAAATCGCTCCAGCCGTTTAGAAGTTATTAGGGGACACGCGCGCATGCACACACAGACAAAAGGTGATCTCATAAGCCTATTTTTTCAATATTGAAAATAGGCTAAAAAATGGCTTCAAAGTTATCTTCACATACCATCAGGAAATGCCTTGGGATATTTGGATATTTTGTGATGCACTGGTATCACATCTGTATTTGAACATTTAACCTTAATAAGAAATTAATTCCATGACAATGATATACAAAAGGCTGATTGTACAATGAAACCTTAATCTATCGTTCCCAGGTAGTTGTCCCGTATAAAGACAATTGCAGGATTACCCGTTATGTGGAGGGCTGGGTTTTGTACTCATCGGCCAAAGTGGTCTACAACCTGACAGACCCTGTTCGCTCTGCTACGTATATTTGAGGTTAACATAACCTGTCTTCTTTAGGGGAATATTTCTGCTCTGTTGAGAGCTGACCAACCAATCCTACATCCCTGTAGTGGTATTTGCAAAGAAATGTAAATGTATCTTCTTACTTCTTACCAAGCATTGGTACTACGATGCTGCTTCTCAATGGGTTCACGTTGCTCACAAGGTGTCGTTTATAATTTAATTAAATGAAAGACGAATTCATAAGAAACAACAACCGCCAAAATATATTCTTTAAAAGAGAACAAATTCAAATGCCGGACAGGCTAGAGGAAAGAACCATTCATTAAAATTATGCTCTAGGCAAATAATATTCTCCAATGGCGGCTAACAATGATTACAAAGTTTGGCAACCTAGCATCCAAGCACTAAAATGGGAAGCTGAACCTTCAGGAATCGCGAGATAATCACATTGCACAAAATAATTAATTATTTCATAGTTATTTCAAACTCGCGTTATAGATGACGCCCCCAAAAAAAAACAGCAGTATTCAGACGGGCAGAAAAATATTTCAATTCTGACCAATCCAAACAAATGACGATCAGCCATGTATAACATTAATTTTGGCGGCGAGAAAAATATTATAGACAAGAAATAACCATAACTTAGGCCAAATATAAAATAATGGGCCCAGATTAAAATAAAACAAATCGCCACAAGAAAGAAGGAATTCTGGCTATACTAGCCTCGTAGTAAAAACATAATGCCGCAACTTCGTTAAAGCATATTAGCCAGACGACACCAGATTATGAATTCAATAACTCAAAAAATAAAATTATAATATGATCCGGAAACACTCCGAAACCGCTGCGAATAGAATAATCACAATATTCTTCATTACCTTTGCTTATCCAACGACGCGTTTATGGCCACCGAGGCCTGGCCTACGGAACACTTCCGACCAATTCAGGTCCCCATCGTTGAAAGCTTCTGACTCTTCTTTTGTTTTCTACCAGCACCTCTGTTGCTGCTTGCACATGCGCAGTGAACAGAAGCTCTAGCAGAAACAAATGAAAAGCCATGTGCGAATTACGCGTTGCCAACCGTTGCAAAAACACACAAGCACCTTACCTAAGGAGCTTCCACTCCAGATACAGAAATTTAAGTTGGCATTTTCATGACATTATGAGATGTTACATGCCCATTGGTTCTTCGACTACAATGCACAATTAGAAGTACAAGACACATAAAACATGCAACAGAACTGGTACAGCACCATCATAGTAAATATACAATAATTTTCAATTACATGCAACATTCCAGGTATTGACATGCACAATTACAATTCCAAATATTTTCAGTCTCATGCAGTAGCACTAGTCTACTGGCATGCATTTTAAATTCATTTAAGGGGAAGCTAATTGTTCTTTATTTCTTCTTTTCCTAATGCGGGGTTTGAAATTTTAAATCTTGAGGTAAGCAACGAAGTTTTTATACGAAATACGACGCCGGCCGACAGGACACGAGGGCTCCCGACGGGCCACGGAGAGGGCCGACAGCAGGGTTTGAATATTGTGTCAATTTCAATTGGCACAGTTCTCCCTCTGCGAAAGGTCAACCAGGGGTTCAGCAGTTGATTCCGCAGGGCGCATGCAAGGCATGGGTAGGGCTCACCGACTGACAGACTGTCATGTCTGTCACAGCTAGACATCTTCACGTTGTGGTAGCAGGCACCTCCACTCCGACCAGCAGAATGGCAGACACCTCCACCAGATGTTAGTTCGTGTATGGTGACAGCAGCCAGAGCTCTTGCTACCGCCACCCAAGATGAAAGGCGACTAGAACACAATCAAAACACAGCAGAAGGGAGCACCACCAAACATTGCACCATGGTTAGATTTTATCACCAGTCACCATGTCGTTGCCTTCCATCCGCTAGAACGCGCACTAATCGCATACTTCGAAGAACATTATTATCGAATTTTACTCCCGTGACAACTTGGTCACATTTCAAGTATTCTCTTCAATGGGTACTGGAGCAGGTAATCAACTTCCAGTACAAGCTTTCGTTCAAGCTTTAGTCAAGAAATTAAATTTTAACAACAGAAGGGGGCATAGGAAACGAACATCACATTCCGATGCTCGGGCAAAGAATATCAAGTTTCCCACCAAAATCCTGCGTTCACATTCTAATATGAATTAATTAATGGGATTCGAAACGTGCTTAAATCACATAACCTCTCAATGACATGGTGACTTTGGCTCTCAAGTAAATTAATTAATAAAGGTATAAGGTACCACAATACCTTCTGGTAAGTGCCAGACAATACAGGTACATTGAATTGATTGACCTTATAGGCTCAAACACACAGGCTTCAGCATGGCTTTGAACTTCACATGTGACCACTCGCAGCAGACACAGAACCGAACAAACACAGTTCAACAAGCTTACCAGCAACAAATTTTCAAATTTAATCACTTCACCAGGACAACTCACACCAGAAACCCTACTTCCATGGCATGATCACAACACTCAGTCAGCATAGACAATCATTAACAACTCTCATTCAACAGATGACCACATAAGCCATAACCTCACTTTCAAGTCACGAAACTCTTCTCATTCCTCACACCTTTCAGACATTAGCCCCTGCGACAACACGCAACACTCACAAACAACATTCAACAATTCTGCCATAACCTCCGATCATCAACCTAATCCTCATTCAACACCAAACAATCCACTCAACACCCAGTCAATAACTCAATCAACAATCCGCTCAACCATCTTCTAAACGTCACAGTGCTGCTCAACTCCGCACCATGACCAAACTTGACAGCCCATTATTTCACAGTCAGCACACTCACTTTCATGCACCGAACCTTAGTGTAACCAATTCTGACACACAGTCAACTCCTTAACAGTGCAACCAATCAGCACCAATTCATCACAAGTAGCAAGACTACTACCAACTTTCCAATAGGTCACTCAATGCAACCAACTAATCTCATGGGTCACTAAACAGCAACCATTCTTCACTGGGTCAATCAGCCCAACTCATACTCACCATGGGTCACTTATGTAACCAACTCACCAGGGGTCACTTAATGCAACCAACTAATCATATCTTCACCTCGCCACAGAAACAACTACTCAGTAAGAAGTTCCCACGATTCGTCCGTCAAAGCAGACAATAAATTATTAAAATTACCCCCTTTAATATCTTCTAATCTTTCCAATTGCTAAAACGAAACTGGCTCGAAACAGCTGCCACCTGCCTTGACGATAGGAAGTAACCACCTGCATATACTTCGCAACGTTAATATCCACCTGCATACACTCCACCACGAAGTATCCACCTGCATTCACTTCGCCACGAAGTATCCACCTGCATACACTTCGCCACATTAATCTTCAGGGAATGAACATCCTGGAAAACATTCGAACCTCGGGGTATAACCATCCCGAAATTCAACTGAGTCACTATCAGCAACTCTAACCGTCCGTAGGTGCCTATGACGTCTGTATAACCAGACAAAATTTAAATTTTCCCAACTAATCAATTTCAGAACCAGACCTTCCGTCGAACTCTAAACTTCCTCCAGCCATCCTGCAAATCCACAGTTCACCACAGAAAGCATACTAAGCTTCATAACATTCCGGCCTTCGAACTCCGAAGAGATAAACTTCCAGTCGTCTTCAGAAACTGGCTTAAACACCTGCCACGTGTCGCAGCGAAAGGAAAACATCTGCCTGCATATACTTCACACGAAGTACCCACCTGCATATACCTTCCACGAAGTATCTTAATGAGGTCAAGAGGCACCACTCGACAACCATCTCACATCATCAGGGAATAATCATCCTGGAATTCACTATCCTGGACTTCAGGGAACCACCCTCCTGAAACCAACTCGACGAACTAACTCACTCCCATATCCACCTAACCTTAACAAGGACCAAGATTAGCTAGCACTATTCCCCATAAAACAGTACCAACCAATGAGGAACAAAAACAATAGACCAAGACTGGCTAGTACCACTTCCCATAAAATAGCACCAACCAACGAGGAATACAACAACAAATACCTACTAGATACTATCAAAATGACAACAAGAAAATACCCTTGATAATGCTTCTCAAGTATCGACACAGAAGTACCGACCAAGAAACACTAACCAATTACCTTCTAATATTTCCACAGAAATACTAAGCTAGACAATAAACACTACCAAGTACCAGCACAGTAGTACCGACAAGCATAATTCCAAGAATCACACCTCGATACACAAATACCCATAAGAGTACTTACCAAATAAGGACACTAAATTTACAACAACAAGAATTGCCAATACTCACTCAGAATACCAACTTAGCAAGTACTCACACCGAAGCACTAAGTACCAAGAAGGCACTTAACACACCGGAAATAAAAACAAACAAAATACCCTCAAACACTAAAACGTATGATGTACGACCATCACCAGACCAAACGACATCAAGAGTCAGAAGAGCATAGCAATGTCGACATCACCAACCCTCACTGAAAGCACCAGAATCATAACAAACAGAGACTGGGTACTTCCGCTAGGTTGGTATCACTTCATCAGCAGTACCTTAACTAACTCTAACTCCCCGAAAGACACCACTGCTCAACACAGCCATGTCACCAAACAATACTAACAAATACCAACCACAGTTAGTACGAGAGAACGAAATATTCTACCAGAAAACCAAATATCCACACAGGATATAGAGTACCAATCAGTCGAGGCACTCACACTCACTAAGTAAAAATATTTTAGCACTAAAAATAACCTTGATGAACGGGGCACTCCAGCCCAAGCAACATTAAGGGTCAGAGAGAGCGCAGAATGCCCGACATCAACACCACCAAAAACACCCACTACTCCTGAGGTGCATGTAACACCCTAACCTCTCACCACAACAAACACACTAGCACTCACGCCAATATCATTCACACATGTCCAGGCACGTTCTTCTTCACTCGCCAAATCGAATTTGGAAGTTGAACCTAAATAAATTTTCAATTTTTACAATTCACCAACTGAAGATCAAAACCTCTCCATGATTAAGCAATAGTACACCACTACCATCTCTTCTTAGCACCCACTCGCTGCTGACACCATGACCTCGGCATCACATTGCACTGAACAGCTGGTCATGGAAGTACCAACCTCACAACTGATACAACACTTAACCTCAACAAGAAGGAATCTCAATCCTCGAAACGATTTAAAACCTGGAAAATTCTCCGCTGAAAATGAAATCTGCAGCTGCACCACTGCTAACCTGAAATAAATTTCAAAGAAATTTCCCATCACCCGACCTAGATCAACTCTTCATAACACTGCACTCGCTGCTGTAGGCACTTACAGTACACAACCGAAGTTCACCTGCACGTTCACTGAAAGTACATAAGACCGTTGTGCTACTAAAATCAGGTTACAACTCAGCACTACCCACCTGAGCACAGAGGATTACTCGCAACTAAATTGATAACTCTCCTCCAGATGACTTTAGTATCACTCGGCAATTCACCGCAACTACTATTTTCACGAGATCACTTTGGCAACACTGCCAGAAATATTTCAGCACGGTACAATTGTAGCACTTTTCCAATCACTCGAACTTTACACAGCAGAAGAAGCTATGAGCTCTTTGCTCGCCACTGTGCAGAGGTAAAATAGTAACTACTTAAATAAAACACTGTATCATCTGGGCTTACCTCGCGATCTCCTGCAGCACCAACACCACCGAAATAACCAAACATAGGCCAAGAGCCAAGCCAACACCATCACTTGAGAAGTCATATGCCCTTGAGTGTCAGCTTAACAGCTGATCTTGACTCGTCTCTTGCACGTACACGTACAAAAGTATGCCAGCAACGTCTCGAACCCGTACATTGCATGAAAGCAAGAACAAAATACATCCATTAGTAATAACACTGGTTAGACCCCTACCTAACTGATTAAATTAATATTAACTCTTACAACTTTGCCTGTAACTCCCCGCAACTTTAAGTTATGTTTAACAAGATCTGCCAGCTGCAGAAAATCGTAAACCACGCTCTGCTACCATAATTCTGTCCCGTATAAAGACAATTGCCGGATTACCCGTTATGTGGAGGGCTGGGTTTTGTACTCATCGGCCAAAGTGGTCTACAACCTGACAGACCCTGTTCGCTCTGCTACGTATATTTGAGGTTAACATAACCTGTCTTCTTTAGGGGAATATTTCTGCTCTGTTGAGAGCTGACCAACCAATCCTACATCCCTGTAGTGGTATTTGCAAAGAAATGTAAATGTATCTTCTTACTTCTTACCAAGCATTGGTACTACGATGCTGCTTCTCAATGGGTTCACGTTGCTCACAAGGTGTCGTTTATAATTTAATTACACACATCAAAAAAAGTTTTGCATCACCTCGGTTCCCAGATCTCCGGCATATAGACGTTGACTGTGTATATTGTATCAAAGATACAGTCCCTTTGACTGTTCATAGATGTCACTAAAACTGCTCAAAGATGTAAACAACCATGCATGAGCAGGGCCTATTAGACGGAGGGGGTACGACAGCCGATCAGTTCCAGTCATTCCACCAGGACGAAGGTACGCTGCTCATGTTGTCTGTAGTTCTACTATGCCTAGAAGGTCAATACCGCAGTTCGATCGCGTCCGCATTGTTACTTTGTGTCAAGAAGGGCTCTCAACAAGGGAAGTTTCCAGGCGTCTCAGAGTGAACCAAAGCGATGTTGTTCGGACATGGAGGAGGTACAGAGTTACAGGAACTGTCGATGACAGGCCTCGCTCAGGCCGCCCAAGGGCTACTACTGTAGTGGATGACCGCTACTTACGGATTGCCGCTCGGAGGAACCCTGACAGCAATGCCACCATGTTGAATAATGCGTTTCGTTCAGCCACAGGACGTCGTGTTTCAACTCAAACTGTGCGCAATAGGCTGCATGATGCGCAACTTCACTCCCGACGTCCATGGCGAGGTCCAGCTTTGCAACCCCGACACCATGCAGCGCGGTACAGATGGGCCCAACAACATGCTGAATGGACCCCACAGAATTGGCATCACGTTCTCTTCACCGATGAGTGTCGCATATGCCTTCAACCAGACAATCGTCGGAGACGTGTTTGGAGGCACCCTGGTCAGGCTGAACGTCTTAGACACACTGTCCAGCGAGTGCAGCAAGGTGGTGGTTCCCTGATGTTTTGGGGTGGCATTATGTGGGGCCGACGTACGCCACTGGTGGTCATGGAAGGCTCCGAAACGGCTTTACGATACCTGAATGACATCCTCCGACCCATAGTGCACCCATATCGGCAGAATATTGGAGAGGCATTTGTCTTCATGGACGACAATTCTCGACCTCATCGTGCACATCTTGTGAATGCGTTCCTTCAAGATAACGACATCGCTCGACTATAGTGGCCAGCATGTTCGCCAGACATGAACCCTATCGAACATGCCTGGGATATGTTGAAAAGGGCTGTTTATGGACGTCTTGACCCACCAACCACTCTGAGAGATTTACGCCGAATTGTCGTTGAGGAGTGGGACAATTTGGACCAACAGTGTCTTGATGAACTTGTGGATAGTATGCCACGACGAATACAGGCATGCATCAATGCAAGAGGACGTGCTACTGGGTATTAGAGGTAGTGGTGTGTACTGCAATCTGGACCACAAATGCTGAAAGTCTAGCTGTATGATGGTACAACATGCAATGTGTGGGTCTCATGAGCAATAAAACGAGCTGAAATGTTGTTTGTGTTGATCTCTATTCCCTTTGTATTTAAAGGTTCCGGAACTCTTGGAACCGAGGTGATGCAAAACTTTTTTTGATGTGTGTAAATGAAAGACGAATTCATAAGAAACAACAACCGCCAAAATATATTCTTTAAAAGAGAACAAATACAAATGCCGGACAGGCTAGAGGAAAGAACCATTCATTAAAATTATGCTCTAGGCAAATAATATTCTCCAATGGCGGCTAACAATGATTACGCAGTTTGGCAACCTAGCATCCAAGCACTAAAATGGGAAGCTGAACCTTCAGGAATCGCGAGATAATCACATTGCACAAAATAATTAATTATTTCATAGTTATTTCAAACTCGCGTTATAGATGACGCCCCAAAAAAAAACAGCAGTATTCAGACGGGCAGAAAAATATTTCAATTCTGACCAATCCAAACAAATGACGATCAGCCATGGATAACATTAATTTTGGCGGCGAGAAAAATATTATAGACAAGAAATAACCATAACTTAGGCCAAATATAAAATAATGGGCCCAGATTAAAATAAAACAAATCGCCACAAGAAAGAAGGAATTCTGGCTATACTAGCCTCGTAGTAAAAACATAATGCCGCAACTTCGTTAAAGCATATTAGCCAGACGACACCAGATTATGAATTCAATAACTCAAAAAATAAAATTATAATATGATCCGGAAACACTCCGAAACCGCTGCGAATAGAATAATCACAATATTCTTCATTACCTTTGCTTATCCAACGACGCGTTTATGGCCACCGAGGCCTGGCCTACGGAACACTTCCGACCAATTCAGGTCCCCATCGTTGAAAGCTTCTGACTCTTCTTTTGTTTTCTACCAGCACCTCTGTTGCTGCTTGCACATGCGCAGTGAACAGAAGCTCTAGCAGAAACAAATGAAAAGCCATGCGCGAATTACGCGTTGCCAACCGTTGCAAAAACACACAAGCACCTTACCTAAGGAGCTTCCACTCCAGATACAGAAATTTAAGTTGGCATTTTCATGACATTATGAGATGTTACATGCCCATTGGTTCTTCGACTACAATGCACAATTAGAAGTACAAGACACATAAAACATGCAACAGAACTGGTACAGCACCATCATAGTAAATATACAATAATTTTCAATTACATGCAACATTCCAGGTATTGACATGCACAATTACAATTCCAAATATTTTCAGTCTCATGCAGTAGCACTAGTCTACTGGCATGCATTTTAAATTCATTTAAGGGGAAGCTAATTGTTCTTTATTTCTTCTTTTCCTAATGCGGGGTTTGAAATTTTAAATCTTGAGGTAAGCAACGAAGTTTTTATATGAAATACGACGCCGGCCGACAGGACACGAGGGCTCCCGACGGGCCACGGAGAGGGCCGACAGCAGGGTTTGAATATTGTGTCAATTTCAATTGGCACAGTAGTGACAGCTCATGTCACTGTTCCACTCCTTAAAGCAGCAATCAATATCATTATTTTCATTCCCGAAAGTATTGTTATCCCGGAATCATTGTCCAAAATAAGTGGTCCGAAGAATCTCGATTCAATCTGGATTAATGAAACCCACACCTATTTTTCCTTGAAGTGTTTCTTTCCCCACCTCTGTCATCCAGAAATCTTGGTTCCAGGAATCCTTGATCCCCTTTCAATCGTCAAATGTATTAAAAATTGACGCAATAGCAATTCGTGTGCAATGTGCTGACAGACTCAAAAATATTTCAATTTCAATTTTCACATGTAATATTTTCCGAGCATCCTATATTGAAGATGAGAGGAGCTTGTCTTCTAGCTTATTCTTGTCCAAATATGTCTGTGCTTATGCATCAAAGCAATCTTAGCTTGGACAATATGGCTCTTCATCTCTGTTATACACCTTCCATCTTCAGTTATTTTCTGGCCGTTATAGGTAAATGTTAGGACTTGTTTTATGTTCATTTTATGGATCTTCAAGTGAAGGAGTTTTTGTGATAGCGATATGACCATGCATTTTGTCTTTGAGGTGTTTATCTTCGTAGCGTGCTTTTCTGCAGTGGTTGCTATTCTAGAAATCATTGATTGTAATGAGGATGCATTACCTGCTAGTAAGGTCTGGTCATTTGAAAATTTTATTATGCTGACCCTTGTTCCATTTGCATTTTATACTCATATTTACTCCCTCTAGTGCTTCTTCCATCATCTGTTCTCCAATTTCTTAATGGCACTACGTAGGAGGCTGACCGTGCAGTGCTGCTACGGTTCTACCAAGCTCTCGTCGTGTCCTGGCTTGACTATGGTTCTGCGGCATATGGTATACTTCGTCATTCGATAGAAAGATATGCCCTTTCGGATTTTTTAAGAGCGTTAAAAATCCCTTAGTATGCCTTCCTTTGGAGGGGAAGTAAAGCCGGCGGTCCCATGTCATAGATTTGTCATGATAAAGAACCTTCCACCAATTACACTTGTGTGAAGCTAAATTATAGGTTAGATTTGACTGACGCTCTTAGGTTCCAACGTTCGTCGCCAGCAGACTGTGGTGGCATCTCGTAACCAAGTTCAGAACTAGTTCGTCGTTTGATGATTATTTAGAAGTTTGACGATGAAGAAATTTCGGACAAAGATTACCAGCATACAGTCAAGACACGCACTACCGCTCACTACAGCACGGCAATGAAGCAAATGTGCGCTTTGTCATGTCTATCCCTTGTCGCGAAGGTGCAGCACTTGCTGAACTTTTCTGCTCTAGGTGTGGGGCAGAAACACAGGGCCCGTAGCATTTGCTACTTCTGCTATATGGATAATCCGGCCCTGGAGGTACTGCTAACGAAGGGTGTTCCAGAAGGCTTAGTGGCCCGAGTAAAACAATTGTATGCAGACACCAAGTGTTTCGTCTCAAGTCCAAGACAGAAGATCAAGCTGGTTTAAAAAATAGAAGTGGAGTTCAGCAAGGGAATTGCTTGTCTCCCCTTCTTTTCATAAGCATTATGGATGAAGTCCATAAGTTGGTTAAGACGAGAAATATGACATCCAATGCAATGGTATTTGCAGATGATATGATCTGGGGAGAAAAAGATGATGACATCCAACAACGACTAAATTGGTGGAAGGCAGGTTTTGACAAGTTTGGATTACAGATCAGTCAAACAAAAACCGTATGTTTGGTGATGAGCAGGGAAAGCAAACCTATCAAGCTGAAATGACATCAAAATAGTTCAACATTTTAAATCCCTTGGCAGCGATTTGTCGACAGATAACAGGTTAACCCAAAAAAACAGCAGTAGAGGTCAATTAGCTGCAAACTTTTACAACTCTGTTTCTCAGCTTTTGTGGGACAAAAACTTTCCTCCGGAAGCTAAAATACCACTGTACAAATCCTACTTACTTTCCATATTAGCCTGTGGTCTAGAAGCAACTACAATGACTCCCCGGGACAACAGCCGGATACAAGCTGAGATGAAATTTCTAAGATCAAGTATTCAGAAGACCAGACGAGACAAAATTAGAAATGAGTCAGTCCGTTTAAACTAGGGCTGAAAAGAAGTGTGCTTAACATTCTTGAGGAGTCGAGATTGAAATAGTTCGGTCATCTTATGAGGATGCCCTTAAGTAGAACCCCAAAGCCTATTTCGAAAGGGAGATAATTGGCAAGAGACCAAGAGGTAGACCTCGAGATGGGTGGATGAAGTAAGTCCACAGAGACTTGGCTAAGAGGAGCGTAGAATGGAGAACAGAGGTGGAAGAAGAATGGTGGCAGGACAGACAGCTATGGAAGGGGCTTGTTCATTCCCACAAGTGGAGTGGAGAATCAATGATTGGGGTGATGATGATGATGACTGTATAGTAATAATAATTATTATTATAATAATTTGCTTCACCACCAGCACCATGAAGCATTTTCTAGTAGAAACTAGGGTAGATGAACATTCAACAGGACCTAATAACAAAGAACCTGACCCTGCGGTGTAGGGGTGGCTCATTTGTCTCTTTCCTAGTATGCCCCAATTTCAATTCCTGGCTCTGCTAGAAATTTAAGATCTGACATGAGGGATAAAATGTGCTACATTCAGCCTTGTGAGAACAATTGAGTAGCTGCTTGAAATGAGAAGCAGCACCTCATGACCTAAATTAAACAAGGAAATACAGATGACGGGGATTATCATGCTGCTCATGCATCCCTGTTGTTGAATTACTACTTAGTGCAGGAATATTAGACAGAATATGGTCAAAGTGAGGACAATTAGTTTGTCAAGCTAAAAATTGGTGGAGCGGTTCCTTGAATAGCCTGGATCAAAATACTAAAAGTCCCAAAAAATCCCTCTTGGGGAACATGCCGCCATCTTGGAACAATGGCCGGCATCTTGGATTTCGTATCCAGCATCGCATTGAACGTCATAACTCGGTACTGTCCCCGTTTACCCGGATAGTAGGCTGTCAGATATCCGCCCCCTCAATCGGATTGCCAACAATCAATCGCACCAGCTCAGCTACATCAATGAAAATGGCACTGACAGATACTACCGAGGTTTGAACACAGAAGTTACCAAGAAAAATTATTGTGGAACACACCAAAATAGACGGGGTTTCATACTTACTTTTACTTACCTCTTATAAATATCTCGGGGATTGGGTTGACAACAGGATCCTTAAAGTATGCTCTCACAATAACCTTCACCATGACATTTAAAAATGAACCAGACCGAAGACGAGAACTTTGAACTGTACAAAAGCTTTATTTTCAAATAAAGAGTATGATTTTCACAACTCAACAAAATAAACGTGGCTATCAGTAGCCTATGTCAATCTGACTACGTCCTCCTAAAGGACTTGCAAATTTATCAAACAATATGTTAGCTCCCTTGAGCTCAAAATAACGTAACATTTTATAACACATTTGGATTGGATGAGGAAGTCAGGGTACGACATATATATAGAGCATTTGGTTTCCTTTTAATAAACATTGCACTTTTATTAATAGGCACAAGGCCGGAGTATCGTCCTCACCCGCTTATAACCAGATGTCTGGCCGGCTGGTCTACTCTTTAACCTGGCTCACACCTGTCAAATGGGGCGCACTCGTCTCCCCACACTTGCGTAAGAATTCAGCTCCTTTTAAAGCTTTAAATGTCTACAAGACAACTCATACATATTGACGCAAATCTTTCAAATGTTTAACTCACATCCCACTGGATTATTTTAACTATCCTTAAACTTGTTAAGTTTTCATCCAAATGTTAAAAAAAACATAGTTTAGAGTATGAAACACACTCTTAAATGTTTATAACAAAATCACATAAATTATTTATAACAATTAGAAATTGTTTATAATATTGTCGAAAATAATTACAAAATTTTTAAACACGCCTTTAACATTAATTTCGTTCCACATTATTGTCAAAGATATTTACATTTATTATTTACAATATCAACATTTAAATTATTTAAATTATTAATTTAAGAAATACATTGAACCACATGTTTTATCCGGTTGGTAAATTCATAATCGTGTTTAATATAATCGACCAATGAAGGTTAGTTATACATGTAAATGTCACAATCTGGTTTAATAAAGGTTGTAATAATTTTAATTATTTGTGACGGTAATCTTCATTCAAAATCTTATCTCAAATTCTTTCAAAACTCTTGTTAATTATAACAGTAAATTCACTTGATTAATTTTCAACGAACTATGACAATACACTCTAGCGGAAAATACTTCGCTTACAAAATAATGCACAAACTGCATTCAAAATAGCCCAAAATTCATCATATATTAATCTATATGGCATTAAAACTTCCACCGAACGTACAAAACTTCCACAAATAATTCTTTATCATTATTAACTACTGTGGGAATCTCCTTCATTTATTTAAGGGCATTATACATCAGCGACTTTCAACATGTCCGCTGCACTATCGATTATACATTCATAGTTCCACTTAAAAATTCTTATATCAATAATTGTTTTAAAACTGTTGTCATTTAAACTTCGTGGATTTCATTCATGAATCGAAATGAAATAAAAATTTGCCAATCACAAACAAATTTAATAGTGAATACGCTTATATACGCCTGTCTGGTCTATCAAAATTTAAGATTAACATCTTCAAAGAATTGTAGTATAAAAATACTATCATCAAACAAAGTGCGACTAACTGCAAAATAGTCGAATAGAATCCAATTAGACTGGGGAATGCAAACATCATTATATAAATCTCTATATGAGAAAAAACCTAACACAAGTTTCACGAATTTAATGCATTCAATAATTCATAATTAATGTTCATCTTTCACAAAATTGCCTAAGATGCAATGGTCGTTCATGACTGACGATAAATGTCTGTGTTGCAATCAATTCAACTAACGACTAGTATTTCCAAGATCGTCGACAACGTACTGGATTTTAACGCTCTAAAATCATTTAAGTGTTCTTCCTTCTTGATGATGACAGAAAATTGGTCAAAGTAATTAAACTGGGGTAGAATTACTTTAATAAAGTGACACGCTGTCTGAATATAAATCTGCCATAAAAATCATTAACTTACAGTCAAATCGTGACTACAAAAATAAGCAAATTACTGAAAAATCTAAATATCAGTCTCAACTGATTCAAAATCATTTAACCATGCCCATGACATAACAATGTCTTAATAAAACGTCGAAAAAGGCATAACTCAACAAGGTGTACTGAGAATAGGAATCTCACACAAGAATATCGGGCAAAAAATACATGAGGACAAAAATATGGGAAAAAAAATTGCTCAAATATTGCTAAGAAACTCAAATACAATAAACGTTCACGACTACCTTATCTGCCGATTGACGTTCCAGAGGAAAATTCCCCAATGAAGACTGTTGATGGATCCATTTCACCAAGTTAAAGCTGAGCTCCATCCTCGAAACCAGAAACAGCACCATCGGAGAATCGAACTGCTTCACGAAGACGAACGACATCCTTCCGGCAATAATCTTCTTTGTGAGTCGGGACAACCCTGACCTCTCTTGAAAAATCCCTGAAGTTCCAGTTGAAAGTCGCCATGAAGTTTTTGTATAAATTTCCGAAGAAATATTCATATTCAGAAAGTATGAAATCATTTCTATTGCTGTTTGATAGTATTCAGCCTTTAATCACGAAACATGGGTGTAGATGGTTTGTTCACCACATGTTCGCTTGTGTGGAATAGCAATTAGCGAAGTTCCATGCTGCTATCTTCCTCCGTTGAAATATGTCCCAATTGCATTAAGTCCTTTAGCCTTCCATTTGCTCTTCGGTTGTAGAATTAGAAGAACAAACTGCCGTATTAAATTGCTCCATTATACTGCAGTGTTGTGTCACAAAAGCAATCTGAAGTCTCCCTATTTCACTGGCCCTGTCAGCCGTAGCGTTGAGTCTGGCTATACAAAGTGTTTCTCCTGTGGCGAGAAAATCACTTTTGTCAGTCGTCTAATATTGTCAATAACTTCCAAAATACTTCCTCGAAATTGTTCAGCTTTTCTACAGTCCTTACTGTAGCAATGCACAAGAGAATTAGCTTATAAGTGATCGCTAACTGTTCACAGCTAATCTTGTAGAAGTGTTTTAAGTGTCGTTTCAACTTCACCTAGATTTACTTCACAGTAAACCTGCACTGCTTGTAAGTTCGACTCTCGTTTCATGCAGTGGCTTCGCCACGCGTTACAAAGACGACTTTTTCACTACTAATCTCTCTCGACGTTTCACTGAAATGACTATTTGAAATCTCACGATTGAATATCAGACGATTTATAATCTGAGAATGAGGCTCCTCTCTTCTGCGCAAGGCCTTTTATGAACTTCATGAGGGGCGTATCTATCCCTTCCATCGCGTGTTACTACGTCATCGCTAGAAGTTCCAACTTCGTCAATACATGACGGATTTCCATAATTCAAAAACTGAAAATAAATTTCACCAAAATTCCAGATCAATGCCTCTACTGCAAATGGATTTCCACAATTCTGCATTCCAAAAAGTAATAAAAATACCATAGTTTCAGCAATCTCCGTCTTCCTTCAGACTATCGTTCATTGGTTTAAGTCTCCCCTCCAATAGCATAATTTCTTCCTCAGCAGAATTCCTCGTTTCCTGCGACTGCGTCGTACATCTTGGATCCTTCTCGAATAAATGCTGACGTCACTGAGAATCTCAGCTCAAGTAGCCTGCTGGCATAACGTCTGCGTCATCTGTGCTTACGTCATGACTACCCACGTCATAACTATGACAGCCATAACTTTCGCTATAATTTCCAAAATAGCCACCGTGGTCTCTATATAATTCAATTACGGGGGCAGTACCTAAGGGTGATAGGGACATGTTTTGTCAGGATAACTTACCAGAATGCAGGCTATCATTTTGACACTGCTTAACCTAGTTAAAAATCGAAATAGTTATTATAAATCACTTAAACAAACTCTCATAGGGTAGCGTTAAAAGCCATCTTGATGTTCAATGTCGATTTTTCACTTTTTACAGTCATGGGATTGAAAAAAGTACTGAAATAAATGTTGTTAAGCACATCAAACCGCACAATAATATGTAATCAGCAAATTTTGTAAACCAAAAATTACGGGTGTGAGAAGTTGTCAAACATGCGCATGCAACTTGAGGAGTGGGGCTTCTCACAGCCGGTGCAACTGGTGAAGTAAACACATTCTGTAGGCGCAATTAAGCCCCTTTTTTAATGATAAGTAAAAATTTGACACTTTTATGTAGAAGGATAGCATCTTATAACCTAATAAATAATAATAAAAAAAACAGTTATTAATTTGTTAATTCAGTAACTTTTCGTTCTTTCTTAGCTACTTCTATTGTATGTATCAAGAGAAAGGAATATTTCCTTTTAATTTTAATAATGAAGTATTTTTTGTGCTACGCTCGTATGTAATTAAACAAGAATGGACTGTCCGTCCCCGCGTTGCCGAGTGACATCCCTGCCACTGCGCCGTCAGAGCGCTCTCGTTCCCCCACTCCACCTTCCCTGTGTTGCTTAGCAGTGGCACCGGCCGGCCGAAATGAACGTCTTTACGGTAAAGTATATCATAAAATTTATCTTAAACGGTACGCCACAGAAAATAATCATAAAAGCGAAAAATGTATGTTTCAGTTTGAACTGTCCCTTTATGCTTATTTTGCCGATGTTTACCATCCGGTTTAAAAGTTAATACCGTTTCCTGTACTTTATAAATGTCCTACATCAAAAACGATTTTACCATTAAATTCTATGCAACACGTGGAACTTGGGCAAGCTTGCCAAAGGCGAGAGTTCAAGCATCTCGAAAAATTCACTGAATGGCTACGTATACATTCTCCTTTCGACAAACCTTAGGATATTTTGGTGTCCTATTCAACCGGTGTTATAGGTGACGAAACGGTGACCTGAGACTCAGCTTGGGAGATAGGAACCGCGACTTTGAAGAAACTGGAAGGGAAATCATTTGCCGATGTTAAACTCCAACGAAAGGACAAAGTTGTCACTCTTGCAGCTCTTGTTGTCCGAGGTGAGACCGTACCTGTAAATCCGAACTAGCTGTTTCATCGAATTGCGCGTGTTGCTCGCAATGAAGAGGACCTTGAATCTTGCTTTGAATACGAGTTGGCTTTATTGCCGCCAGTGCTGTTCGATGCTTCAAATATCAGAAAAGGTACAAAATCAACTTTACAGACTGTGATAGAGAAGTTGTGTGCACCAATGACCTGTCTTCCCGAAGACCTTACCTACATGTTTGACGGTGGAGATCTCCTGCACCGGGTGGTATTGCCGAAATTGGGAACCTTCGATGATGTTTGTAAGAACTACATTTCGTACATAAAGGCGAACTATCAAGGGAAAGCTATTGTAACTTAGTGTTCGACGAAAGACGTGGAGCATATGAGACGACGTGCCAAGACGTCATCTTCTGAAGTTTTGGTGGATTTGGAAGTGCAAGTGGTCTCGTCGCAGAATCAGTTTCTAGCCAATACTTCAATCAAATCAAGATTCGTCGCCATTTTAGGTCGTTGTTTCGAAGAAAAGGGGATTCCAGCTATTCATGCCAAGTCTGATGCTGATCGTCTCATCGTGACAACAGCGATGAAGAAAGCAGAGAAGGGAGGTCATGTGGCAATTGTTGGAGAGGATACCGCTTTGTTGGTATTTCTTTCGAGCCTTGCAGAACGCGATAGAAACGTCTATATGCTGGTGCCACCATCAAAAGCCCATCCGAAGAAACTCTTTGGCTCTACGGAATTGCAGAAGGCTCTTGGTACATGACCGACAATCTTCTCTTCCTCCATGCCATGTCCGGTTGCGACACAACTTCGGCTCCCTACAGGAAGGGGGTATACGCGTTCAAGACTTTGAACAATAAACCAGGTCTTCGCCAAAGAATTGCTGTTTTTAACAGTGCAGACGCTGCAGTGGAAGAGATCGTGAAGGCAGGGGAAGAATTGTTCGTAGCGTTATACGGAGGTAGAACTACAGATAGCCTAAACATAACAAGGTATAGTCAGTACCTTAAGACCATTGCCAAACGACGTCTCCATGCAGACTTCGACCTCTCAAGTCTTCCACCAACATCAGCAGCATCTCGACAGCATAGCCTAAGAGTTTACCACCAAGTGCAGAAATGGCGCGGAATCTCCCTTACATCTACAGAGTGGGGATGGAAGAAGAACAGAATCAGCAAATTTTTACAGATTCCAACAGAATCTCCTCCCACACCAGACTTCCTCCTAAACCTCATCAGCTGAGAGTGCAAGACAAGATGCGGCGGCACATCTTGCGTTTGCAGAAGTCAAGGTCTCTCCTGTTCAGCAGTGTGCAGCAATTGCACTGGTGATGGTTGTTCTAACATGCCAGAGCCAGATACTCTTGACGATATGGTGAGTGAGGAACAGGAGGACAACCCCGAAGAATTGCCATGCAGATCCTCGCCACCTCTTCGCCACAGAGTAGACTCTTCTGAAAGTTCAACCTTACCAAAGAAAAAGCGTCAACATTAAGGCAAGTGTCAGTTTTTTTTTACCAACACATGACCAATATTAAACGCGTACGATATAATTAATAGTTGGCTTTATTCCTTTACAGGCACACCGCACTACGTCCCGTGGCAGCAGAATATCCTCTTTTCCATGTTTGTACAAAAGAAATTGTAATGTGCTTAAACGTTAGTGTGTTGAAGGTGTGGTATAAATAAGCAAATAGCTGCTTAATTTATTTTCTAATAGTAACGTTTATCATTCCTCTTCTATATAAATATAATATACGTAGCTAAGAAAGAGAATTTTAAAGTGCTAAGTTACTGTATTAACAAATTAATTGTTGTTTTTTAAAATTATTTATTAGGTTGTAAGATGCTTTCCTTCTATATTAAAGTGTCAATTTTTTACTTATAAAAAAAGGGGAATAGTTGCGCCTACAGAATATGTTTACATCACCAGTTGCACCGGTTTTGAGAAGCCCCACTCCTCGGCGCACCGCTCCTCGAGTTGCATGCGCTTTGTTTGACAACTTCTCACACCCGTAATTTTTGGTTTACAAAAGTGCTGATCACATATTTTTGTGCGTTTTGATGTACTTAACAACATTTATTTCAGTACTTTTTTCAATCCCATGACAGTAAAAGGTGAAAAATCGACATTGAACATCAAGATGGATTTTAACGCTACCCTATGAGAGTTTAAGTGATTTATAATAACTATTTCGATTGTTATCTAGGTTAAGTAGTGTCGAAATGATAGCCTGCATTCTGGTAAGTTATCCTGATCAATCCGCATGTCCCTATCACCCTTAGGTACCGAGTTATGACGTTCAATGTGATGCTGGATACGAAATCCAAGATGGTGGCATGTTCCCCAAGTGGGATATTTTGGGACTTTTAGTATTTTGATCCAGGCTATTCAATGAACCTCCGCCAATTTTTAGCTTGATAAACTAATTTTCCTCACTTAACCCTATTCTTCTTACACTAACAGTGCCTTTGTTCCAAGAGGTGACCGGCCAGGAAGCTTCTCACATTGAGGCCACCTGGCGGCGAGCAATAATGCTTCTAACCGGTTCTGTCCGCACAGCTGTGCATACTCCATGTGCTTATTAGACAGTTGAAGGGACTTACATTGTGAGACAACGTGTTTGTTTCGTCTTCATGTTATGGGGCCGTTATATGCCGAACAATGAGATTACTTGAATTTAAGGTCTGTAAGTATTCCAGTTGGCCGCGAAGCAGTCTCGCTGTAAGTCGGCCAGCCACCACTTGAAACAAAGGCACTGTACAAATAACTAGAGGAACTTCACTGTGTGTCCATGTTATACTTTCGTATCTATTTATTAATCTCTTTTGTTTTTACCGATCTAAAGACATAGGATATACAAAGGAGGCTTCTATTGATAGGTGATAGATGTTGTGTTGAAGCAGATCGAGTGTCATTTCCCAACACCTGTAATCCCCAGACTATGAGCTGTGTGGCAGTCGTTCTTGAGTATGCACGGTTCTCTGAAGCACAATTTATTTTAGCAAGAAAGAAATGGTGTAAGGTATAGAATCCTAGCAAGAAATAAAATTCAGTGCATTATCAGGGTGTCTACCGGTAACGAGAAAGTAACGAAGTTTACAAATGGGTAACGAAAAAGTAACGAATTTTACATACGGGTAACGAAAATTTTCTGAAGGCGGATTGAATTCTCTAAACTCGCGCTGCTAGGCTTAGAGATTGCGATGGAGCAAGTTTCACGCAAGCGGCCCCGATTTGTATCTATTTGGAGACTGTCAAATTGAAGTCCAGAAATAACGCGAAATAATTTAATGTCGCAAACTTGCGAAATGTTACAGTTTCGAAAAAGAATTATGAAAAAGCTTCGAAATACGTAGGCTATAACTTATTTCATACCTGCCAACCCTTCCGATTTATTCGGAAACTTTCCGTGTTTTCACCTCGTCTTCCGATCTTCTTAATTACTATTATTTCTTCCGAATTTTGGGCCCCAGTAAAAGAAAAAGGAACTGCAAATAATTTCCATTCTCAACAGGGTGTCTACCGGTAACGAAAGTAACGAAAAAGTAACGAATTTTACATTCGGGTAATGAAAATTTTTTGAAGGCGGATTGAATCGTTTAAACTCGCGCCTCTAGGCTCAGAGATTGCGATGGAGCGAGTTTCACGGAAGCGGCGCCGTTTGCATAAGCTATATTTCCCCGTGCCTGAGCTCAAGGAAATGCATACTGAGGATACCTTGAGTGGTATACATCGTTCAGCATATATTTTCGGCATCAAGAAGACGTTTTAGTTTTGTGTGAAATATTTATCTGTGTTATTAGGAAACCTGACTTTTCGCGAGACGTTTATTCGCGAAAACTTCTGAAACTAATCAGAAACCTCGCATTTCTCGCATTTATTTGGAGACTATGTCAAATTGAAGTCCAGAAATAACGAAAAATAATTTAATGTCGCAATCTTGCGAAATGTTACCGTTTCGAAAAAGAATTATGAAAAAGCTTCGAAATACCTAGGCTATAACTTATTTTAAAAATCTGTCTCGTAAATTTGCGACATCCAGTATGGTTAATTCGAAATTCCGTTATATGTCGATTTTTCCTTCGAACTTTGGTTCCATCGGATATATTATAATCTAACCGGTTATTTCGAAAACTTGTATAATTCGTGATTCGCATTCGAAAGAAAAAGTGTCCTCTAGTCGTATTATTCGTGCAATCCTCTCAGAATAATTCTTAATATTTGATATCTATTTCGAAATTCATACTCAAGACGGCCGGCTGATCGCACGACTTTTCTGCGGGAATCTCGTCAAATGGACCGAAATCGACGTCAGTTACGTAAAATCATAAAACCCGTACCCTAGCGTGAACTTGTGACCACGAGGACTGCGGGAATCCCGTCAAAGGTGATCGGGCACCAATCATGGAACATTCCGAAACATGCTGTATCTTGTTGTATTTATAGAATTAAGTTTTCATATTATGATAATAGAGTGAGGTGTAAATAGTTGTGCAATAAGATTGTATCTAATATTGTCATTTAGACTTTCACGGCCCGTGTTATTATTCATAATGTTGAATAATCTGACGATGAAAGACATGGTTTCTTTCGAAACGCGTCGAATTGCAATATAATAAAACACGGCATAAGCCCAAAATTCAACATTATGAATAAGATTGTATCTATTAAGATTTGCTATTATAATAAGTTATAATATTAGTAATATATACCTGTTAGTTCTTTTATTTTATAGATGTAAATTCTGACGTATCCTATACCAAAAATGTATTGAATGCATGTATTTGATCAAATGGAATTAATAAAAATCTATCTATCTATCTATCTACTCGCTACTTTTCCCATTTCTGTATACTCAAAAGCGTACGGGGAGCGAGAAGTGCATTGACCCACTTAGATATCACAGCCTACGTAGCGGCGCGATACTAATTTCTCCTCGTGATCCACCCTGAACTGATGAACTCCCAACCACAGCATAGGGACAGCGGGAATCACGGCGCCGGCCATACAACTTGTCCATAACTACTCGTGAATTTTAACCATGTCCAACCTTGAGCTTGCCTCCACCATTCTGTCAGGACGAATAGACAATCGTTCAACGGCCGGGTGCGGCGCAGTATGCACAATATCGCGAGGACAACGTGAATCTCGTAAAATGGCCGAGAGCGGCAGCGTTTGCGGTACATTGCGATATTTATCCGCATTCAATGACGAGGACAACTGGATTATTGTCAAACAGACAGCAAGTGCCGCTGATTGCGTAATAATGCAATATTTTCTCGTGCCCGACCTCAAGGACAATGGAAATCTCGTCGAACGACTAAAAGTGACACCGATTATCTAAATCGCGATATTTATCCGTGTTCTATCGCGAAAACTACGGGAATCTCGACAAACGGGTGAGACCAGCGCCGATCATGTAACATCTCTATATTTCTCAGTTATTGACTGCGAAGACAGAATTCGGTTACAATCACGTAACGTCCCATAAATTTCTTCGTGATCTACCGCAGTGACAAAGGAAATCTCGCCAAACGGTCAAGAGCAATTATAAAAACGCCTTGTGCACAAGACGAAATATTATCTGAAACAACTCATTTGATAATAAATATCTAGTATTTATTTATTATTTTTAATTTTTTTTATAACTCCCTAAGTGAATTGTATTTACCGCTTTAAACACAGTTCATTGTTGTTTTTCTTCACCTCGTGATAAGCCCCTTTACATGCAGACCGCAGATGTATCTTGAATTCAAAGGTAACTAAAAGGTAGCTAAAAAGTAACTAATTTTTACTTCATCCTTACAGTAGACACCCTGCTCAAGGAGATTCTCTCGTAAGTCGTAATTTCTTTTGTGATTTGCGTAACCTTGGTTTTTTGTGCAAGTTTGTGTAAGTTCTTCGCTTGGCTGTGAGCTCCATAGCTGCGATTTCGGAATGGTGAGTCAGCTGATCGCCGTACCGCATACTGGTTGGTGGTATATTACGGACAAACAGTCGTCAAGCCTACGTGAATATGTGGTAATAAACCAATATAGTACAATATATTTCCGTTTGGTATTGATTGACGGAAATATATTGTCTCATATTGGTTTATAATCTCTTGTCAACACGGACCATGGCGGAATCTAAAGTAGAACGAATATGTGGTAGCGAATTCGACGTGTAATCCATACGAATGAATGTATGCATTTTCTTTAAACACACAATTATGTTCTCTTACGTTTAAATATTGGCCAAACATACTACTCGATGATTGATGATTGTTTACATTTTTGTGAATTTTATGCTGAATTCATACTTTGCCAATAAAGTCACGCAGGTCTTTCGTGTACCCTCATTCGCCCTCGCCACGGTATACTGCGCATGATGAAATCTATAATTTAAAAAATCTTCCTATTTTTGACTTCCGAAGGTTGGCAGGTATGTTATTTTAAAAATCTGTCTCGTAAATTTGCGACATCCAGTATGGTTAATTTGAAATTCCGTTATATGTCGATTTTTCCTTCGAACTTTGGTTCCATCGGATATATTATAATCTAACTGGTTATTTGGGAAATTTTTTTATAATTCGTATTCGAAAGAAAACTTGTCCTCTTGTTGTATTATTCATGCAATCCTCTCAGAATAATTCTTAATATTTGATACCTACTTCAAACATTCATCCCCAAGACGGCCGGATGGCCGCACAACTTCCATGCAGGAATCTCGTCAAATGGACCGAGATCGACGTCAGTTGCGTAAAATCATAAAACCCCTCCCCCTATTGTGAACTTGTGACCACGAGGACTGCGGGAATCCCGTCAAAGGTGATTGGGCACCAATTACGAAACATTCCGAAACCTACTCGTTACTTTTCCCATGGCCGTATACTTAAAAGCGTACGGGAAGAGAGAAGTGCATCAACCCACTTAGAAATGACAGCCTATGTAGCAGCGCGATACTAATTTCTCCTCGTGATCCACCCTGAACTGATGAACTCCCAATCACAGCATAGGGACAGCGGGAATCACGGCGCCGGCTATACAACATGTCCATAACTTCTCGTGAATTTTAACCATGCCCAACCTTGAGATTTCCTCCACCATTCTGTCAGGACAGATAGACAATTGTTCAACGGCCGGGTGCGGCGCGGATTGCATAATATCGCGAGGACAACATGAATCTCGCAAAATGGCCGAGAGCGGCAGCGATTGCAATACATCGTGAAATTTCTCCGCATTCAATGACAAGGACAACTGAATTTTTATCAAACGGACAGCAAGTATCGCTGATTGCGTAATAATGCTATATTTTCTCGTGCCCGACCTCAAGGACAATAGAAATCTCGTCGAACGACTAAAAGGGACACCGCATATCTAAATCGCGATATTTATCAGTGTTCTATCGAAAAACTACAGGAATCTCGACAAACGGCTGAGACCAGCGCCGATCGTGTAACATCTCTATATTTCTCAGTTATTGACTGCGAAGACAGAATTCGGTTACAATCACGTAACGTCCCATAAATTTCTTCGTGATCTACCGCGGGGACAAAGGAAATCTCGCCCAACCGTCAAGACCAGAGCAATCTCTTGGCGATTATAAAAACGCCTTGTGCACAAGATGACATATTAGCTGAAACAACTCATTTGATAATAAATATCTAGTATTTATTTATTATTTTTTAAATTTTTATAACACCCTAAGTGAATTTTATTTACCGCTTTAAACACAGTTCCTTGTTGTTTTTCTTTACCGCGTGATGAGCCCCTTTGCTTGCAGACCGCAGACGTATCTTGAATTCGAAGGTAACTAAAATTATCTAAAAGGTAGCTAAAAAGTAACTAATTTTTACTTCATCCTTACAGTAGACACCCTGATTATTAACCAACCCTCTATGTATATCTCATAGGGAAATATGTGAAATATGTAAAATGTTGTTTGTAACCCAGAATACTTCTTTTCTTCCCTCCTCCCCCCACCTCCTTCTTCCCCCCGATCCCTTCTGGACAAAGGATTAACCTCCTCGGATGTTAGCAGCTTTGCTAATGGGAATTTTCTTGTAAAAACAGATTTTTTGTTTTCCATTTTGCTTATGTACGACTTTTTTTTTAACCTTTTTTTATTTTTATTTGCAGTACTTCAATCAACTCCGTGAGAACATAATCCGCAGCCAACCACCGGATAAACAAGCTGCTATGTTGCAGTGGTTTGAAAACTTAATGGAAGGTATTGAAAGGAACTTGCTTACAAAAAATCGTGACAGGTAAAGATTATTGATATTTACTGTATGTTTTTGGTATGATTGTGAAAATAGCTCGTCTATTCTGTTTGAACAAAGTTCACACGTGGATCACAAGTAGTTCCCACAGTTCCAAAGCCAATGATATTTCTACCTTGTGTTACAGACTATTCAAATTTGGTGTGCACTTCTGTTTCCTGGAAATAACTATAGTAGACTCTCGGCTATCCGGCCTAATGTGGCAGAAGGTCAAGCCGGATAACAAAGAGCCTGATAGGCCGGAGTTCTATATTCTCTCTTCCGATCCAAGACGTACCATTAAAAGCACCCTTATTTATTTCAAAACCCAATTTTATTAATTATTTTCTGACTTAAGTAGTACATGCTAGTTCTACTGTATGTAGTGTTTGTTATGTATGCATGTTTCAAAAATTATTACAGGAAACATAAAACAATCTGCATTGTAAAGTACAACACTTTTAAAATAAATAAAACATTAACGGAAAACATAGGCCTAATTGTTACAAAAATTATTGAATCATACTCGTTACACACATGTGAAAAGGCAGGTTTAACATAAAAGTCGAAACTTACTGTACAGGTTTGAGGTTTTAAAAAAGTCTTTCATAGATAATTGCTTCCCCGCTTTAGCCCTCTTCTGTGATGCACTTAGAATATCCGATAAAAAACTAACGGAGCAAAGAACACAGAGTTGCCAACAGAGCTGCTCTCTACATGTGTTCATTGTTGTTTGTGAACTCTGAAAGAGGGCCTCTGTGTCCCGTTGATAAAGAGTTTTTTCCGATAACTTATTTAATACATATGTATTAACAATACTGTACTGTACCCTATATATATAATTAAGGCTCCACATGTGCCAGAAGTAAAAGATATGCATAAAATATTTTGAAATACCACATAGGGTTCTAGCAGGAGCCTGCTTGTTAAAGCTTTGGGAAAGTATTGGTACAGTATTAAGTAGGCCGGATAGTCATGAGCAGGATAGCTGAGAGTCTACTGGATACTGTAAAAGTCAGTAAACAATTGCTGATTGCTGATCGTCTAGGACAATATTGCTTTATGCTGATTACAAAAGTGTTTAGGCAATGCAACAAAAATTACAGCCATGTTTCAGGTTTGAAGGGCCCCACTGATAAACCACATTTTACTTGAATTGAACGTTCAAGGGGACAGGCCACATGAATGATGAAAATTGACCTTGGGCACCTGCTGTGCATTCTCACTATAATGATGTGTTGTTTTGGTCCCCCTTAAACCTTTGTTTAAATTCCTGTGATTTTTTTTTTTTTTTTTCTGTTGGGGTACCGGTAGTTGAAAGAAAGTCTTTGCAGCATGACCTATACAATTCCAAGGAAATAGATCCTCATCTTGTTGAGTTGTGGAATGAGGTGAGACAAGATCATTATTTTAAAGAGCAAAATATCTAGGTCATCTGCTGATCATGCAATATCTATGTTACAGTTTCTTCAGGAAATCGTGCGCTTGTTTATTACAATTAGTGTTTTTAAAGTGTATTTCCAAAGGGTGAGCTTATCATTTTAAGGTTTGTTCTGAAATGCAGTTGTTGCTCAAAATTTTAACAACGTTATTGGTTTTCAATGTGGGAACTACTTGTATGCCACACCGTCCGTTACAAACAAACAGCATTACTATATTCGCCTATTTAAGTATGTATTTTGAAACGTTTTGCCCTATAGCCACACTCTTATGAGAAGTACGGTGAAGAGTTATGTCAAGGCCAAGTGCAGAGACACCTTGTGGCAGTGACACAAACTAACCCTATTCAGACACCATATCATCCAGATGACCAAATCTGGAGGTGAAATTCATTCACCAAAAGGAACCAGGTTCTATGATATGGCGAAATTTAACGACAAAAATTAGAAGATTAGTAACAAATCCAATCTGAAGCTATATTTATGAAAGATCTCCTTCAGATAAAATCAATATTGACACACTCGTTCAGGAAAAGCAACACACATAGTATTTTTTATAAAAAAGAAAGAAAAAAAGGCAAGAAAAATACTATTTTATCGGCTCATACTGTAACATTATGCTGCTTCGCCGATGCTGCAAGTCCCCATCCCTGTGATGAAGCCCTTAAATAAAATTATAAACCTTGTAGGGCATACAGCGGCTTTGGTGGCATAGTTGGTAGCATGCTGAACTGCTGTGCCCAAGATCGCGGGTTCACACCCGGCCAAAGTCGTCAGATTTTTTAAGAGCGTTAAAATCCTTCAGTGTGCCTTCCTTTGGGGGGAAGTAAAGCCAGCAGTCCCATGTCATAGATTTATGGCATGTAAAAGATCCTTCCACTAACTAAACTTGTGTGAAGCTAAATTTCTAGGTTAGATTTCGTTGAAATGCTCGATCAAAGTTCCAACGTTCACCAGTAGGTGTCGGTGTCATCTGGTAGTGAAAGTTGGAACTACTTGAAATTGAACGAAACTTGTAGTTCACCCCATGGGTGTCCGCATTGAAGCAGGTACAGCCTCTGGCGAGCTGAACATGTCCTCGGACACTCCCGGCACTAACAGCCATATGCTAAATAAATAAATTTACAACTTTTGTAATTAATTGCAAAGAAAATACTTTTTCGTTACAGAAAGTAATGACAATAATCTTGCTGTATAGAGCTATAAAGGACCCTTTGTATGACATACCTTCTTCTTCTTTTCTTCAGTATTTGCCCCATTTGCTGTTTTGGTTCTCTGTCGCCATATGACACGATTGTGTGCCATGTCAGGATGAAGTCGGGCAAGTTTTAGATTGTCATGTAGGGTGTCAAGCCAACACTGTCTCGGTCGTCCTATTGGTCTCTTCCCATCTATCCACAATGCCAATCCAGTGTGGGCAACTGTTGTTTCAGCAGCTGAAACTTCTTGGGTACCCCTTGAATCCCTTAAGCGAATATTGATGAAATTTACATCCTAAGTTGGTTCCGTGATAACCTTATAGCCATTTGCAAACTTGAACAGAAATGTAATAAATGGATTGGCATTGCCTTTTACAGAAATACTTGAGATACTGCTGCCATGGTAACGGGCTTGCATTCCTTTGTTAGTTTATGATATGAAATTAGTTTTCTGGGAATATCTCAGAAACTATTGGTTTTAGGACCCTATAGGGCCCCTGACTTTTGCTTCTCATGAGCGATACGGGGAAGAGTTACATTAATGATTGGTGTTGTGCCTCTGATGGATATCTGTATCAAATTTTACGTTGATCCATCCAGTCGTTCTCGAGCTATAAGGGAACAAAGTTGTCCACAGACAGACAAAAATTTTATTTCTGTGCACATCTGTCATAAAACAGTATGAAATGCGCAAATAACACAAATTTCCGTGTAAATTCAGAAGAAACAGCCAAACTTTCATTTTTTTATATATATAGGGATTTGGAGTTTCACTGCTTTTAAAACAAAATTTGTTCATGCTTTTTTTTTATGAGGTTTGCAGAAGTTGTAGGCATGGAGACTTGGTCTCAGAATAGTTGCCGTTGTTTCTAAAGCTGCGTGCATTATGAATACTATATAATACATCATTGGATTGGCATTCAATTAGCTCCGCAGAGTTACTTCCCGAAAATTATGCTATGATTAGTTTCATTGAATTGTCCTTTTGTTGTATATCAAATTATGATCAACTTTGCGTCATCTGTGATGACTTTATTTATGGGTGCTTTCTCAATATGTTTCATTCAGTTAAAAATAATTTGCTGTCATAATTTATTTCTCTTATTCCATACTAACTTGTATACCAGTCGTTGATTGGTTCATGCCGTAGAGGGGTGAAACGTTTATTCATCTGGTGGGAGGAGGGGAGCCTGGACAAAATTGCCAAAATTTCGTGAGCACCCAGGGTCCATGTAAAGCAAATGATTTATTTGTTCTAACAAGCGTGGATGTGACACCATCAATACTCGGTATTGACTGGGAGGATTATTATCTCATATTTTCCTACCTCCAGTTTTATGGGGTATAAAATTCTACATTTTTTAAAAGTGGGGAGGATTATGCAAGATAATATTGCATCTACAACCTCACCTTCGCAATGTTATGAGAATAGTAGAACCCATGAGTCACTGAGTGCATGTCGCAAGCCTTGTCTTGTCTGGTAAGAGATGGATGTAGCTTGTGAAATGGACGACTTCACTGGTGGCGTGGCTTTGAGGTTCCTGAAGTGTCGCACAGAGTGCTCAGTTGGTCTTGTGGGCGAGAGATGAATGGAGACACTTTGTCTTGTGCCAGAATGTTATTTACCGAGTTTAAGTGTCAACGATTTGCGATTGGTAATACGTATATATTATCGTAATTCATATTAAATATACCTCCAATATAGGCGTAATGATAAGGGTTGTAAAATGTAGTGAATGAAATTACCGGAACCGGTTAATGTTCTTATAGTTACGGCACCGTGTTCGTAGATATGACAGTTTCGTTGTACGAAATGAAACTTTTTCTAAAGCAGCTGACTTGCACCAAGTCGTTAGAGAACCTCAAAACATTTAGTTTGAACTGTGCTACAAAATACATAGGTGATGATGGTTCTCAAAGACTATAATCTGTGCATACATGAATTATTTAAGATGTTTGGTGTGCCTATCAAGGTTATCTAATGACTTTTAAGGCTGTCTGGTTTGCTATACCGAGGGAAATCTCCTCCTCTTCGTGGAGTTAGCTGTCACCCTGGAGGTCTGGGTTCGATTTCCATCTCTGTCAAGACATTTAATTCTGGTCTGAGGGCTGGAATGGAGTAGGCTACACTAAGCCTCGTGAGACAGAATTGAGAAGGGGTGGGTTTGATTTCCACCTCAGTAATCCTGGAAGTGGTTTTCCGTGGTTTCCCACTTATACTCCAGTCAAATACCGGGATGGTTCCTAACTAAAAGGCAAAGGCCGTTTCCTTCCCATATCTCACCTGAATTATAAATACACACACTACTACAAATACCACAATAACAAAGGTTATCAAACAATCATCCCACACTCGTTCAAGTACATGGAGCCAAATGATCACGATGTCCAAGACCCTCGAAACAACAACAACAAAAACCACTTTATTTTCAAGGGTATGAAGAGAATGACGAGTCCAACGTTCTTAGGTCGTACTGTTTGTACCAAGCTGGGTGATTTTTTCGTGAATATTTTCAATTTAATAGGAATTGGCTGTCTGGGAAGACATTAACCCACATTGTTTTTAGCTAAGGAAATGCATTCATCTAATGGGATTGTTTTACCTCTTCTTTGCTGTACTAGAGCCACTGAAATTCCTGCTAAAATATCCTACACATCTGTTGAGCAGCAGTGGTATAGGCTAAACCTAGGGGAAAGTGCATAGATCCAGAACCGGTGATGAAACCTAACAGGAAGAGGAGAATTCTTCATTCTCTCAATTTTCCAAATTCCACAGACATACAAGTAGGCTTCTTAAAATACAGCTGTAAATTTTAATTTATGTCTGAATTTATTGCTGCTAGTTAGTTATTGTTGTTTTAAGGGGTGGAACAGCAACAGGGTGTCTACGACCCGGGAAAACCGGGAATTCTCAGGGAATTATGAATTTCTGGAATAATCAGGGAAAAATCAGGGAATTTCTGTGTTAATCAGGGATTTTTCTCCATTTGTCTATATCCCGTAAAAGTGGAAGCAATACTTTCGAATTTCGCGGGAAGTGATCGCTCGTTACCGGTAACGAAAGTAACGAATTTTACAATCGGGTAACGAAAGGGACGAAAAAGCAACGAATTTTAGAAACGGGTAACGAAAATTTTCTGTAGGCGGGTTGAATCATTTAAACTCGCGCCGCTAGGCTCAGAGATTGCGATGGAGCGAGTTTCACGCAAGCGGCGCCGATTGCATAAGCTATACTTCGCCGTGCCTGAGCTAGAGGAAATGCATACTGTGGATACCTTGTGTGGTATAGGCTACATCAATTCAACGTATATTTTCGGCAACAAGGATACTTTCTAGTTTTGTGTGAAATATTTTTCTGTGTTCTTAGGAAACCTGACTTTTCTCGAGACGTTTATTCGCGAAAACTTCCGAAACTAAACAGAAACCTCTCATTTCAGTTATTGACCTCTAAATTTTGAGTCAAATTGAAGTCCAAAAATAACGTGAAATAATTTAATGTTGCTATCTTGCGAAATCTCACCGTTTCGAAACAAAAAATACGAAATAGCTTCGAAATACATAATAACCTACCGGTATTTTAAAAATCTGTCTCGTAAATTTGCGACATCCGGTATGGTTAATTCGAAATTCAGTTATATGTCGATGTTTCCTTCGAACTTTGGTTCCATCGGATATATAATCTAAGTGGTTATTTCGATAACTTGTATAATTCGTGATTCGCATTCGAAAGAGAATGTGCCCTCTTGTCGTATTATTCGTGCAATGCTCTCAGAATAATTCGTAATATTCGATACGGTACCTACTTCGAACGTTCATCCTCTAAATCACATCCTCAAGACGAATGGCTGACATCATGACTTGCCTGCGCGAATCTCGTCAAACGGACCGAGATAGACGTCAGTTGCGTAAAATGATAAATCCCGTCTCCTATCGTGAACTTGTGACCACGAGGACTGCGGGAATCCTGTCAAAGGTGATTGGGCACCCATCACGAAACATTCCGAAACCTACTCGCCACTTTTACCATGACCGTATACTTAAAAGCGTACGGGGAGCGAGAAGTGCATCAACCCACTTAGAAATGACTGCCTACGCTGCATCGCGATACTAATTTTCCCCCGTGATCCACCCTGAACTTATGAACTCCCAACCACAGCATAGGGACAGCGGGAATCACGGCGCCGACCATACAACATGTCCATTACTACTCGTGAATTTTAACCATACCTAACCTTGAGCTTGCCTCCACCATTCTGTCAGGGCAGATAGGTAGGCAATCGTTGAACGGCTGGATGCAGCCGCGATTGCATAATATTGCGAGGACAACGTGAATCTCGTAAAACGGCCGAGAGCGGCAGCGATTGCGTTACATCGCGATATTTCTCCACCTTCAATGACTAGGACAACTGGATTCTTGGCGCCGATTGCGGAATAATGCTATATTTTCTCGTGCCCGACCTCAAGGACAATGGAAATCTCGTCGAATGACCAAACGTGACACCGTTTATCTAAATCGCGATTTTTCTCCGTGTTCTATCGTGAAAACTGAGGGAATCTCGTCAAACGGCTGAGACCAGCGCCGATTGTGTAACATCTCGATATTTCTCCGTACTTGACTGCAAAGTCAGAATTCGGTGACGATCACGTAACGTCGCATACAATTCTTCGTGATCTACCGCGGGGACAAAGGAAATCTCGCCAAACGGTAAAGAGCAGAGCAACCTCTTGATATTAAAACAACGTATTGTGCACAAGACGACATATTAGCTGAAACAACTAATTTGATAATTAATATCTAGTATTTTTTTATTATTTATTTTATTTACAGCTTTAATCACAGTTCATTGTTGTTTATCTTCACCGCGTGATGAGCCTCTTTGCTTGCAGACCACAGACGTATCTTGAATTCAAAGGTATCTAAAATTGACTAAAAGGTAACTAAAAAGAAACTAATTTTTACTTCATCCTTACAGTAGACACCCTGATGACAGTGCTCAGCCAATGAGCAGTGCCTTCTCAAGGTCAACTGAACGTATGATGTGGCAACTTTTCCGTTCGCTTTCTGCGCAGGAGCCAACTACGCCATTTTATTGGGCCTTGAGCATTTTGTTCGTTGCGATCAGTATTGCCAATTTAGCGATTTTGTCGGTTGATGTAGCAACTTTGGCGACAAAATATTTTAAATTTAGTATTGTTTATAAATATACTATGTGAGCTGCCTGAATAGGATTGACATTTCAGCGGAAATTCCACGTCAGTCATCACCGCTCTGCCTCTTGACCAATCCATGTTCGTATAGTTGATGTCATAATTCTCTGCGTTGCAATATTACCGCCCACGTGCCTCAGTGCCTGGTCAGCTTTATCTCTGGCTTGTACAGTTTGGCAATCTCGTTCTCAGACCACATGGCGAGACGAGAAATGTCAATCCTATTCTGGCAGCTCACAGAGTATAATATACTAGCTTCGCCCGGAAACAGTTATGAATGCATTACGTGACAAGCGCTTTTTTTTTTCGATGTCAATGAACTACGACCTAGGCCTATATCCGTTTTACGTCTCTGCATGATGGGTTGAAATCACTGACTGGACTATTAATTATATTATCATGGAGATAGCATGTACAACAAATTCTTGTCAGACGTAATTTAAGAATGGCGAGGTGCATGAAACTCAAATCCCCCTCCCGTCCAATCTAAAAGCATTTATAGTGGGCGATGTATTGAAGATAGATATATACTCTCGTGGATTTTTTGTAGAACTTTCCATGCTGAACAATTCTTACACTCATAGTATATTGATATTTTTAACGGTTTGCCCAGTGTAAGCTTCAAAAGCGTAGATAGGTATATTGTCTCGATAGTGCTTTCGGTACAGGAAGTGAGGTTCTACCGTGTGTATTGTCATGTCAAGTGTTAGCGCGCGCCCGGGCAACATGTGTTAGACTTGGGTTAACAATACTGTTTGCGCGGCTTTTCGATCCCGGTATTCTTTGATTATTGTCTGCTGTAGTTCTACTGTTAATGCTTTAGTGTGCTGTTTGAAGTTTACTAAAAATATAACATTTGTTCCATTGTGTGCTAAATCTATAGTGAAAACTTATGGTGTGCAATAATTTCCAGGGTGTTCTTGTGCTGCTGTTGATATATGATTTAGCCCCTAAAATACGTAGTCGTTCAAACACGTGGTTGTGCTACCCCCGATTATATCGTGTGCTATTCGATCTGTGTCTACTCTTGTGCATCGAGGCAAATAACCTCTCGCTCTGCTTACGAATATTTCATTTGGGATACCTTGTACTTTATACTGTAGTGATCAAAAGGCTTAACGGAAGCTCAAGCACTTGTGCTGTTGTCTAGCTCATGATCACTATGAGGTTGTTAATGTGATCATCTGAAGTCCACTTGGTATCTTTACCTTGTAGATACTGCCAGTTATGTTCAGGCTGGTTCACGATTGGCCCGGGAATGAGAACGGGAAGCTTGCTGGGGGTCTGGTTAACCACTGGAACGGGAACAAGGAAAATGTTTGATGTTTATGTAATGTGATGGATATGCCTAGTGCCCTTAAATGCATATTTATTGCTCCTACGTTCCTTGGCTAGGCTAGAACTTATGTCCTATTTTGTTTTTAATTGCGCCCAGGAAATGTGTTTGTAACACCTTTCAAACTCGGCCTTGTATTATCAAACAGACTAGGTTAAATTATTTTAGACTGATAATGGTGTGTTCTGGCCTGTCGAAACATCATTGATAATGATTTCCTTCATTTAAATGTATTTAAAAATTACTAAATTGACGAAATTAATATTATATAAACAGTATTTCATACCAATTGTAACATATGGACTGGAAACACTGGTAACGAATAAAAGGCAAAATAGTAAGATACAAGCAGTAGAAATGAAATTTTTAAGAACGTCAGCTGAAAAGACAAGAAGGGATAGAATTCAAAATATTGAAATGAGAGAAGAGTTAAATATGGAACCGTCAAATCAGAAGATACAGAAAGCAAGGTTATGTTGGTTCGGACATGTAAAAAGAATGGGTAAGGAAAGAGTAGCAAAAAGGGAATTAGAAAGTGAAGTCAAGGGAAAGAGACCAGTTGGAAGACCGAGAAGAAGGTGGTTGGACCAAATTTTGAAGGACATTGGAGAAGCTGGGTTGGATGTGGCAGAAGTGATGGAACAGTAAAAATGGAGGGACCGAAAGGAGTGGAGGGGGCTTGTAAACCACACCCGGGTGGCTGTAGTGGGACTTGGGTGATGATTACTCAATTACATCTGTCATGACGAGGTGGACCTAATTCAGAGTGAGAACTTGGAATATGCCTCCCTTCGTCCCTTGGATATGTGTAAATTACTGTATAGGCTTATATTCAGACTTATGCTACCGAATATCATACCTGCGACGTAGATTAGTGATTTCAATGGTAATGAAAGGTTTTACAAATTAAATATTGGTCTAAGATGATCCCACTCATATGGTAACACCTTGATGTGTGTATTAAACCTCCCTTTGTCCCTTTTATTGGAGGCATTTACTGTAGCATGACTTAATAGACCTTGCTTATTTTACTGGACAACAAGTTCACTTATTGAAATAAATTTATTTTCACAACTGTTTCCCTTGTGCCGCCATTGCTCACATCTGTTTGGATCCTGGAATTTCCGAGAACAGAAAACATAAAACTTAATTCTATTTTCCTTTTGCTTTCCTGGATTAAATTTTGCTTCTTGTTCCTGGAGAGCGCTTAAAACCAATCAAAAATAGCGTGCATTTCATCATACTTCCCGTTCCCGGGCGAATGTTTAGCCTTCTTTACTCAGGGAATTCTCTCATTAATTCTGGAAAAATCAGGGAATAATCAGGGAATTCTTTTAAGATTAGTTGGTAGACACCCTGAGCAAGGTTATCTGCGCCAATTTACTGCAGTAGAAGATAATAGCAACCTAGGCCTAATGCCATGTGATGTCTTTTTACAAGCAAATAAGAGTGTAGAACTGTACAGAATACTTTGTAAGCTGCTTTATAAATCATACTGGTATTTACAGTAGGCCTAGGTCTACATATAGATATATTTCATCCTCAGTTTTTGACTGACAACCTGGATTTAAGGCCACATAGCTCACAGCCTATACACCAGTCTTCCTCTTCTCATTATTTTTAGCCTGTTAATTGCCAAGTTCATAAAACCTTTGTAGGCTACTACCAGTACCGGTATGTCTAATTTAAAAACTGATATAAAAGCAACTGGACCGGTATATCTTTTTTAATTAAAAACTACTTGTATCGGATATTTGATATTTTGAAAGAAAGGTTACCTAAAGCCAATTAATTTCAAAAATCTCAACTAAAGATAATGCCCAAGGTAATCCTCCAGAACTGCTGTATGCCTACCGGTAACTTATGTGAAAGTAACTAAGCTCATAATCTTCATCTAAAATATCTGTATTTTTCCATAGAGTTTTCAATATGTTAGGGTAACTAGAAATATTATCTTAGGCTATGCCTACACCTGCGAATTGCAGTTATTTTACTCTGAATTATGGCTTGTTGTATTCATCAGTAGGAAGATAATTAGTTTAAATCAGAAATTAATTTCATTAGTTTATTTCTATATTAGCCTATTATTTTAATATATCATACCAAGCGTTTAACAAAGACAGTGTGAATAATACCGTCTTACATCTAGGCGTAGGCCTAATTCATATGCCAGCTTAGGACGTGGCGGATTCAATTTTATTGGGGAAAAAAGGCGGGGAATACTTAAAAATTTCCTTCCAGGCAATACTGGATTGTAATCTAAAGGTAAGAAATGGGCTAAACATACTCTCATGTGGGCTGATATGTGTGATTTCCTTTCAGAACGACAAATTTTGAAAAGCCACTATTTCCTCAAAATACGACCAATGGCAAGGAAGTAAACGTTACTTCGTAGTTGCCATATCCGTTTTTGCACTGGAGAACTGCACAATATTGAACCATTATTCTATTTTTTTAATCGTAGGGCTTTTAGTGCTGGGAGTGTTCGGGGACATGTTCGGCTCGCCTGAGGCTGTAGCTGCTTCCAGCGGACACCCTAAAGGGTGAGCTACAAGTTCAGTTCAATTTCAAGTAGTTCCAACTTTCGCCACCAGATTTCAATGATACCTAGTGGTTAACGTTGGAACTTTGATTAAGCTTGATTGGTCACATTGGACCACTTGCGTCGTTCCACAATCACTTCTTCTTTGAAGGTAGTACTGCTTGGTTCTTGCGCTCTTTCCAGTACTTTTTCATTCTTTCAGATCGGGATTTTCTCTATAATGTATAAAACAACGAATATTTAAGCATCATTCGTAACTACAACTCACACAAGCTACTCATGGCTGCCCACAACATCGGTTTGTAAACCAAGTCACGTGATAGCATGACTTCAGAGGGCGGTACTGGTCTAGTTGTCCATTGCCTCCCTTCATGGGCAAACAAGAAATTGTTTAAAGCTTCCTCTTAACCTCCTCATTGCTTAATATTACAGTGTGTAAATCATTTGTAGCCTGCTCTTCTTTGAGGCATGCTTTCTACATTTTTGTGGAATTAACTCTGTGCTAGTTCTTAGAATGCAGATATAGATCATGGGTGTGAGTGAAATGTGATGGCCAGGATCAGGTTATTGTAACATAGGTGATCATTGAGTATATTATTCAGGAACATCCGATGGATAGTTCAACTTTGGTGTGGGACTTATAGTATCTAAATCAGTTGCAATGTGTATCACTAATTTTGTGCCTATCTCAGAGAGACTCATGTTAGTTCAAATAAATGCTTCACCTGCCGGCTCCGTGGTGTTGGGGTAGCGTGCCTGCCTCTCACTCGGAGGCCCCAGGTTCGATCCCCGGCTCCGTCAGGGATTTTAAAACTGACGTGAGGGTTGGAACGGGGTGCGCTCAGCCTCGTGAGGACAATTGAGTAGCTGCCTGACAGTGAGACAGCGCCCCGATCACGAAAACCAAGATTAACGGCCGAGGGGACCCGACGCGCTGATCACGCGTCACCCCAATATCTGCAGGCCGAATGGCTGGGCAGCGGTCGCCTTAGCCCGTCATGGGCTGTATAGTGCCAGGGGTTGACTTTTTTTTTTTTTACCTGCACAAGTGAATATCATCCAGGTATATGCTCAAACTACAGATCTATACTCGCAGATTAGTGATGTCTTGAAAATACTATCAACACATGATCTTACAATTATTATGGGGGATTTCAATGCCAATGTTGGAAAAGGTTCTGAAGGTGATCTCATAGGCCTATACGGTCTTGGTGAAACAGGGGGAACAACTTAGTACTTTTGTTGGAGAACTAGGATTTGTGATAACAAATACATTATTTACACTCCCACACAGACGTCTGTATACCTGGAAGTCTTCAGGAGACTCGCCTACACATGTTATCAGTAACCAAATTGATTACTGTATATACTGGTAAACCAAAGATATAGGAACAGCTGTACTTCTGTAAAAACATATCGAGGTGCAGATATTCACTCAGACCATAATCCCTTAGTTGGTGTTTTTAAAATTACGTTGAAAAACTGTAAAAAAAAAAAAAGGTGGTTATGAAATATGATTTACTAAAACTTAAATAATCCCACACAAGGGATCAAGTTGAAATGCAATTAAATTCATATTCATTCATTTATTTGCAATGGGGGGTGTGTCCCCCGGTGGCAAATTGTATATACATAACAAATAAATAATTATACATAACAATTCAATAACAATTATACAACAATTAAACTGGAGTATTTACACAAATAGTCAGTCTTTTCTTGAACACACCTATATGTTTGGGAAAAGGCTCTAAGACTGCGGCAGGTAGAGAGTTCCAGTTATCAATGGCACGGTTTACAAAAGAATATTTACCATAATTTGTTCGCTGTGGTCGGCCCTTAACTTTGAAAGGATGATCGCTCCTACCCATGTAAGTGGGCTTTCCCAATAGTTTGCTAAGCTCACCCCATGCTGGTTGATTTGTATACGTGTTGTACATAGCGCAGAGTCTAGATTTCATCCTCCTAGCCTCCAGTGATTCCCACCCAAGTTTCTTTAACATACGGCTCACACTGCTCCTGGGATTAAAGTCACTGAGCACAAATCTAGCGGCCTTTCTTTGTACCATTTCCAACTCATTGATGAGCCCTACTTGATATGGATCCCAAACTGCCGAGGCATATTCCAGAATAGGTCTTACAAGTGACAAATAGCCTAATTCTTTAGCAGAGGTACTACTTCCTTTTAATACCCTCATTACAAAGTGCAGGGATTTGTAAGCTTTTGAAACTACACATCCTACATGACTACTCCATTTCATATCATTCCTTACGTGAACGCCCAAATATTTGCAAGAATCTTCTTCTACAAGTATTTCCGAGCCAATGTTATATTGAAAATCCTGCCTTTGCACTTTCCCTATTTTTAAGAGACTACATTTTCTTGTGTTTATTTTCATTTTATTTACAATCGCCCACTTATAGACCAGGTTCAGGTCCTCTTGAAGCACTGCATTGTCTTGTGAGTCATGTATCTTTCGATATATTACACAATCATCCGCCAACAATCGACAGTCACTGCGAATCCCATTTGGTAAGTCATTTATAAACGCTAAAAATAACAAAGTTACGATTACGCTGCCCTGAGGGATACCCGACGTTACGGTAATTTCATCCGAGAATATGCCTTCGACTTTCACTTTCTGGGAACGACCCGTCAAAAATTCTTGGATCCATAAAATTACTCTTCTATCAATCTTCGTCGAAGCTAATTTATGGAGTAGCATGTCATGCGGAACGACATCAAATGCCTTCGCAAAATCTATAACCACGTCGTCGACTGAAACTCCATGGTCTAACGATTCGCTAATGTCTTGAAAAAGTGATAGCATCTGACTCTCGCATGAGTAACCTTTCCGAAATCCATGTTGCCTATCATTAAACCATGATAATGTTTCCCACTGTTCCCTCAAGTAGTCGCAAATGAGATGCTCCATCTGTTTACAAACAACGGACGTAAGGCTAACCGGCTTGTAGTTGCCCAATTCAAGTCTGCTCCCTCCCTTAAATATTGGGACTACCGTAGCTCTTTTCCAGTCATCTGGGATTTGCGCATTGTTTATGGACACATTAAACATCACCTCCAAGTATCGTGCCACGGCCCTACCTCCTAGTTTAAGTACTTCACTAACAATATTATCAGGACCCTTTGATACATTGAAACGTAGTTTTTGTATTAGCTTTACAATTGTTGACTGGTTTATTTGGAACAGGGGAGCCCCTGATTCGTCGTTAAGGTCCCACACACAGCTATTGGATTTATTGAACACACTACCGTAAAAGACATTTAATTCATTAGCAATGGCCTGTTTCTCAGTAATTAATTTACAGTCACCGGACATTATCATCGACAAATTATTTGAATTTCCCTTTCTTCTCCTAACATAACTGTACATTTTTTTCCACCCATCACCTCCCGAACCAAGTAAACCTTGCATATAACTGTCATGAGCAGCCCTCTTTTTTAAGACGAGCTCTCTTGATAAGGACTTAAATTTCAACATATACTTGTCACTATCATGTCTTTTATTATTATTATTAATCTTGATTGGTCACATTGGACCACTTGAGTCGTTCCACAATCACTTCTTCTTTGAAGGTAGTACTGCTTGGTTCTTGCGCTCTTTCCAGTACTTTTTCATTCTTTCAGATCGGGATTTTCTCAACTCATCTGAAATCTCCATAGGCTTTCTGTGTGTCATTTCTGCAGAAAATTTGTGAGTTTTAAGTATGGTGTTAATTTTATTTTTCTCCTCGGCATCTGTTATCTTGAGTCCAACTACTTTGAGATCTTGTTGGATTTCTTGGATCCATTTACCTCCAGTTTTCTTTCCTAGATTTCTCATCACCAGTTGGCGTACAATTCTGTTTTCTGGAAGCCGTAAGATGTGAAAAAAATATGAAATTCTTTTCTTCTTCATTGTGCTGGTGATTGGATCAATCTCACGATAGACAGTTTCATTTGGGAGAATCCTCCAGACTCCCTCAACCTGATACTTTTTATTTATGCACGTTCTAATGATTCTTCTTTCCGTTTTGAGGAGCTGATCAGTTCTTTGTTCATTTTTAATTTGGAACAGTGTTTCACAAGCATAAGTGGCTTCAGGGAGAGTTACAGTTTTATAATGTTGGATCTTAGTAGCTATTGATAGGCATTTTTTATTATATGTTGACCAGGTTAGAGATTGTGCCTTTTTCATTTTATTTGTTCTATTTATCCAAGTTACTTTTTCGTTTAAGTTATGTGTTATAATTTCTCCAAGATACTTAAATTGAGGAACTAGGTTAATTTTATGATCATTTATATAGACTTCATTTATATCTAAGGGTTTCATAGGCATGATCTCAGTTTTTTCAAAGGATATCTGTAATCCTATCCCTTGAGCAATTTCTTGGAGACTAGTGATCTGAGTACAAACCTCTTCCTTGTCTAGTGCTAAAAGAGCCAAGTCATCTGCAAATCCTAAGCAGTTTATTTTTATTGATGGTTTTGTTCCAATTTTGATCTTAGGAGGGTTTTCCTTTTGCCAAACCTTCATGATATAATCAAGAGCCACATTGAAAAGCAGAGGGGATAATCCATCACCTTGTCTGAGACCAGTTTTTACTGTGAAAGCTGTTGATATTTCTCCCCTAAATTTAACTTTCGAATTTGTGTTTGATAATGTTAATTGAATGATTTTTATCAATTTAGGATGGAGACCGTATGATCTGAGGATTTTTAGCAGTGTCAGTCTATGAATACTATCATAGGCTTTCTTGAAATCTATAAAAGTGATAAAGAGTTGCTTATTTCTGTTTTTGTAATATTCCATTATTAATTTCAGGCTAAGGATTTGGTCTGGACAACTTCTGTAAGGGCGAAATCCTCCTTGATATTCTCCAAGTTGTGGTTCCAGAATGTTTTTGATCCTGTTGTAAATTATACGAGAGAAAATTTTATATGTGCAGTCCAGAAGGGTAATTCCTCTGTAGTTATCTGGGTTCGTTTTGTCTCCTTTCTTAAATAATGGATAAATTATTCCTGTGGTCCAGTGTGCAGGAATTTCTTCAGTAATCCACATTTTAATTAGATGTTGATGAAGATTTATAATCGCAGGTTTACCAGCATTTTTCCAGATTTCAGCAAAGACTAAGTCTTCGCCACAAGTTTTGTAATTTTTTTGTTCTTTAATTGCGAGTTCTACTTCATTAATGTTTGGAGGATTTATTAAATCAGGTGAAGTTAAAATAGGTGTATCAGTGTTTACTTGCAGGGTTTCCAGTGGATCATCACAATTTAACAGTTTCTCGAATGCTTCTGCAAGGATCTCTGTATTTTCTTGGTTAGAATGTGCTAACTTTCCTGTTTGATTTTTCAACATTAATGTTGGAGCTTCAAATTTTTTTAGATATTTACCAAATGTTTTGTAATAATCTCGAGATTGCTTTTTCTTGAAATCGTCTTCTATCTTTTCCAGTGTATTTTTAAGATGATTACGTTTCGTTTGTCTGATGATTTTAAAGGGTTAATTTTCTTTGTATAGTTAGTTCTAAATTTGATTCTTCTGACTTTAGAGCTTGATGTTTTATCCATGCTTGGTGTCTTTTCTCTATTGCTTGATCACAATCTACATTCCACCATTCATGTTTTTTCCTTGGATTTATTGGTGCTAACTCCTCTGCTATTGATTTTAATTTAGTGATTAATTCGTCCAATGTTTTAGTGTTGAGAGACTCTTCTCCTGTTCTTTCACAGTACTCTATATTTTTTATTAAGGTAGATGGATCAAATTTCCTCCTATTGTTATTATTAGTTTTTTTCTTGGCCATTGGAGTTAATTTTATTTTTATCTTTACCACATAGTGGTCTGATCCTGAGTCAACTCCCCTTAGAACCTTGACATTGTGAATTTCGCGATGGTGAAATTTATCCATGCAGACATGATCCAACTGCCATTCACCCCTTCTGAAGTCAGGATGTTTCCAAGTTTTCAATTTATGGGGCTGTCTTTTAAAACATGTTGATTTAGAGATTAATTTGTGGTTTCTACAAATTTCGACTAATCTTTGACCATTTTTATTGGTTCGTTTATGTGCTGTCCATTTTCCAATTATATCTCTATATCTTCTTTCTTGTCCAAGTTGCGCATTGAAATCACCAAGGAGAATTTTGATGTTTGATGAAGGGATGTTTATTAAAGTTTGATCCAAAAGATCCCAGAATTTTTGTACTTCTTCTCTGTCCTTAATGGTGTTGTTTTTTTGATTAGTAGGAGCATGTGCATTAATAATTGTATATGTTTTATTTGCCGATTTCAAAGTTAGGGTCGTAAGTCTGGAGGATTGAGATTTAAATTCTGTTATCGAGTCAATGATTCTGAGATCTATTAAGAATCCGTTACCAAATTGTGGACAATTTTTCATAACTCGTTTTCCTGGAATTCCTTTATATAGTCTATATCCTTGTGATTCCAGATGGCCTTGATCACTATTTCTAATTTCCTGAAGGGCCATAATTAGAATTTTATGACTTCTCATGATATCCGTGATGATCTTCAATTTTCCAGTTTGAACCAGAGAGTTAACATTATGTGTAGAAAAGAATGAGACTTGTTTAGGTTTGATTTTCCGTAGTATTTGTTTGTTTGCTTTTTGATGAGTTTTCAGACGCTCCGATTCGTCATTATCTTCCGCATGACAGCCCACCGTATCCGAATGCTGTCTTTTCTGTAATCTATCATTACAGACGGCGGAATTATTCTTCAAATGACTTTTCATGGTCGACTATCTAAGGTTTCACCTTGAGGGGAGGATAAATCCTCGAATTACAATCCTGAATGTTATTCAGAAAGGTGAAAGAACTGAGAAAATAATTCTCAGTCCCCCCCAACACTAGTCTGTTCACTGACCCAGTTTCCCGCTGGGATTGATTACCCAACCTTCCACTGGGTTGCTCAGCTTAGCAGGGGACACCACGTGCAGGTCAGTGTTTGGAGTTGGAGTGGAGAGGTTATGAGGATTCTCTTCTGCTGAATCCTTGTATTACTGATTTTGTTGGTTAGTATCATCACATCACACTCCCTTTGTCCAGGTCTACATATTTATAGACCTCCCCAGGTTGATTCCTAGGGCCCATGTCTTTTATTGTATAATTTCCTAATTTTCCGTTTTAGACTCCTAATTTCTCGTGTGTAATACTCAGGATCTGGGTTTTGTTTCAACAATTTAAATGGGACAAATTTATCAACAGCGCTATTTAAAATTTTCAAAAAGTTAGTCCACAGGATATTAAGTGATTTCCTTCGATGCCCATCCTACAAATAGCTCATTCAAATACCCCTGAAACTTGCCCTGATCCGCCCTGCGATACTGGAATATGATCTTTTTTGCTACATCAGAGTCTAATTTTGTAATGTCACCATATCTAATATTTAATTCAACCCCAGAATGGTCACTAATTCCATAGTGCACTAAGCACCATACCTAATGATTCGTGCACTGAAGAGAAAATTGAAAACTTGTGATGTACAGTGGAATTGATTAAAAATGAACACTTAAAATCAGACTTTGTCAAAAAGAAGACCTGGATGAATGATGAGATTCTCAAAATGATGGAAAGGAGGAGGATTGCAGAAAGTAACCCTGATGAATATTAAAAAAATAATAAAGAGATTAGAAGTAAAATAAGAAAGCCAAAGAAAGAAATGCAGGATAAATGGGCTGAAATAGAAGCATTACAGCTAAAACATGACAGTTTTAGCACTCATCGTAAAGTTCAGGAGCTGACAGGAAAATACACGTGGACAGAGAGGAAGTTGGTAGACAGCGTGGGAAGAGTCATTGTAAACTCGAAAGAGATCAAGCGGAAGGGATACATAGAACAACTGTTTCTTGACAACCGGCCAGGAATACCAGAAATAAACTGTGATAATGGAACAAGTATTATGGTGGAGGAACTACAAACGGAAATTCAAGCAATCAAAGATGGCAAAGCCCAAGCACAGATACCATCAATGCGGATTTTTTTAAACTGTTCAATGACAACTATGATTCTGGCAATATTCCTTGTAAATGGTTAAAATCAGAATTTATTACATTACCTAATACAACTGCAACTAAATTATGTGGAGATTACAGTTTGATCAGCCTTTTGAGTCATTTGTTGAAACTTTCTCTGAAGGTCATTCACAGAAGAATATACACATGCTGCGAAGAGCAAATTTCACCTACACAGTTTGGATTCAGAAATGCAGTTGACACACGAGAAACTCTGTTCAGCATACATATGCTATTTCAGCGTTGCAGAGACATAAATTGTGACATTTATGCCTGTTTTATTGATTACCAGAGAGGGTGCAACATTACAAGATGATAGAAATATTAAGGAGTATCAGCCTAGATGAAAAAGACCGGAGAATTATTGTCAGCTTATACTGGAATCAGACTGCTTCTGTAAGATTGAGAGGGGAGAATACAGAAAATGTACATATCCAACAGGGTGTAAGGCAGGGTTGTATAATGTCCCCATTGCTATTTAACATCTATTCAGAATATATCTTCAGAGAAGCACTAGAAGATATAGAAATGGGAGTGCTTTTAAATGGCCAATGGTTAAATAGCATTCGATATTCAGATGACACTGTACTTTTTGCAGATAGACCAGAAAGTTTACAATACCTCATCAACAGAGTGTATTAACTAGGCACAAATATGGTCTTGACATCCATATAAAGAACACCAAATTTGTGGTCGTAAGCAAAAATGTAAACACTGCATGTCATCTTGTAATCAATCAAAGACCTGTTGAAAGAGTCCGGAAATACATATATCTCGGAACTATCGTTAACGATCAATGGGATAATTTAGATGAAGTGAAGTCCGGCATCGGTAAAGCTAGGACTGTGTTCAGCAAAATGGGAAAACTTTTGAAAAGTCGTGAGTTAAAACTAACCACAAAAATGAGACCATTCATCACCCTCTTTATCAACTTGAATAAATATATATTTATGCTCAGAACATTTTAAGGATCATCAACAACTTCTATTTCAACTGTTTGCTCTTCTGAAACTTCTGAAATGCTGTAATATCCATTTTCTTCAACAACCTCTTATTCACCATCATTGTCTAAGCCGTCCTCTTCAATGTCGTGTGTCTTTTGAACATATCCCTTCACTTCTTCTTCTTTGAACTGCTCAAGAACTCGTCTGATCTCCTCTTTGGAATAATACGGTTTTGCCTGTGATAAAACATACAACACTAAGAGCCAGTAATAGTTGTAGTAGTAGTAGTAAAAAGAAAGGAAGGAAACTTTTAGTTTTACGTGACCGTTAATCATGCGATCATGAGCCATGGGACCTCAGTTTTTCGTGGAATCCGAATCACAGGACATGTGAGATTTTCGAAGTGAAATGCCATGTCCTATGGTTCGGATTCCACGTAAAACTGAGGTCCCATGGCTCATGATCACATGATTAACGGTCACGTAAAACTACAAGCTTTCTTCCTTTTTAGTCATATTGATAACACTCGGATGTTAGCATTTATAAAAGCATACATAAAAACTTCCATAACAAAAATGTACAATAGAAACTTGAAATAATAACTGTACTTACTGTATATAATAATTGAAAACTATTCTTAATGAAATATTTTGCAATAACCTACAACAGTACTTACACGTGTGGGTGCACGCAATACTGAGTGCTGCCGGGACAAATTCCCTTTGTTTGGCATTTACTGATGACTGCTAGTACAGAGGAACCATTAGATATGTGGAATATGTTACCAGTGTTTCCAACACTGAAATACTGAAGTTTTCTGGCCCCTTCAAATACCATACTCCGATTTATCAAGAAAACTGAGATGGCAGCACTAGCCTGCCAGAAGGTTAGTTTCCTATCCACTCCTTTGTATGGTAGTTTCCCTCATCCAAGATTCCAAGTACGTCCGTTCCTAACAGTCGACTTGAAAACCAAAACAAATGCTATTCAGTCAAGTGTAGAATTAAGTGTTTTCCTTCATATCCATGCTTTTTGTAATGTAATTTTGTGAATTGTCATTTCTTTTGTTACGGTAATGTTTTCTTTGTTGTATGCAGGTTCACTCAAAACCTTTCCATGTTCCGACGAGACATTAATGACTCATTGAAGGGTCCCAATATGACTGCTGCAACTATGAGTGATATGATGACATCGTAGTGACTGATGAGCGATCCTCTCCTTAGAGGAACATGTACAAGCCCTGTAGAGATGCCAAGATATACCCCACACACTGTGTTACTCTTGTTTGCCCAACAAGTTTGCAGTTAAAGAAGCAGTATTTCTTAAATATTGTTTTTTTTCCAAATTTAAGCATTTATAATTATTTTTATAGTTTTTTTAAATTCAAGAATATATTATATCTGAATTGGTATTGTAAATATTTCAAACATATATATATATATATATATAGAAATGAGTATATGCTGGCAGGTCCTAGAGAGGAGTAATGTCAAGATGAACATTTGTGTGTGATCTTGATATAACAGTACAATGTGTTGACTGGCATCTCTATTTCGCAACGTGTGATTGTCGTGTGGAACAGGACGGGACGGACCAATGCAGCCGGCGCCAAGTGCTGCGAGTGTGATGTGATATGACGTAACGTAGCGTGAGATGATTCTGTGAGAAGTGCCCACTCTCTTCTCTCCACCTGTTTGTTTCATCAGTCTGAATGTAGAATCAGTCTTGCCAATCGTGTGAAAGTGCGTGCGCATGTGGAGAATACATCCTTGCATACATGCATTACAAAAAAAAGAAAACTATATCCTGTGATTCATTACTGCAAGATAACAAAGAATCTTAAATTTTATCAAAAGCAATTAAAAACAGATAAATAAACTGATACAATAGATCATTTGGTAAACATTCTTATTGTATTGTATGTATGCAGCCATCAGGAAAGTATCGTATCATCATGTCAAGTTTGTTATTATTTCTATAGCTTGTTCCAAAAATAAAGAACTTGCAATGAAACTGTTTTGTATCCCTATTCACACATGGACTAAACTTTCATTTCTTTCTAACCATTGAAAAGAGATCAGTATACTTACACTTCCTGGTTGCTATTCAGTAGTCCTGTGTTAAAATGTATATATACATTTTATGTGTGAAAGTACATATGCTAGACCTTCGCTGCTATCTTCTCATCTGTGATGCTTCATCATGATTTAAATGTTACTAGTGGAGTTGTTTTGCACTTATTTTTGGCAGAAAATATACTGAGATAAAGATGTGATAAGCGTTTGTAGTTTTCATGTACCGTACCAAATTTGTGTTTTTCTTTTGAGTATTTTATTCAATTAATTTTCTGCAAATTTCTTTGTGCCTATTATGAGTTCCAACTATTTTCTACATACTGGAAGGTATCATTAGAAAGTAGAATTGTTAATTTTTCACTCCCTTCACTGTTCACCTACTGCTTGCAGGTACGCTCCTGGCAGTGGTAAGTGATTTTTGAAAGGCGGCAAAAATTATGACACACATGTCATACGATGTTGGCATGTCAAAGAACCCATTTGAATTCAGTAGGCCGTGTTCATAATGGTAAAATTAATCTAGGGAGTTTCCGCAAATACAAAGTTCCTCATTTCTCTACTAGAAAGTGCTGTAGCGTTCAAGGAGCTTAGATATCTAACCTCCTTGACTTTCATAATGCTTCAAGGAACAATGAAATTCGACATGCAAGCTACCCTCTGAGTGTCAAATAACAAAGCTTGTACCCGGCACCCGAGGCCATATGATATTATTACCTACTGCAGGAATAATTATACTCTCACCAACAAGTCTCCAGACACCCCACTGAACATGCACTGCGTGATATCAGGCTATGCACCCAACAGTAAGCAAGTGCATGCACAAGGTATCAATATCATTGTTTTCTGTCATAATGAGTCAATGGAAAATACAACATAATTATAGGGGCCAACAAGTTCAGGTATTCCGTCTAAGGTACGATTTCACAAGAGTTACATGTGCCCAGATCCACTGTTAGTGATGTTATTGTGAATTGGAAATGTCAGGGAAATACTGAACCCAATCATCTTTGTGGTGGGCCTAAGAAAATAACTGATAGAAACCGCTCAACTCTTCAAATTGTACCGTATGAACCAATTGTCAGCCATCCTTGTTTACTATTGCAGATGACTTCCATTGTAGGTCAGGTAGAGAGATCAATGACGACGATCTGTTAAAAGGTGATAGGACTCCGATTTCATGGTCATGCTGCTGCCCATTAGCCACTGATCAAAAGAACAAATGCATGTTGCCACTTAGAGTGATGCAAACAGTGTCGTTATTGGTCTGAGGAACAGTGAAGGAAGTTTTTATGGAGTGATGACTCATGGTATACGATGTGGCACTTGGATGAGCATGTGTGGACCTGACGGATGCCAGGGGAATGGTATTGACCTGTGAGTATTGTGTCGACAATGAGGTGATGGTTTGGGGCTGTTTTTCCTGGTGTGGGCTCAGACCATTAGTTTTGGTAATGGCAAAATGAATGCAGATGTTTATGAAACTAGTTCAGAGAATAGCATACTTCCCACACTGTGGTAACAGTTTATAATCAGTAATTTTCTGTATCCTCCAGTCCACAAAGCAAGGATTATTTCATTGTGGTTTGAAGAACATCAGGTGGATTTGCTGGACTGGCCTGCTCAAACCCTCGAGCTGAACCCCAACTAGTGTCGGATGCGTGGCAGATCAATTTGTCCAGCAACAGCTATTCTTCATGCTTCAGGAAGAATGGAAACAAATTATGCCTTCAGTTTATCTGAACTTGGCGGAAAGCCTTCTGCAAAAATTAAAATGTTTTACTGTAATTATAGTGCAAGGAGGTCCTACACTCAATTATTTACTTGGAATAAATGGCTATTGGTATCCGGAGACTTTTAGCCACATATTGTATGTTGGCACACGTAATGTGGAACAAATTTAGAACATGGCACACTGCACATTCTTAGCCAATCAGAACAATATTACTAGTCATCTGAGGCCATGCAGCAAGCTGAATTTGGTATGTTGCGAATCACTTTTATCAACGTCTAGGTTAGTTTTTATGTGCCATTGTGTGTTGTTTTCCGTATTATTTCTGTATTAATATTTTGCAAGCCAAGGCGTGCGGTATGTTTAACCCTGCAATGCTCGCGCAGTATTTTACATCATAGAAGGTCGCGAGGCGTCTTGAAGACGCCATTTCGTTTCAGAGGCATTTCTGCTATACCAAGTTATGATTAACGATTTAAATTAATTTCAGGACATTTTGAAAACATAATTAATCTTTTATATTGATATAAAAGCAACTAACGAAGCACATTTATAATTTATTGAATAAGATATGAATATAATACCATCAAAGAATAATTCCCAACATTCTTTAGGAGTCTTAGCTAACTTCGCAACACCTTTCACACCAGGTAAATGTGTGACGGTATTTTGTCGGTGGGTTCGAACATTTCTAGGAGGATTAGCCTTATGCCACTTAGAAACTTTATATAGCCCTACCGAACAATCACTATCACTCACATTTTCCCCTGGTTCATCACTACTGTCTACGTCTTGTTCCGTGTCAGTACTTTCACTCCTGGATTCTAGAATATCTTCCTCCTCATAACTGTACAATGCACCATCATCATCATCATCTTCAGAATCATCTTCCTCAAGCAAACTCTGCACAATCCTTCTATCATTAAGACGATTGAGGATGCCGGTATATCTCCTGTCCTTTCCATTCATTTTCAGCCCTAAAAAAAACGTGAAAATGACGTTTCAACAAAAAGCCATGCAATATAAGATACCATGAAGAATAATTACGGTAAAAATTTTGAAGAGAATACTTCAGAACAAGTACGTACTTTATCGGAGCGAAGGTCGCGTGGCGTCTGTCAGACTCCGTACACACTCGTGTAACAATGACTCACCACCACTCGCGCTAGACTAACACTGGCACCCTGACGCATTATTACGTTGGTTATGAATAGTTACTTGAAAGTTAGATGAAATTTCTGTTCAGTGGCCTAGGAATTTTCCTTTCAATCACAAAAATGAACTAGTGTGGCGTCTGTCAGACGCCGCGCGAGCACTGCAGGGTTAAACAATGACCTTGTTTGCCTAGTATGACTTGCATATTGGTAATCCTTTGTGTTATGGCATTCCATAAGATAGCCGGGCATTGGAGTTGATACCATGTGTTGAACCACTGCTGTTGTTGACTAAGTGGAATGTAATTCCATTGAACAAATTATTTTTGTGTTTATTTGTTTTTATCATTAATGTTTCAGGGTCTCTGAGTCTTAAGCTTGTCATCAGTTGCATTACATGATCATTTTTAAAATGAACTAAGCACTACATAGTTTCCAATATTTAAAAGACGAAAGAATATGAACAATACAGAACCTAATTTTAAGAAACTTTAGAAAACAGAATTACAAACTCCAAATGAGCTTATTTGTTGTTATTGTGGCATTACAGCACTTGCTAGTGCAGTGTAGCCAACACTACACAAAGCTGTCAAGTAACATGTTATGGTGACCTGGGCACAAGTTGTCAACAACCATTTTAGAAATGTTCAACACATAACAACATGCGTTTGAACTATTATAGAATGATGGCCAAGATCTTAAATTTTGAAATGAATTAAGCTGAAATCTTTAAAACTTTTGGTGGGTGATTATGATACCTGTCTTATCAATATTGTATTTACTACTCAAGTTGAACATTTCAACTGAAGATCATCTTCTTCTTTCTCTTTACATCATTCCCACTCCTATGTGGGGTCGATGTTTCTGACAGCTCTCCCCCATTTAACCCGGTCATGCACATCCTCTTCAACTGAAGATATGTTAGCTATATAGCATTGCCCATAATGTCTTTTGTGGTGAGGTTGGAGGTGTCATATCCAATGATATTCAACTGTAGACATTACTCAGCTCTATTTTGTTCCAATCTATGCAAAGTTCAAATAAATGGCACTGTGATCAAATTAGTGCAAGTCGGATAATGGTGCAATAACCTTGTAGGAAGAAATCATGCGGTAACATTAATAAAGCATTCAAGTTTTACATTTTTTGTGTGTGAAGCTTTGAAGAGGTACAAAATGCTTAATTTGTAAGAGGCTTGTACAATATTTAGAGGAAAAACAAAAACATTTAAAACATCACTACAATTCTCTGCTACCAACGTTTGTAGGTTAATTTATTAAAAAAGATGGAAATATTAATGTGTGTGGTGTTGATTGGTATAATTTATATGTTTATATTTTAAACACTTTTGATAGAACTTACTGTTATGCATATAACAAAATTTACACAGCCTGTCAACTTAATATACAGTATAAGTGACTATTTTATGATTATTAGCCCAATTTTAAGTAGTATCATCAAATAGAGTGGAGCTGCAACTGTACTCTTTGTAATCAGGGTGTCTACCGGTAACGAAAGTTACGATAAAGTAGCTAATTTTACAAACTGGTAACGAAAAGTAGCTAATCTTTATGTCTGTGTTTTTTTTTTTAAGGTACCGAAAATTTGCTGACTTCGATTTAAATCATTTAAACTCGCGCCGCTAAGCTCACAGATTGCGATGGAGCGAGTTTCACGCTAGCGGCACCGATTGCGTAATAAAGCTATATTTTCCCATGCCCGACCTCAAGGAAATGAATACTGAGGTTACCTCGAGTGGTATGCATCGGTTCAACATATATTTTCAGCCTCAAGAAAAGTTTTTAGTTTTGTGTGAAAAATGTTTCTGTATTATTAGGGAACCTGACTTTGCAATACGTTTATTAGCGAAATCTTCCGAAACTCAACTATCATTTCTGTCATTGACCTCTAAATATCTCAAATTGAAGTTTAAATTAACGCAGAATAATTTAATGCCACAAAATTGGAAATAATACCATTTAGAAAAATATTCGTGAAATAACATAGAAATACATACATTTTTAAAATCTCTCAGTCTTGTAAGTTTGCGACATCCAGCATGGTTAATTTGAAATTCCGTTATATGTCAATTTTGCCTTCGAACTTTGGTTCCATCGGATATATAATCTAATTGGTTATCTCGAATACTTGTATAATTCGTGATTTGAAAGTAAATGTGCGCTCTTGTGGTATTATTCGTGCAATCCTCTCAGAATAATTCGTAATGTTCGATACTTCGAACGTTCATCCTGCAAAATTACATCCTCAAGACAGCCGGCTGACCGCACGACTTGCTTGCAGGAATCTCTCCAAACGGACCGAGATTGACTCCGGTTGCGTAAAATTGCAAAACCCGTGCCCGATCGCAAACTTGTGACCACGAGGACTGCGGGAATCCTGTCCAAGGCGATTCATCGAGAAACCTACTTGCCACTTTTTCCATGGCCATATACTTAAAAGTGTACGGGGAGCGAGAAATGCATTAACCCACTTAAAACCGACATTGACTATGTACTGTAGCATCACGATACCATAACGAATAGAATAAGCAGTGATATCACTGGCCTGGTCCGCCGCAGCACTGGCTCCGATCTGTGATGTAAGTTAGCATTGGCTCTTACAAGACTTTTAAAAACTTGCGACCTTACATTTTAAAACACCGCAAGATATCCTCATAGGCGCTAATAAGTTCGACATCTCCACTTACTTTACTGTGCCCAATTATAATTTAATAAGTGTCTCCTGTAATAGTCCCCCCTGTGGGTGGGGGGTTTAGAATACACCCACGGTATCCCCTGCCTGTCGTAAGAGGCGACTAATAGGGGCGACCTTGGCTATACTTTAAGGGCTCCGCGTTGTTTTGTGAATTGGACCCCCAGTGGGTGGGAGGACGCGAATACATCCACCGTAATCCCTGCCAGTCGTAAAAGGCGACTAAAAGGGCTTCTCGGAACGGTCCCCTTTCGAGGGTTTGACAGTCAGCTCTAAATGACATACACCCGTGCGGTATAACTCTCATTAGGTTACATCGCACTTATTTCTGTTACTGCTTTCAGGGTCTGGCAACCAAAATTTCTATATGTGCGTGCTGTTAGGGGATGGGCCACTTACGCTTGCGACTACGCTCGAAAGCCTGTTCTGGTCTTGGCCGCGCCGACAGGTGGGTGTGCCATGTACCCGTGCAGTAGTATCCGCCTGACTACGCAGGTCCCCGCACAGCCGAATGTCTGAGCTGTAAAATCCAGTATATGCCAAGGGGTACATGCCAATACGGCATTGTAAAACATCAGACCCTCAGGCAATGTCTTCCAAGCTAGGCGGGCCTTGCCCTGGCTGGGTAGCGCCTACTATGACAACCCGTGATCGGATGTCGGTGACATTCGGGAAGGATGATCTGGCCATGGGTTCAAAAAGAAAAATCCCCAAACAGGGTGGTCCTACACCCAAGTCTTTAACATTTGATTCCCTACGGGGATCAACCCCCTGGGAACAATCTGTGCGTGAAAATCTGGGTGCTAACACCCCCAAGTTTCTGGTAGCTACCAGAACAGATGGGGGTGATTTCAAGCTGGTAAAGAGTATTTTGTTTTCTCGCCACATAGAAGGTGTCTATGGTGAGCTTGAGAAACTACAAAAGATGAGGAACGGTAGCTTGTTGCTCCAGACTAGGACTGGTGAGCAGGTTGAACAACTTTTGCAATGTGACCACTTTGGCGAAATTCCCGTCAAAGTGGAAAAGCACACGTCCCTGAATCTGGTCCGAGGAGTTATTTTCCACCGGGACCTGATTCTGAACACTGACGAGGAGCTCAAGGAGGATATGCAGTACCGTCACGTGACTGATGTCCGGCTCATTACGCGCGAGGTCAATGGTCAAATCGTGGATACTGGTGCTTTCATTATTTCCTTTGAGCTTTCGGTGCTCCCGGAGAAAGTCAAGGTTACAAGTTACCGTTGTGACGTACGGCCTTATATTCCTCCACCAATGAGGTGTTATAAGTGCCAGAAGTTCGGGCACATGTTATCCCGATGCTCGAGCCCCGAAATCTGCGGAACATGCGGTAGGGTACCACACCTTATCAGTGCACTAATTGCCCTGGATTTCATTCTCCTCGGGACAGGAACTGCCCTATCTTCCTCAGTGAGAAGAAAATCCAGGAGATCAAAACCCTGGATGGTCTCACCTACCAGGAGGCCCGCAAGAAGTACCATGCCACGATTTCACCTTCTCCAACGATTGATTATAGAGCCATAATACCAAATTTGGTCCCGGCTACCTCATCTTTTGTACCAGCTGTGAAACCTGCAACTGAGTTTCCTGTTCTGAAACCAGCACCATTGATTATAACGGAAAGCCCGAAGGTGACTTCAACTCCACCTTCGGCCAGCACGAAGGCTGTGCGAGCGAAGGCTGCTCCGCCCGCACAGCAGGGGAGGAAGTTGAAGACTTACTCCCCACTCGGGTCTTCCTCCCCATTCAAACGGTCGGCAAAAGCCGCGCCGAAGCCGGCGGAGGCGGCATCGTTGACCAGGGTCAGGAATTCGGCTCCTGACCCGTCTATATATCTTAAAGAGGCGGGTAAGAAGGGACCCCGCACTACGCATTCCCTTTCTCCAAAAAAGGGGAAGCCATCCGCCCCACCACCTGCGGATGCTTCTGCGCCTGGGGACGTTTCGGTCCCCAGATCTGCGCGCTCCCCACGGAGTTCCCCCTGCCGCCGAACTGCGTCTAGGAAATCTTCCACCGAGTCGATTCACTCCATGATCTCGCCTGAGGACATGGAGATTATAGTCGACGTAGAGGCTGATGATCCTCCAGATGCTAAGTTGTAGCTTGCTGCTCCAACTTATTCCCTAGTCTATAAGTTCACACAATGGCACTGTTACAGTGGAATTGTAACAGTTATGACAGGCATTTGACAGAGCTCCGTCAGCTTATTGCTCAATACGCAGCGAGTATAGTCTGCCTACAGGAAACAAACCTCAGACCTGATCATGAGACTGTTCTGAGAGGTTTCCGACTATACTCTAAAGAGCGACAAGCCGCCGCCTGGGCTTCCGGGGGCGTTTGTACCTTCGTTCGCTCTGACTGCTATAGTGAGGAGTTTCCACTCGCCACTCCTCTGGAAGCTATTGCAGTTCGCGTGTCCTTGCCTGCTATGACAACTGTTTGTAACGTGTACCTTCCACCGAACCAGCCCCTTGATATTAATGACGTCTTTGATCTTGTTGATCAACTTCCAGTCCCTTTCCTACTCGTGGGTGATTTCAACTCTCATCACCCCCAATGGGGATCACCATCTTCCTGCCCCAGAGGAAGGGACGTGGAGGGCTTAATTCAAGGGTTGGATTTATCTCTATTAAATACAGGGGAAGCTACACATTTTAGCTTAGCGCACGGCACGTACTCACACATTGACTTGAGTGTGTGTAGCTGTGCACTGGTCCCCCTATTTGGTTGGTATGTACACGACGGCCTCTGTGACAGCGACCATTTCCCGATCGTTCTTACCCTTCTGAACCAGACGCCCGTGGAGTTCCCCAGTCGTTGAGTTCTTAAGCGGGCAAATTGGCCCTCGTTTCAAGAACGAGCTGTGTTCGTTGATCTTGGTTGCCGGAGCGTCGATGACGAGGTACAGCACATCACCGATGTGCTTCTTGCTGCCGCCGAAGAGTTCATTCCATCCTTTTCTGGGACTCCTCGTCGCAAACTCGTTCCTTGGTGGACAGAGGATATTGCAGCGGCAATAAGAGACCGTCGTCGAGCTCATAAGCACTACCGTCGGCGTCCAACCATGGCCAATTTGGTGGCGTTTAAGAAATTACGTGCCAAGGCACGGATTCTTATTCGCCAGAGTAAGAAACAATCCTGGGAACGGTATGTGTCTTCTATTACGGCACATACCCCCTCCTCTCAAGTGTGGACTAAACTACGATGCATTTCGGGAATTCAGACATCTTCTACTGTACCGGGAATTTCCATTGATAATGAACTGGTTACAGATCCTTATCGTGTTGCAAACCATCTCGCCTCGTATTTTGCGGATATATCCGGTTCCGATAACTATGACCCTGCCTTCGTGGCCCTGAAGCGCGAAGCGGAACGTTTCCAGCTTAGTTTTGCTTCCCGCGGTTCGGAGGAGTACAACGTGCCCTTTACGGAGTGGGAACTCCGCGGAGCGCTGGCGCTCTGCAGGGACACGTCTCCCGGCCCGGATAATATTCACAACCAGATGCTTAAGCACCTTAACGATGAGAGCATTCGTTATTTGCTCAGGGTGTTTAACCGCATCTGGTTGGAAGGTGTGTTTCCAGCGCAATGGCAGGAAGGTATCATTATACCTATCCTGAAGCCCGATAAGGATCCCAATTTGACAGGGAGTTACAGACCTATTTGTCTCACTAACGGTCTGTGCAAGCTCTTTGAGAGGATGGTCAATCGGTGCCTGGTGTGGGTCCTGGAGAAACGGGGACTCCTGTCTGAATACCAGTGTGGTTTCAGGTCGTCTCGGTGTACCAACGACCATCTGGTACGCCTGGAGACCGCCATACAGGACGCTTTTCTCCGGAGACAGCACCTAGTCGCTGTTTTCTTTGACCTCGAGAAGGCCTATGACACCACTTGGCGTTACGGCATCCTCTCTACCCTGCATCAATGGAAATTCCGAGGTAACTTGCCGGTTTTTATTGCGAATTTTCTGTCCCTTCACCTGTTCCGTGTCCGAATAGGGGGGACATATTCGCAATATCATATACAGGAAAACGGAGTCCCACAGGGATCGGTGCTTAGCGTAACATTATTTGCGATTGCCATAAACGGTATAGTCGATGCTGCTGGTCCAGCAGTGGTACCGTCGCTATATGTAGACGACTTCGCTCTACATTATAGTGCGCAAAATATGGCGGTCGCGGAACGACAGCTACAACAAGCTATTCGGAGAGTGGAACGCTGGACACTAGAGCATGGCTTTCGATTCTCAACCGCTAAGTCCTCGGTTGTCCATTTCTGCCGAAAGCGCACTCTCCATCCTGATCCTGAGCTTTATCTGGGCAATGTAGCTTTGCCGGTTGTTGCTGCGTACCGGTTCCTTGTGCTCCTTTTCGATCAGAAATTGACGTGGGAGCCACACGTGCAGTGTTTGAAACCTGCCTGTGCTAAGAAACTCAACAAGTTGCGGTATCTTAGCGGCACATCATGGGGGGCGGACCGCGCGGTGCTCCTACGCTTTTATAAGGCTCTGATTTTATCTCGATTGGATTATGGCAGTGTAGCATATGGTTCGGCCCGTAAGTCAGTGCTTGTTAAACTGGACAGTATCCACCACGGCGGTGTGAGGCTGGCGACGGGTGCCTTTCGGACGAGCCCAGTCGTCAGCTTGCTCGCCGAGGCTGGCGTACCTCCTTTACACCTGAGGCGCCAACAAGTACTGCTGACCTATGCTGCAACTATTCGACAGATGCCCCTTCATCCTAGCTATCCATGTTTGTTTTCCAATCCGAATCGCCAGCTGTATGATGCGCTCGCCCGAGCCACTCGGCCGGCGGGGATTCGCTTGGATGACTTATACCGTCAGTTCCGATTTCCTTCTGTCTCCTGTATCGCCCGAGTACCTAGCAAGGCCCCTCCATGGATGGTCTCTCGCCCTGATATCATCCTGGATCTGCACACCGGCCCCAAGTCGGACACTGACTCCTCCGTCCATCGGAGGCTGTTCCAGTCCGTGGCGAGCCGGTATCCGGGATCAGGGCTTCTATTCTCGGACGGTTCGAGGGTAAACGAGAAAGTAGGCTGTGCATTTGTGGTTGAGGATCGTCTGTTTCTCTTTTCACTTCCCGATGCCTGTGGCGTGTACACAGCGGAGCTCTATGCCATCTTAGAGGCTCTGCGGTACACGTTATCAGACGATCACAAGCTCTTTCTTGTGTGTAATGACTCTCTGAGTGCGCTGCAAGCGATCGATGTGTGTTTCCCGAAGCACCCGTTGGTCCAGGGTGTGCACGACCTGCTCGTCAGTTCGCGTACCGCTGGGGCCGGGGTGTCCTTTGTGTGGCTTCCTAGCCACATGGGTATTGCGGGAAACGAGCTTGCTGATCAGGCGGCGAGAGAGGCAGTCGCACTGCCCTCGCTACCGTATAAGGTGCCTGCTAGTGATGTGCGCTCTCAGTTGCGGCATTCGATCCTGTCGCATTGGGAGGAAGCATGGCGTGCCACGCCTACACCCAACAAACTGAGAGGCATCAAGGAGACAACGAAGGTGTGGAAATCTTCCTTCCGATCTCTCCGGAAGGAAGCTGTGGTACTCTGTCGACTCCGGATCGGCCATGGGATTGCTACGCACTCCCACTTGCTGAAGTGAGAAGATCCCCCTGTGTGTCCTTGCGGCGCCCTCCTAACCGTGGCACACCTTCTCATGGAGTGTGTGGATCTGGCCGATCTGCGCAGGACTCTTAAATTGCCTAATACCCTCTCCCTTATTCTCCGTGATGACGGGCCGTCAGCTGACCTCGTCATCCGGTTCATGAGGGAGAGTGGTTACTTTTTTATGTTTTAATGTGTAGTTACGACTTTTAATTCAGTTTAAATCTGTTTTATGTTTTTTTTTATCATTGTTTTCATCTATTTTATTGTTCACTATGCCTTATTTGTTTTATCCTTTTTTACCATCCGCCTTTTATTCTTTTTATTCAAATAAGGCATAATTTTTGGGGCTCACTGTCTGTTTTATAAACACCATTTTCGTTTCATCCATGGCAGTGAGTTGTTTTTATCTACATCCTTTCATTTCACGCCATTTCATTTCATTAGGGGCCGATAACCTCGATGTTAGGCCCCTTAAAACAACAATTATCATCATCATCATCCTGTAATAATCCAGTTTCGACAATATGCGAAGGCCGAGAGCAAGTTCAAAATGCAATTAGTTTTGCCAGCTATCGGTAAATTTAAAATAAAGAACGGAAATTTAACCTCGCTATCAGAAAGGATTTCTTTACATTGTTACACATTTTACATTCCCTTAACAGACTTGCAACACAGCCAAAAAAAAAAAAAAAAAAGTGTCGTACGAACGCAACTTTCAACTTTACCATAGATTACTATAAAATTCAGTAATAACCATAAATTTCACTCCACAAACTCCAAAATCAGTAAACTACCATCATTTCAGAAGAACTTAATATTAAACAGACATAGAAGGCATAGTCATGACCCCTTCATAGAGTAGGCTATTGCCTAAATCACGCCTCCTTCAGCATTACGGTAGATATGTTTTTAAACTCATTGTCTTTTTATTCTAATCCCTTTCTTCACAGAAGTAGTCTTTAATGACATTAAGAGCATTTTATTTACACCATACTGAACAAATACAAATTAGGAAATATATGTGGAATAGAATAGTCTTTCAATCGCCAGTTGATTCTTGGGAGAAGAACTACTTCCTTCCCTTCTATCACAAATTTGTCAAATTTAACAATTAAATCTTCTGAAAAGTGAGCATCACAGATCTAGGACTTTTCAGTAAGTTCCCTATCCTTCCCTTTGCACTTGATAAAACGTTCCTTATCTTTAGGAGGTTTGAAAAACTGTCTGACCTCTTTACAGTCCCCATTGCTAGATCTGCATCTTGGTACAAAACAGCAAGGCATATTCACTACTCACATTAAGCACTCATGAAAATGTAAGGGCTAAACTACTGTTTACTTACATTAAATGAATGAAAATCCACAGCCTGCTTCCAGTCTCCGACCGGGTCAGGAATGGAATGAATGAAGCCTCCATCTAGTGGCGAGGATATGAACTGTGCCGGCTGCCGAGGCCTGACGCACTCCTCTGGGGCAATGATTAAATGAATGACAGATAAAATGAAATGATAGTGGAGAGTGTTGCTGGAATGAAATTTTGACAGGGAAAACCGGAGTACCTGGAGAAAAACCTGTTGGCCCCGGTTTTGTCCAGCACAGATCTCGCATGGAGTTTGAACCACGGATCCAGCGGTGAGAGGCAGGCGTGCTGCCGCCTAAGCCACGGAGGCTTGTTTACTTACATTAAATAACAATAAAATTAACACACGAAGATAACTTCAACACACGACGACAAATTAAATTCCATTTCAGTTAATGCTTCCTACAAAAGCATTTCAGGTATTAATACTATGAAGGAATAGTGTAAGCACTTGTATATCAATAAACGTTTGCACAGAACACTACCAAAACACTCCGACCTATTAAATACTTAATATATCGCACATAAACATATGTGGAAATCAACCATCTCAAGTTGACTGTAGCGCTGCGTAGCGGCGAGTGCCAACCCGATCCGTATTCATTACATGCTATTGAGGGAGAAGAGATCACACTTTATATTCTATTCGTTATGGGGATACTAATGTCTCCTTGTGATCTACCACGAACTCCCAACCACAGCATAGGGACAGTGGAAATCACGGCACCCCATTTACGAGTGGCGCCGACCATACAACATGTCAATAACTGCTCGTGAGTTTTAACCATGCCCAACCTCGAACTTGCCTTGCCATTCTGCCGGGATGGACAAGCAGATAATCGTTGAACGACCGGGTGCAGTGCCGGTGACTTAATATCGCGTTCTCAGTGTCAACTGCGAGGTCAACGTGAATCACGTAAAACGGCCGAGGGTGACGGCGATTACGTAACATCGTGATATTTCTCCGCATTCGATGGCGAGGACAAATGGATTCCTGTCAAACGGACAGCAAGCGCCGCCGATTGCGTAATGAAGCTATATTTTCCCGTGCTCGACCTCAAGGACAATAGAAATCTCGTCAAACGATTAGAAGTGACACTAATTGTGTAAATCGCGATGTTTCTCCGTGTTCCACCGTGATGACGACGGGAATCTCGTCAAATGGCTGAGGGCAGCGCTGATCGTGGAACATCACGTTATTTCTTCATACTTGACTGCGAAGACAGAATTCGGTGACGATTACGTATCGTCGCAAATATTTCTTCGTGCTCTACCTTGGGGACAGGAAATTTCGTCATATGGCCAAAAACGGAGCAACCTCTTAGACTTCTTGTACACAAGACGTCATATTAGCTGAAACAGGTTATTTCTTATTAAATATCTCTTATTTATTTATTATTTAATCTTTATAACACTGCAAGTTAATTTTATTTACTGCTTTAAACAAAGTTCATCATTGTTTTTACTTTTCACTGCGTGATGAGATTTTATGCTTGCGGACCGCAGACACTTCTTGAATTATTATTATTATTATTATTATTATTTCCGATTATTCCCCTTCAGGAGAGAGTGAGAACTTGAGCCAATCACAGCTTCACTTCCTTTTCCTCTCTTCTTTTCTTCCCAGAACCTCTTCATTAGTTCACTGTGCTTTTTCTTCCTTTCCTCTGTCCATTTTTTCCCTGATGTATCTTTCCTTGAAACTTGTACAATTTTCGTGCTTCTGATTTTATTTCTAAATTGTTCTCTGTCCTTAATGTTGTCTTCAGAGATTTTAAGTAATTCCATGTCTTCATGTACTTCTTTAATCCAACTGGTCTTTAATTTACTTGCATTCACGATATTGAAAATCTTCTTAGTGAGTCTGTTCTCATCCATCCTATATGTGTGTCCATAGAACTGCAGACGTCTCTTCCTAAATTTATCTATAATGGTGTCTGTATTTTCATAAAGTTCCTTTGTTGGACTCCTGACCCAAATTCCATTACGGAAAACAGCGCCATGGATTTTCCTAAGAATTTTTCGTTCCTGTTTCTCAATATCATGAATTCTTGTCATTCCTCTAATGACGGTGGTTTCTGCCGCGTACAAGGCTTCAGGCAAGACAACTGTGTTATAATGGCACAATTTTGCATTGCGAGATACTGCTCTTTTGTTATAATGATTCCATGTCAGCTTGTACGCCTTCTGCAATTTTACTATTCTATCTGCATTAGAAATTGTGTTCAATCCTGTGGGTTGGATGGCTTCTCCTAAATATTTGAAGTGAGTGACCTGCGAGATTTTTCCATATTGCGTTCGCAAGGTGATTTTTCCTGTTGATTTGGTATCCATATACTGTGTTTTTTCATAGGAAATATCAAGTCCCGTTTTACTGGAGATTTCATGTAGTTTGTCTAGCGCTAATATGGCTTCATCCTTGTTGTTTGTTAAGATGGCCAGATCATCTGCAAAGGCCAAGCATTTCACAGTGACTCTTTTCCCTTTCTCCTTTCCAATTTGGATACCTTTCACATGCTTTTCCCATTCTGTGATGATTTTGTCCAGTATGATGTTGAACAAGAGTGGTGATAAACCATCCCCTTGTCGAACTCCAGTATGTATTGCAAACGAGTTAGAGATTTCTCCCATGAATTTCAGCTTTGAGGTAGTTCCCAATAATGTTTCCTGGATGATGGCCCTGGTCTTCCTGTCAACTCCTAATTCTTCTAGTCTGTTAAACAAGGTTTGTCTGTCAACCGAATCGTAAGCCTTTTTGAAATCCACAAATGTGACTGTAGTGTTCCTGCATCGTCGGATGTGCAGTATGGTCTTGAGGTTCCAGATCTGCTCAATTAAATTAAATATACTAATATATAAAATGAGTTGGTGTGTGCGAGTATTACTCAATCACGCAAGAACCACTGGTCCGATTTACATGAAATTTTACATGGAAGTAGCTGATTTACGTGGTTGACATATAGGCTGCTTTTGATTTCGACACTTTGCACTATTTAAAGATGGCGACCATTTTAGTGACGTCACTACACCCTTTAGTTTCAAACTTTTTTTCATATTTCCATTTCAAATAAAAAGAGGACACTAAGAAATAGCAAATTTTTGATGGCATGTATGAGGTTTATAATTTAATTTTCTATCCAAAAAGTCCTTATCACTTTTTGTGTATCTCCAACGGTTAGAGAGTAAAACCTAAAATTGTGCTATAAAATACGGTCAACGCTGAGCGGTGTAGTTGGACAAAATGTTCCATCCTTACTCTCCCTCCGTGCAACACCTCGCCTATCCCCTGTTTTAACTGTCGCCTTCACATTTTTATTTATTTATGGCCCGTAGCGAAGTATGGGTACTTCAGCTAGTATTAACTAAAAGGTAGCTAATTTTTACTTCATCCTTACAGTAGACACCCTGTCCAAAAACACAGTTCAAGAGAATATTTATTTTTATGTGTTAAAATTATTGCATAATACATTGCATGAAACCACCGTCCATCTCGCATGAAGTTTGCCATCTCCTAATGACCTGTCCAAAGTCGAGCCACAGCACAAGCTATCCTTTCCCATTCCCCTCCCTTGAAACGAGTTACCATAGCCTCTAACCTTCACCCTCTACCCTTGTATGACTGCTCTAATCCAACAAAGTCTGAAATGAGTTGTGAATGTGCTTTTATAACTTTGTTTCCTTGAGATTTATGTGTGTACTTAATTTCTTTATGTTTTGGTCCAAAATATGCAGTGGCAATTTTACAATTATTTAAGTATGTCTACCCATTTTTTTAACAAGTAGATAAGACCAATTTTCAAGAAACTGATACAAAGATACAACCTTTCACTATTATCATATCCTTGCTCATAGTTTGATTATAAACTACTACTCCCCTTCCACATATACTTTGCTTGGAGATTGAGAGCTCTACCTATACTTCTGACCATGATGCATGAATTAGAGAGGAATTTGCCAATGTTAAGTAAATCTCCCCCTCAAGTGCCTGGTCTGACACCAAAGTCAAAGACAATTTTTTCCTAGTTCACCTTGAGTACTTCAAAACAATGAAAATTGATGGTGTAATATTTAAAAAAAATATCAAAACACTTGAACCCTCCTCTCCCGTCCACAATGTAGTCAACATTTGTATTATCATGGCTAGAAATGTGAGAAGAAAGGCCAGGCTGGAGAGACAACATTGGAGCTGGTAGACCTGTAATGGTTTTCTTTGTCCTCACTTTTGCGTGACAAATGTAATGCTTCTACTGGCCCTGCCTTGCATTTTGAAATATTTACTCTGCCTAAGATATGTTGTTTTAATAGGCGCCAAGACCTCAACGCTATGTTGAAAAATAAATTTGTATTTAACAACACCTAGCTCTGGTAGAACACCTTCAAGAATCTATTCACTCAGATCGTGGTATGATTTGATCATTAACCCAACAAACAATTGTATCAGGAGAAGGAATTGGTCTATATCTAATGCTACCTACTGAAAGCAAAGATTGCATGGTTAAAAGAAATGAATTTATTATATAAAACAAGTATGGCAAAATTAATAGTAATAATATTATTATTATTATCTTGATTGGTCACATTGGACCACTTGAGTCGTTCCACAATCACTTCTTCTTTGAAGGTAGTACTGCTTGGTTCTTGCGCTCTTTCCAGTACTTTTTCATTCTTTCAGATCGGGATTTTCTCAACTCATCTGAAATCTCCATAGGCTTTCTATGTGTCATTTCTGCAGAAAATTTGTGAGTTTTAAGAATGGTGTTAATTTTATTTTTCTCCTCGGCATCTGTTATCTTAAGTCCAACTGCTTTGAGATCTTGTTGGATTTCTTGGATCCATTTTCCTCCAGTTTTCTTTCCTAGATTTCTCATCACCAGTTGGCGTACAATTCTGTTTTCTGGAAGCCGTAAGATGTGAAAAAAATATGAAATTCTTTTCTTCTTCATTGTGCTGGTGATGGGATCAATCTCACGATAGACAGTTTCATTTGGGAGAATCCTCCAGACTCCCTCAACCTGATACTTTTTATTTATGCACGTTCTAATGATTCTTCTTTCCGTTTTGAGGAGCTGATCAGTTCTTTGTTCATTTTTAATTTGGAACAGTGTTTCACAAGCATAAGTGGCTTCAGGGAGAGTTACAGTTTTATAATGTTGGATCTTAGTAGCTATTGATAGGCATTTTTTATTATATGTTGACCAGGTTAGAGATTGTGCCTTTTTCATTTTATTTGTTCTATTTATCCAAGTTACTTTTTCGTTTAAGTTATGTGTTATAATTTCTCCAAGATACTTAAATTGAGGAACTAGGTTAATTTTATGATCATTTATATAGACTTCATTTATATCTAAGGGTTTCATAGGCATGATCTCAGTTTTTTCAAAGGATATCTGTAATCCTATCCCTTGAGCAATTTCTTGGAGACTAGTGATCTGAGTACAAACCTCTTCCTTGTCTAGTGCTAAAAGAGCCAAATCATCTGCAAATCCTAAGCAGTTTATTTTTATTGATGGTTTTGTTCCAATTTTGATGTTAGGAGGGTTTTCCTTTTGCCAAACCTTCATGATATAATCAAGAGCCACATTGAAAAGCAGAGGGGATAATCCATCACCTTGTCTGAGACCAGTTTTTACTGAGAAAGCTGTTGATATTTCTCCCCTAAATTTAACTTTCGAATTTGTGTTTGTTAATGTTAATTGAATGATTTTTATCAATTTAGGATGGAGACCATATGATCTGAGGATTTTTAGCAGTGTCAGTCTATGAATACTATCATAGGCTTTTTTGAAATCTATAAAAGAGATAAAGAGTTGCTTATTTCTGTTTTTGTAATATTCCATTATTAATTTCAGGCTAAGGATTTGGTCTGGACAACTTCTGTAAGGGCGAAATCCTCCTTGATATTCTCCAAGTTGTGGTTCCAGAATGTTTTTGATCCTGTTGTAAATTATGCGAGAGAAAATTTTATATGTGCAGTCCAGAAGGGTAATTCCTCTGTAGTTATCTGGGTTCGTTTTGTCTCCTTTCTTAAATAATGGATGGATTATTCCTGTGGTCCAGTGTGCAGGAATTTCTTCAGTAATCCACATTTTAACTAGATGTTGATGAAGATTTATAATCGCAGGTTTACCAGCATTTTTCCAGATTTCAGCAAAGACTAAGTCTTCGCCACAAGTTTTGTAATTTTTTTGTTCTTTAATTGCGAGTTCTACTTCATTAATGTTTGGAGGATTTATTAAATCAGGTGAAGTTAAAATGGGTGTATCAGTGTTTACTTGCAGGGTTTCCAGTGGATCATCACAATTTAACAGTTTCTCGAATGCTTCTGCAAGGATCTCTGTATTTTCTTGGTTAGAATGTGTTAACTTCCCCGTTTGATTTTTCAACATTAATGTTGGAGCTTCAAATTTTTTAAGATATTTACCAAATGTTTTGTAATAATCTCGAGATTGCTTTTTCCTGAAATCGTCTTCTATCTTTTCCAGTTTATTCTTAAGATGATTACGTTTCGTTTGTCTGATGATTTTATGGGTTAATTTTCTTTGTATAGTTAGTTCTAAATTTGATTCTTCTGACTTTAGAGCTTGATGTTTTATCCATGCTTGGTGTCTTTTCTCTATTGCTTGATCACAATCTACATTCCACCATTCATGTTTTTTCCTTGGATTTATTGGTGCTAACTCCTCTGCTATTGATTTTAATTTAGTGATTAATTCGTCCAATGTTTTAGTGTTGAGAGATTCTTCTCCTGTTCTTTCACAGTACTCTATATTTTTTATTAAGGTAGATGGATCAAATTTCCTCCTATTGTTATTATTAGTTTTTTTCTTGGCCATTGGAGTTAATTTTATTTTTATCTTTACCACATAGTGGTCTGATCCTGAGTCAACTCCCCTTAGAACCTTGACATTGTGAATTTCGCGATGGTGAAATTTATCCATGCAGACATGATCCAACTGCCATTCACCCCTTCTGAAGTCAGGATGTTTCCAAGTTTTCAATTTATGGGGCTGTCTTTTAAAACATGTTGATTTAGAGATTAATTTGTGGTTTCTACAAATTTCGACTAATCTTTGACCATTTTTATTGGTTCGTTTATGTGCTGTCCATTTTCCAATGATATCTCTATATCTTCTTTCTTGTCCGAGTTGCGCATTGAAATCACCAAGGAGAATTTTGATGTTTGATGAAGGGATGTTTATTAAAGTTTGATCCAAAAGATCCCAGAATTTTTGTACTTCTTCTCTGTCCTTAATGGTGTTGTTTTTTTGATTAGTAGGAGCATGTGCATTAATAATTGTATATGTTTTATTTGCCGATTTCAAAGTTAGGGTCGTAAGTCTGGAGGATTGAGATTTAAATTCTGTTATCGAGTCAATGATTCTGAGATCTATTAAGAATCCGTTACCAAATTGTGGACAATTTTTCATAACTCTTTTTCCCGGAATTCCTTTATATAGTCTGTATCCTTGTGATTCCAGATGGTCTTGATCACTATTTCTAATTTCCTGAAGGGCCATAATTAGAATTTTATGACTTCTCATGATATCCGTGATGATCTTCAATTTTCCAGTTTGAACCAGAGAGTTAACATTATGTGTAGAAAAGAATGAGACTTGTTTAGGTTTGATTTTCCGTAGTATTTGTTTGTTTGCTACTTGATGAGTTTTCAGACGCTCCGATTCGTCATTATCTTCCGCATGACAGCCCACCGTATCCGAATGCTGTCTTTTCTGTAATCTATCATTACAGACGGCGGAATTATTCTTCAAATGACTTTTCATGGTCGACTATCTAAGGTTACACCTTGAGGGGAGGATAAATCCTCGAATTACAATCCTGAATGTTATTCAGAAAGGTGAAAGAACTGAGAAAATAATTCTCAGTCCCCCCCCCCAACACTAGTCTGTTCACTGACCCAGTTTCCCGCTGGGATTGATTACCCAACCTTCCACTGGGTTGCTCAGCTTAGCAGGGGACACCACGTGCAGGTCAGTGTTGGGAGTTGGAGTGGAGAGGTTATGAGGATTCTCTTCTGCTGAATCCTTGTATTACTGATTTTGTTGGTTAGTATCATCACATCACACTCCATTTGTCCAGGTCTACATATTTATAGACCTCCCCAGGTTGATTCCTAGGGCCCTAAATAGTAATAATAATATATTCTGAATTTAAATTGGAGCGTTGCGATTTGAATATTACCGCTAGAAAATTACGTGAAAACGGAGTCGGATAAATTACTGATTTTACTCTTATTCCCAAGCTATGAAGTTACTGAAATACTGAAAATGAAAAAAGAGACGAGAGATTACGTAGTTCTGAGTCATTCGCGCTTACCACTGGAAATTGCCGAAGCATTTCCCTCGTACTGGATGTTGAAGGGAGCTTCCCACAGCCTCCTGGACGTCGTCATCTTCTTCGTTAGTTGATGAGATACTTGTAGATATAACTTTATGGTCCGAACATCGGAGCCAATCACACGTACAACCACACTGGTTAAGTTTTACAAAGATAGTCGCCTAGCCTCCACGGCGCGCAAACCATATATGCACTCCTCGCCTCCCCTCTCTGAACCCGGCTTCTTCTCGCCCGCTCTCCTCTGATTGGCTGAGCCACCACGCGCTACCCCTCTCCTCAGGGTCATTACACTCGGCGCGAGGATGATGTCGATTACTGTTCCAGACTATTTCGCCTTTTCTTGAAGCAGCAACCCAGGCTTGCGTCATGCTTCTTGACAAGAATAAGCCTGTAGCCGAATTCCCAGTGACTCATCTCTCTCATAATACCCTAACTGACAAAACTCCGTAAAATTCCGTAATCATATAATTTTCTATGATAATGTTGTTCGTAATAATTTGCTTGATAGTGTTTTCTATGACATAGGAAACCTATCTGTATGCTTATAATTTTATAAAAATGCTCCAAAAAAATACCTTAATAATAATAATAAGTTAATAATAATAATAAATTAACATGAAAACTTCTCTTGGCTGAACAATTTGCCGCGTAAATAAATATAGAATGGCTTCCTACTGACTTATGTCAGTGGCATAAAATCCCCTCGAAAAACACGTTACAGACCATAAGTGATAGAGATTGTCAAGGTGTAACAAAGTCAGTGCAGTGAGCTCTCAAGTTTTGATAAACTGCATTCTGCAAGAAGTTACTACAGTTTCCATACCAAACTGTTGTTACAGGAGCCAGTGTTCAGACTGACTTAGCTGTACAGGAATGAATTATGGATGAAGGATTTGTCCTTCGAAAGCTGGAGATAATGTATGAAATTGGCATGAATCTTGGATGGGCCAAATAGATGGGAGCAATGGCTTGAGGGGTGACATGTAATGAAGAGATAAATCGACCAATATGTTGCAAGAGGGACTGAGGATTTAAATAATGGGACAATGAAATCTGCAGATGGATTGTGGAATTACTGAACTCGACTGCAAAATGTAAGATATGTAGGAGATGATGGTTTGACCATGTATAATGATTTCAAGAAATATTTCCTTCATGGAAAATTTGGCATAAAATTCGTGAGAATAATATTATTTATTGTGGCATAAATACAGCAGGGACTACCTAAATGTGGTCTCACCTAATCATAGACTCGATTGAAATTTGATATCTAATATTGAAGTCAGTTGGTATTGAAGCTTACTTTCAAGTTAAGTTGAAGATGTAGCTGTTGAATATTCACCATCATCATCAATTTCCGTTTTCTGGCCTAAGCCAGGTCGGAGCAAATATGACACCTCTCCACTTTACTCTGTCCACCATCCTTCCTCAACCACTGAACTCCACTCCAGGTTTCGTTCTCTCACACTGTCCCTCACCAAATCCATCCACCATACTCTTCCTCTCTTTCCAGTGATCCGTCTCTTCATCATCTGCTTCGGCATTCCTTCATAATTCCTCCTTTTCACATGTCCAGACCATCTGTCTATTCTGCTCCAGCTTATCATTCAGCTTCTGTACATTCACTGCTTTTCTCACTCTCTGTAACCTAGTCCAGGGGTTCTCAAACTTTTTCTGATGTGCCCCCCTTCTGAAACATGAAATATCTAGCACCCCCCCCCCCCCCCCATCCCCCCCATTCTCATTTCCTTTCTTAGCACATCTCATAGGCTACTTCCCACACAAAAAAAAAAAAGATCACACAAGATCTACTGTGTATGCTACTGCCTAATTAGGATTTCAACTACCAATTGCATTTATAATAACAACACACAATTCATTATTCTTAGAGCACATCAAAGTACAACAACATTTTGTAAAATAAATGTCATACATACAGTATATGTATTATTTTTGCTTATAAAAATAAAAACAACTGCTGCACGTGCAGTTATAGGAATTGAGCAAAATTTGTTTGTTTCACTAATTAGTTATTTAGCTGTGACATCTGTGTTCAGTAATGCTTTTCATATTTGAAAGCTCGTGACTTATAAATGACAATAGAAATAATATATACAATTTTCAACATTTCACTGTGAATGTTATGTTAAAACTATTCACCCATGAAAAAGTAAAACATGAGAATAAAAGTGTACATGGATCAGAATTCAGTAATTCTCAGACACTTACGGAGTTAGTGAGCTTGAATTTGAGATGAAAGCAAATCCCGTCTTGTTTGGATGTTTGAAACAGCAACCCGCAGATCCCCTTCCAGCTGCAGCCAAGACTGGTGCTTTGTCTTGACGGATGCTATTGTGGAAAATGTTGACTCACACAAGTAAGTTGAAGCGAAGGGTAATAACAGGTCCACTGCTTTTCTTGATAAAATGGGATATTCATTCCGAATCTGCACTCAAAAATTTTCAAGAGACTTCGACTTAAATTCATTTCGAAGTATTTTGTCACTTGAGAGTTCTATTAGTTCCTCCTGTTCTGCCGTTGACAGGTGGGCTGTTACGTTCGTTTCAAACGGACTGTGAATCCAGCCATTCTCAGTTGAAGGTTGTGGAAATCTACCCTCGAATTTTTCACGAAGGTTTTGGAGGTGTTCTACGACAATTCCACTAATTTGACAAATGCCTAACTCATTTTTCTTCCATGAATTCATTCAGACAATGAAACATCTCACAGTTACCTTTGTCCATCTGGGCTTTCCAAAGTTCAAGTTTTCTCTTAAAAGCAAGCACTTGGTCGCTTAGAATGAAAATATTACTATTTCGTCCTTGAAGTGACACGTTACGTTCATTCAGTTTTTCAAATACGTCAGCCAAGTAGCACAGTGTTAGAAGCCATTTCTCATCCAGAAACAGGGTTGCGAGTGTAGGACTGCTGTCCAATAGGAAAATACGAAGTTCATTCTTCAACTCCACAACGCGACTGAAGGACTCAACCACGAGACAACCAACGTACCTCCGTGTGCAATAGAAGCGAATCATGTGTAGATCCCATCTCCTTTCAAAGAATGGAAAATAGCAGACTGTTTAAAGCTCTTGCTTTCACAAAATTTACAACACTAATTACATCGTTCAGCACTTTATTGCAGTACTTTTGAAGCCAATGCCTCCCTGTGTGAATGTGTGAATTTTACAGAATTAGTAACAGCACTCACTCTTGCTCTGAAACCCTTTTTAGTTCCAGTAAATGCCGACGCCCCATCAGTACATATACCAACACAATTTGTCCATGAGAGATAGTTGTCAATAAAAAAGGAATTCACAAGAGAAAAAATATCTTCGCCTGTAGTCCGCCCTTCCAGAGCTTTACAAAATATAAAATCCTCGTGCATTTCATTTTCATGACAGTTGCGTACAAAAACAAGAAGCTGGGCACTGTTTACGATAGCAGTACTGTCATCAAGTTGCAGGGCAAATTTTGGGCTATCATGAAGACGTGGTAGCAATTGATTTTTTTAATGTCAGAGGCTATTACATCAATATGACGAGTTACTGTATCGTTTGAGAGCGGTACCGACTTCAAACACTCGCCGAACTTTTCTCCATGCATGATCGCGCACATTACAGGAAGAAGTAATTTCTCACCAATAATATGTGGTGATTTGGATTTTGTAATTAAATAGGATACCTCCAAGGATGCTCTTAGCGCTTTCTTAGGAACTATTGCGTGCTTTTCTAGGAATCCAACATTTCCTTTTAGTTGTTGCTCGTGGCGCTTAAAAAATGCTCAAGGTTTATTTAAACAGTCTGGAAGTTTAGTCTGCAAGTGTCTCTTAAGTTTCACAGGCTTCAAACTGTCGTTTCCTAAAATCTCCAAACAAAGAACGCATTGAGGTTGTTCCTGATATGCTGGTGAAGCCTAATGTCAGATAATCGTCTTGATATTTACGCACTATCACTTTGTAGAATTAATTATCCTGATGGGAGCGGAAGAACAATGGACTTGGTTTAAATTCGAACCTTGTTCTTTTTTCGAAGGAGGGCAAGCACTATCACTTTCATGGGGTCTCTTTTTACCACTTCTAATAAGCCACTTATCCATGGGTAATGGCGTCACTCGTATCAGTTTATTGTAAAGTTGGCTAACCACGCACTAGAATTCAGCTGTTCACTCACTGTCTTTGAACTAACTGGAAAGGCCTAGCTGAATTCGAATCGGCAACGGCGGAAATAGAAGAATCCATTCTTGGAATCCATTCTTGAAAGGAAGTGGCGGTCACATTGTCAAGCGGCTTATTGTCATTAAGTGTTTGGTAAGGAGATGTCACTGCGGGTGGCGAGTGAAAGGGATCTGTGTGGGAAATGTTACTCGCCACCTTTTCTCAGAATTCCTGCTGGCAGGATCTACTGGTCAGTTCTTATGAAATAAGACAGCAAAGGTACGAGTTTATTATTCTTGAATGGTCTTGGGAGCTACCTGCCTATGATAGGTTCATGAATATGAGGATAGTAATATTTGTTTCAGAATATGAAATATAAAGATTTCAATCAAAGCCGACGCCCCCCACTGTGAGAACCCCTGCCATAGTCTTCTCTACCATACGCCTCAGGAATTTAATTTCGGCTGCCTGTACTTTCATCTCTCCTCGTCATCGGCCAAGTTTCTGCTCCAGACATCATTATTGGTAATAGGTCTTGTACATCCCAAATTGAACTCCTAACCTGATGATAGAAGACACTCTCCCATTGTATTCTCTTGTTGATCTCCATATCCAATCTTGCATTTTTCATCAATTCACTTCCTAAACTTTTGAAGTGCTATACTTCCAGATCTACATCTCCAATTTTAACTTTCCCTTTTCCTTCTTTCCTCTTTTCATTACCATTGTCTTAATTTACTCTACACTGATTTTCATTTCCCATTTATCAATATTTTCCATCAGTACATCCAGCCGTTCTTGGACCACATTCTCATTTCCTCCTCAAATCAGAATATCATCAGCAAATAAGATTATGTTCATTCTTGTACCTGTGTACGCTTCCATTGTTGCCTGATACATTAGAGTTAATATAATTTGTTAATTATGATCGCTGCAGTTATACCATCAAAATGTGTGTAAGGCAAGTGATTATACTTCCTATGTACAGTTGCAGACACACAATAGTGAGGTATGGTTACCCGCAACACGTACAAGTGCGAGGATAGGTCATGCAACATGGCGTTGCCAAGTTACGTTCTACTGTATTTCGTTCTCCATATGGCCACAGGACATGACTTCTTATGTCTTACGACCTGGTGATATATATCCATCTAGTGGTCACTTTCGTCGTCTTCACCTATCTGGGTCCACACAGTCTTCCCAACAAGGTGGCTAGTCGTAAGCTCGATCTGGTCTTACCTTACGAAGCATTATATAAATAATTGAGGTGTTTGGATCGGAGACAGGTCCTGCTGAAAAATTGTATAACACCGGCGGAGTAAAGCACCCGCACGGAAGGGACCATACTTATTATCTAAAATGTGCACATATTGCCCGGCGGTAGGAGCCTGTCCCTGTGGACGTTGCTCGATTCTGCAAAACATTCAACACGCAACAGATACACTGCGAGAACGCCGATGCTCTGTCACATACTAACTGCATTTGGAAACATTTTCTTGTCTCGCACTCAGCAACGCTCTCTCTCTCACACCCACTCCTCTCTGCTTCCCCACCCTCAACCTTCCCCACCCTCCAGGGATCATGAGCTGGGAGCCGTACTGTACGAGTAATGCTGGTTTGTGTCTGGTACCGAATGGGCGAAACATGCGTTCCGGGCCATCGTTCGCCGAGGAAAACTTTTTCTTGTTGGAGAATGATATTCGACCAATCGCGTAACACGTCGGCAAACACTAGATGGTACACCCTGTACTCATCAGTGAGCGTTTGTTCCTTAGCCGTTCGTCGGGATTGTAATCCTGCCCAGGGGCGGTTCTTGCATTTGAGCAAAGTCGCACGTGAATCCCCTATTTAAAATTCACTAAACTAAAGAATTTATTTCAAAATATAGCCTATAATTTATGAATATAACTATAATATTCAATGGAATATCTGAACGAGACAGGCCAACTGCGTGTCAAGCGCTGTTTGATTATTTCATCTCTTACCGCTTGCATGTGCGATCGAACAGGCTGCGCGCTCGCCAATAAGAACAGCGAGACGGGCGGTGGTGGGGGTACCTTCCGCATAAAGACCTGGTAGCAGGGCCGTGCAATGGGCAAGGTGAAATAGTGCTAGCGAGAAATTTGCTCGTGCCGGCGAAGCACTACCCTACCCTGCCCATTTCTGAGCAGTGCAGCACACTAGCAGTGCAGCGCTTAGTCGCACAAGCATTGTCCATTTGACCGGGTACTGCAGTACGTGTAGTACCGAGCGCAAACCTGGACACTAGGCGCACTAGAGCCAACTTTTGTCATATGCGTGTGGTCTGCCGTGTTCATAACGTCTTTTGTGCATGGGGAGGACAAAAATAGCATAGTGGGAGAGTCACACATTAATGAAACACACCGAAGACGTATAAAACATGATATTTGGACGTACATGACCCAGATCTGCAACAAGGATACAGGAATTTGCATACTTTTTGGGTGATGCACTAGGTGCAGCGAGATATAATAATCCTAAAAATGGAATCAAGCATATTGGTAATCGTGCCTGTGACAGTAACAGGGACCGGTATGGCATCAGGAGAGTTAAAATACATTATTTAATTTGCTGACATAATGTCACAAACCAGCCGAGGTAGCTAAACACGTTAATGTGCATGATCAGACTACTCCAAACTCGAAAGACCACACACAGCCACTTCATGAGATTGGCGTCATGAAGGGCATCTATCCGTAAAATCATTCCCACAAGGAAACTCTCACCACATCCCTACCTCATAGCAACCGGAATAATTATGGGTAGAACAAAAAAGACTACGGTACATTGGGACTATAAACCTGTATTTCAATAACAAGATTCTGAATTCACCAACGGACTAGATTGATGCTGTTCGGGGATATGTGAGCTTGAGAAACATGGGTTAGTAATGCATCAGGATTTTAAAATGAAAATATTCCGTTGCAATCTAAGGTGATTTATATTCTTATTTTCAACATCGCCTGAAACAATACCTCGTGGAATTTACCTATGCATAAGATATACGGCAATATAAGCAAGATGACATGACATCCTTCTAACTCTTGAAGTTTGAGGACAACTGTCATTATTTCAACAGTATGGAGACCAAGAGTGCTATTCATTGTAAAACAATTTGGTCTGATAATCACAAAATATGTTGTCTGTCTTTCTGCCAGCTTGTCGGTATTACTTTCGGTGGAGTGCTTGAAACTATTTTGTTTGTTAGTTTTGGGAATTCTTCGGCTCTAGGGTTATGGTATGCGAACCGTCCTCCTAACTTCCCAGGGGCTATGTAATACAGGGTGTCTACGACCCGGGAAAACCGGGAATTCTCAGGGAATTATGAATTTCTGGAATAATCAGGGAAAAATCAGGGAATTTCTTTGTTAATCAGGGATTTTTCTCCATTTGTCTATATCCCGTAAAAGTGGAAGCAATACTTTCGAATTTCGCGGGAAGTGATCGCTCGTTACTGATGACCAGGGTGTCTACCGGTAACGAAAGTAACGAATTTTACAAACGGGTGACGAAAGTGACGAAAAAGCAACGAATTTTACAAACGGTAACGAAAATTTTCTGTAGGCGGCTTGAATCATTTAAACTCGCTCCGCTAGGCTCAGAGATTGCGATGGAGCGAGTTTCACGCAAGCGGCGCCGATTGCATAAGCTATACTTCGCCGTGCCTGAGCTAGAGGAAATGCATACTGTGGACACCTTGTGTGGTATAGGCTACATCAATTCAACGTACATTTTCGGCATCAAGAATACTTTCTAGTTTTGTGTGAAATATTTTTCTGTTTTATTAGGAAACCTGACTTTTCTCGAGACGTTTGTTCGTGAAAACTTCCGAAACTAAACAGAAACCTCTCATTTCAGTTATCGACCTCTAAATTTTGAGTCAAATTGAAGTCCAAAAATAACGTGAAATAATTTAATGTTGCTATCTTGCGAAATGTTACCGTTTCGAAACAAAAAATACAAAATAGCCTCGAAATACATAATAACCTACCGGTATTTTAAAAATCTGTCTCGTAAATTTGCGACATTCGGTATGGTTAATTCGAAATTCAGTTATATGTCGATTTTTCCTTCGAACTTTGGTTCCATCGGATATATAATCTAACTGGTTATTTCGATAACTTGTATAATTCGTGATTCGCATTCGAAAGAGAATGTGCCCTCTTGTCGTATTATTCGTGCAATCCTCTCAGAATAATTCGTAATATTCGATACGGTCCCTACTTCGAACGTTCATCCTCCAAAATCACATCCTCAAGAAGACTGGCTGACCTCATGACTTGCCTGCGCGAATCTCATCAAACGGACCGAGATCGACGTCAGTTGCGTAAAATGATAAATACCGTCCCCTATCGTGAACTTGTGACCACGAGGGCTGCGGGAATCCTGTCAAAGGTGATTGGGCATTCATCACGAAACATTCCGAAACCTACTCGCCACTTTTACCATGACCGTATACTTAAAAGCGTACGGGGAGCGAGAAGTGCATCAACCCACTTAGAAATGACTTCTTACGCTGCATCGCGATACTAATTTTCCCTCGTGATCCACCCTGAACTTATGAACTCCCAACCACAGCATAGGGACTGCGGGAATCACGGCGCCGACCATACAACATGTCCATTATTTTCGTGAATTTTAACCATGCCTAACCTTGAGCCTGCCTCCACCATTCTGTAAGGGCAGATAGGCAGGCAATCGTTGAACGGCTGGATGCAGCGCCGATTGCATAATATCGCGAGGACAACGTGAATCTCGTAAAACGGCCGACAGCGGCAGCGATTGCGTTACATCGCGATATTTCTCCGCCTTCAATGACTAGGACAACTGGATTCTTGTCAAACGGACAGAAAGTGGCACCGATTGCGTAATAATGCTATATTCTCTCGTGCCCGACCTCAAGGACAATGGAAATCTCGTCGAATGACCAAAAGTGACATCGTTTATCTAAATCGCGATTTTTCTTCGTGTTCTATCGTGAAAACTGCGGGAATCTCGTCAAACGGCTGAGACCAGCGCCGATTGTGTAACATCTCGATATTTCTCCATACTTGACTGCAAAGTCAGAATTTGGCGACGATCACGTAACGTCGCATACAATTCTTCGTGATCTACCGCGGGGACAAAGGAAATCTCGCCAAACGGTAAAGAGCAGAGCAACCTCTTGATATTAAAACAACGTATTGTGCACAAGACAACATATTAGCTGAAACAACTAATTTGATAATTAATATATAGTATTTTTTATTATTTATTTTATTTACAGCTTTAAACACAGTTCATTGTTGTTTATCTTCACCGCGTGATGAGCCCCTTTGCTTGCAGACCACAGACGTATCTTGAATTAAAAGGTAACTAAAATTGACTAAAAGGTAACTAAAAAGTAACTAATTTTTACTTCATCCTTACAGTAGACACCCGGATGACAGTGCTCAGCCAATGAGCAGTGCCTTCTCAAGGTCAACTGAACGTATGATGTGGCAACTTTTCCGTTCGCTTTCTGCGCAGGAGCCAACTACGCCATTTTATTGGGCCTTGAGCATTTTGTTCGTTGCGATCAGTATCGCCAATTTAGCGATTTTGTCGGTAGATATAGCAACTTTGGCGACAAAATATTTTAAATTTAGTATTGTTTATAAATATACTCTGTGAGCTGCCTGAATAGGATTGACATTTCAGCGGAAATTCCACGTCACTCATCACCGATCTGCCTCTTGACCAATCCATGTTCGCATAGTTGATGTCATAATACTCTGCATTGCAATATTACCGCCCACGTGCCTCGGTGCCTGGTCAGCTTTATCTCTGGCTTGTACAGTTTAGCAATCTCGTTCTCAGACCACATGGAGATACGTGAACTGTCAATCCTATTCTGGCAGCTCACAGAGTATAATATACTAGCTTCGCCCGGAAACAGTTATGAATGCTTTACGTGACAAGCGCTTTTTTTTTCGATGTCATTGAACTACGACCTAGGCCAATATCCGTTTTACGTCTCTGCATGATGGGTTGACATCACTGACTGGACTATTAATTATATTATCATGGAGATAGCATGTACAACGAATTCTTGTCAGACGTAATTTAAGAATGGCGAGGTGCATGAAACTCAAATCCCCCTCCCGTCCAATCTAAAAACACTTATAGTGGGCGATGTATTGAAGATAGATATATGCTCTCGCGGACTTTTTTTTATAGAACTTTCCGTGCTGAACAATTCTTACACTCATAGTATATTGATATTTTTAACGGTTTGCTCAGTGTAAGCTTCAAAAGCGCATATATTGTGGTATATTGTCTCGATAGTGCTTTCGGTACAGGAAGTGAGGTTTTACCGTGTGTATTGTCATGTCAAGTGTTAGCGCGCGCCCGGGCAACATGTGTTAGACCTGGTTTGACAGTACTGTTTGCGCGGCTTTTCTATCCCGGTATTCTTTGATTATTGTCTGCTGTAGTTCTACTGTTAATGCTTTAGTGTGCTGTTTGAAGTTTACGAAAAATATAACATTTGTGCCATTGTGTGCTAAATCTATAGTGAAAACTTATGGTGTGCAATAATTTCCAGGGTGTTCTTGTGCTGCTGTGGATTTATGATTTAGCCCCTAAAATACGTAGTCGTTCAAACACGTGGTTGTGCTACTCGCTGTTATATCGTGTGCTATTCGATCTGTGTCTACTCTTGTGCATCGTGGCAAATAACCTCTCGCTCTGCTTACGAATATTTCATTTGTACTTTATACTGTAGTGATCAAAAGGCTTAACGGAAGCTCATGATCACTATGAGGTTGTTAATGTGATCATCTTTACCTTGTAGATGCTGCCAGTTATGTTCAGGCTGGTTCACGATTGGCCCGGGAATGAGAACGGGGGCTCTGGTTAACGACTGGAACGGGAACAAGGAAAATGTTTGATGTTTATGTAATATGATGGATATGCCTAGAGCCCTTAAATGCATATTTATTGCTCCTACGTTCCTTGGCTAGGCTAGAACTTATGTCCTATTTTGTTTTTAATTGCGCCCAGGATATGTGTTTGTAACACCTTTCAAACTCGGCCTTGTATTATCAGACTAGGTTAAATTATTTTAGACTGATAATGGTGTGTTCTGGCCTGTCGAAACATCATTCATAATGATTTCCTTCATTTAAATGTATTTATAAATTACTAAATTGACGAAATTAATATTATATAAACAGTATTTCATACCAATTGTAACATATGGACTGGAAACACTGGTAACGAATAAAAGGCAAAATAGTAAGATACAAGCAGTAGAAGTGAAATTTTTAAGAACTTCAGCTAAAAAGACAACAAGGGATAGAATTCAAAATATTGAAATCAGAAAAGAGTTAAATATGGAACCGTCAAATCAGAAGCTACAGAAAGCAAGGTTACGTTGGTTCGGACATTTCAAAAGAATGGGTAAAGAAAGAGTAGCAAAAAGGGAATTAGAAAGAGAAGTCAAGGGTAAGAGACCAGTTGGAAGACCAAGAAGAAGGTGGTTGGACCAAATTTTGAAGGACATTGGAGAAGCTGGGTTGGATGTGGCAGAAGTGATGGAACATGAAAAATGGAGGGACAGAAAGGAGTGGAGGAGGCTTGTAAACCACACCTGGGTGGCTGGAGTGGGACTTGGATGATGATTACTCAATTACATCTGTCATGACGAGGTGGACCTAATTCAGAGTGAGAACTTGGAATATGCCTCCCTTCGTCCCTTGGATATGTGTAACTTACTGTATAGGCTTATATTCAGACTTATGCTACCGAATATCATCCCTGCGACGTAGATTAGTGATTTCAATGGTAATGAAAGGTTTTACAAATTAAATATTGGTCTAAGATGATTCCACTCATATAGTGACACCTTGATGTGTGTATTCAACCTTCCTTTGTCCCTTTTATTGGAGGCATTTACTGTAGCATGACTTAATAGACCTTGCTTATTTTACTGGACAACAAGTTCACTTATTGAAATAAATTTATATTCACAACTGTTTCCCTTGTGCCGCCATTGCTCACATCTGTTTGGATCCTGGAATTTCCGAGAACAGAAAACATAAAACTTAATTCTATTTTCCTTTTGCTTTCCTGGATTACATTTTGCTTCTTGTTCCTGGAGAGCGCTTATAACCAACCAAAAATAGCGTGCGTTTCATCACACTTCCCGTTCCCGGGCGAATGTTTAGCATTCTTTACTCAGGGAATTCTCTCATTAATTCTGGAAAAATCAGGGAATTCTTTTAAGATGAGTTGGTAGACACCCTGTAATACCAAAAAAATACTAAGAAATGTGTACTATTATAGTTCGCGCAGTGTAGAAATTACATGGTATCGTGCAATTGATTGCGCTGACAATGGAAGAGATCACCTTGTGGTGCAGTGGCCAACATTCTTGGCTGTCGCCCCAGTGGTCAGGGTTTGATTCCCTGTCCTGCCAAGAAATTTAATTTCGGTTAGAGGTACTGAAATGGTATCGTTGATACGTAAGTCATCCAAGCGGTGTTCATTTTGAGGACTTGTACCAGGCCAGTGGGCACGAGTTTCCTTTTTTTTCTACATTCTTATCCTGGAATAACATTGATATGGGAACTCCGAGAGCAAATCACTTCGTAGAATTGTTAGAATAGCTTCCGTAAAATATTCTCAAAGGCCTATGCTACAAGCAGCCCTTGTGCGTTAATCCAATTTAATATGTATGTGTAAGCCACATATCGTATTTAAGACATTTGATTTTCATTGCATTCTAAGTTCTGGGCATAGGAAAACCTCGAAGCTAATTTTGCAATTTTCAGTGAATGAATTTCCTCATGTAGGGAGACTGCCACATATATACAGAGTGTACAAGAATTGCTTGTAGGCATGGCGACATAGTGCGTAATTTATGTTTGTACAACGAAGGAGGTTGTCAGGACAGTGATGAAGATGGTGATAACGATGAAGACGGTGATTTACTAGTTAGGAACCAAGGTAATATAAATAGCCGGGGGACTTAAGACTGAAACGGTTCTATGCAAAATACAAAACGAACTTGCAGGTTGATTGCGAAAGTACAGAAACTATCTAATCACCATATTTTATGGAGATCAACTAATCCAGAAGTAGACATGAAAGGGAGTAGAGTAGCACAAATAGGTGGAAGCAAAAGTGCTCTTGTGTGAGACCTCCATGGGCATAACCAGGACTCTTGTATGCTACAGACACTGTGGAGTGCCTGATACCCTAGCTCACGTTCAAAAAACATAATAAAGAAGGGGATTCATTACAAACGTTAGGAATCACCTAAATAGATCTAAGATGAAGCTGTAACATTTTAGAAATGTTACGCGATCCATGTTTTCGTGTCTTCCTTGTGTTAGAAGGAAAAATACATTGGCCATAAGAAGTAGCGTGTCCCTTAAAAGGGCAAAACATTTTTTTAATATTTTTTTTCGTTCATTGCAACGCATACCCCGTTACCCAAGTACAGAATTTCAACTTCCTACATTAATTTTAACCCGTGCCGACGGGGCCTAAAAGTTTTAGAAAATAGCTGCTTAAAGTGTCTCTTAAATGTAGTTGTAGATGATCATACAAAACAATTATTCTAGAGAAATATAAATGAAAGCAGACATTCATATAATGCTCTTCTTGTAAGTAACAAAAAAGATACAATTTTTACAGTTATTCATTTGGAGATTTCCTCTTCAAAGTCTCTTTTTTACAGTCTGGGTAGATTTGTGCATGTTCTTGCACACAATGTAATTAGAACTGCTTCTGTTCATCTGCGGTAATCAAACCATGAAAGTCTGTCATTAGTTTAACAGCTCTTTCAGCTGTGTCATTAACTGCTTTTAAGGTAGAAACCTTGGCTTTCCATGAAGATACAATTTCAGGAAGGAAACCACTGTCAAGTTTCAGTCGTGAAAATAAATCTTCTTTTGACAGAAACAAAATCACCCGATGATTTCCATGAAACAAGATAAAAAATACTTGTAGTGCCTATAAATAAAACAAATAAGTTCCAAATTAAATACCAGATTAAACACTACTAGTCTACTACGTACTGCGCCTGAATTCTCCAATCAGCACCTATATCTGCTGAACTGTAAAGGATTGCAGACACATAGATACCCAGCTCAAAATAACTTACCATTGCCTGCTAAATAAAATTGGGAATTCTAGGATCATACAGCGTATATTTATATGAAATAGTACTACCAGACTAGGTACAAATTTCTACTAACATTTACATTTAAGCAATTCGAGAAACTCCGGTCTCGAGGGGTGATAAGGTCTAACTGTAGTGAGCGCCTGTAGCTACCTAGTAGTACCATTTTTCGACGTTGATAAAATGAGCAAGATGTCAGCTATGATAAAATTGACTAAGTCGCTAAAAAGCGCTAGCCGTTTATTGATCTAGGACAACACATAAATGTCCCTAACGTAAATCAATAACTCGTTTTCTCCTCGACACTTCAAAAATGAAAAAAACTAAAATGTGGCATTTATACACAATGTCCTGAAAATAAAAATTGGAGAATTCCTCTCCTAGAATAATATAGCATTACTCTGCTATTAAACAAAATTATCACGAAAAATTTAATAAATATTTTAAGCCTTGTGAAGTTCCTCAGAACCTTCTCTGAAATATGAAACGACGTTGTTTCAAACTCTGCCCAAAATTATACAGTGCGTTTCATTACTGAACCGTAGTTCCAAATCTACATATGCATGATGAAAATAACTAAAGGTTAATTTTATATATAAATATGTACAAGAGTTTGTGATGCGCACAAATTTTAATTTCTACATTGACATTATTTGTTTCTTTCTCTCATATATGTGAGTCTTCATTAATCTATTTTCGAACAATCACCACAACTTTTATCGGTTGAAAGTATTAAAATACCCGTCTAATCAAAAGAACATACGTGACAAATGATGGAAGTTCAGCACTGCTCTAACATTTTACTCCGATCTGATAATAACTTCGGATAATTATGTAATTCTTTGCTAGACATTCAGTTACTTCAATAAACGTGAATATTCAAGGTGCATGGCATTCCTACTTCATTCCACACCTTTATTTCAAAATTACACAAACAATTATAATATTTACTTGACACCCTGTACAGAAACTTTGCTTCAATGCAATTTAATGAAATCACCTTCACTGTGATCAAAACTAGGAAACTTGACTGCTCAGCTTCCTCTTATAACAATACGTAACTTCAATTACGTCGACGATCTGCACGGAATTTCAACCTTAACCCATTTCGGTGCATTCTCCATATAATGCAAGGAAAATCAGTATCTTTATTAGATATTCACCACCATTGTGAATATTTTTCAAGAAACAATTTCTAACAAAACTTCTCCTACTCTTATACAATTTATTTCCTCGTGCCTCTAAATTCAATTAATTCTGTACAGTTTCTTTCATCACCTTGTGACTTTAATTTCTTAACTCCCTTCACGAGTTCAATTTAGTTGAAACATTATCGTAACTTTTAAAGAATTGTCTGCAAGAATTCATATTTAATAACAATATAAGCATTTCCTATCTTCCTGAGAATTCAAATACTGAATGTAATTCAGTTAAGTCCAAATGACTTATTTTCAGACACAGGGTAGATATGTAAAAGATCTCCCTGTCTTTTCTTCTTCTTTTAATTACAATTTACTATCAATGAAGTTTCTGAGTTATTTTCCTAAACGATTATGTTTTACAAATTCTATCTAGAATTTTTAATGCTCTAAATATTTTCTTTGACAAAATATTAATGTTCTTGGAACATTTTATAACTTGGAAATATGGTTAATTCCATTTCTTAATACTGCACCCTTCAATAAAGCATGGTTTTCTCAAGATTCATCTACGGGGTCGTGTTCAGTCCTGACTGCATTACACAGCAAAGTTCGCATAAAAACAACATGCTCTAATGAATAGAAAATTCCATGACAGAGGCTATACTAGAAATAAAATGAATAACAAGTAGAATAAAATATATTTAATGACTGAAATTATGTACATAATAATAAATAAATAAAAAGAAATCCTCCCTGACTTTCACCCCCTTAAGAAATAAATATATTACTGAGCGGTAAGACTCGCTCCACCAATAAAACAATGTGAATACAGCTTCACACAAAATGATTAATCATAACATAAACGTTGAGCGGTAAGAACTCGCTCGTCACAATTTATGGATGCAAGACCATTTTTCCTGGTCAAGAAGTTGTATAATGCGTGGTGTACTGCTCGTTAATAAGAAAATGAGTAGTGATGCGAGTCCGTTTACAACTGAAACAGTCATGTTGCTCACGGAGTTGCATCTTTTAAATCACACTACGGCTATGGGACCCACCCTTAATTAACACACTACAATTACTACTGACACAAGCAAGATCTAATAATACAAAAAGATGAAGAATCTCCCTGAGATTCTAGCTGGTGCCAACGCACACACAATAAAAAAGAGCATGCCAAAACGCTCGTATCACAAAATTGGGAACGCAGCCTCGCACATCCTAATGCCACACGGGGTCATTGAACGCGTAAAATAAACACACATGTATTGAAGCAACAGCAACAAAATACAAGCCTAACGGCTGAAAACTATATTTATATTTTTTTATAAAACGCCAGACAAACAGAAGTTTCGGAAGCTACCTTACAACTATGGACAACACCCATTTAATCAATCAAATACTCATTATAACCGATCAGGTTTTGTGAATTTTAAACAACGTCTTAAATTGAAGTACAGGACCCTGGCCTGTTACTAATGACAAGTCGCGTTATCTGATTTGAGCGCACCCTTCTTGTATGAATCATCGCTGCCTCAACTATCTCTCTCAGTCCTTCAAGCTAGGTGCTATTTCCATCTGGAAACGCAAACATATCTCACTCATCCACCTGGATGGCAAGAAAACACAAAATATACCACGAGTCCAGCCTCGCGAGGTTATGAACTGGGCTGATGTGGAGCAAGTCAGAATAATCACAATGATATATTCTCGCTAACACATCATAAAATCACACTACGCACCATAAAGCTTGGACTGACTCACTCGTAAACATACCAACTGGGTCGGCTCAAAACAGATCAACCAATATTGCGTCCATAGACACATCAAAAAAAAAAAAATACACAACAAAAAAACTCGGGTGCAAAGTGCCATCCCGTACAGATCTGCTGGAGAAGCAACTATCAAAATAATCCTGATCCGTCATAAAATTCTGCTCACAAATAATCTTTACCCTCCAAATTCTATTTTTAATCTGAAAATTAATTCAGTTCCATATTTGTTATAAGGCATACCTCCGAATTATAATGCTTGACCGCGATTTACGCAAGCGAATGCGAGCACGAGCTGCGCGTCGCCCCGTATAGATGAACCAAACAAATCACAATATTTACAAATACAAAGCGCTCGGCTTGTCCCATACTTAATGTGTCAGTAAACAAGAACTAAGAATCTACATTACCAAACAAGCAAACAAATATCTACAAAAATATGTCCCATAATACCATAGCTGATTTAATAAATAAATTCATTTGTACTCAATCCTTTAAAACAGCGTCAAGGAAAACATCTGCAGCCATCACTCCTTTAAGATGCTTAGCTCGTCATCGACATCTTCTGGCAATTGTCCTGCTGGTTCCAAGATCCGGCCTCGTTCCTACACGTCATCTCGTGCTGAATTAAATATAGTTTGTCAGATACACACACGATATATTTCCTATTAAATTCACCGATCAGGTACTAAATTCCTTGACAGTCTATTGGTAAATTATTTCGATGAACTGGTCCTATCTGGTAGTACTGGGACTACAAATAAATCACTGAAGTTACACTTATAACTTGACGAAAATGTTCCATGTTCAAATACATAAAAATTTGAAGTTGTGCCTCGTGTCCTCCGACACCTGAATAAAAGACCTTATGTCCTCAAATGCTCAAACCAAAGTCAACGTTACGTCCTCAGACGCACAAATAAAAGTCAACGTTACGTCCTCAGACGCACAAATAAAAGTCAACGTTACGTCCTCAGACGCACAAATAAAAGTCAACGTTACGTCCTCAGACGCACAAATGAAAGTCATCTCTCGAAGCTTCCTGGATCATTATAAATGAAACTGGCTAGGGTAGGTGTGGAAGGGGATTTATGGAAAAATATTCCATAATAATTATCAGACTAGCATGCGATCGGTATCATTGAGTTCGTAGCAGTGTGGAGGTTACGATTATGCTGTAGCTGGCTCGAATCGATCGTGGAATTAATCCGTAGATAACTCCCGCGTTAATTTACCAGGGTGCGTTACCAAGCCGAGTTGCCGCTTCAACAGGGCGTCTTGATATTATTGGTTCAGACTCTTGTAGATCTTTGCGCGCTTTTACTTGTATTTCTGCCACAGGGAGTGGTTAACATGAAGATTGACCAATTACATCGTAGCATTCGATTTTCTTCTTGGCGCCAACACTCATGGCAACAAGCCATATTGTGCTTACCCAAGCCATCTCCGCGCTAAAAGTTGCACCTGTTCTATGTGTCATGAATATTATGCTACTTCCTAAAATACCACAGGAGCTTAAACCATTGTGTCCTCTCGGCCACTGATTTCTCAATATTTCCCAACACCGTCTGGCTCTCATATCTGCTGTCTGTAGAAATGTATCAAAAGATGATGAATAAATATTAGAAGCCTTTATACAGCCTGTGGATAAAGGGTTCACAATCCTCCTGCATGGAAAAAATCGAACATAGCATATAGTCGATTTTTTTTAAAACACATAACATCTGTAATCCATTTCTGCCAATCCTAGAGAAATCTCCCTCTCATCAGTCTAGTCTAGCCGCCACTGTCTTTGGAGTGTCGACACGCACTCGTGTTTACTTTCTGCTCCCTCATTCATTCAGACATTCCAAGCCTGCCTGCTTTTCTGATCGCCTAAGGCTGGTACCTGTCCTGTCCAGTATCCTTATCTCGCTCGATCGATCGATCGCTGTGTCATGATCGTCAGAGCTCATTAGTGTTTGACAACAACAGGCTGCTCCCGACTTCCTCGTTCAACTGACGTACTCACTGACCCCCGTATAGTTGGATGTGCAAAAAGTACTTCCATATATTCAATTTGCAGCATGATTTCTGCGTTCCCAAGGTTCGCTAGTAAAATACACTTTTAAATTCGCCGCATTGTAGACAGACATTGTACCTGTACTCAATTCTTTTACTCTGTATGCGTTGTTACCATGATTACGTACAATACAGAAGGGTCCAATAAATTTTGGACTGAACTTGTTGAATACCTTCTTTTCTGGATCAGATGTCGCTGGTTTCCGTACTAATACAAGCTCGTTGACTAATAGTTCTCTGTGATACCTCTTATTTCTGACACGACGTAGTCTGCGATCCGCCTGGTTTCTCATATGGACTCTCGTTCTCTCAATTCTCAACTCATGACCAACCATGGGATATTGTGGGCATTTGATGATGTTGCTCCACGATCTTACTGGATATTCGTTCATGTGCAAGACCATGGGAATCTGGCCTGTCGACTCATGTCTAGTTGTATTCATACAGGTCTCTACGTCTTTGATCCTGTCTACCCACTTGTGATATTCATTGGGAATAAAGATCTTTAAGTATTTAGTGACGCATTTTATTGCGCGTTCGCTAGGATTAGCTTGAGGGTGGCGAACGCTACTAAACATGTGTTTTACATCCAAGTCCTCCATACCTTTCTTGAATTCGGCGCTCGTAAAATAGCTTCCATGGTCCGACAATATAAACTCTGGTTTTCCAAGGATTGGAATAACTCTATTTCGAACACGACTGAGTACTTGTTTCGATGTAATTTTCTGAATGGGGCACAATACAACAAACTTAGAAAACACATCAATACACACTAGTAAGTGGTAAGTGACGGCAACCTCGCCTACCTTTCGGGATCGGACCGAAACAATCTAGGGCCACAAGCTCGCAGGGTTTCTGAGGTAGCAATGGTCTAGGATACTGCCTCATTAAGTAATTATTCGGCTTCGTCCTCTGACAGGGATCGCAAGTCTTTATTACGTCACAGATGGTAGTCCTCATTCGCGGCCATGTAAACGTTTCTCCTATGGTCGCCTGTGCCTTGTCAATTCCCACGTGACCGAAGCTTTCATGTATGTGCTAAGTAAGTCCTCCTTGTAATGATGCAGGTACCATGATACGTAATTTGGTGTGTTCTTCATCTATCCATTTATGCAGTAAATTGTTGAGGTAGACATATCTTCCTTCTCTGGCTTTTGCTTCTCGGTAGGCTGGGGTTCCTGCTGGTAATTCCTTCTTAAAATACTGGATCATTTGGTACTTCCACGGTTCTGCTTCCTGCTCTCGTCGTATCTCCCGTAATTCCTCCAAGAATGCATGGTCCTTTGCTGTTAATTCAATATGCTGTACTATCGCTGTTTCTTCGGTATCAGGCTCGGGGTTCCTGCTTAATACATCCGGAATTACATTCATTTTTCCTGGGCAGTGTTCAATTTCGATGTTAAATTGTTGTATATAGATGGACCAACGTGTCACACGCTCGCTAGCCATAGATGTCTTGAACAAGAACGTTAGTGCTTTGTGGTCTGTTCTAATAATAATGGGGTAACCATATACAATCCGTTTCCATTGTTGCAAAGCATGAAGTATTGCCAACAATTCGAGTTCCGTGACCGTATAGTTGCGCTCGTGTTTACGCAATCTGCGGCTCACAAATGCTAAATAATCACGATGTTGAAGGTTAGCTGGATCTTCTTGGTATAACATCGCTCCTATACCAACCATGGAAGCATCCGCTTGGATAATAAATTTCCGTTGAAAATCTGGATAACCTAATTTGATACAATTTTCCAGTAATAATTTAGTCTCTTAAAATGACTTCTCACACTCAGCGTTCCAAAGCCATTTGTTGTTGTTCTTCAGCATCTCCTGCATAGGTGCTACGGTTTCAGTATATCCCGGGCATTTTTCCTTAAAGAAGCCCGTAACGCCAAGGAAAGCTCTGATATGTTTCACTCTCGTTGGTGTAGGGAAATTCTTTATTGCCTCTATCTTCGCAGGGTTTGGCCTCACTCCCTCCTGGTCAATGATGTGCCCTTAGTACAAAATCTCCTTCTTGAAGAAATGGGATTTCTTCAAGTTGACTTTAAAGTTTGCAGTTCTAAGGTTGTCCTAAAGCTTATCCAAATTTTCCATATGTGTCTCGATGTTATCTGAAGCCAAGAGTATATCGTCAATATATCGTACCGTCATTTCCTTCACTTCTTCGGTCAGGTTCCGATCCAAGGCTCGAATTAATGCGCATCCAGCTGTTTTAACGCCGAAGGGCATACGGACGAAGCAATATGTCTGATTATCGAACAAGAAGCCATTAAGAAGCTGTGCCTACTCATCCAGTTCGATATGGTGAAACGACCTCGTCAGATCTACGGACGAATAGATACTCTTTTTCTTAAATCCTTTTAAGACGTCTCTGATGATTGGCGCTCGGTCATACTCGGGAAAAATAAGGCGCATGTTTAGATTTCTGGCGTCTAGACAAAGTCTAATGGATCCATTTGGTTTTGTGACTGCCAAAATCGCATTTAAATAAGGTGTAGGAGTCTTCTTAATCACTCCAGCTTGCAACATATCATCAACAATCCTTTTGACCTGCTCCCGATGTTTTTCTGGTATAGGGTACAATTTACTTCGAAGTGGGGACCAATCCTCAAACTGCATAGAATACTGAAAGTTTATTATCTTCCCAGGAACTGTGTCAAACACTGCCTTGTGTCTTCTTAAGATCTCCTCAAGTTTCTTCCTATGTTCAACCCCTAGTTGGATGTCACTGAGCCGCTCCTGTAATAGTTCTTCAAACTGAGTATCGCTGTTGTCTCCTTCAGCTAGTAAAGCCCATATCTCCTGAGAGTCACTCTCTTCATTTAATTCCACAACAGCCACATCTATAAGGTCATCTTCCGCCTTTCCTACCTCCTCTTCTGTCTCCTCTGCTATTGCCTCCAATGCCAATGAACTCACGTCCTTCCCTGTAGTGATTTCATCCATGTGTAAGCCCACATCCTTCAGTTTATCAAACTCCTTAAAACTGACTGTATTATTGTGCAAATCAATGACTGCCTGGTAGTCACAAATGAAATTTGCACCCAGAATAATGTTAAAATTCATTTTGGCCATTATGATAAAAGTCTGTCCAAATATATGGTCTAATATATCCAACTCAATAAATGCCTGACGTTTGCAAGTGACGGTGCGGTCGGGAATAACGCCCCTCACCTTGAGTTGCGGTACTGGAATCACAGGAATATTCTGACTCCGTCCCAACTCTCGAACCAAGGCCTCCGATACAAGACTGATTTGTGACCCCGTGTCAACTAAGCATCTCACGTTAATTCCACCAATCTTGTCATAAATAATAGGTAGTTGTTTGATATCATCGTTCCGTGGTTTTACAATCTCCTTAAGGCAATCTTCCGGCAAAGCTATCCACTCTTGTATGTGTGCCACGACCCATCCTTCTTCACAATCCGGCTGTTGCTCTCTCAAGGTGAGTCCTTTTGCAATTATTGGGATTTTTTTACAACCCCCGCGATTACCATCATCCTTCTGTCGCGTATTTCCCTGACGTTCTTCCTGCTTCAATAAACTCTCGGCCCCCTCAATGTGAGTGTCTGGATTTGACCTCTTATTAATTGCATGTTCCCAATGTTTTTGTTCGTCCCCTCCATTAGCGTGTAATTCTTCCAGGTAACGCTGTGATTCGGCGTGCCTGTCGTTCCATTCATTCCTATAATTTTGATAGTCCGCCTGGTTCTGGTATCTCCTTTCTCGCCACTGCCGATTCTCATTATTGTTATTTTCGTACCGTTTGTAGGGTCCCTCATTTCTCCATTGTTGGTATCCTCGCTGTTGATACCTATTGTTGCCCTGGGTCTGCCTATCATTATTATCATGTCGCTGGTGTGACCTATTTTCGTCGCCCTCCTGACCTCGTCTTGGTGTTGTTGACACACTTGTATTTGTGGCCTGCGACCTGGTGTGTACATTAGTGGGTTTAACCACCTCCGTTGTGTTTACAAGTTCCAGCTGTCGTCCCCCTCTCTGCTGCAAGTGAGATGTTGTCTCGTCAATCTGACGTAAGATTTGTTCGGCTCGAACCGCTGTGTCCAAGTTTGCTGCCACTAACACCTGCTGAACATTGACTGGCAACTGGCGTGCAATCGTCATAACCAGATCCGATTCTTCTAAAGGGTGATCCAGATCCCGAAATGTTAACAATTGTAACGAAAAGAAATCTGAATATTTCGTCTGCTGAGTTGACTGATATTTTCTCGAATCAAGTTCCATTCTAAGGCTTTGTTGTAGAGAAGCCGACCAATACTTTCTAAGAAACGCATCCTTGAACTCATCCATCCCTCCGAAAGTATACTTGAAGCTCAAGAACCACGTAAGTACATTTCCCGAAAGAAATCGTTCCATCCGTCTTAAACGACGCGCGGGCGGTATATTATTGTCATTAAAATAGTCATCCATCTCCTTAAGATACGCCTTCGGTGTGACACCAGAATTTTCTGTGAATTTATTTGGTTTAAATTCATTTGATCGAATTACTTGTACGACTTGAGGGTGCTGATAGCCATGCTGAGGAGTAGAGATTTCCCCAACGTTGTTGTGAAATCCCTCTGTGTTAGTCGTTAATGGGCTGCCTGTCAGTCCGTGGCTACTCGCCGCGCTAATTGCCCCCTGGCTTGCTGAGTCAACTTCCTTATCTTTAGCGTGCTCTGTCTGAAATAACGTGTTCTGTCCCAGCGAACGCAACTCTGCTTTTATGATTCTGTCCGACTGTTCCTTCAATTTACTCTTGATTTCGTCCTCAAGTGCTTTAATGCGCGTATGATTATCACCTACGGTCTTTATGATCCTTAACCGTTCTTCTTTAGAGTCGCTGCTCATCTTACGCCAATCCTTTCTGATGCTCTCTTTAATCGCTTCCAGTTTTTCTTCCATCTGCTGTTTCGTGTCCTCCTGATTCGATTCTATCTTCTCAAGCCTGTCTTCTAGACGTAGATTATTCTCATCTATCGTACTCTTCAAATTATCCTGGTCCGATTCTATGTTTCGCCATCGCTCTGCTGATTGCATTTCTAATTTATCCATGTCCTTTATCAGGCCCGTAATACTTTCATTTACTGCTGACAATTGTCCCTGGATAAACGTAGAATCCTCCTCCATCTTATCAAACCGCTTTTCAAGACCAGCCTGTGCCGTTTTAACCTCACTGTTATTTACCGTGCATGCTAATTCTATCTGAGCTAGTTTTGCCAATACAGTTTCGTCCAAATCATTTAATTTACTGTTGAAGGTGTCCTCTAATTTTTGCATCTGACCTAGCTGTTTGTCGTTATTCTTACCTATATCAAGCGCGAATTGAACCAACTGCTGTGTAGTGTACTCTTTCATCTCTGCAGATAATGTGGCTAACTGACTCGTATTTCTACTTTCTTGTGCGTCTAATTGTTTGTTTATATTTTCATTTACTTGCGCTTGTAATGAGTTACCCTGTTCAATTAATTTAATTTCTAATGACTCATTCTGTTCAGATAATTGTGCCTTCTGTTCATATAATTGTGTTTTTATAGTGTCATTCATTTGAGTCTGGAATGACTCATTCTGTTCAGATAATTGTGTTTTAAACTCGCCTGACTGTTCGTTTAATTGTTTAGTTATGGTGTCATTCATTTGAGTCTGGAATGACTCATTTTGTTCCGCTAATTTAATGTCTAATTTTTCTCTCTGTTCCTTTAATAGTTTCTGGGTTCGTGCCGTGGCACTTTCAATGATCGCCTGGATCTCCGCTACTGTAGCCATTATCACACACAAAAATATATATCACTGAGAAAACAGGAGGATGGCATGCAAATGTCTCCCTGACACACACATATATAATTCTTGACATACATTTACTTCATTTGACCACTTTCAGTTCATTTAAACTTATTCCCTTTACTCCCGCAAATCAATCATCACTGAATGGTTCTAATTTTACTTAATAAATTTTTAACCCCGCACATATTCAGTCATAAAATTACTATCCAGATCTGATGTTAACACTGACTAATTAACAAAGTATTAATTGTCATTTAAGGCTACCAGCCTCCTAACATATTCATGAGTTTGACTTTCTAAACAAATCTAATTTTACATTTAATCAATGGGCGCCCGATTTCACGTACTCTACTAATTACATCAATAAACAAAACGTGAATCGTATTTAACCTGCAAACTCGTGATTCTACTGTATATTCCATTTTCTTGGCGGTATTTCTCTTCGCCGTAATTACGTTAACAAAAATTTCACTTCCGGTGATTTCAAACAGTCAAAAACAGCGAAACGCCCCATGTAGGGTAACGCCAGCTTGTCTATGATCCGCTAGAAAAGCCTAAAACCGCGAAAGGCCCCACGTTGGCTAAGCCAGCTTGTCTAAGCACCCTTCAATAAAGCATGGTTTTCTCAATATTCATCTACGGGGTCGTGTTCAGTCCTGACTGCATTACACAGCAAAGTTCGCATAAAAACAACATGCTCTAATGAATAGAAAGGTCCATGACAGAGGCTATACTAGAAATAAAATGAATAACAAGTAGAATAAAAGATATTTAATGACTGAAATTATGTGCATAATAATAAAATAAATAAAAAGAAATCCTCCCTGACTTTCACCCCCTTAAGAAATAAATATATTACTGAGCGTTAAGACTCGCTCCACCAACAAAACAATGTTAATACAGCTTCACACAAAATGATTAATCATAACATAAACTTTGAGCGGTAAGAACTCGCTCGTCACAATTTATGAATGCAAGACCATTTTTCCTGGTCAAGAAGTTATATAATGCGTGGTGTACTGCTCGTTAATAAGAAAATGAGTACTGATGCGAGTCCGTTTACAACTGAAACAGTCATGTTGCTCACGGAGTTGCATCTTTTAAATCACACTACGGCTATGGGACCCACCCTTAATTAACACACTACAATTACTACTGACACAAGCAAGATCTAATAATACAAAAAGATGAAGAATCTCTCTGAGATTCTAGCTGGTGCCAACGCACACACAATAAAAAGAGCATGCCACAAATAGGCCAAAACGCTCGTATCACAAAATTGGGAACGCAGCCTCGCACATCCTAATGCCACACGGGGCCATTGAACGCGTAAAATAAACACACATGAATTGAAGCAACAGCAACAAAATACAAGCCTAACGGCTGAAAACTATATTTATATTTTTATAAAACGCCAGACAAACAGAAGTTTCGGAAGCTACCTTACAACTATGGACAACACCCATTTAATCAATCTAATACTCATTATAACCGATCAGGTTTTGTGTTTTTTAAACAACGTCTTAAATTGAAGTACAGGACCCTGGCCTGTTACTAATGACAAGTCGCGTTATCTGATTTGAGCGCACCCTTCTTGTATGAATCATCGCTGCCTCAACTATCTCTCTCAGTCCTTCAAGCTAGGTGCTATTTCCATCTGGAAACGCAAACATATCTCACTCATCCACCTGGATGGCAAGAAAACACAAAATATACCACGAGTCCAGCCTCGCGAGGTTATGAACTGGGCTGATGTGGAGCAAGTCAGAATAATCACAATGATATATTCTCGCTAACACATCATAAAATCACACTACGCACCATAAAGCTTGGACTGACTCACTCATAAACATACCAACTGGGTCGGCTCAAAACAGATCAACCAATATTGCGTCCATAGACACATCAAAAAAATACACAACAAAAAAATCGGGTGCAAAGTGCCATCCCGTACAGATCTGCTGGAGAAGCAACTATCAAAATAAACCTGATCCGTCATAAAATTCTGCTCACAAATAATCTTTACCCTCCAAATTCTATTTTTAATCTCAACATTAATTCAGTTCCATGTTTGTTATAAGGCATACCTCCGAATTATAATGCTTGACCGCGATTTACGCAAGCGAATGCGAGCACGAGCTGCGCGTCGCCCCGTATAGTTGAACCAAACAAATCACAATATTTACAAATACAAAGCGCTCGGCTTGTCCCATACTTAATGTGTCAGTAAACAAGAACTAAGAATCTACATTACCAAACAAGCAAACACATATCTACAAAAATATGTCCCATAATACCATAGCTGATTTAATAAATAAATAAATTCATTTGTACTCAATCCTTTAAAACAGCGCCAAGGAAAACATCTGCAGCCATCACTCCTTTAAGATGCTTAGCTCGTCATCGACATCTTCTGGCAATTGTCCTGCTGGTTCCAAGATCCGGCCTCGTTCCTAGACGTCATCTCTTGCTGAATTAAATATAGTTTGTCAGATACACACACGATATATTTCCTATTAAATTCACCGATCAAGTACTAAATTCCTTGACAGTCTAATGGTAAATTATTTCGATGAACTGGTCCTATCTGGTAGTACTGGGACTACAAATAAATCACTGAAGTTACACTTATAACTTGACGAAAATGTTCCATGTTCAAATACATAAAAATTTGAAGTTGTGCCTCGTGTCCTCCGACACCTGAATAAAAGACCTTACGTCCTCAAATGCTCAAACCAAAGTCAACGTTACGTCCTCAGACGCACAAATAAAAGTCAACGTTACGTCCTCAGACGCACAAATAAAAGTCAACGTTACGTCCTCAGACGCACAAATGAAAGTCAACGTTACGTCCTCAGACGCACAAATAAAAGTCAACGTTACGTCCTCAGACGCACAAATGAAAGTCAACGTTATGTCCTCAGACGCACAAATGAAAGTCATCTCTCGAAGCTTCCTGGATCATTATAAATGAAACTGGCTAGGGTAGGTGTGGAAGGGGATTTATGGAAAAAATATTCCATAATAATTATCAGACTAGCATGCGATCGGTATCATTGAGTTCGTAGCAGTGTGGAGGTTACGATTATGCTGTAGCTGGCTCGAATCGATCGTAGAATTAATCCGTAGATAACTCCCGCGTTAATTTACCAGGGTGCGTTACCAAGCCGAGTTGCCGCTTCAACAGGGCGTCTTGATATTATTGGTTCAGACTCTTGTAGATCTTTGCGCGCTTTTACTTGTATTTCTGCCACAGGGAGTGGTTAACATGAAGATTGACCAATTACATCGTAGCATTCGATTTTCTTCTTGGCGCCAACACTCATAGCAACAAGCCATATTGTGCGTTCCCAAGCCATCTCCGCGCTAAAAGTTGCACCTGTTCTATGTGTCATGAATATTATGCTACTTCCTAAAATACCTCAGGAGCTTAAACCATTGTGTCCTCTCGGCCACTGATTTCTCAATATTTCCCAACACCGTCCGGCTCTCATATCTGCAGTCTGTAGAAATGTATCAAAGGATGAATAATTATTAGAATCCTTTATACAGCCTGTAGATAAAGGGTTCATTACACAACATAGTTCTTCCTAACTATCCGTTTCATTACAATGAAAATGACATTAAATGATTTAATTGACTGTATCATTTATTTTAGACTTTCTTCTAAAAGATTTAGTGTGGTGTAGTAATACAGTTATTGTACACGGTCGGTTTGTGATAAATTTCGAAACTCGAATCCACATCATGAGTTTGCGAAATTTATTTAACTTTCGTGAAGTAACTAACTTTTTAAGTATACTGTATTTCGATTTTTCAATAGCGTTCCAACACTCCGCATAAAACAGATTTACATAATTTTACGCAGAATGAACGATTCTAAATGATTCTACAATTTACTAATGTAACGCTTAAAATGGCAATTCGCTAATAAAGATTGTCAAACTGACTGAAATTAGCAGTAAAAAAATGGCAATAATATACTAATTTAACTGGATTTAAGATCTACACAAATATAAATGATTAAAATTATACGTTCGGTCAACTGGATAAACACAGAACTATCTACTATACAACAAACTGTAATACAATCCCTTCACTACCTTTGCTGTCGTCGAGATCTCTGCTGGTTATTGACTTTCCAAGCAACAGTGTTTCGCGTGAGAACACAGCTCTCAACTGCACGAAACATACGGGACCTGGACTGCTAGTTACATCACAGTAGGGCAAGGTCAATGTCTGGCTTGGGTCGTCAACCTTGCTGCTAGCGGCAAGTCGCGCCCCCTCCCTCTCTCGACTCCGCATGCTGTTAGTTCTTCTGATGTGACACCATTGATCCGTCTGGATCTCTTCTTATAGTCGAAACTCGATTGGTTACAAATGTTCCTGAGAGTATTCTCGGTGAATGCGAACTCTCGTGATGTACAGATTCGTTCTGCATTTTTCAGCATCGGATGGATGTTTCATCGCGCTATCCATTTTGTAGTGTTCTAGACATCACTTTTCATCGATGTAGTCTCTACTTCCCTATATGACGCACTTAGCTCGAAGTCATTACTAGGTTAAGGTTTAAGCCTGTAATACTTCCCCGCTGCCAATCTGTTATCTGCATTGTTAATAGCTTAAAGATGAATAGTATTTTGTATATAATACAGCTATTTCTCCGTATAATGTTTGTTGTAGTTATCTGAGCGTATTCTAGCTCTGCAGTTGAAATGATTTGTATGACAAGCTGTGTTTCAAATATGCACAGTCTCGCCGTAGTAAACGTTAAATAATTGAGCTCAGTTGTGCTCCGATTCCTATTGTCAAGTGTATAGTAACTTCACCGGCCTTGCAACTCGGCTAGCACGGTCGAACGTGGCTTTTCCTCGAGTCACTGCCTTCTCAACTCGCACTTCACTTTCGTTCTACGGTGCACTATCGTAAAGCGCCCGCTTTGAAACTTCCAGGTCTAACCCAGACCTGATCTGAATAAAGAATGAGACCTGGCTTGCCTCTGCTCGCGTCAAGATCACAGCTCTCCCCCTCCTAGCTCTGTTCTGACGTAGTGGCTCTCTTCTCCTTACGTGTCTGCCTTGTGCCGTATTTCTCCTCCTTCGTGACGACACACCTCGCCTCCCGGAAGTAAATCCGTGCGTTCAGGACTGTAGGCCTCCCATTGTTCTATTAATTTACGCAATTATTATTTAAACAATTTGAATTATTCCTCCTTTCATTCCGGCCTTCCGTAATTGTTTATACTGACAATAAAACATGGTAATAAATTAATCTTCAGCCTAACATTTTCAGATCTTCTATTTTATAAGGAATAAAAGATTGTAATACGTTCCTTTTATTTTTCATGAGTCCCAGTTCATGTCCCGTCTGGATCTAGGTATTGGCCTCAAATAAATTCGGGCGCAGTACCATAGAGAGCCAGACATCTCTTCTTACGAAGGAACATATCTCTTTCCGGAATCACCAAAGCTTTCTTTTTGTAAGTTTTCTGCAATGTTTCCTTTGGTCTGCTCATCAACTTCATCATCAAAAATTGAGAGGATGGCTATTTCCTCTGACAAGTACCACAAGTATTGACTGAACTTGTTCAAAGCCGCATTGGAAGTCAACTTGGCAACTTTCTCGTAATCTTTTAAGGTCTTTAAAAAACAAAAATCTTGATTCGGCGCTTTTATCGCTAAACTACATCCAAGCCAGGGCTTCACGTAAACTGCCACAATGAATAAACAAACATCTTGTAAAGCTTGTTTGTCCTAAGGGCGCATTTTAAACTGGGACTGGAGTAAACACATTTTAAGGAATAAATAGCTCTTGCCATCCATCGTGCTTGATGCATTGCACCAGGAGGTCTGATTTTTATTTTATTTTAATGTCGCCACCCAGAAAAACAATAGCGAGCTCAATGAGCTCGCGATAATCATCTTGTACGGTCGATTCTGAAAATCGGATTTAATGGATACCGCTCTATCTTTTCTCATTTGTGTTCGAATACGTTGAATAGAAGATTTGTTGATCGGGTAATTGTCAGAACTAAGACCAAGTGCTTCTACTACAGACTGAATTATATAAACAGAATCTGTGATGCTTAGTTGACATCTGTCTGAAGTTGCAACTAATTTAGATGTGATAACATCTTTTCTTGCTCTTCTTGTCGACGTAGCTAAAGAACTTGCAGATTGAGATGTGGATGGCAGAGATCCTTCCAGGCTTTCTTCAGAGCTTGTAGATTGTTCTTTTACGTCTTCATGTGTATCAAAGGTCTGTAAAGTTGCAGATTCCAATGAGCTCGCGGGCGGCATTTGCTTTAGTCTCTTTTTATCTTCTGCGAGTTTGCTCAACCTAGCCCTTTCTTCAATTTCAGCCAACTTTTTGTCAACACCCGCTAGGCTTTGCTTTGCTTTTGTAAAAATATTTTATCTTCTACGAGTTTTATTCTTTCAAGAGCATCAGCATGTGCGATATCGAATAAATTATCTAATTCAAGTTGAAAGTTCTCCTCGCGGCGCCTATGTAAATCCTGAATCTTATTGCTATTTTTTTGCAGTTCTCGCCAGACCTGATAAAGATCCCCTAACTTCTTAACACAATTAGGCACAGCTCTGGTAGGTATTCTAGCCTTTTCCCAGAATATATTGCACTCCCGAATGACAAGATTTGCGCTTTCACTAACAGTCAACCTAACCTCACGTATGTTGAAAAATAGAACTGCGAGAACTTGACGATTAGATGGTAATTTTGCGCCAGTTATTTAGGGATTTACTTCACCAACCAAGAAAATACATTTTTTTATTGCTCCTTAGTTCTACTGACATCTTCGAAATATAAAACAATCCGTGCTAGCTACACGATAAGCGAAAACTAAGTGACAATAACAATATGAGCGCGCCACTCTTGTGACGCAACTTGTATGGACATGTTTGCGCGCGAGTCAGCACGGGTTGCACTGTTCCAAATAAGGAAAAAAATGTTTTCGGGTGTTTTAGGCCCAAATGAATAAAACAATAACCTATGCGTTGCAAAATTAAAACTTGAAAAAATAAGGTACACCCTAATAAGAAGGATACAGGATTTATGCTGGATCTCACCATGAGATGTGAAGTAACCATCGGCATAACAAGACAGGTTGTTTAGAGCAAACGATAGGCTTCAAAGAAGTGTTAGCTTGTGGTACGTTTCGAATAAGCGAGAGGAACAACATCAACATTTTTAATCACTTATCAAGTGTGGGTATGCCTAAGTATAAATGACCTAATTTTGCTATCATTGAATCCATTCAATAATAGAAAATCATCTTCAATGTACTCGGGAACAGTATGAGACGTAGTCTATTGGTACCCAATAACATTATATTGCTAATAATAATAATAATAGTATAATAATAACATGACGAGAAGAACGGTTTTAAGAAACCCTGCCGGGATAGGCTAGCCGCGCGCGCCAGAACTGACGAGTTCCAGCATAGACAGGGCTAACTGTGTGTGCCTGGGTCATGCGGCCCTAAAAGCACTTGCCTGGCTCGCAGGGTGTACACATCTCGCTCGCACACGTAGCTAGCGGCAGGTGGGGAGAGCCAAGGGCATGATGTCACGCGCTTGTGGCTTACTTCTTAGACTGTCCTTAAGGGTGCAGCACGATAGAACATACAACAGGCACTAGCTTCGCAGAGCCTTGTCTGGCAGCGCGCAATTTAGTTGTGCTCCAAGCGAGCTCTTAGGCAGGTCGGTGTGTTGATGCTTTGTTGCACTTTTTTTTGTGTTCGTTCTGCGTTTTTGTGCATATAACTATATTTTATTATTGTTACTAAGCATTTTGGTTGTGTTGTGAGTGGCATAAGAATGGCTTCAAGTGGCTTAAGAGTCGCAGAACTCAAGGAACTCACATTCTCTACCTTAATGTTGGAGAAGAAAGTGGAAATAAAAAATGGTAGACCTACACCTCATCTGAACATACAACAAAAACCAAATACCATACCAGAGATTATAGAAGAGAAAATTTTAAAGTTGTTGTTGTCTCCTATGGCTAGCCCAGATTCCAATCCGTCAGCTTTCTTGCGTTCCAATAGAGTCGTGTGAGGTTTCCTGAAGTTCTAGCAGTCACATCAAGTTTGTTGCAATGTAGCAGGTGCCCCTTATCCATTTTACTTCCAGGTTCGTGACAAAGTGTGCATTCTTCAGATCTCAGGATGTTGATTCCTTTCAGATGAGCTGCAAGGCAGCAGCTTCTCTTCTTGGTGTTAATTTTTATTGATCCCATTTAGCGTCAATTTCCTTCCATAATTTGGTTTCTGCTGTTTTCTTTGCCATTTCTTCATGCCTGGTTTTGATAGTATTTTTCAAGATCCTTTTTGCTGACTTAAAATCAGTCTGACTGACAGGTTGTTGTAGTGCGGTACCTTTTTTTGCTAATCTGTCTGCCTCTTCATTTCCTGCTATTACAACATGAGAAGGGATCCACTGAAATGAGATCTGTTTGTGGAGTCTTTGAAGGGTTTTTATCATACAAAAAATCTTTCAGTTCTTTATTTTGAGGTTTATAATTTGAGGAGACGGCTTGAATGGCTGCTTTTGAATCTGTAATGATAACACATTTTTATAATCAATGTTTCTGCCTAATAACTGATGGAGTGCATGTGAAATTGCTCTTATCTCAGCATCAAAGTTTGTTTTGTTTTGGCCTACTGGGAAGTAGAGTGAGAAGAGAGATGAATGTATTCCTGCTCCAGTTCTATTTTCTTTGTCTTGTGGGCCATCTGTAAATATTTTTAGCCATTGATTAGACGGATATCTTTCTTCTTTTGTACAGAGGGCCAGGGGCGGCGAGAGATATAAGTGAACTACGCGGCCGCGGGTGGCGCCATGAGAAGGGGGGCGCCGCTACGCGCCGAAATATCAAGTTAGGGGCGCTCGGAGCTAGTTTGTAATGTTGTAAACATTCTAATTTTTACAACATTAACAAACTGTAATGTTTACATTATAAACAATGTAACCAGATAACATAACCATTCTGTTTATGTTTCGTCATTTCAGTTTTACTTTACTATTTCACTAACAAACAAAACGAAATAATATTTGAAATATTCAGCATAACCATATTAAAGAGTCGCCGCTTTACGGGTGATGCTACTTAGAACTATTACGGAGTGCCTGGAGCCATTCACGAACACCCCTTCCACTAATGACTTCGACTCGTCCGCGTGACTCATACGTCTCTTGTCTTTATCCGCTCAGTATTGCCAGCTAGCTGACAGCCATCACTCATCGTTGTAGTTTGTAGTGTGTTGATGTATTGACGTAAGTTGCATTGTTTTATTGCCCCTTCTTACATGAGGAGATGATTTTTTAGACACACGAAATGTCCAGTAATGAAAAGCCATCAGGTGCATTTCACCCTAAAAGACAGTTGCAGCATTCTAAAGAAGATGAGAAGCAATCTAAAGCGCTGAAAAGATATTTTGCGCCTTCGTCTTCATAGTCATGTGCAAAAATGATCGACGAAACAACTAAGTTAACTGAATCCGTTTATAACGATGAGGATGACGACAAGTTACCAATATCAGAGCTGCCTGGACCATCAATGAGTGAAGAATCCCTCAAAACGTAAGTGTAAGTGTAAATAATTTTAAGTTATATATATATATATTTTTGCTAATGACTCTAAATGCCTAAATTAATTTAATAGAAATTGATGAGCATTTGTATAAACAATTTACCCTTATAACGTAAATTATAATAACATTATTGATTTAATAGCATTACTTTACTGAATACTGTCGTAATTTACTTAAAGTATTATAGCACTAATCCTTAAAAAGTATTAATTTATACTTAAGTTGTATATTTAGAAAATAAATTTATGAATTGAGGGTAGCTTTAGAAGATATATTGGTGCTTAAGTATACTTGGCCAACAGCTATTTTTATTGCAGGATGAGGGTCTGACACTGACTACAGGAACGCCATTGGCACTACCAATTGGCTATGACATAACCGGGACCGAAGGTGTTGACGAGGGTTCATCAGAATTTACAGACCGGGCGTCTACAAGTCAACAAGCCATTGAAACTGAAACTGGAAGTTTATGTTGATACAATACCATGGGTTATTTATTAGGTATTTCTTTAAGAATTACAATTTACAATGGTGTAAATTGAATCTTAGTTAACGGAGTACAGGTTTTGTTAAAATATAACTAGGCCTAGTAGTCCATAGTTAGTTTAGCCTTTGTTAGGTTGGGGGAGGAAAGAAGGCAGATATGGAAAAGGGGCACCTTATATTTTTTGTATTAAGGGGAGACTGTACCTTTTCCGATTCAATGCTTTTTAGTGAAGATTTCTTCAAAGTATAAGTACATATCAAATAAAACCACTGAACCTATTATTCCAAAATTGTATGTACATATTAACTTACTACATCCATATCTTCCTGATAAACGAAAATTGTTACAAAAGTTTATACATACTACTTATTTTTAACAGTTTGAAAATGTTCAATTTTTTTCTTACCATTTTTTAGAAATAAGAATACTTTTTTGAAAATAGAAATATTTATTATTATTAATAAAATTTTGGTTTAATGTACTCATAAAGTACCCATAATTATGAATGCAAAGTTTAAGGTCTCTATGTATTACGGATGTTAAACTTTGTATAGCTAAAGATAAAAGTTTTAAGTTCGGTGGTTTATTTGCAGAAACTGAGCGCAGAAACGTCGTCAGTTTTTTTTTCAAATGACTGTGGAGAATGGCCACCTAAAATAAACGATGATGTACGAAAAATTCTTGTTGAGCGAGGACCACAGCAGGTCACAGACCAAGAATTTCCTGTGGACCTTAAAGGTAGGCGATTTTCCTCAAAGCATTACACAAGGAAGCTTTGCAACGGAGAGCAAGTCGCAGGATTTGGTTAATATATTCCATATTGAAAAACGCAGTATTTTGTTTTGCTTGCAAACTTTTTGGAAATGATCATTCTATTCTTGCTGGTGGCCAAGCGTATTCTGACTGGCAAAACTTTGACCAGTCATGAGAAATCCCCTATTCTTATTCAAAACTGCAAATGATGGCTCGAACTCACTTTACGTTTACGTTTAAAAAAACTATTGTCGAGGGAAATGAAAGACTTATTCGTGCTGAAACTGAACATTGGAATCAAGTTCTAAAACGCCTACTATGTATTGTACAATTTTTGGGAACTCAAGGATTGGCCTTCAGAGTGAAACAAGTCACCCTATTTGAACGTAATAATGGAAATGTCTTAAAGCTGGTAGAAAACGTAGCTAAATTTGATGGTTTTATGGTTGAACATGTGAGAAGGATAAGTTCAAAAGAAACATACGTACACTACTTGAGCAAGAGTATCCAAAATGTGTTTGTTAGTTTCTTGTCGGCCAAGATTCAAGCTAACATTTTACAACAGATACAGCAAGCAACGTACTATTCTATTAGATTAGACTGTACTCCAGACATTAGCCACACCGAGCAAATGACTCTTGTTGTAAGATTTGTAAAAATTTTAGCAAATGAGGATATTTGAATTAAAGAACATTTTTTGGGCTTTGTTCCCATTTCAGATTCTTCAGGTGAATACCTCACAGAGGTATTGCTCAAACAGTTAGAAGCACGAGGCATTCCTTTAAAAGCCATGAGAGGCCAGGGGTACGACAAAGGTTCCGCAATGAAGGGAAACCATGTTGGAGTCCAGAAGAGGATCCTTGATTTAAATCCTAGAGCTTTTTATGTACCGCGTGGGAACCACTCCTCCTTGAACTTGGTCATTAATGATGCAGCTCTGTCGTGCAACATTGCTGTGGACTGTTTCAGCACTATACAACAAATATTTAATTTTTTTCCAGCTCTACTCTGTAATCTTTCAATTCTAGCCACAAGATGGCTTCACCCAGAGAAGCCATTTGTAACTTTGAAGTTACAAAAATTAAATAAAAATGAATATTCTGCCTCATAAATGGCCTTTCTTTAAAATATAAGCAACTGACATAATTAGTACTGTAATTGAACAAATCCACCTTTTTGAAACTCTTCTTATCTCCGGGCGTGTGCAGTTATTCTGAAAGGACTGGCTCGTACATAGGCCTTACCAAAACCTCCTATAAATTAATAAAGGCGAAGGAAGGTTTACATGCATCTAGCTAAAAAGAAACTATCCAATTTAAATCTACTTTATATTCTGAAGCTGCATGCAAGAAATTGATGAATATAATAAAAAAAAAGAGTGACACACAAGAAATGCAATTAAAAATATATATATATAATAATATAATAATAATAATAATAATAATAATAATATTTAGGCCTTTAAAGATTTCTTAGTTGTTTTTCACATTACCGGTAATGCCGTCGTCTGCCGTATATTTCTAGTTTCGTCACCACTTTGAAGCTGGTCAGCCATGCCATTATGGTTTGCCGCCATGAAGGTCTTCTTCAACTTAGCACAGTTATTAGGCCTACTGTGATTGTGGCATAACAGCCAGAACCCAATCACCCTCCGTCGAAACACGTAGCACTCCTCAAGAGAGACGGCACACTACACACCCTGTCATCTCAAAGTCTAGCGAGACAATCACCCACTAGTCCTCTCAGGTAGCTTGCTACCGCACCTCTAAATGTCCCCGCACGTCCGTCAAGCCACACCTCAGACCTGGGAGCTTCCCAGAATTGCTATTGTCATACGCCTGTTTGTCCAGGCGACTCATAGCAAGCCCCCTTGCTCGGCTGTCGACACACCCTGTTCCACGCCTAAGGGCTTCTTCCCGTCTCGTCTACATCCAGTAGTTCATACAAGGCCATATTCTTTACAGCACAAGTGGGCTCGTTTGTCATAGTTCTAGCCCTTTGGATAGATAGCACCGCTTGCAAGAGCACCTACTCTATCTCGTGACCAGCGACAGAATATATCTCACCAACAAGTGATAGGCAATTACGTCCCCCACCATTCTCCGTACTTAAATATACCAAAACTGTACAAACGAAATATACTATATTCTTTATAACATAGAATCAAAGCAAGCTCCAGAATCTCGTCAATAGTGACCAAAAATACATTGAATAATTAATAATAAAAAGTATTCGTATATGATAATAGTAATAATAAAAATAATGACACTGCGTCTACTGCAGACGTGTCCAATGCAATTGAACACGTTGCCAACACGATAACATGATATAAAGAAATAATAAACCCACTAGCCTACATTAAAACTGTCATGGGGGACTCATAAAATATAGGTTACAACTCAAAGATGGAATATTTTGCTGAAACATGTTTCAAGTCTGACAGTAAAACCACTCTGCAATACAAGACGGGAAAGTAGAATTGAGGCATTGTTGCCTTTGAGGTACCACATTGAAGAAGTGTATGATGTCTTATATGAAGCTTCTCAAGATCAGAAACTTGATGCATTTGGTAGGAACACTGCCGTAGGACTAAAAAAACTGCAAAAATTCAAGTTTCTATGCTGCTTAGTGACATGGCATGATATCCTGCATAAAACCAATATGGTTAGTAAACTGTTGCAAAAAGTCACAAATGACCTACAAAGTTCAATGGATATCATTAAAAGTGTAAAATCATTTCTAAAAAACATGTGATCAGATCAAGGACTAAACAGCGTCATTACAGATGCAAAAGAACTTGCAGAAAAAATCGAGGTCGACGCTAACTTTGAAAAAGAAACCCTACTTCGGCCAAGAAAGGTAAAACAAAAAAAACAATTCTCCTATGGGAGTGAAGATGAAGCTGTACGTTCTGGAAAAATGCATTTAAAGTTAACTTCTCCTTTGTCGTACTTGACACAGTAATAGCCTCATTAAGGGAGAGATTTGAGCTAATGAAACACCATAGTGAAAGTTTCAAATTTCGTTATGACATTGCCAGCTTCGAGAAGAATTTGAACGAACAAGAGTTGAAGGAAGCCTGTAAGCACCTTCAAACCGTTTTGAGTGATGGAGGAGACTGTGATGTGAACGGAGATGATCTGTTCGAAGAACTGCAAATTTTTTCACCAATGCTACCCCTGAAAGTCACCCTGCTGGAGCCTTGTCTTTTACAACCATACGTGGTTATGTGGACATTTTTCCAAATGTTTTTGTTGCATTGAGGATTCTGCTAACGCTCCCGGTATCAGTGGCCAGCGGAGAAAGAAGTTTTTCGAAGTTAAAACTTATAAAAACATACTTGCGATCAACTTTAAGCCAAGAGCACTTGAGAGAACTAGCTACTTTGGCCATTGAAATGATTTGTTAAATGAAATGGAAACATATTTGCTGCTGAACGAGTTTTCTAAAGTAAAAGCCAGGAAAATCTCGTTTTAATTTAAAAAGATTTCAACAGTGTGCAAAAAATCCACAATAATTGTCATTCTATGTAATAATAATGACCTGTAAATTAATGTTTGGTTTTAAATTATTTTTGTGTATCCCTTTGCCTTTTACCTTTTGGCCATATAACACGTTTAGTAAAAATAGTAAAGATACTCTGATGAGTATAGGGGTGGGGAGGGGGAGGGGGGCGCGCTAAAATGTTCTTTGCTTACACTACAAAAAGACCTAGGGCCGGCCCTGCAGAGGGCCAGTTGTTTTAGATCATATGGTGAAGAGTCTTTCTTGCAGACCTCTTCTAGCAAAGTAAGATCTGTAGTCACTTGTATATATTCAATGGGGTTGACTGGCATACAGAGTGGTTCAAGTTTTATTTGCAGATTGCTCTTATTGATATATTCTTTGGCGAGACTTAAGGGATCTTTTTTGTGTTTTAAGATTGGGGCCAGAAACGGTTTTTTTGTTCCATGACATTTGGGGGTAGTCTTTGTATACTGAGATATGCATTGGCTGTTTGATGTTTCATCTCTTCTTCTATTGGTAAGTTGAGGGTATATAATTGCAAGGTGGTTATAGGTGTGGTTTTTATTACGCCTGTTATGATTCGTAGGGCATTATTCTGACACTTCTCTACGCGATCAATGTTTGACTGGGGTGCTGTAGAGAGGACCGTACTTCACTGCCATATTTTATGATAGATTTTATGTAAGTATTGTAGGTTTTGTTGAGTGTGTCTTGAGTGCTCCCCCAAGTAGCTCCTGCTAGTCTCTTCAGTAATTTCATCCGTTTGCTTACCTTATCCTCCACATGTTGTATGTGTTTGTCCAGTTCAGCTTCTTGTCCATGATGATACCTAGGTACTTTGTACTTTCACTTTTTGGATGGTCTTGATTACTAAATTTGAGACTGAAAGTTGGATTGTGGTGTCTCAGGGAGAAAAACTGGTATACTGTTTTGGTAGTATTGATTTCCATATTATTGTTTTCAGTCCAGTTTTTGAGTTTTATAAGTGCCTGGTTCATTCTGTGTTCAAGAAGCATTTGCTGATTTGGGCTGTTACGTGCTGTGGTCCAAATGATAACATCGTCTGCAAACATGCTGATATTCACATCACCTACTTCCTTTATTGTTTTTGGAAGATCGTTGATGTACACATTGAATAAAGTTGTGCTTGATACAGCTCCTTGTGGGAGGCCTAGTTTTGATTGCTTGCAACCTGAAGTTTTGTTGTTGTAACGAACATTGATCATTCTTTGTGAAAGGAATCTTGAAAACCAGTTTAACATACATCCATTTACTTTGAAGTTGATAAGCTTCTTTAGCAGCATGTTTCGCCATACAGTATCATAGACTCCTTTAAAATCGATGAAAACTGCAAGAATACTTTCCCTTTTGTTAAAGGCTTCTTTAACAGCTTGTGTAAATCTCATTATTTGGTGGGAGGAGGACCTGTTTTGTCTACCCCTGCTTGTTCTTCTGATAGAAGAGATTTTGTTTCCAAGTACCAATTGAGTCTATTTTTAATCATCCTTTCTAGAATTTTTACCAGAATGGAGGAAGTGCTATAGGTCGATACGAGGGGACTTGGTTTTTTGGTTTGCCTGGTTTTAAGATTGGAATGATGGTTGCTTTAGTCCAGTCTTTAGGTAGGTTATCATTTGATGTCCAAAATTTGTTGAATATATGTAGCAGTATGTTTAGAGCAGATGGACCTAGATTTTTTATGAATTCTGGGAATATCTCATCAGGTCCTGGTTGTTTTCTGACTTGTGTGTTCTTTATTGCTAACATTTACTCTTCCATTGAAAATTCATTGTTAAAGATATCGTCTGCATTATTATTCATGATTTTTTTGATTATTTTTTTGAGAGTCTTGTCTTTCTTTTTCTGTTTTGATAGTCTAATTGAAGTGAAATGTTTACAGAAGTGGTTTGCTATTTTATGACAGTCTGTAATTTCATTATCATTTATCATAATAGGATTCAAAGGAGTGACTACGTGTTTGTTGTTTAGAGAATTGATAAGTTTGTGAGCTTAATTGCTGTCTGTCCTATAGTCAACTGTTGTTAGAAATGTGTTCCAAGATTCTCCTTTTGATATTGTTATTGCTTATTTTAATTTTGCTGTTGCTTGTCGCCATTTCCGTACATCATTTTGATCCTGAGTAAGTTCAGCTGTTCTTCTTGCTTTGTCTCTGGCGGACTTAAGATTGTTCAATTCATCTGACCAGAAAAGTTTATATTTTGTTTGAGCACCTCTGGGTATGCACAGTTTGGCTATGTCTTTTATGGCTGTAGTAAATTTATTCAGGATGATGTTAGGAGGTGTATCAAGATCAATTTCCGACATTTTAGTTTCAAGTTTGTTTCTGAAATTTTCCCAGTCTGCCTTTTTAAAGTTCCACCGAATCTTCTGGTCTGCACTTTGAGCAGATTCACTGTATGATGTAATACACTGCTCACAAAAGTTAGGGGATATTGTAAACTCAGCTATGTATGCTATGTGTTTCGTACCGCATTAGATGCAATCGCTTTCCTTTACTCCCAGAGAAGGTAAACATGTGTTTTCGTCACCCCTGCACATACACCACATGACGGAGGGCACTGTCCGTACTGTTGCTGTCGAAGGGTCACACGGCGGTGGTTTGTTGCTCAGGTCAGAGCCATTTCATTCCCGTTGTCAGTGAATGACGTGACTTAGGGACAGCAATGCCTCCACAACGTGATTTACCTGAATCAATGGCTTGGAGGGCCATAGGACGGATGGAAGCTGAACAGACACAACAAGTTGTGGCTCGAGCCCTTGGGGTGTCTCAAAATGTGATCTCAAGACTGTGGAATCGCGTCCAAACAACAGCTACTGTTCAGAGACGGGTAGGGCAAGGTAGCCCACGGGCAACAACAGCAAGGGATGACCGTTACCTTGTGGTAACAGCCCACCGGAATAGACGGCAGAATGCAACTCAACTGAGAAGTGCCCTTCTAACAGCAACAGGACGCAGAGTATCAACCCAAAATGTCCGTAACCGACTTCATGCACGTGGCCTCTATGCCCGTAGACCCGTGGTGTGTACCAGGTTAACTCCAAAACACCGTAGAGGCCGCAGAAACTGGGCGGAGGAGCATCGTGGGTGGAGGCATGCCGAATGGAGCTCAGTTCTGTTTTCTGATGAGTCGCGATTCATCATGGAATCAGATAGTCGACGTGTTCGCATCTGGAGGGAACGAGGGACACGAAACAACCCATCTTTTGTACAAGAAAGATCCCCATATGGCGGTTGTGGGCTGCTGGTGTGGGCAGGAATTAGCCTGGATGGACGTGCGGACCTCTACATTCGCCGGACTTAAATCCGATAGAGCACGTGTGGGATGCATTAGGCAGGCGCATTGCAGGCAGACCAGTACCTCCCACAACTATTCCACAGCTGCAGATTGCTCTCACGGACGAGTGGCCACGTATCCCCCAAGAAATCATTGATCATCTCATTGCATCAATGGCACAGAGGTGTGCAGCAGTGCTAGCCGTTCGAGGAGACCATACACCATACTGAAGAACAATATTCACCCATGGCCCACGATTATGGTAGTGTTAATGTTGCTTTGTTTGTTTGCCATATTCTCTCTTCATTCATGTCATTTGATTCAAACACTCATCAGGGGCTCTCGGAATCATGGGCTGCTTTATCTGTCAGTATAGCATTATGTAAGTAATAAATGGTTGAAAAACTAAATTATCTCGTATATTATTGTACCATTATGAGCTGAGTTTACAATATCCTCTAATTTCTGTGAGCAGTGTAGTAAGAAGGGACATTCTATGTCCACTGCCTGGATCTTCGAGTACTGATCGATGACTGTGGTTTGTAAGATCTGTTGAGACTAATATGAGATCTGGGTTAGTTGTGGAACCAGAGTGGTTAATGAATGTTGCTGGGTCTTTGTTACTATAGCCTATAATACCTCAAGAGAGCTCCTCTCTATAAGGTCTTTTATTGTTTTACCTGCTGAATTTGTGTAGTTGTAGCCCCATACTGGAGAAGCTGCATTGAAGTCTCCTATAAAAACAGTAGCTGTTTTGATTTCTAAAAGGTGAAGATTCAGATTTTTATTGTTTGGAGGACTGTAAACACAGAATATTATTTTCTTGTTGTTGATCCATATGGATAATTCGATAATTTCTGATATATCTGTTGGGTCCATTTCTTTTACAATTCTGAATTTTGACATGATGTTGTTCTTCACTGCTGCAAATATTCCGCTTGCTATTTGTCTTGTTTTGAAGGGAGTGTAGATGGTATACCCTTGGATCTTTAAATATTGTATGTTTTCAGGTGTAGAGTTGGCTTCATTGATTAGGATGTCTATGTCTCTGTCTATCATGATTTTCTCTATTTCCAAAAGTTTCTTTGTTGATAGACCACCTGTATTCCATTGCAGTATTCTTACTTTGTGTTGTTTTGCTCTGAAAAGAGCAGTTTTATTTGTTTGCATTTGTTTGCTCATGTTTCTATACTCTGGAACGTCCTTGCCAAAATTGTTACTCGTTTAGCACCACCCAGGGGACACGTACACCTTAAGGTATGCTGCGGACGTGAGTAACTTCATCCCCCGAGAATTTAAAGTAGACTTGTATGAAAAGAACAAATTTATTTGTGGCTGTGAGGTAACGAATAGACTGTTTTGTTTTCCTTGCCTGCTATTTGCAAAACATGATGGTGAGACTTCTTGGGAAAGGTATGGTGTGACCGATGAGTCACACCGAACACAAAAGATTAAGATACATGAAACTGCCAAATCCCATTATAAATTCTATGGTTGAATTTAATATTCTGGGAAAAAATTGATATCCTGCAGCAATTAGACAGCGGATATCGCCTGAATATCAAAAGTCATAATGAAACTGTGAAAAAAAAAACTATTGTAGATTGCATTAAATTTTGCGCTGCATTTGATTTAGCACTTCGAGGTCACAATGAAAGTGCAGAATCGTCGAATCCTGGAATTTTTTGGGGCCTCATAAATTTCTCATCGAAGCTTGATGCATCTCTTAAAGACCATCTTGCTAGTGCAACAGTTTTTAAAGGAACATCCAAAGAGATCCCAAATGATTTGCTAGATTGTATGCTCACTGTGTGTTGGGAGCATATACGACAGGAAGTAGGTGCTGCAAGTTTCGTGTCGGTGATTGCGGATGAAACTAGTAATGAGTAGAGGTGTTAGAAAGTGTTGTTATTTTTTTTGAAGATTTGTTGATTTAAAATTCAAAAGGTGGTGTTTTGTGTTTTTATTATTTTTTCGGGGGATGACATGTTAAAATTTGGAAAGCGATAAGGTTTGTACAATAAGTGCATTTAAAAATATAAACAATTAATAAAACAAAGTAAAAAACAAAACAGCAGGGTAAAACGTTAAACATGGCTATGGAAGAATGAGATAATACTTATATGGAAGTCACATTTTTATTTTACATTCACCATCTCGAAACACATTTCAGTGAATACCTTTTTCAGTTTTATCCAAATACTGCGGTGAAATCACTGGAAGTAGATCATGGTTAAAGTCTCAGCATTTTCAGCTGTCAATTTTCGCCTCCTATCACTTACTATGAGACTGTATTTCGAAAATGACCTTTCAGAATCCACATTTGAACAAGGATACCACACACACTTTAATGCAGCTGTTGCATAGTCTCGGTGAGCAGGCCTTAATCCCATGAGGATCTCTGGAACATTCACATTATCTTCATGACGCAGTTGGTTCTTGATTGCAGTCAGGTAAATGCTGTGAGCCTCTAAAAACTGTTGAGACTCCATCTTCGTAAGAAATGGGGCATTCTTCTTAAATTGGAGCAGTTCTGTGGGAGATACGTTCTTAGGTGCATGCCGAGGATCAAACAATGACCCGATGGCTTCTACAGTCTTCCTGGCTGGATCCGTGGTCCTTAATGTCCTGACTTTCACTAGAGCTGACTGGGCAACACACGTAAGCTTGGATTTAACCTTTATCTGCATCTTTTGAGGAAGCTGTTCCAAGTTCTGGAGGATCGTATGATTGAACATTCCACCATCGCCTAATAGCTTGAGCTTTATCCCAAGGTCATCTAGCTTCCCAGCCAGTAAGTAAATTGTTGGGTACTTAGATCCCTCAGTAGGGGGGTGATGCCGATTCTGCTTCACTTGACACTCCTGTGCCCAACAAACCAACATGGCCGCCGCGTAAAGTTGAAACATTTAAATGGACTTTTCTCTCGAACCCATGGTCGGAGATTCACGAATGAAGTGTCGTTGGACTCGGGATGACAGGGGCTTTGCCATGGACCACTCGTTATATTTTTGAAAAATATTTTGAATTTTTTTGTTTTCGAAAATAGGCGATAGTTTGAAAACCAAACAGGATAGAACGTTGTGCCATGGCTCAAACAAATGGTCTTTAGGACCTTTATTTTCTATATTAAAACTTTTTTACTTTTTATGTTTTTTGAAAACACTCGAATTTTGAAAATCCTATATTTTGGAAACTAGGAACTCTACAAAAGAAATTGTTTGACGTAAATCAATGGTCCCTACCCCCTCAACCCCCATAATAAATTTCAAGTCTCTAGAATGAAAACCTGTAGTAGTGGGGTAAGGAGAGAGCTGCTTCCAAAAGCAAGTGGTGAGCCCCTGCGACCTTGGAATGGAAGGAGTCATGCTAGGAAGGCGTGCTTGGATTCGTTTTTTTCGTCTCGTTGCGCTCTTTACGGAAATGTAGATGTCGAAAAGGTGAAAATTTGGAAACACGTTTTTTTTTGGGGGGGGGACCATGATTTTGAACTTTTTGCTATATCTCGCGAACCAATCATGCTAGAGGTGTGTTCGACAGGTCCAAGTACTCGGGGTGATGTCCTCTTTGCTATGGACCACTCATTGTAATTTTTAAAAAATTGGGAAACTCGATTTTGGGGTAAACACGTGTTTTTTGTGATTTTTGCCGATATCTCACGAACCAATAACGCTATAGACGTGTACGAGGTGTCCTAGGACTCGAGCTAACGCCCCCTTTTGAGTGTGGTAGATATGTTTTCCAAAAAGATAATTCACAAAGGGCCTAACGCCATACATGTTGAAATAACGTTTTCTTTTTCTTTACCTGTTTATAATGTCCATGAAGCGTGGTGGTTGAGAGAGACGATACGGCTGGGTGTGTGTGTGTGTTTCAACGAACCTGTCGCTAACCACAAGGACCATGCTTAATAGATCAATCGATATTTCGACGGGTCGGTGTATGACAGAGCGAGCGTGCGTTTTTTTTCACACATTTTACCTTTGACGTGTAAACGGTGATGAGAACTTGGTTCTATGTTGGTCGAAGCGAGTACAGAAAACAAACTTGCAGACGAGCAGGAGGTGAAGGTCATTTGAGCTTATGGAAAGGCGCCGATCTGACTTGGCAACAGGTGCAATGGGAAAATGACAAAGACGCTTGAAGGTGAAATAATCTGACCATCGTGGTGGCAGGGGAGTGTGAAATGCATGCACACACGTGTGAGATGACATGTACGCTAGACCAGTTACATCCTGTTTGCTTCGTACGTGACAAAATGCAAGTTCAGGTGAAATTTGATCTGCCACAGGTATTCACCTTGGACGTTAGCTGTCCACGTGCCTGATAAGAGAATGTTCAAAGCGTGGGAAAAAATGATTATACATGCAATGTAACATTTATAAAGACATGTCGTTATCATTTCTCACTCTCACTTAGGTAACTACCTTTGAACACACTGCATTGCATGAAAACTCTGGTCTTGTTTAACAGTTTTGGTGTTGGTGGAAAATACTTAACCTTGTTGTGAGGTAGGTATATATTTATTCATTTATATATTTATTGATTTATATATATATATTTACATGCAATTATTTATTGATTAGGTAATTAACGATTTTATTTATTTGTTTGTAGATAACGTGTATAGCCTACCTGTTGTGTGTCTGTGGGAAAGAGATTAAAGAAAGAGAAAGACAGACAGATAGAAAAGGAAACCATTTCCACACTAGCCCACGAGACGAGAATATAGCAAAGCATTACACGTCAAGGTGAGATTTGTTTTTTTATATATATAACCTGTTTGATTTTGTTTTGTTTATAAAATGCATAAACTATATGGAATGGATATACTTATGGTGGTTTATTTTATTTCTTTTTAGAGTATTGGAAAAACGCTTGACCTCTGTTAATAACCAGAAACGTGTGTGTTTGGGACCATTGTCCAGAAGTCTACAGTTGAAAACTCAGGTGAGAGTGTTCTTTCAAAATAATGTCCTTTACTGCTGCGGATACGTTAACTTGGGAGCCCCTTGAGTCTTGTTTCAAATCGCGTGTGTGCTCTGGCCGCGTGGTCAATGTTAGAAAAAGTTTGATTCCCAAAGAATTTTTAGAATCTTTTTTGAAATTTTTAAAATTGAAATTTGCACAGCGCAAGGGTTGCATACGGCTTTAAAGGTGAATACAGAACTGGTGTGCGATTTCATATATAAAAAGAAAGACGTAGAGCATAAAGAGACATTCTATATTTGCAGTAAAATGCAAGAGCTTTTGATAGCCGATAATCTGAACGAGTGGTATCAAAGCCATGTGGTGAATGCCTTGCTATCAAAATTTGATAAACTGCAACAAGGACCGAGTGGTCTAGCCTTAGACAAAATTCATCATTTGCAAATCAACATTTGTCAATTCAACCCGTTGAATGCTGGGTCTAGCTATATTAAAACACCACCAGCTATAGCTTCGAAAAAGGCTGTGGTGAATATAAAGAATCATGACAATGAATGTTTTCTGTGGGCTGTGGCTGCGTATTTGCAGCCAGCTCAAGATCGTAATGTTAACAGACCAGCAAAGTACAAGGCCAAGTTTGATGAATTAAGACAAACTTTAAATTTAACTCGAGTGTCGTTCCCTATGGACTTAACCGAGATCCATATGTTTGAACAAGATAACCATGACTTTTCGTTCATGGTGTATGGCCTTGATGGTGATGAGATTGTGGGTCCTCTTTATGCCACAAAAGAACCGAAACGACACCACATTCAACTTTTATATCTGTCTTATGGAGAAGTGAATCACTATTGCCTCATTAAAAGCCTGAGTAGATTGCTAAGCAGTCAAACGTATAAGCATCAGTGGCGGCTCCTGACATTGTTGCATTGTTGCACAACTCCCACTAATCTTACACCTAATTCCGTCATTTTTTACCCTTAATGTTTTAGTTTATTATATCTAACGTATTCGAAAATGTGTCAAATTAAACGATCTTTTGTTATTATTTATCCTAATACTTCACACTGCACCTTTTAAAGCTACCGGCAAGCTCCCGCCTTCAAATCAAACTCCAGGGGGTTAGCTCTCTTGTGGCAACTCCCAAGCAGACAGCGCGGCGTACAAGGACGAGGCTGGACGAGGCCAAGCCTGTACAAAGCATGCCGGCCAGGATGGGTCGTAGGGAGTTGCTAAGTAGCTGCCAGCCTCCTGACAATACTCAATTCCAAATGGCCCCGTTAGATTGCACCACTGTGCGCAAATGGAAACATCCCACCCACCTTTCTCTTATCCTGTGACGGTAGTCTCTTTTCCACACCACTAGGGTATGCTACACCACTCAGACCACCCACAACAGTACCAATATCGGAATTTCAAAGGCAAACATTGGTTTGGGTCACTCTCAATTATTTTAGATGTTTTCGCATCATAATTTCATTCAATATTTTTGTCAATTGTACTGTAAAGCGAGTCTAAGGACGCCACCATTGCTATAAGTAGATAAGTGGCTGAACTATTTTGCGACGTATTGTTGGTGTTACTGTAGCGGTTTAATTTTACCACTCTTGTTCTTGCATGTTTTGAGTTGCGATTATAGTTTTGTATTTAGTTGATTGAGTGTTTTGGTTCCTGGCAGATACTCTAACTGTGCATTATTATTTGGTTGACTCTTGACTGTGAGTAGGCCTTTGTGTTCACCACCAAATTTCTAGCCTAGCGAAATTCGGCGTTTTGTTTAGTTTGCCTATGGGTTCGCGCCACTTCCCGATATACAACACACATTTATCATCTGTGTACTGTATCTTGTAAGTTAGTATATTATTGTATGATGATGATGATCGTGTGACCTCCGGAGGGGCCAGTGCAGGTTTTTCTAGCTGACGCCCGTGGGCGACCTGCGCGTCGTATATTATTGTAGATAAATGTTTAGTTTCAAACATTAATTTTTCAAGGACTAAAATGTACTGTGGAATGTGAATGAAAATGAATAGTGTAAGTAATTTACTAGTGAGACAGTTTTCTCTGCTTACTGATGAGGATAAACTTACAGTAAAAACACTCGGTAGACCATTGCCGGATTTAAGTATTGTCCAAAATATCAAAACTGGAAATCGGCAGAATAAGAGGGTATTTAAAAGAGATATTTATGACAATAATGATTGGTTATGCGGATGCGATATTAAAAACGCTGTATTTTGTTTCCCATGTATATTGTTTGGTGGAGAATCCGCGTGGACCAAAATAGGAGTTACGGACATTAATCACATAAGTACTAAAATAAAGAAACATGAATCTTCAGCTGTTCACATACACAACTGTTTGAATTTGACGCTTTTTGGAACTGTTAACGTAGCTGCACAATTAGACAGTGCCTACAGAAGGAAAATTGCGGAATATAACGAAGAAGTTAGGCACAATAGGTATGTGTTAAATATTATAATAAACTGTATTCGTTTCTGTGGCTCTTTCGAGCTGGCCTTGCGTGGTCATGATGAAAGTGAAACATCAACAAATCCAGGTGTTTTCAGAGGACTATTTAATTTTAGCGCTGAGTTGGATGCTGTGTTGAAAGGTCATTTGGAAAGGGCAACTATATTCAAAGGAACGTCCAAAACAATCCAAAATGAACTTTTACAGATTATTTTGGAGGTTTGCCAGGAAGAAAAATCAAAGCAAATAAAGGAATCTGTATTTTTAGCCATTATAGCAGATGAAACTAGTGATATTTCAAACATATTTCAGATGGCTGTTGTGTACCGTTACGTAGTAAGAGGCAAACCAGTAGAAAGGTTTTGGAGTTTCCTTTCTCCCTCAAAACATGATGCACATACATTAGCAGAGTGTTTATTGGAAGAATTAGAAAAGCAGAAATTGAATGAAACTCCGCAAAAGTTGATTGCACAGACGTATGACGGAGCGCACGTGATGTCTGGTTCCTCTGATGGGGTTCAAGCTATAGTGAAAAAATCCTATCCTTATGCAGAATATGTGCACTGCTATGCCCATCAAGTTAATTAATCTTGTAATGAGCAAGGCGGCATCAATCAACCGCAATGTGAAAATATTTTTTTCAAGTTTGCAAGGAATATGTGCATTCTTTTCCAACAGCCCACACCGGATCACGATACTCGATGATATAGTGAAGAAGCGTTTGCCACGAGCTTGCCCTACTAGGTGGAATTTTTAATCAAGATGCGTTAACACAATTTATGAGCGCAAGAAAGAAATCATTGGGTGTATGAACGAGATATTGGAAGGCGACACTGTAATGAGTGTAACTACAATTTGCCAAGCTCTTGGTCATAAAAAGGTACTTTCCAGTTCTAGTTTCAATTATTGTCTGGAATTATTCCATAAAGTTATGCCACTAGTCGAAATTCTCTTCAGTCAGCTACAACACGGAGACATTGATGTGTATTCTGCGCATAAGGCTATTAAAGCATTTGAAATAAATATCACCAAGATCCGAGAAGACATTGATCTAACCAGTGCTAATGAACATATTGGTTGCTCATCGAAGAAGAGGAAAGTGGACAAGACTGAGTGGAAAAGAGAAGCAATAGAAGTGTGCGATGTGATAAATTCCCAGGCTAAAGATCGTTTTAGCTTCTCAGGTCATCTTGTAGCTTCATCACTGTTTTTCCCAGAGAAGTTCCCCTTGTATTCTTCCAAGTTTCCAGAAGATATCTTAAAGGCAGTATGTTTAGTGTATACAGTTTTGGACAAAGTGAAACTACGCCATGAACTATCTTGCATCTATTTAGCACAAGAATTTAGATCATTGTCGGGCGCTGTTAGTCTAGCGGAGTTTATAATAACTAGAGACGAGAATTATAGGCACTAAAAACAGTTAAAATAGGCAGGCATATAGGCTCTTAAAATAGCCAAAATAGGCATGTAAATAGGCACTAACGTGTAAAATAGGCAACAAAATAGGCATGAAAAAATTTCTTGTAATTTAATAACATATTTAATTACTATAAAAAGAATTAACACTAAGCAACTTATAGTTTAATAACATACTTATCTTATATATATAACAGTGAAAGTCTGTGTATGTAGGTGGGTGGGTGGGTGGGTGGATTTGTTCCGTATACAAATCTACACCGTTCCGCCAATCTCAACCAAATTTTGCATACACATAGTTTAGGACCCAGAAGGAACGGCTGGCTACATGCATTTTCGAGTCTCTCATTCTTCTCATTTCGGCCTTTTTGCACTCAAGCAAAGGCTAATAAAAGCAGAAAATAAACTGATGGAGTATTTAATAGCAAGGCCGGCCATCTCCATAGCAACAGTAGCTCGAGACGGGACCACCAAGTTTCCATCTATCTTGGTAAAAGGCCATGCTACACCCACTGCCAGCTAGATCGCATCCCTCCAAGCTGCTTTAAACAGCCTGTCCATTCAACACAAGATAGGTTACAGCACCAACGCACTGATCACGGCTGCATTTTCACTCCCAGATGGATCGCATCCCTCCTGGCTGCTTTAAACTGCCTGTCCATTCAACACAAGATAGGTTACGGCACCAACCCACTGTGATCGCCGCGGCATTTTAACTGCCAGCTGGATCGCATCCCTCCTGACTGCTTTTAACTGCCTGCCCATTCAACACTCAGACGCGTACAGGATATACTGTATATTAATTCACAGTTAGGTTGCAGCACCAACCTAACGAGGCTTTTGAAGGGGACGATACCTGAAACGAAGGGGTTTTAACGTTGGAGGCTTAATATCTAGTTTGAAAAACCGCGAAAACATGGCACTAAGTTAGTTATTTTGTTATTCAATCAGCATAAAGTTGATGATATTAATTCACACACATACTAACGGATAAATTTTCAATAAAAAGAAAAGCGAAATACAAAATGAAGGGTTGTTAAGTTTTGAGCCTTAATATCGAGATCCCAGGCGCTATTTCTGGTGACTTCCGAGAATTCCCATTCTTGTTCGTGGGGTAAACACATATTGAGAAATGAGAATATAATTCTGTCGAGCACACCAGCTGCAATATAATGCACTTTAAAATACTGTCAAAAGGCATCAAATAAGCAATTATACTCCAAATAGGCACAAACCCTTGAAATAGGCATTTATAGGCACAATAAAACCAACGAAATCTACCCTAAAAGAACCTAAAACGGATTTATATCTCGAAATCCTACGTTTCTAAACACAGGAATAAAATAGGCAAATAGGCAAATTCCCGTCTCTATTTAATAATCAACAACCTAGGGAAAACGTTCACCGAGAGTTTGAAACTGTTGAAGTCAATACTGACTATTCCTATGACGTCTGTTGAAGCAGAAAGGTGCTTTTCCACCTTAAAAAGAATAAAGACATTCTTAAGGAACTCCATGACCCAGGAAAGATTATCGGCATTGGCGATGATTTCTATTGAAAGAGATCTTGTGATGGAGATTCCAGACTTCAACCAACGAGTGACTAACAAGTTTGCATCGATGAGAAACAGGAGGGCAAATTTCCAATTCAAGTGAGATAAGTTTAAGTAACCATAATAGTTCTGTATTTTTGTGTTTTCTAAGTTTCGTATTTTCTAAGACTGACAATTCCACGAACCGATCAACCACATGACAATTTATTATCAGAAAACCAAACAATGTACAGATCAGTGCGCAACAATGTACTGTATGTAAGGTTCTCGTGAGATCGAGTAATCGATAACCGAGACTCTCGTAGTGTCTATGTGTTACCAACTGTTGAGGGTGAAATTTGTTTGGAACTTATATTTCTGTGAGTTCGAATACGCAACATGTATAATTAGGCTCTTCTTTCATTTGCTCGTAAGTAAAGGAATGTTCGAAAAATTGAACTAATTTATGAATATGCTGCACGTCTTTGTTAGTTATAACAATTTTCGTTGCTGTGCATACTTTTGGTTGTCATGTTCTTATGTTGAGAATGTTTATTATTCCGAAGATTGAGAGGCGTAACCTTCGGGGAAGTGTAGTTTCTTAGACTATCTAACGTTAATACATTTTTGTTACTTGTATAAATTTCCCATATAAAATGCGAGATCGGAAATTTTGGTGCCACACCCAGCTTGTTATGCCACCGGCCGCCACTGATAAGCATGGACATAAAACACATATTTGTGATCGTTGCTTGCAATATTTTACAACCCCCATGCTCTTAGAACGTCATAGGGTAGATTGTGTTTCTCAGGAAGCGGTGAGACTGATATTGCCACAAGGGGACAAGGTTGTGTTAAAGTTTAAGGACATTCACAAGCGTGACACTGTCCCCTATGTGGTATATGCAGATTTCGAAGCTCTCACTACACCCATGGCGGGATGTGAACCAGATCCCACCATCAGCTCAACCACACCCATTCAAAAACATGAACCTTTTGCCATAGGATTTAATGTGGTGTGTGCCTATGACCCCACGCAATCCGTTTACAAATACCGTCAGGGGCCAGATTGTGCCAAATGGTTCTTGGATGAACTTGTCAAGTTGGCCGACCATGTACAGGAATTACTGGACCACCCAGTACCCATGAGCCTATCTCCAGAACAGCAGCAGCAGTATGAGCATGCCATGACATGCCATATTTGCGAAAAGCCACTGATCAATGCTGAAGACACCGTTCGTGATCACTCGCACTTTACGGGGGAGTTTCGTGGAGCTGCGCATAGTAAATGCAACTTGAACTTTCCAGCTCCTCGTTTCATCAGTGTCTTTTTCCACAATCTGGCGAATTATGACATTCAGTTTTTGATTCGTGAATTGGGTCATGTCAACAAGGGCTCGTTTACCATTATCCCCCAAAACCATGAGCGTTTTACAGCCCTGACATGGAGGTTGAGCAACTTTAGCATTCGATTTTTGGATTCCTTTAAGTTTATGGCATCCTCGCTAGACAGCCTTGTGAATGGCTTGAATGAGGATGAATTAAAAAATACTAGAATGCATTTTAATGATCCTGAGCAATTTCAATTGTGCATTCGGAAAGCTATTCCCGTATGATTTCTGCAACAGCTGGGACGTGTTAAAGCAAAGAAAACTCCCACCACAAGAGAAATTTTACTCGAAACTAACACGCAGTACCGTTTCCGATGAAGACTATGCACATGCATGTCAAGTTTGGCGAGTGTTTGGCATGAACACGCTAAGTGAATATGCTTTGCATTACCTAAAACTGGATGTATTGCTGCTCACTGATGTGTTTGAAAAATTCCGTAACTTGTGTCAACACATTTATGGTCTTGACCCGGCTCACTATTATACGAGTCCTGGGCTCTCGTTCGATGCCGCTTTGAAATACACTCAAGTGGAATTGGATTTACTCACTGATGTAGACATGGTTCTATTTTTTGAAAAGCGCATTCGTGGCGGCTTTGTGTCGCTTAACCAACGCCATGCCGAAGCGAACAATGTCTACATGCCTGATTATTCACCGGACAAACCAGAATCGTACTTAATGTACTATGACGTGAATAATTTGTACGGTTACGCCATGAGTCAGCCTTTGCCCTATGGGAAGTTTGCTTGGCTGACAGACAAACAAGTGTCAGAATTTGATGTGAACATGGCTAGCCAATAAACAGGCCGTGGATATGTGCTAGAAGTGGATATTGAATATCCCTCATCCTTGTATGATGAACATGCCGATTTCCCATTCTGCCTTGAGCAAATGGTCCCCCTGACAGTGAAGTGAAAATTGAAAAACTCATGGGCACACTTTACAACAAAAATCGGTATGTGCTACATATCCATATGTTGGTGCAATGCCTCGCCCAAGGCTTGGTGTTGAAGAAAATCCACAGGGGTATTTCTTTTGCTCAAAAAGCATGGCTTGAGCCATACATGCGACTCAACACAGAGCACCGACAAATGGCAACACAGCAGTTAATTTTTTAAAATTAATGAACAACTGCATCTATGGCAAGTCTATGGAGAACGTCCGCAAATACCGAGACATTAAATTGGTGAATGTCTGGGAGGGGCAGTGGGGTGCCCGGCGGTACATTGCCAAGCCAAATTTCAAATCGATCAAAATTATCGATGAGGATTTGGCTACTATTGAAATGAGTAAGACCAGCGTGACCATGGATAAGCCCATTTACTTGGGTCAAGTCATTTTAGACTTTTCTAAATCGGTCATGTATCGATTCCATTATGAGTTTGCGAAACGCCATTTTGAGGACGTCTCTCTTTTGTATATGGACACGGACTCATTCATTTACCACATTCGCCACTGCAATCCCTATGACGTCATGAGGCAACATAGTGACTGGTTCGACACCTCTTGCTATAGTGTTGACAACGTGTTTCGGCTGCCCATAAAAAACAAGAAGGAAATGGGTGTTTTAAAAGATGAATGCGGTGATTCCATTATGACGGAATTCGTAGGTTTGGCCTCAAAAATGTATGCTTATCGCACACTCGACTGTAAGAAAGCCAAAAGAGTAAAAGGTGTAGGTAGGGCAGTGGTAAAATCGCTACGTATTGATGACTATCTAGCGGTTTTACGCACTGGCAAAGCTATGTCTCATACACAGTGCAGAATACAATCCAGCAACCATCATTTGTATCTTGTGGAACAGAGAAAACGCACCCTCGCCTCCATGGATAACAAACGTGTGTGGGCTGATGACCTGCTCACCAGCTTGCCCTGGGGTTATGATCGCAAGGAGGAGGAGGTGTGATTTCACTGTATAATCGTTTATGGGACATAGCTTTATGTAACTTGTAGATTTAGTATTTTGTAAATATTGGTTTCTGTCATTGTAAATAGTAGATTTTGTAAATAGTGGCAAACCACTTGGACCATTTGCTCTTTGAAAAGTTCTATGCAAACTTATTTTTTTAATTTTTTTGATTGGTTAATAGTGTGATTATTTTAAAGCTGTACAAAGTTGATTTTTTTTGTAAATATGAAATAAGTAAGATTTCTAGTAGCTTTTTTTTCTTTTCTTTTTTGAAATGGTAAAATGGTAAACTAAAAAAAGTTCTTTTGGGATGAGTGTGCATGTCGAGAATCTGCTTTTGGGAATAAATAAAGTGGTTGTGTTTGTTCCCAAAGACAGGTGTGAATGTATGAGTGGAGAGAGAAAGCTGGTGTGTATGGTTGACCAGAGCAAACACGGTGAGGTAGGGAGGGTGTGTGGGAAATTGTCACTTTTATACTCATTTTGTTATGTCATTTGTTTTGTTTTTCATTGAAATGTGGCAGTCAAAGGACATTATTTTTGTAAAAACAGTCTTACCTGCAGTAGTTGTAGACCTTGACGTTTCTCCAAACACCCATAAACACATTGCAGTATTATCAAGGTCAAGCACTCGCATGAACATCATTATCAAATCGCAACTTTCGACATACACCAAATGGAAAAATGTGAAAACAGTAAAATGGAAAATCCATGTTTCCATATCACCAAAAACGCAAAACTTAAAACGGACATTTTTAAAAACTGGAAATGGCCATGTGTGAAATTTGAAAATTCAAAAACTTCAAACGGACATTGTTTAAAATGTGTCATCAACAAACTGGAAAAATCCATATCATCAAAAACGCAAAACTTGAAACGAACATTTTTAAAATCTGTAAATTGCAAAATGACAAATGGCAGTGTGTGAATTCATCATGTGTGAAATGTGTAAAATGAGAAATCAGCCATCAACATCATGATTTTTAAAAATAATAAAAACACAAATCATTGTGCTCTGGTAAACCTTCGTTTTTATTTCATAGTCATAGTGAATTGACAAAAGAAAAATAGAATACAAACAAATCCCAATTCCTCACTCCTCAATGTTTATGTCCATGCATCATCAACTTTCCTTTCATAGCACTCATGACAATTAGGGCTGCCATTCTTTCACCCACTGACGCATCACTGGATGTGAAACGTTGTTTAGCTTTCTTCAATAACAATTTATCTGCCACATGTCTTAAGCCAGGATGACTATGGCGATAAGAAAGGTCATGTTCCTTGCATGCTTGATCCAAAAGATTAATGGGTACATCACCACGTTGTAAACGTTTTTCGAGACGAGTTCCAGGGCCGCAAAAACGATAACCTGGAAGATGGATTTCGAAAGGTAGGTATTGAATCACTTTGTCAATGACGCCATTGCCAGTACAGGTCTGGCATATCCTTTTCCATCGATGGTAAAAAGGTTTGGTCTTCCTCCTCCTCTGTGGACGATGTTTGTGTTTGTTGTTGTTGTTGTTGCTTTTTCTCGCCATGACACTCGTGGAATGATTCAACAAAGTCTTTACACGGACTTTTATGACCGTGATACAGTTTCACTAGCTGGCAAGTCGCACACTGACGCATAGACGGTATTTTTGCCATGGCCACTTGCTTATGGTGATCGTAATCCGTACAGGGTTGCAATTTACTCAACACAGGGTCTTGAGTCCATGATTTTGGTACATGTTGCCAGATTTCTTTGACCGCGTTGGCGGCCACATAATAAATGAACGACTTGGGCAGCGCCAAGAGTTCCTCTTTGGTAAAACTGTCTAGTTTCTTTTTGCACACAAAGAACTTGCCGATGGCTTTGTCCGTAGCATTGCCTTTCTCCATGGTATCACGTGCTGTAGATGTTTACACGTCGCTTGTAGAAATCTCACTGACGTCATTCACAGGTAAATCTTGAGTTATAATTTTGTTCAACAACTCCCAGCAGGCATGAGTGGTTAACCAATGAAAGAGATGCCACGCATGCGATAGGGCTGTATGGGTAATGTTGCCACAGGAACAAGTATCCATGAGCGTTTGCAGGGAGGGGCAGCCCAACTCCATGAGGTCGATACATTGGCAGTAAGACGCCAAAAATTGTTGCAACCATTGACGTTTTTCATTACCTTTCACAAATACCACATTGGCCGAGGACAAGTGTGCTTTCATGACCACGTCCAAATATTTATAGGAAATGGTTCCCTGATTCCAGTCTAGTTGCCTATGATTTTCAATCCACTGGGTTTGTTTACGGTCTTTTTCACACAACAAATCAAAAGCATGGGGTGGTTTAAATAGCAAATGCGTAGCTTGCGATATCCAAAACGTGGTACAATCGATCATGGCCACTTGTTTAAATATAAATTTGTTGTCACCAATTTTAAAGCCTTGGCAATCTACAATGAGTGTGCGCAACATGTTGACGCTTGCCTGGACCAAGTTCAACTGACGACTGACTGACGATCAGGTGTGATCATGGCATGGGCTTACCTGCCATGCTAGTTTCAAATTAAGGTTAGGGTAGGACAGGGGGACATGCAAAAAATAAGAATTTAAGAATTACATCATTTTATTATCATAACACGTCTTACAGGCTGAGCCATGTTTAACATCTCTCTTTTCTTTATTTTCTTTGGTGGCCGTCCCGGTTGACTCAGACGCCATGTGAGATACTTTCTGTCCGGACGTGCCTTGAGGCTCTCCGCCTTATTATTTAAAATGTAATGTTTTCCTTTTTATTTAACATTGTTATTATGCCGAAGCCTTCCATTTACTCATGTAAGTAACACATCTAACCTTGTGTCCACTATGCTCATTTCCTAAATTTAACTTTTCTTTTTGGTCTTCGTCGTGTGCTTGGATTTGCTGTGGAACCAATCGTAATGGCGGTCTCCTGTTTTATTTTGTTTGAGTCTTCGTTTAACCTTTTATTTGTGCCGTGAAATATATCTGCGAGTGATTTTGTGAGTGTATGTTTTTCTTGCTGCCAGGTGCATTGATGCTGTTTTGATTGGGCATATCTTCGAATGGGTCTCCCGTGGTTTGTGGACGTTGGCGTTTCGACCATTCTCCCAACACGAGGCATGACACCATATATTTTAGCCCTTATGTTTTCCCTTCATTCCATGCTTCGGGCAACTGGATCACGGCGGTAACTTTAAGTAGGCCTTACCGTATTCAGCTCGAACTCGGAACGTAAGTTGGGGACCATATAGGTTTAGCATGTTTTGCTAGACTACCTACAAGCACGAGTTGCTTTGTGTTTTTTACTGCATCGACGGCTGGCATTTTGTGTGTTTGATTGCGTGCATGTATCATGATATATTTCACGGACACTTGACGTCATTTGTTTCTCCTTGTAGTATCTTTGGTTTTTGCATTTCTTTTCTCTGGGGACTGCCAGCTCGATCGCATCCCCATTGCTCGCCACAGCCTCTGCGACACGCACACAGCCTCTTGTTTTATCTTTGCTATGCTTGTTATTTGTGGTCGTCATGACAACCATCCATCTCTAGGCTGAGAAGTGATTGTTGTTGACCAGCGACCGGCTCGATTGCCTCTTGATCTTTTACTTCCTCCCTTTTTACATCGTTTTCACCGAAGTGAGCACAGGTATGAATTTAATTTGTTAACGTTATTTACTATCGTAAGTTATTTATTGTTATTTATATTTATCTTCCCCGTTTGAAAGTGACTTTATTTGACCCCTAGGTGAAGGGTATTCTTTTTTGTGTGTGTTATTCTGGTCGGGTTTCTTTGTGTGTTCGGTTTCAATTCATTAAATTTCCATTTCTTTACCCATGTGTCTCATTTAGTAGTGTTGGGCGATCGGGCTGCTCGCTCTCTCTCTCTCTCTCTCTTCAAACCTAAGCCTAACTTATTCTAGCTTTCTAGCACCAGGAGGGTATTCCTACCACTCGTCGTGGGACCACCTTCACGGAGTCTGGAGTCGCTCGGCACATCTGGCCTGCAAGTACGGGCCCAGCACAGGTCAGAAATTAACATCCATTTCCACTGCGTACTCCTTTCTTTTCTAGTTGGTTCCAGTGATGCAGCTAGGAGGCACGCCAAGAATATGTTTATTTTAAGAGGGCGGTGCAGATGGTATCAGTTGCGAGGTTAAGTCTCCTGGTCGCTTAGCCATATCCATTGGATTTTAATATTTCGCTGCATATTTTTCAATGTTGTTTTTATTCTGTTTCATGTTCCCTATTGCATACTAAGCAAACAAATATTAAGAGTCAATGTGAACTTCCAAGGAGTATGGACCATAAAAATAACAAACTGTAAGGAGAGTGCAATGAGTTGGACCCTATCAACGAACCCCAGCATTGGTAATGTACTAACCAACCCTACTTCTTGTTTCGTACTCATTTCAGGGGCAGGACGGAGGCAAGACATTTGTAGTTATTGTTTTGAATTGTAGCTAGCAGTACTTCTGTAGTTTAGCCATGTATTCTCTCCCAGGTTGTAACGTGAAGAAGGAGCTCATCCAGTCTGACGATGATCTGCTATCGTTTGAAAGTGTCTGTGGGAAAGACACTAATCCATTGACTGAGGTGAAAGGCCATCGCAAGGGAGGCGTAGCCAATATAGTGTCCAAGTGGGGAATTTCATTTTCTGGTGAACTGGGAGTTTCGTCTGTATTTGAGTTCTTAGACAGGGTCAGTGAACTCTGCCATTGTTATGACCTCGAACCAGACGACATTGTTGTCTGCCTACCGTTATTGTTGAGTGGTTTAGCTTTAAAATGGTATCGACTTACCAACAGATCTTTCATCTCGTGGGTTGATTTCTGTAAGTCAATAAAGGAGCGGTTTACGACTTATGATTTTGAACATGACTTGAAGGCTGAAATTCATCGCCGTACCCAGGGTTTGGAAGAGCCTGTAGACGATTTTGTTACTGGGCTAATGACTTTAATAAGTAGGTTGTCGCAGCCCCTTCCCCTTATTGAAACTGTTGATATTGTGTATAGAAATCTAGCACCTGAGTACAAGTCTTTCATACGCCGGTCCAGTGTGTATAGTGTGGCTGACATTGTTGATCAAGGACGTGAATTCGAGTTCAATCGGCGCCTGCGCAAGTCATATGTACCCCCACCCCTCCCCTCTGACAGTTTGTTTCCAGAGACTGCATGCGCGGAATCTCAGATTCAGAGGACTGCGCACCCATCTTCAATATCTCGTCAGGAGGACCGGGCAGTTAACCGTCCCCACTCGCATATTGTCGGGAGTATTCCCAATGCTACTTCTTCTGCGAATCCCGCTCCTCAGGATCAACAGTTACCTCGAAACCCGAACATGTATAACCGTATAAAATGTTGGAATTGTGATCGTTTGGGGCATCATTTTAATTCCTGCCGTGCGCCCTCTCGTGTGTTTTGTCACACATGTGGTCTTCGTGACGTGACGCACATAGCCTGTCCTAGATGTGCTTCGCGTCAGGGAAACGAGCATGGGTCCCCGGTTTAGACCCGCCGGAGTGGCCATGCAATGAAGTTCGCCGGGAAATGAACATTTCCACGACTGGAAACTTCTGTCCTTGGGTCCCTGTAAGTGTTAAGAAATTGTCGATACCCGCTTTATGGATTTTGGTGCTTCACGTTCATTTATTCAGCACTCCATCGCGGAACAGCTTCCTGTTACTCAGATTTGTCCTCAAGATGGGGGTTTGAAATTTTATTCTGCGGTGAAGTCATCTATTTCTGTTTCTAGCGTTGTAACATGTCATATTAAGATATGTGGTTATTCTTGGGATTGGAACTTCCATGTGGTGGATGACTTATCTACGCCTATGATCTTAGGTTCTGATTTTATGCACAAAGCAGGGTTGAGGCTTGATTTTTCGGATCATTCCTTCAGTTTTTTGTTTAAATCCAAGGAGCGGTTTCATTTTAATACTTGTGAAGCGAGTGTTCCTTGTAATTTTTCTGGTATCTCTGCTGTTCTAATCCCTCCTACTTTATTCAGGAGTCAACGTGACGCTTTATCTGATTTGGTGAATGAATTTCCAGATGTTCTCACGTCGGAACTGGGTTCCGCTATCGGCTACGAGTGTCATATTGATTTGACTGATGAGGTTCCAGTTAGGTCAGCGCCATTTTCTTGCTCTCCACCCAAACTCATTGCCATGAGAGAATATATTCATGATCTTAAGGCACGCGGTGTTGTGAGCCCTTCTAAGTCTTCTTATGTTAGTCCAGCATTCCTGGTGCCTATGAAAGAGGGTACTTTTCGTTTAGTAGTTGATTATCGTCGACTCAATTCTAAGGTGGTGTTCGACAACTTTCCCCTTCCAACTCTGGAGAGCGCTTTTCAGCATTTTCACGGGGCGAAGTACTATTCCGTCCTAGATTTGATATGTGCATATTATCAAATTCCTCTCGATCCCGAGAGCCGTAAGGTAACTGCGTTCTCCACTCCGTTCGGCCTTTTTGAGTTCAATAAGTTACCCATGGGCATTTCTATCGGCGGACAAGTATTGAGTAGGGTTTTGGACGAGTTATTTGGAGATTTAAAGTATTCATCTGTGTTTAACTATCTAGATGACCTCGTGATTTACAGTCAGTCTTTTGAGGATCACCTGATCCATTTACGTGAAGTCCTATGTCGTCTTCGCAGAGCCGGACTCACTGTTAACCCGGACAAAATCTCTTTGGCTTCGAAGCAAATCAAATTTTTAGGTCACATTCTTTCGGATGTGGGCATAGAAGTGAACCCTGAGCGTGTGCAATGTATCCAAGAGTTCCCTACTCCCACGAATGTGAAAGCAGTCCGACGTTTTTTGGGAATGGCAGGCTTTTACAGTAGGTTCATTAAGGGCTTTTCGGACATTTCAGCGCCCCTGAATTATTTGAAGAAGAAGAATGTACGATTCGTGTGGGGCCCCGACCAGTGTCTCGCCTTTGAGAAATTGAAAGAATGTCTTTCTTCTGCTCCCGTCCTTCGAACTACGGATTTTGGGAAAGATTTTATGTTACATTGTGATGCGAGTGATGTCGCAGTTTCTTGTGTGCTTAGTCAGCAGGTGAATGGTAATTTGGCACCCATCGCTTTTGCCAGTCGGATGCTTAATGATTGCGAACGCCGGTATTCCACTTTCGAGAAAGAAAGTCTGGCTGTCGTATTCGGCTGTGAACGTTTCAGATCTTTTCTAGAACATCGGCATTTCATAGTGTATACCGACAATGAAGCTCTGTCCTGGATGCGATCGCATGTCAAAAAATTGGGACGTATAAATCGTTGGATTCTTCGTCTATCCTCTTTCAGCTTTGACATCATTCACGTCAGAGGCAGTGAAAATGTTGTAGCGGATTGTTTGTCACGCATGTTTGAGGAACCTCCTCCCATTGTTGAGATCCCCGAGCCAGTGAATCTTCTCCAACACATTCCATGGTCTTTTACTGACATCCGTACGTACCAAGCAGATGACCCATTTTGTGTCACATTGCGTGAAAAAATTCTCGGGAAAGATCCTGGTGTATCTGAGTTTTCATTGCGCAATGATGTTATAGTGCATACCGCTCCTCGATCTTCGAAATGTAGGATTTTCGTGCCAGAGAATATACGAAGTATGCTCTTGGCGTATTTCCATGAATCCTGTTTTGGATTACATTTAGGTATGACGAAGACTTTCCATAAAATCTCTCAGGAATTCTTCTGGCCTCATTTGAAAGCGGATGCTTTTGCTTTCGTCCGAAAATGCGTTACGTGTCAACGTTCTAAGCCAGCAAAGAATTCTCGCATTGGACTTCACCACGCTGACACGATGTCATATCCTAATGAGCGCCTGTTTATAGATTATTTTGGTCCCCTAGTTAGGTCATCTTCTGGTCATCAAGCTATACTTACTGTCGTTGATGGATTTTCAAAATTTGTATGGTTATTTCCTGTCAGGGAAATCACGACACGTACCACTGTTAGGCTTTTGACCAATCATATTTTTGGTGTTTTTGGTCCTCCAAAGTTTTTAGTGTCCGATAACGCGAGCGCTTTCCGGTCCAAGTCTTTTAGATCAATGTGTTTTTCTTGGGGAATTGATCATGTCTTTTTGGCACCCTACCACCCTCAGCCAAATCACGTTGAAAGGTTTCATCGTAACTTGAAGGCTTGCTTGAGTGCGTTCCACAACGCAGATCTGTCACGTTGGGACGCAAATCTTCAGTTTTTCTCCTTAGGATTTAACACTGCTCTTCATGAATCGACGAATTCTACCCCTTCGGAATTGTTTTTAGGAAGGCGTATTGTTGATCCACTTCAGCTTCAGTGGAAAATAGATTATCTGGCTGCGCCATCCCGCCGTACCTCAGTCAAAGAAAAATGGGAAGTTGCTGTACGGCATCTGAAAAGGGCACGAGATCGCGTGGCGTCTCGCTATAACAAGGGTAGGCAACCTGTTTGTTTTCAGGTGAATGACGACGTGCTAGTGCGCCTGCACCCACAGAGTTCGGCCAAGAATAAGGAGTCAGCTAAGCTAATGCTTCGCTGGAGCACGCCCAAAACTATCACTAGATTTTTAACACCTGTCACTGTTGAATTGATCTCCAAGGAGAATCCCACCGACGTATCCAGAGCTCACATATCTCAATTGAAACCATTTATTGTGTAACCTTCTTATTTGCTGTGGTTAATGTTGTCCTTTTTCTGCGTAGGTTAGCCAATCATAATTTGCTTATGTTATCCAAGGAAGCTAGTATTCATATGGCGTCTCCTTGACCTGCCTATTATTGAACCAATTTTGACCGAGGCAGAGTCAAGTACAAATTTACGAGCTCAAGAAAGAAAATAATACAAGAAGAAATAGGCCTACATACTCTGTGTAACTTAATATTTATTGTAAAAATATGTATTTTTGCGAATTCGGCCAGTAGAGAATTTATATTCTATAAATAATGGACACATTATATCGCTTCTTTGTTATTTTAATACGTCACTTTCATGATGGGTATAAGGAGAATGGCAGACTTCGGCGTCAAAGGGCGAAAGTATTTTGTTTATGATTTTCGTCCGTGTCTCTATCTACTTTTCTTGTCATTGTAACGCTCAGGCGAACCGTAATACCATTATGACAAGCCCAGGGATCGTCAAAGGAACGCGCGCCTTTGGGGACCCCGAAGGAGTTCTGTCCTTATATTGCGATCGCCGAAGCGATCTGATTATTTTTATATATTACTTCATTTTATAACTGTATTCTTTCTGATATGGCTCAATTGCTTAAGTGATTGTTATATCGATCACCCTCCCCCCTCATATTTTGTGTACTGTTATAGTTGTTGACAAACCACCTGTGTGATAAGGATGTTGTGTATTTTGGAACACTTGGGACATGATTGATTTCAAAGCGGTGGTACTTAGTGATGTAAAAAGAAAAATCTTTTATTATTATAAATAATTTTTCTTTTGGGGGGCGGTGTGGATCCTGAGCCATGTTTAACATCTCTCTTTTCTTTATTTTCTTTGGTGGCCGTCCCGGTTGACTCAGACGCCATGTGAGATACTTTCTGTCCGGACGTGCCTTGAGGCTCTCCGCCTTATTATTTAAAATGTAATGTTTTCCTTTTTATTTAACATTGTTATTATGCCGAAGCCTTCCATTTACTCATGTAAGTAACACATCTAACCTTGTGTCCACTATGCTCATTTCCTAAATTTAACTTTTCTTTTTGGTCTTCGTCGTGTGCTTGGATTTGCTGTGGAACCAATCGTAATGGCGGTCTCCTGTTTTATTTTGTTTGAGTCTTCGTTTAACCTTTTATTTGTGCCGTGAAATATATCTGCGAGTGATTTTGTGAGTGTATGTTTTTCTTGCTGCCAGGTGCATTGATGCTGTTTTGATTGGGCATATCTTCGAATGGGTCTCCCGTGGTTTGTGGACGTTGGCGTTTCGACCATTCTCCCAACACGAGGCATGACACCATATATTTTAGCCCTTATGTTTTCCCTTCATTCCATGCTTCGGGCAACTGGATCACGGCGGTAACTTTAAGTAGGCCTTACCGTATTCAGCTCGAACTCGGAACGTAAGTTGGGACCATATAGGTTTAGCATGTTTTGCTAGACTACCTACAAGCACGAGTTGCTTTGTGTTTTTTACTGCATCGACGGCTGGCATTTTGTGTGTTTGATTGCGTGCATGTATCATGATATATTTCACGGACACTTGACGTCATTTGTTTCTCCTTGTAGTATCTTTGGTTTTTGCATTTCTTTTCTCTGGGGACTGCCAGCTCGATCGCATCCCCATTGCTCGCCACAGCCTCTGCGACACGCACACAGCCTCTTGTTTTATCTTTGCTATGCTTGTTATTTGTGGTCGTCATGACAACCATCCATCTCTAGGCTGAGAAGTGATTGTTGTTGACCAGCGACCGGCTCGATTGCCTCTTGATCTTTTACTTCCTCCCTTTTTACATCGTTTTCACCGAAGTGAGCACAGGTATGAATTTAATTTGTTAACGTTATTTACTATCGTAAGTTATTTATTGTTATTTATATTTATCTTCCCCGTTTGAAAGTGACTTTATTTGACCCCTAGGTGAAGGGTATTCTTTTTTGTGTGTGTTATTCTGGTCGGGTTTCTTTGTGTGTTCGGTTTCAATTCATTAAATTTCCATTTCTTTACCCATGTGTCTCATTTAGTAGTGTTGGGCGATCGGGCTGCTCGCTCTCTCTCTCTCTCTCTCTTCAAACCTAAGCCTAACTTATTCTAGCTTTCTAGCACCAGGAGGGTATTCCTACCACTCGTCGTGGGACCACCTTCACGGAGTCTGGAGTCGCTCGGCACATCTGGCCTGCAAGTACGGGCCCAGCACAGGTCAGAAATTAACATCCATTTCCACTGCGTACTCCTTTCTTTTCTAGTTGGTTCCAGTGATGCAGCTAGGAGGCACGCCAAGAATATGTTTATTTTAAGAGGGCGGTGCAGATGGTATCAGTTGCGAGGTTAAGTCTCCTGGTCGCTTAGCCATATCCATTGGATTTTAATATTTCGCTGCATATTTTTCAATGTTGTTTTTATTCTGTTTCATGTTCCCTATTGCATACTAAGCAAACAAATATTAAGAGTCAATGTGAACTTCCAAGGAGTATGGACCATAAAAATAACAAACTGTAAGGAGAGTGCAATGAGTTGGACCCTATCAACGAACCCCAGCATTGGTAATGTACTAACCAACCCTACTTCTTGTTTCGTACTCATTTCAGGGGCAGGACGGAGGCAAGACATTTGTAGTTATTGTTTTGAATTGTAGCTAGCAGTACTTCTGTAGTTTAGCCATGTATTCTCTCCCAGGTTGTAACGTGAAGAAGGAGCTCATCCAGTCTGACGATGATCTGCTATCGTTTGAAAGTGTCTGTGGGAAAGACACTAATCCATTGACTGAGGTGAAAGGCCATCGCAAGGGAGGCGTAGCCAATATAGTGTCCAAGTGGGGAATTTCATTTTCTGGTGAACTGGGAGTTTCGTCTGTATTTGAGTTCTTAGACAGGGTCAGTGAACTCTGCCATTGTTATGACCTCGAACCAGACGACATTGTTGTCTGCCTACCGTTATTGTTGAGTGGTTTAGCTTTAAAATGGTATCGACTTACCAACAGATCTTTCATCTCGTGGGTTGATTTCTGTAAGTCAATAAAGGAGCGGTTTACGACTTATGATTTTGAACATGACTTGAAGGCTGAAATTCATCGCCGTACCCAGGGTTTGGAAGAGCCTGTAGACGATTTTGTTACTGGGCTAATGACTTTAATAAGTAGGTTGTCGCAGCCCCTTCCCCTTATTGAAACTGTTGATATTGTGTATAGAAATCTAGCACCTGAGTACAAGTCTTTCATACGCCGGTCCAGTGTGTATAGTGTGGCTGACATTGTTGATCAAGGACGTGAATTCGAGTTCAATCGGCGCCTGCGCAAGTCATATGTACCCCCACCCCTCCCCTCTGACAGTTTGTTTCCAGAGACTGCATGCGCGGAATCTCAGATTCAGAGGACTGCGCACCCATCTTCAATATCTCGTCAGGAGGACCGGGCAGTTAACCGTCCCCACTCGCATATTGTCGGGAGTATTCCCAATGCTACTTCTTCTGCGAATCCCGCTCCTCAGGATCAACAGTTACCTCGAAACCCGAACATGTATAACCGTATAAAATGTTGGAATTGTGATCGTTTGGGGCATCATTTTAATTCCTGCCGTGCGCCCTCTCGTGTGTTTTGTCACACATGTGGTCTTCGTGACGTGACGCACATAGCCTGTCCTAGATGTGCTTAGCGTCAGGGAAACGAGCATGGGTCCCCGGTTTAGACCCGCCGGAGTGGCCATGCAATGAAGTTCGCCGGGAAATGAACATTTCCACGACTGGAAACTTCTGTCCTTGGGTCCCTGTAAGTGTTAAGAAATTGTCGATACCCGCTTTATGGATTCTGGTGCTTCACGTTCATTTATTCAGCGCTCCATCGCGGAACAGCTTCCTGTTACTCAGATTTGTCCACAGGATGGGGGTTTGAAATTTTATTCTGCGGTGAAGTCATCTATTTCTGTTTCTAGCGTTGTAACATGTCATATTAAGATATGTGGTTATTCTTGGGATTGGAACTTCCATGTGGTGGATGACTTATCTACGCCTATGATCTTAGGTTCTGATTTTATGCACAAAGCAGGGTTGAGGCTTGATTTTTCGGATCATTCCTTCAGTTTTTTGTTTAAATCCAAGGAGCGGTTTCATTTTAATACTTGTGAAGCGAGTGTTCCTTGTAATTTTTCTGGTATCTCTGCTGTTCTAATCCCTCCTACTTTATTCAGGAGTCAACGTGACGCTTTATCTGATTTGGTGAATGAATTTCCAGATGTTCTCACGTCGGAACTGGGTTCCGCTATCGGCTACGAGTGTCATATTGATTTGACTGATGAGGTTCCAGTTAGGTCAGCGCCATTTTCTTGCTCTCCACCCAAACTCATTGCCATGAGAGAATATATTCATGATCTTAAGGCACGCGGTGTTGTGAGCCCTTCTAAGTCTTCTTATGTTAGTCCAGCATTCCTGGTGCCTATGAAAGAGGGTACTTTTCGTTTAGTAGTTGATTATCGTCGACTCAATTCTAAGGTGGTGTTCGACAACTTTCCCCTTCCAACTCTGGAGAGCGCTTTTCAGCATTTTCACGGGGCGAAGTACTATTCCGTCCTAGATTTGATATGTGCATATTATCAAATTCCTCTCGATCCCGAGAGCCGTAAGGTAACTGCGTTCTCCACTCCGTTCGGCCTTTTTGAGTTCAATAAGTTACCCATGGGCATTTCTATCGGCGGACAAGTATTGAGTAGGGTTTTGGACGAGTTATTTGGAGATTTAAAGTATTCATCTGTGTTTAACTATCTAGATGACCTCGTGATTTACAGTCAGTCTTTTGAGGATCACCTGATCCATTTACGTGAAGTCCTATGTCGTCTTCGCAGAGCCGGACTCACTGTTAACCCGGACAAAATCTCTTTGGCTTCGAAGCAAATCAAATTTTTAGGTCACATTCTTTCGGATGTGGGCATAGAAGTGAACCCTGAGCGTGTGCAATGTATCCAAGAGTTCCCTACTCCCACGAATGTGAAAGCAGTCCGACGTTTTTTGGGAATGGCAGGCTTTTACAGTAGGTTCATTAAGGGCTTTTCGGACATTTCAGCGCCCCTGAATTATTTGAAGAAGAAGAATGTACGATTCGTGTGGGGCCCCGACCAGTGTCTCGCCTTTGAGAAATTGAAAGAATGTCTTTCTTCTGCTCCCGTCCTTCGAACTCCGGATTTTGGGAAAGATTTTATGTTACATTGTGATGCGAGTGATGTCGCAGTTTCTTGTGTGCTTAGTCCGCAGGTGAATGGTAATTTGGCACCCATCGCTTTTGCCAGTCGGATGCTTAATGATTGCGAACGCCGGTATTCCACTTTCGAGAAAGAAAGTCTGGCTGTCGTATTCGGCTGTGAACGTTTCAGATCTTTTCTAGAACATCGGCATTTCATAGTGTATACCGACAATGAAGCTCTGTCCTGGATGCGATCGCATGTCAAAAAATTGGGACGTATAAATCGTTGGATTCTTCGTCTATCCTCTTTCAGCTTTGACATCATTCACGTCAGAGGCAGTGAAAATGTTGTAGCGGATTGTTTGTCACGCATGTTTGAGGAACCTCCTCCCATTGTTGAGATCCCCGAGCCAGTGAATCTTCTCCAACACATTCCATGGTCTTTTACTGACATCCGTACGTACCAAGCAGATGACCCATTTTGTGTCACATTGCGTGAAAAAATTCTCGGGAAAGATCCTGGTGTATCTGAGTTTTCATTGCGCAATGATGTTATAGTGCATACCGCTCCTCGATCTTCGAAATGTAGGATTTTCGTGCCAGAGAATATACGAAGTATGCTCTTGGCGTATTTCCATGAATCCTGTTTTGGATTACATTTAGGTATGACGAAGACTTTCCATAAAATCTCTCAGGAATTCTTCTGGCCTCATTTGAAAGCGGATGCTTTTGCTTTCGTCCGAAAATGCGTTACGTGTCAACGTTCTAAGCCAGCAAAGAATTCTCGCATTGGACTTCACCACGCTGACACGATGTCATATCCTAATGAGCGCCTGTTTATAGATTATTTTGGTCCCCTAGTTAGGTCATCTTCTGGTCATCAAGCTATACTTACTGTCGTTGATGGATTTTCAAAATTTGTATGGTTATTTCCTGTCAGGGAAATCACGACACGTACCACTGTTAGGCTTTTGACCAATCATATTTTTGGTGTTTTTGGTCCTCCAAAGTTTTTAGTGTCCGATAACGCGAGCGCTTTCCGGTCCAAGTCTTTTAGATCAATGTGTTTTTCTTGGGGAATTGATCATGTCTTTTTGGCACCCTACCACCCTCAGCCAAATCACGTTGAAAGGTTTCATCGTAACTTGAAGGCTTGCTTGAGTGCGTTCCACAACGCAGATCTGTCACGTTGGGACGCAAATCTTCAGTTTTTCTCCTTAGGATTTAACACTGCTCTTCATGAATCGACGAATTCTACCCCTTCGGAATTGTTTTTAGGAAGGCGTATTGTTGATCCACTTCAGCTTCAGTGGAAAATAGATTATCTGGCTGCGCCATCCCGCCGTACCTCAGTCAAAGAAAAATGGGAAGTTGCTGTACGGCATCTGAAAAGGGCACGAGATCGCGTGGCGTCTCGCTATAACAAGGGTAGGCAACCTGTTTGTTTTCAGGTGAATGACGACGTGCTAGTGCGCCTGTACCCACAGAGTTCGGCCAAGAATAAGGAGTCAGCTAAGCTAATGCTTCGCTGGAGCACGCCCAAAACTATCACTAGATTTTTAACACCTGTCACTGTTGAATTGATCTCCAAGGAGAATCCCACCGACGTATCCAGAGCTCACATATCTCAATTGAAACCATTTATTGTGTAACCTTCTTATTTGCTGTGGTTAATGTTGTCCTTTTTCTGCGTAGGTTAGCCAATCATAATTTGCTTATGTTATCCAAGGAAGCTAGTATTCATATGGCGTCTCCTTGACCTGCCTATTATTGAACCAATTTTGACCGAGGCAGAGTCAAGTACAAATTTACGAGCTCAAGAAAGAAAATAATACAAGAAGAAATAGGCCTACATACTCTGTGTAACTTAATATTTATTGTAAAAATATGTATTTTTGCGAATTCGGCCAGTAGAGAATTTATATTCTATAAATAATGGACTCATTATATCGCTTCTTTGTTATTTTAATACGTCACTTTCATGATGGGTATAAGGAGAATGGCAGACTTCGGCGTCAAAGGGCGAAAGTATTTTGTTTATGATTTTCGTCCGTGTCTCTATCTACTTTTCTTGTCATTGTAACGCTCAGGCGAACCGTAATACCATTATGACAAGCCCAGGGATCGTCAAAGGAACGCGCGCCTTTGGGGACCCCGAAGGAGTTCTGTCCTTATATTGCGATCGCCGAAGCGATCTGATTATTTTTATATATTACTTCATTTTATAACTGTATTCTTTCTGATATGGCTCAATTGCTTAAGTGATTGTTATATCGATCACCCTCCCCCCTCATATTTTGTGTACTGTTATAGTTGTTGACAAACCACCTGTGTGATAAGGATGTTGTGTATTTTGGAACACTTGGGACATGATTGATTTCAAAGCGGTGGTACTTAGTGATGTAAAAAGAAAAATCTTTTATTATTATAAATAATTTTTCTTTTGGGGGGCGGTGTGGATCCTGAGCCATGTTTAACATCTCTCTTTTCTTTATTTTCTTTGGTGGCCGTCCCGGTTGACTCAGACGCCATGTGAGATACTTTCTGTCCGGACGTGCCTTGAGGCTCTCCGCCTTATTATTTAAAATGTAATGTTTTCCTTTTTATTTAACATTGTTATTATGCCGAAGCCTTCCATTTACTCATGTAAGTAACACATCTAACCTTGTGTCCACTATGCTCATTTCCTAAATTTAACTTTTCTTTTTGGTCTTCGTCGTGTGCTTGGATTTGCTGTGGAACCAATCGTAATGGCGGTCTCCTGTTTTATTTTGTTTGAGTCTTCGTTTAACCTTTTATTTGTGCCGTGAAATATATCTGCGAGTGATTTTGTGAGTGTATGTTTTTCTTGCTGCCAGGTGCATTGATGCTGTTTTGATTGGGCATATCTTCGAATGGGTCTCCCGTGGTTTGTGGACGTTGGCGTTTCGACCATTCTCCCAACACGAGGCATGACACCATATATTTTAGCCCTTATGTTTTCCCTTCATTCCATGCTTCGGGCAACTGGATCACGGCGGTAACTTTAAGTAGGCCTTACCGTATTCAGCTCGAACTCGGAACGTAAGTTGGGGACCATATAGGTTTAGCATGTTTTGCTAGACTACCTACAAGCACGAGTTGCTTTGTGTTTTTTACTGCATCGACGGCTGGCATTTTGTGTGTTTGATTGCGTGCATGTATCATGATATATTTCACGGACACTTGACGTCATTTGTTTCTCCTTGTAGTATCTTTGGTTTTTGCATTTCTTTTCTCTGGGGACTGCCAGCTCGATCGCATCCCCATTGCTCGCCACAACCTCTGCGGCACGCACACAGCCTCTTGTTTTATCTTTGCTATGCTTGTTATTTGTGGTCGTCATGACAACCATCCATCTCTAGGCTGAGAAGTGATTGTTGTTGACCAGCGACCGGCTCGATTGCCTCTTGATCTTTTACTTCCTCCCTTTTTACATCGTTTTCACCGAAGTGAGCACAGGTATGAATTTAATTTGTTAACGTTATTTACTATCGTAAGTTATTTATTGTTATTTATATTTATCTTCCCCGTTTGAAAGTGACTTTATTTGACCCCTAGGTGAAGGGTATTCTTTTTTGTGTGTGTTATTCTGGCCGGGTTTCTTTGTGTGTTCGGTTTCAATTCATTAAATTTCCATTTCTTTACCCATGTGTCTCATTTAGTAGTGTTGGGCGATCGGGCTGCTCGCTCTCTCTCTCTCTCTCTCTCTCTCTCTCTCTCTCTTCAAACCTAGGCCTAACTTATTCTAGCTTTCTAGCACCAGGAGGGTATTCCTACCACTCGTCGTGGGACCACCTTCACGGAGTCTGGAGTCGCTCGGCACATCTGGCCTGCAAGTACGGGCCCAGCACAGGTCAGAAATTAACATCCATTTCCACTGCGTACTCCTTTCTTTTCTAGTTGGTTCCAGTGATGCAGCTAGGAGGCACGCCAAGAATATGTTTATTTTAATAGGGCGGTGCAAGGCTTTTCTCATTTTGGGATGAGGACGATAGCAACTGATACAACAATATAGTCTCTTGTGTTTGTAACGTCCATTACACCGATGATGTTCCAATGTCTCTAAACTAGGCGTTTTTGATGGTGAGCTGCTCACCGAAGCACCATGGACACCATACGGTCCACACGTATCGTAACTTGTTTTCTTTTCATCACCCAGAGACACAAGTGAGGGATAGCTTGAATGACAGGATATATTTCCCACTTCCATTCTACACAGGTAGGGGCAGGTGGGTGACCAGCGCTGATGTTCCTGCATGGTTTCATCGCCCTCCTGCCATTGGTCTATGATGATGGGACAAAAGGCACATTTCACTCCATCTCTTGTTTTTAAATAGTAGAATCCAGCGGCCGCTAAGGCTTGAGGGTTTATGAAAGGCACTGGCCATGTGGCAAAAATCTTGAAACGTTGTTCCTCAGAGTTTAAATTCATGGATGTAACGTCTCTTGAGGCTTTAAAGCAAGACATGACTGAGCGGCTTGACATGGGTTGAGCTGTTATTTATACACTCGTCACTTGGTTGGACAGTGGATAATATTTGACTTGTTTGTGATGAATAATCAAACAGTAGGCCGTCGTATTGGCTGGTACATTGTCATGCGTTTCAAAATCTAGTCGAATGTCGATATTGGATGGCTTGACAGACTCTTCCAGGTAAGAACAGTCAAAAACAATCAGTGGTGCTCTTGCCTTAAACGCTTGGGGTAGTAGCATGGGGCCGTTCTCTTTTTGATAATACGACCATCGAAATTTAGAAAACAAGTCGTACAGGGGGCCAAACTTATTTTTTGAAAAATACAAATCCAGTCCTTCATAGGGAAACACGGCTCCGTTGAGGAAAAGACGTGCATTTCTCAATTGCAGGTGATCAAATTGCGTGGCATCTTTGGTTTGTTGATACTTGCGATTCGTTTGAAAACCCACGATCAGGTAGAGAGGTCTCTCTGTATAGCGAGCTGTTTTTACAGACCAACTGTGTGTGTTGGTGGTGGGCAATAGCGGATACTCATGGAGTGCCCAGCTTCTAAATTCCATGGGTAGAGGCATATCTCTCTTTACCATTTTGAGTATGTACAGTTTTTTGCTATCTTCAAGGGTCACTTGGGGGACTTTCCATAGCAAGCGTTGTAGTTGAATTTTTGAATCTATGGGGGCATTGTCGGCTCCCTTGAGTGCATTATTATCACTCCTGTCTCTCACTAGGTAAAGCACTTGCCTTGCGTTGACCACAATGCGTTGGTGATCTTCGGCAAAGCCTAAAATCAGTTTAAGAGGTAAATATCCAGTAAAGGTTCCATCAGTGTGTACCATCCAGTCATTGGTCGAGTCAGGACACCAACCTGCCATGCAAAGTGTTTTACCTTCTTCCTCACTATAAGAGGGGTATAGTTTCATGACACTGGAAATGCCCACATTTCGAGTGCTATCCACCACGATATCGTTAATGACATACCGCACTTCAGAAAACAGAAAGGCCAAACCATGGTTGGCCAACTTGGATGTGGTGGGTGTAGAGCCATCGGCTTTGGTGAGCCGACCTTCAATCTGAATGACACTTTCATGCGGTAGGGTGTAAATATCTTGGTTGTTGATAACAAATTGAACTTCATCATTGTTATTGAGTCCAGGTGTTTGAGCTTGATAGGAATGGAGATCAATTCTTACCACTCCTGGTTGCTCCTCGATGTGGTTCGCTATCTCTAGGATAGAATTCATTATGAGGGTTGGCGTGGTAACCCAAATGCTGTAAAATCTGCTTGTCTTGAGATGTTAACGTGTATTCACGTGGCAAACAACTAACACTATTCCTAGACGATGTTGTTGCTTTATACACAAACTTCATAGTGGTTTTAGCACCAACTTGTAAGTCACTGGTGTGGTAGAATCTAGATCAATGAGTTGTTGATCTCTATTGATCAGTCTTAATGTTATATTACTAATACTATCGACAGCCACAGCATGAAAAAGCACCACTGGAGAGTTTTCACGAATAATATACCCATTGGGCGATGTTACAATAAAGTCATAAAGTGAATGCGATGGTTCTTGATTGGTGTACACTTGGCTAATAATATTACATGTCACCGACACATGATGGTCCTCAATGAATTTCACTTCATGGTCTGAATCATGCTCTTTGTTGGGCTCCAACACACGTGGTTTAAATCCTAGTAATGGGCCAATGGAATCGGAGTGAGTTTTAAAGTCAATGTTAAAGGTAGAGAAAATACTGCAGCGATGATTGTTAGTATTTCCTACAAGTTCAAACTTGTGCGTTCCATCGAGAAATGACTTTAAACCATATTGATTGATCAACACCACATAAATGTGTTCATAAATGTCATCGATCGTGTATCCACCAGAGTTCAGGGTGAGCACAGAATCATCATAGTAAAACTTGTTGTTCACATTTTCACGTATGTTGTATATTCGATTGTACGTTTCAAGAGAAACAAGTCCTAAACCATAGGGTTTTTCACTCAATTCGATAGGCGGGTAAAAGTCAAGGGTGACTTCAGGTCCACGTCCATGCAGTGTAAACGTTTTACTTTCTACCGACATACTGGTGGCGTTTTAGCTTATGCTGCGTCTTATATAAAAAAATTAAACACAAACGTCCACACTGTTGGCTGTTAAACGTTTGCTCACGTTTCACATTATAATATATCTTGATCCTGTTTCCAAAATAGGTCACTAGTTCCATGGGCGGGGGCAAATTCTCAAAACTGTCAAAGTACCATACAGTGGATCCCTCTTTGACATAAGCTACATAATGCGTTCCTGGTCCTCGGTGTTCATCCAAATTGACAACAGCACATTCCTGTTTCCAGGGTCGTGGGGGTAATTGGTTTCGCATAAACACACCTCGAAAATGAGAAAGCTTTAGTTGTTTAGCATAGCTTTCCACTTGTTGATGCGTCAGGGCATGTCTTGCTATGGCTGAGGTTAATTTTTGTTTTAATATTTCGAAATGGTGAAATTCCAAATCCTTGTTGATAAAAGGCTGGCTTCGAATTGGCATTTCTAGCCCCATGGCAATCGCTTCCATCGTTTCATTGTGTCGCTGACTTTCTTTGAGTTGTTGCTTGCCCTGCTGCGCGGCTTTAATGGTTTTCGCCACTGTACTGGCACCGCCCAAAAGTGAACCGAGAGCAGCCAAACCGGCAAATAATGCAGGTAAAAATCCCGCTCGTTTGGGGACGGGAATCACTCGCCCTTGGTTTGAACTCTGTCGCCGACGTTTTGGAATAACATGTCTCTGTGCTGCTCGAAGGGCTTTCCTTATGGTCAACACATTATTTTTTCTTTTTTTCTTTCGCAAGGGCTTGTCCACGAATGTCGTAAGCCCAGGCTTTGCCAAGGACAATGTCCTTTTTTTTAGTCTTTCTCACCACATACCTTTGTTTCACTATGATGATAATGACCAACAACCTTTCACAAGAAAGTTTAAATCACAACTAACGTTAGATGGTTATTTCATGGCTGTATATTCCAATTCCACATAAAGTGGGAAATCGTTTATGGTTTTTCCCGCTTGCTTTTCATCCCATGTCAACATGAGGTGAAAGGATAATTCGTCACCAGCATTGACCATTTCATGGTTATGGACCAACATCCTATGACCATTTATCTTTATTTGTAAATGGTTCTCATCAGGTATGGCATATTTGATGTGAATGGTTCCATCATAGTGTAATCGATAGTGGGTTAAACCCGAAGCAAGCACATAGGTCATGTGCTGATCATGGACTAGCGGTAAATGGTTTCTGTCATTCACAGGTTTTTCATTTGTCAGATACACTAAAAATACATATGGGATTAATTTATAAAGCCTTTTCATTTCATAGGTCATGTAACGCTTGGTACAAACATCGTCTTCGTCTTGTGGGTCTTCCACGTGAATAATCCGATGGCGCTATAGCCATTCACCGTAAGCTGGGGCACTTTGTCATAAAACTCATACACTTTGTTATCCACATACTTTTTCGTAGTAACGTCTGTAGACACTTGAGGATGTTTTACATGGGTTAACCGCTTTCCCTTAAAGTCATAATCTCCATGTTTTGTGCGTGGCACTACTGACCTATCCACATAGTGTTTATTAGCAGGATCTGTTTCTTGTTTAGGATCATGTATGGGGACAGGCCTAGCTTTGGCCATCAACGCACGTCCAAAGACATCCATCGTCAACCTGTAGTACCAGTCTACTGTTTCTATGACAAGGTTCGGCGTCCTGTATATAGACAGCCTGCTAGCCTGTCTAAGCCTTAGTTGAAATGAAGATTATTAAGCAGCAAGAGTCATTCCCCGTGGGGGACATGGTTTCCCATCTCTGTCCCATATCACGTGAACAACGCCATGGTTCACTGTTTCCATCTTCCATTCGCTGCATCATTGTGGGGCCTTCCGGCTGTGGAAAGACAAATCTTTTGCTAACGCTCATCACAGCACCCAATGGTCTGCGTTTTAAAAATATTTATATTTTTGCAAAATCTCTCTACCAACCCCTCTACGTGTTTCTGGATCAAGTCATGTCTGGATTACAAAAAGAGAATATGGGTTATTTTACATTTTCCATGCAAGAAAATGTGATTTCACCGGATGAGGTAAAGCCAGATTCACTCATGATTTTCGATGATGTATCCACTGAACGTCAAGGCATCATTCAAAGCTATTTCAGCATGGGTCGACACAAACATATCGATTGCTTCTATCTTGGACAAACGTATTCAAAAATGTCCAAACAGTTGATTCGTGACAATGCCAATGTCATTGTTTTATTTCGTCAGGACGAGAGGAACAGTCGTCACATTTATAATGAACATGTGAATCCGGATATGACCTTTCAAATGTTTACAGAATTGTGTGCCAAGTGCTGGAACACTCAACGTCATGCCTGTTTAGTGATTGACAAACAAAGTGAACTCAACCAAGGACGGTATCGCTTAGGGTTTGATCATTTTATTGCTATTTAAGGCCTTGTCTCATTCCCCGGCAAGTCATTTGTCAAGACACCATAGCGTTAGCAGAGAGTCAATTGAAAAAGCATATTATTAGAGCAAAAAATACTATTCGCCAAAAGTTTCGTCAATTGAAACAATCACGTGCAAATCATGCTTTGTTTATTCAGCAACATTTAGCACCTCCACTAAAAGCCATGTTGAAACCCTCTTTCAAGCCATCTGAAACGCTACCCACCGTTTCACAAGCCACGCAGACGATGCACGAGGACCCTGAGGAAGAGGAAGAGGAACAGGAAGATTTGACTAGTGTTAGTGAAGTTGAGGATGAGGAGGAACAAGTGTTTACGCCTCAAAAAAAGGCCGCACCCCTTGCAGAGTTTTTGAGAAAAAAGAAATCCTTGGCCATGGTTGATACACCTTGCCCTTCCAGGGCGTCTCGTTTTCACAACTCTTGGCCACCCCTCAACATAAAGCACAACTGAAAACCATTTTAATAAAATATTATGGATACATTGGAACCCTATTTCACCGATCTATTTATTGGAAACACAGATACCACGTATGGTGTTCGCTATGAGGATGATAGTTTTAAAATTGGCGATTCATCCATTAAATTTGCTCGTACTAAAGCTGTCATTAAAAATATCAACTATAAATTAACGCCAGGACTGTTAAAGCTGCTCTTTTCTCGGACCCCCTCTTCCCATGATTATACGTCAGAGGACCTTGACAAATATAAATCCATTTTATTGGATACCCATGCTCACAAAAGACAGTATGATCCCACGCAACAAGTGAATGCCAATATATCTCAAAAATATAAAACCATTATTGCAAAAATGTTTCCCACCAGTCAAAGTACTCGTCGTAAAGCGTCCGCTTCGGGAGTGACATTTAAACCATTAAAACTCCTTGTGGATGTTACCTACTGGCACAATCTCAATAAGCTCGTCCAGCGGCTACAGTTGTTGCATGCCTCACGTCAAGCTGGCCACACCGGTCACGATTGGGAAATTCAAGAAATTGAACAAGAACTTCGAAATGCCAAAATTATTGTTTAAGCCCTCATCCATTAAAATGGGTATTGCTCACGAGTTGCATCGCCCAGCTAGGCGTCACTATCCACGACTCAAGGTGATTTCACGAGGTGTGGATGAACTTTGGCAGGCTGACTTGGTTGAAATGATACCCTATGCTGGTGTTAACGACGGTGTACGCTATATGTTGACCGTCATTGATGTCTATTCCAAAATGGCCTTTGTTGAACCTGTGCGTCGCAAGTCTGGCCCACTAGTTACCAAGGCCTTTCAACATATTATTCAACACTCCAAACGTCAACCTCAGCTGCTACAAACCGACCAGGGGAAAGAATTTTTCAACAAGGATTTCTCCAGTTTTCTCAAATCTAAGGATATTCACCATTACTCCACGTACAGCAACCTCAAAGCCAGTGTGGTCGAGCGGTTCAACCGAACATTGAAAACCCATATGTGGAAAGCGTTTACCGCTCAGGGCACGTATCGCTGGTTGGACATGTTGCCAGAGCTAGTGTCACGTTACAATGACACCAAACATAGAACGATTGGGACCAAGCCACGCCTCGTGACCAGAAATATTCAGCAATTGGATAAACTGTTTAACCCCATAAAACCAGCCGATCCTAAACGTCACCGACTGAACATTGGGGATTTTGTTCGTGTGAGCAAATTTAAGTCTGCCTTCGATAAGGGCTACACGCCTCAGTGGGGGACTGAACTATTTCTAATTCGTCGAGTCAACTTGGACACTCCAGTCACCTATTTACTTGAGGACCTCAACCGTCAACCCATAAAAGGTAGATTTTATCTCCATGAACTTCAGAAAACAGCATTTCCTCAGCATTATCTTGTGGAAAAAGTGTTGAAACAAAAAGGAAATAAACTCTATGTCAAATGGTTAGGGTTTAACTCTACGTTTAATTCTTGGATCAATAAATTACATGTTGTGTGAACCTGTGCAATTTTTAATTTATTTATTCACACATGTTGTACACCCCCTATAGCTCTGTGTGTACAGTCCTCAGCTCCACATATTTCTTTCTCTTTCCACCTGTGTTCTCTCATACATTACCCCTACCCCTCTCACCCCTTCACCTCCCGCCACTGCTGTTTGCAGCTCTTGCCTATCTATTGGTTGTGACATCATTCCCACAAGTTGCATCATACCTTTTACAGATTCAGCGATTCCCACGCTTTGACCATTCTGTTATCAGGCACGTGGACAGCTAACGTCCAAGGTGAACACCTGTGGCAGATCAAATTTCACATGAACTTGCATTTTGTCACGTACGAAGCAAGACAGGATGTAACTTGTTAACAGTTATCGCGCACGTGGACAGCTAACGTCCCAGGTGAACACCTGAGGTAGATCAAATTTCACATGAACTTGCATTTTGTCACGTACGAAGCAAGACAGGGTGTCACTGGTTTATCCCTCATGTGGTTTCACACATGTTCACATGCCTTTCGCACTTCCCTGCCACCACGATGGTCAGATTATTTCACCTTCAAGCGTCACCTGTTGTCAAGTCAGATCGGCGCTTTCCAATAAGCTCAAATGACATTCACCTCTTGCTCCTCGGCAAGTTTGTTTTCTGTACTCGCTTCGACCAACATAGAACCAAGTTCTCATCACCGTTTACACGTCAAAGGTAAAATGTGTGAAAAAAACGCATGCTCGCTCTGTCATACACCGACCCGTCGAAATATCGATTGATCTATTAAGCATGGTCCTTGTGGTTAGCGACAGGTTCGTTGAAACACACACACACACCCAGCCGTATCGTCTCTCTCAACCACCACGCTTCATGGACATTATAAACAGGTAAAGAAAAAGAAAACGTTATTTCAACATGTATGGCGTTAGGCCCTTTGTAAATTATCTTTTTGGAAAACATATCTACCACACTCGAAAGGGGGCGTTAGCCCGAGTCCTAGGACACCTCGTACACGTCTATAGCGTTATTGGTTCGTGAGATATCGGCAAAAATCACAAACACGTGTTTACCCCAAAATCGAGTTTCCCAATTTTTTTAAAATTACAATGAGTGGTCCATAGCAAAGAGGACATCACCCCGAGTACTTGGACCTGTCGAACACACCTCTAGCATGATTGGTTCGCGAGATATAGCAAAAAGTTCAAAATCATGGTTTTCCCCCCCAAAAAACCGTGTTTCCAAATTTTCACCTTTTCGACATCTACATTTTCGTAAAGAGCGCAACGAGACGAGAAAAACGAATCCAAGCACGCCTTCCTAGCATGACTCCTTCTATTCCAAGGTCGCAGGGGCTCACCACTTGCTTTTGGAAGCAGCTCTCTCCTTACCCCACTACTACAGGTTTTCATTCTAGAGACTTGAAATTTATTTTGGGGGTAGAGGGGGTAGGTACCTTTGATTTACGTCAAACAATTTCTTTTGTAGAGTTCCTAGTTTCCAAAATATAGGATTTTCAAAATTCGAGTGTTTTCAAAAAAACATAAAAAGTAAAAAAGTTTTATTATAGAAAATAAAGGTCATAAAGACCATTTGTTTGAGCCATGGCACAACGTTCTATCCTGTTTGGTTTTCAAACTATCGCCTATTTTCGAAAACAAAAAAATTCAAAATATTTTTCAAAAATATAACGTGTGGTCCATGGCAAAGCCCCCGTCATCCCGAGTCCAACGACACTTCATTCGTGAATCTCCGACCATGGGTTCGAGAGAAAAGTCCATTTAAATGTTTCAACTTTACGCGGCGGCCATGTTGGTTTGTTGGGCACAGGAGTGTCAAGTGAAGCAGAATCGGCATCACCCCCCTACTTCCCTCCAAGAAATTAAGCAAGTCCATAAGAGAGGCACCAACAACAGAAACATACAATGCTTGTAATTGTATAAATTGTATTGTTGAAGTCGATGCTTGTTGGAAAAATTTGACCCCAGAATTTGAATCTTCCAATGTTTTGAAAAATTCTACCAGATCTTCCACATGCGTGGCCATATACATTGCAGCCTTAAACCATGAATTCCATCTTGTACATACAGGCATTGGGAAAGCTAGAATTTCATTCTCTTTTTCTGTGTTTTCATATTTCTCCCTTAGAAATGCAACGTAATTGCTTTTTCTTTTTCGCGTATTTAAAAAGGCATTCTTTGTCTTTACTATAGACATGTTCAATTCGTCCAGCTCGTTTTCAAATACGCAGCCGATAAGATTGACTTTATGAGCCCAGCACTGGACATGACTTAATTCTTCAATCAATCCTTGAGAAGTAGTTACACATTTTGTCATGTAGCGTGCTGAGTCCGTAACTACTGCCACTACACGCTCCCGTTCAATTTCATAGGAATTCAAGGTGTCTAATATCGCATTGGAGCAATTTACGCTATTGGCAGAATCTAGAACAACAGAGGCAGCCAGATGGGTGTTCATTTCAGTTGATGGTACTGAGGGACGAAAAAGAATGTTGAAAACACACCTACCATTCTTGTCAGTTATTTCGTCACATAGCAGAAACACGTCTTTGTTTTTTATATCTTCCCTAATTTCTTCCCTCCTTCTTTCGCCAATCATGGGGATGTATTTCTGACGAATCTGATTTGCTGACGGTAAATCTCCACTTCCGCGAACGTACTTATTAAACCAAGTACTGATAGCAGGATTGTCTAGTTTCTCTACTGGTATATTAGCTTTCACAAACGCAGTAGTAGTGTCCAAAATAAACTCTTCTTTCATATCCTTCACACGACTAGCATTTGATAATGTTTCTTTCAAGGTGGCCACTCTAGGAACACTAACTTCAAGACGCGAATTTTCTCGGCGTTTTGAATGCTTCTCCGATTTGCAATGTTTGTCTAATGCATCTTTCCTGCGATAATCTAACCGACAATCACAATATTTGCACATAAGAATGCCACAAGAAATTATAAATCCTTCATTCTTATATTCTTTAAGTCTGTCTGTGGCAGAAACAGCTACCTTCGGCATTTTTAAACTCAACTGAGCGATGCCCAGTAACAAACACTGTTATCACACGGTTGACTGTAGTTACACGCCAGTATAAATTCGTAACCACACGCAAAATTTATTTCTGAATTCGTGTCATAATATTTAAATTACGTCGCGTCTCATCTTCCTGTACTGCTAAGTTCGGAACTAATACGACGAACACGTGGTCGCCAACTGATTCACGCAAATAACACACTAGCTTCGATGATAACGCACAATTTGCGCACTTTTTTTTATTAAATTATATAGAATTCTCTACTATAATTTACACTCGCTACCGATGTAACAGGAGGCAAACGTAGTTTACATTATGAACAACTATCACATAACCTTTTGGAGGTAGTCGGCCAAACTATTCACGCCGCGATATAACAGTTGTTTACCACAGCACTAAAATCCAACGAGTAACGAGAATATCGACAGTATATCGTAATATGACGTATATCGTAGTATTACCCCTCGCGAAACTATACAATCGATCATTCTCTCGAATTGAACACCAACCAAATTCGATTATCGGCTTGTGGACAAAAATGTTCGGATTGGTGTGGGGAAAAAATATGAAAATTTGTTTTTATTTCGCAGATTGCGGTATTTGTGGTGTTATTCACAAAATTCGCGTTATTTCGCGATTTAATTTCACTCCTGGGCAGCACGAAACATGTAAATACGTGAAAATAAAACATCCTAACCTCTAAATATGACTTTTCGTTTTATCGCGAATTAACAAAAACTAACACCTCTAGTAATGAGTCATCTGCATTTCAATAGGTGGTTGGTTTCCGTTGTGTTTTGGCTGATGGACAGCCTGTTGAAAGATTCTGGCACTTTGTCAATGCTTCAGGTCATGACGTGACATCTATTGCTGCATGTATTCGAGAAGCATTGGTAAATGTAGTTCAAAATTCTTACAAACTATTTCCCAGAGCTACAATGGACCCAGTGTGACGAGTGGACATATAAGTGGCGTTTAGGAAATTATTCGACAACAATACAGATACGCTAGTTTTGTACACTGCTATGCGCATCAACTTAACCTGATTGTAGCACAAACAGCAAGTCAAAACCAGCAAGTACGATTTATTTTTTATTTTTTTCAATTTGACTGACATAACCAACTTCTTCAGCAATTCCCCCCCAAAGGATTTCTTTTCTGGACAAGGTTGTTGGCAAAAGAATCCCTCATGCTTCTACCACAAGATGGAACTTCAAGAGGTGAACAGTCTGGCTGCGTGGCTCAGGGGTAACGTTCTCGCTTGCTGAGCCCAAGGTTGCAGGTTCGAAACCTGGCGCAGTCAGCTGGCATTTGAGGGTGCGCAAATGCGAGGGAGCCGTGTCAGTACATTTACTGGCACGTTAAAGATCCCCTTTGGGGCAAAATTCCGGCACCTCGGCGTCTCTAAAAGCCAGGGTAGTTAAAAGGGACGTAAAACCAATAACATTATTATTAGAGGTGAACAGTGAATAATATAATACCGAACAGAACTAAGTGCATAGATGAAATAAAGAGTCATCAGCCAAGCGGTCGTCTACAATTAACCAGGCGGGAGCCATTCGACGTACGCTTAGAGATCCAGTGTTTATCTTTTTTGCTGCAAGTCTTCCTTAACGTCATGCCCCATATTGATATGCTATATAGTCAACTTCAGAAAAGAACTGTGGATGTAGTGCAGCCTAAAAAGCAGATTGAGATTTTTGGGAGATCCATTGAAAAGGAAAGGGAATCCATGGACAACGTTAGTCAGCAGGCAGAGACGTCGCACAGTGGATCAGAATCTTGAAAACGTGGCCAAAAAAGAAAAGTTTCTAGATGGGAATTTTGGACTATCAGGTTGGCTACAGTAATGTTGGGGCTACTGAATACCGGTTGTGCGGACGAGCAGTTGTTCATTTCGTTCGTTATATCTCAGGTCAATCGCGACAATTCATTGTTAGCGGTGCTTGCAGCCGGCCAGGCTACAAAATAGTCTTGTCGATAAAGATAAATATTTGTGTTCTGTTTTAGTGAAGCGAATATTTTCAATACGGAGCCATTACGCGGCGTGGTCAATGCTTCAGCTCATAGCGCGCTAGAGAGCTAATATGACGCCTATTTGTACTCCTTGGTTCTAGTGGAGATCCTAGTAGCAAAATAAGCAAATCGACTTGTTATTAAGTAAATACAAAACGTCAGAAAAAAATATTACACTGCCGGAAAAAAGTAGGTCACTCCTTTAGAGGTTACCAATTCACTCAAGATTTATTGTGGCTACAGTGCATATGGAGTACATGAAATGATTAAATATACAGATCAAATAGGTCAAGCGGTTCAGAGATGCCAGGTATCGACCCATGCTAAACAACCATATTAGTACGAGGTGTTGGCTCCACGGGCGGCAATGCAGGCACTGACTCTTGCATCCAGTCGATCATACAGATGGCGAATACTCTCTTGGGATACGTTATTCCACGCCTGTTCGACCTGTTCACACAGTTCTGCAAGAGTTGTGGGTTCATGAGTCGCACCAGTCACTTGTCGGCCCATCATGTCCCACACGTGCTCAATTGGCGACAAGTCCGACGATCGTGCTGGCCAGGGAAGTTGCTGCACGTCTTGCAGTGCACGTTGAGTTGCACGGACAGTGTGTGGGTGAGAATTATCCTGTTGGAACAACACATCCCCTTCCTGTTGCAAGAACGGCAAAAGAACGGGTCTAACAACATCCTGCACGTACCGAGCGCAGGTTAGCGGTCCCTCCACAAACACCAAAGGTGAACGAGAGTTGCAGCTTATCGCACAAGGTCTGGGGTGGGGCCGGTGTGTTTTGGACGAATTCACAGCGCTCACCAGGTCTACGTCGAACGCGCCAACGACCATCACTTGCGTGCAGGCAGAATCTACTTTCATCGCTGAAGACCACGTCGCGCATTCTTCCAAGTGATCCTCTGACGGCATCAGTCGAGCCGTGCAAGTCAATGCTGTGGCGTGAGTGGAAGACGGGCTAAAGGTGTGTGTACTAGAAGATCTATTAGGAGATCTGAAGTTTCAGTACGTCTTCAATTATCTTGATGACCTTGTGGTCTACAGTAGTTCTTTTGAAGAACACGTCTCTCATCTTCGTGAAGTATTCGGACGTCTGAGGCGTGCCGGTTTAACTGTCAATCCTGACAAAAGTTCGTTAGGATCCACCCAGATAAAGTTTCTAGTCACGTGCTGTCTGGTGAAGATATCTCTGTTAACCCGGAACGTGTGAAGCGCCTACAAGAACTTCCCCGCCCTACTACCTTCAAATCTTTGCGTCGCGTACTGGGAATGTTCTTTTTTTTATCCCAGGTTCATGAAACATTTTTCCGACATTGCTGCGCCTTTAAATATCTTGAAGAAGAAGAAGAATAGTTCTTTCATTTGGGGACCCGACCAAGTACGTGCCTTTTTAAGTCTGAAAGAATGTTTGTCTTGCGCTCCTATATTACAATCTCCCAATTTTAATTCCGAATTATTTTTGCATTGTGATGCGAGTGACCTAGCGATCTCGAGTGTTTTGAGTCAACAAGTGGGCGGGAGATTTGCTCCCATTGCCTTCGCTAGTAGAATGTTGAAGGAACACGAAAGACGTTACTCCATCTTCGAGAAAGAGAGTTTGGTAGTGATGTTCGGATGTGAATGCTTTAGGAGTTTCCTGGAGCATAGACGTTTTACTGTATATACTGATAACGAAGCTTTAAAGTGGAGCCTATCCCACGTTAAGAAATTTGGTCGTATTAATCGATGGATTTTACGACTATCTTCCTTCAGTTTCGATATAATACATGTGAAGGGTAGTGAGAATTCTGTAGCTGACTGTCTCTCATGTATGTTTGAAGAAAATGTTTCCATTCCCGTTCCTTCTCCTTCGTCTTCGGTAGAACCACCTGAACCCGTGTTTCTTTTGCAACATTGTCCATGATCTCTCGTGGATATCCGAACTTTCCAAACTGAGGATCCATATTGTATGGAGTTACGTGATAAGATATCTAACAAAGACCCCTCATGCGTCGACTTCTGTAATCGCAATGACGTTATTGGGTATACATTACATGGATCTTCGAAGTTTAGGATCTTCGCTCCTGAAGCTGTTCGCAACATGCTTCTGACGTATTACCATTCCTCCACCTTCGGTGCACACGTTGTTATGAATAGAACTTTTAGAAAGATCTCTAATGAGTTTTATTGGCCTTCAATTAAGTTTGATTCCTTTGGTTTTGTCAGGAAATGTTTAACTTGTCAACGTTCCAAACCTGCGCAAAACACCAAGATTGGTCTGCACCAAGCTGACATTGTGTCTCGACCCGGAGAACGTTTGTTCATTGACTATTTTGGTCCTCTAGTCCAGTCAAAACTAGGCAATCAGGCCATCCTCACTGTGATAGATGGTTTTTCTAAATTTGTTTGGCTTTTCCCAATTAGAGAAATTACGTCAAGAACTACCATCCACTTCCTGAGTAGGTATATTTTCGGTGTATTCGGTCCTCCCAAATATCTTGTTTCTGATAACGCCACTGTTTTCAAATCAAAAACTTTTGAAACCATGACTTTCAATTGGGGCATTCGTCACGTATTTCTATCTCCTTATCGTCCCCAAGGAAATCACGTGGAACGTTTGCATTTCTGCATTTCATAACGTGGATCATACTTCCTGGGATGTAAACCTTAAATATTTCTGTCTTGGCTTCAACACTTCATTCCATTCTTCGACCTCGACCACCCCTGCCGAATTATTTCTTGGTAGGACCCTCATGGATCCCTTACTTCTCAGGTGGAACATAGATTACCTATCTGAGCCTTCAAGACATTCTTCTGTGCTCCAAAAATGGAGATTGCTGTTTAACATTTGAAAAAGGCTCGCTCTAAAGTAGCCAGTAGGTTCAACAAAGGAAGAACTGCAGTTCCATTTCAGGTGAACGATAAAGTTTTAGTGAAACTTCACCAAGTGAGCAACGCATCTGCGCAATTCTCCGGCAAACTCTGTCTGCGAAGGTCAACCACACGAATTATTACTCGTTTTCTCACGCGTGACACCGTGGAGCTTGTAAGTGACGACGATCTACAACAAATGTCCACTGCACATGTTACTCAACTGAAGCATTTTGTAAGTTAATCTAGTTTATCTTTGTCACATTTCGTCATTCTCTCTTAAATGTTTATTTTTTCTTGTGACTTGTATTCCAGTTTTTTTTTCTTCTTCATGTTTACGTCCAATGGCGCAAGATAGCATTAGTATCAATTATATTAACTAATTCTCTTTCAGGTTACTTCTACGTATGATATTTGAATAGTTGACGTGTAGTCACTTTTCCTCGTCCCTAATCAAAGTTTGACGGAATACTACGCCAGTCACCGTTCAACTTTATCTCAGTTCCCATTTCCCCATAATTATATAATATTTATTACTCTCTATTAATCTTGCTTCTTTTGATCAATTATATATTTCAACCCTCAGGAAATTCTACTTTGGGATTAACGAAGACAGCCGTTTGATATACATATATATTTATTATTTGTTGTAATTTTGAAACTTTTGTAAAATGTTGACGAGGAAGCTAGGTTTTTCTGCTAATGCTGTTTAATTTTCTGTTCATTCTTTTTTATATTTATCATTAGGTATTGCCTATTTATTCAACTTTGAATGACGTAATCTATATCTGATTCCGCCCATCCCCCCTTTTTTGACACCCATGCTGTCACATTTTTGTGATGTGTCACCGTATCCCATCTTCTTTCTAGATTTTTGAATACATAAAATTTTTGTTCGTCTGCTTTCTTGGAAGCAACAAAAATTTTGACAGAGAGTGGGGGAATCTGAACCATTTTCACCTATTTTAATTTACGCCCCTTTACTTTTCCTTCTCTTGTGCCAATTATGGGGATTGTTCTCTCTTCTTCTCGGTTATTACTGGCCAGAATAACCGAGCAGATCAGTGGACATTTCTATAATTCCTGATCAGGTTCGTTATAGTAACTCGTTACTATACCGATTCGTGATTAGTGGCCCCTCTCTTTTCTGTATCCATGCTTCTCTGTTACCAGGGACAACTCCTTGTTTGTCTCTGGGCAGTCTTCTGTTTTTTTCTGTGTTTTTTTGTTTTTGTTTTAATGTTGAATTTACGTGCTTTTTCTTGAGCTCCCGTTTTCGGGATGCCTTGCTCCCTTTTTTCTTTTTATATACCGGTATTTTTATTCTTTACCTTTGAGAAGTGTGCGTACTGACTTAACTAAATTTTCGTTTCTTTTATCGTAATTCTGTGATGTTTGCTTCACTCCGATTCCATCAAGGTAAGGTCTCGACTTACTTCCTTTTGCATGTGTGTGTGTGAATCTTTTTGTGGAATACTATGGTGTTTCACATAGTATTCTATGTCCACCGTGTGTATGTTTTCTTTGAGTGCTTTTCGTTACCTTTACCTTCCCCTTTTGTCCCGCTTGTATTTTGTGTGCGTTACGGTTATTGGCTTACTGTGCGGTTTTCATCTTCCCGGGGTCAATTGGTCCCGCGTTCGTGCGTTGGGCTTGTTCCCAAGCTTGTTCGCTCAGGGACGCAATTAAGACCCGTGATTTCACCGATCGCTGTCTGACGGTGGGCTTGTGGACATAGGGTTCGGTTGCTACCTCCCTATTGTACCCTGGTCCACTTATATCTAGATCTGGTGGTCACAACTTCCACCTTCGTGGTTTCCTTGCCCCAAGTAAGGCCTATGCCGTACACCACACTTTCCTTTACCCTTGTTCCTTTATTACATATGATTGCGTCTTTTCTCACGCATGTCTTTGTGTCTACCTAATTCCCCCTTTATCGTACGTATTTATGATTGCGTCTTTTCTCACGCAAGTCTTTGTGTCTACTTAATTCCCCCTTTATCGTACGTATTTATGATTGCGTCTTTTCTCACGCAGGTATTTGTGTCTACCTGATTCCCCTTTATCGTACGTATCTTCCTCCACTGCACAAAGCTTGTTTCCTATTTCCTTACCGTAACTTATCTTGGTGGATTTTACTTATTTATTACTGTACGCTACTCTTCTGGTATTTATTTTAGTAGTCGGTTGCTTTGTTGCCTCATGTTTAGTTCACTTACGTCAGTCCTACGTGTACTTACTCTTTTAACCTTTGTGTCTCCTAAAAAACACTCTCTGTATCTTCTGGGCTATACGAGATACCGTTCACTTCTTTGTTGGTACGCCCATTTTCCTGACTCCCTTGTCTAGCCCCTTAATCCTTTATTTTCCCAATTTAACCTTGCACTGTACGTGCATACTTTTCCCTTTACGAACCCCTCTCTTCCTCTTATGTCCATGACATAAACGTCACGATCATTCAACCTTTATCTTACCGTACCTTCATGTGTTTTTCATTACCATTGGGTAGGTTTTGGCCAGGGTTAAACGCTACTCCCAAGGGAAGAGAAGAGGAAAGAGAAGTGGGTTTCGGACTGAGGAACAAATGTGGATAAATAGGACGAGAGTCCAACACCAAGTATTCAGTGACGAGTGTCACCGCAAAGCCCGTGAAACACCTAAAGTAGGTATGGACCTGGCCGTAGCTAACAGGAAATGCAGCTGGAGCTTGGGCTATTTGCAAGCAAGTGGCGTTTGTGCTTTCCCTTCCCAGCCTATATTTGACTACTATGGGGAAGGGTGGTAGTCTGGCAAGACAAAGGAAAAAGGAGTCAGGTTTAATCGAAGGTTTTGAAAGGCGTAAATAATTTGAATTGGCCGTGATAACTTTAATTTTGGGTACTGTTGGATCTCCGTTAGACCAACGAAATACTCCCAGAAAGGGAAGCGATGAAGCAATATGAATGCTTTTAGTGAGGATTTTATTCCTTCTTGATGAGTTGGAAGAATGCCAATTGTTGCACGAAAGATAAGTTGAGCTTGTAACCAGCGGAGTGCCGATTAAAAGTTCAAACCAGAGGAAAACTATGAATTTGGAAAACAAACCATGAGTTATTATTAGAATTAGTTACGAAAACTAAAAAGAGCTTTAAACAAGATTTTTGAAGTTTCAAGTTAAGTGCACAAGTAGTGAAACTTTAATTACTTTTTAAGTAATTTTCTTAAAGGGACCATAAGCCAAGGAAGAGTTAAGGAAGACAAGGACCTGCCTGACCGTTATTCTCTAGGAATTTATAAAACGAAAAAATGGAATTTAATTTATTTAACAATACTTAGAGGTGACGTAACAAACTATATAAAGCTGATTAAGATTCCAATTAATAACAATGAACAATTTTAACATACAAAAGTCTGAGACTTAATACTAACAAATTGTAAATTTGTTGACGATGTTAAAGGGGATGCAAGTTTAAAACTTGCTTCGAGCATAAATCTGAATAAGATTTTAAGAGTTGTGCTAAAAATAGCAAACTTTAAAGTTTATAACGAGGATTATAAATAATTAAAGCTATGACAGAGAATCAGGTACAATATATGCACTTTGAGAATTCCTATGTGGAAATCTTAAAGTATGAACAAATATTAAATTTGAAATTATAACAAGAAAAAAAGAATTAAGAAGAAGTTTCTATAACTTCTTGTATTGAAGCAGGGATCACGAGAAAAATGGGGCCAGTTACCCTTTCATGAAACCTGGAAAGGAGAGTTGGAAAACTGACTTGTGAGTAGAAATAATTGAATTCCCTAACAAAAGAGGAAATCCAATATGATTTAAGGTGTGTACTAGACACATATAATACAGAAATTACTATGGAAAACAGTACAAAGATGGGAAGGCACTTCTATAGAGTGTCACCTCATTGAAAAGAACCTAAATTTTACAATTATTATAATATTGTACAGTCCCCCAGGGGTCTGCATCCCCTGGAAGCCACCCTCCATCATCTATCAAAACCATCCCTAACTGGCAAATCTCATAAGTCCAGAACAACATCTTTCACACAGCAAGGGCAGCTAACCAACCTGGAAGGCTTGCCAAACACTTGCATCACACCATAAACAGCTACACATAACTATCTGGGGCAGCTATGCCAGTGGAATGCTGACAGCACAACAGCATAACCTATAAGAAGGACCTTAATGAGGACAGGTCCTACTCTCTACTATCTGTCATACAGTGCGTGTCGCCGAAGGCTCTGCAGGCTGCTATCTCCAGGTGAGCATCAGTGAAGTGTTCAGAGTTCCTATATTTTGTAACCTACCCCACAGACTTGTACACATAATTTGCACTATTGTTCACACTTCCCTAAAAGGGACATACTATTTCATACATCACTGACCAATAAATACTTGGTCAGTACACTACACTTGTCTTACTAATTACACTCCTCTGTACGTCCTAACGCCTTTCCTGATTCCCGCCACGAGTAAGCGTGACAACAGTAGCTTGTAATCGCTGGCCCCAGTTCTATTGTATCTCTCACACGCGACTGCCTGAGCAGCGAGCCGCCCACACATAGCTGACGCACGCACGTCGGTTATATAATTCCTTTCGACCAGCTGGGAGTCCAGTACATTAACCTGGCTCAAAGGATCATCCCCCGAGGTACACTTACGTCTTTATAGGAGCATCCCCTAGCATCCTAACACTAAACAACACTCTACACTGGTCAGCTTACCCAGCTACGGGAAGCAGCCCCCCCCCCCTCTAGGAATCACTCTCTAAATCAGCACAATAACACACCCGTTTTAGATCTAACTACCCCCAACTAAGGGATCTAAAACAGATTGGTGGAGGCCGGGTACCACGCACAGTAAAATAGGGCTCATACAACGAGTTCTCGTGGTCAAAACGGCCCGAGCCGCATACAGCCAAGCGAGACTGATTTTTTTTTCCCAGACAGAAAGCATTATTTTTTGCTTTACAATACCTACATAAGGGAAATTTTTGTTACACCAACCCCCCAGCCCCCAGAAAGAATCAGAGAGACACAAGATACACTGCCAAACACGCACAATTTTTTTCTATTAGAAGACGCATACACTTCATTCAGCATGGCCCCCCTATACCGCCTAGCTGTGCTGAGGAGCATTGGGGAGTACCAGGAATTAATTGCCTGGCACAAAGTCTTTGAAACTAGGCAGGACTACCTCAGAAGATTTCAGCAGCTCCTGCACGCCCAGTATATGCGGATCATAAGAGCACTTGTCCGGCCACTCCGCAGCGCTAAGAATCGCAAGATTCGGGCGAAAATCCCCACCCTCCGTACACAAATCATCAAGGCACACTGGCAACTACACTGCCGACATGAGTTCATGTTCCAGCAATGGGAAACACTCATCAGGGAACACCAGCGGATAGGGACTAGTGGCACAAAAGTCGCCGAACAGGCCATATGCCTCAATAGGCAGTAAACCCAAAATTTGGGACGAATACCGCGAGCTCCAAGCTAACAAGGCCGTTTTTGAGTTCATGGTAGGGCCACAAGCCCAGCCGAGAGAGGACATAAGCGTAGATACGCTAACTCAGCAATTTGCGAGGATGTCCCTCTCGCCACGTACTGCCACACATGGGAAGGAGTTCACCGTGGCCACAATCCAGAAGACGGCCAGGTTAGACTCCAACACACTGCGGGACCCAAGTTACATAAATACACGTCCTTCAGCTCCGGTTCGGAAGGCAATTTTGCCAAACCGGGGAACAGAACCCAGGCCAACCCCCTCAAAAAGGACGAACGAGAGGGAGTTGATGCCAGGACTCTCGAGTACACATGACACAACAGGGAGTAAACGGGAGGTAACCACGTCATGGGCTGAGAACGTAGAGCCCGCCCTACAGCACATTAGGCCTACACACACCTACACAGATAGGCAAACACAATGGCAGGAGTCTACCGTGGCCACAGACCAGAAAGCGGTCAGATTACACGCCACTACATCGCTAGGGCATACACAGGCAATCAAACGGCCTTTGCCACTAGTCCAAAGGGCAATTCTGCCAGGACGAAAGCGGGCACCGGCATCTGTACCCCAGGTGCGAATGCATAAGAGGGTGTTGCCTTCAGGCCCTCAGGATGCACAACACACACCCACACAATCTGACCAGGCGCTAACACACAGTACACGGGGCATAAGAAAGGTCCTATTACCTACCCCACCAGACCGGTCAGGCAAAAATACATACACCCCCGTAAACTCTACTAGGGTAGCGCAGAGCGCAATTAGTCACTCGAACACGGGCACACTCAGACCAACAGTCAGACATTACGGTGAAAGTAGGCCCAGGCTTACTTTGCTAGAAAAACCGCCAGAAAATGGCAAAGGAGCGCCTCAATGGGTTTCAGGGGCCTATGCCCTATTAACAGGGCGAAAGTATTCACCTTTCAGACCAAGGACGCTCGGACGGGAATAACGACTTCCACCTGGGACACAAAAATAAACTAATATCACTTGCACCAATATTATAGATACACGTAAGCTCGTTTACACGTGAGAAATACGATAATAGACACATAGAGGGACACAAACATAAACTGCACATTTTTTCATGTATACGCAGTGCAACATGGCTAAACCAAAAGTGTATAATTCAAAATTCTTCTTGTTTTTTTTTTGGCCCTTAGCATTTTTTTTATTGGACCATCAGTGGTTATTGATCATAGTTGGTCCACATTATAACTTGGATAACGTAAAGTTTTTAATATGCAAAGCCAAGCGGAAGCCAATCAGGCGAGCCACGCGGCTTAAGGCCGGAAAGAGCTATTCTGAACACAGCTTAAGCATCAAATCACGGCATAGAGCTTAGGCGGGTCTTTCTAGGTAGAAATGACTAAATGTTCTATGTTCCGGTCCCACAGTTTGATAGATTCTCTTGTGATGGGCGAGAGCCCTAATCGTAGCAAGAATTAAGAATCTCAAACTATTTTTCAAAAATGGTAGATTCCCCTGAGACGTAACTAGATTATTGTAGTACTAACGTCACCAAATAGGTGAATACTACATTCAGTTCCTACTTCTCATTTTTAAACATTTTTGATATTGTTTACGACACAATTTTTACAGACTACCGCCGCCTGGCAACCCGTTGTGATAATCATTATGCAGACGGGATATATTATATTTCCTCTACTCTTTTCCAAGTGCTCTCTTAATTCGGAGCGGGGCATAACTCATTTTTTTCTGCCTCATTCATTAATCCCGAGAAAGGAAAGTTAGCCAAAGTGAACTGTATGCATTTAATCCATAGGCATACGGGACACATTACACTGCCTATAACATGACTTTTTCTCACCTCCATAACAACACGCAAGCTAAAACACAAACACCATAGGGTGAAGATCCCAGACTTTGGGAAAGCCTACATATTTTTGGACGGCACACAGCCTATTCACATTGCCACATAACAAGTTAATACGCTAACACAACTGGCCCGGAGACACAGCCTAGAACGGCACCAGAAATAATTACTCTGGGTAAAGACGGTCTCGAACCCGTAACCTCCTGAATACCAGGAATGTAAGGTCGGGTAGCTATCCAGTTGCAGGATAGGAAAGCAAGGGACAGTTACACGAACAGATATTCATACGCGGAAAACAACAAAATCACCTCCGACACCTAGTCACCAAACACGCGACTAGCGGCCCGGAGACACTCGTGCATAACGACATTTAGTACCATTAATAGGGATATATTCGACCCACGCTACATTAACACAAAACTTGGTGACACGAATGTAGTCGGTGGAAGGTTCTTTTACATTACGGAAATCCCTACTCGCAATTACAGAGATAGCACTCAGGTCCAGACACACACACGTGCCGGACACGGAGCATTATCAAAACAAGTAAATAGTGAGTGCGCACGCCATTGTAATTCAACACTATCGCCGTCAGCGATAAGATGCTCGTGCCTGGGCGACCTGCACACTTACAGACAGCAATAAGCAGGCAGCTCAGAAAGCAGAACACACGGCATCATTCACGCCAAGTCCAGAACCCCATAACTTCCAAAATTACACTGCGAGGAGAATTCAAAAACACACAAACTCTTCACAGGAATGCGTATTCTCATCTGCGCATTTCAAATACACGATACATGTGCCATGGTATATACGGCATAGATATCGTCATACCAAGTCCTTACAGCAAGCCGGGTCCGAACTCATAACCACACACCACACTCGTACCAAAAACTAACTAACCAATGGTATTTTTGGTACGAAAGACACAATAAAAAAACACACTGGGGACACCTAAATCCCAAAAACACAACGCAGACATAGAACACGGAGAATTACATGAGATCACGGGTCCGAATCCCAGCAAAAATTGGACGCCGTGGAAAACAACTATCCAGGCTCCCAAATACACCGAAATTGGCCCATACACGTACACAAACAGGTAATACCACATTTCCTCCGGCCAAATACCATGCAAAAATTTGGATTACACCTGACATAGGAAATAGATTTCCCAGACACAGGTATAGAAATATCATAAGACAAAAAGTCTTATGGAATAGTGTCCACACAACAGTACTAGCAAAAATAGGACGAATTGACACACTGGCCCACCCGGAATCTCAACCAGTGACAACACTCACATACTGGGAAAAAATCACGTTCCGACAAGCGACATACGCAATGTCAGAGACTTCATGTACACAAACAAATGAAGGCATAACATGACGAAATACTGACTTGCAGATTCCCCCGCATTGCCACACTGCCGACGACAGACACTATTGTTATATCGGAAGTGACCATGAAATGACAAACACAAACCAATTACCATGCCATACATTTTTCAGCACTGTTACAGCAGTTGGGACATTTAGCAATATGCGGATACTGTGGGCCACATTATCTTAGGGCCACAGGGACATATCTACAAAGATGTTGACAAGTTGCACGCGCTATCTGACACTCAGACACGCGATACACGACAGGACTTAGCCGATATCAGGCCACCCGCCCGCATGGCGTAGCGGAACATAGTCCCATACATACGCGCTCACTAATCAGGGGCGAATACAGACAGGGGCTCTGAGGAAACACGACCTCCCCCCTAATAACTTCTTTTCTCGATTTTATTTCTAAAAAAATCATCATAGACGGTCAGGACATGACCAGTCGCACCACGATCACTTGATACACTAACACTACAAATGGGAGACCAGAGTAGGCCGTGATGTCACAGCGTCACCACACTTTACTATCCCAAGAAGCGGATAGAAAGCAGACATGGACCAAGGGAGGACGACAGGAGCATAGGTGGACAATCCCAGCGGGATACCAATATACCACCCACAGGCTACCATCTTACTACACTACTCCCCTTCCATAACCTTCCCAATTACAACATTAACCAACACAAACATACAGACACGATAAAGACAGCTACACTACATGACAAAATATACATCGGGGTTGATAGACTTCATGCGTTTAAAGAGAGGGCTTACTACGCCCTGGATCTCAATGCTAACACCTGAATATTAGGGGTGTGTCGGAAAACGACAATTAAGCGTAATGCGCATCTCTAAGTCAGAGATGAGGCCAAATTTATATACTAACCATTTTTTTAAATTAAATAATCCCGCATGAGAGGGACATTATATTATTTTACACTCACCATATACCTATCCTTACATGAGTGCGGAAACGCCTTATAGCCCGATACATGCATGGAATCTCCCACCCACAGACCTGGGTTATCATTAGTATTACTCCTGCATGGAATTTTTATATTTTTGCAATACCGGGAAATACCTACCCCCCGTCCACTCATTGTAGAAGCATCCTGGTAGCATCACCGGCTTTAGGCCTCCATTTACATAAAGCCCAAAGATGCGCAACCCCCTCCTACCATGCTTTCAGCCTACTCTACAAATAACACCCCCCGCACCCTAATAACAGGGAACCTAACGCCGTTAACCCTACTAACGCCTCCATGAAAATCAACAGAGCATTACAGCTGGAAATCCGACGTAGCAACGGTAGACCTAAAGTAGTCTATGCACTTAGAAATCTCTACAACCCCAAAACACTTGAAAAATTTTACATTTTTCACACAACAAATTATCTACAGGTTACACTATATTTTTCTACATATAGATAACTCAAAGGAATCTGAGAACACGCTGATTGGTGATAACGCCATAAGCAGAAGGCCAGAGGCACCACACTGGAGCAGAGAGGGTAAGGCGATGTTCAGCCTTCCCTAGTTAACTTAACGACTAGACCAAAAAGACGAACCACGTAAGGTTGAGGCATTCACGGCCTGGCACGGGCAAGCTTCGGAATCTCAGGGGGCCTAGCCTGTTCCCGGGACGAAGAGATGCTACACCCACTATGTGCCACGGGCGTCGAAGTCAAGACCTGCAGGGGAGACTTTCTGAGGATGGTGGGAGAAATAACCAGCTCCACGCCGGACTCACGAGATGACCCTAGGGACGACCAATCTAGGACTATACTTTTAGTTAAATATAAGTAAGTAGGGCTTCTACAGCGAGAAGCGAGACTCCTATGCGCGGGAGTGAAGTATTATTGCGGCCAACAGTGGCGAAGAGATTATTATTACTGCGAATAAAGGCGAAGAGATTATTATTACTGCGAATAAAGGCAAAGAGATTATTATTACTGCGAATAAAGGCGAAAAGGATACTACTACGGCCAATAAAGGCGAAGATGATACTATGCCATTGGACGATGTCCAATGCCCACATAAATGGTGACGCAGCGGGCAGCCAAGTGCATTAAATGAGGGGCATCGCGAGCAACTCACAGGGGTCAAAGTGGGCAGATCCAACAACGACAACATATGCAAAGACAATGGCAATGAGCAGATACATACAGCGGGTGAGACGGTTTGCTTGGAGGCACCGTAAGCCGCCTGCGACTATATTCATACTAGTTAGTAATCATTAGCATAAGCGTCGACAACTAGTATTAAGGGGGCGGAATCCGGCGGTTCTAGAGACAACCGGTGTTTCTAGAATACGTACGGGTGGTGATCTGGGGAGTTAACGCTGCCCCGGGCGATCGTCCTGGTCAAAATTTTAGCTGTAAGACAGTTGCATTTGACACGCAACTTAGGATTAAGCAAATTTACTAACCGCTGTTGCTAAATAATAGCACAGCATATTTCGGCAATAGAGTAAGGCCACCCATTCGGCTTAATAATAGCAACCATTTTTTTTACTTACCATAATTAAGGTAACGATTTCGGCACCTGATGGCGACGCAAATCCGTCATCAGGGTAAGCCCGATAACACATTAGAATAAGGTAGAATATTTCGGCACCTGATGGCAACGCAAATCCGTCATCAGGGTAAGCCCGATAACATACTAGAATAAGTTAGAGTAAGATAAAATCTCGGCACCTGGCGACTCAAATTCGTTGCCAGGGTAAGCCCGATAACACAATAGACTAAGGTAGAATATTTCGGCACCCGGTAACTAAAATTTCGCTACCGGGATAAGCCCGATAACATATTACGATAAATGGTATTAGGATAATACATTAAGTTAGACAACACTAGATTAAGGCAATATTTGGAGCCACTTTTCATATCTATAGTCTATAAGTAGACATAAGGTTAGTTGGCAGACAGGAGTACACTATCACGTTGGTAGACAGGAGTAAAACAATTTCATATGGAAAGTACCGGGTGAGTTAGCCGTGGTGGTTACGGCATGACTGATGGCAGTCGCTCACATCCGGGAGGCGAGGAGGTTCGAATCCCCCCGCCGGAAACCTTGAAGATGGTCTTCTGTGGTTTCCCATCTTCCTTCCAGGCAAATGCCGGGGTTGGTCCCTACCTATAGGCCACAGCCGCTACCTTCCATCTCCTCGTCCTTACATTCCAACTTCCCTCCTTCCCTCCCCAACGGTACTTGTAGCTCACCCATTGGGTGTCCGTCTCGAAGCAGCTACAAAACTGGCGAGCCGAACATGTCCTCGGACACTCCCGGCACTAAAAGCCATACGCTAAAAAAAAAAAAAAATGGAAAGTGATATTAATCATATATTTGCTTGATTTACAGCCATGAGCTCCAACGTGGGACACCCGCTCCCAATATAGGGTGCTCCATCATTATGGACATTTATTTTTATCAGCGTAGAGAGTGGCGCCAATATGGGCACTCTCCAGATTTTATGGCTATATCATTGTTATTGTTATGCTTATATATATCATGTTATATTCTCTTGCACCCCGCCAGGTATCGGTCCAGCGCCGACAACCGACCACTGGGTACCGGCAGCCGCTACCAGGTAGCAACCATGGGTTGAGCACCAGGCTCATGATGTCATGTTTTACAGGCCGCATGGCAAGGGTGAACACCCCATATATACACATACATGTCCATTAATTTATTTTCTTTACCAACAGGTGGCGACATTGTATATAGCCCTCTGTAAATATTTTGCCCACGCCCATACACGTCTTGATAACCCCCACTCACACACACAATTTCCTCCCCTCTACACACATCTTGCTTACAGGTAATAAATCCGCACCACGGGGGAGATATGCCTGTGGGATATACCCTACCGCAGGTCGGATCAGCATTTAGTAAACATTTCACCTAATATGAGAGGTGACATACGGCCACACAACGCGGACTCCTCATGTACAGGACGGGTTGTGTCGCCATGATAGCCGCGCCCACCCACAGGGGGCAAAGCTATTAGCATAAATTGTGGTTAGAAAGGATAACAATGAGGTACCATATGAACTAGAATCATAGAAATTTAGCGCGATTAAGTTAGTCCGTAAGATAATTGTAATTGATAAAGGTAAATTGTAACTCAACACGAAGTAATGCGCCCACGGGCAATTATTATCCTATAAATGTACAAATAATACTTCGCACCCCACATTGTCGGCGGAGGTGATAAATGATATTCATAAACCTTAATATATGCACATCTCAAAATCACATTAAACAATATACTTTTTTTTAAGATCACATGTACACAATGCTTATGATTTGTTTTCTTTCATTTTCTTTCTTCTAACGTCCCAATTTGTCAAGGTGTTCCGTTTTATCCCAACACAATAAACATGTTTTAAATATTTCCCTTAACTTATACCCTGGAACACCTATTTTTTCTACTTCTTCTATCTTTCTCATTGCAGGGAGCAATTTTTTCCCCAAGACAGAGGAGGACGGCACAATCATCCGTCCAGCCCTGGGTTTTTTCCTCCCTGCACAACAATATATTAACAAAAAAATGTATTTTTTGGAAATTTTTATATATTTCACATGTCAATTTTTTTTCTCAAATGTATATGTATATCCCAAAACCCACCCCTCTGAACACGAGCTGATCTCACACCTACACGACATCGATACATCAACACGCAATCACCGACTTTTCACCGAACAGAAGAAACGAAGATCAGACACCAGGAAGATTCCACTACGACCTACTACGACGACACCCCAACTACACGTTCCGTTCCCGTTCGCGAACTAAACAGAGGAAGAGGCTTGTACAGTCCCCCAGGGGTCTGCATCCCCTGGAAGCCACCCTCCATCATCTATCAAAACCATCCCTAACTGGCAAATCTCATAAGTCCAGAACAACATCTTTCACACAGCAAGGGCAGCTAACCAACCTGGAAGGCTTGCCAAACACTTGCATCACACCATAAACAGCTACACATAAATATCTGGGGCAGCTATGCCAGTGGAATGCTGACAGCACAACAGCATAACCTATAAGAAGGACCTTAATGAGGACAGGTCCTACTCTCTACTATCTGTCATACAGTGCTTGTCGCCGAAGGCTCTGCAGGCTGCTATCTCCAGGTGAGCATCAGTGAAGTATTCAGAGTTCCTATATTTTGTAACCTACCCTACAGACTTGTACACATAATTTGCACTATTGTTCACACTTCCCTTAAAGGGACATACTATTTCATACATCTCTGACCAATAAATACTTGGTCAGTACACTACACTTGTCTTACTAATTACACGCCTCTGTACGTCCTAACGCCTTTCCTGATTCCCGCCACGAGTAAGCGTGACAACAGTAGCTTGTAATCGCCGGCCCCAGTTCTATTGTATCTCTCACACGCGACTGCCTGAGCAGCGAGCCGCCCACACATAGCTGACGCACGCACGTCGGTTATATAATTCCTTTCGACCAGCTGGGAGTCCAGTACATTAACCTGGCTCAAAGGATCATCCCCCGAGGTACACTTACGTCTTTATAGGAGCATCCCCTAGCATCCTAACACTAAACAACACTCTACACTGGTCAGCTTATCCAGCTACGGGAAGCTGCCCCCCCCCCCTCTAGGAATCACTCTCTAAATCAGCACAATAACACATCCGTTTTAGATCTAACTACCCCCAACTAAGGGATCTCAAACAATATGTTAATGAGGAGTTTGAGAGGAGGAAATAGGAGGATTAGGAGAAAGTCTAAGGTCGTATTTATTGCTTTCGTTCGAACGTGACACGGATGGTTGTTGAATGGGCACTGTTATGCACTGTAGTCCGTTGAAAATTTCCACTATTGCAACAAGGAAAGTTTATCAGACGAAAAGTTATTGCAATTGTGAAGATCACTAGATGAATTTTAGCTTGAGAAAGTTTATTTCTTTAGAAATCCGTAGATTGTAGCTGAATGCAACGGAAAACCCACGAAGGAAGAAAAATTATGTTGATTAGAGGTTATACATGAATTTCTCAATGAGGAAAATGTGTTCCCGTATTTAAAGAAATACAAGGCTATTTCACTTGTAGAAAGATAACTTGATGTAGAAAGTTCTAGAGCAATGATATAGGTTGAATTGGGCAAACCAAGTCCCCCGGCGGAAATCTGAATTCTATAGACAGTGGGTACTTTAAATTATCCCTCGGTGTGAGATAGTATCTCAGATAATCAGTACAAGAAATACGTTTTCATTTTGAAAAGTTAGCTGAAGTAGCCACAACTAGATCAGGAAGATCTTTTGAAGGCAGGTATTGCATCACATTTATCAATTTCACACTGTCTATAAAATCAAATGAAATGCTACAAGCAATTTAACACATTTAAAACTTACCATTGAAGTAGTATTTAGCTCATTTTGAAGAACGATGATGATCTGGATGAAGGTTGACGTTAAAATTAAGACATGGCGTCTTGATTCAAAAGTGTCTCAAGTAGACAGGAGACAAGCCTGAAGTAGGCTCCAACTGTATGTTTTGACGACTGGCCCAGAAGTGAGAGCTGCTCGACGAAGCACGAAGGTACCAAGGAGGGAGGAGGGTGGGGGAAACAGACAAAGGAACATACATAAAAATTACCAACCTAACGGAGATGGAGACACTGATGTGTATGTGGGGCTTGCCCTTTCTCTATCTGCCGTCCGTAAATTGTAGGCACAATTTTTGGTAAATAAATAATAATAATAATAATAATGATACATTGCTTTCTTAGATATTAATTTTCGTGATGGAGTGATCTTCAAGGAGAAGTTAGCAGGCGATGATGATGACGTCTGGAGGATTGGAATGATGATTAAGTCCTCTTGAGCATGGAGATGTTAGCTGGAGATAGCGACGACATATTGTGGCTGGATTGGGAAGAATGTCCTCTTGAGCATAGAGATGTTGAGGAACTTCAGCAGTTAGCTGCTAGATGCTGCTAGGTTGATTATGGAAGTTATAACTACAACAAACTTACAAAGAAAGTAAGCAAGGTGCTCAAATAAAAGAACACGTAAGAAATCACTGTTGATGTTTGAGGAAAAAAAGAGAAGAAATAAGTTAAGCAAAGAGCAGCGAAAGCTAATTCTGTCATACCGTTTATTCCAAAGAATACACCAAAATGGGAGGGGCAAACACCGACAGAGAACAAGAAACACAATGTTAAAGATTTATAGGTAGGGGGCAATTAAAGACATGGGTCTTGTAATATAGCAATTTGTTATCAAGATCTTCCCTACCCTGACTCTTCCATTCCTTCCCGGGTAGCAATCGATCATTCCTCAGGAGATCCACGCTAGTGGGAGGAAGAAAAAAAGGGGTGGTGCCTATAAGGAACTGACCAAGGGTTAAGAAAAGTAAGTTATAAGAATTGTTGTAATGCGGGGTCAACGGGCGAGAATTAACAATGCCGTCAATCAAAATGTATCTAGTAGCTGCGAGAAACAAAGCTCTAGTAACGATCGCGACAAGATGCGAAGAAAGACTTAACAAATATAAACAAAGCTTATAAGAGCAAGTACATTGATTAAGGATAATAATATACCAAATAAGCAAAGAAACTATGCGAGTGGAAGGCAAGAACTCCATAGGTAACAATAATCTAATAGCCATGAACAATGACCTTAAGTTATAATACGCACCAAAAGGATTAACTAGAAAAGTACTTTAGTCAGCAAAAAACCTGACGTAACAAGAATATATATGAAGGTACATCGAATGTAACGGCTAGAAAAAAACAAGTTTGTTTAACAACAAACCACAACAGTGCGAAATAGTTGCGTAAGTTGCCATGCATGCGCGCAATAAAAATATGTAACGATGTTGTGAAACGAGAATCAATACAACTATAGCTTGCGAATGTGATCAAGTGAGGAAAGTAAATAAACAAATCCTTGACCCATATAGTGCAGCGAGATAACGAGTATGAATAGCTGGAAAAGTCAATGACATGAACCAGTTTATCTGAGGGGGGAAGTGAACGGCTTCCTGAATTACGGGAGCAACCCGCATAACAATAGTTGGCAGACAGACCGAGTTGAGATAAGAAGAACCCGTCATTACCTTTGTCACATATAGAGGAAATAATCAACGGCTTGGCCTTGCCTGAGTTTGTGTACAAACAAGATTGCCAAATAAGTAATTGAAAATAACTACAAGGGGTAGACGCAACCAGCTCAACATTAAAGAGGAACTTCCAGTAACACGTCATGCAGTCATACGCAGCTTGGACATGAATACCCAATTTAAGAACATATGAAACAAAGCAATTAAATAATTTTACATAATTTTGAGGATCACGGAATCCAACAGTTGCCAATAGAAAAAAGCTTAATTCTTCTGAACAACGAAGGAAAGCTGGGAAGTTGAGGTAGAAATTATGCGTAAGAATTGTTATTATTGATGCTAGAGAACTCAGATTGACAAGCGGTTTCAAATGCTGTTTCCGCGTGTGAGGAAGTGGGAAGAAGGCGGCCGTGGCCATCCTACTAAACAGCGAGAGAAGTGAAACACAGCTTACAGCATAGTGTTGGTGACTGATAGCCATGGTTTTACACAGAGAGAACACAGTTTTCGATAATAGGTTTAACCAATTACCGGCTACAATGAATGACAAAAGACAATAAACCAAGCGACACAGGGCGAGGCGTACTTGAACTGTCATTTTGTGCGAAAATAGAGTGAAACACATGGAGTAGCTTACGGCAGTGGCGTAATTGCTGACACCAAGACATTGTTTCGACAAGCTGCTTTGGAACGTGCTGAGATCGGAAACATAAGTGTTCTCTTTTTTAGAAAAGGAATTTGAATCAGCGTTAACAAAATAACATTGCGACTTGGTTAGAAGACTGGGATGTTGGATTTGACCAGTAACGACCCAACCAAAATCGGTGTCTCTGGCGACCACGTTTGAAGATAGTTTGCGAACTTGTTTACGAAGGCAATTCCAAAGAATATTGGCGCTGAAGAGTATGTCAATGGGGTTTTGAACATTAAACTGAGGATCAGCTAACCTTAAATGCGAAGGAATCTTTAAACCGGACGTATTAATAGAGTTGCTAGGGGTGTTTTTACCAATACTGTTAAGAATGAGACAGTTTAAGTTAAGATTGGTGTTTCTTTGACAGATGTCTCTAATTTTTAATTTTGAAGACTGCAAAGCTTGAGTTTTCAGATTTTCAATGCCGGATACATTGATGGAAGTAGGGTTTACAGGTAGGCCTAGTTTTTTTTATTAATGATTGCGAAACAAAGTTGTGAGTTGAAGCGGAGTCGAGAAGACCGCGGGTTCGGATCCAATTACCAAATTTATCCTGAATTTCGAATTGTACAGTGCACAACAGGACTTGCGCACTGTGAGAAGTTCTGGCATTAGAAATGCAGGAAGAGGCACTAGTTTGTTCGGAGCTGCTCTGCATGGAATTTGAAGAAGCGGGTACTAATGACCTCGATTGATCATGGCGGTACAATAAAGTGTGATGCGGTCTTTTGCAATGAAAACAGAGGTTGGAAGACGTACAATTCGAAGCAGAATGCTTAGATGACGGGCAGTTAATGCAATATTTATTATTGGAGACAAACTTCCTTCTGTCTTCAACAGACAATTCTTTAAAGGATTTACATGAATATAAAGCGTGAGAAACCTTACACAATGTGCACTTTACGAACTTGTTGAGCGACCTAGTATTCTCTCCTGGACAGTTGAAAGTGGTGGAACGAGTTTGCTTGATCTCGACAGATGGGGGCTTATGACCATCTGAAGAAACAGATTTGGTATCCAAGATGTTGTGACACAGGGGACTAATTTTAGCGCTTTCACACTGAAATGAGAGTGCGGTAAGGAATTGGCACCGGCTGTTAAGAAATGCGATGAGATGCTCAAAGGAATGCTCATCCTTGTGAGATAATTCTGTCTCCCAGGCTTTAAGAGTGGAATAATCAAATCTGGATGTAGCTAGATGAATTAAGACAGTGTCCCAAGTTTGAACCGGTTGTTCAAGCTGATATAAGGCCCTGACATGTAGTTGCATTGTGTCAACCAAATTCCTTAAAGAGGAAACGTCATTAGGCTTTATGGCCGGCAAGTCGAACAAGGCGTGAATGTGACGTGCCACACACAGACGCAGATTGCTATATCTCTCTTTAAAGAGATTAAAGGCGATGTTGTAGTTGTCTGCGCTCAAAGGAAGTGTTTCCACGAGCGTAAGAGCTTGTTCTTTAAGACATGATCTCAAGTAATACAACTTGTGGATAGCGGGAATGACATTGTTATTATGTATGAGAGAGCTAAATAACTCGTAAAAGGAATTCCATTCACTTTCCTGGCCTGAAAAAAGGGGCAGGCTTATATTTGGAAGCGAAGGTTTTGGTTGTTGCGTGTCTCCACGGACTGAAGCGGGTGCGAACTGGGCCGGATTGATGACCCTAGTGTCGGGTTCTAAGATACTGCGAATCAGTTGGTGGGCCTTAGCAATCCCTTCAAAATACAAGGGTTCGACTTCAACGCGATCGGATTGAAGTTCGGGGCAAGCGGATTCAATGTCTGTTTGAATTTGATCATAGTAGTCGTAAGAACGTTCGTACAACTTAAAGCGTTGAGTCAAGACGTCTAGGTCACAATCGGCTGGAGTTATTTTATTAATGAAATTTCTAAATCTGGTAAGCTGTCCTTTGTATGAAGAACGCCTAGCAATGAGAGTTTCATCCTTTTCAGTTGGCATGATGAAATGGGTAAACTGAAGTATAACTTCCGGAACTGTGAAGAGATTTTGATAATGCTGACAGGTTGGCAGCAGCGAACAGGTTGCAAGTGAGACAGGCTGAAGATGACAGGAACGACCTCTATCACCTTCACCAGCTGTGCACAGTGAAGTTATTGCTGAAAAATTCAAAGTAGATATTAATGATTTGCAAAATATTGACAAATGGACCCTCCCGGGTTTCTGGGACCAAAGTTTGGGTAGGTTTTGGCCAGGGTTAAACGCCACCCCCAAGGGAAGATGAAGAGAAAAGGAAAGGGAAGTGGGTTTCGGACTGAGGAACAAGTGTGGGTAAATAGGACGAGAGTCCAACACCAAGTATTCAGTGACGAGTGTCACCGCAAAGCCCGTGAAACACCGAATGTGAGTATGGACCTGGCCGTAGCTAACGGGAAATGCGGCTGGAGCTTGGGCTATTTGCAAGCAAGTGGCGTTTGTGCTTTCCCTTCCCAGCCTATATTTGACTACTATGGGGAAGGGTGGTAGTCTGACAAGACAAAGAAACAAGTAGTTCCATGAAGAACTATACAGCCTATTTTCATATATCCTTCTTATGATAATTGCCTCTATCGACATACAAAATTTCAGCTTGATTGCTGTAATAGATTCGTAGATATTGAGAACCGTCTAAATATTTCGGATGGTCGCCATGTTGGACTTTATATATGTAGGTCCTAGAGTTATGTACTGTTACATGAAGATTATTGTGTACGTGTAGTATTCAAACTTCAATTGCATGATTAGGACACAAGAAGTAACAACGAGATTTTAAAATTTCGCACAGCTGCCATATTGTGGTTATGGAAACAATTGAAAAAAATTAGATGCCAGTGGATTAACATTCGTATAAGGATTTACTGTACTAAGTTTCACTGCACTCGGTTGGTTAAATTGCGAGAAACGTCCATGTGAATATTTATAATTCGCGTTGCCGCCATGTTGGATTTGTGATCACCAGGTTATTGAAAGTCCTATACGTGAACTTATGTTCATAGCCCCTATGAACATAAAAATATTCAGTTTTATTGCTATAATAGATTCGTATATATTCAGAGCCATCTAAATATTTCGGATGGTCGCCATGTTGGATTGTTAAATGTATAGGCCATAGAGTTATGTCCCATTAAAGGAAAATTACTGCGTAGGTTCATTATTCAAACTTTCACTTCGATCGCATGATTACGACACAAGAAATAAAAACTTAATTTTAAAATTCGCACAGCCGCCATCTTGAGGTTATGTAAACAATTGAAATAAATTAGATACCAGTACATTACAATGTGTATAATGATTTCCTGTACCAAGTTTCATTGCGTTTGGAACATTAAATCGCGACTAAGGTCAATTTAAAATTCGCTTGGCCGCCATGGTCGTTTTGTAGTTAACCGGTTTTTGAAAATCTTATAGATGAACTTCCAGTAGTTCCCTTTATCTCCGTACAAAATTTCAGGGTCATACCGCTAATAGTTTCAGATATATACTATGCCGGTGAAATATTTCGCACTGCCGCCATCTTGTGGTTATGTAAACAATTGAACGAAGTTAGATGTCGGTGCATTACAATGTGAATAAATATATACTGTACCAAGTTTTATTGCGTTTGGTTGGATAAATCGCGAGAAACGTCTATTTAAACGTCGCAAATTCGCTTGACCACCATGTTGGTTTTGTAGTTACCAGTTCTTCAAGAGTCACATAGGTGAACTTCTAGTAGTTCCCTTTATCAACGTAAAATATTCCAGGGTGATATCGGTAATAGTTTCGGAGATATTGAATGCTGGTGTAATATTTCGCACAGCCGCCATGTTGGATTGGTGAGACGTGACAAAATTTGAAGGGCACGGTCGGGGTCGCCCGGAATAGTGCTATGAACTTACTGAGTTTCATTGAAATCGCTCCAGCCGTTTAGAATTTATTAGGGGACACACACCTCACACACACCTCACACACACACACACACACACACACACACACACGCACACACGGACAAAAGGTGATCTCATAAGCCTATTTTTTCAAAATTGAAAATAGGCTAAAAAGGAGTCGGGTTTAACCGAAGGTTTTGAAAGGCACAAATAATTTGAATTGGCCGTGATAACTTTAATTTTGGGTACTGTTGGATCTCCGTTAGACCAACCAAATACTCCCAGAAAGGGAAGCGATGAAGCAATATGAATGCTTTTAGTAAGGATTTTATTTCTTCTTGATGTGTTGGAAGAATGCGAATTGTTGCACGTAAGATAAGTTGAGCTTGTAACCAGCGGAGTGCCGATTAAAAGCTCATACCAGAGGAAAACTATGAATTTGGAAAACAAACCATGAGTTATTATTAGAATTAGTTATGAAAACTAAAAAGAGCTTTAAACAAGATTTTTGAAGTTTCATGTTAAGTGCTACAAGTAGCGAAACTTTAATTACTTTTTAAGTAATTTCCTTAAAGGGACCATAAGCCAAGAAAGAGTTAAGGAAGACAAGGACCTGCCTGACCGTTATTCTCTAGGAATTTATAAAACGAATAAATGGAATTTAATTTATTTAACAATACTTAGAGGTGACGTAACAAACTATATAAAGCAGATTAAGATTCCAATTAATAACAATGAACAATTTTAACATACAAAAGTCTGAGACTTAATACTAACAAATTGTAAATTTGTTAACGATGTTAAAGGGCATGCAAGTTTAAAACTTGCTTCGAGCATAAATCTGAATAAGATTTTAAGAGTTGTGCTAAAAATAGCAAACTTTAAAGTTTATAACGAGGATTATAAATAATTAAAGCTATGACAGAGAATCAGGTACAATATATGCACTTTGAGAATTCCTATGTGGAAATCTTAAAGTATAAACAAATATTAAATTTGAAATTATAACAAGAAAAAAAGAATTAAGAAGAAGTTTCTATAACTTCTTGTATTGAAGCAGGGATCACGAGAAAAATGGGGCCAGTTACCCTTTCGTGAAACCTGGAAAAGGAGAGTTGGAAAACTGACTTGTGAGTAGAAATAATTGAATTCCCTAACAAAAGAGGAAAACCAATATGATTTAAGGTGTGTACTAGACACAGATAATACAGAAATTACTATGGAAAACAGTACAAAGATGGGAGGGCACTTCTATAGAGTGTCATCTCATTGAAAAGAACCTAAATTTTACAATTATTATAATATGTTAGTGAGGAGTTTGAGAGGAGGAAATAGGAGGATTAGGAGAAAGTCTATGGCCGTATTTATTGCTTTCGTTCGAACGCGACACGGATGGTTGTTGAATGAGCACTGTTATGCACTGTAGTCCGTTGAAAAGTTCCACTATTGCAACAAGGAAAGTTCATCAGACGAAAAGTTATTCCAATTGTGGAGATCACTAGTTGAATTTTAGCTTGAGAAAGTTTATTTCTTTAGAAATCCGTAGATTGTAGCTGAATGCAACGGAAACCTCACGAAGGAAGACAAATTATGTTGATTAGAGGTTATACAACATGAATTTCTCAATGAGGAAAATGTGTTCCCATATTCAAAGAAATACCAGGCTATTTCACTTGTAGAAAGATAACTTGATGTAGAAAGTTCTAGAGCAATGATATCTGTTGAATTTGGCAAACCAAGTCCCCCGATGGAAATCTGAATTCTATAGACAGTGGGTACTTTAAATTAACCCTCGGTGTGAGATAGTATCTCAGATAATCAGTACAAGAAGTACTTTTTCATTTTGATAAGTTAGCTGAAGTAGCCACAACTAGATCAGGAAGATCTTTTGAAGGCAGATATTGCATCACATTTATCAATTTCACACTGTCTATAAAATCAAATGAAATGCTATAAGCAATTTAAATCATTTAAAACTTGGTGAAAACCATTGAAGTAGTACTTAGCTCATTTTGAAGAACGATGATGATCTGGATGACGGTTGACGTTAAAATTAAGACATGGCGTCTTGATTCAAAAGTGTCTCAAGTAGACAGGAGACAAGCCTGAAGTAGGCTCCAACTGTACGGTTTGACGACTGGACCAGAAGTGAGAGCTGCTCGACGAAGCACGAAGGTACCAAGGAGGGAGGAGGGTGGGGGAAACAGACAAAGGAACATACATAAAAATTACCAACTTAACAATGATACATTGCTTTCTTAGATATTAATTTTCTTGATGGAGTGATCTTCAAGGAGAAGCTAGCAGGCGTTGATGATGACGTCTGGAGGATTGGAATGATGAAGAAGTCCTCTTGAGCATGGAGATGTTAGCTGGAGATAGCGACGACATCTAGTGGCTGGATTGGGAAGGATGCCCTCTTGAGCATAGAGATGTTGAGGAACTTCAGCAGTTAGCTGCTAGATGCCGCTAGGTTGATCATGGAAGTTATATCTACAACAAACTTACAAAGAAAGTAAGAAAGGTGCTCAATTAAAAGAACAAGTAAGAAATCACTGTTGGTGTTTGAGAAAAAAGAGAAGAAATGAGATAAGCAAAGAGCAGCGAAGGCTAACTCCAAAGAATACACCAACCTTAACCTAACTTCTAGCATGTATCGCTTTCTCGTCATTACCTGTTATTTCCTTATTGATCAATACACAATCTCTATTATATCTGCGCGGTGTCGGAGTACTTTCTTTCGTCTGATATTTGGATCGTTATTCTATACTATTTCCTTTGGTTCTAGGCTAGGCCCATGGTTCAATATAAGTACGGCATCGTATTGAACTTGCATTCACTGCCATGTGATCGTACGTTCAATCCATGCCTCTGGTACATTTCTCTCCCTCTTGATCTACCATTATTCTGGTCATATTTCATCATCCCCTAGTCCCGTTACATGTGCCCAGCGCAGGATTGAGGCTCACGTTTCCACTGCTGCTACAACAACACGAAAGTTAAGACCGTTTCAGTATGGTACCGCAGGCCTATACGACCCCTGTTCTGGGAGTGTCTCCGACCATTTCTTCTGGGTGTTTCACTTTCTACAACAGTACTGTATAATAAGCTCCATCGCTCTGATACATCTCTTACTATCATAATTCAATGACAATCTTCAATGTCATCTAAGTGTACTCCTTATGAGAATTTATCAAGACTTCACTTATCACAAAATATGACATTAATAATTTTCCTTCAGTATGCTTAATAACATTATATTGTTCATCAATCTTGACTTGCTTTCTATATGTTTAATACATCATTCACCAATCTTGTTAGAAATATTCATCTGATCTGACAATAAGTCGTTAATGACTAGACTTCACTCTGATCTAAAATAATGATCGTCAATCTATCATTGTTTCAAAATAAGATCTTATACTGGAATAAATTCGAAAGCCGAATTATCAACAATCTAAATCAAAACGTAATACGATAAAATCTCCACAAAAAAACAACCAAATTCATTTACAAAAACTCGATTCGAAAATATCGAACCTTGGTACTTCCGCCTTCACATAAAAATAATTAAATCCATCGAATGCTAACTTTAAAAATCCTAAACGAAAAACTATCGAAAATACTAACCCAAAATTGAAAATACTAAGGAAATTGGCTAAAATAACAAACATAGAATAATGGTCGGATATTCTCGTACATCTCTAAACTACATAAATATGGGATACTGATAAAAAAAATGTTGATTCTACTTTTAGGTGCGTAAACTATCTAGATGTGGTTTTTCCATCGTTGAATGTCATAAACAGGGTTTATCTGGATTACCTCTGTCTATTGGTGCCATCGTGAATCTTCCTCGTACGCCTCCATGTAGCCGTCATCTCGTTCGGGTAGGTGCGCCAAACATCCTCGTGGTGACCAATATACGTCTCTCAGACAGCGTCTTTGGTATCTTCTAGAACTGGGTCCACCCTTGTTCTCTCGTACTGGAATATCTTCTGTTCTTCTCAACAACTGCGAAGAATTTGTATTTGAGATATTAGTATCCATTTTATTTTATAGCCAATTTGTTAAAATATAATTTTGACGATACATCAGGAGTAGATCGTGATCTCCTGTGTATAACAGATCGTTTCGTCACTCCAGAAATCCTCATTGTCTCCATAAGCTATGTTCCCATTAACATGTTTAGTTGCTCATCAGCTCCCCTTCGAAGTTACTCAGAATTGTCCCTCTCAATTTCATTTCGACAACTAAGGTGGTAATAATGTTCGTAAATAAATGTTCCCAAAGCGATGACGTCTTCAATATATACGTCGCTCGTTGCACGTGCAGTGTATTTCCAAAAAAAAAAAAAAAAAAAAAACACGCAGATCATCGATTTCGATGAATAACTTGTTCCCGGCGTTACTCGGGCAGCGTTCATGTTAAATAATTAATATCTGGCGAACCCACGGTCGGATTTTAACAAATAAGGTGTCGTTGGACTCGAGCTGACGGGGATTTTGCTATGGACCATGTATTATATTTTTCAAAAAAAATTTGGAAAATTTTGTTTTTGAAAGTAGGCGCTAGTTTGAAAACCGAACATGATAGAACGTTGTGCCATGGTTCAAACGAATGGCGTTTATGTCCTTTACTTTTTATAAGAAATATTTTAAATTCTTATATTTTGAAAACTGGGAGTTCTACGAAAACGTTTGTTTGACGTAAATGAAAGGTCTCTACCCCCTCTACCACGAATATATATTTCAAGTCTCGAGGACAAAAATTGGTTAGTAGTAGTATTGGGGTTAACACCGATTCTACTCCCCCCCCCCTACTTCACGTAAACTTTGGCGATATCTCCCGAACGCATGATCGGATTTTAACGACAAGTGTTGTTGGCGTCGGGGTGACGTCCTCTTTGCTAAGAATGTGTGTTGGTATTTTTTTTAACAATCTTGTTTTTGAGATTGGCGCTATTTTGGAAACGGTGAATTTTAGGAAAAAGTTTTCTTGACGTTTATGAAAGGTGCCTATGCCCTCTAGGCGGACAGCAAGTTTCAAGTGTGTAGGAGAAAAAATGATAGCCTACTTTCCTACGAACATTGCCGATATCTCCCGAACGCATGGTCGGATTTTAACGAACGAGGTATTGTTGGCGTTGGGGTGAAGCCTGGGTAGATTATTAACTTGGGAATAACCTAACCCCCAAGGGAAGATGATGAAGAAAAAGAAGTGGGTTTCGGACTGGAGAAAAAGGATGGAGAAATAGGACGAGAGTCCAAAAGAAGTTATAATTTTAACTTTAAGTATACTCAAAGGCAGCTGCCACTGCAAATCCGCATTCCGATACCTAAAGAGGGTAGGGACCTGGGCGAAGCTAACAGGAAACGCAGCTGGAACTTGGGCTATTCGCAAGAAAGCTGCTATAGCGTATTCCCTCTGAAGCATAAATATACCTACTATGGGGAAGGGTGGTGGTCTGGCAAGACAAAGAGTAACAGATTTATTGGGTATCTGTTCAAAGGAGTTTGTTTCTAAACAAGTATTTTGAAGAATACAAATAATTTGAATCAGCCTTGATATTTTATTTCTTGAAATTGTAGAATTTCTAAAGAGCGACCGAATGCTTCCAAGAAGGAAAGGGATAAAGCAATTATACCCTTGGGAATAATTTTGGTAGGAGCACCAATAGTTGCATTTAGAAATGACTAAGCTTTTACCCAGCAAGGCGCCGACTAAAAGTTTAGACAATGAGAAACACTTAAATTTTGAAAAACCAACCATAAGTGGTAGAGAGAATCTCCACAAGCAGGAAGCTGGCGTAGCGAGCTATGCTTGCCTTACTGGCCAGTTAGAATTAGCTATCAAAGCTAAGAGAGACTTTACTAAGTTAGTAACTAAGAGTTCTTGCTCAAATGCAACAAGTGGTGAAAACCCTATCAATAGATTTATTTTTATTAAAGAGGGCATAAACCTAGGAAGAGTCAAGGAAGACAGGATCTTGCCTTACCGTTATGTTTGAGAAATGATAAATCAAAAGAACAAATCTTAATTTATTTAACAATGTAAAAAGAAATAGTTTATGTAACAAATATATAATTTTGATTTTGCAAACAATTGAGGTCGCAGACCTCCGAAAACATCTAAAGCTTGCGCCAGGCAATTGACAATCTTTTTGGTTTTAAACCTTTTATATGCTTTAAAATCTTCGTAAGATTTTGAAATGTTGTTAAGATTAACAAATGGGAAATTTAAAGATAATTGACGTAATTAAAGTTAAACAATAAATCAAGTACAAGATGTGTACTTTAAGGATTTCTAGATAGGTATCATATAAATATGAACAAATAACAACTTCGAAAGTAACAACAAAAAAACAGGAAGAAATGAAATAGAAGTTTCTGTAACTTCTTGTATTAATACAGAGCTACATTTCGCGATTATACCAATAGGGCAGGTCACTTATTGTGAAACCTGAAGAGAAAAATTAAAAGGAAGTTTCTAGAACTCCTATGTTTAAGTACGGATCACAAGAAAAATGGGGCAAATTTACCTTTCGTGAAACCTAGAGATAACTCACTTTTGAGTAAAAAGAATTGGATTCCCTCATTAGAAGGGAGAAACAATATACTTTAATGCGTGTACTAGACACGAAGTTTTACAAACATTAATTCGTTATACGTGGAGCAAGTAAGGGAGGGCACTTATTGAGAGTGACACCTCATTGAAAAATGACCTAAAGTAACAATTTTATTATTTTAGTTTGTTAGTAAAGGGTTTGGGAAAGATCAAATGGGATTGTGGAAGAGTGTTCATGGCCGTATTTAATGTACTCGGATGAGCGCGACGCGGATGAAAAATTGAACAGGCACTGTTTTCACTATAGTCTGTTGATATAGTTGAAAAGTTCACTGTAGTAGCACAAAAAGTTGATGGCAAAGAAAGTTATTGCAATTATGTAAAAGTTGAGTTTTGGCTTGAGAGAATTATGAGTTGTAGTTTCTATGGGTGGCAGTTAAATACGGCTGAAAATTTCCCACGTAGGAAGACAGTTTATGTGGATTAGAAGTTTATCCCACATAAGTTTCTCAGCGAAGAAAGTATTCCCATATCTAGTGGAAAATACATGACAGTATAACTGGTAGATAGAGTGTAGGATCTGGAAGGTTCCAGAGCAATGATGAGTTGTTTAAATTGGGTAAGAGAATCCCTCGGCGGAAAACTAGATTGATTATATAGACAGTGGGTATTTTAGAAATATCCCTCGATGTGAGATAGTACTCAGAAAGTCTATCATTTTGAAAGTTAGACTTGATAGTTCGAGTTTGATCAAGAAGATCTCTTGAAAGCAGTTATTTTATCACATATAGCAAATTTCACTGTCTATAAAATCCAAATAAAAGCATTGAGCCTTTTAAAAGCGATGAGAATGTGGTTAAAACATGAAGTCGGTACTTATCTTTGCTTCATGAAGAAGGCGATGTTGCTGTTGACGGTTGATTCTAAAACTCGAACATGGCGTCAAATTTAAAAGTTTGCCTCTAGAGTAGCGGAGGCGAGCTTTAGTTAAGCTCCAACTGACTGGTTTGATTTCAGACGCACAAGTGAGGCTAGCTCAACGGAGCGCGGAGAGACCAGGGAAGGGAAAAGAGTGGGGGTAGGAGACAAAAGGAATACATATAAGAATAGCCAACATAACAGAAGTAAATTTTCTCTTGATGAAATGGTCTTCAAAGATTTGATAGTAGGCGTCACTAGCGCAGCCTGGTGGGTGAAAAAGTAGATTAAGTTCTCTTGATCACGGAGATGATAGCTGGCGATAGCGACGAGATCTTGTGGCTAGATTGGTAAGGAAGTCCTCTTGTACAGGGAAGAATTGAGGAACTTCATAGATTCGCTGCTAGATGACGCTAGGTGGGTCATGGGAGATATATATCTAGAACAGACTTACAGGTAGTGTAAGAAACATATACCAACAAAGAGAAATCAGGAGATCACTGTTGGTGTTTGCGAAAAAAGGAAGGGATGAACTAAAGCAAAGAGAAGCCAAAGCTTACTCTATCTTACTGTGTATTCCAAAGAATACCCCAAGCTGGGAGGGTAAACACCAACAGAGAACAAATACATGAAATTAAAAGCTTAAAGGTAAAGGAGCAATTAAAGAAAGTGGTCTTATAATATGCCCATTAGTGGTCAAGATCTTGGCTACCCTAACTCTCCCATCCCTTTCAGGATAACACTCGGTCACTCTACCAGAAATCCAGACCAAGGGAGGAGAAGCATCCCTAACCAGGACCAAGTCCCCCACTTTAATGTCGGGATTGGAAAGAAACCACTTCTGTCTCCGTAGCAAGGAAGTTAAGTATTCCAAATTCGACCTCTTCCAGAAAGAAATACGGAGGGCTTCAAGTTTACGCCAAACAATAGGTAAATTAGAATCTCTGTAAGAGTTGGGGAGGAGGGACAGAAAGAGAGGTGCCTATAAGGAAGTGACCAGGTGTGAGTGGAAGCAGGTCATCAGGGTCATTGGAAAGCGGAGTTAAAGGGCGAGAATTGACGACACCTTCAATCAGAACAGACAGCGAATTAAATTCTTCATAAGTCAGAATGCGATTACCTAAAACCTTTCTTAGGTGACGTTTAGTGAGCTTTACCACCGTGATGAGGAGCGTAGGGAGGTATAAAACGCCATTTGAAACCCTTTGAGTTGGAAAAATTAGAAATCTGTTCCATGGCAGGAGAAGATGTGTGAGCTTTCTTCCATAAGGAAGCTGCGCCTTGAAAAGTGGAAGCGTTATCAGAGAACATCTCCGAATGAACACCACGCCTAGCAGCGAAGCGAGCGACAGCTGATAAAAAGTAAGAAGTAGAGGCATTCGTTACTAGTTCCAAATGGATCGCGCCAGTAACCATGCAAACAAAGAGAGAAACATAGAGCTTACCAAACAATTTGCGTTTAGCTTCAAGGGAATTGCGTTGATATTGGAACGGACCCATATAGTCCACACCGGTTAGAGCAAATGGACGTATAGGAGAAGAGCGAAAAGAGGGCAGATCGCTCATTAATTGAGTATTGACGTTAGGTTTAGCTTTGAAGCAAGGAATGCATTTGTGAATTACAGAGGAAACTTCATGAATTCCATTTATGATCCAGTACTTTTCCCTTAAGAGGCAAAGCAGTGTGCGTGTACCAACATGCAGATTACGATAATGAAAGTCACGTATGATTAAAGAAGTTATGTAATGTTTAGAAGGCAAAATAACAGGATGCTTTTTGTCCTCAGAAAGCAAAGATTGCGAGAGCCTACCACCTACCCTGAGTAACCTAATGTCATCAAGGAACGGGGCTAAGGCACGAAGACGACTGGATTGGGGAAGATCCTTTTTAGAAGAAAGTAAAGACAATTCAGAAGAAAAGGCTTCTTGCTGTGTTAGTTGCAAAACCTTAATGGTAGCGAGATTCAATTCATGATTGGTAAGGTGTGGTTTGGGGAGAAGAGGTTGGTCAACCACAAGATATTTCCATCTGAGAAGATAGGCAACAATTCGAATTAATTTGTGAAAGGAAGAATAGCGGGACAACAAGAGATGTGAAACGTTGGATACAAGACACGAAGCAGTAGATTTAGATACTTTAGCGTCAGGCAAGTTTGATTTTGTAGCTGGAGGTTTAGAAGGCCAAAAAGAAGAGTCTTCGATTAACCACGAGGGCCCATGCCAGTACAACTGAGAAGCTGCCAATTGAGAGGGTAAACATCCACGAGAAATGATGTCGGCGGGGTTGTCAGCGCTGGGCACATGCCTCTATTGAAATCCCGAAGAGAGAGTTTAAATTTTGGAAACCCTGTTTGCAACAAAAGTTTGCCAATGAGCGGGGATTTTAGCAATCCAAGAAAGGGTAATCATGGAATCGATCCAGAGATAGATTTGCGAAAATTTGACTTTTAAGACTTCCCGTAATTTCTTAACAAGTTCTGCGGCCAGGAGTGCAGCACACAATTCAAGCCTAGGCAAAGTGATAGTTTTAAGAGGAGCCACCTTCGATTTGGCACAAACAAGGTTGGAAACTGAAGATCCATTTAATGAACCGCGATAAACCAAATATGCACAGCAACCGTAAGCTTTTTCGGAACTGTCCGCAAACACATGAAGGAAAAAAGATGCATTAGGATGAGCGTTAATTAAATTCCTGGGAATTTCAATAAGGGAAAGATCAAGCAAATTGCTGCGAAAAGAGAGCCAACTGTTAAGAAAAGAAAGGGGAACAGTGTCGTCCCATTCACATTTGAGCGACCATAGCTCTTGCATGAAAAGTTTGGCTATAACAATAACTGGGGCAAGGAATTGAAGCGGATCAAAAATGTTTGCAATTTCAGAGAGAATTTGTCTTTTTGTGTTAGGGAGCTCTTCTGCAAGCGAAACTTTATAGATAAGAGTGTCAATGTTAGTGCACCAATGAACTCCAAGAGTTTTTATGGACTCGAAGTCTCCACAAATTTCGACGGAGGAGGGGTCTACATCTTCAATAGGAAACTGGGCGAGAAACTCATGGGAGTTGGAATTCCACTTATGAAGTGGGAATCCTCCATTCTTTAACAATGCTTGAAGTTCTAGTGACACGAAAGAAGCTTCCTCCAGAGTGGGGAAGGACTGCAAGTAATCGTCAACATAGAATGATGTAGTTAGTGCTTCGGAAGCTTTAGAATCAAATAAATGACCATCTTGAGAGGCTAACAAATGTAGGGATCGGATAGCAAGGAAAGCGGAAGGTTTTAAGCCATAAGTAACAATCTTTAAGCGAAATACCTTAATGGGCTTGCTGATTTCGTCGCGCCACAAGATTTTTTGGAGATCTCGTTGTTCATGCTGAATTTAAAAAAGTCGGTACATCTGTTTTATATCCGCTATAACAGCTATGGGAAATAATAGAAAGTTTAAGAGTATAGCGGATAAATCTGACTGAATAGCAGGACCAGAGTAAAGAGTATCGTTAAGACTGTTGCCATTAACGTCAGGTGATGAACCATTGAAAACGACTCGGATTTTATCCTTTACAAGAGGGTTTTTCCACACGGGATGATGATTTAAGAAAACCGTTTCAATTGGGGGGGTGCAATTCTGTCATCAGATTTGCTAACAACTTCCATATGATCTAAGCTTTCATACTCATCCATGAAATCAGTATACTGCTGTTTAACGAGAGGTTCTTTCTTGAATTTGCTCTCGATAGCAAAGAGAGCTTTTCGCGCTTTGGGTTGAGAATTAATAAGTTTAGGGGGATTGTGTAATCTTGGCATCTGAACAATGAACCGGCCATCAGGAGAACGAGTGGTGGTGGTCAGAAAAAGTTGCTCACAGAATTCGTTTTCTGAAGAGGTCATGTTAGGAGAATCAACGCTTTCAAGCCTCCAGAACTGTTCCCAGTCAGTATTAGCGAAATAACATTGCGCTGCGTGTTGGGGAGAATAATGAGGAAGTTGACCGGTGACGATCCATCCAAAATTAGTGTCTCTGGCGACCACGTTTGAGGATAACTCGCGAACCTGTTTACGAAGGCAATTCCAGAAAACATTGGCACTAAAGAGTATGTCAATGGGGTTTTGTATATTGAACAGAGGATCGGCTAGCCTTAAATGCGAGGGAATGCTTAAACCTGAAATATCAACAGAGTGACTTGGAGTATCTTCTCCTATGCTATTGAGAATGAGACAATTCAGTTTGAGAAAGTTATTTCTGTGACAAATGTCTCTTATGGTTAGCTTTGAAAACTGTAAAGCTTGCGATTTAGAGCTGTTAATAGATGTGGGGTTTACAGGTAGGCCTAGTTTTTTGATTAATGAATTAGAAACGAAATCGTGGGTTGCCGCCGAATCAAGAAGACCGCGTGCACGGACCCAGTTGCCAAAGCTATCCTGAACTTCGATTTGGACAGTGGAAAATAGTACTTGGGCACTACGTATGGACTTGGCATTTTGAATGTAAGATGAAGCATTGGAACTATTAGCATTGTCACTTTTCTGAGAAGTAGATGCCGTCAATGACCTTGCTTGATCATGACGATGTAGTAAAGTGTGATGAGCTTTTTCACAATGGAAGCAAAGTCTGGTGGACTTGCAATTTGAAGCAGAATGTGTGGGTGCTAGGCAGTTGAAGCAATGTTTATTCTGGGAAACTAATTTTCTTCTGTCGTCGACTGACAGTTCTTTAAAAGATTTACATAGATATAAGGCGTGGGAATTTTTACAAAGTATGCATTTTAATGGTTCATTTAAACTCTTACGGGGTTCGCTTTGAGTGTTTAAAACGAGAGAACTAGCAATACGGCGTTCACTAGACCTAGTTGGGCAACCAGTGGCGTTTGACTTGAGTTTAGATGAGCTGGACCCAGGTTTTTGGGTACTAGACGCTAAGCGTTCGCTCTTAGGTTTAAGAGACATTGATTCAAATTTAGAACTAGGGGGTGAGGGTTCACTTTGATTAGCTAAAGCAGTTAAGAGTTGGCATCTAGCATTTATGAAAGTGACTAAATGCTCGTAAGAATAATCGTCTTCTCTGGAAAGTTCAATCTCCCAAGCTTTGAGGGTAGCAACATCGACTTTAGAAACCACTAAGTGTATTAAGAAAGTGTCCCAGTGTTCAGTGGGTTGATCTAATTGGGATAGAGCTTTAACGTGATGTTGTGTTGTATCAATGAGAGTACGCAAACTAGTGACGTCATTGTGCTGTGACGCAGGTAAGTTAAATAGAGCCTTCATATGGCGTTGAATACGTAACCGTGAATTACCGTATCTTTCTTTCAACAAGTTAAAGGCAATGGGGTAGTTTTCGGCACTTAATGGAAGTGCTTCAACTAACTGCAGAGCTTGACCTCGGAGGATAGATCTCAAATAATGAAACTTGTAGATGACTTGAATGTCTTCATTGTCATGAACAAGATAACAAAATAGTTCATAGAAAGAATCCCAAGTGGATTCGTCTCCAGAGAAGTGGGGTAAATCAATCTTAGGTAGGATTGGTTTGGGCTTGTGAGTGCCCTCACGAAAAGAGGTTTGTTGTTCGTGAAGGGAACCAAGAACAGAACCGTTTTTTTTCTGTTCTTCTTCGAGTTGGCGTATTATTTTAAAAGCGGAACCTATACCTTCGTAATATTGATTTTCTACTTCGACTCGATCATCAGTTTGATTGAGCATACAAGTTTCGATTTCAGTTTGGATGTTACAATAATTTTCATATGAACGTTCAAAATCCTTTAAGCGATGTTTTAACAAATTTAATTGAGCTTCTGAGGAATCTAGCTCTTTGATGTATTTTCTAAATCGGCTAATTTGCCCTTTATAGGATGCTCGTTTAGAAGTAAGTTTTTCATCCTTATCCTTTTCTGTAGGAGCCATGACAAAATAGGTAAATTAAAGTATAACTTACGAAACTGTGGAACCTTGGAAATGCTGTCAGACTGGCAGCAGCAAATAAGTTGAAAGAAAGGGACAAACCAAAGGAGACAGGCGCGGCCTCTTTCTCCTTCACAGGCTTTGCACGGTGAAGCTATAGCTGAAAAATTCGATGAAGATATTAATGATTTGCAAAATATTGTCAAATAACAATTGACAAATAAAGTCTGATAAGTAAAGTGTCATAAATGGACTCTCCCGGGTCTCGGCACCAAATTTTGGGTAGATTATTAACTTGGGAATAACCTAACCCCCAAGGGAAGATGATGAAGAAAAAGAAGTGGGTTTCGGACTGGAGAAAAAGGATGAAGAAATAGGACGAGAGTCCAAAAGAAGTTATAATTTTAACTTTAAGTATACTCAAAGGCAGCTGCCACTGCAAATCCGCATTCCGATACCTAAAGAGGGTAGGGACCTGGGCGAAGCTAACAGGAAACGCAGCTGGAACTTGGGCTATTCGCATGAAAGCTGCTATAGCGTATTCCCTCTCAAGCATAAATATACCTACTATGGGGAAGGGTGGTGGTCTGGCAAGACAAAGAGTAACAGATTTATTGTGTATCTGTTCAAAGGAGTTTGTTTCCAAACAAGTATTTTGAAGAATACAAATAATTTGAATCAGCCTTGATATTTTAGTTCTTGAAATTGTAGAATTTCTAAAGAGCGACCGAATGCTTCCAAGGAGGATAGGGATAAAGCAATTATACCCTTGGGAATAATTTTGGTAGGAGCACCAATAGTTGCATTTAGAAATGACTAAGCTTTTACCCAGCAAGGCGCCGACTAAAAGTTTAGACAATGAGAAACACTTAAATTTTGAAAAACCAACCATACGTGGTAGAGAGAATCTCCACAAGTAGGAAGCTGGCGTAGCGAGCTATGCTTGCCTTACTGGCCAGTTAGAATTAGCTATCAAAGCTAAGAGAGACTTTACTAAGTTAGTAACTAAGAGTTCTTGCTCAAATGCAACAAGTGGTGAAAACCCCATCAATAGATTTATTTTTATTAAAGAGGGCATAAACCTAGGAAGAGTCAAGGAAGACAGGGTCTTGCCTAACCGTTATGTTTGAGAAATGATAAATCAAAAGAACAAATCTTAATTTATTTAACAATGTAAAAAGAAGTAGTTTATGTAACAAATATATAATTTTGATTTTGCAAACAATTGGGGTCGCAGACCTCCGAAAACATCTAAAGCTTGCGCCAGGCAATTGACAATTCTTTTGGTTTTAAACCTTTTATATGCTTTAAAATCTTCGTAAGATTTTGAAATGTTTTTAAGATTAACAAATGGGAAATTTAAAGATAATTGACGTAATTAAAGTTAAACAATAAATCAAGTACAAGATGTGTACTTTAAGGATTTCTAGATAGGTATCATATAAATATGAACAAATAACAACTTCGAAAGTAACAACAACAAAAAACAGGAAGAAATGAAATAGAAGTTTCTGTAACTTCTTGTATTAATACAGAGCTACATTTGGCGATTATACCAATAGGGCAGGTCACTTATTGTGAAACCTGAAGAGAAAAATTAAAAGGAAGTTTCTAGAACTCCTATGTTTAACTAGGGATCACGAGAAAAATGGGGCAAATCTCCCTTTCGTAAAACCTAGAGATAACTCACTTTTGAGTAAAAAGAATTGGATTCCCTCATTGGAAGGGAGAAACAATATACTTTAAGGCGTGTACTAGACACGAAGTTTTACAAACATCAATTCGTTATACGTGGAGCAAGTAAGGGAGGGCACTTATTGAGAGTGACACCTCATTGAAAAAGACCTAAAGTAACAATTTTATTATTTTAGTTTGTTAGTAAAGGGTTTGGTAAAGATCAAATGGGATTGTGGAAGAGTGTTCATGGCCGCATTTATTGTACTCGGACGAGCGCGACGCGGATGAAAAATTGAACAGGCACTGTTTTCACTATAGTCTGTTGATATAGTTGAAAAGTTCACTGTAGTAGCACAAAAGGTTGATGGCAAAGAAAGTTATTGCAGTTATGTAAAAGTTGAGTTTTGGCTTGAGAGAATTATGAGTTGTAGTTTCTATGGGTGGCAGTTAAATACGGCAGAAAATTTCCCACGTAGGAAGACAGTTTATGTGGATTAGAAGTTTATCCCACATAAGTTTCTCAGCGAAGAAAGTATTCCCATATCAAGTGGAAAATACATGACAGTATAACTGGTAGATAGAGTGTAGAATCTGGAAGGTTCCACAGCAATGATGAGTTGTTTAAATTGGGTAGAGAATCCCTCGGCGGAAAACTAGATTATATAGACAGTAGGTATTTTAGAAATATCCCTCGATGTGAGATAGCATCTCAGAAAATCTTTCATTTTGAAAGTTAGACTTGATAGTTCGAGTTTGATCAAAAAGATCTCTAGAAAGCAGTTATTTTGTCACATATAGCAATTTTCACTGTCTATAAAATCCAAATAAAAGCTATGAGCCTTTTAAAAGCGATGAGAATGTGGTTAAAACATGAAGTCGGTACTTATCTTTGCTTCATGAAGAAGGCGATGTTGCTGTTGACGGTTGATTCTTAAACTCGAACATGGCGTCGAATTTAAAAGTTTGCCTCTAGCGTAGAGGAGGCGAGCTTTAGTTAAGCTCCAACTGACTGGTTTGACTTCAGACGCACAAGTGAGACCCGCTCAACGGTGCGCGGAGAGACCAGGAAAGCGAAAAGAGTGGGGGTAGGAGACAAAAGGAATACATATAAGAATAGCCAACATAACAGAAGTAAATTTTCTCTTGATGAAATGGTCTTCAAAGAGTTGATAGTAGGCGTCACTAGCGCAGCCTGGTGGGTGAAAAAGTAGATGAAGTTCTCTTGATCACGGAGATGATAGCTGGCGATAGCGACGAGATCTGGTGGCTAGATTGTTAAGGATGTCCTCTTGTACAGGGAAGAATTGAGGAACTTCATAGATTCGCTGCTAGATGACGCTAGGTGGGTCATGGAAGATATATATCTAGAACAGACTTACAGTTAGTGTAAGAAACATATACCAACAAAGAGAAATCAGGAGATCACTGTTGGTGTTTGCGAAAAAAGGAAGGGATAAACTAAAGCAAAGAGAAGCAAAAGCTTACTCTGTCTTACCGTGTATTCCAAAGAATACACCAAAGCCCTCTTTGCTAAGAATGTGTGTTGATATTAAAAGAAAAACATTTGTAATTTTTTTGTTTTTGAAATTGGCGCTATTTCGGAAACGGTGAATTTTGGGAAAAAGTTTGTTTGACGTTTATGCAAGGTGCCTGTGTCATCTAGGCGGACAGCAAGTTTCAAGTGTGTAGGAGAAAAAACAAATGATAGCCTACATTCTGGCGAACATTGGCGATATTTCGCGAACGTATGATCGGGTGTTGTTGGACTTGAGCTGACGTCCTCTTTGCTATAGACGACATGTTATATTTTTCAAAAAAAAAAATGTTATTGATAGTAGGCGATAGAAAAAATTGTTATTGAAAGTAGGCGATATAACTTTATAGAACGATTAGCCATGGTTGAAACTAATGGTCCCTATGACCATTATTTTTTACAATAATTTTTTTAATTTTTTGAGATTTTCTAAAAAAAATCAATTTTGACATTCCTTTATTTTGGAAACTAGTACAAAAAAGTTTGTTTGACATAAATGACAGGTCCCCATCCCCTCTATCCCCAAAATAAATTTCAAGTCTCTAGGACAACAACTATGCATTTTCAAACTTTCTTTTACCTGATCTCTTAAATTTTTAAAATAAAGAGTGTTTGTAGACAGAGAGAGACGATACCGCTGGGCATGTGTTACAACGAGGCTATCACTGGCCATGGTGAATGCAGGAAATGGCTATTTCGACGGGGCGACAGAGCGAGGGGTTGCTTTTTCCGATATTTTTCCTATGACGAACGAATGAAAGCGAATAATTGAAAATGCGTGAAGCGTGCTAAGATTTTTTACCCCTGAAGGTGATCTTTAACATGCTAGTAAACGGTAATAAGCGAGAGCGCTGTCTGGCACAGCAAATGGTTGTAGAATATGGAAACCTATAACATTCGCTCGACCAAGTCATGTGTCAAAACGGTAAGGTCATTGGCCTGAGATGTTATAAATTAAATATTGAACTGGGTGAAGTGACGTGTTATAGGGTGAATGTATACGGTTAACATGATCATGTATTGAGGATGGTCGCTTGCTAATAATAATTATTATTACAGTAAAATTTTTAAGAATAATAATAATAAGACACACATGTTTTCATTGCAAACATACACAGTCCTGCTTGCGTGACACTGAATACTGTACTGCACCCGAATTCTCCAATCAACACCTATATCCGCAGAGATGAAAAAGGATTGCAGACTCACAAATACCCAGCTCAACATATCTTACCGTGGCCTGCTAAGTAAGAATTGGGAATTCTAGGATTACATAGTGCATACTTAAATAGTACTGCCTGAACAGTTACATACTTCTACTATTATTTACATTTAATAATGAATTCGAGAAACTCCAATCTCGAGGGGTGTTCAAGGTCTAACTATTGTGGGCGTCTGTAGCTATCCAGTCGTGCCATTTACGAAGTCTATAGAATGAGTAAGCGATCAGTTAAAATAAAATTGACTGAGTCACAAAAGAGTGCCAGCCGTTTATTCACGAAGGAACGATACAAGAAATGTCCCTATCAAAAAAAATCTGACCTAGTGCCCCTTTTGACACCACCAAATTTAACACACAAAAAAAATGACAATAACTATGTCCTGAAAAAGAAATACATTTGGAGAATTCGGCACTCTATTTGAGCCCTTATTCCTCCCTCGAATAAATCTCGTGCAGAAATGTGCAACTCAATAAACATGAAAATGATTTACATAATCTCGAACCCTTGTGAAATTCATCAGAACTTTCACATAAAGTTATGAAACGACGTTAGCTTTAGACATTACCCTAATTGATACAGTTGCGTTTCATTTTCTGGAACAGTAGTTCCAAATCTAAAATTGTAATGGTAAAAAAATGTTAACTATTAAGTATTAATTATGAAGCTTATGTGCAAATGTACAACGATTTGTGATCAGCACAACTTATAATTTCTTACAAGAGATGAATTTAATGTTCCTTCTATCACGATTTCTAATAAACCTACATGATTTTTCTTTACAATCACCACGCCTTCCTAGGTTAAAGTATTATGTCGTTGCAAAATTGAGCATTGGTGCCGAATGGTAAAGTTTAGCACTGCTCTGATCTCCTAACTGGTGATAATCCCGATAATATAATTCATTGCAAGACTATCAGTTACGTAAGAGTAGTGGATTCTAAAAGTGCTTGGCATTATTTTCATTCAACACTTCCCTTTCAAAAATTACACATATAATTGCTCTACTTTTCTAACATACTGTACAGACACTTGCCTCGATGCAATATAATATTTTCACACTACCTGTGAACAAACTGGGAAAACATTTACACTATGCCTCCTAATTCAGTAAAACGTAATTTCATCTACGTTCATCACCTTGCACGGAATTCAACTATAACATCCCTTTCGATTGCATTTTATCAGTAATGCACAACTCTTACAAAACTTCTACTATCCAGATACATTTATTCCTAGTGCTACAAAATTTCAAATTTCAATAAATACGTCTGTACAGCCTTTTAAATATCTTGTAAGAAGATTTTATTTATCTTAATCCACGTATAAATTTCGTTGTGATAATACCGTAACTAACAATTTGACTAGTCTGCAAGAATTCAAAGAAATAAGAATACGAACATATCTTCTCCTTCTGGTATTTCAAAAACTCTGAATATAATTCCGTTAATTCTATATTGGCTTATTTTACAGACACCGGTCGACTTATACAATATCGCCTGTCATTTCCTTTCTCCTTTATTCACCAATGTGAATGTTCTCTTGACATTTCTTAATTGGAAATATAGTTTAGTCCATTGTTTTATTAACAGTATAGTTTCAAATCTATCTGCTTTGTCTACTCCAAATGACATTTATTGTAAATTGATTTATTTATTTAAAGTCTATCATTTATCAACAATTAATTGTCGTGTAATTAGGCATTAATTGCACGCTGTAAGTCTGTAATTGGGATTGAAACTTGAATCAACATCGTAAGTTTCGATTATCCCCGTATTTTCCTTGAAAATACCGACTTTCTTATCCTACAGTGCTATATCTAGATTTATCAATGCGTGTTCCATCTCACTATAAAATACAGATATAGATAACATTGCGCATATATAAAGCTTATTTAATGAATTTACGATCTACTATCTGCAATGAGAAAAAGGATTATTCGCTCAAAAACCGTCAAAGTGACTTAAATCTGTATGAAAAAGTGGCAATAAAAATGAATTTAACGGATTTTACTAATCTACAAAAATTGATTTTTTTCGTGTGGTCTCCTCAGAGACATAGTGCAGGTCTTTCTATTCGACGCCCGTGGGCGACCTGCGCGTCGGGATGAGAGATGGAATTGATTAAGGTGAATGATATTGGAGAAGGATTTGGAAGGAAGCGGCCGTGGCCTGTCAGAAGGTACCGTCCCAGCATTTGCCTGGTGTTGAAAATGGGAATCCACGGAAAACCATTTCAAGGACGGCGGACGGTGGGGCTCGAACCCACACGTCTACCGAGTCAGCAGAGAGCTTGGCCCCATGACCTAACACTGCGCTTTAGTCAGCGTAGCCACTACTGTCGGTATTGATAATAAAAATAATAATATGTTGGTCAATCACAGAATGAAACGCAGAAAAGAAACTACTACTACAAACATGGATTATGTAATCTGACAGCTTCAGCTACCTTATGTTAAACGGCGAGATTCTTGGAGTACTTGCTATAAGCAAGCAAAATTCTACTCGAGACTTTCAAAATCAGCTGTGGCCCCCACCTGTGGTTGGACCGTGACGTAGCCAGCGAAACTGGGTCAATGGAGAGCGTGATGACCTCGCCTCGTTCTCCTGGTCCCTTCCTGGTTCGTTGGCCGTCCTTCGGCTCATCGTGATGAATTTTGATGTTTCTTCTCAATGCTGCTTGACCAGCGCATTTGGTTTGCCCCGAATCTCGTTCCATTGTAGTTTGCAAGAGTATTTCAAGATGTGAGTGAAATATCTTGTCGTGTAGTAGTTCCATTCATAGTTTCAGAGTCTCGCGTGGCTTGGATTACCGCGATCTCCATCTATGTCGAAATATCCTGGACTTCGTTGTAGATACTGCGTTTCTGTTTCCCTACATTAATGCAATGAGCAGTACATCAGTATTTAGTTAAAGAGTGAACCAATGATATCTCCCCTTTGCCTGACTGTAACTTGCATTTTTGATACTGGTATTTGTAGTGTAATACCACCGTCGAATACTGCCTTTAAGTACAGAGTATAGGCTGCAGTAAGATTATTTTTGTGTAGAAATATCAATCTTAAACTGTGGCTGCACGATACACTTCCGTCCTCCTGTAGTAAACTGAGCCGTATGAATGAACTGCTTGCACGCTGTGTGTGTAGTGCACAGCTGCAAGTCCGCCTAGCAATGTTAGCTTGCACGCTAAAGAGTTCTGCTTTCACGCCGATTTCACTGCCTTCTGAAGCTTCGCGCTTCACTTGATATACGTTGCACTGTTATACAAAGTTTTGTTCCCAGACTAGGTCTTGCCTCGACCTGGTCAATGTATAGAGTGAATACGAGCGATTCCCTGCTTTTCTCAGAACCTCTCTTCAAGTCTCCCCCACCTTTATCCTTCTGTGACGCGACTGCTGACCTCCCCACGCTGTTGTCACATGTTGTTACCTCTCCTTTGTGACGACACACTACTGTCTTCAGACGTGCGATCCGCGCTACAGGCGATGTCGGCCTGTCCATTGCTATAATTCACCTGTTTATTGTTTAAATAATTTCTAACTTTCCATCCTTTCTTCCGGCCTTTTATAAATGTTACTAGTACTTGCTTGACATAATAAAATACTCATTCTGAGTATAAAATCTTCAGATCTTCGATTTTATTTATTCTGAATCATTTTATTCCGTCATTTCTCAAATTTTGCGGGTCTCAGTTCTCATCTCGTCTGAATCATGGTCTTAGCCATAAATAAATTCGGGCGCAGTACCTAGCCAGAGGCCTTGTCAGAGCTGCTAATGCTGATAAGAGAGAAATGTGCATGCAGGCAGGAAGTGCAGTGTCAGGTTACTTGCCTGGTAGAGGCTAGCAGGTTTGGCGTTTAAACAGAGACCGCCATTTTGGTTCCCAGACAGTCGTACTACCGATGTTTAAGAGGCAGCCATTTTGGTTCTTTATTAAAAACATGAAACTAGTATAAGGTACGCGAATCTCTTTACGCTTAAGGAATGTGGGGAGGCCTGAGAACACGTGTGAGACAGACAACAGTTCAAGGTCAAAACGCTGAGAAAATGCAACTCTCTCTATTGCTAAGCAGACTGATAAGGATTGCGTTAGTGATGCACTTGCCATTTTAGCAAACGGACGTATAAGTAGAGCTGTGGAATAAAATCCTTTTATTTTTTTTGGTAAGTACCTATTAATGATTATTTTAATAATGTAATGCTAATGAACCTTAAATTTGTAGTTATTGATAAGGTAATCAATGATTTTTTAAATTTATTTGTTTGCAGATAACCGGTATACCTCCCATGTCAGAGAGAGAAGAAACTATTGAACTTTTGAGCCCACTAGAAGGAAACAGCAAGAAGCCAGTACAAGTGAAGGTGAGATTTTTTTAAACTAACTTGTTTCATTTTTTGTTGGATATTTTTTATTTTATTATATGACATGCATGTATTAACCTGAATTGAGGTATTTATGGCGGTTTATTTTATTTATTTTTAGAATCTTGGAAAGAAAAGTTTAACCGCTATAGCAGTCGCTGTAAACCCGAGACGCACCAGAGTGCAACCATTGTTCCCGAGCAGTGAACTATTGAAAACTCAGGTATGCCTAACTTAAAATGCTATTCCATTTTAACACTACTGAAAACCCCTAGACAAAAAAAAATAAAAAAAATATTACCTGTATATGACTGGGACGATGATTGCCTTCTTGATTAATGGCTATGTATTGGCAACCGGTAGAAGACCATATTGGTTGTTGACTGGGAAAGTACAAGGCCATATTGGATTTTCGAAAAACAAAAATTTAAATTCAACTGACGGGTGGTTCCCTAGGGACTCAACGAATATCCACAGGTTTGAACATTATAATCTGAACAAAATCACATGACATTCATTTTCCGTTTATATATTGGTTAATGGGGCATATAAAAGACTGCATCTTTATAAAAATAAGTAGATGGGTTACTGTTAGTACCGACATACAGTTTATTTTTAAATATTTTTGATGGTGTTTTTCATTTAATGTCAATTAACGTTAAAGTTTTATTTACAAGTATTGATTGATTAATTGATTGTGTGAAGGGCTATTTTGTTTGTTTTTTTAGGTTTGGTCATGCGCCATTAAGGTAGTGAACAGACAGTGAACAAGCATAAATTATGCTTTAAAAGTACTCTGTGCTCTTGTGCAACGTTAATAACTTACAATAAGATTTTTTTATTATAACACATGGCGTTAGTAACGAATACAATAAGTGAGCAAGTCGGTTTACCACGTTGGTTAAATTTTAAATCAGAAAACGATCGTTGGTTAACATTTGAATCTTGGCCTGTAGGCTTTTTGTCGGCACATAAACTTGCTGGAGCTGGTTTCTATTACTTGAACCGAGAAGATGTGCGCTGTGTGTTTTGTCGTATTGAACTTTCACACTGGGAAGAAGGGGATGATCCCTTTAAAGACCATTTGCGATGGTCTCATCATTGTCCTTACATGCTTGGAAAACAAGTGGGTAACATACCAGTGTATCCATTTTACCGAACCACAAGGCCATTCGCTACTACTTACGTTGCAGTATCACAAATAAATAATAATAATGATGTATTACCAGCCAACGGTAGTGTCAATATATGTGGTCCATATGCCATAGACAGTGTTGAATTGGCATGTGCTTTTGGAAAATTGGGAGTTTGAGAGACTAAAGCACTAGAACACCCAGAGTACAGCTCTGTTGAAAAACGTTTAGAATCTTATAAGAATGTTTGGCCATTAATATTAAAACACCTTACAAAACAGCTAAGTGAAGCTGGAATTTTTATACAGGTGAAGGGGATAAAACGATATGTTTTCATTGTGGATTTGCTTTAAAGGATTGGCAGATAACTGATGACCCTTTTGTGGAACACGCTCGTTGGTTACCTAACTGTAGATACATGGTGTTGCTGAAAGGTCAGGAATTTGTGAACACTATTTGTGAACGTAACGTGATTGCAGCACAAGAGATAAAAGTGCCTTCAGAGTTAGAACACGCGGAGCAAATATATGAGGCTAAAAGAAAAGACGTGCCTCACCAACAAATACAAAAGTGTGACCAAGAATTATGTAAAATTTGATATCAAGAAGAACTAGGCGTTGTATTTTTGCCTTGTGGACACTTGATATCCTGTGTCAAGTGTGCATTAGCGCGTAAAACTTGTGCTATATGCAGAAAAGTAGTATCCGCTACAGTTAGGGCCTTTGGTGTATAAATAGTATAATTTATTAGCAATGCATAGTGCAAAATATCTATATCCACATTATTATTACAAGCTGTTGTAGAGTGTAATAGATATGCTTTTGTTTTGTTTATAGACTACTACAATGAATGTCCTGAATGCAGTGGACAAGCATGTGGCTTAGAGACAAAAAAAAAGCTCAGCGAATTGCCAACGCATATTCCATTCCGCGTTATTAAGATTCGGAAATTGAAAACAGCATATGGTTATCGTGTACTTTGTGTATGTGAAAATTTTGATACATTTCTGCCTACACGGTTTAACGATATGTCGGAGAGTGTTTTTGATGAAGTGAATAATGCTGCACAACCTGTACACTTAATTTATGAAGGTTTTAAAAACAATAAGTGCATGGTTCGTTTTAATTAAGTAAAAAAATAAATAAAAAATGTGAAATAATAACGGAAAATATAAGTGTTGACAATAGACAGAAAGAAAAATATGTGTATAGAATAAAAATGTTCCAGTTTTTAGTATTGTCTTAAAAATATTATCATGAAACCAAAACAAATGCATATAAAGTTTGTAAATAAATGTAAATGATGGTACAATGTTGTTTTATTTTATACAAAGTTAGAATATTTAACATTGCAGAGTATACATGATTATGACAATAGATGTACACTGAATACAACTCTTTCTCTGTTTATGATAGTCTGTTGTAGTTTTTAAACACAAGGCTTGTTGTAGATCTTTTATAGCAATGTCCATTCACTGTTGTTTTCTGAAACTGGGGAAGCCTCAATGGTTTTATAGGCATAAAAACCTTATTGTTATTACTATTAAGTCATTTTGATCCTCTTGCAATACTACCTTTTGCATATCAAGAGCAGATGACCTAGCTGTTCCACTCCTTAAAACGACAACAACACTACCTCTTGCATAGTTTGAGATGTTGATGGCTCTTGCGACGTGGAAGATGGATTAAACATCACTTTTCGAACAGGGGTTAAACGTTGCTCATGAAACAATCCACTATTTTGAGTAGCAATATGGTTTTCTTGATTTTTGGTCGACAGCAACTGTGTTTCATGCATTACACCACATTGATGATGACTGACACTTAAAACCTTACTATTTTTACTTTTTAGGTCACCACGACAATGTTTAGAACGTTGTTTTGAACAACGCCAAATAACAGTTCCATTTTTATTGGTTCGTTTTACAATAATATATGAATATCCTTTATAGTATGCATAAGGCTTACCATACCTAGTCACTGATACTTCCATGTCAACTGTCAAGCATAGACTAAGCTCTAGTAAAGTCAACTTGGTAATAAGAATAATAGTTTAATGTGAGAGAAAATATGGATCCAAAGAGTTGAGGTAAAAGTGGAAGCAAATAAGCAAATATAAGAACCAAGAGTTGGGGGAAAAGTGGTAGCTAAGTGGTAGAGCCATTACACAATAATTTCAGCACGACAAAGCTCTTGTTCAATTTCTAGAATTTCCCAATCGTGACCGGTATGCCCAGCTAGTTGTAAGCATGCAGGTGCCGAAGCCGTTGAATTAGCTTACTGGGTTTGTTCCAGTATACAAATTTAACAAATGATTTTTAGGTGTAAACAAAGCATTACCATTATCATTAACATCATCATCATCATCATCATCATCACTATTACTATATAGTCCCTTTTGATCCTCTTGCAATACCACTTCATTTATAGTCTGTGTTGACTTTGATAGTGTTGGAGGTTTCTTGGACGTTGACAACTGTTCTAACATGACTTTTTCAGGACATGATAAGTGATTTTCAACAAACACTGCACTATTTTGAGCAACAGTATGTTTCTCTTGCACTTGCCTTTTTACTTTGGTTAGAGTATTTTGCCCATTTAAATGTGTATTAATTTCAGATTCACAATGATGCTCGTTTGAAGTAAGTACGTTGGAGTCTTTTGTCTTAATCATTCATGGACACTTTTTAGATAGTTGTTTTGAACATCGCCAAATAACAATTCCATTTTATTGGTTGTTTTTACAATATATGTATAACCTTTATAGTGGACACATGGCTTACCATGTCTGGTTGTTGAGACTTCCATATTAACTAATACACATGAATTATATTTTAGTAAAGTCACTTTAGTAATAATAACAGTAAAAATAAATAAAGTGGATTGATATTTTTGAAAGATTTTTTAAAGTTCCGGTACTGTAAAGAATAATTTTTTAGACTACAAGCGATTTACACTCACTCCTCAATGTCTAGATTTATATAGAACACAAATTTATAGTGATTGTCATTTTTATTCACTGTGATTCATAGTAGCCACGGTTAGTAGGAGCGATTTATACAGGATGCGTTCAATGTTCAATTTATAGTAGGTACGATTAGTAGACGCGTTTGATACTGGTGTGTGTTTTATACTGAATGTGATTTATACTCAGCGCTATTTTTACTGAAAGAGACAGAGCGTAATTGATAAAAGACGTTATATATACTGAATGCGATTGGCAGTAGGCGTGATTGGTAGTAGGCGCGATTTATACTGTGAGGGATATATATTGATATATATTATGATGGCTTACAACACACCAAGATTCCAACAAATTCTAAGGTACTTTATGGTTAATGATTGACTAAGAGTGCCATAATGGTAGCTTACCTCACATAACATAACCTAACCTAACTTCACCTAACCTAACCTAACCTAACCTAACCTCACCTAACTTCTCCTAACCTTCCAACACTCAGATCAAAAATAAATTCTAGGCATAGTCGAGTTGTAACCCAAGACCTCAGGGGTAACAACCAAGTATACTAGCCACTAGACCGCCAGATGAGCTAATTATCATGCAACACAACACAAAATAAAAGTTTCCTGTAGTTTAACTGATTGGCTGCGAACCATATTTGGGATTCAAACCCAAGACCTCAGGACTTTTGTTTTGAACATTATGAGAAATATTATTCCATATACATTTTTTTAAATTTTTGGTGGTTTATTTCGATGGCTAACCTAAATTTACCTAACCTCACCTAACCTAACCTAACTTCACCTAACCTCACCTAACTTGACCTAACGTAACCTCAGCTCACCTCAGATATCACAAAGTTACAGTGTCAATGTTTGCACCAAGTACAAAACATATTTGAGACACCGTACCTTTGTGATATCTGAGGTGAGCTGAGGTTAGGTTAGGGCAGGTTAGGTTAGGTTAGGTGAGGTTAGGAAAAGTTAGGTTAGCCATCGAAATAAACCACCAAAAATAAAAAATGTATATGGAATAACATTTATCATAATGTTCAAAACAAAATCCTGAAGTCTTGGGTTTAAATCCCAACTATGGTTCACAGCCAATCAGTTACACTACAGGAAACTTTTATTTTGTGTTGTGTTGCATGATAATTTGCTCATCTCGCGGTCTAGTGGCCAGTATACTGGGTTGTTACCCCTGAGTTCTTGGGTTCCAACTCGACTATGCCTAGAATTTATTTTTGATCTGAGGGATGGAAGGTTAGGTGAAGTTAGCTGAGGTTAGGTTAGGTTAGGTGAAGTTAGGTTAGGTTGGGTTAGGTTAGGTGAGGTTAGCTACCATTATGACACTCTTAGTCAATCATTAACCATAAAGTACTTTAGAATTTGTTGGAATCTTAGTGTGTTGTAAGCCATCATGATATATATATCAATAAATCCCTCACAGTATAAATCGCGCCTACTAGAAATCGCGCCTACTACCAATCGCATTCAGTATACTGTTGCTCAAAATAGTGCAGTATTTGTCGAAAAATCACATATCATGTCCTGAAAAGGTCATGTTGGAACAGTTGTCAACGTCCAAGAAACCTCCAACACTATCAAACGTCTTTTATCAATTACGCTCTGTCTCTTTCAGTAAAAATAGCGCTGAGTATAAATCATAATCAGTATAAAACACACCCCAGTATCAAACGCGTCTACTAATCGTACCTACTACAAATTGAACATGCTATAAAACGCACCCAGTATAAATCACTCCTAGTAACCGTGGCTACTATGAATCACAGTGAATAAAAATGACAATCACTATAAATTTGTGTTCTGTATAAATCTTGACATTGAGGAGTGAGTGTAAATCGCTTGTAGTCTAAAAAATTATTCTTTACAGTACCGGTACTTAAAAAAAATCTTTCAAAAATATCAATCCACTTTATTTATTTTTACTGTTATTATTACTAAAGTGACTTTACTAAAATATAATTCATGTGTATTAGTTAATATGGAAGTCTCAACAACCAGACATGGTAAGCCATGTGTCCACTATAAAGGTTATACATATATTGTAAAAACAACCAATAAAATGGAACTGTTATTTGGCGATGTTCAAAACAACTATCTAAAAGTGTCCATGAATGATTAAGACAAAAGACTCCAACGTACTTACTTCAAACGAGCATCATTGTGAATCTGAAATTAATACACATTTAAATGGGCAAAATACTCTAACCAAAGTAAAAAGGCAAGTGCAAGAGAAACATACTGTTGCTCAAAATAGTGCAGTGTTTGTTGAAAATCACTTATCATGTCCTGAAAAAGTCATGTTAGAACAGTTGTCAACGTCCAAGAAACCTCCAACACTATCAAAGTCAACACAGACTATAAATGAAGTGGTATTGCAAGAGGATCAAAAGGGACTATATAGTAATAGTGATGATGATGATGATGATGATGATGATGATGTTAATGATAATGGTAATGCTTTGTTTACACCTAAAAATCATTTGTTAAATTTGTATACTGGAACAAACCCAGTAAGCTAATTCAACGGCTTCGGCACCTGCATGCTTTACAACTAGCTGGGCATACCGGTCACGATTGGGAAATTCTAGAAATTGAACAAGAGCTTTGTCGTGCTGAAATTATTGTGTAATGGCTCTACCACTTTGCTACCACTTTTCCCCCACTCTTGGTTCTTATATTTGCTTATTTGCTTCCACTTTTACCTCAACTCTTTGGATCCATATTTGCTCTCACATTAAACTATTATTCATATTACCAAGTTGACTTTACTAGAGCTTAGTCTATGCTTGACAGTTGACATGGAAGTATCAGTGACTAGGTATGGTAAGCCTTATGCATACTATAAAGGATATTCATATATTGTAAAACGAACCAATAAAAATGGAACTGTTATTTGGCGTTGTTCAAAACAACGTTCCAAACATTGTCGTGGTGACCTAAAAAGTAACAAGTAGTTCCGTGAAGAACTATACAGCCTATTTTCATATATCCTGCTCATGTTAATTGTCTCTATCAACATACAAAATTTCACTTTAATTGCTGTAACAGATTCGTAGATATTGAGAACCGTCTAAATATTTCATATGGGCGCCAGGATGGATTTTTATTTTTGTACTATTACATTAAGATTATTGTGTACGTGTGGTATTCAAACTTCAATCGCATGATTAGAACACAAGAAGTAAAAACGAGATTTCAAAAGTACGCACACCAGCCATCTTGTGATTATGCAAACAATTGAAATAAATTACATGCCAGTGGATCAACATTTGTATAAGCATTTAACGTGCAACGTTTCACGGCACTAGGATAGTTAATTCGCGAGAAACGTCCATTTAAATATTTATACTTCGCGTCGCCACCATGTTGGATTTGTGCTCACCAGGTTACTGAAAGTCCTATAGGTGAACATATGTTCATGGTCTCTATGAACATAAAAAAAACAGTTTGGTTGCTGTAAAAGATTCATAGATATTGACAACCGTCTAAATATTTCGCAAGCTCGCCATTTAGGATTGTTATATGTATATGCCATAGAGTTATGTACCATTCAAGGACAATTATTGCCTAGCTTCATTATTCAAACTTTCACTTCGATCGCATGATTACGACACAAGAATAAAAACTTAATTTTAAAATTTCGCACAGCCGCCATCTTGAGGTTATGTAAACGATTGAATTAAATTAGATGGCAGTGCATTACAATCTGCAAAATCATTAACTGTATCACATTTCACTGCGCTCAGAGAGTTAAATCACGAGAAAAGTCTATTAAAATATTTCAAATTCGCTTGGTCGCCATGTTCGTTTTGTACTTTACAGGTGTATGAAATATACATAGATAAACTTGTATCAGTACCCTTTATCACCGTACAAAATTGCATGATGATATCTGTAATAGTTTCGGAGATATAGAATGTCAGTGAAATATTTCGCACAGCCGCCATTTTGAGGTTATGTAAAAAATTGAACTAAATTAGACTCCAGTGCATTACAATGTGTATAAACATTTGCGGTACCAAGTTTCATTACGTTTGGACAGTTAAATCGCGAGAAATGTCGTTTTAAAAGTCTCAAATTCGCTTGACCGCCATGTTGGTTTTGTAGTCACCAGGTTTTTGAAAGTCTCATAGGTGAACTTCTAGTAGTGGCCTTTATCACCGTACACAATTTCAGGGCGATATCGGTAATAGTTTCGGAGATATTGAATGCTGGTGAAATATTTTGCACAGCCGCCATGTTGAATTGGTGAGACGTAACAAAATTTGAAGGGCACGGTCGAGGTCGCCGGGATTAGTGTTATGAACTTACCGAGTTTCATTGAAATTGCTCCAGCAATTGCTCCTCACACACACACACACACACACACACACACACACACACACCCACACCCACACGGACAAAAGGTGATCTCATAAGCCTATTTTTTCAAAATTGAAAATAGGCTAAAAATAATAAGGTTTTAAGTGTCAGTCATCATCAATGTGGTGTACTGCATGAAACACAGTTGCTGTCGACAAAAAATCAAGAAAACCATATTGCTACTCAAAATAGTGGATTGTTTCATGAGCAACGTTTAACCCCTGTTCGAAAAGTGATGTTTAATCCATCTTCCACGTTGCAAGAGCCATCAACATCACAAACTATGCAAGAGGTAGTGTTGTTGTTGTCGTTTTAAGGAGTGGAACAGCTAGGTCATCTGCTCTTGATATGCAGAAGGTAGTATTGCAAGAGGATCAAGATGACTAAATAGTAATAACAATAAGGTTTTTATGCCTATAAAACCATTGCGGCTTCCCCAGTTTTAGAAAACAACAGTGAATGGACATTGCTATAAAAAGATCTACAACAAGTCTTGAGTTTAAAAACTATAACAGACTATCGTAAACAGAGAAAGAGTTGTATTCAGTGTACATCTATTGTCATAATCACGTATACTCTGCAATGCTAAATATTCTATCTTTGTATAAAATAAAGCAACATTGTACCATCATTTACATTTATTTACAAACTTTATATACATTTGTTTTTGGTTTCATGATAATATTTTTAAGACAATACTAAAAACTAAAACATTATTATTCTATACACATATTTTTCTTTCAGTCTATTGTCAACACTTATATTTTCCATTATTATTTCATATTTCATATTTTTTATTTTTTTTATTTAATTGAAACGAACCATGCACCTATTGTTTTTAAACCCTTTATAAATTAAGTGTACAGGTTGTGCAGCATTATTCACTTCATCAAAAACACTCTCCGACATATCATTAAACCGTGTAGGCAGAAATGTCTCAAAATTTTCACATACACAAAGTACACGATCACCATATGCTCAGTAGCGTAGCGTCAGGGTAGACAAGATAGACACTGTCTATCCAAATTTACGAAACAAATGACAGGTTATATTATTATTTATTGTAATGTTGTTTTCCTTCCAAGTTCTTAAGCCATAATAGTAATTTTCATAATTTAAAAGTTTCAGCACTTGCATCCTGCGTACCAACAACGAGGCAGATGTCTCCCCTGCCTTCTTATTCAAGCGTGGAAGATCGTGCGCGCGCCGCCATCCCCTCCTCGCTGCCTGCCGTGAACTTAATAGACATGTCTTTTCTTTCGCGATGTGGTGAACGTTTCGTGATCCTGTATTTACTGTGCCTTTGTTTCTAGTTATATTAACCATGGGAAGTCATGAGCTATTAGTTGACATGAACAGTGTAACCTTGATTCTGTAAGATTTCTTCCTAGTAGTCTAATTCACTATCATCATTAACATTTGAACAAAAGTTGAAACTAAAATCTAAAATAAATGGCCCTCAGTTGGATTTGTCCCAAAAAGATGGCAAAGTTAAAAGAAAATTTCAAAGTAGTTGCTATTCGAAATATAGATGGTTATGTGGTTCTCAGCACACAAAGTACCGACAGCGGTGGCTACGCTCGCTAAAGCGCAGCGTTAGGTCATTCCAAGCTCTGTGAAGACTCGGTAGATGCATGGGTTCGATTACCACCGTCGGCCGTCCTTGAAATGGTTTTCCGTGGTTTCCCCATTTTCCTTCTGATAGGCCACGGCCGCTTCCTTCCACATCCTTGCCCAGTATCATCCATCTTCATCCATTCCATCTCTCATCCCAGCACACAGGTCGACCACGGGTGTCGACTAGAAAGACCTGCACTCGGTCTCTCAGGAGGCCACACGACAAAAGAAAGCACACAAAGTCACTTCATTGTTATTACTGTTTGATGTTTGGGGGCGAAGAACCATGGACCCGTACGGTACCGTATCACAACAATAAAAAAGTCAATCTCTAAAACATTCAGGGACCAAGAAACACATTAATAATGCAGAGATGTTTCACATGCTAGCAAGAAATAGAATTGAGCATTGTTTAGTGGAAACAACGCGATTAGCAGCTGGTTTATTTTTAGCGTATGGCTTTTAGTGCCGGGAGTGTCCGAGGACATGTTCGGCTCGCCTGTTTTTGTAGCTGCTTCGAGACGGACACCCAATGGGTGAGCTACAAGTACCGTTGGGGGAGGAATGTTTCAATGGAAGGTCGAGGAGTTGGAAGATAGCGGCTGTGGCCTATAGTTAGGGACCAACCCCGGCATTTGCCTGGAAGGAAGATGGGAAACCACAGAAGACCAACTTCATGGTTGCTGGCGGGGGGATTCGAACCACCTCGCCTCCCGGATGTGAGCGACTGCCAGCAGTCATGCCGTAACGACCACGGCTAACTCACCCGGTTTAGCAGCTGTGAAACATAATGAAAATGTAACTCGAAATAGATGAATAGTGGGTCGCTTAATTGATGGTGTGCCATCTCGGGCGGCAAGAACTTGCCTTTAGAGGGCACAGAGAAGACCACAAATCTCTTAATAAGGCCAATTATTTAGAAACCCTCGATTTGCTGGCAATAGAAGAATCATTTATGAAAGAAGGCAGCTTGAAGGCAGCTCTGTTTTTGAAGGAACGTCTCCAGACATCCAAAATGATTTAATCCAATCTGTCACTAATGCAGTAAGGGAAAGGATTGCAGAAGAGCTTTCGTCATCTGAATGTGTGGCCATTCAGGCAGATGAGACTACTGACGTGTCCTTCAAAGCTCAATTAAGTGTAATTGTGAGATATGTCTGTAACTCGAGAGTTGAGGAAATATTTGTAGGTTTCTTCGATGTATCATTAGATAAAAGTGCACTGGGTTCGGAAATACACACGTAATTTTCTATCTGGAAGAATATAAAATAGATAAGAAAATAGTCTGCCCCTTAAAACCTCAATAACTAACTAACTAGACATATTTATGCTGGAGCTACTGTAATGTCGGGTAGGAACAATGGTCTTCAAGCAATTATCAGACAGCATTGTCCCATGGCATTTTTTGTACATTGTTACGCTCATCAATTAAATTTAGTTCTTTTACATGGGACCAAGAGAATATGTACTATGTAAGATTTAAGTTAAAACTTTAAACATTTTCTTTAAAATGTGTTACTGCAGTTTTTCTTTTTATGTGTGTCTACCCAATTATTTTCCTCACGCTACGCTACTGCGTATGCTGTTTTCAATTTCCGAATCTTGATAATAATGGAATATGCGTTGGTAATTCGCTGAGCTTTCTGTCTCGAAGCCACATGCTTGTTCCACTGCATTCAGGACATTCATTGTAGTAGTCTATAAACAAAACAAAAGCATATATATTACACTCTACAACAGCTTGTAATAATAATGTGGATATAGATATTTTGCACTATGCATTGCTAATAAATTATACTATTTATGCAACGAATGCCCTAACTGTAGCAGATACTACTTTTCTGCATATAACACAAGTGTTAAGCGCTAATGCACACTTGACACAGGCTATCAAGTGTCTACAAGGCAAAAATACAACACCTAGTTCTTCTTGATAACAAATTTTATATAATTGTTGGTCACACTTTTGCATACCTGCCAACTTTTACGGTTTATCCGTAAAATTTACGGAAATTACAGCATTCTACGGTTTTACGGATGAACGGTGCCATTTTACGATTTCGCGGACAAAAATTTGAAACGATAATTAACATTCAATAATCTCTTCCTCTTCCGTACAATCGATTGTTTGCGTGGGTCGAAGGCAAGTCCACGATAGTCGATAACTCGTTCTTTGATATGATTGGTACTTTTAACCATGTGATGTTTGTGTCGTCATTGTAATTTAATTTGAAGCCGGGATTACAGTTCTTCCATGTGAATCTTAGGTGTCGACAGGTTCTAATTCGCAAATTCTTTGTTCCGCTCCGTTCGCTCGTTGCGATTTAACCCATATTCTTTGACCACGTGGTTTGTTCATTTTTCCCGAAGTTGGCGTTCCTTGAATGATTTCGTCTTTTAATGTTATGGCATATTTTAATGAAGTGTTCGAGTTTTTGTGCTATAACTTCGTGCTTCGCAGTTTCCTGTATTCCTTGGACTAATTACATTCGTTCCACGTGTGTGTGTGTGTTTTTCTACCATGTGCATATTCTTTCTTCACGAGGTTGGCGTCGTGTTCATTTAATGGTCTGAGACTGCGTGCTTTGACATGTTTTAATGAAATGTTGGCTGTCTAAAGTGTTCAGCGATCCAGCTTCCTTTCGATGTTTTAGTAGGTATCGAGAATGAACAAATCCCACAAGAAACAGTACTTCCAGACATTTAAAGAATCATACTTAGTTGATTTTCCGTGCATACTAAAATCAAGAAAGGGAGAAAAATTTACCTTTTGCACGGTATGTGGGTGTGATATTAATATTTCACATAGTGGAAAAAACGATTTAAGTAATCATGTGCAGTGCGGTAAACACATAAGCTATGTTAAATCGAAGGAAAATAGCAAGAAAATCAACACCTTTTTTGCTAAGTCTGGAAACGTTGACAGTGACGTAATTAGGGCCGAGTGTCTGTTTACTTCCTTTTTGGAGGAACACAATGTGCCCTTAAGTGCGGCTGATCATGCTGGTGCTTTATTTAAGAAGATGTTTCCCACATCGGAAGTTGCAAAGAAATATAGTTGTGGTCGCACGAAAACGACATGCATTGTAAATAAAATGGCAAAAAATGCATCATCTGAAGTTGTTAAGTGTCTTCAGAACGGACCATTTTCTTTGGCAAAGGATGGAAGCAATGATAGGAATGCCAAGTTGTATCCTATTATTGTTACATTCTATGATATTCCGCAGGAAAATGTAGTGAGCACTGTGCTATCCAGACCACCGTTGGACGGGGACTCAACAGGGCGAAACATAGGTAACCTGATGTTATCACTGCTGAGTTCTCATAATATACCAATTGAAAACTGTGTGGCTTTCTGCTCCGACAATGCTCCTGTTATGATAGGACAGAAAAATGGGGTTTCAGCAGTTCTGAAGGAAGTTCATCCAGGTATTGCCATCATAGGTTGCATTTGCCACCTATTAATCTAGCAGCTGAAAAAGGTGCTGGAAGATTACCAGTTAAATTGGATGAGATCCTTGTTGATATATTTTACTAACGGAAGTACCCATTCTTCGAACGGTCTTCGGTATTAATAACCAGATGTTACCAATTGATCTACTGTTGCAATGTTTAGGGGCTTGGAACCTGTTTGTTGGCAAAGAAAAATGATTAGCTAAAATGTGCTCTCAAACTAAATTTACCTAACGTGTTCTTCCTGGCGTGAAAATAAAACTGAAAACCTCGTAGACGAATCGCAATACACGTCACATACGAACTGACCCCAACCGATGTGTCAAGTGCCCAACTACAGGAAGACCCCTTTTATAAATTATAAAGGCTTGCGGTGCATGAAAATTCAGTTTTCTTTAGTCTCCAATGGCCCAAATTCCTAAAATCAGCAAAAAACCGTCTACTATTTCAAATCAGGAATTTTTGAAAATAATGTTGCTGTTTGGAGATATAATAGACCTTCAGTACGACATATCGCACGTGTAAGTCGTGTGAAAAAAATCTGTTGGTTGGTTGGTTCCTTAGTTTAGGGGCTGCGACAACGCGGTCATGTAGCCCCGTGTACTTTGGGTGTGTGTAGAATTTGTCTGATAACCGGTGTTAATTGTGATGACTGTATTAGTGTGTGTATCTGTTTTTTTAAATTCAAGTAGGGACTGCAACTTTGAATTTTCAAATAGTTCCTACTTTTGCCGCCAAACGCCACCGTCAACGACTACTAGGCCTAGTTCCGAACTAGCTACTAGACGCCACCGCAGTCGGCTCTTGGCAACGAACGTAGCAACCTAAGAGCGTAGTTTACATTCTTAACCTATCCAATTTAGTTTCACACAGGTGTAATTAGTGGAAAGATCTTTAACATGCCATAAATCTATGACATGGGACCGCCGGCTTTACTTCCCCTCCGAAGGAAGGCATACTGAGGGATTTTTAACGCTCTTAAAAAATCCAACGGCTTCGGCCGGGTTTGAACCCGCTATCTTGGGCATAGAAGTTCAGCATGCTACGAAAAAAATCTAGGGTACTCCTTGAACTCCTTAAGAGCATTGATGAATTTTACAGTTTTAGTTGGTTCCGTGATTACCTTATTGCCATTTGCAACCTTTCACAGAAATGTAATAAAATGGAGTGTCATTACTTATTCCAGAAATAGATGGAAAGTTGGATGCCACCTCTTGAGATACTTTTGTCATGGTTAGTGGCTTGCATTCCTTCTTTAGTTTATTAAATGAAATTAGTTTTCTGGGAATATCTAATAAACTGTTGGGTTTAGAGCCTTGAAATATAGTTTTCGGGGACCCTATACGGCTCTTGAGGGGCCCCGAGTTTCGTTTCTGACACCAAGGGTTTGAAAATGAGTTTGTCTCGTCGTTGTACGCCATAATAATGATAATAATTAAAATAATAGTAATAATAATAATATAACAATATAGGGATAGCGATATAATAGACCTTCCGTACCATACCCGCACGTGTAAATAGCGTTAAAAAATTCTAGAGTACCCCTTGACCCCTTAAGCGCATTATATGTATTGATGAATATTTCAGCTTAATTTGGATCCGTTATAACCTTATTGTCGTTTGCAAACCTTCACAGTAATATAATAAATGGAATTGCATTGCGTCTTACAGAAATAGATGGACCTCTGAGATTCTGTTGCCATTGTTACCGGCATGCATTCCTTCATTAATTTATTAAGTGCAATTATGTTTTTGGGAATATCTCGAAAAATGTTGGTTTTAGGGCCTTAAAATGTGGTTTTTGGGGTTCTTTTAGGGCCCCCGAGTTTCGTTTCTCACATTGAGGGGCTGAAAATGAGCTTTGTCTCACCCTTCTACGCTTATTTCAGCTTGTATTTTAAGGGGGTAGGCCCCCTGTTATGAGAGGTACGGAGAAGAGTTACATCAATGATTAGTGTCGTGCCTCTGATGGATATCTGTATCAAATTTTACGTTAATCCACCCAGCCGTTCTCGAGTTATAAGGACACAAAATATTGTCCACAGACAGATAGGCCTAGACAGACAGACAGATTTTTATTTTTTGCGTGCATCCGTCACAAAACTGCCTGAAACGGGCAAATATGTCAAATTTCCGTGGAAATGCAGAAACAACAGACGAACATTCATTTTTATATAATAGAGAAGGGATATAATAGACCTTCCGTACCATACCCGCACGTGTAAATCGCGTGACAAATTCTAGAGTACCCCTTGTCCCCTTAAGCGCATTGTATGTATTGACGAATATTTCAGCTTAATTTGGATCCGTTATAACCTTATAGCCGTTTGCAAACCTTCACAGTAATGTAATAAATGGAATTGCATTGCTTCTTACAGAAATAGATGGACCTCTGAGATTCAGTTGCCATGGTTACCGGCATGCATTTTTTCATTAATTTATTAAGTGAAATTAGTTTTTTGGGAATATCTCAAAAACTGTTGGTTTTAGGGCCTTAAAATGTGGTTTTCAGTTTCGTTTCTCACACTGAGGGGCTGAAAATGAGCTTTGTTTCACCCTTCTACGCCTATTTCAGCATGTATTTTAAGGGGGTAGGGCCCCTTTTATGAGAGGTACGGAGAAGAGTTACATCAATGATTAGTGTCGTGCCTCTGATGGATATCTGTATCAAATTTTACGTTAATCCACCCAGCCGTTCTCGAGTTATAAGGACACAAAATATTGTCCACAGACAAACAGACAGACAGACAGACAAAAAAAAAATTTGCGTGCATCCGTCACAAAACAGTCTGAAACGGGCAAATATGTCAAATTTCCGTGGAAATGCAGAAAAAACAGACAAACATTCATTTTTATATAATAGAGAAGGGATATAATAGACCTTCCCTACCACACCCGCACGTGTAAATCGCGTGAAAAAATCTAGAGTACCCCTTGACCCCTTGTATGTATTGATGTATATTAAACTTAATTTGGATCCGTTATAACCTTATAGCCGTTTGCAAACCTTCACAGTAATATAATAAATGGAATTGCATTGCGTCTTACAGAAATAGATGGACCTCTGAGATTCAGTTGCCATGGTTACCGGCATGCATTCTTTCATTAATTTATTAAGTGAAATTAGTTTTCTGGGAATATCTCAAAAACTGTTGGTTTTAAGGCCTTAAAATGTGTTTTTTGGGGGCCCCCGAGTTTCGTTTCTCACATTGAGGGGCTGAAAATGAGATTTGTTTCACCCTTCTACGCCTATTTCAGCATGTATTTTAAGGGGATAGGGCCCCTTTTATGAGAGGTACGGAGAATAGTTACATCAATGATTGGTGTCGTGCCTCTGAAGGATATCTGTATCAAATTTTACGTTGATCCACTCAGCCGTTCTCGAGTTATAAGGACACAAAATATTGTCCACAGACAAACAAACAAACAAACAAACAAACAGACAGACAGAAGACAAAAAAAATATTTTTGCGCGCATCCATCATAAAACAGTCTGAAACGCGCAATTATCGCAAATTTCCGTGGAAATTAAGAAAAAACAGACAAACTTTCATTTTTATATATAGAGAGATTTCTTAGAGAAGAGTGTAAAGAGAAATGAACGCCTTCATAAATTTCAGAACTTGCACAATAAAGAGGCAAAGAAAATTCTGAAGCATGTATTGAACCCATGTGCCATAGGGTCCAAGGAGATCGAATCCATGTATTTGGGGAAGAAATGAAAGAAACGTTCAGTTTCTAATGTAACTTAGAGAAAGATCAGGCCAGGATTCTAGCCTAACATTGTGCAAGCAGCGCGGGCCAGGTGTTCGAGAGATGAGATCACGCCTCTTGACATTCAGAAGGAGCTGGTCATGAGTATTAATAACCGAGTGGAAAATTCCGGCTGTTAGACAAGGAAGCCTGACTCGGAAATCGAGCTGAGTTTGCTTAAAAACGACAACACCGCCTATGCGCCAGAATAGGAATAATTAAATTTAACCCGTTTACGAGTATAAAAATAAGTAAACAATTACAGTACGGTGAATCATTTCGAATTAGAGATTTTTGTGTAAAGAAAAACCCTTTAATAATTGCACAGGAGAAAACTGCAAACGCAAGTAGACGTCATAGGGGATTTACCAAGGCCTGTGGAGAGGGGAGAATGCAAATGAACAGCAACACCCACACAGTTGAGGACGAGAAATTAATTAATATCTCCGAATTGCACGATCGATTCTTATGCGCAATGAGATTATTTAACATTGAGAAGACGAGCTTTTGAAGGTATAATTTTTATAATGGTGCAACCATTATTTTAAAAGTTGGGCACGGAAAGGGCTAGAGTCTTATCTTTTTGTAGCGAAAGAGTATAAAGCTCCTGGCATCACCAAGCCAAACATGCAGTTTCAAACAGTCCAGGGGACGCGACGCTGGAGCATCAGTACAAGCAGCCCGAGGGGGGCGTTGCTACGCATCAGTATTCAGACAGCCGTGTGGGGCGTCACTCTGCTTCACACCGAAGACAGTTTACCAGTACTCCTTGAGGGGAGAAACGCTGTATTACACCGCAGTATTAACAATTTGCGTGCCTCCATAAGGAGTTGTAAAGAAGAAATATTAAAGTATCGCCGTGTTGAAAAATTAGGAAAATCCTAGTTACAGGATTTAGGTCCGACAGTACACAAGTTTACAGTGAAAAGTTCGTAAAATATAGTCAGAGCAGGCTGCGAACGTTGGACTTAAGGCGATAGGTCTTTAAATAAACGACTGAAAATATCATAACGTACGGAAGTACCGTAATAGAAAGATAAACAGTTATCTAATTTAAAGAACCCAAATAGGGAAAAACAGAGTAAGGTTCGCAACGTATTTCAGAAAAGTAGGAGTGCGAGAACCGAATAAACAAAGAAGAACGGAGACTATAGACATTATCTCCAAAAAGCAGACGAACTATTCTAAAGCACTAGACTCGAGAAGTACTAGCTGCTATAAAATAAATCCATCGATCATCGATAGGTTATCGAGGGGACCTCGATCCGAACATACTTTCACTAGGATCGATAAACTAGATCTAAAAAAGAAGCCGTTCAAGCTAGAGAAATAGCCGGTCATCCAGAATAGGATTCGAAGAATTAGGATTCCAGGGAAAAGTAGATGATTCGAGACTTTCGTATTCTGCAGGATAGGAAGCCGACATTGAATAAATTTCACCCTTGGAAACGGGAGATTAAGAGGTCACGTGTGATAGGCTAGGAAAATACGGCCTAGTGATCAAAAGTGGTGAAGTGTAAATCTATCAAGATTGTGTGTTAAAATAATATTTTTTAGTGTTTATTGTGTGTTCTAAATGGATACACCAGTGTATTAAAAATGTTGTCAATGTTAAGTGTATTGAATATGTGTCAAGAAGTGTTTGTACATGAGATGAATTTCTACAATATGGAGTAAGTTAAAAAGTGGGCCAAAATGAAACACCGCACAAGGATAAAGGTCATGAGACGACCTTAAAAACATGTGAGTAATGAATTTCATTATATTTTGGTGTCGGGAAATGATTGTGTACAAATCCACCGGAGTTTTTGAGTAAAAGGGATGTGTTTAAATAAATAAATACTGAATTTAAAAAATCAAAACAAAAACGCGGTCTGAACAATAATAGAAATTTGAGAAACTATAAATAATTATGTAAAAGAATAAATCCAGTAGAGGAAATATATGAATAAAATGTCAGTGTATTTGACGAATGTCATAAGAGCAAGCGAAATATTAATAATTATCATGAAAGATATTTAAATAAAAGTAAATTTGAGTTATATGAAAGAAATAGCTTTTGAGCTTGTGTAAAGAATGAAGATATGAAATAATAATAATAATAACCAAGTAAGGAAATATTAAATAAAGATCAAATTAATTGATGTGAACATAAGAGCGTTAGAGCTTTAATAAAAAGTATAGACATGATGTTCAAATGCATGTTCTTAAAGATAGAGAAATTTATTGTCAAAGGAAAAGAATAATATAAAAATTGAGATGTGTATCAATTGTTAATATGGTATTATCAGTTCTTTGGATGACGCTAGGCTTAAAAATAAAGTATAGCACAAAGGAGCGCAATTAAAGTAAAATGTCACGCTAGGAACGCGTAAAAGCTAATGTACTTGGTAAATTACTTATGAGAGGTAGTTGATTGTAGCGAATTGAGAATTGGTATAAGTCCTCTATTTGTGACGTAGTATCACGAGGCCATTGTGTATGTTGTATTGAAAGGGAGCAAATGTATTTTATTGAGCGTAGGTCTTATAAGCTATAGGCTGACCCTAAATCGCATTTTGTATAGTCCTCTATATGGGAATGGTTCCCGAGGCATGTGAAGAGATTCGAACTCAGAATCCTCTTATTGTGAAAGCCCCTTTATTATTCGTCGTAGAATGTGTATAACTCTTCCCCAATCAATGAGGACCTTTCATAATTAATAAATGCCAAGATTACGAATGTGGTTTATGAGCCCAATAATATTGTTGAATGTAAACGAGGAGTAGAATGCCAGGTCTCCCCAGAGAACTGAGAATGAACGAAAAGCTGTTTGTAAAAGCATTAAAGAGAGCTCTAGCTTAGACTAGACGGGAGGGTTCCCGCATAGTCATAAATAACTCTCAAGTATCACGATCAGACCCTTGGAATAGGAGGGGTGTCTGAAGGCCGTCTTGTAAGGAGTAATGAATACACCGTGAGTGTTTAAAGTTGTTAACGACCCGGGCGTTGAACCGAGGTCCTTGTAGATTGATATTTCCGCTTGCCTGTTCAGATCGTAGTTTTTATGTGATAATGGTCTTATAAGACATATGAGATAAATAACAATCCCTATTGTAATGTTGTATGGAAGTAGGATTCCATGAGTTAATTGAAGGCAACTAGGTTCCGGGAGTGACCATAGTTTTTTTGACTGTGTCAAGTAATCTTCATACTCTGGAGTACACAAATGATTTCCTGATTACCTTGATGTATTTGTAAAATTAGAGAGAGAGATGATAAAAGCTGAAAACATGTGAAATGCCCAAATATTGAGTTAGATAATTAACATGTAATTTTAAATGTAATTATACATTTGTTTTGATGATTAAGAAAATATAAAAAGTAGTTTTTGAGGTGTACAAAGAATGACACCATTATTACAGAAAAGCATTGAGCCAAAAGAGCTCGGAGTTATATGAAACTTACAGTTGATGCTTTATGGAAGTAAAAATAATTAGGAATTTTTGGTTGATATGGAAACCAGATGTTTTAATATAATATTTGTTTTATTCTTATGTTATTCCTTGTTCATTTGGAACAAGTAGATGATTATGGGTCAGTAATTTAATTGTTTAATTGTTTGTAGCGCCATAATTTTGATTAATTAAATGTGTTAAAATAGGAGTTGATTTTGTTGTTATTTTTGCAAGTGTATCCTCTAATTATTCCAAAATATGTGAGTCACAGAGTGGGTGAACTTACCGCAACCCCGAAAATCCCGAATTGAGCTACGCTGGTATAATGTGATTTGCATATTTCTTGCTAAAAGGGCACATGGGGGGCATAGAAGTAATGTGCTGGATTAATAACTAGAGGAACACTTAAGTCGGTCATATCATGTAAATTAAAGTAATGATAGGAATAGCTACAATGTAAAATATTAACTGACCGCATGGGTCCCTGGAAACTCATACCGAGCAGCCCTGAATTATATCATTAACCCCCCCCTAGCAAATCGTAGATTTTGGCGCCCAGTACGCAGGGATGAGTTTTCCTAGGGAAAACCCGAGTTTTCTCGAAAAATCAAAATTTTCATTTTTTGAAAAAAATGGTTTTTCGAAATGTTGAATTTTAAATACTTCCATAAAGGTTTATGAAATTGAATAAAAGTATCAAAAGGGTACGTTGTAGTAAAAACCCGTACCAAAGTAAAGTTTGGAAGAAATTGAGACACAATGATTCAGAGTATCATCTCTCAAGCATGTACTAGTGTGGTGGCATGAGTAGCCCACAATATTCTCATAAGATGGCATTGAGTGAAGAAGTGCAACGGCTCTTGGAGGCCATAAACAATAAGTTGGATAGCCAACAGACTGAAAATAAAGAAGAGTTAAAATCCCTAAATGAGAGTTTGAATAATTTGGATAGCCAACAGACTGAAAATAAAGAAGAGTTCAAATCCCTAAATGAGAGTTTGAATAAGTTGGATAGCCAACAGACTGAAAATAAAGAAGGGTTAGGATCCATAACTGAAAGTTTAGAGTCACTAAAAACAAACAGTGATAACATGGGAATTAAATTAGAAGCTATCGAAACTAACTGTGTAACAATGAACGGTGAATTGAAGGTTGAGATAGATAAAATAAATGACAAGTTCCAAGGTTTTGACACTGAGTTTGGGAAAAAGCTAACTGAGTTAAAAGGGGAAATCACCAGTAAAATTCAGGAGGAAAATGGGGCACTTAAATCAGAATTGCAAGACCAAATAAGAACCTTAAAGGATAGTACGGTAGAGTCCCAAACTCAAGGCCAAGAAAATTTTAAAATTTTGAATGGAAGGTTGGGTTCTATGGAAACTAAATTAGTTGATATGGAAATAGCTTGTAAAGAAAATGTGGATGCATGTGAAAAGGAACTTGTAACCCAGATCCAAGGGGTGCAGGAAAAATTAGAAGCTCAGATAAAATTTAATAGCGATATCTCTAAAACATCCCTGGATGAGATAAAAGAAAGTTTTAAGAAATTAGGAGAAGAATTTAAAGGGGTAAAGGACAAAGTAGGAGAACTCGAGGGAAAGGTCGATGGAGTTCAGAATGAAGTAACTGAGATGAAAAAACAGAATCACAAAGATGTACAGGGTATGAAAGAGCAGATTGATCTTTTTACTAGGCAGGTAGATGATAACTGGAGGACGTACGAAGCGGAAATAAATAAAAATTTAAGTGAATACGGAGAGCATCTCCAGATAGAAAGAAAACAACGAAATGAAGAAAATAAAGAAAGTACCCATAAGATAAATGAAATAAGTAAGGGTATTAATGAGGTTCAGGAAACCATCGGAACATTAAAGGTTCATGTAGGAAAAACCAATACTGAAGTAAATCAGGTTCAAGACCACTTGAGGAAATTGTATAAGAGTCAAGAGAAAACTGAGGAAAAGCTGGAAGGAATTAAGGGAGAGGTGGAGAAGAAGATAAAGGAAATACGAAAAGACCTAGATACCATAGGTGACGTTAAGCCAGAAATTATCAATCAACAGGCCATGGTCATTAAGAAAGAGGTAGAAGACCAACTAAATGAGTTCAGGGATAGTTACAGGGAGGAGAAATTCCAATCCAAAAAGGCAGAGGAAGATAGTAAAAGGAATCAAGAAAGAATCCAGAATGAATTAAGATCCCGGTTGGAGAGGACTGAACATAAGAATAGTCAAATGGAAATCCAACTCATGGCTAATGAAGAAAGTGCCCGAAGGGAAAGGAAGTTAGAATTTGAGAATCAGGAGGAGTTTCCAAAGACAGGATGGGTAGATTCCCGTGAACAAGGCACAGATACGGATAGGGACTTAGGAGGGGAGAGCCCTTATAAGAACCCAGGATATCCGATGGCGATGTCAACCCCGTACATGAATCAGGCAAATGGCCAGATAATAAACATTATTAAATCGAATGAGGACAGACCAGTAAAGTTTACGGGTAATAACTTGTCTATTACTCCAAAATACTGGCTAAAGGAAGTTGCAGAGTATTTAAACGAAATGAAAGTTCCTCAGGATCGGAGACTGAGAGCTATTGAAAAGCTGTTGGCAGGTGATTGTCTCACCTGGTTCAGAAGCTTCAGGTACACCTTTGATACGGTGGAAGGCTTTAGGGAAGCATTTTTAAAACGATATTGGGCAGCAGACGTCCAAGAGAATTTAAGGCTAGATCTGTACTCTAGGAAGTACAGCACAAATGCACCTACTAAGTACTCAGAATTTTTCACTGCTCAGTTATGTAAATTCCGAGAACTCGACATTGCTCCGGCAGAGAACGACCTGTGTGCCGCCATTGCAAGACAACTTCCGTATGAGATTCAGAGGCTGTTAATCTCATCCAAAGCCAGAAGTGCTGTGGAAGTGGAGAGTGTATTACGTCAATTAGATATGACGACTTCGCACGTAACTCCTCGGCATCAAAGACAGGCTGAGCAAGTACACATGGCCAGCAGTCAGGAAACCAGAGAAAAACCATCGACCAGGAATCAGTCCACCAGCACGGATACTCAAGGACTAGGTCGAGAGTATGGGCACCAGGAGCCTAGAGGGATACAGCCATATTACAGAGGAGGATATCGAGGAAGAAATCCTAGGAATACGGGTTATAGGCAACAAGAGAGCCGACCCTATAACAATAACCATCAAAGGCAAGAAAACAGAAAGAAATGGGAGAATTATCCCAGAAGGAATGTAAGGCCAGAGGATAGGGATGATGAATATCGGGCCGAAATAGAGGAAAGATATCAGGAAAGTCTTCGTTACATGAACGAACGACCAGATGAACCTGATAGGCAAAAAGTCCGTTGGAGTGAGGCAATAAAGAACCGGAAATCACCCGACCGACTAGACGGAGCTCAAAGCTTGGAACTACAAGCTCAATTAAAGAATGAGGGGAAAGGAAGCCCTCAGGATAAAAAAAACTCCAAATTTAAATTGTCAAAAGTGCAAACATACCAGGAGCTGGGAGGAGGTAGAAATTGTGAATTGGATAGCCAAACCAGATGAGCTAATTAACGAGGATGTGGAAGGAATCCCACCTGTTAAAAGAGAACTACCTATAATTATGCTAAGGATAGAAGGATTACTGGTCAGAGCATTAATTGATACCGGATCCACAATAAGTTTAATTACACAAACCCTTCTAAATGAACTGGAAACAAGGGGCCGAGTATTAAAAATCCCCACATCAAGTGTAAAGATTAAGGGAATTATCCCTGAAAAATCTTTAACATGTAAATTTCAGGTATATATCGATCTGATCATGGGTAACGCTGAAATTTCGCAGTGCTTTTTGCTGGTAAATCAATTACCGTATAATGTCATATTAGGTATTGATTTTATCCGTGAGAACAAGGTCATTATAGACCTAGCGCAAAACTGCATTAGAATTCAAAGAGAAGATGTGGATGAACAAAACATTAACCTACAGGAACAGGATGCGAAAATAGGAGAACAGGTATGGCATATGGAAGAAGTGATCGAGGAAGGTTATAAGGACATAGAAAGGATATTTGAAGTCCTCAACATAGAACTCGAAGATGATTTGGAAACTGAGTTCGAGACCAACCTGTCAGGAAAAGTAGAGGAAGCCAAAGTTAACCTCGAAAATAAGGAACAATTAAAGAAATTATTATTGAATTTTAGGGACGTATTTGATTCCAAGCCAGGGAAGATTGAAAATTTTAAATACGCGTTCCAAGTCAATGATTGGGCACCGTTCAGACAAAAACCATACCCGGTTGCGGAAAAACATTACCCACAAACGAAGAAAACACTGCAGGAGATGATGAATGCAGGTGTTATAGAAAAGATGGCGACACCATATGTTAGTCCATTAGTGATTGTGAGTAAACCGGATGGCTCAGTAAGGGTGTGTTTAGATGCCAGAAATCTAAATGCAAAAATCATACCAGAAAATGATTCGGCACCACCCATAAAAGAAATACTGAGGAAGTTCAAAGGCAAGAAGATTTTCACAAATATTGACATGACTTCTTCGTATCATCATCTCGAACTGGAAGAGAAAACCAGTTTGTTGACTGGATTTCAGTTCGACCAACAAACATATTGTTTTAGAAGATGTCCGTTTGGATTGAAGACCGCAGGATCTGCATTAATAAGAGCGCTTGATCGAAACCTGTCAGAGGAAGTGAAAGATTGCACTATCCGATACGTGGATGACATTTTGCTGACCTCGGAGAATATTAAGGAACATTTAGAAAAGCTGAAGAAACTCTTGGAAGATTTAAGGAAGGCTAATCTTAAAATAAATTTAAAGAAGTCAAATTTTTGTCAAAGGCAAGTAACATTTTTAGGGCATGTGATTGACAAGGATGGTGTTAAACCAAATCCGTGCAAATTGGAATCGATAAGAGATTTTCCAAGGCCTTTGAAAGTAAAGAACGTTCGCCAGTTTTTGGGATTGATTGGATTCTTCTCAGGACATTGTCCATCATACACCAAAACTGTTGCACCACTACAGGACCTTCCGAAGAAGGGGGGCAAGTGGAAATGGACGGAGGAAACAGAAAAAGCATTCGTGGAGGCCAAGGAAATGCTCTTAAATTACGTGAAGCTAGGGTATCCTGATTTTAATCAGAGATTTATCATTCAAACAGACGCATCCCAGATTGGAATAGGGGCAATGCTATATCAGGAAAACCCGGAAAACCCTGATTAGAAAAACTATCTAGCTTTCACAAGTCGGAGACTGAAACCACACGAGAAAAATTATACGATCAGCGAAATCGAGCTGTTAGCAATATTGCACGCGCTGCAATATTGGCGAAAGATCGTATATGGGTTTCAGGTCATTCTAAGAACGGATCATAAAGCCTTAACCTTTTTGATGAAGACTGACTTATCCAGTCAAAGGTTAATGCGTTGGGCTTTATACATTCAACAATTTGATGTCAAGATAGAATACTGCCCAGGAAAAGAAAATATAGTTCCAGACTACTTAAGTAGACAGCCAGAGTCCATAGAAGAGGAAGTAATGGCTATAGATTTGGAAGACAGGGATCAGCGTACTCTAAATGAGTTAAGAAGCATTAGTCAAAGACAACTGGAGGATCCATGGATGAACATGCTCATATCCTTCCTCGAGGGAAGTTTGATAAGGGGAACACCAGCGTACACGGAAGCTAATAAGATAGCTCAAGACTACACGTTTTATAATGGATTATTATATAAGTTTGTAGACTCTGACCATACAAAATTAAGGATTGTTGTACCTGCAATTTTGCAGAGGAAAATAGTATGGTTAGCCCATAGATCGTTCGGACATATGGGAGTCGACAAAACAGTCTCGATGCTGAAAGAAGCATTTGTATGGCCGAGACTGAGAGAAACTGTAAGGGACACGTTAAAGACATGTGATCTATGTCAAAGGATCAAACCAAATGCATTTCTGATGAGACAGAAGCCTATACCATTGTTGCCCGAGAGGCCCGGCCAAATCATTTCTATTGATAATTTTGGACCTTTGCCCAAGGCAAGAAGAGGAAATCGACACATAATGGTGGCTATGGATGTCTTCACTAAAATGGTTGTCCTTGCTCCCATACAGAAGACTAGTACCAAACAGGTGTTAAAACGACTAAAAGAAAAAGTGATACCGATTCTGGGAAAACCTGAGAATTTGTTGTCGGATCACGGCAGTTGTTTCACCAGTGTAGAGTTCAGACAAGAATTAGAAAGACTTGGAATACGTCAGATTTTGTCAAGTATTCGCCATCCTGAGGCAAATCCTATAGAAAGAGTGATGAGAGAAACGGCCAAGTATTGTAGAATATACTGTGCCGAAGAAAATTCGAAGTGGATAGATATCTTGGATATTATCGAATTTTGTATAAATAATACAATCCATGAATCCACGGGAGAGATACCCATAACGTTACATCGGAATGAGCAACCAGAAAGACCTTGGAGTCTGGTAATTCCTAGGCCAGCAGACGCTCAGCCTGGAAGAGATGTACGTATTAGAAGAGCCTTTGAGCATCTAAAAGCTCAAGCCGACAGGAGACAAAGAAGAAATAGGCATAAGAGGTATCATCGACCATTATTAGCAGGAGAAATGGTGTTAGTAAAAAGACCAGCCATTTCGGATCCAGGGAACCGTGTGTACAAGAAGTTCCAGAAAATGTACCACGGACCGTATCAAATAATCAGAGATTTGAGGAATAACGCATATAGAATTCGGCACTGTGAAACGGATCACGAAGTGACCATGAATTCAGCAAATTTGAAATTATATTACCCTCCCGAAGATTTCGATGAAGCAAATGAACAAGCCCTGGTTATGGAAACATTTAGAGATGAAGAATCCACTTTTGATAGGAACGAAAAGGTGAAAGAAAAAGAAAATAGAGCTCAAGCATTCGAGTGCGAATGCGAATTGGAAAAATTATATTGGGAAATAAAAGAAATAATTGAGTTTATTGAAGAAGAAATTTTCAATTTAAGAAAGGAGAATGATGAAATAAGGAAACGGGTAGGGATAGACCAAACCCGTAAGGAAGAATGAGGTTCTGGAGATTTATAGTCCAGACAAATAAAGGAAAAAGAAAGAAAGGGTAGGGACAGAGCATACCCGACCTACACAATCACCGGATACGACTTTAAAGAAATAAAAACAACAGAAGTTACGGACAACGTTATGATGGCTTCGACGAATAAAGAAAGATAAGATTAATTGAAATAAATTTCCTCAAAATTTTTCGAAAATTTATTTACTTAAGGAGGGGAGAGATGAACCCATGTGCCATAGGGTCCAAGGTGGTCGAATGCATGTATTTGGGGAAGAAATGAAAGAACCGTACAGTTTCTAATGCAACTTAGAGAAAGATCAGGCCAGGATTCTAGCCTAACATTGTGCAAGCAGCGCGGGCCAGGTGTTCGAGAGATGAGATCACGCCTCTTGACATTCAGAAGGAGCTGGTCATGAGTATTAATAAACGAGTGGAAAATTCCGGCTGTTAGACAAGGAAGCCTGACTCGGAAATCGAGCTGAGCTTGCTTAAAAACGACAACACCGCCTATGCGCCAGAAGAGGAATAATTAAATTTAACCCGTTTACGAGTATAAAAATAAGTAAACAATTACAGTACGGTGAATCATTTCGAATTAGAGATTTTTGTGTAAAGAAAAACCCTTTAATAATTGCACAGGAGAAAACTGCAAACGCAAGTAGACGTCATAGGGGATTTACCAAGGCCTGTGGAGAGGGGAGAATGCAAATGAACAGCAACACCCACACAGTTGAGGACGAGAAATTAATTAATATCTCCGAATTGCACGATCGATTCTTATGCGCAATGAGATTATTTAACATTGAGAAGACGAGCTTTTGAAGGTATAATTTTTATAATGGTGCAACCATTATTTTAAAAGTTGGGCACGGAAAGGGCTAGAGTCTTATTTTTTTGTAGCGAAAGAGTATAAAGCTCCTGGCGTCACCAAGCCAAACATGCAGTTTCAAACAGTCCAGGGGACGCGACGCTGGAGCATCAGTACAAGCAGCCCGAGGGGGGCGTTGCTACGCATCAGTATTCAGACAGCCGTGTGGGGCGTCACTCTGCTTCACACCGAAGACAGTTTACCAGTACTCCTTGAGGGGAGAAACGCTGTATTACACCGCAGTATTAACAATTTGCGTGCCTCCATAAGGAGTTGTAAAGAAGAAATATTAAAGTATCGCCGTGTTGAAAAATTAGGAAAATCCTAGTTACAGGATTTAGGTCCGACAGTACACAAGTTTACAGTGAAAAGTTCGTAAAATATAGTCAGAGCAGGCTGCGAACGTTGGACTTAAGGCGATAGGTCTTTAAATAAACGACCGAAAATATCATAACGTACGGAAGTACCGTAATAGAAAGATAAACATTTATCTAATTTAAAGAACCCAAATAGGGAAAAACAGAGTAAGGTTCGCAACGTATTTCAGAAAAGTAGGAGTGCGAGAACCGAATAAACAAAGAAGAACGGAGACTATAGACATTATCTCCAAAAAGCAGACGAACTATTCTAAAGCACTAGACTCGAGAAGTACTAGCTGCTATAAAATAAATCCATCGATCATCGATAGGTTATCGAGGGGACCTCGATCCGAACATACTTTCACTAGGATCGATAAACTAGATCTAAAAAAGAAGCCGTTCAAGCTAGAGAAATAGCCGGTCATCCAGAATAGGATTCGAAGAATTAGGATTCCAGGGAAAAGTAGATGATTCGAGACTTTCGTATTCTGCAGGATAGGAAGCCGACATTGAATAAATTTCACCCTTGGAAACGGGAGATTAAGAGGTCACGTGTGATAGGCTAGGAAAATACGGCCTAGTGATCAAAAGTGGTGAAGTGTAAATCTATCAAGATTGTGTGTTAAAATAATATTTTTTAGTGTTTATTGTGTGTTCTAAATGGATACACCAGTGTATTAAAAATGTTGTCAATGTTAAGTGTATTGAATATGTGTCAAGAAGTGTTTGTACATGAGATGAAATTCTACAATATGGAGTAAGTTAAAAAGTGGGCCAAAATGAAACACCGCACAAGGATAAAGGTCATGAGACGACCTTAAAAACATGTGAGTAATGAATTTCATTATATTTTGGTGTCGGGAAATGATTGTGTACAAATCCACCGGAGTTTTTGAGTAAAAGGGATGTGTTTAAATAAATAAATACTGAATTAAAAAAATCAAAACAAAAACGCGGTCTGAACAATAATAGAAATTTGAGAAACTATAAATAATTATGTAAAAGAATAAATCCAGTAGAGGAAATATATGAATAAAATGTCAGTGTATTTGACGAATGTCATAAGAGCAAGCGAAATATTAATAATTATCATGAAAGATATTTAAATAAAAGTAAATTTGAGTTATATGAAAGAAATAGCTTTTGAGCTTGTGTAAAGAATGAAGATATGAAATAATAATAATAATAATAACCAAGTAAGGAAATATTAAATAAAGATCAAATTAATTGATGTGAACATAAGAGCGTTAGAGCTTTAATAAAAAGTATAGACATGATGTTCAAATGCATGTTCTTAAAGATAGAGAAATTTATTGTCAAAGGAAAAGAATAATATAAAAATTGAGATGTGTATCAATTGTTAATATGGTATTATCAGTTCTTTGGATGACGCTAGGCTTAAAAATAAAGTATAGCGCAAAGGAGCGCAATTAAAGTAAAATGTCACGCTAGGAACGCGTAAAAGCTAATGTACTTGGTAAATTACTTATGAGAGGTAGTTGAATGTAGCGAATTGAGAATTGGTATAAGTCCTCTATTTGTGACGTAGTATCACGAGGCCATTGTGTATGTTGTATTGAAAGGGAGCAAATGTATTGTATTGAGCGTAGGTCTTATAAGCTATAGGCTGACCCTAAATCGCATTTTGTATAGTCCTCTATATGGGAATGGTTCCCGAGGCATGTGAAGAGATTCGAACTCAGAATCCTCTTATTGTGAAAGCCCCTTTATTATTCGTCGTAGAATGTGTATAACTCTTCCCCAATCAATGAGGACCTTTCATAATTAATAAATGCCAAGATTACGAATGTGGTTTATGAGCCCAATAATATTGTTGAATGTAAACGAGGAGTAGAATGCCAGGTCTCCCCAGAGAACTGAGAATGAACGAAAAGCTGTTTGTAAAAGCATTTAAGAGAGCTCTAGCTTAGACTAGACGGGAGGGTTCCCGCATAGTCATAAATAACTCTCAAGTATCACGGTCAGACACTTGGAATAGGAGGGGTGTCTGAAGGCTGTCTTGTAAGGAGTAATGAATACACCGTGAGTGTTTAAAGTTGTTAACGACCCGGGCGTTGAACCGAGGTCCTTGTAGATTGATATTTCCGCTTGCCTGTTCAGATCGTAGTTTTTATGTGATAATGGTCTTATAAGACATATGAGATAAATAACAATCCCTATTGTAATGTTGTATGGAAGTAGGATTCCATGAGTTAATTGAAGGCAACTAGGTTCCGGGAGTGACCATAGTTTTTTTGACTGTGTCAAGTAATCTTCATACTCTGGAGTACACAAATGATTTCCTGATTACCTTGATGTATTTGTAAAATTAGAGAGAGATGATAAAAGCTGAAAACATGTGAAATGCCCAAATATTGAGTTAGATAATTAACATGTAATTTTAAATATAATTATACATTTGTTTTGATGATTAAGAAAATATAAAAAGTAGTTTTTGAGGTGTACAAAGAATGACACCATTATTACAGAAAAGCATTGAGCCAAAAGAGCTCGGAGTTGTATGAAACTTACAGTTGATGTTTTATGGAAGTAAAAATAATTAGGAATTGTTGGTTGATATGGAAACCAGATGTTTTAATATAATATTTGTTTTATTCTTATGTTATTCCTTGTTCATTTGGAACAAGTAGATGATTATGGGTCAGTAATTTAATTGTTTAATTGTTTGTAGCGCCATAATTTTGATTAATTAAATGTGTTAAAATAGGAGTTGATTTTGTTGTTATTTTTGCAATTAATCCAAAATATGTGAGTCACAGAGTGGGTGAACTTACCGCAACCCCGAAAATCCCGAATTGAGCTACGCTGGTATACTGTGATTTGCATATTTCTTGCTAAAAGGGCACAGTATGTACTAGGTGGTTATCTTTAGGCAGATATTTGGATAGACTACTGGACCAGTGTGATCCGCTTCTTTCTTTCTTTCTTTCTTTCTTTCTTTCTTTCTTTCTTTCTTTCTTTCTTTCTTCAAGGAGTAAGTAATATTATGTACCCAAAACATTTCCACAAGCTTGACATCATTCAGAATACCTCAAGTTGAACAAAGTGGATCCAAAGAGTATCAGAAGAAGAGAATTCTTGTTTCTGCTACTACACATGCCCCTAAAAGAATAGCATATTCTTCCAAATGTGACAAACCCATCCTAAAAAGTAAGACTTCTACTACAACTCGTGAGGAAAAATTGTTTCTGTTCCTGTCCTTAAAACTTGAACAAGGCCTTTTGCACATTCCTTCATGTGACTATTCCTGTATTTGACAAATTGAATGTTGCCCTTCAGACTTCTTCCCCACAAGTTCACTTGTTATTAGAACATCTAATTGATTTGCTAAAGCAGCTGTTCACCAAGTTTGTTAAGCCCAAAATTGTCAAAAGCTCCTCATTGCTTGAAGTTGAGTACAACTTGATTCAAAATCAAAGAAATGATGATGAGTTAGTTATTGGCATTCAAACTTCGAACATAGTGAATGCTCCAGGATACAGATAAATCTCTTTTCTTTTCATCAGTGAGAAACTACTTTTGTACTGCCTGTGACTACATCATCAACAATGACGTGTTAAAGAATGCTCAAGTTGCTAGGTTAGACTAAATTGAAGATGCAGAGTTTTCTTCCATTCGTTTTTTCTTGGAAAAGTTTCCTATTATGCAAGGGAGAGAATGAAACTACAGATGAGGTGGTGAATGAGCTTCAGAGGCAGTTCACAGCTCTTCAGGTAGATGACACTTTGGCTGCACATCAAGATGCTGCAAGTGATTCCAGTTGGGCACAAATATCAAGAATTCGTGGAGCCGATGGACTTCTTAAGTATAACCGAATTTCTAGAGTGATGCTCTTTATTCTCACCATACCCCATAGCAATGCAGAATGTGAACGTGTTTTCAGCCTTTTGAAGAAAAATAGTTCAGATCATCCATGTCAAATGAATCTCTGGAGTCTATTTCTATTTTGAAGACCAGGAGTTCTGGTCGCTGTTATGACAAAACATTTTCTCAAGACTTTTTGCAGGAAGCTAAAAAGGCCACAACCATGACTTTAAAGTCGAACTAGCATGTGATTTGCAGTGTGTATTATATTATTTCTTGCCTGTGATACGTTAAACAAGTTTTATTGTGATAAGCCTTTTTCAATTATCGTATATCTGCTTAATTTATCAAGGAAGTCCTGTTATGTATGCTCCAAACCAATATTCACCACGCCTGCTGCTGATTAACATGGATTTCTTCTTGATTGTTATGTTCATCTACAAATTATGTAAGTAGATATGATTTCATTGAAGTATCCTGTTTAAAGCATGAATTATTGTATTTTGTAGCCCAGAAGTATTATTATTTTCGTCAAGCCGGGGTATGTCGAAAATCGTTAGATTTTTTGTCGCGCGTGAGTTTTACTGATAGCTCTTTTCAAAAGTTGGCAGGTATGCTTTTTTGTTTGTTGGTGAGACACGTTTTTTCTTTTAGCCTCATGTATTTGCTCCGCGTGTTCTCACTCTAAAGGCACTTTTATATCTTGTGCTGCAATCACGTTATGTTCACAAATAGTGTTCACAAATTCCTGACCTTTCAGCAACACCATGTATCTACAGTTAGGTAACCAACGAGCGTGTTCCACAAAAGGGTCATCAGTTATCTGCATATCCTTTAAAGCAAATCCACAATGTAAACATATTGTTTTATTCCCTTCACCAGTATAAAAAAATCCAGCTTCACTTAGCTGTTTTGTAAGGTGTTTTAATAATAATGGCCTAACATTCTTATAAGATTCTAAATATTTTTCAACAGAGCTGTACTCTGGGTGTGCTAGTGCTTTAGTCTTGCAAACTCCCAATTTTTCAAAAGCATATGCCAATTCAACACTGTCTATGGCATATGGACCACATATATCGACACTACCGTTGGCTGGTAATACATCATTATTATTATTTATTTGTGATACTGCAACGTAAGTAGTAGCGAATGGCCTTGTGGTTCGGTAAAATGGATACACTGGTATGATACCCACTTGTTTTCCAAGCATGTAAGGACAATGAGGAGACCATCGCAAATGGTCTTTAAAAGGATCATCCTCTTCCTAGTGTGAAAGTTCAATACGACAAAACACACAGCGCACAACATCTTCTCGGTTCAAGTAATAGAAACCAGTTCCAGCAAGTTTATGTGCCGACAAAAAGCCTACAGGCCAAGATTCAAATGTTAACCAACGATCGTTTTCTGATTTAAAATTTAACCAACGTGGTAAACCGACTTGCTCACTTGTTGTATTCGGTACTAACGCCATGTGTTATAATAAAACTTTTTCTTATTGTAAGTTATTAACATTGCACAAGAGCACAGAGTACTTTTAAAGCATAATGTATGCTAGTTCACTGGCTGTTCGCTATGTTAATGGTGCATGACCAAGCCTAAAAAACAAACAAAATAACCCATCGCTCAATCAATCAATTAATCAATCAATACTTGTAAATAAAACTTTAACGTTAATTGACATTAAATGAAAAACACCATCAAAAATATTTAAAAATAAACTGTATGTCGGCACTAACAGTAACCCACCTATTGTACCCATGTGATGACTTTCCATGGAAAATATGCTTCCACCTCCAGCTAGCAGCAGTCCTCGGCCGTGTACCGTCCAACCCACTGAGCGGTTACATATTTAGGATTTGAAACTAATAGGTAGCAACTCTACAATGACAACACAAAAACTCTATTCTAATGGGTTTAATTTGAGCTAATATCATGGCTTATCACACAGCATACAACATTACATTTACATTTATAAACACAAAGCAATAAAATTGGAGCGTTGAGATGACATAAACACAGAATCCCTTACGTTACACTCATCTCCACTCCCATGGCTGGCATTCTAGTCCACTGACTAGTTCTATATCAGTCCATGTGGTTTAACAACCATGTCGTGTCACTACACAAAAATGCAAAATAATACTCCTTCCCTTAATTGAAATTCACACTTTACCACATCACAAATCCTAATAACTGCTGACTCACGTTTCTACTGCAATTACCATTGCAATCACTTTCACGTGCGCTAATGCACTGATTAAACAAACACATACAACTTGAATGTTACAACTTTCTAATTAACTAGTGCATACAATTTTGATCTATACTATATGTATACAATCATGTCTCATTCCTTTCTCCCCACCAAAACATCTGGGTCTACCATGCTTCAACCAAATCTATAATTGTATATCAACTATATGCCGTTATGGGTTCTCTTCCAAATCATATATTTGTTATCGTTGTGTTGAGGTGGGAAATAATGCTACCCGTCGCTTAGGTATAGCGTAAAATGTAGTTTCTCCTTTCAAAACTAGGTGTCTCTGTCAGTACAAGAATATAACTTTTACCAATTTGTAATTTGGCCAAATATTAAGATATCAGGACGATTCTTAGTTAGCAATGTGTCTTACCACACATGTAATTAACATTCATTAATACAATATTCAATTTATAACATTCAGGGTACCACAAATTTATATTTCTCAAATCCTACTACAGTAAATAATGATCTAGGTTCGCCCCCAACCTTTAGTTCTGTATACAATGGACTTTCACTGCGAGGTGCCAACCAACATGGCCGCTACCTCCCCTTCTGCCACTTTCTCATCCTCACTCACTCCGAGCGACCGTCTGCTGTCCTCAGACATAACAAAAACATTGCGAGGTTTGACTGACCCTCATGTACGGGTGACCTATTTCTTACAGAATGCGTTTTGGAATATGAAACTGTTTAAACATGTATACCTATCATTAGGATTTTAATGGCTGGCCTAACACTGGCACATTTAATTCAAGCCGAGGAAACGAGATTCATCATAAATGGAGTCCCAGCGGATTAGTCGGTGGCTAATGCTAAAGACTACGGTAAGGGCACTACTTTCCCTCCGTGTCAAATTCACTCTACCAGAGATGAATTAATTCACACAATTAGTTGGCTCATGGTCGATATCACGCGTAATGGCTAGGTTTCCATTGTTTACCTCCCTACGCCAATGATACGAAATCCTGGCCGCTTCAATTAGCATATCTGAGCTAGGGTTCCCACTATGTACGCTCGATTGCTTACCATCATTCGTAGGCCCAAGGCTCTACGAGAATTCATACGTCGATTAGCATACCTGACTTCCGGACTACGCATGACGATGATTCTTTCCTTAATTATTAAGACAATCTCTATCAATTATTCTTATTTGCCTTTCTTATCAAGCAGATAAATAAATAATAATCAAGCAGCAATTCAATTCTCTTTTAAACATTTCCATTTTCCACATTCTTAGCATATTTCGGTACATTATTATTATTTATATGATTCCTTGTGACATCAAAACGCTGATTTTCCATTGAGCGTTCCTTTGACTTTAATAACACTGCTTAAATATACAGTCATTTATCTTAACGCGTGTTTGCATACAATTTCCCTGATGTTTATTTATTATTATTATTACTGACACACCTTCCCTTATCCCGACACAACGTAACGATAATTATATCTTCAATAAAATGAACTTCCGTGTCCATGGCTACATTTTTGACCCTTTAAATCAAATGCCATTTCTACATTACTTGTAACGGAGTTACACACAACTTAATGTAGAACGAACATATTTAACTTGAACATATTTCAACACAAAATTAAGGCATGAAAGTCATACCTTCTAAGATTCAAACTTTCATTTGCATATATTACATCTTTACATATTTCGGTATACAGTGGATTACATCTTACAATAGAATCATGGGTTCATGTACTCACGTTTTCCCATGGTGGCTTTGCCCACTTACACTCCATTATACCTGCCAATTGCACTTAGCACGGCATATTCACCCTTTTCACACACATGTTGCGTGGATCTTCCACTAAGAAATGCACTTCCCTTTGATTTAGAATATTGAAGCTACTGCTTCGTTCTAACATTTTACACATTTCTATTTATCACTATACGTTGACAACATACACTTTAAAATAGACAAAAACACTTAAAACACACGATATTTATGTACACTGTCCTCACTTGGCGATCCTTCCTGCAGTATCTCAGAATTACAGATTCCATAGAGCTTTCCTCCCCGAATAATCCTGTTTCCTGATTGAAAGTCTCGTAACATCTGCACGAATATCTCTAGTGTATCTCCGTTCCTGGTAAATCCCTCACGATTCCCAATGTTCCAGTCTAGTTATAGCTCCTAGATTCCATTTCAATGGAAACATGCCTATCCCAGCATTTCCTTTGTTCCCAATGACTATCACCTATCCAATTGCACATTATCGATAATAGCATAAATGTGCTCTAATATCGATACAAACATTAACAATGTGGCATTCGCATGAAATGCTTCACCCGTTCGAACAAATGTACTTATACCTGCGCGCTTCTAAACAACGTAAATTCAGCTAACTGACATTTTCTACGCTGCACCTGTCTACTGTACATTCCACTTGTACACATACAACTTCTATTGTTCTCATACTGCGCATACTGTTTCCCCTGAGCGGTGCGCTCCTATCAATGTTCTGTATAGTCAGACGTATACTTGCGTATAATACATTGCCCTGACTACGACGCTTCTCATACTATTTTACTGAAATATATTTGCATATGTATAAAAATAAATTGTCTCTTCATTGTAAGGTTCTACTGACCTATTGTGATTACTTTCACTTGACATTGTACGTAGCACTTGAGAATAATACTCACTGATTACTTATAACCTTTGTCTTGACGCGCGGCATTATTTCAGGGATCAGAGTGGCGTGGTCTCTGCCCCAGTTTCCTTGTACAACTGTTTTAATTCGTACATTGCACTGTACGGCTAAGATACTGAATAACTCTGACAAAGTTATAATATTGGCGAGCGGCGTTATTTCAGGGATCAGAGTGGTGTGGTCTCTGCCCTGCAAGTTGGTTCAACTGTCCAGACTGACTCCACTGGCGAGCTTATATGGCTTTCCAAGCGAAAAGTAGAACCCTAAATTCGCTGGAGCTTCATCTCTATTCCCAATGCCTTTCCTTGCTTGAAATAACGTTTATCTGGTCTGTCTCGTAGCGCTGGTTTCATAATTGCCTTCGTGCTTGAGATTCGATCAGCCAATTAATTAAAATTAATTAACTTCTTCAGCGCGTCCTGACGCTGAGTCGGCGGTTATTCCCGTTCTTACTTCCGTAATCCATCCGCTGACCTCTGTAAGACGTGTTCTTCCGCACCTTCCTTATTCCAGCTTCAATTTCGACGTTTGATGGCTTGACAATTAGCCTCCTTGAATTTGATTCACATTGGTGTGACCCTCATATGTGTATCATGTTCCAATCGCGAGTAATCTTCAAATTATCTTTCCCGCTCCCCTTCCAACGCGTTCTTCCTTTGTGCATAGGGGAGTTTTTGGTCCACATCTGCTTCTCTCACCCTCTCCAGACAGTAGAAAAAGATCCAAGTGACTGACTTGACGCCACGAAAACACGCCTACTTTTCAAAGTCATTAGTTGAGTGTCACAAGCTCCAAATCCTAGTGCTAGACTCAGAAACTCATGCACTTTTCAACCATATAATGCCATATACTTCCATATTTTCTGTGTTATTTTGACTTATAACAGCAGAATTTGCTTCGTATCACCTTAGTGATGTTATGTATTCTGTCTCTAGGGATTTTTCTTGACTAAACTCCCTCAGAGACCCTGGGTTCGTTTCTCTTTGGCAGTTCCACTCGGCTCTCTATTTTCAAGTGTTCCAGGTTCGACACCAGTCAGCCTAATGCCCTCGGGCACACTACTTATTTTTTTTTTATAACGCTGCAGTCATTTACATCCCCCTTTAACCTATATATAAATATAAAATGATTGTCATGTCATTTTGTTCAGATTTTCACGTTCAAACCTATGGATATTCGTTGAGTCCCTAGGGAACCAGCCATCAGTTGAATTTAAATTTTTGTTTTTAGAAAATCCAATATGGCCTTGTACTTTCCCGGTCAACAACCAATATGGTCTTCTACCGGTTGCCAATACATGGCCATTAATCAAGAAAGCAATCATCGTCCCATTAATGTACAGGTAATGATTTTCTTTTTGTCTAGGACGTTTTCAGTAGTGGTAAAATGGAATAGCATTTTAAGTTAGGCTTACCTGAGTTTTCAATAATTCACTGCTCGGGAACAATGGTTGCACTCTAGTGCGTCTCGGGTTTTCAGCGACTGCTACAGCGGTAAAGCTTTTCTTTCCAAGTTTCTAAAAATAAATAAATAAAATAAACCGCCATAAATACCTCAATTCAGGTTAATACATACTGTTACGGCTGTGAGATTGTTTCGTCGCCTCGCCCCGTGAGTCACAGCTGCCCCGGGCTATCTCTGCCTCTGTGTATTACGTGCGCCTTACGCAACGGGCTGCGAAGTGAAAGGGATGGTCCAGAATATTTGTGACCCAGCCAGTGATGGAAATCTCGAGAAGCCGTGAATCCTGGACGGGTCTAGAAGCATTCATTGAGTCACCAGCCTGCTATATAAGAGCGACCTGGCAAGCGAGGTAGACAGTGTTTTTGAGCTAGTGCGAGCTTTTACCTGAGCGACAGTTGTTGGTGACGTGACTTGCGAAATCCTAGTGAAGCTGATTCTCTTGACAGCGAAGGAGTGTGAAGCCTATGGAGAAACTGTGTCTTGAGCGAGTGTGTTTTCCAGTGCAGCCGAGGTTAGTGTGGTGAATTGCGAAAACACCGGGGGCTGTTTCACTAGCCAGCGGACAGCGAAGCTGAGTGTAGTGCTGAGTGACCGGCTATCGTAAATAACTGTAGCTTGCGTATTCAAGGAAGAGTTGCAGTTAGTTCTATCGAAGCTACCGGACCCATTAGGAGGGATTAACTTCTGTGGCTTATTGACAAGTGAAAGACATGTGTTCCCTACGAGAGGAAACTAGAGTGAGATATTAATTGCTTGTATTTGCAATTTGTGTGGTGTATCTTTCTGGCCCGCAATAAAGCTAATACGTTTCTTTAAAGGAACAATTTGTGTTGTGCTTTCCACCCACCGTAATCCAGTTAACGGAAGTGCCACTAGGGGGTGGCACGTAACAATACATTTCATAAAATAAAATAAAAAATATCAAACAAAAATGAAACATTAGTTTTAAAAAATCTCACCTTCACTTGTGCTGGCTTCTTGCTGTTTCCTTCTAGTGGGCTCAAATGTGCAATGGTTTCTTCTCTCTCAGATATGTGAGGTATACCGGTTATCTGCAAACAAATAAATTAAAAAATCATTAATTACATTATAAATATAACCATTAATAGGTACTGCGCCCGAATTCACCAATCAGTACATATATCCGCTGCACTGTAAAGGATTGCAGACACGTAGCTACCCAACTCACAAACTTACCATTGTCTGCTAAGTAAAAATTGGGAATTCCAGGAACACACAGGTTAGATCTATAAAATAAAATAGTACTACCAGCGTTGGTACAAATTTCTACTAGCATTTACATTTAAGCAAATCGAGAAACTCCAATCTCGAGGGGTGATAAGGTCTGTCTATAGTGAGCGCCTGTATCTTACCTAGCAGTACTATTTTCGGCGATGACAAAATGAAAACGATGTCAGCTAAGATAAAAATTGGCTAATTCGCTAAAGAGCGCCAGCCGGTTATTGTGCTAAGAAAATACACACATATCCTGACTGCATATCTATCATTAGTGTCTACTTGACACTGCAAGAAATAAAAACTCAAAATAAACTAAAAAAACGTGGCACTAATACAACATGTCATGAAAATAAAGATTGGAGAATTCGGTACTCCACTGAAATATGAAAAAAAGTATGAAACGACGTGATTTCAAACATTACCCTATATTATACATTGCGTTTCATATTTGAACCGTAGTTCCATATCTAAATATGTAAGATCAAAATTTACTCAGTATTAAATGTATATCTATATGTACAATGATTCGTGATTCGCACAAATATTCACTTAACTGCGTTGAAGTGATTTAATTACCTATAATATAAACGAGTCTTTACAACTCAAACTACCGTAAGAAACAACGTAACTCTATCGGTTGAAAGTATAAATACTAGTCTGAATCAAGAGAACATAGGTGACAAACATTTAGGTTCGGCACTGCTCTAATTTTGTCTTCTCCCATTTGATCATTAAATCTCGAAAAAATCCTGAAATTCTTTGCTCGGCTTACATTTTCTTTGATAAACGTGAATATTCGAAGTGCATGGCATTTGACCTTCATTCCTCACTCCTATTCCAAAATTATACAACAATCACATTATTTCTTAAACACCCTGTACAGAACTTGCCTCAAATATAATTAAACAATGTCACATTCGCTGTGATCAAAACTAGGAAACGTGACTCCTCAGTCTCCTTTCGTGAAAATACGTAACTCATTTACGTCTACGATTCCTTTCTTGCACGGTATTCCAAAATTAAACTCCCATTTCAGTGCATTTTCTCAATCAATGCAAAGAAAATTAGTGACTTTATTAAATATCCACGATCATTGTGAATATTGTTTAAGAAACAAACTTTAACAATCTCCTCTATCCTTATACAAAATTTCATCGTGCCTAAAAACTTCAATTCTGTAATTACTTTCTGTACAGTTACTTTTATATCACCCTGTGATTTAACTTTCTTAACTCCTTTTCACGTATTTAAATTAAGTTATAACATTATTGCAACTTTCAAAGAATTGTCAGCAAGAATTCATATTTAACAAATGATATAAGTGTGTCCTTATTGTTTGTGAATATACTTAAGTCTTAACTATCTTCGTGGAATATTTGTTTAACAAATTTATCTAGGCTTTTTAATGCTCTGAATGTTTTATTGGACATATATATAAAGGTTCTTGAAATCCCTTTGTTACTAGGAAATATGATTTATTACGTTACAGCTTAGTTCTACATATCTATCTGTTTCATTACTGTGTATTTGGTATTCATCGATTTAATTATCTATCAAGTATTTGGACTATCTTTTATCAGATTTTGTGTCGTGTAACAATCCATTTTTGTTCACAGTTGGTTTAAAATAAACTTCTGACACTCGAATCAACATCTTGAGTTGTCGAAATATTTGACACTTCGTGACATAGCTTTTTGAATATACGGTACTTAAATTGTTCAATATACGTTCCATCGCTGCGCGTAAAACAGATTTACTTAATTTAACGCAAGTATCTATAATTCTAAACGATTTTATATTGAAATGATTTAACGTTAACAACTGCAATACGCAATTAAAATTTCGTCCAAATGACGGAAATTTTCAATGAAAATGACTCCTAAGAAAATACTGAAATACTGGAATAAAATCTACACAATTTTGAATACAATGACAAAATTATACGATTGGTCAATTAGGATAAACACAGAACATGACTACAATTCTACAAAATATACATCAATCTCTTCTCTACCTTGAGTAGGAGACGGTCTCTGATGTAACATGTCTCGTCTGGCCAGCCAAATGTGTGAGTGAACACAACGCCCACAGCTGTGCGAACCGGTTTTGACGGGGCCTGCTAGCTAGCTCTCACAGTGGGACAAGGTCGGTGACATAACTGGGTTAGCGACCTCTCCGTGTAACAGCACGTCTCTTCCTCACTCCTTCGCTCGTCTCTCGCAAGTTGTCTGGATCTTCTGACGATACCCCTTCACTGCGCCGACATCGCTTTTCCTACTTCTGTTTTAGTAAGACTAATGTCCTGTTTGACTTTGTCAAATGAGGTTTTTAATTCTTCCTGTGCATTTCCTGCCTTTTCTAAAATTTTCTGAGCCTTTTCCTGATTTTTCCTAACCTCATCATGAATTTTCCTGGCCTCTTCCTGCGCTGCTCTTATTTCGGCTTGGATTTTTCTGTCTTCTAATCTAGCCTGTTCCTGACTCAATCGGTCCTCTTCGCGAGCTTTTTCTTGAGCTAATCTCATCTCCGCTCTTATCCTTTTAGCCTCTTCTTCTACCTGTCTTCCTCTCGTGCTTTTTCTAATGTTAGCCTAATTTCCTCCTGTGCCTTCTCTTGAGCTAACCTGATTACTTGACGTTCCTTTCTATCCTCTTCTCTAGCTAACCTAGTTTCTTCTCTTTCCTTTTCTCTAGCTAACCTATCTTCCTTTCTGGTATTTTCTACAGGTAACTTGGCTTCCTCCTCTGCTAACGTTATACTAGCCTTGGTAAGTGTTTGAGCAACCGATAACTCGGCCTTGACCTCGGATTTCACAGCGGCTACAGATTTCTGAATCTCGGCTTTCATTTGTTTAGTGTTAGAGTGTGTTAATTGGTGGAGGGCTTCAAGGTCTTTGGTCAATACACTTTGACCTTCTTTCATATTTTCCAACATCGTTCTTATGAACGTCAAATCGTTCGCTGACATAATTTCTTCTTTCTTGAGACTAAGGGAAGTATCAACTACAAAAACTACAAGTGGATATCCAGAATTGACCAACGTATACATTTTATACAAGTGATGGAATGCATTGAACATCTTAGTACTACTTAAGTCTATTTAAATCGAGAGTTATTACGTATATTTTTTTATTGTCCCATTTTACTGAACCACAATCATTACATTTTATCATCCGACTTAACTTATGTTTAACAACGTGAATTTACTCTTTAATTTAATATTACATGACAAATTGTCGTTAGCTGGTTCTAGAAATATGCCTCACAATTGTAATGTACTCCACTAATCTGCTGATGTTGCGTTCACCTCAACAATCATTAAATTTGGGATCGGCATTTCTTTTATTTCAAAACGTATATGGCCTCACTCTCGAGTGCCTCTTTCGATCGCCTCTTTCGAACCCCACGTATGGGCCGGCCATTTAAATCTACTATCTATATGCGCCCGAATTCATCAATCAGTACCTATATCCGCTGCACTGTAAAGAATTGCAGACACGTAGCTACCCAACTCACAAACTTACCATTGTCTGCTAAGTAAAAATTGGGAATTCCAGGAACACACAGGGTAGATCTATAAAATAAAATAGTACTACCAGCGTAGGTACAAATTTCTACTAGCATTTACATTGAAGCAAATCGAGAAACTCCAATCTCGAGGGGTGATAAGGTCTGTCTATGGTGAGCGCCTGTATCTTACCTAGCAGTACTATTTTCGGCTATGACAAAATGAAAACGATGTCAGCTAAGATAAAAATTGGCTAATTCGCTACAAAGAGCGCCCGCCGTTTATTGTGCTAAGAAAATACACACATATCCTGACTGCATATCTATCATTAGTGTCTACTTGACACTGCAAGAAATAAAAACTCAAAATAAACCAAAAAAACGTGGCACTAATACAACATGTCCTGAAAATAAAGATTGGAGAATTCGGTACTCCACTGAAATATGAAAAAAAAGTATGAAACGACGTGATTTCAAACATTACCCTATATTATACATTGCGTTTCATATTTGAACCGTAGTTCCACATCTAAATATGTAAGATCAAAATTTACTCAGTATTAAATGTATATCTATATGTACAATGATTCGTGATTCGCACAAATATTCACTTAACTGCGTTGAAGTGATTTAATTACCTATAATATAAACGAGTCTTTACAACTCAAACTACCGTAACAAACACCGTAACTCTATCGGTTGAAAGTATAAATACTAGTCTGAATCAAGAGAACATAGGTGACAAACATTTAAGTTCAGCACTGCTCTAATTTTGTCTTCTCCCATTTGATCATTAAATCTCGAAAAAAATCCTGAAATTCTTTGCTCGGCTTACATTTTCTTTGATAAACGTGAATATTCGAAGTGCATGGCATTTGACCTTCATTCCTCACTCCTATTCCAAAATTATACAACAATCACATTATTTCTTAAACACCCTGTACAGAACTTGCCTCAAATATAATTAAAGAATGTCACATTCGCTGTGATCAAAACTAGGAAACGTGACTCCTCAGTCTCCTTTCGTGAAAATACGTAACTCATTTACGTCTACGATTCCTTTCTTGCACGGTATTCCAAAATTAAACTCCCATTTCAGTGCATTTTCTCAATCAATGCAAAGAAAATTAGTGACTTTATTAAATATCCAGGATCATTGTGAATATTGTTCAAGAAACAAACTTTAACAATCTCCTCTATCCTTGTACCAAATTTCATCGTGCCTAAAAACTTCAATTCTGTAATTACTTTCTGTACAGTTACTTTTATATCACCCTGTGATTTAACTTTCTTAACTCCTTTTCACGTATTTAAATTCAGTTATAACATTATTGCTACTTTCAAAGAATTGTCAGCAAGAATTCATATTTAACAAATGATATAAGTGTGTCCTTATTGTTTGTGAATATACATAAGTCTTAACTATCTTCGTGGAATATTTGTTTAACATATTTATCTAGGCTTTTTAATGCTCTAAATGTTTTATTGGACATATATATAATGGTTCTTGAAATCCCTTTGTTACTAGGAAATATGATTTATTACGTTACAGCTTAGTTCTACATATCTATCTGTTTCATTACAGTGAATTTGGTATTCATTGATTTAATTATCTCTCACGTATTTGGACTATCTTTTATCAGATTTTGTGTCGTGTAACAATCCATTTTTGTTCACAGTTGGTTTAAAATAAACTTCTGACACTCGAATCAACATCTTGAGTTGTCGAAATATTTGACACTTCGTGACATAGCTTTTTGAATATACGGTACTTAAATTGTTCAATATACGTTCCATCGCTGCGCATAAAACAGATTTATTTAATTTAACGCAAATATCTATAATTCTAAACGATTTTATATTGAAAGGATTTAACGTTAACAACTGCAATACGCAAATAAAATTTAGTCCAAATGACGGAAATTTTCAATGAAAATGACTTCTAAGAAAATACTGAAATACTGGAATAAAATCTACACAATTTTGAATACAATGACAAAATTATACGATTGGTCAATTAGGATAAACACAGAACATGACTACAATTCTACAAAATATACATCAATCTCTTCTCTACCTTGAGTTGGAGACGGTCTCTGATGTAACATGTCTCGTCTGGCCAGCCAAATGTGTGAGTGAACACAACGCCCACAGCTGTGCGAACCGGTTGTGACGGGGCCTGCTAGCTAGCTCTCACAGTGGGACAAGGTCGGTGACATAACTGGGTTAGCGACCTCTCCGTGTAACAGCACGTCTCTTCCTCACTCCTTCGCTCGTCTCTCGCAAGTTGTCTGGATCTTCTGACGATACCCCTTCACTGCGCCGACATCGCTTTTCCTACTTCTGTTTTAGTAAGACTAATGTCCTGTTTGACTTTGTCAAATGAGGTTTTTAATTCTTCCTGTGCATTTCCTGCCTTTTCTAAAATTTTCTGAGCCTTTTCCTGATTTTTCCTAACCTCATCATGAATTTTCCTGGCCTCTTCCTGCGCTGCTCTTATTTCGGCTTGGATTTTTCTGTCTTCTAATCTAGCCTGTTCCTGACTCAATCGGTCCTCTTCGCGAGCTTTTTCTTGAGCTAGTCTCATCTCCGCTCTTATCCTTTTTAGCCTCTTCTTCTACCTTTCTGTCTTCCTCTCGTGCTTTTTCTAATGTTAGCCTAATTTCCTCCTGTGCCTTCTCTTGAGCTAACCTGATTACTTGACGTTCCTTTCTATCCTCTTCTCTAGCTAACCTAGTTTCTTCTCTTTCCTTTCCTCTAGCTAACCTATCTTCCTTCCTGGTCTTTTCTACAGCTAACTTGGCTTCCTCCTGTGCTAACGTTATACTAGCCTTGGTAAGTGTTTGAGCAACCGATAACTCGGCCTTGACCTCGGATTTCACAGCGGCTACAGATTTCTGAATCTCGGCTTTCATTTGTTTAGTGTTAGAGTGTGTTAATTGGTGGAGGGCTTCAAGGTCTTTGGTCAATACACTTTGACCTTCTTTCATATTTTCCAACATCGTTCTTATGAACGTCAAATCGTTCGCTGACATAATTTCTTCTTTCTTGAGACTAAGGGAAGTATCAACTACAAAAACTACAAGTAGATATCCAGAATTGACCATCGTATACATTTTATACAAGTGATGGAATGCATTGAACATCTTAGTACTACTTAAGTCTATTTAAATCGAGAGTTATTACGTATATTTTTTTATTGTCCCATTTTACTGAACCACAATCATTACATTTTATCATCCGACTTAACTTATGTTTAACAACGTGAATTTACTCTTTAATTTAATATTACATGACAAATTGTCGTTAGCTGGTTCTAGAAATATGCCTCACAACTGTAATGTACTCCACTAATCTGCTGATGTTGCGTTCACCTCAACAATCATTACATTTGGGATCGGCATTTCTTTTATTTCAAAACGTATATGGCCTCACTCTCGAGTGCTTCCAACTGCCTCTCTCGAGTGCCTCTTTCGATCGCCTCTTTCGATCCCCACGTATGGGCCGGCCATTTAAATCTACTATCTATATGCGCCCGAATTCACCAATCAGTACCTATATCCGCTGCACTGAAAAGGATTGCAGACACGTAGCTACCCAACTCACAAACTTACCATTGTCTGCTAAGTAAAAATTGGGAATTCCAGGAACACACAGGGTAGATCTATAAAATAAAATAGTACTACCAGCGTAGGTACAAATTTCTACTAGCATTTACATTTAAGCAAATCGAGAAACTCCAATCTCGAGGGGTGATAAGGTCTGTCTATAGTGAGCGCCTGTATCTTACCTAGCAGTACTATTTTCGGCTATGACAAAATGAAAACGATGTCAGCTAAGATAAAAATTGGCTAATTCGCTACAAAGAGCGCCAGCCGTTTATTGTGCTAAGAAAATACACACATATCCTGACTGCATATCTATCATTAGTGTCTACTTGACACTGCAAGAAATAAAAACTCAAAATAAACTAAAAAACGTGGCACTAATACAACATGTCCTGAAAATAAAGATTGGAGAATTCGGTACTCCACTGAAATATGAAAAAAGTATCAAACGACGTGATTTCAAACATTACCCTATATTATACATTGCGTTTCATATTTGAACCGTAGTTCCACATCTAAATATGTAAGATCAAAATTTACTCAGTATTAAATGTATATCTATATGTACAATGATTCGTGATTCGCACTAATATTCACTTAACTGCGTTGAAGTGATTTAATTACCTATAATATAAACGAGTCTTTACAACTCAAACTACCGTAACAAACACCGTAACTCTATCGGTTGAAAGTATAAATACTAGTCTGAATCAAGAGAACATAGGTGACAAACATTTAAGTTCAGCACTGCTCTAATTTTGTCTTCTCCCATTTGATCATTAAATCTCGAAAAAAATCCTGAAATTCTTTGCTCGGCTTACATTTTCTTTGATAAACGTGAATATTCGAAGTGCATGGCATTTGACCTTCATTCCTCACTCCGATTCCAAAATTATACAACAATCACATTATTTCTTAAACAACCTGTACAGAACTTGCCTCAAATATAATTAAACAATGTCACATTCGCTGTGATCAAAACTTGGAAACGTGACTCCTCGGTCTCCTTTCGTGAAAATATGTAACTCATTTACGTCTACGATTCCTTTCTTGCACGGTATTCCAAAATTAAACTCCCATTTCAGTGCATTTTCTCAATCAATGCAAAGAAAATTAGTGACTTTATTATATATCCACGATCATTGTGAATATTGTTCAAGAAACAAACTTTAACAATCTCCTCTATCCTTATACAAAATTTCATCGTGCCTAAAAACTTCAATTCTGTAATTACTTTCTGTACAGTTACTTTTATGTCACCCTGTGATTAAACGTTCTTAACTCCTTTTCACGTATTTAAATTCAGTTATAACATTATTGCAACTTTCAAAGAATTGTCAGCAAGAATTCATATTTAACAAATGATATAAGTGTGTCCTTATTGTTTGTGAATATACTTAAGTCTTAACTATCTTCGTGGAATATTTGTTTAACAAATTTATCTAGGCTTTTTAATGCTCTAAATGTTTTATTGGACATATATATATAAAGGTGCTTGAAATCCCTTTGTTACTAGGAAATATGATGTATTACGTTACAGCTTAGTTCTACATATCTATCTGTTTCATTACAGTGAATTTGGTATTCATTGATTTAATTATCTATCAAGTATTTGGACTATCTTTTATCAGATTTTGTGTCGTGTAACAATCCATTTTTGTTCACAGTTGGTTTAAAATAAACTTCTGACACTCGAATCAACATCTTGAGTTGTCGAAATATTTGACACTTCGTGACATAGCTTTTTGAATATACGGTACTTAAATTGTTCAATATACGTTCCATCGCTGCGCATAAAACAGATTTATTTAATTTAACGCAAGTATCTATAATTCTAAACGATTTTATATTGAAATGATTTAACGTTAACAACTGCAATACGCAAATAAAATTTCGTCCAAATGACGGAAATTTTCAATGAAAATGACTCCTAAGAAAATACTGAAATACTGGAATAAAATCTACACAATTTTGAATACAATGACAAAATTATACGATTGGTCAATTAGGATAAACACAGAACATGACTACAATTCTACAAAATATAAATCAATCTCTTCTCTACCTTGAGTTGGAGACGGTCTCTGATGTAACATGTCTCGTCTGGCCAGCCAAATGTGTGAGTGAACACAACGCCCACAGCTGTGCGAACCGGTTGTGACGGGGCCTGCTAGCTAGCTCTCACAGTGGGACAAGGTCGGTGACATAACTGGGTTAGCGACCTCTCCGTGTAACAGCACGTCTCTTCCTCACTCCTTCGCTCGTCTCTCTCAAGTTGTCTGGATCTTCTGACGATACCCCTTCACTGCGCCGACATCGCTTCTCAAGGTTGAAATTCGATTGTTCTATAAGAGTCTTTGAGAGTATACTCGATGTATATGAACTCTTGTTAAGGAGTATAGATTTGTTCTGCATTTCTGCGCATCGCGTAGATGTTCAACTTCGCCGTTCATGTTGTGGAATTCTGGATTCATCTCTTCATTTCTGTAGTTTTTACTTCCCTATAATGTGCATCTTAGCACGTAGTCATACTCCTTTTAATGATTACACCTATATAACTTCCCCGTTGCCAATTCATAAACTGCATTCTGTATAGTTCCCAAATATGAGAATAATGAAGCTCTTTTCCTGAAGTGAATCGTTTGCATCTATCTGCGTGAGATGTATAATAGCTTCGTATTGTAATACCGAAGTAACCAGCTGTGTTTCAAAATCACTGGTCTATATGCTGTGCTGGTCTTAGTAAGCATGTCCCTTGCTCCGCAAGTCACAGCCTTCTGACTTCACACTCCTCCTCTCCACTTTCGTGATGCGTGGCACTGTTCTAGAAACTACTTGTTTCTACACTCGCGGTCTTGTCACGTCTTGATATGAATTTGGAATGAACTCCTCGTCCTTGCCCTCCGAGTACGGCAAGTTCCTCGCTCTTCCTCACCTCTCGCGGTGTGACGTAGCTCCATAGACTCCCCTTCACTCAGTGTGTCATCAACCTTGATCACTCCTCCCCCTGCATGACGTTTCTCTCACTTCTCGTGGTGTGACGCATTCTTACAGTGTAGGCCTCCCTACATTCAGATAATAAATACACAACCATATTTAAATAGTTCCTTCTTGCCTTCCGTAATTGTTTAATTATTAATTATGCATAGTATTACACTCTATTTCAACATAGGTTTTCCATGTCTCACAATTTTTTGAGGAATAAAAGATTTTAATTCGTTCTTTTATTTTTCCTGGGTCCCGGTTCATATCCCGTCTGGATCTTTAGTATTGGCCTTAAATAAATTCGTGCGCAGTACTTACCGAAAAATAAAAGGATTTTATACCACAGCTCTACTGTATACGTCCGTTTGCTAAAATGGCAAGTGCATCACTAACGCAATCCTTATCAGTCTGCTTAGCAACAGAGAGAGTTGCATTTTCTCAGCGTTTTGACCTTGAACTGTTGTCTGTCTCGCACGTGTTTCCACGCCTCCCCACATTCGTTAAGCGCAAAGAGATTCGCGTACCTTATACTAGTTTCATGTTTTTAATAAAGAACCAAAATGGCTGCCTCTTATACATAGGTAGTACGACTGTCTAGGAACCAAAATGGCGGTCTCTGTTAAAACGCCAAACCTGCTAGCCTCTACCAGGCAAGTAACCTAACACTGAACTTCCTGCCTGCATGAACATTTGTGTCTTATCGGCATTAGCAGCTCTGACAAGACCTCTGGCTAGGTACAGTATTCAGTGTCACGCAAGCAGTGTGTTAGCAATGAAAACATGTGTGTCTTATTATTATTCTTAAACATTTTACGGTTTTAATAATAATTATTAGCAAGCGACCATCCTCAATACATGATCATACATTCACCCTATAACACGTCACTTCACCCAGTTCAATATTTAGTTTATAACATCTCAGGCCAATGACTTTACCGTTTTGACACATGACTTGGTCGAGCGAATGTTATTGGTTTTCATATTCTACATCCATTTGCTCTGCCAGACAGCGCTCTCGCTTATTACCGTTCACTAGCATGTTAAAGATCCCCTTCAGGGGTAAGAAAATCTTAGCACGCTTCACGCATTTTCAATTATTCGCCTTCATTCGTTCGTCATTGGAAAAATATCTGAAAAAGCAATCCCTCGCTCTGTCGCCCCGTCGAAATTTCCATTTCCTGTATTCACCATGGCCAGTGATAGCCTCGTTGTAACACATGCCCAGCGGTATCGTCTCTCTCTGTCTACGAACACTCTTTATTTTAAAAATTTAAGAGAACAGGTAAAAGAAAGTTTGAAAATGCATAGTTGTTATCCTAGAGACATAAAATTATTTTGGGGGTAGAAGGGATAGGGACCTGTCATTTATGTCAAACAAACTTTTTTGTAGAATTCCTAGTTTCCAAAATGTAGGAATTTTAATTTAACTTTTTTCAAATAAACTCAAAAAATTAAAAAAAAAATTGTAAAAAATAAAGGTCATAGGGACTATTTGTTTCAACCATGGCTAAACGTTCTATAAAGTTTAGTTTTCAAACTATCGCCTACTTTCAAAAACAAAACAAAATTAAATTTTTTGAAAAATATAACATGTCGTCTATAGCAAAGAGGACGTCAGCTCAAGTCCAATAACACCTCATTCGTTAAAATCCGATCATGCGTCCGCGAATTATCGCCAATGTTCTCCAGAAAGTAGGCTATCATTTTTTTCTCCTACACACTTGAAACTTGCTGTCCCACTAGAGGGCATAGGCACCTTTCATAAACGTCAAACAAACTTTTCCCCAAAATTCACCGTTTCCAAAATAGCGCCAATCTCAAAAATAAGAATTTTCAAAAAAAAAAAAAAAAATACCAACCCACATTCTAAGCAAAGAGAACGTCACCCCGACGCCAACAACACGTCGTTCGTTAAAACCTGATCATGCGTTCGGGAGATATCGCCAAAGTTTATATGAAAGTAGGGGGGGGGGGGGGCAGAATCGGTGTTACACCACTACTACTACTAGCCAATTTTTGTCCTAGAAACTTGAAATTTATTTTAGGGGTAGAGGGGGTAGGGATCTTTTATTTACGTCAAACAAACGTTTTTGTAGAACTCCTAGTTATCAAAATATAAGAATTTCAAATTGGAATGTTTTGAAAAAATGTCAAAAAATAAAAAAGTTTTATTATAAGAAATAAAGGACATAAACGCCATTTGTTTGAACCATGGCACAACGTTCTATCATGTTCGGTTGTCAAACTATCGCCTACTTTCAAAAAACAAAAAAAAACAAAATTTTTTTTGAAAAATGTAATACGCGGTCCATAGCATAGCCCCCGTCAGCTCGAGTCCAACGATACCTCATTTGTTAAAATCCGACCATGGGTTCGCCAGATACTAATTATTTAACATGAACGCCGCCCGAGCAACGCCGGGTGGCTTTAAACTCCTATCATCCCCTTACTTATGTTCATTGTCTTAACATTCCCTTCCCTTCAATAATTTCGCTAACATTCTCTTCGCAAACTTCATGTGCTCACTCGTTAACTGCGTACTATAATTTCAAAGTTCGACTTTTTGTAATTTAACACTTACGCAATTGTCCAATAATGCCGAAGTAATATTTATTGTTAGTTCACTTTAGAACTTGGAAACTTTCAACGGTGGTGTGTCTTACACTGTGTAATTTACTTCATTATTTAAGACAATGGTGCACTCCCTCACTACAATACATATACTGTACGTCCGTCCTCTACGAAGTTTTCGATCGGATAAGACATGAGTATCCTTCCATATTCCCCACTACTGCTGCAAGTTTAGCATCATTAAAAATACTCGCGCGATAAGTTGGCGGGTATTACAAATATCCTTGTTACTCCAAAATTAGACTTCCGTCTTTTTCCAGGAATGTCCTATACATTCCAAAATAATTTTAGAAGTCTTTTCAATAAGTCAAAGTACTTCTAATTATCCTCGTAATAGGTGATGAGAATCTTGCTAATTGCGCTTTTTGTAAATTTCCTATTGGCTTCGATGAGTCACGTGGTATCTTCTTGACACGTTCCTGGCTTGCGTTGCCGGCATGCGACCTGCTTTGCTGGTTACATATCCGACTCCTGGCACGGGTTTCCTTGTTGTCTCCCTGTCTTCAAAGATAAACTGGTTTCTCGCTGCCTCTCAACTTGTATTTCCACAGCGCATTTTCTTATTGGCTGGTTCTGGTGACTGGCATAACCCTAGTATACTCGTTTTCTGCACGATTCCAGGCTCGATACATTTTAACATGGGCTTTGTTTCATTACAGGATTATTCACAATATTATGCATCGCAAATTCGAGTACAGTACGATGCTTCGAAATTAATACCACTTGGGTGGCTTATATGTCAACAATATCGTTCCAGCATCTCAAACCACGATTAAATTTCCTGGCAGAGCCGGGATTCGAACCCGGGCCTATGGGGTGGTAGCCAACAATGCTAACCACTACACGCTTCCATGTGTAATGGGAGGAAGGGAGTGTTACTGGCTTAATCGTGCGTTTCTTCGTGAAACAATTCATCTCATCCAAACAAACAGTCCTAAGGTAGTAAAAAAACGCAGCTGCTTCGCTTACTTTATAGTATATCGTACGTTTCCTCAACAGAAAGTTTATTTTTTTCTTAAAGCCTCGACGATCCACAACACTTAAAAGATATAAAAATATTTACTTTCATTTTTGCTGCGTAGAAATAGCGTGTCAGTGAAGAGTTGAGTGTATGGCTCTGAAGTATATTATTTTTTCCACAGCTGCATGTTATGAACCAATACTGTCCCGTGTTTCTGTCAAACATACACATGAAATGTTTCTTGTGGAACTACGGAGAGTAAGAAACATTCTGTACCACGAGCATATTGTGCTGTTCATCTTCTCTTCAATATACCGCCATTATGCGCTATGTGACTCAGAGTTTGAAAATTATCGTTGGTGATTTTGGGACCAAGCGATTGATTAGTAAGTGTATTGAACACTCCTTTGTCACTTGTTAAGGTAAACAAGGATTAAATGAGTTTGAAAATTATCGTTGGTGATTTTGGGACCAAGCGATTGATTAGTAAGTGTATTGAACACTCCTTTGTCACTTGTTAAGGTAAACAAGGATTAAATTGTATGTTTCTAATTCTGATTTTTAGCCTATTTTCATTTTATCAAAAAATAGGCTTATGAGATCACCTTTGGTCCGTGTGTCTGTGTGTGTGTGTGTGTGTGTGTGTGTGTGTGTGTGTGTGTATCCCCCTAATAACTTCTAAACGGCTGGAATGATTACAATGAAACACGGTAAAATCATAGCACCATTCTGGCCGACCCCGACCGTGTCCTTCAAATGTTATTGTCTCTCACCAATCCAACATGGTGGCTGTGCGAAATATTTCACCAGCTTTCAGTATCTCCGAAACTATTACCGATATCGCCCTGAAATTGTGTACCGTGATAACGGGTACTACTAAAAGTTCATCTATGAGACTTTCAAAAACATGGTAACTACAAAACCAACATGGCGGCCAAGCGAATTTGAAAATTTTAAATAGACCTTTCTCGTGATTTAATGTTCCAAACGCAATGAAACTTGGTACAGGAAATTTTTATACACATTGTATTGCACTGGAGTCTAATTTAGTTCAATTGTTTATATAAACTGAAGATGGCGGCTGTGCGAAATTTTAAAATTAAGTTTTTATTTCTTGTGTCGTAATCATGCGATCTAAGTGAAAGCTTGAATAATGAACCTAGGCAATAATTTTCCTTGAATGGTACATAACTCTATGGCCTATACATATAACAATCCAAAATGGCGAGCATCCGAAATATTTAGATGGTTCTCAATATCTACGAATCTTTTACAGCAATCAAACTGACATTTCTTATGTTCATAGAGGCTATGCACTTATGTTCACCTATAGGACTTTCAGTGACCTGGTGAGCACAAATCCAACATGGCGGCAACACGAAATATAAATATTTAAATGGACGTTTCTCGCGATTTAACTATCCGAATGCAGTGAAACGTTGCACGTTAAATGCTTATACAAATGTTAATCCACTGGCATCTAATTTATTTCAATTGTTTGCATAACCACAAGATGGCAGCTGTGCGAAATTTTAAAATCTCGTTTTATCTTCTTGTGTTCTAATCATGCGATTGAAGTTTGAATACCACACGTACACAATAATCTTAATGTAATAGTGCATAAATAAAAATCCAACCTGGCGACCATTTGAAATATTTAGACGGTTCTCAATATTGCGAATCTATCACAACCTTCAAACTTAAATTTTGTATGTTGATAGAGGCAATTAACATGAGTAGGATGTATGAAAATAGGCTGTATAGTTCTTCACAGAACTACTTGCTTTTCTTGTGAATATTGTGTTTGTCAGTGAAACATAAATAGGCTAGTTGTTTTCTTTCAGTAAATCAACACAACATAATTCCAAGTACTGGAATATGCCAAAAAATTACCTGAAACAAATTTCACAAGAAGGAGAAAACTAAGGGATGACAAGCTTCGCTCGTCAAGCGAGCAACATCAAATTCTCATTTGCAAGACAAAATAGCTCTACAAATCACTGCCAAACCTACAATGACACCCACGGACAGAAAGCTTAGAAAGTGTGGCAGCTATTACTGATAAATATTAGAGCATTGAGCGCCCGAAAAATGAACTATTTATTTAATATTACAAGAATGAGAAATGACGATCCCGTCATAAACAGTTTTCCTCCACCAACTAATCTAAGAAGGTGTGGTTACTATTGCTGTGATACACAGGGCTAGATTTACCAATAGCCCCCATAGGCCCCGGCCTAGGGGCGCACCATACTGAGGGGCGCAAAATTAATCCGCTTTTTTTTGTCCGAAAATTTCCATAAAATGTTATAGACTACAATGCACGTATTTCGTATAATTTTATGATTTAAATGAAACTTTCCAAAATCTTGACACTTTTCCAATTTATATTGTGGCCATCATTTTCCAATACATGTTTTGCAACAGGAGATTTTTCGACTTCAGCTTTAGAACAGGAATGTTTTACGATTTATTAGGAGAAAATTTAAGTCTTGAATATTAATATCAGTTTAATTTGAATAATTCATTGTGCATAGTTGTAGGTTGTATGATGTAGTGTGTATGTATATCTGTAAGTGTATAGTATTAAATGGTTTAAACTTATTTTAATATCTCGTTGTCCTATTTATTTATAGTTTATATATACAAATTTAGAAACAGTTGATTCTCTCATTATTTTAATTTATTTAATTGATTTTACTTCACGATACATTAGAATAAAAAAATTACGAGCCTTACAGTAGTCGCATATGATGTGTAACCTCACGTGAAATTGTTGATACGCCGGTATTTTATACTATTATTGGCACAAATATTAATATATTGTAAAAGGGAGTGTTTTACAGATATTGTAGTTTATAATCGGAACTCATTTTATTAGATGATTTGTAGCTTCCACCTGCACTAGCCTAAATAAATAATACGATATGGATCAACTAGATTAATAGACGCGACACCGCTCATAACCTTAAAATCCTTATAAACAGCTCCTCTTGTATCACAGACCAACACGTAATTTCATATGGATTCTGTTAAAATGAGTCATATTGATATGATAAATATCGTTTAAAATGATAATCTGGTAGGAAAAATATCTACCCCGACTTGGATTCGAATCCGAGTTCTCTAGATTCACAGTCATAAGCGCTAAACCCACGGCTATTTCGACTACGCAAATTTTGTGCACAAGATGGTGACTTATTTCCACGTTCCAATAATACTGCATTACGGAATTAAGTTTCATTTATATTTTGCTTGTTTCGATAATGTTCCTGCGTGAAATTGAGTTTAAAATACCTTATGAATAGGCCCTCTTGTGAGTAAAGAGGATGTATTCAGCAATAGTTCATGAAGGCTTTCTCAATGCTTGTATAGCCACAACGATTATATTATATTGATGACTGCATTTCCGTTATATGGGTTAGTATTTGAATAGCCATTGTGCAGAAACATAATACCGGCAATGCCGACTACTTACAATGTTTGATATTAAGGCATTTTACCATTTAAATACGGATACGAAGACTTCAAACATGTACCATGTGCTTTGTTTCAATCACTTGACACCAGAGTTTGCATGAGTGTTTACCGTCCAGTATGTCATATACATTCCACATGGCCGAGAGTACGTCATGGTATCAATTTCAGACACCGCGCGCTCATTGTTTCTCTTACCACTGCCAGCTGGATCGATCGAGTTGGCAGTGCGTCTTACACTTCCGTTCGATCCATCACTGCCAGCTAGCACACTTCCGTTCGATTAGCACACTTCCGTTCGATCGAACGGAAGTGTGCCAGCTGGTGCCACCTCGATCGTTCCGATCCACTTCCGTCCCATTTTTCAAAATCACTCCCACAAAAATATCCAGCAACCGAGTGGAAAGATGTTACACATCAATAAAATTTCCTTCAAGAAGACCTTTCTGAGGTCTAAATTCTCCTGCTTCACGATGGTATGAAGAGGGGGCGGCAAAAACCCACGGGCCTAGGAGCGCATAAAATATAAATCCGGCCCTGGTGATACACATAAGCTATAAGCCCGAAACTACTGCAGAATTGAAAATTAATATGCGAAAATGACCTACGAATATCTGCTGTGATGATGGTAAAAAGCTAGAATTTCAACATACAAATAGTGTTTGTCTACTAGTTATCAATGTGTTGAAAATGGAGACTTATCTGAAATTGTGGAATGTCCACAGGCTGCTCCGACAACCACTTTACTGATATAGAAACGCTTCCAAATTTTTAGTCTGAAGATTGAATTTGAATTTGATGAGCCTTTATAAAAGCACTGAAACGTTTTCAGATTATGCAAGAATGATATACTGTATCCAAGGTTTCATTCGAACAATTGTGTAAATGAAAGGTTATAGCAAATTAGATTAGAGTTCAAAGAAAGAAGTTGATTTTTTTATTTAATGGGAAGAATTGCAAGGCCATCTGACCTTCACCCAAGAAACAAAACTCTGTATTAATAATGCTGTCTTGTGGTTATGCGAAATAATCCAATTACTATTCTCAAAATTGGAACAAGGACTCCATAGCACCGCCCAATCTACCTAGTAGATCTTGGTAGGTTGCGAACAAATACAAATGGCATTTTCTTAATGTGCTACCTCCCCCATTCCTTCTCCCCAATTATACCGACTAGTACAAAGACGAATAACTTCTTGCAGTCATGTTTCTAAGAAGAATTCAATGTGATCCTTCCAAGTACATGTGGTCATTTAAATTTGACGGCTAGTCCGCCTCGTAGCGTAGTGGCTAGCATTATTGGCTGTCACCGCGTAGGTCCGGGTTCGATTCCCTCCTCTGCCAAGAAATTTAATTTTGGTCTGAGGACTAAAACAACAGGGTACATTCTGCCTCGTGAGGCAAAAATAGAAGATGTGGGTTTGATTTCTGCCTCAATCATCCTGGAATTCGTTTTCCGTGGTTTCCCGGGTAAATGCTGGGATGGTACCTTACTTGAAGTCACGGCCTCTTCCTGCCAAAAGCCTAGCTCAATTACAAACACACATACATCACTGGTTATCAGACAAACTTTATACACACAGAAGAACACGTGGCTACAAGACCGCGATGTCGCAAATGCCTTAAAATAATCAACTGCACAAATTTGAGAGGTCATTATTCTACGCAAATGGATTTTGATCGATTTCTTGCTGTCTAAAGCCCTACCTTTTAACTAGTGTAAAATTCTTATATCTTTTCCTAAGTTGGTGAATTTATGCTTTTTTTCATATCTTTTTCAATCCCTGGGTGTTTTATTGCGTATTTGTGTTCGTTGTAACATATGCCACGTCTTATTCCATTCTACCAATTGACCGAAGTTGAAGCTACTTCTAATTTAAATTTAAGAATGTGGAAAATATCTGAGGATGGAATGACTTTACAAAGTGGTGTATGTTATCGATTCTGAAACTTTCTCATTACTACTGTTAGCCATTTAATTCACCGGCCACAGCTTAGATAAAATCCTTATATGATTGCAACTGGTCTTAAAGGTGAGATAGGACCCAACAGAACTGCATGCCTGAGGCCTTGGTTTGTTGAGAATAGGCACAGGGTTGCATCCTCTTCAAATAACATGTTTCCCTAATTATTCTTTCCCATATGCATTCGCCTCATGTAATCTTTATGGTTGTGGACTTACTTTATTTAGCAGCTCCTTCTTGAAACATGTGTTGGTTTAGGTACTTGGGATCCTCTTTCTTGGCTAGATATATTTCAATGAATCCATTAATGTCGAAAACTCTGCCCTTTGTTTTGTGGAGTAATATCCTTAGGTCTGTTTCTATGTTGGTGAAACAATGGTTGTTGTTGTACGTATGTTCACAAATAGGTGAGGGCTTGTTATGTTTTTAGCATTTTTGTGTTCCTTATATCGCGTTACAAACTGTCTTCCTCTTTGTCCAGCATAGTTGGCCTTACAACCTTCTTCTTGGCATGTGAACAAATATACGCCTGACTTCACATGTGGGTTTTTCTTCGTTAGGTTGCTGTTATGTATGTGTTTACCGAGTGTGTTGTTCGTTATGAATGCTATATTGAGACCCTGTTTCATAAAAATATCGTTATTTTGTATGTGTTTTTATTCACGAAGTTGAACCGTATATAATTGCTTTCTTTTTGGGTTGGTGAATTGTCCTCTATTTTCTTTCGTTGTTTCATAAGTAATCGGTCTACTGTGTTGGGGTGCGAAATTGTTCTCTATGGCCAATTTTTATCGTTTCAATTTCTTTATTGAAGTTTTGGATTGACATCAGAGTACTGATAGCCCTATTTACCATTGAATTGATACCTCCTAATTTTTGTACATTAGGGTGGTTGGAAAGGTTATCAATAGTGCGAGATGTTTGTGTTGCATTGCGGTAAATGGAATATGCCAGATTTTGGTCCGTTCGATGGTTTGTTATGTCAAAGTAATTTATGCGCCGGTTTTGTCTGGTTCCATCGTGAATTTGATGTAGTGGTGCCAGATGTTGATTGGAGACTTTTTTTCATTATCATTTTTCATTTCATTCATTATCCCCGTGTCATATGTGAAAATGACTTATTGATTGAGTTGGTGGAGAAAAACTGTTTGTTGATGAGATCGTCATTTCTCCGTCTTGCAACATTAAAATAAATAGTTCTTTTTCGGGTATGTAATGCTTTAATATTTATCAGTAATAGTTGCCACACTTTTCTAAGTTTTCTGACGGTCTTTTTCTGTTTCTTTTTGAGGGCAGAGACTGTTGTAAGTTTGGTAGTGTTTTGTAGGGCTATTTTGTCTTGTATATGAGAATCTGATGTTGCTCGCTTGACGAGCGAAGCATGCCATCCCTTAGTTTTCTCCTTCTTCTATCGTCCATAACAATTATTACCTTAATCACATGCAATTTTTTCAGGTTAAGTTTTCACAAATTCTAGTAATTGGACTTTTATTGTGTTGACTGACTGAAAATTACAATATTAATTGTCAATAAGGCAACACTAAAAATGGCTTCAATGCTTTCTACTGTATGTTGTTTCTAGGTCTATGTATTTTATTTGTTTGGTATGCGGTCATTTATTGCATACATTGGCCATCACTACTAATTATCACTGTTGATTTCAGGAGGAGTTCAAATAAACATTGTTGATGAAGGCAGCAGAAACTAAAGAAATGTGACTTTGAAAGGAAAGGGGATGTACGCTTTATACGCTAATGAGAGAAGATGAACGACAACTCTGTAACTCTTTTAATAAGAAACCAATGCATTTCCACCAGACAAAACATGCAACCTGTTTACTTCTATCTTCTGCTGCATCTGCTATGCGCTTCAGTTTCTACTGCACTGCCGCTGTACAATCAGACGGTTCGTTCTCTGGATGAATGTTCTCTTCTATGGCAGGCTTGCCGCTGGTTGGGACACAACGAACAAACTATCGCGGTGGTCACTACATCTGGAAATGAGAGTTACTTGGAGAGAGATTTATCAGATGTGATCTTGTCAAGACTTCATGTCGTAGGAGATATACCACTTCTTACATATGACACAGAATCACTCTCAACGTTTACTATCAGTAGGCGATTTCTTGTAATAACACATTCAGGACAAGACGTGCTTAGGATGAAACACATTTTTGGACCATACCCCAAGTACATGGTTGTTTTTTCCAGTAACGAATGTAAAGACGACATGAATGTAGTCATAGAGTTCTTTAAGAACATATGGGGAGCCTCTTCGGCTTCTAAAATTCTGTTAATTCATCACCATCTAGACAATATTAACTGTGGACAGACAGAAAATATATATTCCTACAATCCATTTAACATGATAGGAGAAGTAGAGAAAATTAGTGTCAATGATTTAGAAGATATCTCTCAACGATTTGCGTTGAGATTCAACAACTTAAACCAACATCCCATTAAAATTTCTATATTTTCTTACGGCATGACTGCACACTATTGTGCTTGCGATACCCAGTTGCATGGCCGTGAAATGAAAATGTTGTGGTCTTTAGTTGGAGGAATGAACTTCACCCCCGTTCTGCTTGAGGGTGTCTCTCATGGCCAACCCCTGGAAAACGGCACTTTCACGTACGCTCTGGGAGATATTATGCACAGGCGCTCAGACATCGCTTTAAATTCTCGCGAAATAATGTATTATGACACAGACAGGTTAAGGTGGGTAATTTATGTCGTTAAAGAAATCAAGATGATGATCTTGGTTCCCAAAGCTCAGGAAAAGCCTTTCTGGTCGATACTAGTGAATGGATTCAGTTGGTCATTATGTCTGCTCCTAGTCGCACCGTACTTTGTCGTTGCTGCAGTATGGCACTTCATATTTCGTCACCGTGGTGGCCACCATTGTGGCTCTTCATTCACCGCCACCATGCTCTTAATATTAACAGTACCATGGATACGAATCCATGTTGTTACTTTGAACACCGAACGTATGATTATAGCTTCAATTCTACTTTTTAGTTTGGTTCTTTCCACCACACTGCAGAGTGTTCTTGTCAATGTTTTCACAGACCACCCTCGCTGTTTGGACATTAATACTCTAAAACAACTGGATGAAAGTGGCCTTCTTGTTTACAGCAGCAATCCCTATTTTGTAAGTGTTTTCAACACAACAGATCCCATATCGAAGAGGCTGGATAAGAAGATTGTACCGACAAACATGACTCTGCTTGATTTCTTCGATGAGGTAGAACGCGGGAAGAAATTTGCCTTTCTAATTTCATCCAGGAGGCATCTGATAGGGAGTAACACGGTCCCAAATAAGATGAAAATGATTCATGTGATGAAAGAAAGTCCTAAGAGTATTCTTGAAACTTACATCGTCGCCAGAGACTCGCCATACTACGAGAAATTCAACAGAATAGTGGGCAGTACGGTGGAGTCGGGACTCATGGATAGATGGAACAAAATATCTTATTTAGAAGGGCAACGTGATTTAAAGAATAATCAAGACAATCCTGATTTTAATGAAAATGAAATAATGACGTTCGCGTTTGAAGATATACGTGCTACGTTGTTTTTTCTGGCATTGGGCCTAGGTGGGGCGTTATTTGCCTTTGTTTCAGAAATAATCTCTGATGCTATTAAGCGACACCGTAAGAGTGATTGCAGATTGAAGGGCAAGAATAGGGCCACTGCATTGCTGAAGTAGGAACATCCCGTCGAATAGATATCAAAACACTGGCCAGGACATGTGACAGAAGGATTAGTATAGATTCTACAGTATGTTTTTAGAAGAGTGAAGGTCAACCCGCAGCAGTTAACCTTGATGAAAGGAAATCTAAAAACCAACCATGCGTTATTTAGTTGAGATTTTACTAAAAACACATAGTTGAGATCTGTCACTCCTTCGCGATATTCCTCACGATGCAAGGCAGGTGCGCTACCCCAACACCACGGGGTCGGCTCACTCTTAATAATGATTGTATATACTATCCATTACCCTAACCTCTTTTTAAATGAATTTTTAATTGTAATTTTCGAAGAGCTGTGGAACACTTATATTCTACGTAAGTTTTTTTTTTTTGTGAGCGGATCGAAGTGGAACACTGAGGTATTTTGCTCCACGTTACATTTAATTACTTTGAAGAGGGGGAAATGGAAGAGTTATGGCTCCTCTAAACATTCAGAAAAGAAAAGGCAAGGTCCATGAAGGGTTTTACATGCCTATTTTTAAATGTAATTGCATATAGGCCCTATGCCTGCGCCGACAAATCCTCAAATGTACTGTATGTAGAGATGGTAAACGGACAATTATTAATTATTTATTTATATATTGAATATATATTTATTTATATACATCCAAGTACACGGGGCTAAATTGCCACGACGTCCAAGCCACTCAAATGAACCAACAACAACGACACATGTGTATGGATCACGTTCTTATGATAAGAACAAGCTGTACCCGGCATGCGTTGCAATGCCAATCAAAGAAAGTGTTGGCGTTGAAATTCTGTTTCTTGAAGTGCTTTTGGATACACAACATGTTAATTGCCTCTAAGCTATCGTAAAATGGATTTTCTAATTTAGAACCATTCGTGGAAGCGTGCACAACAACTTTCAAAAGTTTCATCGCTGTCACTCATTTGTTGAATCTACTCGTACGCTACCTGTTGTGAAATGGATTTACTAAGTCGAAACCCTTCCCTGGCGTGTACACAATAACTCATCAATGATTCATCGCAATCGGATGAATTGTATATGCACGTATACGGGGTTTTGTTTAAACGATTCGTGCGCTGTCACTCATTTGTTGAATCTACTCGTGGGCTACCTATTGAGAAATGTATTACTAAGTCGAAGCCCTTCCCTGGCGTGTACACAATAACTCATCAAGGTTTCATCGCAATCGAAGAATGTTATATGAACGCAATAGGGGATTTTGTTGAAACGCTTCGCGCGTCGTCACCCATTTGTTGCATCTACTCTTGCGCTACTTATTGTGAAATGGATTTACTAAGTCCCCTTCCCTGGCGGGTACACAATAACTGATCAATGTTTCATCGCAATCGGATGAATAGTATATGAACGCATACCTGATTTTGTTTAAACGATTCGCGCTCCGTCACTCATTTGTTGAATCTACTCATGCGCTACCTACTGTAAAATGTATTTACCAAGTTAGAAACCGTCACGTAAGTGTCCACAACATCTCACCCAAGTTTCATCGCTATCGGACTAATGGGATATGAAGACATAGGGGACTGTATTGAAACGCTCCGCATGTTGTCGTTCATTTGTCGAATCTACTCGTGTGCTACCTACTGTGAAATGTATTTACTAAGCCAGAAACCTTCCTTGGAGTGTCCACCATATTTCACCCAAGTTTCACCGCTAACGGCAGAATGGTATATGACCTTATGCGGGACTTTGTTGAAACGCTTCGCGCGTCGTCCCTCATTTGTTGAATCAACTTGTGCGCTGCATATTGTATAGTGGATTTACTAAGCCAGAAATTTTCCATGACGTGTACACAACATCTCACCCAAGTATCATAGCTACGGACGAATGGTACATGAATGCATACGGGACTTGGTTGAAACGCTTCGCGTGTCGTCGCTCATTTGTTGATTCTACTCTTGCGCTACATATTGTAATATGGATGTACTCAGCCAGAAACCTTCCCTGGAGTGTACACAACATCTCACCCAAGTTTCATCGCAATCGGATGAATGGTATGTGAACGTATACGGGACGTTGTCGAAACGCTTCGCGCGTAGTCACTCATTTGTTGAATATAAACGTGCGCTTCGTATTGTAAAATGGATTTACTTAGCCAGAAACCTTTCCTGGAGTGTACACAACAATTCACCAAACATTTATCACTATCAGACGACTGGTATATGACTTTATACGGGACTTTGTTGAAACGCTTCGCGTGTCATCGCTCATTTGTTGAATCTACTGGTGCGATACCTATTGTAAAATGTATGTACTAAGCCAGAAACCTTCCCTGGAGTGTACACAACATCTCACCCAAATTTCATCGCTATCGGATGAATGGTATATGAACGCAAACGTGACTTTGTTGAAATGCTTCGCGCGTCGTAGCTCATTTGTTGAATCTACTCGTGCGCTGCCTATTGTAAAGTGGATGTACTAAGCCAGAAAATTTCCCTGCAGTGTACACAACATTTTACGCAAGTTTCATAGCTATCGGACGAATGGTATATGAATGCACACGGGACTTTGTTGAAACGCATTGCGTGTCGTAGCTCATTTGTTGAATCTACTTGTGCGCTATCTACTGTGAAATGTATTCATTAATTTTGAAACCTTCACGTAAGTGTACACAACATCTCACCCAAGTTTCATCGCTATCGGACGAATGGTATATGAACACATACGGGACTTTGTTGAAATGCTTCGCGCATCGTCGCTCATTTGTTGAATCTACGCGTGCGCTACCTATTGTAAAATGGATTTACTAAGTCAGAAACCTTCCTTGGAGTGTACTCAACATCTCACCCAAGTTTCATCGCTATCGGACGAATGGTATATGAACGCATAGGAGACATACCCACAGACATACAGACAAACTATCACGTAACATTGATTTTTATATATATAGATAGATGAGCATGTACTTCTTCCCATAACTGTAGTATGATTTTCATCAATAACTTACAACTGCTATGACTTTTTAAAGGAATTAAAGCTTAGTGTTTGCTTCAGGGTTTTGTGCTGCATCACAATATATTTCGTACAACACTGCATAGCAGAGTGGGAAATTCAAGTGAAAGTCACTCATTCTGCAAGTGCAAATAAGAATATCTTCAGTTTAAATATTCTCAATGGTATTGATGGGAGACGGATGATTTGAGGGAAAGAACAACACTTGCTTGAGGCAAGTGGCGTGAAAGGACTGCGCGATGAAATGACAAGATAACAAAGCTGAACTCTTGAAAATTCTCCAACACCCCCACTTAGATACTGTAGCTTATTTTGCTTTTTGTAATCTCATAATCCAACCAATATTGAAGTTTCCATATTTTTCAAAGAAATTCTAGTCAAATCCCTTAGATTTTTCTCTAAACTTACTGGAATTGGGATGGACCCTTGTTCTACTCAGTCTCTCAACTGTAATAAAACTATTTTTGTTATTATTATTATTTATGCTATTATTATTTTCATTATCATCGTCATTCAGATTTGTTGTCTGATGTATTTAAAATACATTCAACGTTACAGTTTGCCTTTTAAAACGTCAAAGACATTTTTGTTAGTTGTAAATGGCACAACGAAGTAAGTACATATTAAACACAAAAGGATGTTAAGCTACCAGCTTTTGCAGTAGCACCCTAGATAATCGTGTGGGTAAGGATCATATGACTAAGATTTGTAATGTATCATTACGATGTGTTTGGATCACGAGTAACACTTTTGAAATAAAAATCAAGATGTTTTGGAATTCTGATATGGTTTTCATTACGATAGATCTTCGGATGCGACGAAGACATTCTATCGATTCCAGAGTTGATACAGTCATGCCTGCGTTTTTTACTAAATGGATACCTACGTGTTGCGAAGATCAGCCTGAAACAGGTGATTTCTTCGGTCGAAAGGATTCAAGAGGAAAAATAACTGTCGAAGTTGTGAAGTAAATAGTTTTAACAACAAAGTAAAGTTGATAAAGTAACTAAAATACTTGAATATGTGCTTCAAGTCAGTAATGTTTGCTATAGACTTTTGTTTTATGCATGTTGTAGAGCATTCAAATCCGAGGAACTATTTCTTTATCATTTTTAGCCAATTGCCATAAAAATGAGATGGACGTATGAGATTGGGTTAGTGCCATTGACTGGCTGGCTGTGAGTGCTTGTGTCCATCTTTTTGTTTGTTTGTATTTCCCCCACTATGAATTCATAAACGCCTGAACCTAACTGATGAAAAGTTGTTTCAGAGATAGCCCTCACTTCGTGCACCTTACTCCAAGTTTAATATTGATGTCATGTTGGCGAAAACAGAACTGTGGCCACCTGAATTTAAATTGCCTAAGTCGCTACTGAAGTTGCCATTGATCGAATCCCTAGTCAAATCTACAGTTATGTACCACGCCATGAGTGTAGTCGAACAGATAAGTTAATAAATTTCGGTTTTTAAATTACAATATTGCGACGGTGTGTATTTTTAGCCTACTTTTCACATTTTGCAAAAATGAGGAAAAAGTAGTCTTATGAGATCAGGCAAATGTGTGTCTGTCTGTCTGTCTGTCTGTCTGTCTGGCTGTGTGTGTGTCCCCCCCTATCAACTCCTAAACGGCTGCAGCAATCAAAACCAAATTTAGTATGAGTAAGGATGTGCACCGGAATAGCTCACGTCCATATTTGAAAATGATGTCAGTGCTACCAACTGCTGAAAAAACGCACTATAAATTTGAGCTCCATGTTGGATATCCTGCAAGGTATGCATAGGAGCTATTCCAAAATTGGCACACATGTAGATAATACTATTTCAGTTTAATTTCCAGGAGGCCAACCATGACAGTGTTGCCAAAATAATTTTAAGCCTTCTGATAGGTCCAATGTTTAAATGCATATAACTTCTTCACTATCAACTGGATTTCAACCAAATTTTGTATGTAATATCTGTACATAAACAGATATGACTGAGCGTATTCTTAAGAGCAATCAGGGCTGCCAACTGTTAATAATTGCTCTCTCTATTTTTTTATCCAAATACCAATATATCAGAATGTGTGCAAGCCGACAGCTTTAAACTATGCACACGTATAGTACCTGACATGTTTGATTAATTTTGGAGTAACTTATATACGTCAGTTCTACCAACATGATTCTAAGCCTGCTGATAGGGCCAATTTTTAAATACATGTAACTTCTATACTATCAGTAGGATTTCATCCAAATTTCGCATGTGCTATGTGTAACATATCAGATATGACTATAAGTATTCTTCAGTGCAATCAGGGCTGCCAACTGTTAATAAATGCTGTCTATATTTTTTACCCTAATATCAATATATCAGAAAGTATGCAAGCCAACAGCTCTATACTTTGCACACGTATAGCACCTGACATTCTAGATTAATTTGGAGTAATTAATACAAGGCAGTTCTGCCAACATGATTCTATGCCTGCAGATATGTCCAATTTTAAAATACATGTAACTTCTATACTAACAAATGGATTTCATCCAAAATTGGCACAACAAGATATCATAATATTTCAGATTATTTCTGACCAGCACACGCATGGTATTGTTGGCAACATGCTTTTACGCGTGCTGATAGATCCAGTGTCTAACTGCAAGTAACGTCCATTGGACTTCAACCAAATTTTGTATTCTGCACCTTAAGAGATGGAACTATGAATATATTTAGTCACCAGGGCTGCCAACTGTAGTGCTCTATTAGGCTACATTATACCAGGTATATTTTGAAATAATTAGATATTTCGATATTACCAACTTAATTTCGTCATTATTCTATATAGGTTCATATTCTGTAGAATAATCATTGGCATGAAAAGTAGGCTGTATAGTTCTTAACGGAACTTCTTGTTTAAGTATATCATAATCGAATACTTAGGTTCTTATTGACTAATACCCACCAAACTTGGCTATGAGGAAGCTTTTTATGATTGATGTAATTTGCACGAGATACAACGTAATCAGACTGAATATTACGCGCAACCACCAACTTGAATATATAAAATATTAAAATCACGTACGCATTATGTAATAAATTTAAAACTTCGATACTTTGCAAAAATATGTATTATTGTATAAAGTACTCTGCTGAAGGCACAAGATCATAAATTCTAGATGGTAGTCATCGGTACAATAAATTAATGAATTAGGATATGATGGAGAAATTACCTCGAAAGATTGTGAAAGAGAGAAACCTCAGTTACACGAATCATACAATTATCTTACTGAATATACAAAATATTATAATCGTTCATAAGTTTGGAGAAACTTATCTAAACTTGTCATAAAGTTGTGCTGTCATTGTGGAGCACCGAACCATTGTCGATGAGTGCGAGTTGAAATCCTGCTTGGGGGATCCGAATTATTTTCAGCATTACACTATCGATCTTTGATTGGATAACTGGGCTATAATTAAAATTCGGTAAATCCTCTAGGTATTTGCCGTGTCTTTTACGGGAATTCGTCGAGGTGCACCAAGCCAGGCACGTCAGTGAACTCTTCGTAACCGTGCCCGAGACGCCACAGAGGGTAGTGAACCTTTGTATTTATTTATTTATTTATTTATTTCGTAGGGGAGGGGCCCCTTTGTGGCAGCCAACCTTTACTACTACTGCCTCCATATGCTGTTAATAATAATAATAATAATAATAAATAATAATAATAACCCCTGGCACTACAGTCCATGATGGGCCTGGGCCTACCAAGTGACCACTGCCCAACCATTTGGTCTGAAGATATTGGGGTGATGCGTGGTCAGCGCATCGGGTTCCCTCGGTCGTTAATCTTGGTTTTCGTGACCGGGGTGCTGCCTCACTCTCAGACAATTGTCCTCAATTGTGCACCCCGTTCCAGCCCTCACGTCAGTTTCTAAAATCCCTGACGGAGCCGGGAATCGTACCCGGAGTCTCCGGGTAAGAGGCAGGCGCGCTACCCCAACACCACGTGACTTGCTGTTAATAGCTAATATTAGAATATTAGAAAATAAAACAAATGGGGGTGCGATGAGCCGTGTGTGTCTTTCTGCATGTCCCAGTACCAGGTGCTCTACCAGGCATCATCTTTTGGGGCAAGGAACATAAATAAGTGTGTATAGACGAAGGGCTAGGGAAAAACTCCATAGGCAGAAAGGAAAGATTGCCTACAGGAAAAACCTGGTTAGTGAACCACTATACAGTACGTTCCCTTTACTGCGAGAGCTGAGAGCTCTTACAGATTTTCTACTCCCTGTAAAACCCACTGATGAGCCTATCTTGGTTCACCTAGGTGCCCCTCCCCCTCCCCCCCCCCCCCCCTCCTAGAAAAAACCGGCAAAAACCTACAAGGTTTGCTGAGCGTTTATTTCTTGACCATGAAAGTCAATATGCCATTTTTTTACTAAGATTATTAGTTTTGTTCATTTTATTATTAATGTTTTAATTTCTTTTTCTAATTGTTTAATATTCGTATTTGTAACAAATTTTCTTCCATGTGTAATGCCATACGCTAAATAAATCTGTGGTGGCAGTAGTCGTGTGTAGTACTGTAATTATTAGGGTCAAGAAATGGTCAGGTGTCCTAGTAGTTGCAAATAAATTACCATTCCGGTATATGCCAACAAAAGAAAGCCAAGAAACCCATACTCAGGTTGGCCGTTTTCAGCGCTGGAACTTCGGATCTCCGTGCTTGCAGCCTCCATAGCGGTCGTGCAGCGTGACTTCACACCCTCGGATACACTTTTGGGTAATTTATATTTAATTTGATCCATCACAACAAGATGTTTGGTGGGATTTAGAAACACTTATAACATTTGTATTGATAGTATTAATATTAATTGGTATTCATCACAACACTCCATTCTCATCACATTATGTTGCTGGCGACAATCCACAAATACGTACTCACTCACTACAGTATAACATGATCCCTTTTGGGTCCTTAAAGCTCACATACATGCGTTAATGTTTCCATTCACACTGTCAATGTTTACAATAAGAAGTTATAGTTTTCAATCAGACCGTTTATGTTCACGTTCACAAGGTAGTGTTTACGATCATAGCCTACTGTTAACGTTTACAACCAGAATAAAGCGTTTATATTTAGTCCGTCAATGGTTTACAATCAGAACATGGTATTAACATTCAGACCATCAATGTTCGCAATCAGAAACTGGCGTTTACATTCAGTCCGTCAAAGTTTACAATCAGATCAAAGTGTTTACAGCCAGACTTAATATTTACAACCAGAATAAAATTACATTTGATTCGTCAATGTTTACAATTAGAAGCTAATGTTTACATTCATACCATCAATTCAGAACAAAGTGTTTACATTGAAACTGTCAATGTTTGCAAACAGAACAAAGTGTTTCAGACGATCAATATTTACAATTAGAAGCTAGTGTTTACATTCGTACCGTCAATGTTTAGAATCAGAAGGTAGCGTTTACATTCATACCGTCAATGTTTACAATAAGAAGCTGGTGTTTACAATCAGAAGCTAGTGTTTACACTCATACCGTCAACCTGAATAAAATTACATTTGAATCGTCAATGTTTACAATTAGAAGCTAGTGTTTACATCCATACCACCAATTCAGAACAAAGTGTTTACATTAATACTGTCAATGTTTACAAACAGAACAAAGGTTTCAGACGATCAATATTTACAATCAGAAGCTATTGTTTAAACTCATACCGTCGATGTTTATTATCAGAAACTAAAGTTTACATTCATACCGTACAATCGAAAGCTAATGTTTACATTCAGACTCAATGTTTACAATGATGAGCTAGTTTTCAAAATCAGATTGTTAATGTTTAAAATCGGGGACACTTTGTTATTGTTGCTGTTGGTGGTGGTGTTGCTAGTATACCAATTTTGAATTGACTAGGCCCAAAATCTAGCAGTTGGTAGGATGAAATATTGTTACTAATTTAAATATTAAGTTATCTCCTTTTCCTGATGTTTAAGACACTTTTTTTTTACCAGTTTTGATGTATTATGAAACTTAATTAAAAAGTGGTTTTGCAAAGCCATTGGAAAAGTTGAAGGATATAGGAATTATTTTAAAGAGTCTGGAACAATAATATCGGATTAAATTGAAAGGACACTGCCCATGCAGACACCGTTAAACTCAATCTCCGTTTTGTTGGCTTTAGTTTCAGTGGTTAGTTTACAAATGCTGATGTATTAAAATAAAGTCTTATTTCAAGTTGTTTGGTTTTGTGTTTTTGGGCGGGTTTCTATCGGTCGTCTGAAGACTTTTGAAGGCGAGAACTAGTGTGATTCTACTGTACCTATGGACGTTCATAAAAGTGATGATAAAACCAACTCTCTGATTTCATAACAGGCAACAAAGATAATAAAGACCACATCGCAGTGCTGCGGCTAGCATTCTTGGAGGTCCGGATTCGATTCCCGACTCTGCCAAGTAATTTTAATCCCGGTCTGAGGGCTGGAACGTGGTTTACTCAGCCTCGTGAGGTAAAACTGAGAAGAGGTGGGGGAGGGGTTCTATTCCCATCTCAGCTATCTTGGAAGTAGTTTTCCGTGGTTTCCCCACTCCCACTCCTGGCAAATGCTGGAATGGTTCCTAACCTAAGGCCATGGCCGCATACTTCTCAATCCTCACCTGAATTATAAATTCACACACAACTACAGCCATCACAATAACACAGGTTATCAAACAAATTCCACACACACTCAAGCACACTGTGTAAATGACCACGATGTCGCAAACCCCCTAAACCAACAACAAGACAATATAATAAAAACTGACATAGTATACTTCAGATTTTTAAAACTGTTATGTTTTGTATATTAGACATGCCTATTTCCCAAGCATTATGATTCATGACTTGTTCACTGTCGTGATCAGTCTGGCTCTAGCACGTGACAAGCAGCCCCTTGAGAACGATGTTAGCAAACAAAACCAACGCTACGCACGCCACATCAGATGTTAATACAGTATGTTAGTATGAATAAGAAACTGGATTTTCGGTTATCCGAATTGTACTCGGTCTCCTTCGAGACGGTTAAATGGGATTGCCCTGAACCTGTCAATTTAAAATTATATTGATTTTATAATTTGTAAACAACATGTGTAAACCAAGTATATCGTACAAAAATCAATAGGCGATTTTGACGATTACTGTGTATAACAATATGCGTGTGATTATGGTTAATTATTGTGGTTTTAAGGAGCAGGACATCTAGGTTATCTGCCCCTGCGTGTGATTATAAAAGTCAATTACGATTGTTTAATTTTTGTGCATGGACTTCTTTGTGATTTCTGGAAACTTAGACACTATTACTACCTATTTTCACAGTGGTAGATTGATTAGTGCTCTAGGCCCAAAGGATCCCGGTTTCGATTCCCGGCCGGGCCTTCGGGGATTATAATCTCTTTGGGTTAATTCCCCTGCCCCGAGGACTGGGTGTATGCTATATCATCACTTCATTCTTACGAGGACGCACAGGTCACCCACGGGCGTCAATTAGAAATATCTGCATTCGGTCTCCCAGGAGACAACATGATATTAAATATTGGGCATTATGACTGAAGGAGATTTGTAAGGCTGATTCTTGAGCTGGAGCTAATGTCTCTTTTCAGTAGAAGTTTCTCGGGCAACTATGCCGTCTCTAGACGTCTAGGTCTGAACATGCCGACGGTTTGTCCTACAGTAAGTACAATGACCTTTGTTAGTGCTTAAGGGGCAGTAGAGGGTTTGTCCCATCTCTCTTTTAATGCAGCCATTGGCAGCGAGCGAAGCAAGCTAACCAACGGCTGTTTGCTGGGCCAGGTACCGGTACGTCAATGCGCTCCTTGCCCTGGATTGTGAAGTTTCGAGGGTTTTTACTTTTATTTGAGATTTTTATGAAATTTTGTTGGTTTGCCCCGCCGCGCGGTGTTGGCGTCTAATTCGTTAATAACTTTTCTGCTTGTTGGGAGTAATAATTTTGTTCTCCACTATTTATAGAACTCAGCGCTAGTAGTCGGACCGCACTGGAAACTTGAAGCCATCCGTGGTTGTTTATGGCGGTTCTTGTGCTTTCTGTTTCTTTTTGGCGCCAAATCTCACACATTATTGGAGAAGTGTGAACAAATGTAGGGGGCACAGCATCCAGATAAACTTCCATGGAAAACAGCATAAATTGAGATGTTTGAAATGCTTAGATTAAATTTTTAACAAGATGGAAACGTTTTCTCAAATTCGATTTTTAGTTGAATTAATAGCTTTTAATACTGGGTGAGTGGCTCATACAGCACCCCGGGTAAATATCGTCGTAACTAGCTGATTGTGAAGTTTCGAGGGTTTTTACTTTTATTTGAGATTTTTAAGAAATTTTATGAAATAGCTTTTAGCAACGAACTTAGTTTGATAAGCCCTTTCATTCTAGAACGATGTTATATTTAGGGTATTATTTATTAATTTGAAGGCAAATATCAGTTTTCCGCATTATTTAGTAGAAGGACAAGTTAATGCTGATTGGCCAATTGTCGGTTTTTTCCTGCAGGAAAAAAATCAGTTTATAATTGGGATTTAATAAGCTGTTTGTAAGCTTTCAAAATGTTATCCCGAAAAGCTGGTGGTTTTAAGTTACGACAGTGTTTCTGGCAATGAGACGTGACATCTGATATTTAATGTTTACAAAACGACTCTCGATGTGTAGGCTATAATTGACGTCCGAAACGGAGGAGGAGCTTACGGTCAGCTGTTTGCAATATGGCGGCGAGATAGTGACGAGAAGTAAGCAAGACAGTGATTGGGTGTGCGTTTGTTATGGCTTCAAATTTATGATGGCAAAATACTACATATTTCTTTTCATTGATAGAAATATTTTTATAATCAATTTAAATGCAGTGCCTAATTACTACCAGTTAAAAATATTACCCACATGTAGATAGTTAATTCACTGTCTGCTGTTACATATATGAAGCCTGTACTTGGAAGCCTAGCGGTATCGATGTTTTTATTAATTTCACAATATATATATCTCTCACATAACACTAAGGACGACTCCCTGATAATAAATTGAATCCAGCAACCCTGAATTTGCATGAATGTTTTGGGTTCAAAGAAGCGTTACTTGGGATGCTCAAATCATACTTCAATATTGCAAATATTGACTTACATACTTGCTGTTCAAAGGCAAGAATGTTAATTTATTAATCTCTTGCCACAGGCAAGTTAAAATGGAGACATCCTCTTTATCAATATATTAAATTAAATATTTAAAATACAGATATTTAACAAAGCTGGAGTCTCCATTTGAACTTGTCATAAGCAAACGGAACAGATCAAAAACTACACTTTAAGCCAAACCAAATTCTCTCCTCAACTCGACATAAACCATAATACCAATTAAAAACTACACAAAACATACTCTCCTTACTGTTGTACAACTTTCAAACGAACTATTCGCACTCAAAACTGAAAAACTCTGAAATGGGAACTAATTTAAGTTAGAATAGCCTAGGCCGATCAGGTCTCCTGCTACATTACCGCATATGTATACTTAACATCACTATACATTCCAAATTACGGCTAAGTGACCTATCTGCCTGAGTAGTATAGGTGTTGCCGGCCTGCCTGGGATGATGGGTCACCAAACCGGTACTTAAAACTAAGATTTTACATTTTAATTAACTAAATTCAACAGTAGGGAGATCATAGCCAAAAACACAATTTAAGCCAAATTATACTTCAATGACCTACATACTTGCTGTTCAAAGGCAAGAATATAAATTCTCTGGCAAATTAAGGCTAGGAACAGCATTTTTCTTAAGTTTTCTAACCATTCGGCTATTGTCAATCGGAAGAACCCCTAAAATAAGTTTACGAAGAGCGGATTACATTCTTTGTACGGCACAGACGTAATAGGCTATAAGTTTATCAGTATTTTTGATGCAGCTAAATCCATGTGAATACAAATTAGAGACAATAACTATCAATAATCAACAGTACCGGTGGAAAGAAGTCGTCTTCACAAAAATGCAGACTGCACACTGTCCTGTAACATGTAACACGTTTTCCAATGACAGCGCCGAAGCCCATATTTCTCTCTGAACTTTTTGTACAGGAAAGTAGTGAAGATATTTCGTAGCCGTTTTATACGATTTGCAACCGTATACAGAGCAGTACCTCCTCGAATTTGACAAATTTCTTTCTGTTTCCATCACGACGTCAATGCTCCACCATCTAAATAAACCTCACCAGTCACAATGTTACAGCTTCAACATTCTGCCGCGTGGCTGCGCCATCCAACTTTTCTGACGTCAATACTGTTGCTTTTGTTTACAACATGAACGTTTACAACAATGACTGGCTGAAAGGGTAGTAGGGATAGCGGATGAATGGTGCAGGAAATGCGAAGGGCATTGCGCTATAGTAGCGGTAGATTGGTAGACGCTCCTCTTCGTTTAGCGGGACATTGCTGTGCACCGTGTGTCTGCTAACACCCCGGCCATCAGCACCCTCCAGTGTGCGTGACTGAACCACTGGCGGGCCGCCTCCAGAGTCCTGGCTGGAGAAGTACGTCGTAGTGAATCCTGAAACATGGGCGAGAGAACATTGTCTAAACAAGGAAACTAAGAAATAGAAAATGGCGTAGACCGAAGTCATGTGCTTTATGTCACATCCGTTCTCGATTTACACTCCCCTAAATGTATACAGTGGTAATACTTTTCATTACAAGCATCCATAATTATACCAATGCTACTTTTAGGTACCTCTGTACTAGCGTATGATGAGTCAATTTTCTGCCTTTCTCAACTTGGGCCAGCGCACGTGGTGATATAGTTCTCTCACTTTCCTCGTTAGCGAGCGGCTCGCCGTAGAAACTTAGCTGGGCGGCCATGTTTACATTACATGTCTGCGGGGAGGATGTGGATGTTACCCACTTATCTATGTTACCCACACCCACATTTAATGCGATGGACAACTTCTCACCCAAGTCGCGAGCTATCAGTATTTAGGCACGACAGTTCATCAGACAGGCAAGCTCACGGAAGAAGTTAGAAATAGAGTAGATAAGGCTAAAAATGCATACTATGCCCTGAACCACTGCGTGTTTGGGAAGAAGGAGGTAAGCCGGAAGACCAAGACAAGGGTCTATAAGAGCCTATACTTATCTACGGCAGCGAGAGTTGGACGGCGAGTAGAAGTGACGTCAGCAGGGTCAATGCAGTCCAAATGAAGTGTCTCCGGTGGATAGCAGGAAAAACGCGGCGGGACAGAGTACGTAAGATACGTATCCGAGAGGAGCTCGAGTTGCAATCAATGGAGAGGAAAATCTAGGATCGTCAGCTCTCCTGGTTTGGGCACATAATGAGAATGGGAATGGAGAGGAAACCACGACTGTATCTGGAGGCGAGAGTGCAGGGCAGGAGACCCATTGGATGACCGAGGATAACCTGGGAAGAGAAGATGATGCAGGTTGCAGCCTGTAGAGGAAAGACCATGCAGCAGCTCCGCGGTCTCGCCGGGAACAGGCAGATTTACAATAGATGGATCCGAGGTTATCTCCCAACGCCACGGTAGTGGCATATTGGGGAAGAGAAAGAAGAAGTCTGCGGGGAGCCAGCTCGAGGCACAGTATTGTCAACTCTCCACCGTATCCACTGAGGGCTAGCAGCAAGATTAGCCAGAACTGAGTGTACCTGTGCAACACTGGGGACCTGACAAGCGAGCTGGCAGCCAGGAATGAACTTTGGACTCCGCGTGGAGTGATAGAGGAACCATCAGCTATTGGTCAGCAGCGAACAAAGGTTTATTGTCGGTGCGTGGTACTGCCTAACGTTTGAGTCGCCGTTTGCTAACGAGGCAAGTGAGAGAACTATAGTTGCTGTTGTCAACACCATAGAGATGTTTGAGCGTTGAACGCAGAGCCCTGCCCACTGAAACAGCACTTTTCAACTGGAAAAATGTCGCTTTAATATCTCCACATTGTGTGTATCTTAGCACTTGTTTAGTGAAGTACAAGTACGCGGACGGTGTGTGTAGAAACGTTAAGAATGAATGATAAAGCAATCAGGGGACGGGCTCCTATCAGATTAGTATCGCACGGAATTGAGATGACACGCCCTATGAACTGCCAGCCCGTACACAACAGACGGCGAACCATGCGATAAGTATATTTATCCGCTGTTTATCGGTACACCCGATGGCCACATGAGGAGCTTCCACGTGCCAGTGGCGATTCCTCCATGTAGGACGTGAGTATCATCCTACAGTCAGCTCTGCTGTAACTTTTCTTTAAAATTAATTGTTTTGTAAAATAGTATTTGGGACTACCTTGCGTGCCCTCTCGATAAGCTGTCTTGCTGTCACTGTCAGTACTTTTAACTAGCTCTACATTTCACCCCTTGATGGGTGAAGTGTGACCTTCACCGTCCGGAGTAGAAAGCTGAGGAAGGTAGCTTAGCATCCTCAAAGCATGTGATTATAGCTTTAGAACCGACAGCAGTAGCTACGCTCGCCAAAGTGCAGCGTTAGGTCATGGGGCCAAGCTCTCTGCTGACTCAGTAGACGCGTGGGTTCGAGCCCCACCGTCGGCCGTCCTTGAAATGGTTTTCCGTGGTTTCCCATTTTCAACACCAGGCAAATGCTGGGACGGTACCTTCTGACAGGCCACGGCCACTTCCTTCCAAATCCTTGCCCAGTTTCATTCATCTTCATCCATTCCATCTCTCATTCCGACGCGCAGGTCGCCCACGGGCGTCGACTAGAAAGACCTGCACTCGGCCTCTCAGGAGGCCACAAGACAGAGAAAATAGCTTTAGAAATGTATGAGTAGACCTTGAAGGGGAAGGGGCATATTATTTGGTCTGTTTAATGGCGCTCTGAGGACGTCTACTCAGATCCTCAAGTCTCGCTATTGGTTGATTTTAAACCAACACTTATTGGTTACGATTTCGCGCGGATAAATGGATAGTTTGTTTGTTTTCAGCGTGTGCACATCTTTGGAGTGGTATTTGATTGAATTGTATTATTTTGTGTAACGTGTTCATAATAGTGCTGTGTGACTGAATAATTAATATTAGACCGAGTCTAATATCTCAATTTAGCCCAGTTATCCCTCCCTATATTATTCTGCTAAGGTCCCATTCCAGTTTTGTACCGAAAATAAGGTCCCATTAACACCAACCTACACATATGGAGTACCTACAGGTTCAGCATAACCCAATGCGTAAGCGAAACGCACTCACTTACTCTTTAAATGCCTCACAATTAAATAAATACCTTAAAACATGTATATTTACAATAGAATAATTAAAGAATGCAACACGGTAACCATGGTAACATAATCTCAGATGTCCATCTATTTCTGTAAGACGCAATGCAATTCCAATTATTACATTACTGTGAAAGTTTCCAGACGGTTATAAGGTTATCACGGAACCAAATTAAGCTGTAAAATTCATCAATACATACAGTATAATGCGCTTAAGGGGGTCAAGGGGCCCTCTAGAATTTTTTCACGCAATTTTTACGTGTAAGTGTGGTACGAAAGTCTTTTTCACCCGACTATAAAGGGTCTCCGAAAACCACATTTAAAGGCCCTTAAATTATCAGTGTCTGTGATATTCCCAGAAAACTAACTTCGCTCTAATATATCTATGAAGGAATGACAAACCCCTAACCACTGCACCAGTAGCTGAATTGATAAAGTCTGATTATTCATACCAAGGATAAATCAGTCATAGCATTCATGATTGAGATTTTGCTAAGTGTACTCTTTACATCTAGAATATTCGCGGGCGAAGCCGCGACGGGTAATGCTAGTAATAATAATCTTAGTTTAATAAGTAGTCTATCCTATTACGTACTACACATTATAAAAATCAGGAGTTGCCACTGACACGTGCCCTATAGCACGGTGCGTTCTAACTTCAATTACTTCATTGCACCCCGCAGCCTGGTGATCGATAAGGTTAGCGCTCCTGCCTCCTTATTGTGCTGATAATGAGAACCTCCACGACCACCACCACCACCATGGCATGCTCAGACACAGAGAGGTATAATGGTGGTGTTACTTCATTTTCGTTGCATGTACCCCTGTATTTTTTTCAAATCGTGCTTCCATTCTAATGTCACATTTACAGTTATCATTCCTTACAAGTGTGACGAGCTTGATTGATTTCGAAATGAGTTGTTTATATTTCAAATTTCGTGTAGGGAAATGGGATTAATTATATATTTTCATAACCATATAACCATGTGGTGCTGAGGTCAAGCGCCTGCCTCTCACCTGGAAGCCCCGGGTTCGATTTTCGGCTCCTGTCAGGGATTTTATAAACTGACCTGACGTGAGGGCTAGAACAAGGTGCACTCAGCCTCGTGAGGACAACTGAGTAGCTGTCTGATCAGAGAGGCAGTGTCACGATCAAGAAAAGCGAGATTAATGGTCGAGGGGACCCGACGTGCTGACCACGCGTCACTCCACAATCTGTAGGCTAACAGAGTCCAAGGTAGGCCAAGGTCCTTCAGGGGCTAAGTGCCACGGTTTTTAATATACCCATGTTTTTTTTTTTCAAATCGCGTTTCCATTCTAATACCACATTTACAGTTGTAGCGAGCTTGATTGTATTCAAAATGTGTGATCTAATGGATTACGTCACGATTATCATTGAGGCAAATAATAATAATAATTATTATTACGATTGCCACCTTGTGTGGTCTTGAGACTGCTGTTCCAGAGGTCCACGGTTCAATCCCCGGCTCTTTGAAGAAATTGAATTCTGACCTGGGGTTTCCCCATCATCAATCCCGTGTACTCAGTCTGTGTGGAATCTGTCTAATAACCTGTGTCATTGTGATGACTTTACTAGTGTGTGTATTGGTAAACCATTCCTAGGATGGCTGAGGTGGGTATCGAATCTCTTCTCAGTGTTGCCTCACGAGATAAAGTATAACCCCGTTCCATCACTCAGACCAGAATTACATTTCTTGGGAGAGTACCACCTCGTTGTGTAGTGGCTAGCATTTCTTGCCTGTCTGGGTTCGATTCTCGGCTCTGCCAAGAAATTTATTTCTGGTCTGAGAGCTGGAACAGGGTACATTCAGCCTCGTGGAGCAAAGCTGAGAAGAGGTGTGTTTGATTCCCACCTCGGTCATCCCGAAATTTTCTGTGGTTTCCCACTTCTACTCCACGAAAATATCAGGACGGTTCCTAACTTAAGGCCATGGCCGCCTCCTTCCCTATACTCTCCTTGATTCCAACTACACACACAAATATACGGAGGTTGAGTCATAAGTCATGGCAATTATTTTCTCTCGCAAACAGGAGACAACACGGAAAATATACGATATGCATTTGGAAACGTACGGAATGTACTTGCTTGCTTAGGGTGCCACTAGATGGTGTATGTAAACAACAGTGTGGGTCTGAGCATGCCCCAAGTTCAGTGTGTGAGTGAAAGCGTCACACAATGGAAGTCAACAAGCAGGAGCAACGATCGTATATTAACATCGCAGTTCTTCGCGGCAGAAATGCACGCCAATGCCATGCGGAGCTGCGGGAAGCATTAGGTGTGCATGCCATGCCCTATAGAACAGTGGCGAGGTGGGTGGAGACGTTCAAACGGGGTAGAGTATCAACAGCCGATTTGCCTCGCCCAGGCCATCCAATGTCCATGGACAAAGATGTACGGATAATGGTGATCGATAAGTGTTTACAGGAGGATAGGCGCTTGACAATAGCGGAATTGCAAGAACTTACAGCAATACCAGCGGCAACAATACGGCGCATTTTACACAAGGACCTACAGATGCGTAACATTTGTGCAAAGTGGGTGCCACATCACTTAAGGGAGGTACAGAGAAGTGGACTCGTTACGAAACATGTCGCATCAAGCTGGAGAGGTTTCAGCAGGGACAAGCCATGTTGAAGAGCGTTATTGCAGTCGATGAAACATGGGCACGTGCTTATGAACCTGAACTGAAGAGACAGTCAAGTGAATGGCGTCGTCAGGGGTCACCACGGAGACACAAGGGGTGAGAAAATCCGTCGCCCAATAAGGTTATGGTCATCCTGGCAAACGATGTTCAAGGTGTTCTTGTGTGCCATCCAGTGCGTGCGAGGCACACTGTCAATGCAGAGTATTACAATTCCTTTTTGTCGTACCAATTGCGCCGTGCAGTGCGAACCAAACGTCCTGATCGTTTGGACGACGCCATAATCCTACACGATAACGCGACAGCTCCCACAGCAGCTATCGTTCAGCGTCGCTTACAACGGTGGGGATGGGAGGTTCTTCCACATCCGCCTTATTCGCCTGATCTGAGCCCATGTGACTATGATCTAATCCCCAAAGTCAAGAAGCCACTACGTGGACGACGGTTTGCTAACAAAGAAGACATCGTAACAGCATTTCGGAGGGAGGTGTTGCACGGTAGCGATACACATGCAGCGAATGGTATTCAGCGCCTGCCCATCGCTGACAACGCACAGTAGACACCTTGGGTGATTATTTCTCTGCCGTTTCATGGCACACTCTCCGACTATCTCCTCGGGAAAGGTAATTGGTATGTCTGTAGTTGGGATAACGAGTGGTCTGTAGTTGCTCTGACAGTCACTAGATGGATCCACTTACTGGTTTAACAGATGTTTGCATAAGTTGTACTTGCATGATACTTCGGCAGAGAGCAGACTGAGTTGTTCCTCGCTAGTAAATATGAGCATGACTTGTGTTTTGTTCTGTTATGGGAAGGCATGACGGCAATTATTGTAATTGTATTATTATTGAGAGTGTGAAAGATGTTCATGACCTAGGAAGATGTGATTTCACGCACGGGGAGTTGGTGCGGGAATAAGGGGGCTTGCCCTCCTTAAATTTATGTCCCGACATATTATCTGAACATCTGAAGAAACTGATCTGCTGGGGACTTAACAGAATTGGATTTTGGAAACTTAATATCGTACCAAAGGTGTCTGTGGAAAAAATAGGCCTAGCACTGAAGATCGAATTGTTGGTATGAAAAGCATCAGGAAAAGTCATATTTCAAACTACGCATGGAGATATTTGTATGAAGATTTGTTCCTCGTTGTTATGAATTTAACATGTTACATTTAGTAACTGATGGATATGGATCGAATGATGTTGCCGTGTATTAAATAACTAGCAGTAGTGCCCGGCTTCGCCCGGTAGATTTATTTGTTTTATGGATGATAATGAATACTACTACAGAACTGGCACATGATGCTAAAACTACCAGAAAAAAAAATATATATACATTTTTGTGGAGGTGGTTGTTGTAGTGAGGGTGATAAGCAGTGCAGTTTAATGGACGTAACATTTAGGTCATTTTCCCCTAGTGATAATAGTGACAATAATGAATAGGGAAACGGCTATTTACTAACTACAGCACTGACACATGTAATTTACAAACAAATTTCTAAAAATGATTAGAAAGAGTATGTGAAATAAAAGACACTGCCCAGGGACTATATCTCATTGTCTGTTAGAAATGTAGAGACCAATAGTGTCGTCTTTTGTCGCATAGCGCCGTAGGAAAATAATCAGAACACTTTGGAAACCTTCGGCTGTCTCGAACTCCTGAGGTAGCAATAGTATCATTTATGGCCACATAGCGCTCATCGATAACTTTCGGAATAAATTAAGGTAAATTTGAAAGCACCAACACTTATTGCAACTGATAACCCCAATGTATTGCACCAAAACCATTGCACTTATACAGATGCATAATATGTTCATGATGATAACTGTTTTAAGGGGGAAAATAAATCTTTTTGCACTAATTACTACCCGTGACTGCAATTTATAAGCAGCGCAAGATTTAAATATTTTCGCAATTCTGCACCAGAACACGGGTAGGGGCGACGTGATGCAGCCCGAATTGCCAGTTAACAATAGACTTATTAAAATACTCTTACAGTTACACTACTACGGACATGAATGATTCTAGAGCCTTAATACATGATTTTCAAGTTCAGTTTGTTTGTTATTCTAAATGTAGGGAATGAAGTGCGTTGTCCAAAACCAGCAGGGTTTCAAAGTGTATGTAACTTATAATTTGGTGCAATTACGAGGAACGGTGTAGATTTGTGATAAAGGGCCTAAATGCAGGAAATGGAGTAGTCTGTCCGAAATTTAAAGTGGACAGTGTCACCCGCAGGGTTCCAAACGGTAAGTGTACAAAATGTGGTTCAGATAGGTGAAACGGTGTAGATTTGTGCCAAAGGGCCTAAATGCAGGGAATGGAGTGGTCTGTCCGAAATTTCATGCAGACAGTGTTCCTCGTAGGGTTCTAAAGGGTAAGTATACAAATTTTGGTTCAGATCGCTGAAACGGTGTAGATTTGTGCCAAAGGGCATAAATGCAGGAAAAGGAGTGGTCTGTTCGAAATTTCATGTATACAGTGTTACTCGCAGGGTTCCAAAGGGTAAGTATACACATTTTGGTTCAGATCAGTGAAACGGTGTAGATTTGTGTCAAAAGGCCTAAATGCAGGGTATGGAGTGGTCTGTTGGAAATTTAAAGTGGACGGTGTTACCCGCAGTGTTCCAAAGGGTGTGGAAGGTGGGGGTGGGGGTAATACCGTTCTAAACTCCCCCCCCCCCCCCACCTCTCCCTCTGACGTCACATACTAACCCGCAATACATTTCAGGGGCAAAGCTGATATCTTGCGATCCCATGGTTCGATTTTGGCATGTGACATATCGTTGGACTCGAGTTGACGCCTGGACCACTTGCTATATTTTTCTTTTTTTTGAAAATTTTTGTTTTTGAAAATAGGCGATAGTTTTTAAACTAATTGTGATAGAACGTTGTGCCATGGCTTAAACGAGCGATCTCTATGATCTTTATTTTTTATAATGATTTTTTTAGTTTTATGTTTTTTTGAAAACAGTCCAGTTTTGAAATTCCTATATTTCGGAAACTAGGAAGTCTATAAAAATGTTTATTTGACATAAATGAATGGCCCTGTCCCACTCTACCGCCAAAATAAATTTCAAGTCTCTAGGGCAAAATTGTTAGTAGTGGGGTTATAGGAGTTCTGGGACTCCCCCTACTTTCATATAAACTTTATCGATATCTCCCGAACGCATGATGTGTTGTTGGCGTTGGGGTACGTCCTCTTTGCTAGGAATATGTGTTGGTATTTTTTTTATTGTTGATTTTGAAATTGGCGCTATTTTGGAAACGGTGAAGATGAGAAAAAAGTTTGTTTGACGTTAATGAAAGGTGGCTATGCCCTCTAGGTGGACAGAACGCTTCAAGTGTGTAGGACAAAAACAATGATAGCCTACTTTCTCGCGAACATTGGCGATAATTCGCGAACGCCTGATCGGATTTGAATAAATGAGGTGTCGTTGGACTCGAGCTGACGGGCGCTTGGCTCTAAACCACGTATTATATTTTAAAAAATTGAAAATTTTTGTTTTTGAAAGTAGGTGATAGTTTGAAAACCAAACTTGATAGAACATTGTCCAGTAGTTCAAACGAATGGTCTCTATGACCTTTATTTTTTTTATAAAACTTTTTAATTTTTAGTTTTTTTTTGAAAACAGTACAATTTTGAAATTCTTATATTTTGGAAACTAGGAATTATACAAAACAAATTGTTTGACATAAATGAAAGGTCCCTACCCCCTCTATCTCCACAATAAATTTTAAGTCTGTAGGACAAAAATTATGCATTTTAAAACTTTTTTAATTTTTAAAATAAAGAGTGTGTGTAGACAGAGAGCCGGTAGTGCTGGGCGTGTGTTACAACGAGGCTATCACTGACCATGGTGAATACAGGAAATGGCTATTTCGAGGGGCAGCTGGGCGAGGGGTCGCTTTTTTGAAATATTTCCTATGACGAATGAATAAAGGCAAATATTTCGAAAATTTCTCATGGTGATCTTTAAACATGTTAGTAAACACTGACCAGTAACCTGACAAATTCATAATGGTATCAGGCGAATGAAAGCAAGGCTTTTATAGTCGACAACAACAGAACTTGCTTTTTTGTATGTCTGACTGGCAGCCTAGAAAGAAAAATCCGCTTGAGGCTGGCTAGCCGGCTGAGAGCTGGCTAGCAGAATGTGTCCTCTTATCACGTTTCAGGAATGTGAGCGAGGGCTGACAACAAGCCAATGGAAAATTACAGTCACATAGAGGTCACTTGAAGGTCGAACAATATGACAACAACTTTAAGAAGAACTTGCTTTTTGTATGTCTGACTGGCACTACTCGAGGGGCCTGCTTGGAGCCTGGCTGGCTTGGTGACAGGATGTGACATGTTATAGCGATTCAGGAATGTGAGCGGACGGGACAACAGTCCAATGGAAATTTACAGTGACGTAGAGGTGACTTATAGGTCAAACAATAGCACAACTACGTCAGAGAAATAATGCAGTAAGCGAGTATAACTCCTCCCCCTACCATTGTCATAGCCAATTGCAGGGCAAGAGCGATGTTAACAGCTGTGGTAAGAGGGACACAGGGCGAGGGGATGGGAGAGGAGGGCAGGGGTATTCGAGTGTTGATCATGTTATGACACACAGTCAGTTATTACTGTTTTAAACTTTGCAGTGTAAATATAGGCTGTGTCATTTCTGTATAATACTAATTGCATTCGTGTGCTTAACCCCAGTTGGTTACTATATTGGATACATTATATATTTACAGGTAAGTGTAACATTAACATTGTTTAGTTTATTTTTATGCTAATCAATGTTTAAATTATTATTGGTTTACCATTTCGTTGATGAATTGTTTTTATTTTGTTTGTTATAGATAATCTGCATACCTGTTGTGGTCGACAGAAACCCCATTCCACTTGAGCCTACAAAAAGGCAAACGCAGGGCTTTTTACAAAGCAAGGTAAGATTTTTTATTTTAGGTTATGTACACACACCCTTTTTTTTTTCTTGAAGTAGCTGGTGATTTCTATTTTTTGTATTATCTTTTGTATTGCACCGTAGCAAATTTTATATGAAGCGTTTCTTTTAATAGATATCCTTTTGTATTATGTCAACGGATTAGGGCGGATGAGCTCTTGTAAGAGGGTAATGGGCCCTCAGCAGAAGGAAATGATGTTGAAATCCCATTAGCTGCAGCGTCTGTACTCCAGTGGGGCGGCTACAAAAGGCGTCTGTTCTCCATGTTAGGGACGGCCTCATTATGTGCTGGCAGCAGCTATAAAATGCTTGGTGACAGGCTATGTGACAAGCCGGCTGTAAAAAGAATTCGTTACAACCCCATGACATGCTGTCTCAAGGATCTGAACTAAAGGCTGGGGCGTCCCCCAGAAGCGACGCGCGACGACGAGGCCCGGTTGGCGCGAGAAGTATGCAAGGGTTACCGTCGCATGGGCGGCGACGGCTAAACAAGCTAGCCCCTACATCCCGAATTGCATCACTTAATGTCGGCACTATGTCTGGACGTAACAATGAGCTAGCGAAAGCGCTAGAAATGAGGCGCATCGATGCCTGTGCTGTACAGGAAACACGGTGGAGTGGTGATAAGGCGTACAACATTGGGTGTGGATAGAAGTTGTATTATAACGGTACACGTGGAACTACCAGTGGTGTGGGAATTGCAGTATCAGCACAGTTTGATGGTTCTGTCTCCGAAGTCCAGCGGTATGATGATCGTCTGATGAAAATCGTATACATCGCCGATGGAAGAAAAATCCACCTCTTCAGCGCCTATGCGCCTCAGACAGGCCTAACGGCAACGATCAAAGACGCCTTCTGGGCGTTGCTTGACGAAAAGACCGCTGAAGTGCCCTTAGAGGACTACCTCATAGTTGCAGGCGACCTAAATGGACATGTCGGTCGCTTTAAAGAAGACCATGCCACCCATGCCGGATTCGGATATGGTGAGAGGAACGACGACGGACTGTGAATTCTAGATTATGTGGAAACCCATGACCTAGTCATTACGAACACATGGTTTAATAAACGTGATTCACATCTAATCACATACTATAGCGGCACAAATACAACACAAATTGACTACATACTGGTAAGGCGCAAAGACCTTAAAGACGTGTTGGATATTAAAGTCGTCCCTTACGAAACAGTTGCGACCCAACACCGACCACTTATCTGCAAGCTCCGTGTAAAGCCGCCAATGGTCATACAGGCACGAATAGGACCGGCGAGAATCAGATGGTGGCAATTTAAAGATAATGAAGAAGAAGTCATTAGACGTCTCACGCTGCCGCTGATTACAACCGTTGAAGAAAGCTGGACAAAAATGAAGAAAGCTGTTTACGAAGCCACGCATGCCATTCTTGGACTTACGAAGCCAGGAAGACGTCGGATTGATAAGGACACATGGCTTTGGAATGACGCAGTCAAAACTGAGGTACGCAAGAAGAAGAAGCTTTACCACGAGTTTCTGGAAGACAAAACACCTTCTCGTTGGAATGCTTACAAAATAGCACGCAGGGAAGCGAAGAAGACTGTTGCTTCGACAAAATCGGCTCGGTACGCAGACCTCTACGCGAAGCTGGACACACGCAAGGGAGAGCGGGACATCTATCGCCTCGTCAAATCCAGGCACCATAAATCTCAAGATATCCAACGCTTCTATGGCATCAATGACGATAAGGGCGTTTTGCTAGTCGACTGGAAGAAGGCGAGAGAACGTTGGCGAAATTACTTTGAGAAAGTCTCAACAGAGGAATTCCAGCACAACCAGATACCTGTCGCTACTGCTGTCGAAGGTCCTATCAAACCTATTGATGTCTTAGAGGTTGTAGGGGCCTTGAAATAAATGAAACCAGGGAAGGCAACTGGTCTAGATGACATTGTGGCGGAGCTATGGTGCACTCAGAAGTGGGATCCAGCGGATTGGTTGGCAAGACTCTTCAACCAAATAGTCAAAAAAGGACGAACGCCACTTGATTGGCAACATAGCATCACGATACCTATATTCAAAAAGAAGGGAAGTCCAGCCGAGTGTGCTAATTACAGACCAATTCGACTCCTCTGTCACACCATGAAGGTCATCGAGCGCATTCTTGATTAGAGGATACGTGCAATCACCCAGCTTACCAAAAACCAAGCTGGATTTGTGAAAAATTGCAGCACAACAGGTGCAATCCACGCCACACGGCTTTTAGTTGAAAAGCATCGTGAAAAGAATAAGCCGTTGCACCTTGCTTTCTTAGATCTCGAAAAGGCTTTTGATCGTGTGCCGCACGACTTGATCTGGGTAACTCTCCGACAACATGGCATCCCAGAGTACCTCGTCAACTGGGTACAGTTGCTCTACGCGGAGCCAAGAAGTTACGTCCAAGCCGCTGCAGGAGCGTCGGAAAACTTCCATGTAACAGTTGGTGTTCATCAAGTTTCGGCCCTGTCACCATTGCTGTTCATTATGGTCATGGACACGGTTACTGCAGATCTACAACAACCGTTACCTTGGACCATTCTGTACGCTGATGTCGTTATGTTGGCCGCTCAAAACAAGCTGGATCTCCAGGAATGGAGTGATCGTTTAAGTCAATATGGCCTGCGGCTTAACAAAGCTAAAACAGAATATATGACAACGGATGCTGGAGAAATCAGAACAATCCAAGTCGACGGCGATGATCTGCCTTGTACGACAAAATTTAAGTATCTTGGCTCTACGATAGCTGTTGAAGGTCGTCTCACCGAGGAGGTCAACATAAGAATCAATGCTGCGTAGATGAAGTGGCGAACAACGACAGGTGTCATGTGCGATCGCCAGATGAAAGACCACCTAAAATCGAAGATTTACCGCACTGTCATTCGTCCCGTAGCGCTTTATAATACCGAATGTTGGCCGACCACGAAGGAAGCAGAACGTCGGCTAAGTGCCGTGGAGACCAAAATGCTTAGATGGACAGCAGGCATTACTAGGTTGGATCACATCCCGAATCAAAGAATAAGGGAACGATTTGGTATCGCAGCAATCAGTAACAAAATGCGTGAGGGTCGTCTGCGATGGTTTGGGCATGTGCTACGGTCAGGACCGGACACCATTGCAAAACAGAGCTACACACTGGAGGTCGCCGGGAAAAGACCAAAGGGGCGACCGAGACAACGTTGGGCCGATACACTGCACAGGGATTTGAAAGGCGTCAACCTTCATCCGCACATGGCCCATGACCGAGTAAAGTGGAGACAGCGGATTCAAATAGCGGACCCTGCCACGAGGTGGGACAAACGCTAAAGCAAAAGAAGAAGAAGAAGGTAAGATTTAAAAACTATGTATATAAACTGTTTGATATTATTTTTTTAGGTTGTACAAAGGTGCTATTTGGAATGGATAAACTCATGGTGGTTTATTTTATTTCGTTTTTAGAGTGTGAGCCTGACAACTGCTGTTGAGAACGTATGTGTTCGGGACCATTGTTTACCGAGCAGTCTACGGCTGAAAACTTGGGTGAGATTGTTTATTTTATAAAAATGATGTATTTAACCACTACTACCTATACATTAACTTGGGAGCCCCTGGAGTCCTGTTTCAAGTCACGTGTCTGCTCTGGCCGCGTGGTCAATGCTAGGGAGAGTTTAATCCCAAGAGACTTTATCGAATCATGTTTTGAAATTTTTAAAGAACAAATTAGTACAGCGCAAAGGTTGCATATGGCTTTAAAGGTCAATACACAACTCGTGTACGATTTAATATATAAAAACAAGGACGGTGAGCATAAAAAACATTTTATATTTGCAGTAAAATGCAAGAGCTTTTGATAGCCAATAATCTGAAAGAGTGGTATCAATGCCATGTGGTGAATGCCTTGCTATCAACATTTGATAAACTGTAACAAGGACCCAGTGGTTTAGCGTTAGACAAAATCCATTACCTGCAAATCAACATTTGTCATTTCAACCACGAGCGATTGCCTGCCGGAGAGCGGTGGTAAATATTGAAAATTTTGACGATGATTGCTTTCTGTGGTCTGTGGCCGCCTATTTGCAGCCAACACAACGTAACAGTTGTCGACCAGGAATGTACAAGGCCAAGTTTCATGAATTGAAACAAACTTAAAAATTTAACTCGAGTATCGTTCCCTATGGACTTAACCGAGATCCATAGGTTTGGACTAGATAACCATGACTTTTCGTTCATGGTGTATGGCCTTGATGGTAATGAGATTGTGGGTCCTCTTTATGCCACAAAAGAACCAAAACAACACCACATTCATCTTTTCTATCTGTCTTACGGAGAGGTGAATCACTATTGCCTGATTAAGAATTTAGGTAAATTGGTAGGCAGTCAAGCGTCCAAAGATCAACATAAGAAACATATTTGTGAGCGTTGATTGCAATATTTTATCACTCTTACGCTTTTGGAACGTCGTAGGGTAGATTGGGTTTCTCAGGAAGCGGTGAGATTGATATTGCCACAAGGGGACAAAACTGTGTTAAAGTTTAAGGACATTCACAAGCGTGACACTATTTCCTATGTGGTGTATGCAGATTTCGAAGCCCTCACCACACCCATGGCGGGATGTGAACCAGATCCCGCCATTAGCTCAACCACACCCATTCAAAAACATGAGCTCTTTGCCATAGGATTTAATGTGGTGTGTGCCTAAGACCCCACGCAATCCTTTTACAAATCCCGTGAGGGACCAAATTGTGCCAGATTGTTTTTGCATGAACTTGTTAAGTTGGCTTTTCATGTACAGGTATTACTGGACCACCCAGTACCCATGAGCCTATCTCCAGAACAACAGCAGCTGTATGAGCATGCCACGACATGTCATATTTGCGAAAAGCCTATTTTAGGCGGAGAGGAAAAAGTCATAGACCACTCGCACATCACGGGAGAGTTTCGTGGAGCTGCGCACAGCAAATGCAATTTGAACTTTTCAGCTCCTCGTTTTATTAGTGTCTTTTTCTACAATCTGGCGAATTATGACATTCAGTTTTTGATTCGTGAATTGGGTCATGTCAACAAGGGCTCGTTTACCATTATTCCCCAAAACCATGAGCGTTTTACAGCCCTGACATGGAGGTTGGGCGACTTTAGCATTCGATTTTTGGATTCCTTTAAGTTTATGCATCCTCACTAGACAGTCTTGTGAATGGCTTGGATGAGGAGGAATTAAAAATACCAGAATGCATTTTAATGATCCTGAGCAATTTCAATTGTGCATTCGGAAAGGTACGTTCCCGTATGATTTCTGAAACTGGGACGTGTTAAAGCAACAACAAAAACACGCACCATAAGAGAAATTTTACTCGAAACTAACACCCAGTACCGTTTCCGATGAAGACTATTCACATGCATGTCAAGTTTGGCGAGTGTTTGGCACTGAGACGCTAAGTGAATATGCCATGCATTACCTAAAACTGGATGTATTGCTGCTCACCGATGTGTTTCAAAAATTCCGTGAGTTGTGTCAACACATTTACGGTCTTGACCCGGCTCACTATTATACGAGTCCTGGGCTCTCGTTTGATGCCGCTTTGAAATACACTCAAGTGGAATTGGATTTACTCACTGATGTAGACATGGTTGTATTTTTGAAAAGGGCATTCGCGGCGGCTTTGTGTCGCTTAACGAGCGCCATGCCGAAGTGAACAATGTCTACATGCCTGATTATTCACCAGACAAACCAGAATCGTACTTAATGTACTATGACGTGAATAATTTGTATGGCTACGCCATGAGTCAGCATTTGCCCTATGGGGAGTTTGCTTGGTTGACAAGGAAACAAGTGTCTGAATTTGATGTGAACAAAGCTAGCCAAGAAACAGGCCGTGGGTATGTCTTAGAAGTGGATATTGAATATCCCTCATACTTGTATGATGAACATGCTGATTTCCCATTCTGCCTAGAACAAATGGTTCCCCCTGACAGTAAAGTGAAAATTGAAACACTCATGGGCACACTTTACAACAAAAATCGGTATGTGCTCTATATCCAAATGTTGGTGCAAATCCTCGCCCAAGGCTTGGTGTTGAAGAAAATCCATAGGGATATTCCTTTTGCTCAAAAAGCATGGCTTGAGCCATACATGCGACTCAACACAGAGCACCGACAAATGGCAACACAGCAGTTTGAAATTATTTTTTTAAATTAATGAACAACTGCATCTATGGGAAGTCCATGGAGAATGTCTGCAAATACCGTGACATTAAATTGGTGGATGTGTGGGACGGGCGGTGGGGTGCCCGGCGGCACATTGCCAAGCCAAATTTTAAATCGATCAACATTATCGATGAGGATTTGGCTACTATTGAATTGAGTAAGACCAGCGTGACCATGGATAAGCCCATTTATTTGGGGCAAGTCATTTTAGACTTTTCCAAATCGGCCATGTATCGATTCCACTATGAGTTTGCCAAAGAACAGTTTAAGGACGTCTCTCTTTTTTATACGGATGCGGACTCATTCATTTACCACATTCGCCACTGCAACCCCTATGACGTCATGAGGCAGCATAGTGACTGGTTCGACACCTCTTCCTATAGCGCTGACAACATGTTTCAGCTGCCCATAAAAATGGGCGTTTTAAAAGGTGAATGCGGTGTTTCCGTCATGACGGTAATTGTAGCTTTGGCCTCGAAAATGTATGCTTATCGCACACTAGACTGTAAGGAAGCCAAAAGAGCAAAAGGTGTAGGTAGGGCAGTGGTAAAATCACTACGTGTAGATGACTACCTGGCGGTTTTACGCACTGGCAAAGCTATGTCCCATACACAGTGCAGGATACAATCCAGCAAACATCATTTGTATCTTGTGGAACAGAGAAAACGCACCCTCGCCTCCATGGATAACAAACGTGTGTGGGCTGATGACCTGCTCACCAGCCTACTCTGGGGTTATGATCGCAAGGAGGAGGAGGAGGAGGTGTGATTTTTCTGTTCGTTCGTTTAGGGACATGGCTTTTTGTAACTCGTAGATTTAGTATTTTGTAAATATTGTTTTTTGTTATTGTAAATAGTAGATTTTCTAAATAGTGGTAATTCACTTAGACCTTTTGCTCTTTAAAAACGTTCTGTGCAACCTTATTTTTAAAATTTTTTGATTGGGTAAATGGTAAATAGAAAAAAAATAAGCTGTACAAAAGTGTTATTTGTTTTTTCTGTAAATATTTAATGAGTAATAGTATTTTTAGTAACTTTAATGACTAGTATTTAATTTTTTGTAATGGTAAAATGTTAAATTTATAATGAAAAGTTCTTTAGGGATAAGTGTGCATGTCGAGAATGTGTTTTTGGCAATAAATAAAGTGGTTGTGTTTGTTCCCAAAGGCAGGTGTGAATGTATGAGTAGAGAGAAAGCTGGTGTGTAGGTGTGACCGGAGCAAACACGGAGAGGTAGGGTGGGTGGGTTGGGGAAAATTGTCACTTATATATATCTGTCGGTCGTATCATTTCGATGTCGTAAAGGTTACGCATCTAGCACTATTATAAAATATTTTTTTAAGTTCTCAGAACCTTGATTCAAGGTGAATCAACTTAGAGAATGGGAGTGACTATAGTTTAAGCACTTGTAACCGACCATTCAATATTAAATTGTATCATTTGCAATCATAAGCCAGGAGAATGGCGTTTTTAAGAGCATTTAATTACGTTGAGTGCATTGCGCACGTTCTTTTGTGAACAATTCTTTTCTTTGTGACAGTGGAGTATCTTTTCAATCTCTTTGAAAAGTGATATATCTTTCCTTTCGTATGCCTTGCCAAGCTGCGATGCAGCATATGTTTAGCCCTCATTTTTCAAGGCAAGTTTCGAAGCATTGTTTTCCCAATGATAATGACATTGTATTCGTATTATAGTGTGCACAAAGTGAAATAATAGACATTTTTGAGTGCATTACACCAGTTTATTCTGCATGTTGATATACTTTGACACGCAGTGAAGCGTGCAAGTTAACACTTGAGCTCCGTTAGGATGACAGCTTTCGACGCTCAAGGTTATCTGCTTTCACCTGCAGAGCAGCACACTAGATTTCTCAAGCGGGACAGTTGACGCATGACCGCATACTTTGTTTCTGCTAGACAGATTTTTTTATCGAGCCGTTCATAGAGTTCAGTCATAAATGTACAATTGCATCATTGTTATTATTGAGTATAGGGTGTTTAAGAAGTTGCATTTCCACTATTTAATTAAATTCGCAAATGTTGTAAGCGAATAGACATGGTATTTGTATACTATCAGAGTATTCCTTAATGAATGGAGCCACACTTTTGCTATTTTGGAAGGCTAATTTTCTCACTTAAGGTGATTGATTGTTTCCGCGTTTTGACAGGTTGATTTATTGGGGTGGTTTCCCGTTCAGATTTTATGCCATTAGACTCGTGGAGATAACTGCTAAGGTGAATTCTTGCGTGATCCCGTGGAGGACACGTTTAGATATTTGGGAACTTTGCTTGTCCATCTGGAGATGTGTTATTGTGGACTAAATCATATCTTTATGATATTGGAGCCGTTTAGTGCTCAATGTTGCCATGATTATTCGAATCATGCATCTTGTAAGGAACTGTAAAATACTTACGATTAGGAATTATAACGTGTGGTATTGTTGGCAAACAGGTGCCACGTGCATTCTGTTGTGTTTAGTTTTCAGTCCATTAGCCTTGCATTGTTGGTCATTCAATATTACTCTTAAACAATGATAGTAATAATCAGAAACCTAAATCATGAAATAATTTTATTAAATTTAAATCGACGTGGGTTAAAACTTTATTTAAATCTTTATCAACTGTTTAACTTTGTTCATGATTGTTTACATTTTGGACCAATGCAACGTGCTTGAGATAAAATATCCCTAGGAGGCGGAATTCTCGAGAAATACATGGTTAAACTTGACAGGAATCAGTTGCTGACCTAAGGGTAGTCAACTTGTGGATCATGTACCACATGTTTGTTTTGACATGCTTCAAAAGCATGCCTTGTCTGAATTCGCATACACTTTAGATGACGGATGGAACAAATCGTCTCCATTTCGACGTAGGCAGGGTAATAAGAAGAATTATTGTGTGTTCTGAATTTATTTCAGTGTATTTTCCCTATGTGAACCCTACTGTTATTTTTTTGTAGTGTTGTTGTATCACTATTTTGTTATGTGTATGATTGTAATGAAATGACTCATACTAGTTTTGTTTAATTTATACACGGACATTTGGATCCGATGTTGCTGGAATTCAAGGTTTAGCTCAGACAGATGAACATTAAATGTAAATTCGGGATGGTCTTTAGCATCATTTAGATTTTTGCAGTCATGTGTGACTAGTTATTTATGGCACGATGATTCTTTCTAGAACATAGTTACGTTTTCTATTGTAATTTCAATTAGGGTTTTGTACCATTTTCCCCAGTTTTGCCCAACTTTTGTTTGTAATTAGAGCTGATCGCGAGGGTTTAATTTTACAGTTTAGGTGTTAGTTTTTTCTTTGTTTGTTTTTGATTAGATAGCGGATTAGCCGATTTTATGCCCTCGGATCCTAGGCTAGGGGTTGGATTTTATAAATAAACAATTCCAACGATCTTTACTTAAGACTGGACTACTTTCTTTCGTAGCTTGTTTTTTTGGGGGGAGTGTATTACCAGGGTGTCTATGACTTTGCAAATCATGATGGGAACCTGATCCTTGGGACAGGGGAGTCTCACACCCGGCAAGCCCTTTTGGTTTGAACTCCAGTCCTCTTCATCGGTCATCTGGGAGGTCATACACGGTTGGTGGTGACCAGGTGATCTCCTCAAACGGGCACAATACATCGAGAGTAAGGCACCAAAAATGGTTGCAACCATTCACGTTTTTCATTACCTTTCAAAAGTACCACATTGGCCGAGGACAAGTGTGCTTTCATGACCACGTCCAAATACTGTATTTATGGGAAATGGTTCCTTGATTCCAGTCTAGTTGCCTATGATTTTCAATCCACTGGGTTTGTTTACGGTCTTTTTCACACAACAAATCAAAAGCATGGGGCGGTTTAAATACCAAATGCGTAGCTTGCGATATCCAAAACGTGGTACAATCGATCATGGCCACTTGTTTAAATATAAATTTCTTGTCACCAATTTTAAACCCTTGGCAAACCACAATGAGTGTGCGCAACATGTTGACGCTTGCCTGGACCAAGTTCAACTGACGACTGACTGACGATCAATGACTAAGGTGTGACCATGACATGGACTCGCCTACCGTGCTAGTTTAAAAAACATTGAGGTTAGGGTAGGACAGGGGGACATAAAAATAATATTAACAACCACAAACTATTTTTATTACATCATGTTATTGTCATAACACGTCTTACAGGCTTTAGTCATTTTGGAATAGGGACAATACCAACTCATACAACAATAGTCTTTTGTGTTTATAACGTCCATAACACCGATGATGTCCCAATGTCTCTAAACTAGGCGTTTTTGACGGTGAGCTGCTCACCGGAGCACCGTTGACACCATGCAGTCCACAGGTATCGTAACTTGTTTTTTCATCACTCAGAGGCAAGAGTGAGGGATAACTTGAATGACAGGGTATACTTCCTACCTCCATTCTGCACAGGTAGGGGCAGGCGGATGACCAGCGCTGATGTTCCTGCATGTGTTCATCACTCTCTTGCCATTGGTCTACGGTAATGGCACGAAAGGCGCATTTCACTTCATCCCTTGTTTTTAAATAATAGAATCCAGCGGCAGCCAAGGCTTGAGGGTTTATGAAAGGCACAGGCCACGTTGCAAAAGTTTTGAAACGTTGTTCCTCAGAGTTTAAATTCATGGATGTGACGTCTCTTGATGCTTTAAAGCAAGACATGACTGAGCGGCTTGACGTGGGTTGCCCTGTTATTTAAACACTCGTCACTTGGTTGGACAGTGGATAATAGTTGACTTGTTTGTGATGAATAATCAAACAGTAGGCTGTCGTATTGGCTGGTACATTGTCATGCGTTTCAAAATCTAGTCTGATGTCAATACTGGATGGCTTGACAGACTCTTCCAGGTAAGAACAGTCAAAGAGAATCCGTGGTGCTCTTGCCTTAAACGCTTGGGGTAGCAGCATGGGGCTGTTCTCTTTTTGATAATACGACTATCGAAATTTAGAAAACAAGTCGTACAGGGGACCAAACTTATTTTTCGAAAAATTCAAATCCAGTCCTTCATAGGGAAACACAGCTTCGTTAAGGAAAAGACGTGCATTTCTTAATTGCAGGTGATCAAATTGCATGGCATCTTTAGTTTGTTGATACATGCGATTTGTCTGAAAACCCACGATAATGTGTGCGTTGGTGGTGGGCAATAGCGGGTACTCATGGAGCGCCCAGCTTCTAAATTCCATGGGTAGAGGCATATCTCTCTTTACCATCTTGAGTATGTCCAGTTTTTTGCTATCGTCAAGGGTCACATGGGGCACTTTCCATAGCAAGCGTTGTAGTTGAATTTTTGAATCTAGAGGAGCATTGTCGGTTCCCTCGAGTGCATTATTACCACTCCTGTCTCTCACCAAATAAAGCACTTGCCTGGCGTTGACCACAATGTGCTGGTGATCTTCGGCAAAACCTAAAATCAGTTTATGAGGTAAATATCCAGTAAAGGTGCCATCGGTGTGTACCATCCAGTCATTGGTCGAGTCAGGACACCAACCCGCCATGCAAAGTGCTTTACCTTCTTCCTCACTATAAGAGGGGTATAGTTTCATGACACTGGAAATACCCTCATTTCGAGTGCTATCCACCACGATATCGTTAATGACATGCCGCACCTCAGAAAACAGAAAGGCAAAGGCATGGTTGGCTAGCTTGGATGTGGTGGGTATAGAGCCATCGGCTTTGGTGAGCCGACCTTCAATCTGAATAACACTTTCAGATATCTTGGTTGATAACAAATTGAATTTCATCATTGTTTTTGAGTTCCGGTGTTTGAGCTTGATAGGAATGGAGATCAATTCTTACCACCCCTGGTTGCTCCTCGATGTGGTTCGCTACCTCTAGGATAGAATTCATCATGGGGGTTGACGTGGTAACCCAAATGCTGTAAAATCTGCTTGTCCTTAGATGTTAACATGTATTCACGTGGCAAACAACTAACAACATTCCTAGATGGTGCTGTTGCTTTATACACAAACTTCATAGTGGCTTTAGCACCAACTTGTAAGTCACTGGTGTGGTAGAATCTAGATCAATGAGTCGTTGATCTCTATTGATCAGTCTTAATGTTATATTACTAATACCATTTACAGCCTCAGAAAGAAAAAGCACCACTGGAGGATTTTCACGAATAATATAGCCATTGGGCGATGTCACAATAAAGTCATAAAGCGAATGCGATGGTTCTTGATTGGTGTACACTTGGCTAATAATATTACACGCCACCGACACATGGTGGTCCGCAATGAATTTCACTTCATGGTCTGATTCATGATTTTGTTGGGCTCCAACACGCGTGAATTAAATCCTAGTAATGGACCAATGGAATCGGGGCGTGTTTTAAAGTCCATTTTGAATGTGGAGAAACTACTGCAGCGATGAGTGTTGGTAATTCCTACAAGTTCAAACTTGCGCGTTCCATCTAGAAATGACTTTAAACCATGTTCATTGATCAACACCACATAAATGTGTTCATAATATCATCTATCGTATAACCACCTGAGTTCAGGGTGAGCACAGAATCATCATAGCAAAACTTGTTAACATTTTCACGTATGTTGTATATTCTATTGTACTTTCCAAGTGAAACAAGTCCTAAACCATAGGGTCTTTCACTCAATTCGATAGGCGGGTAAAAGTCTAGGCTGACTTCAGGTCCACGTCCATGCAGTGTAAACGTTTTACTTTCTGCCGACAACTGTGGACGTTTTTGCATATGCTGTGTCTTATATAAAAAAATTAAACTCAAACGTCCACACTGTTGGCTATTAAGATCCTGTTTCCAAATTAGGTCACTAGTTCCATGGGCGGGGGCAAATTCCCAAAACTGTCAAAGTACCATACGGTGGATCCCTCTTTGACATAAGCTACATAATGCGTTCCTGGTCCTCGGTGATCATCCAAATTGACAACAGCACATTCCTGCTTCCAGGGTCGTGGAGGTAATTGGTTTCCCATAAACACACCTCGAAAATAAGAAAGCTTTAGTTCTTTAGCATAGCTTTCCACTTGTTCATGCATCAAGGCCTGTCTGTCATAAAATTCATACACTTTGTTATCCACATACTTTTTTGTAGTAAAGTCTGTAGACACTTGAGGATGTTTCACATAGGTTAACCGCTTTCCCTTAAAGTCATAAGCTCCCTGTTTTGTGCGTGGCACTACAGACCTATCCACATAGTGTTTATTAGCAGGATCTGTTTCTTGTTTAGGATCATGTATGGGGACGGACCTAGCTTTGGCCATTAACGCATGTATAAGCCTTAGTTGGAATGAAGATTATTAAGCAGCAAGAGTCATTCCCCGTGGGGGACATGGTTTCCCATCTCTGTCCCACATCACGTGAACAACGCCATGGTTCACTGTTTCCATCTTCCATTCGCTGCATCATTGTGGGACCTTCTGGCTGTGGAAAGACCAATCTTTCGCTAACGCTCATCACAGCACCCAATGGTCTATGTTTTCAACATATTTATATTTTTTGCAAAATCTCTCTACCAACCCCTCTACGTGTTTCTGGATCAAGTCATGTCTGGATTAAAAAATGAGAATATGGGTTATTTCACATTTTCCATGCAATAAAATGTTATTTCACCGGATGAGGTAAAGCCTGATTCACTGATGAATTTCGATGATTTATCCACTGAACGACAAGGCATCATTCAAAGCTATTTCAACACGGGTCGACACAAACATATCGATTGCTTCTATCTTGGACAAACGTATTCTAAAATGTCCAAACACTTGATTCGTGACATTGCCAATGTCATTGTTTTATTTCGCCAGGACGAGAGGAACAGTCGTCACATTTATAATGAACATGTGAATCCGGATATGACCTTTCAAATGTTTACTGAATTGTGTGCTAAGTGCTGGAACACTCAACGTCATGCCCGTTTGGTCATTGACAAACAAAGTAAACTCAACCAAGGACGGTATCGCTTAGGATTTGATCATTTTATTGCTATTTAAGGCACTGTCTCATTCCCTCTCAAGTCATTTGCCAAGCCACCATGGCGTTAGCAGAGAGTCAATTGAAAAAGCATATTATTAGAGCAAAAAATACTATTCGCAAAAAGCTTCGTCAATTCAAACGATCACGTGCAGATCATGCTTTGTTTATTCAACAACATTTAGCACCTCCGCTAAAAGCCATGTTGAAACCCTCTTTCAAGCCATCTGAAACGCTACCCACCGTTTCACAAGCCACTCAAACGCACAACGAGGACCCTGAGGAAAAGGAACAGGAACAGGAAGATTTGACTAATGTTAGAGAGGTTGAGGATGACGAGGAACAAGTGCTTACGCCTCAAAAAAGTCGCTCACCCCTTGCAGAGTTTTCACAACGCTTGGCCACCCCTCAACATAAAGCTCAAATGAGAAACATTTTAATAAAATATTATGGATCAACACTGGATCCCTATTTCACCGATCTATTTATTGGTAACACAGATACCACGTATGGTATTCGCTATGAGAATGATAGTTTTAAAATTGGTGATTCATCCATTAAATTTGCTCGTACTAAATCTGTCATTAAGAACATCAATTATTAATTAACGCAAGGACTGTTAAAGCTGCTATTTTCTCGTACACCCTCTTCCCAATATTATACACCAGAGGACCTTGGCAAATATAAATCCATTTTATTGGACACCCATGCCCACAAAAGACAGTATGATCCTACTCAACAAGTGAATGCCAATATATCACAAAAATATAAAACCATCATTGCAAACACGTTTCCCACCAGTCAAAGTGGTCGTCGTAAAGTGTCCGCTTCGGGAGTGACATTTAAACCATTAAAACCCTTTGTGGATGTTACCTACTGGCACAATCCCAATAAGCTCGTCTAGCGGCTACAGTTGTTGCATGCTTCACGTCAACCTGGCCATACCAGTCACGATTGGGAAATGCAAGAAATTGAACAAGAACTTCGAAATGTCAAAATTATTGTTTAAGCCCTCACCCATTCAAATGGGTATTGCTCACGAGTTGCATCGCCCAGCTAGGCGTCACTATCCGCGACTCAAGGTGATTTCACGAGGTGTGGATGAACATTGGCAGGCTGACTTGGTTGAAATGATACCCTATGCTGGCGTTAACGACGGTGTACGCTATATGTTGACCGTCATTGATGTCTATTCCAAAATGGCCTTTGTTGAACCTGTGCGTCACAAGTCTGGTCCATTAGTTGGCAAGGCCTTTCTACATATTATTCAACACTCCAAACGCCAACCTCAGTTACTACAAACTGACCAGGGGAAAGAATTTTTCAACAAGGATTTCTCCAGTTCTCAAATCTAAGGATATTCACCATTACACCACGTACAGCAATCTCAAAGCCAGTGTGGTTGAGCGGTTCAACCGAACATTGAAAACGCATATGTGGAAAGCGTTTACTGCTCAGGGCACTTATCGCTGGTTGGACATGTTACCAGAGCTAATGTCACGTTACAATGACACCAAACATAGAACGATTGGAACCAAGCCACGGCTCGTGACCAAAAGTATTCAGCGACTGGATAAACTGTTTAACCCCATAAAACAGTAGACCCTAAAAGTCACCGACTGAAAATTGGTGATTTTGTTCGTGTGAGCAAATTTAAGTCTGCCTTCAATAAGGGCAACACGCCTCAGTGGGGGAGTGAACTATTTCGAATTCATCAAGTCAACCAGGACAATTTACTCGAGGACCTCAACCATCAACCCATGAAAGGCAGGTTTTATCCCCATGAACTTCAGAAAACAGCGTTTCCTAAACATTATCTTGTGGAAAATGTGTTGGAACAGAAAGGAAATAAACTATATGTAAAATGGTTAGGATTTAACGCTACCTTTAATTCTTGGATCAATAAATTACATGTCGTGTGAACCTATGCACTTTTAATTTATTTATTTATTTTTTCATTGAATCATGTTGTACAAGAGCCCTGTGTACGGCGGTCAACACTTTATACATGTACACACATGTTTTTCTTTCTCTCTCTACACCTGTGTCTCACTCCTTGACTCCATGTTGACATACAACTCGTTCAGCTATTGGCTGTCATGGGACTCCTCCCCTCACCTCTCCCCGGCCCTCAGGCCCCGCCCCTCGTCCCTCACCGCTTTGCAGTGGTCAAGTGATTTCCTGTTGTGTAGAGGTTTCCTTCCTCTCCCCTCTCACCCGCTTCTGCTCAGGGCCTGGCTGGCTGACAACATGTGAAATGTTATCTCAGTTACAGAGTTGCCACATTGTTCCAACCTGTTATCACCTGACAGCAGTGTTGTCTGCTCTCGCTCACATTCCATTCTCTTAGCCGGCTAGCCAGCCTCAAGCGGATTTTTCTTTCTAGGCTGCCAGTCGTATATACAAAAAAGTTATGTTGTTGTCGACTATAAAAGCCTTGCTTTCATTCATCTCGTACCATTATGAATTTGTCAGGTTACTGGTCAGTGTATACTAACATGTTTAAAGACCACCACGAGGGATTCATTCATCTGTCATAGGAAAATATCGAAAAGCGACCCCTCGCCCTGCTGCCCCTCGAAATAGCCATTTCCTGTATTCACCATGGTCAGTGTTAGCCTCGTTGTAACACACGTCCAGCGCTACCGGCTCCCTGCCTACAAACACTCTTTATTTTAATTTTTTTTTAAAAAGTTTTAAAATGCATAGTTTTTGTCCTACAAAATTTATTGTGGGGATAGAGGGGGTAGGGACCTTTCAGTTATGTCAAACAATTTGTATTGTAGAATTCCTAGTTTCCAAAATATAAGAAATTCAAAATTGTACTGTTTAAAAAAACATAAAAAATAAAAAAGTTTTATAAAAAAACAAGTAGTTCCGTGAAGAACTATACAGCCTATTTTCATATACCCTACTTATGTTAACTGCCACTATGAACATACAAAATTTCAGTTTGATTGCTGTAATAGATTCGTAGATATTGAGAGCCGACTAAATATTTCGGATGGTCACCATGTTGGATTTTATATATGTAGGTCCTAGAGTTATATATTGTTACATTCAAATTTAAATCCAGTGATTAGAACACAAGAAGTAACAAGGGGATTTAAAAATTTCGCACAGTTGCCATCTTGTGGTTAAGGAAACAATTGAAATAAAGTAGATGCCAGTGGATCAACATTCGTATAAGGATTCACTGTACCAAGGTTCACTGCACTAGGATGGTTAAATTGCGAGAAACGTCCATGTGAATATTTATATTTCGCGTCGCCGCCATGTTGGATTTGTGATTACCAGGTTATTTAAAGTCCTATAGGTGAACTTATGTTCATAGCCTCTATAAACATAAAGAAATTCAGTTTGATTGCTCTAATAGATTCATAGATATTCAGAGCCTTCTAAATATTTCGGATGGTCGCCATGTAGGATTGTTAAATGTACTGTCCCCGATAATCCGGATAGTAGGCTGTCAGAAATCTGCCCCCTCAATCGGATTGCCAATAATCGATTGCACCGGCACAGCTACATCAATGAAAATGGCACTGACAGATACTACCGAGATTAGAGCACAGTAGTTAACATGAAATTATTGTGGAACACACCAAAATATACGGGGGTTCATACTTACCTTTTACTTACCTATTCAATTTAATCTCGGGTCTGGGTTTTCAACTGGATCACTTAATAGTATGCCCTCACAATAACCTCCACCACGATATTTAAAATGAACCAAGTCGGAGACCAGAAAATTTAAACTGCACAATAATTTATTTCACATAAAGAAAAAAAATATGTTAACAAAATTTAACAACAAAATAGTTATGGCTGTCTGAAGCCATTGTCAATGCAACCATGTCCTCCTGTAGGACTGTAGACTTCACATACAAAAATTCAGCTTTCTCTAGCTCAAAAGAACGTAATAGTAACAACAATGCGAGACTGACAAGATGGCTGACGAGGATAGTCAACAAATTGGAGTCGTGCTGAATGAATTGATTAGTGTGACGGAAAAAAGTAAAAATCTGCGTCACGATCTGAAGACATGTATTGCAGATTCTGTAAGTAAGATTAGAAACATATTTGTTGAAATGAAAAATACTATTGAACAGACCAAAGATGATAAATTGAAACTCTTGGATGAGGTTAGAAAGCTCAAAGGTGACTTGCAAGCTAGATGTTGCATTCCAGTAACAGGACTGGTGGCGCCATCTGTCGGTATACAGCAGTCGTTACTATTAACGAATGCGCAACAAACTTCCCAGTCTGGTGGCGTCATTCGGAACTTGTACTCGGAGGTAGTGAAGGGAGTTACAGAGAAGAAATATAAATTGTTCTTGAAATCCAAGGCCACCGAAACTGCTGAGCAAATTAAAACTCGCATTAAAAGTAAGATAAACCCAACTGAAATGAAAGTAGGGATTAATGCAATGAAAACACTTAGAGATGGTAGAGTTTTACTGGAAACTGGTAGCAAACGAGAAATTGACGTTTTAAACGAGGCAATTAACACAGAATGTGGTCAACACGTTGATGTACAGGTACATAAATTACGGAAACCTCGAATGATTGTATATGATATACCAGATAATATTACGGTGGAAAATGCTTCTGAGACAATCAGAACACAAAATCCTGAACTAAATTTAAAAGAAGATGATATTGTTTCCAAGTTCAGTTTCAAGACACGAAAAAATATTAGTAATTTAATCATAGAAGTAGGTCCACAAACTCGAAGACAATTACTTCATACGAAATTAAAGGTTGGATGGGTAATTTGTAATGTGGCAAATTATCTAGTTGCTAATAGATGCTACAAATGCAGCAGGTACAATCACCGGTATCAAGCATGTAATGGCGATGAAACCTGCCCTTTATGTGCAGGTAATCATAAAATGAAAGATTGTACAGCTCCTGAAAATGAACATCGTTGTATTAACTGCATCAATTATAATAAGTATAATAAGAAAGAAAATATATGTGTGAAACATTCTTCTTTACACAAAAGTTGCCCTAGTTTGCGTGCTGTTTTAACAAGGTACATGATGAATATAGATTATTAATGTTTATTCTACAATATCAACATATATGACATCAAATCGAGGAACTTACATAAATTGTATTCAAATAAATCTACAGCATTCAAGGGCTGCAACAGCCAACTTAATGAAGATCATTGAGATAAATTCATCGGACATAATATTTATTCAGGAACCATATACGTACAACAACCAAACTGCAGGCATTTCTAAACGATATCGTACATTTACTTCTGGTAATGAAAAGAGCAGAGCTGGCATAGTAATTACAAATAGGGGTATAGACGCTTTACTTATTGAACAATTATCAGACGAAGATATTGTTGTCATGCAAATAATATTCGGAAAATTTCAGTTCTTCACAGCAAGTGTATATTTAGATTATAGTCTTCCATTAGAAGAAGAATTGAAGAAAATAGACCAGCTTTTAAAATTTACTAACGGAGCCGGGGTCATTATAGCTATGGACAGTAATGCCAGATCAACAACATGGCACGATGTGCTAACGAATTCAAGAGGTAGAATATTAGAAGAATATATTGCTAGTAAATCACTTCATATAATCAATGAAGATAGTGAAAGAACTACATTTCAAAGCAGCAGAGGTTCTAGCAATAATGATCTTACTATAGTTAATGATCAACTTCTGGCAGTAATGCAGGCATGGAATATTAGCGAAGAGGAGAGTTGTTCAGATCATAACATTATAAAATTTGAAATCAGGACTGAAATACCGATACGTAACAAGCAAGAGTGTAGTTTTCAAGGTGTAAGGTTCAAAGTGCAAGGCGATAAATATAAAGAATTTGATAATAACCTCGCCAAAAATCTTTCTAGAAATTTTAACCAGGCTATTTATATTGGAGACATGAAGGAATTAGACCAGTTTCTGTCCCAGAGTGTGGAAAGAGAAGTAGAATTAGAATCTATTGTTAACAAATTTGCTGAGATATTACATTCAACTTGTAGGCAAACATTTATAACACTTAAGGGACCAAATATGTCAGAAAGGAAGAAATCAGTTCCATGGTGGACTGACGCCCTTACTATACTTAGGAAAAGAACGGCAGCCTTAAGGCGGAGATTCCAAAAAACCAAAAATAATGACTAACTCAGAGAGATCCGTAAGCAAGCGTATTTTGTTGAGAAGAGGAAGTACCAAGCAGCTATCAGAAAAGAGAAATTTGACTCCTGGAAACAATACTGTACCACAACATCATCTGTAAATCCGTGGAATGAAGTGTATAAATTGGCTTCAGGAAAAATAAGGAACAGCATTCTCATGTCAACTCTTCAGAAACCTGACGGAACGACAACATTAAATATGGAAGACACTATAGAATATATTATGGATTATCTTATTCCGGAAGATAGAGAAGAAGAAGATACAGATCACCATAAAAACATAAGGAGGTTAATTAATGAATTAATTAATACTTGCGATGATAGATATTTCACCGAGGAGGAGATTCGTCAAACCATTAGTAGCTTCAATCCAAAGAAAGCACCAGGCGAAGATGGAATAACTATGGAAATACTCCTACGAACTTTCAATAATTTTCCTAAGTTTTTAACGTCAATATATAATGAATGTCTCAAAAGAGGATGCTTCCCTAAAATTTGGAAGAGAGCAAAAATAGTTCTCATACTTAAACCAGGAAAAGAAAAGAGTACAGATCCATCGAAATTTAGACCAATTAGCTTGTTGAATCTAGCGGGCAAGGTACTGGAGAAGTTATTGATTAGTAGAATAATGCATCATATGTACAAAATAAATTAATGAATAATAAACAATTTGGATTTACACCACAGAAGAGCACAATCGACGCAGCAATGGAAGTGAAGCAATTTATAGAACCGGAATTAGAAAAAGGGAACGTAATAATTATGACCAGCTTGGACGTTAAAGGTGCTTTTGACGCCGCTTGGTGGCCTGCTATTCTAAAAGGACTAAAAGATATGGAATGCCCTAGAAATCTATACAAACTCTCTCAAGACTATTTCCAAGGAAGAACAGCTTTCATGTCCATTACTAGCAACAACACTGAGAGAAGACTTACTAAAGGTTGTCCACAAGGTTCATGCTGTGGTCCTGGTTTCTGGAATATACAATATAATTCTCTTCTTACATTGCAGTATACAAATCGCACGAAGGTAGTTGCATTTGCAGATGACGTATTACTGCTTGTTAAAGCAACATCTATTAAAGAGGCAGAAAATTATACTAATATAGAAATGGACAAAATTTCAATTTGGGCTAAACTCAATAAGATCAGATTTAATAAACAGAACTCAAAAGTTATGGTCTTGTCGAGAAGAAAAAGAAAAGAAGAAAAAGTGATTAAAATTTATCTTAATTACAAAAGCTTAGATCAGGTGGACACCGTTAAATATCTTGGAATTATTTTCGACCACAAACTTACATTTAGAGAGCACATTAACTATATGACTGAAAAATGTAGGAAACTGATATTTAGTCTCTCAAGATTTGCAAAGCTAAACTGGGGTTTAAAGCATACAGCTCTGAAGGTAATATACAAAGGTGGAATCTTACCTCTCATTTTGTATGGAGCACCGGTATGGAGAAAGGTTATAGAGAAAACTTGCTATAAAGTAAAATTGATAAGAGTCCAAAGGCTGATAAATATCAGAATAGCTAAAGCTTATCGCACTGTATCTAATGAAGCTCTCTGTGTGATAACAGGATTAATTCCAATTAATATTCAAATTGAGGAGACGGTAGCATACTACGATCTTATTAAAGTTAATAGTAAAGAAGAGCGCTCAATTGACATGGACATGGAAGTAAATCAATGGTCTCACCCTGCTGACATTGTTAAAATTATTGACGTAAATTATGAACAGATGCATTCTTTCAATGTTTACACTGATGGAAGTAAAAGTGAGGATGGAGTAGGATCAGGAATTGCCATATACAATGGAAACGAGTTCATTCAACAGCTGCAATATAAACTAGACAAACGATGTTCTAATAATCAAGCAGAACAGCTAGCTATCTTTAAGGCATTGCAACATCTAGAATCCATGGACACGGAGCAGAGAACCGCACTCATTTTCACAGACAGCCAAATTACAATAGATGCACTTAAAAACTACAAAAACCATACATTTCTCATAGAGAAAATTAGAAGAAAAGCAATTGAAATGGAGAAACAGAATTGGGTGATTGTCTTCAGTTGGGTTAAGGCGCATAACGGAAATGAGGGAAATGAATTAGCGGACCAGCTGGCTAAAGAAGCAGCACAAAGCGGTTTAAGTGAGTGCTATAATAGAATTCCAAAAAGTAATATGCTAAAAGAATTAAGTGTGTTTAGTTTGAGAAAGTGGCAGAATGAATGGGACAATACATCCAAGGGCGAAATTACAAAATCATTTTTCCCCATTGTACAGGACAGACTAAAATTGAAAATGAACATAACGCCCAATTTTACAGTTATGACAACAGGACACGGCAATATTAAATCATACTTATTCAGATTTAAAATTATAGATAGTCAAACATGTATATGCAATAACGGTCACCAGACTGTAGATCACTTACTATATGAGTGTAAGTTATTAGGGAAAGAAAGAGGTATATTAATAGCACATGTTTTAAGATCAGACAACTGGCCTATAAAGAAAAATGAACTTGTTAGAAACTACCTTAGGGAATTCTTTACTTTTGTAAACTCTATCTCATTTGAAATACTAAATAGATAATTTTCATTTATATTTTCTTAACTGTTAATCATTTTAGTGTCACAAATTTCATTTAACAGGCCATAGATATAAAATATTTATAATATAAATTGTATAGTTTTAATCTGAAATGATTAATAAGTAATAATTAAGCATGTAGTATTACTACATTGTAATGGGGCAGGCTGTAAAAAAAAATAAAGAAAAAAATAACAACAATGCACATTGGAATGGATAAGGGAGCTGGGACGAGACATATAGCATTTGTTTCCTTGTTCATGAACTTCATAATTTAGTTCATTGACACACATTTATTAATAACCGCAAGGCCGCTAAGTAGTTGACCTTGACCTCCACCATTCAGTTATCTGGTCACCTGCAATACACCCTAAGCAGTGTTGCATGCTTGCTTCGTCAAATGGACGCAGCTGCCTAACCAGTGTCACCATATGCTGGCCAACGCAGGGTCTAGCTCTCATTCAAAACAATTTAAATGCTCACATCTCAACTCAAATATTATCACGCAAAATGTATACAAGTTCCGTTCACATTGCAATGGATTACTCTGTTAATCTCAAATCTTATTTAAATGTTTATTCCAATTATCGAACTAGCGTTGTTTAAATGTTAATAGCAAAACGCATAATGTTATATCATAGTGTTCAATAATTATTTATAACATTTAGATTGTTCATAACTTAGTCAAACGACAATTGAAAAATTTTTACACGCCTCTATTAATCCCGTTTGTTTCAAATTATTATTATAGATATTTACATAGTTATTTACATTATTTATATTTTATTCATATTTGAAATACATTAACCACACGTTTATCCGGTTGATATTTTCTTAAATCGTGGTAATATAATCGACCGATGAAGGTTACTTATATTTAAATTTTAGATTCAGGTTTAATAAGATTTAATAATTATTATTTGTGACGGTAACCTCCATTCAAAATCTATAATTCAATCAATTTATCCCTCTTGTTAATTTTAACAGTAACTTCACATGAATAATTTTCAATGGACCTGAACAATACAACTCAGCGGAAACATACCTCGCACAAACGCACAAAATTGGCCCATAATTCATCATATATCTCATTATATATGGCATCAAAATCTTCCACAATACACACAAAAAACCTCCACTTATAAATTCATCATCATCATCAATATTACTGTGGGAACCTCCTTCACTTATTAAAGGGCATTATTCATCAGCGACTTTTACACGTCCACTGAACTAACGATTATACATCCATAGTTCCTCTTTAAAAATTCTTATATTCATCAATTGTATCGAAAACTGTTATTATATTTAACCTTCGTGGGTTTCATTCATGAAGCGATATGAAGTAAAAATTTGCCAGTCACAAATAAATTTAATAGCAAATACGATTAGACACGCCTCCCTGGTCTATCAAAATGAATTAATCTCATCATAATTATCGCAGTATAAAAATACAATATTCAAGCAAAATTCATTTAACTGCAGAAATAGTCGAATAGAATGCAAATAGACTAGAAAATGCAAACATTATTGTTTCAATCTAGAATTGAGAAAATCTCCTATCAAATGTTCATTACTATAGTGTACTGAATAAATCGTATTCAAAGTTCATATTTCATAAAATTGTCTATAATGCAATGGTATTTCAGAATTGACTAAAAATGTCTGTGTTTCAATCATGTTCATAAAAACGACTAGTATTTCCAAGATCGTCGATAAAGTAGTAGATTTTAACGCTCTAAAATCTTTTAATCATTCTTCTTTCTTGAGGATGACAGAAAATTGGTCAAAGTAATTTACTGGAAAGAATTACTTTAATAAAACGACACGCTGTCTGAATTCAAACTTGCCATAGAAAATCGTTAACTTTACAGTCAAATCGTGACTACAAGAAAAATTCAAATTCTCGAAAGAATATTTAACTTCAGTATAAACTGATCCAAAATGTTTAAATATGCAAATGACATAATAATGTCTCAATAAATCGAAGAAAATGGCATAAAGCTGCAAAGTGTACAGAGTACAGAAACATCTAGCAAAAGAATATGGGGCAATCAAATATATGACAGAAAATATGGGAAAGATAGTTGCTCAGATCTCACTAAAATGGCTCAAATAAATCAAGAAACGTTCACGGCTACCTTATCTGTTGGATTGAAGTTCTAGAAGAAAATTTCAAAGAAGACTGCTGCTGGTTCCATTTCACCACAGGATAGATGTGCACCGACCTCGAACCTGGAACCTGCGCCCTCGGAGAATAGAACAGCTTCCTCCTCCGGAAATCGCACTGCTCCGTGTAGACGATAGACATCCTTCTGGCAAAACTCTTCTTTGTGTGCTGGGAAAAACCCTTGCCACTCTTGAAAGTTCCCTGAAGTTCTTGTAGAAATCAGCCATGAAGTTCATTGCAAATATTTCCGCAGAAATGTTCATAATTGTGGAGTATGAATTTATTTCCACTGCCATTTGATGTAATTCAGCGATGGATTACGATGCATGAGTGTAGCTGAATGTTCACTACATGCTCGTCTTTGTAGAATGACTATTATCGAAGCTCCATGTTGCTACTTCACACTACTGATGTATGTCCCAATTGCATTAAAATTTTAGTCTTCCATCTCCACTTCCATTATAATGTTAGTCGAAAGTACTGCCAGATTGTATAGTTCCATTGTAGAATGTAGCGTTGTATCACCAAATGTAATCTTCAGTATCACGGTTGCAATACACGTGTCTGCCGTAGCGTAGAATGTGGTAGTCAAAGTGCTTCTCAGGATTCGAGAAAAACACTTTTCTCTGCAGTCTTTAAATGCGAATATCTTCTGAAGTATTATAATGAAAATGTTCAACTTTCGCACACGCCTCAATATTGTAATGCACTATTGAATTAGTATAAATGCAGTAGCTAATTCTTGATAGATAAACTTGTAGAATCGTTTGTGTGTGCGCTCCAACTTCGCCTAGTTTTAGTAACAGTAAAATTGCACTGCTGGATACCCAATACTGTTCGATGCGGTGGGCTCTGCCACGCTTGCTTATGACGATATGCTTGTTCTATCAGAACACCAAGTCAGACTATGAAGTCAGAATAAAACCACGAAGTGAGAAAATCCTCTCTGCTGTGCAAGGCCTTTTATCAACTTTGAAGGGGCGTATCCATCCCTACCATAGCTTCTTCTTCCATCATTACTCGAAGTTCCAACTTTGGCTATTCTTGACGGATTTTCAGATTTCAAAAACATATAATTAATTTCTTCAAAATTCCGAATCAATGCCATAACTGAAAATAGTTTTCCACAATTCTGCATGCCAACAGTTATTAAATATGGTAGTTTCAGTAATCTCCGCCTCCCTTCAAGCTATCATTCATTGGTTCGAGCCTCTCCTCCAATAGCGTAACTTCTTCCTCAGCACGTTTACTTGCTTCCCTGCGACTGCGTCGTAAATCTAAGATCCTTCTCGAACAAAATCGTTACGTCAGCAAGAATCTAATCTCAGCCAGCCTACTTGCTCGAGCGTTGCGTCATCCACGCCTACGTCATGAATATACACGTCACAACTATGACGGCCATAACTTTATTCACATATGCCAATACAGCCACCGTGGTCTCAGTATAATTCAATTTACGGGGGCATTCTCCATTCACCACGTTTTAAAAACAGTTGCAAATTGTTTTTAAACTCTGTTACAAATATCTGAATTCACTTGAACACGAAATTGAATTATTATTGGCTTATTCTTGGATAATATTTCTTCAAGTTTCCAGCATTGAACTTGCCATATACGACATCATTCTCATCATCATAGAGTTCATAACAGTTGTTTCCATAAGCATTCGTGATTCTGAACGGATCCATAAATACTATTCCAAACTTGGGATAGATTTTCTTACTCACGTCAGCCTTGACAGGTCTGTGTAGTAATACCAGATTTCCAATTTCTAAGGGAGTACCAAAACGTTTTCCAGCTACTCTTTTCAGTCGTTTTTGTGCTGCTCTCTGGAGTTGTTCTTTCGCTCTGTCAATTCTCTGCTGCCTTCCTAGGTCGGGATCTCTAGGAACGTGGTTGAAAAGAATGTCCCACGGCCTTTCTGGGTTTCTTCCTAGATGAAGTCTCATTGGTACCTCTCCTGTGCTCTCCTGCACTGTAGAATTTAGACACTCCTCAATAAGGGGTACAAATCTCACCCAACTAGTATGATCATTCGGACAGAAAATTCGACAAAATTTCGAAAATTCAGCCATGTATCTTTCTGAAGAATTCGATTCCGGATAGCGCACGCTTGAAAATATGTGCTTAATACCAAGCCTTTCCATATCTGCAGCAAATTCTAAGGATATAAACTGAGCTCCATGATCCGATAGTAGATACTCTGGTTTACCAGCTTTTGGAAATACAGCATGTTCCAGTCTGCTTACAACGTTCCTCGTGTTAGCTTTTTGCATGGGACTCATTGTTACAAATTTCGAGAAGACATCCACGGTAACCAACAGGTACTGATTACCCTGGTATCCCTTCGGACAGGGGCCAAATATGTCCGTCGCCATGAGTTCATTCGGTTTAGAGGGAATCATAGCCTTAGGTTTTCCTTTTAATAGAGCGGAAGCATACTTTGCTCTTTGACATTTATCACATGAACGAATGACATTAGCAATGCTGGAACGCATGTTAGTCCAAATAAACCTCTCTTTAAGAGTATCAAGAGTTTTATCCAGACCGGCATGTCCAGTTGCGTGATGAGCTACCCACACTAAATTGACTACAAGTTTAGGTGGCACGACTATTCGGAGCTTTGTATGCGCAGAGTCAGCATACTTACATACGACGTCTCCACTCAAGACAAAGTGTCGTGAATCTCTCTGTGTAGCTGCATAGTCAACATCAGTATTGTCCATGTAACCCTTAAGGAACCTGTACATTTTCCTGATTGGAGCGTGTCTCTTCTGTGACACACCGATTCGGGCTAACCTCCTAACGGTCTCTTGATCTTGCTGCTCCAATTGTACATGGTGTATCTGCACATTTTTGATAGGGTTACGTGATAAAGCATCAGCCAGTAAGTTGTCTTTCCCAGGCTGATGGACAATAGTGGCGTTAAACTGTTGGGTGAACAAAGCCCAACGTGTCAATCTATCACTAGACATGTCAGTTTGCAGCATAAACTGAAGTGCTTTGTGATCTGTAATAATGATAACCTTGTGTCCCAGCAGCATTTTCTTCCACGCTTGCAAAGCTGTTACAAAAGCTAACGCTTCTAGTTCTGTCGTAAAGTAGTTTTCCTCGTGTTTCTTTAATTTCCGACTAGTGAACGCAATGTAGTGCCAATACAGCCACCGTGGTCTCAGTATAATTCAATTTACGGGGGCAGTACCATTAAAGGAAAATTATTTTGTAGGCTCATTATTCAAACTTTCACTTCGATCGCATGATTACGACACAAGAAATAAAAACTTAATTTTAAAATTCACACAGCCGCCATTTTGAGGTTATGTAAACAATTGAACTAAATTGGATACCAGTGCATTACAATGTGTATAAACATTTCCTGTACCAGGTTTCATTGCGTTTGGAACATTAAATCGCGAGAAAGGTCTATTAAAATTTTTAATTCGCTTGGCCGCCATGTTCGTTTTGTAGTTAACCGGTTTTTGAAAGTCTTATAGCTGAACTTCCAGTAGTGCCCTTTATCTCCGTACAAAATTTCAGGGTGATACCGCGAATAGTTTCAGAGATATAGAATGCCGGTGAGATATTTCGCACTTCCGCCATCTTGTGGTTATGTAAACAATTGAACGTAGTTTGATGTCGGTGCATAACAATGTGTATAAACGAATACTGTACCAAGTTTTATTGCGTTTGGTTGGTTAAATCGCGAGAAACGTCTATTTAAAAGTCGCAAATTCGCGTGGCTGCCATGTTGGTTTTGTAGTTACCAGTTTTTAAATAGTCACATAGGTGAACTTCTAGTAGTTTTCTCTATCGCCGTAAAAATTCCAGGGTGATATCGGGAATAGTTTCGGAGATATTGAATGCTGGTGAAATATTTCGCACAGCCGCCATGTTGGATTGGTGAGACGTAACAAAGTTTGAAGGGCACGGTCGCGGTCGCCCGGAGTAGTGCTTTGAAATTACCGAGTTTCATTGAAATCGCTCCAGCCGTATAGACGTTATTAGGGACACACACACGCACACACAGGCACACGGACAAAAGGTGATCTCATAAGCCTATTCTTTCAAAACTGAAAATAGGCTAATAAAGGTCATAGAGACCATTCGTTTGAACTATTGGACAACGTTCTAAGTTTTGTTTTCAAACTATCACCTACTTTCGAAAACAAAAATTTTCAAAAAAAAATAATAATATATAATACGTGGTCCAGAGCAAAGCGCCCGTCAGCTCGAGTCCAACGATACCTCATTTGTTAAAATCCGATCAGGCGTTCCCGAATTATCGCCTATGTTCGCGAGAATGTAGGCTATCATTTTTTTTGTCCTACACACTTGAAAACATGCTGTCCACCTAGAGGGCATAGCCACCTTTCATTAACGTCAAACAAACTTTCTCATCTTCACCGTTTCCAAAATAGCGCCAATTTCAAAATCAACAATTTTCAACAACAAAAACCAACACACATTCCTAGCAAAGAGGACGTCACCCCAACGCCAACAACACCTCGTTCGTTAAAATCCGATCATGCGTCGGGAAGTATCCATAAAGTTTATATGAAAGTAGGGGAGTCACAGAACTCCTATAACCCCACTACTAACGATTTTTGCCCTAGAGACTTGAAATTTATTTTGGCAGTAGAGCGGGTCAGGGCCATTCATTTATGTCAAATAAACATTATTGTAGACTTCCTAGTTTCCGAATATAGGAATTTCAAAATTGGACTGTTTTCAAAAAGACATAAAAATAAAAAACTCATTATAAAAATAAAGATCATAACGACCGTTACGACCGTTTGTTTAAGCCATGGCACAACGTTGTATTATAATTAGTTTAAAAACTATCGCCTATTTTCAAAAACAAAAATTTTTTTTTTTTTTATAAATATAGCATGTGGTCCATAGAAAAGGGGCCGTCAGCTCGAGTCCAACGACATGCCACATGCCAAATTCGAACCATGGGTTCGCAAGATATCAGCTTTGCCCCTGAATGTATTGCGGGGTAGTTTGTGACGTCAGAGGGAGAGGTGGGGGGACTTTAGATCGGTATTACCCCCCTACTTGTGTATAAAATTTTTGGTTCAGATCGGTGAAACGGTTTAGATTTGTGCCAAAGGGCCTAAATGCAGGGAATGGAGAGGTCTGTCCGAAATTTCATACAGACTGTGTAACTCGCAGGGTTCCAAAGGGTAAGTATACAAATTTTTGTTCAGATCGGTGAAACGGTGAAGATTTGTGCCAAAGGGCATAAATGCAGGGAATGGAGTGGTCTGTCCGAAATTTCATGTAAACAGTGTTACTCGCAGGGTTTCAAAGGGTAAGTATACACATTTTGATTCAGATCGGTGAAACGGTGAAGATTTGTGCCAAAGGGCCTAAATGCAGGGAATTGAGTGATCTGTCCGAAATTTAACATAGCCTAAACTATTCCTCTTGAATCTGGCTATCATATAAAAGAAAAATCGAATCCAACTGGTAGTTCCAGAGATTAGCGCGTTTAAACACACAAACTCTTCAGCTTTATTGTATCAGTATAGATATCCATGTGTACTGTTGTAAGTATATGTGGGTAAGAAGATGACCAAAAGTAATGCAATTTATATTTAGTTCTTTGGTCGGAAGTGTGGTGTCGGTCTCGTAATTTCTCACTGAATGAGCCTACATACAGCTTGTGTGACGTAGTTAATGTTTTATAACCTTATTTAATTTGTAAATCTCCCTTTCTTTAACTACGTATTAGTTTAATCCATATGATTCCGTGTATGCTTATTTTATTATGATATTCCTTGACTCAAGGAGTAACCGCAGCGCTGTAAGAGTTTTCGTGTGTTTTTTTTGTTAGGTGTCATGGCAGTACACTGATTATTAAATGTAGGTCCGACAATAAGTAGCGGAGATATTAGAAAGACGATGGGAAGCCATCAGATAGATTACGACTTGGGGATCTCAATCGTGTCATTTACGATTTGCTGTATGAATTGATTCATATTTAGTTGGCGAAAAGTTAAATGTAATGGATAGATGATATGAAACTTTGAAGACGATTATGAAATATTTGATTGAAAATCAAATGTTACGATCCTACTACAGTATATACCGTAATATCCACTGACAGGCCAATCTTGTCTAGGTATCAATCTACGATTATGACCTAGAGTGAAATGTAGATTATGATGAAAGGGAAAGCGATTAGGTTATTTCTACAAGTGAGTACATTCCTGGTCCAAGAACACACACCTATTTATTAATTGTATATGTATTTGTTTTATGTTTGTACTTAAGTGTTTAAAGGTTTGTAAATGTTTGACGAATTGATGTTATGTTGCAAGGAACCTCTGTATTATTTTCGAGTGTAGATCGACGGTTTCAGACAAATCATCTGGGTTATGGTTGAAAACAGGTCCGGTAGCTTCATACGGTCAAAAGAAGACGAGCAGTAACGATTTCAGTGGAAAAGTCGAAAAAAAACCTGGCGTCCGAGCGCTTTGTAAGCTTACGCTGGGCAAACCGTTAGAAATACCTAATACTATGAGTGTAAGAATTGTTCAGCATGAAAAGTTCTACAAAAAAGTCCGCGAGAGCATATGTCTATCTTCAATACATCGCCCACTATAAGCGTTTTTACGTTTTAATTTCTTCCAACCATGTCCATTCAACTACTTAGGCGACAGTTTACGAGCTAGCTAAGGGCGAGTCTATCATCCCTGTTACAGCCTAGCTAGCGGGAGAACCTATTTCCCCAGATACAGCCAGCAGCAAACCGTTGAGTCGTGTTGAGTTATGACTTCTGAGAAGGATGGTTGTGTTTGGAGTTTCCCTGGAAGTGCAACTCGGGTTTTCTTCGTTTCGCCTGTGAAACACAGTCAAGTTAAGATTGGACGGAAGGGGGATTTGAGTTTCATTCACCTCGCCATTCCCTGGAAGTGCAACTCTCATTTCGCCTGTGAACTTTTCGTTCCGCCAAATTCACAGTCACTTTAAGATTGGACGGAAGAGGGATTATATTATATTAAATTATACTGATTGTTTTATACTAGGTAGAGATTATACGCCAAAGTCCCCGATTCTTTGATGTCACGGGTAATCTCGGGAACCACTGAATGGATTTTGATGCGGTTTTCACCATTCTGTATCTCTAGGAAGGTTTCTGTAGACAAATAATTTATTTATGACGAAAGGAAGTCAAGCACTAACGATTTCAGTGAAAAGGTCGAAAAAAAAAAACCGGCGTCCGTGTGCTTTTTAAGCTTACACTGGGCAAACCGTTAAAAATATCTATATACTATGAGTGTAAGAATTGTTAATCATGAAAAGTTCTACAAAAAAGCCCGGGAGAGCATATCTCTATCTTCAATACATCGCCTACTAGAAGTGTTTTTACGTTTTCATTTCTTCCAACAATCTCCATTCAGTTACTGAGGCGACAGTTTACGAGCTAGCTAGGGGCGAGTCATCACCCCAGTTATAGCTTAGCTAGCGGACAAGCTTATTGCCCCAGATACAGCCAGTAGCAAACTGTCGAGTCGTGTTGAGTTAAAAACTTTTGAGAAGAGTGGTTGTGTTTGGAGGCTCCCTGGAAGTGTAACTTGGCTTTTCTTAATTTCATTTGTGAACTTTTCGTTCCGCAAAATTCACAGTCAAGTTAAGATTGGACGGAAGAGGGATTTGTGTTTTATTCACCTCGCCATTCTTAAATTACGTCTGACAAGAATTTGTTGCACATGCATCTCCATGATAATATAATTAATAGTCCAGTCAGTGATTTTAACCCATCTTGCCGAGACGTAAAACTGATATTGGTCGTTGTTCATTGACAATGCTTATCACGTAATGCATTCATAACTGTTCCCGGGCGAAGCCAGGTCGGGTTGCTAGTACATAATAAAACAATGTTTACCAATGGCCTGTGTTCCGTCACTTACCTACGAGCATCTCCTGACGTCAGAATTTCCGTGTTGTCTCCTGTTCGCGAGAAAAAAAAAGTTGCCATGACTTATGACTCGACCCTCGTATATATCACAATAACACAGGTTATTAGTCAAAATTACACACATCGAAATATAGGGGACTAAATGACGACGACGATGTCCAAGCCCCTCAAATGAAACAACAACTCTTGGGAGAGCTGGGAATCGAACCCAAAACCTTTTGGGGCTGAAGTCTCAACACGTACCCAAGACAAGAGCGATGCTAGATGTTTTAAATCTGCACAACTCAGTTGCAGTATTAGCCCACTTTCGATTTTTGCAAAAAATGAAAGTAGACTTATGAGATCTACACAGGGCCAAACATTGTGTGTATGTCTGTTTGTAATGTAAGTTCATCAATTCCTTATCAATTCAAACATGACGAAACCGAATTGAACTAAATTTGGTACAGAGGTAGCACTAGCAAATGACACCTAAGTGTCAAGTTTTATATTGCCGCCATATTAACTAAACCTTAATGGTGGCCACTCAAATGGTCAAAACTTAAAATCAAATTACGACCGAACTAATCATAGGATCTTGACCAAATTTGGTATAAACATACCTTCGTATGGAACGCGCCTTGCGCCCAAACTACAAGGTCATCAGCCGTACTATTTCAAGATGGTGGCTGTGTGAATTATGCAAACTTTATAATCCATAACTTGGGACCCACCAGTTTATACTGTTCTTAAGGACGTGGTCCGTTCGAAATTAAAAGTTTATGTTGTAATATTATAGTGCAGCAGTGACTTTAAAAAGCTGAGCCATCTCGGTTACAAGACAAGATGGCAACTGATCTCTCGTTCTGACCTATATTTCACTAATTTGAGTACGTTGCATGCAATATAGTCTACTGATAGAAATAATATGAACTTTGTATGAAATGGGTTATAATGAATATATACTCCAGTGAAAAAATCGTTTAGTCAAAGTCATTATGCTAAGACGTGTATGTAAATTAATTGATATAGTTTAACTTGGGAGGACATGTTTGGCTCTGTGGTTAGAGCTTTGGTCGTTCATCCGGCCGGTCGGGGTTCAAAACCCATCAGAGTTGTATTTTCTTTGCTTGATTATTTTACATTTATTGTTTTTTAAGTACTGAGAAGTTATAAAATTGAGCGTTGTATTGTGCATTTTGCAATGTTAAATATATATTTAATTAAAACAATGTTCTCCACCGGATCTGCGCGAGTGACTACTAGCAACCAATTGAACTATGCGTGAGCTAACCACGGCATACTATATGCGAGCTGCGCTCTATACCGGCCTTAACATTTCCAATTAGTGAAGCCAAGCATACGGCGTAACTGAAAAAAATCCTCTTGTTGCCGATAGAGCGCACTCGCCCCCAAGGATTAAATGTGATTGTCCCAGTGATACGTTTAGACCAACGAAGTTTTGTTTCAATGCCAATTATTGTAAGTAGTCTGTGTTAATATACTGACTTCCTACGTTTGCTGATGAAAATGTGAAATGATGGGGTAAATTATAAACTATGGTTTGAACGCCGCTGCTCAAATCCAGTGTGTCATACTATTGTGAGCTATTTTGCACTTCAAATAGGAAGAAAATAGGAGGTGATAAGGACAAAGAGTTATAACTATACCCATACATTTAGGAGAACGTTAGACTTGAAGTCTTTGAACTATGGCTTTACAGAAGAATACTGAGAATATCATGGATTAATACAGTTTCAAATAAGGAAGTTCTACGCAGAGTTGAAAAAAGACCAGAACTGATGAACATTGTTAAGTCTCGTACACTACAGTACCTTGGTAACATTATGAGGAATCAAAAAATGTATGAGCTGCTTCAACTTATAGTCTACTACAAGGAAAAATAGAAGGAAAGATCGCCCGGCAGAAGGAGAATTTCCTGGCTCGACAACCTTAGAACTTGGTTCAACAAAAGCTCTGAAGAATTGTTCCGAATTGCCACAGATAAATCCAGAATAGCCATGGTGATCGCCAGCGTCCGGAATAATAATAATAATAATAATAATAATAATAATAATAATAATAATAATAATAATAATAATAAGAAGAAGAAGAAGAAGGCTATATGTCCTTCCTGAACATCTTGTTTACTTACTTGTGGAGAGTGGTGGCCCATAGAACTGACCACTAATTGTTGTTGCCAGGGCAATGATGGCTGCACAGAACCATGCTGTTGGCATCTCCATGGCTACTGAGCCAGACTGTTGTTCACCAACACTCACTTATACCAAGCAGTACTCACAGTTAACACTGATAGCAAGACCTTAACCTCAGCCCGTTATTCCATAGACGATAACTTAGATAACTACGTCAAAACTAACACTGTAGTTACGGTATTGTTTAATGTTTTTGACCTCTCAAGGCCTTACTTACCCCACTGCGTAGGCGTGAGAGTTAAATCGTGCACCACGGCCGTGAAGGGGAACTGTAGCAAGTACAGAGGTTGGAGATTCGAACCCCTGCACTGACAATGGCTATATTGAGTGTATTTTTCCGCTGAGATTTTCCCTACTTCTTCGAGACCAATGCCGGAATAGGACCTTATTTGAAGTCCCGGGGCACCTTCCTTTCCCCGACCCTGCTACCGTCACTACAGAAACACAGGTTATCAAACAAGTTCAACACACGCTCAAGTGCATGGAGATTATCCAACCCCCAAAATGAAAGAATACAACATCTTCAAGATCTTCAATTAGTGTAACATACCTTCACTAGATTTATGGACTGGCTGCGTGGCTCAGCGGTAACGTTCTCACCTGCTGTTTCCAAGGTTGCAAGATCGAATCCTGGCGTGGTCAGTTGACATTTGAGGGTGCCAAAATGTGAGGGAGTCGTGTCAGTAGATTAAATGACACGTTAAGGATCCCCTTCGGGGCAAAATTTCGTCACCCCGGCGTCTCGAAAAGCCGCAGTAGTTAAAAAGTACGTAAGACCAGTATCATTATTATACTAGATATATGCTCTTTGATCTGCCGCAGAACTCGTGGGTGGCAAGATTTTTCTGACGCACACACTATAGGCTAGTTCAGGTCATCTCGGAAAAGTTACTAGGGAAGAAACCTCATTATTTGTCTCGGATTACCAGAAATAAGGAGATTTTCTTGTCGTTGGGTTGTATTCACACAAATTTCTTAGTATTTTGGAAACTCTGAAACTAGTAGTTCAAAGTTGGTAGCAATTGTTGTTATATACTTGTTTAATATTATGTTATCCTTCACATCCTAAAATAATGTGGTCCCATATTGGGATGTCATATTCCTTTGAACATGAACTGTATTTCAGGGTGGAGCTTTCAAGGAGGAAATAAGTAACGATGTTTCTGCTTTATTGTGTTCATTATTGCAGTAACACTGAACCAAGGGTGTCAAACTCAACTATTGGGGCAGATGACCTCATAGTTCCTCCCCTTAAAACCTCAATAACTAACTAAACTCAACTTTTACGAAGGACAAACTTGATTTGACAAATTGAAGTCAAGGGTCGCAAGAAGAAATGAAAGTATAAATTAGCTTTTGTTCTTAAAACAACGAATCACGTATTTATAATCGCTGTTAATTCGTTTAGGGGCCTTGCGACATCTTGTTCATTTAGCCCCGTTTATTTGGGTGCTTATATACAGGGTGTACGGCACAAAATGCAGGACATTTCTCACACGTACACGAATAAATTTTGTTATATGAACATGGGTCCGGAAACGCTTTGTTTCCACGTTATACCCCATTGTTTCCAACGCATTAATCATGGGAAACACACAAGAACAGAACGTGAGAACCATGGGGAATATGCACTCTTGGTTACGTCTGGTTACGTTGTCATTATTGTTGGTGCACCACCAGTGGTTTGTTTTAGATGGCCCTGTTGCCATGCGACTTAGAGGATGTGCATTTAGCTGTGCGACAAAACATGTACTTCATGAACGAAGGAGCACCTCCTCAATTTAGTGTTAATGTCCGTCGGGTTCTAAATAACAGATTTGGTGACGGATGGATAGGTAGAGGTGGACCAATTGCCTGGCCTCCACGCTCTCCGGACCTAATCCCACTGGACCTTTATTTGTGAGGGCATTTGAAAGCTCTTGTGTATTGAACCCCAGTACCAGATGTTCAAGAGTCTCCTTGCCCGTATTATGGAAGACTGCGAAACCAAACGCAGTACTCCAGGGATACATCAGCGCATCCGAGATTCACTTCGACGGTGGGTTGATGCATGCATCAATGCATACGGAGGGCATAAAGAACATCTCCTGTGAGAAAGAGTTGTATGTGGTATGCTGGCATATTCTGTTTTTGTGTGTGTTCCCATGATTAATGAGTTGGAAACAATGAGGTATAACATGGAAACAAAGCGTTTCCGAACATATGTTCATATAACGAAATTTCTTCGTCTACGTGTGAGGAATGTGTCCTGCATTTTGTGTCGTAACTTTTTGTTACACTCTGTGTATAAGAGAGAGAGGGACGGATTTGCCTGATAACGTGTGTTGTTGTGTATTGTGTGTATTTGTAATTGTGGCTAGCATTGTGATGCATGTAGGCACGTTAGAAACCATCCCGATATTTTCCTGGAGTAAAAAAGTAAAATGTAAAACCACTTATAGGATGGCCGAGGTACGAATCGAACCAGATTTTTCTCGGTTTCGCCTCACGAGGCTGAGTGTATCCCGTTCCATCCCTCAGACCAGAATTACATTTCTTGGTAGAGTCGGGACTTGAACCCGGACTCCCAGGGTGACAGCCAAGAATGCTAGACCCTACACCACGAGGTGGTCATATATTTACAATAACGACTGTATATTATACAGCGTGCCAGGAAATGTTCTCCGCAGCGGCTACGTGCAGCTGCGAGAGGTAGCGTCATCAGTTTAGTTGGCAGCACAGTGTCTTTGATCGGGCGAAGGCCACATGTGTGGGCTGTGGGCTGTCGAAATTGTCAGTGTGTATAGTTAGATTATAGGAAGAGTGCAAAGTATGTTATGAATGGCTGTGGTGAGTATAAAGTTTACTGTTTGTTTGTTTTGATACAAGCGACAGCCATGCTGCCAACGTAACGTAATCTCTCGCAGCAGCATGTAGGCACTGCGGAGAACATTCCCTGGCGCACTGTACTTACATTCTCATTTGAGACTAGGCATGGTGGCGCAGCGGTCAGGCTGATGGCCTCTCACCAAGGTGGACTGGGTTCGATTCTCGGTCAATGCATGTGAGATTTTCGAAGTGAAATGCCATTACCTGTGGTTTGGATTCCACGTAAAAAGGAGGTTCTGTGTCTCATGATTGCATGATTAACGGTCACGAAAAACTAAAAGCTTCCTTCCTTTTCATTTGAGACTTTTGCTTTCAGCGTTCAGTCTAGTCTGCAAGCCTCTGTTTCAAACAAGTCGCCTCTTTGATCCCCTATTAGCAGTTAGAACTGCGGCCTCCTCTGCTTCTACACCTCTCACTTTGAAATCGTTAACACTGAATCTATCACCTCTTTGTCTACCTCTGCTTCTCATGCCCTCTACAGAGGAACTCATTAAACTCTTTGGTAATCTCTCCTCCCCCATTCTCTTCACATGATCCCACCATGTGAGTCCGCTCATACGAACAGCTTCATCTAGCGTGTTCATTTCTAGCTTAGCCTTCATCTCTTCATTACGAGCACCCTTCTGCCATTCCTCCCAGCAATCATTCGTGCCACCCGCTTATCAGTTATCTCTAGCTTATGTATCAGATATCCTGAATATACCCAGCCTTCGCTTCCATACAGCTAATACAGGGTGATTCTCTATGTAGTTTACAACTTCAATAATGTGTAATTATTTATTGGAACCACTTACAGACTTGGTTTATATGTTATTGCAAAACACTTCAAGTTTTGACTCACGTAGTTTGTAGTTGCACAGTTGTCCGCCACGCGCGCCACCTGTCACTTGTTGGAAATGGCGTCTTTTACTGGAGCGGAAAGAGCGAAGTGCGTGTTCTGGTTTGAAAAAACCAAGTCAGCAACGAGTGTACAGCGGAGGTTTCACACAGAATTTGGCAAAGACCCACCCAGCAGACCAACAGTGTACAAATGGCACCAGACATTTACCGAAACAGGTTGTTCGGTGCTACACACAAAGATGCCAGGCCGCGCACCTGTGACTGGCGATGTGGTGGAAACAGGGAGAGGTTCGTCCGCAGTTCGGAAAAATCGAAACTGGTATCCCTCAGGCCACTGTTTGGCGGGTGTTGCGTCGACATTTGGCCACGAAAGCATACCGATTGCCCTTGGTTCAAGCACTAAGTGAAGCGGATAAACATACCCGACATGAATTCTGTGTTGAAATGATGGATCGCATCAGCCGTGATGAGTCATTCTTGATCAATGTGGTCTTCAGCTATGAATCAACGTTGCACCTTTCTGGCCGAGTCAACACAATTGTCGTATTTAAAGCATGGAAAAACCACATGGGCACCACGTGACAGCCCCAAAGTGAACGTTTTCTGCGCTGTTTCGAGAGAAACAATTACCTGGCCGCCACGGTCCCCAGATTACACACCACTGGACTTCTTTCTGTGGGACTGTGTGAAAGATAGGGTGTACATCCCTCCCCTACCTGCAAATCTTGATGAACGGAGACATCGCATCACAACAGCCATCGCCTCTGTTACCCCGGAAATGCTGGTTCATACGTAGCAGGAAATCAACTTCCGTTGGGATGTGTCCAGGATGACAAATGGTGCACACATTGAGCCGTAATGGATTTGTCAAAACAAAAACTTGAAGTGTTTTGCTATGTAATGACATATAAACCATGTCTGTAAGTGGTTCCAATAAATAATTACACATTATTGAAGTTGTAAACTACATAGAGAATCACCCTGTACAAACTCAATTGAGGGAGTTGGGAAAGGGGGGGGGGATAATATGGATTTTATACTAGAGAAATAAGTACAAATATAAAAAGTGTGGGACTAGGAGGGATGTTCTGACGACACTGTGAAATGCTTTCATTCAGCGCATTAACCTCGAAATACAATTGTGTATCCTTCACGAACTTACTAGCAAACCATTGAGTCAGAAATACATTGTGAAACTTTTAAAATAATTAACTCAACATAAACACGTATTTTATGAGACAATATTTTATCTTCTGGGCTGAAAGAAGATATTATTCCAAGAAACTTTTATTTTACATGACATATAACATGTGTGGCTTCCTCACGAGGCCTAGTGCAGGTCTTTCATGGTGACAATTGCGGATGACCTACACATAGTGATGAGCATGAAATGAATGATGAAGACGTCAGAAATATCGAGTCAGGGGAATTAACAGAACTAAGTTAAAATCCCATGACTCGATCGGGAATCAAATATGTAACCCTTCGGATCAAAGGCAAGTGACTTATCTATTTCATGAAACAATGTGAAAAAGGGTGTTTGGCGGGATTTGACCTACTTTTTTTTTTTTTTGCCTCAGTGCGTCCAAGACTAACTTTCCCTTAGTTCCTTATTTTAATTGGTCAATATCATAGCTGCGCCACCAGCCACCATCGCAGTAAGCAGAGTTTCTTGTTGAGAAGACATCTTGCTGGAAATAACACACAAACTGTTCCTGATCGTGTTTAATTGTGCCAGCAGTGCTCATGAAAGTCTCGGGTGTTTATGTTTTCCAAGTCGCAAATCACTCGAGATAAATTTTATTTAGTCTACTTCGTAGACCTGATCAGGAAAGAGAGGGTAGCGACATTCATTCAGTGTCGTATTTGTATAGGCCAACTGAGAGCCAATTCCATCATAACCTATTGATAGAGTCATTCTTGCCAGTAATGGAAGTTGTCCTTCAACGCCTGGGTCTGGAAAATAATTTTAAAAGAGTTTCATACTGGGAGGGAAATACCTAAGAACATTTTCATTTATTAAAGGACGGGGGTTTGGTTGTGCAAAAACGTGTTAATTAACAACTTTTGGGCACGTGCCTGCAGTAGACGTGTTGCCCATCATATTACGATTGCACGCTACGTTGGGGATATTGCAGGCCTCTAAGAAGCTAGATAATTCCTAATGTGAAGTCGGCTGCGGAACAGAAGTGTTTGCACAATGGCAACGGATTTTAGGACTGGTGTTGACAGAATGCATTATAGAATGCCAGTTAATAATTTATTTTAATGTGTTTAGAATAGCTACGTCATTCCAGACCAAATATGTCCCTAGCTCCTAAGTGAAGCAATGTCAAGAGAAAAATAATACAACACTGGAAATATTTATAGCATCACCAGGAAAAATGTTGGACAGTTTCTTTTTACACTTTTATCGATAAAGCTCAACAGTTAATTCATTTCATATTTCAGTAATTATGCATTATTTTGTGCCACAACATTGGTAAATAGAAACCATTGGTTTTGATTCTATTCGCTCAACAGCAGGTTTCAGTCTAGGTTCCATGTGGTGTGCGTTGAACAACAGATACAGGTACTCTAAATGGGCAAAAGGATTGAACTAACTCCTCGTAAGAAGAGTGTAATTGTCACGCCAGCTTCTGAGGGTCTTCTTACTGCATCAAGGATATGATTCAGTCAATCCTCAGAGCCAAGATTATTGACTAAACAAGAGAAACCTGGGAGTTTGGAAGTTGATACGATAGAGGCAGAAATAGGTCCTCTACTGCTCCTAATTAAAGGATTTTGAAGCCAAAGATATCTGAAAAACTGACTGATGACTTCAGAGGAGTTGAAAAAGGACTGGGAGGAGGATTCTGATGGAATGGTTTCTAGTAGAACTAAAATAAGCAGGCTTTCAAATACAAGACAGCTAACTAGAAGACCACAAAATAAGCCATTTTTAGAACAAAATTGAAGAAAGCTCTCTTAGAATGAGCCAAGGAATACTATGGGTATGGTTACGCCCATCAATCACAAACACGCCGATGCTTGTTTCCCAAGCAAGGAGCCACAATGCACGCCTACGAAAGAAAAAAATCAGCACTTAGGCATCTCTCAGAGGATGAAAGAGTTCTAGGACAAAGTCTTCTTCCCAAAAGAATCCAAATCTCATCTCCGAGGAAATGGGAGACTATTGGTTATCGGAATGGAGAGGAATTTCAATCTGAATGTTTGGATATTCTCAAAAAAGTAATGGTCTGAGGTTGTAGTTTTCAGCTAGTAGTGGGTGTGTTACACAAAGAACAGAACGGATTCAGAGAGATTTTATGAGAAGTTTATTACCAACAATAGTGGAGCTATTTGTGTGGTAGAAAACTGCACGTACCAGGACATTTCTGTATCATACCAATGATTAAGTAAGGTAAATACATTGCGTAATCCCTACTGTGTGACGTAGTATTCATCTACAAATTCCAAAAGAAAACCTCCTTTTTCTGCCAAGAGCCAGAGGTTTCATCGAAGACCAAGAAATACCCACTCACACATGGCCAGCAAACAATCCAGATCTCAACCCTATTGTAAACTGTATAAAATATATGACCAATATAGGCCTTCATGTATCGAAAGCTGACGTTGAGTATGACTTTGTAACATCGTACCAGCAATTAGTAGATTGAGCTACTGGGCCAGCGAGCGAGTTTCGAGTCTTATGCTGTCCAGTTGTTCAAACGTGTTATGGACAGCCACGAGACTTGGATGCTCATTCCAGCGTTTTGAACGAGTTAGGTTCAAAAGAAAGGACGAGTACTGTTTAGTGCCAACGAAATTGTAGTCTTGAACATCTATGGTCTGAGAATCAGCGTCCTTCTTTCAGAATACAGAATAAAATAAAATGCGTATATGGTTACCATATTGATCTGGTAAAGGTTGATCCGTATTCACTGTTGATAATTATTTATTTTGTTGGCCTGCCTTGTCAATATTAGGCTATATAATGATGTTTATTATTCTTATTTAACGTAGGCCTACATATTTCGGTATTCAGTGATACCTTCTTCAGCGTTTATTTTTACGGTAATAAAATAGATACTCTTACAAACATTTTAATTAAAATAAAAAACTTTCAAATACTTACCTATTTGGAACTTTTTTATTTATTTAAAACTATAGTAAAGATATTTATTTTATTAATGTTAAACGCTGAAGAGAGTATCACTGAATACCGAAACATGTTCGTTAAATAATAATAATAATAATAATAATAATAATAATAATAATAATAATAATAATAATAATAATAATAATAATAATAATAATAATAATATACATCAGTAGTGGGATGAGGACAGAGCTGCTTACTAACTTATTGAGCCACCCTCGTATTTGCCCCGAACCTGATATCTCGCTAACCAATGGTCGGATTTGAACATACAGGGTGTCCTAGCACTCGTAGTGATGCCCCCTACTTTCCTATAGGCTCTTTATTTAATTAAAAGACCAAAACTAAAAGGTCATCCGCTTTTAATATCTCGCGAACCAATAATGCTAGAGGCATGAACAAGTGGTCCAAGGACTCGGGCTGACGTCCTCTTTGCTATGGACTACTCGTTTTTTTTAAATTGGAAACTCGATTTTGGGGTAAACACGTGTTTTTTTGTGATTTTGCCGATATCTCACGAAGCAATAACGCTAGAGGCATGTACGACAGGTCCAAGGACTCGGGGTGACGTCCTCTTTGCTATGGACCACTCGTTGTAATTTAAAAAAAAAACACAAAAAGCCCACACAAAAAGCCAACACGAAAAGCCAATACAAAAAAGCCAACACGAAAAGCCAATACGAAATGCCAACACGAAAAGCCAATACGAAATGCCAACACGAAAAGCCAACACGAAATGCCAACACGAAAAGCCAACACGAAAAGCCAACACATAATCCAACACAAAAAGCCAACACAAAAAGCCAACACAAAAAGCCAACACATAAGCCAATATATAAGCTTATGGTAGGTCACTCCATCAGCAAAACAGTTGTAACCTTTGTAGTGTGAACATCGTACTGACAGGTCAGTTACTACTATGGAACTTATTACAACCAACAAAGGTAGGCTACGTGCACTCTATCAAGGCTACTCCTATAACTATAATCGCCAGAATGTGAATGGAATAATATTCTGGCGATGTTCAAAAGAGAGGTCAACAAAATGTCGAGGCAATCTGAAAAGTAAAAATGGAAAGGTTTTAAGTGTGAGTGTTCATCAATGTAGTGCTCGAAACGAACCACGCTTACTGTTTACAAACAATTATCAAAATGCTAAAAAGCAAGTTCAAGAAAACGATATTGCGGCTAAAGATAGTGCAGTGTTTTTTCAAAAGGACTTATCATGTCCTCAAAACGTCATGTTAGGACAGTTGTCAACGTCCAAGAAACCTTCAACACTATCAAAATCAACTCAGACTATAAATAAAGTGGTATTGCAAGAGGATCAAAAAGGACTATATAGTAACAGTGATGATGGTCATGATGATAATGGTGATCATGATGATGATAATGATGATGATGATAATGATAATGATCATGATAATGGTAATGCTTTGTTTACACCTAAAAATCCATTTGTTAAATTTGTATACTGGAACAAACCCAGTAAGCTAATTCAACGGCTTCGACAATTGCATGCTTTACGACAAGCTGGGCATATCGGTCACGATTGGGAAATCAAAGAAATTGAACAAGCGCTTCGTCGTGCTGAAATTATTGTGTAATGGGTCTACCACTTTGCGACCACTTTTACCCCAACTCTTGTTTCTAATATTTGCTTATTTGCTTTCACTTTTACCTGAACTCTTTGGATCCATATTTGCTCTCACATTAAACTAGTATTCTTATTACCAAGTTGACTTTACTAGAGCTTAGTCTATGCTTGACAGTTGATATGCAAGTATCAGTGACTAGGTATGGTAAGCCTTACGCATACTATAAAGGATATTCATATATTGTGAAACGAACCAATAAAAATGGAACTGTTATTTGGCGTTGTTCAAAGCAACGTTCCAAACATTGTCGAGGTGACCTAAAAAGTAAAAATAGTGAGGTTTTAAGTGTCAGTGATCATCAATGTAGTGTACCGCATGAAACACAGTTGCCGTCGACAAAAAATCAAGAAAACCATATTGCTACTCAAAATAGTGCATTGTTTAATGATCAACGTTTAACCCCTGTTCTCAAAGTTATTTTTAATCCATCTTCCACGTCGCAAGAGCCATCAACATCACAAACTATGCAAGAGGTAGTGTTCTTGTTGTCGTTTTAAAGAGTGGAACAACTAGGTCATCTGTTCTTGATCTGCAAGGGGATCAAAGTGACTAAATAGTAATAACCATAAGGTTTTTATGTCAATACAACCATTGCGGCTTCCCCACTTTTCGAAAACAACATTGAATGGACATTGCTATAAAATGATCTACAACAAGCCTTGTGTTTAAAACTATAACAGACTATTGTAAAGTGAGAAAGGCTTGTATTCAGTGTGCATTTATTGTCATAATCATGTATACTCTGCAATGTTAAATATACTAACTTTGTATAAAATAAAACAACATTGTAACATCATTTTGCATTTATTTACAAACTTTATATACATTTTTTTTTGGTTTCATCATAATATTTTTAAAGACAACACTAAACACTAGAACATTACTATTCTATACACATATTTTCTTTCTTTTTCAGTATATTGTCATTACTTATATTTTCCATTATTATTTCACATTATTTATTTATTTAATTAAAACGAACCATGCACCTATTGTTTTTAAAACCTTCATAAATTAAGTGTACAGGTTGCACAGCATTATTGACTTCATCAAAAACACTCTCCGACATATCATTAAACCGTATAGGCAGAAATGTCTCAAAGTTTGCACATACACAAAGTACACGATCACCATATGCTGTTTTCAATTTCCGAATCTTGATAATGCGGAATGGAATATGCGTTGGCAATTCGCTGAGCTTCTTTGTCTCTAAGCCACATGATTGTCCCACAGCATTCAAAACATTCATTGTAGTAGTCTATAAACAAAAGCATATCTATTACACTCTAAAACAGCTTTAATAATATTGTGCAATTAGGGATTTTGCACTATGCATGGCGAATAAATTATACTAGTTATGCAAGAAATGCCCTAACTGTAGCAGATACTACTTTTCTGCATATAGCACAAGTGTTAAGTTCTAATGCACACTTGACACAGGCTATCATGTGTCCACAGGGTAAAAATACAACACCTAGTTCATATTGATAACAAATTTTACATAATTGTTGGTCACACTTTTGTATCTGTTCGTAACACAAGTCTTTTCTTTCAGCCTTATGTATTTGCTCCGCGTGCTCTAACTCTAAAGGCACTTTTATGTCTTGTGCTGCAATCACTTTTTCTTTACGAATAGTGTTCACAAATTCCTGACCTTTAAGCAACACCATGTATTTACAGTTTGGTAACCAACGAGCGTGTTGCACAAATGGGTCATCAGTCATTTGCCAATCCTTTAAAGCAAATCCACAATAAAAACATATTGTTTTATCCCCTTCACCAGTATAAAAAAATCCAGCTTCACTTAGCTGTTTGGTAAGGTGTTTTAATATTAATGGCCAAACATTTTTATAAGATTCGAAACGTTTTTCAACAGAGCTATACTCTGGGTGTGCTAGTGCTTTAGTCTTGCAAACTCCCAATTTTTCAAAAGCACACGCCAATTCAACACTGTCTATGGCATATGGACCACATATATCGACACTACCGTTGGCTGGTAATACATCATTATTATTATTATTTATTTGTGATTCAGCAACGTAAGTAGCGGCCAAAGGCCTTGTGGTTCGGTAAAATGAATGCACGGATAGGTTACCCACTTGCTTTCCAAGCATGTAAGGACAGTGAGGAGACCATCGCAAATGGTCTCTAAAGGGATCATCCCCTTCTTCCCAGTGTGAAAGTTCAATACGACAAAACACACAGCGCACCACATCTTCTCGGTTCAAGTAAAAAAAAAAACGGCTTTTGCAAGTTCATGCGTCGACAAAAAGCCTACAGGCCAGGATTCAAATGTTAACCATCGATCATGTTCTGATTTTAAATTTAACCCACGTGGTAAACCAACTTGCTCACTTGTTGTATTTGATACTAACGCCATGTGTTATAATAAAACTTTTTCTTATTGTAAGTTATTAACATTGCACAAGAGCACAGAGTACTTTAAAGCATAATGCATGCTTGTTCACTGTCTGTTCATTACGTTAATGGCACATGACGACACCTAAAAGCAAACAAAATAACCCATCACTCAATCAATCAATCAATCGTAAATAAAACGTTAACGTTAATTGGCATTAATATATCAAAACACCATTAAAAATAAACTGTATGTTGGCACTAACAGTAACCCATGTACTTATTTTCTTTTTTATAAAGCTACAGTCATTTACATTCCCCCACCCTCCCTTTAACCAATATATAAACAAAAATGAATGTCATGTCATTTTGTTCACATTATCATGTTCAAACCTGTGGATATTCGTTGAGTCCATAGGGAACCACCCATAAATTAAATTTATTATCTTTATTTTTAGAAAATCCAACATGGCCTTGTACTTTTCCCAGTCAACAACAACAACATAGCCATTAATCAAGAAAGCAATCATTGTCCCAGTCATGTACAGGTAATGAATTTTTTTTTGTTTACGAGTTTTTAGTAGTGGTAAAATGGAATAGCATTTTTAAGTTGGCCTTACCTGAGTTTTATACAGTTCACTCTTTGGCAGTGGTTTCGCTTTAGTGCGTTTCTGGTTTTTTTCAGCGACTGCTACGGCGGTAAGGCTATTCTTTCCAAGTTTCTAAAAATAAATAAAATAAACCGCTATAAATACCTAAATTCAGGTTAATACATACATTTCATAAAATAAAACATAAAACAAAAAATGAAACAAGTTAGTTTAAAAAAATCATCTCACCTTTACTTGCAGTGACTTGTTGCTCTTCCCTTCTAGTGGGCTCAAAAGTGCAATGGTTTCTTCTCCCTCAGACATGTAAGGTATGCCGGTTATCTGCAAACAAATAAATAAAATCATTAATTACCTAATTAATAAATAATTGCTTGTAAATATATATATTAATCAATAAATGTATAAATGAATAAATATATAAATAAATACCTACCCCACAACAAAAGTATTTTCCACCAACACCAAAACTGTTAAACAAGACCAGGGGTTTCATGCAACGCAGTGTGTTCAAAGGTAGTCCACCCAAGTGAGAGTGGAAATGATAACGACATGTCTCTTTATATATGCTACGTTGCATGTATAATCATTTTTCCCACGCTTTGAACATTCTGTTATCGGTCACGTGGACAGCTAACGCCCAAAGTGAACACCTGTGGCGAATCAAATTTCACATGAACTTGCATTTTGTCACGTACGAAGCAAAACAGAATGTAACTTGTTAACAGTTATCGCGCACGTGGACAGCTAACGTCCCAGGCGAACACCTGTGGTAGATCAAATTTCACATGAACTTGCATTTTGTCACGTACGAAGCAAAACAGGATGTAACTTGTTTAGCGTACATGTGGTTTCACACATGTGTGTGCATGCATTTCACACTCCCCTGCCACCACGATGGTCAGATTATTTCACCTTCAAGCGTCACCTGTTGTCAAGTCAGATCAACGCCATCCAATAAGCTCAAATGACATTCACCTCCTGCTCCTCGGCAAGTTTGTTTTCTGTACTCGCTTCGACCAACATAGAACCAAGTTCTCATCACCGTTTACACGTTAAAGGTAAAATATCAGAAAAACGCACGCTCGCTCTTTCATACACCGACCCGCCGAAATAGCGATTGTTCTATTAAGCATGGTCCTTGTGCTAAGCAACAGGTTCGTTGAAACACACACACACTGCAGTATCGTCTCTCTCAACCACCACGCTTCATGGACATTATAAACAGGTAAATAAAAGACAGTTTTTTTCAACATGTATGGCGTTAGGCCCTTTGTGAATTTTTTTTTGGAAAAAATATCTGCCACATTTGAAAGGGGGCGAAAGCCCGAGTCCTAGGACACCTCGTACACGTCTCTAGCGTTATTGGTTCTTGAAATATCGGTAAAAATCACAAAAAACGTGTTTACCCCAAAATCGAGTTTCCAAATTCTTTTAAAAATTACAACGAGTGGTCCATAGCAAAGAGGACGTCACCCCGAGTCCTTGGACCTGTCGTACATGCCTCTAGCGTTATTGCTTCGTGAGATATCGGCAAAATCACAAAAACACGTGTTTACCCCAAAATCGAGTTTCTAATTTTTTTAAAAAAATATAACGAGCGGTCCATAGCAAAGAGGACGTCAGCCCGAGTCCTTGGACCCCTTGTTCATGCCTCTAGCATTATTGGTTCGCGAGATATTAAAAGCGGATGACCTTTTAGTTTGGTCTTTTAATTAAATAAAGAGCCTATAAGAAAGTAGGGGGCATCACTACGAGTGCTAGGACACCCTGTATGTTCAAATCCGACCATTGGTTAGCGAGATATCAGGTTCGGGGCAAATACGAGGGTGGCTCAATAAGTTAGTAAGCAGCTCTGTCCTCATCCCACTACTTACATCATTATATAACCTAGTATTGACAAGGCAGGTCAATAAAATAAATAATGAATACAAAATAGGCTATGTCATCACGTCTTGTTCAATGTCTTGAGCTAGCCTCAGACATACGGGAGTGACCGAGTCCCGCTTCCATCTGTATGATCAGAGACTCCATGAAAGATAGATACTGTAGATAGAGGGAGAGAACGCAGAAATGTGCATTATTTGAACTTGGTAATGTCATAGTTAAATCATGTTATCCCCTAGGTGCTGACAGTCTTCATATATGTCTAAGTGCTGATTCTTTTCGCAAGCGTCCGTGGTGTCGTTTTGCCTGAGAAACAAATACCGGAGTGTTTGTGATTGATGAGTGTAATCATGGGCGGCTTCTGACTAAAATTTTAGGGTGGGCCAGATGATGATGATGATGATTAATATTTGGCACACATTGTTGCCAGTATTGATATCATCATTCCACACAAAACAACATTTGAAACAAATTGAATCGGTCGGAGCTGAAAAGTTACTAAGTTAGTTTTCACTACTTTTCAGGAGAAAGGCAAAACGTCATTGACAGAAGAGAACTTAACAATGTCACTATATTAGTCAACTATGTTGTAAAGCAACTGTTCAGGTTACATTTGTGTTAGCGGAATATCAATTTTAATTTAAATAACATATTTTTCTAATCAATTTTGGAAACGTCACTTAATGCTTTTCAGCTCCATGGTCAGTTTAGTGCGGTATAAAACCATCCAGAATGAATATTGAACATTATATTTTATTTTAAAATCGATTTGTAACATAAAAACCATCTAAACCCTGTACAAATGTAATTTACAATAGCAATGTAACTCGCGGGGATCTTGCAGTGCAGCCAACATTAAGTACGGAATACGGTGCTGAAAGGCAGCAAGTCATTGACTTAATACTTTTCTCCTCTGATCGCACTACATGTAGCAGTGGTTTCTGGCTTAAACCCACAAAACAAATTGCTTTGTGATGGATTTTACCTTGCCAGTGAGCTTCCGTGCTTTTTCTCCTGATGAAAATGTGTTGTGTGTAGCTTAATCATAAGGCTGACTTTAATTCTTTCCTATGCCGATCCAAGGCCCTTGGGTCAATACTTCAGAACACTAATTCTTTAAAAAATTACCATTTTGACTTAATGCTTTTCATCTCCGACCGATTCAATTTTAATAAATAGTTCATGCGTTAAAAACTATACTCACATGGCTCCTTATTTGTAAATACCTAGGTATATTCTCCTCTCCTGTGCTTGGATGAACCAAATGTATGTGTCAGCTTGGTTGATGAGGTCCTAATCATTTTACATTTACAACTTTGTGTTCAAAAGTATAGAAGAAAATGGATTTGTTAATAAAAATTCCACTTCGTTCATTTTCCTATGTCGCACATCTTCAGCATATTAAATAACTACGTACAATACAACAAAAGATTGTTGGTTGGTTCCTCATTTTAGGGACTGCAACAACGCGGTCATGTAGCCCTGTGTGCTTTGGGTGTGTGTAGAATCTGTGTGATAATTGGTGTTAATTGGTATGGCTGTATTAGTGGGTGTTATCCGTAATTCAGGTAAGGACTGCAGGCGATCAATTTCAAGTATTCCTACTTTTGTTACCAAATGCTACCATCAACGACACCTAGCTGCTAACTTGGTTACTAGATGCGACCGCAACCAGCACCTGCCGGCGAACGTTGGAACTTATATAGCATTAATCAAATCTAAACTATAAATTAAGCTTCACACAATTGTAGTTAGTGGAAGGCTCTTTTACATGCCATAAATCTATGACATGGGCCCGCCAGCTTTACTTTCCCTCCGAAGGAAGGTATACCGAAGGATTTTTTACCCTCTTAAAAATCGATTACTTCGGCCGGGTTTGAACCCGACAACAAGAGTTAAAACACATTAATTGAGGGGCTTAGAAGACAAGGAAGACAAGTGATATCTGATATGCATGGAGAAATCACCCTTATTGAAATACCAGTATATTTCAAGGATAATTTTCTCATGCGTATCAGAAATCACTTGTCTCTTCTGTCTTCCAAGACCCTCAATTTATACAGTAGAAATTAACTTTATTCACAGAACTCACTAACACACTTTACTGTACTTGGAACACCAGACAACTGAAAATGTATAAATATATTTTCGTGTAAAATCTTGACTTCAGCAAGCTGTGAACAATGGCTAAGTACCTTCTTAAGGGCATGGGGTAGATCCATCTCCCATTATTCAGTTTGACCTTCAGACGGAGACAGAAGCAGGAAGTGAAATGGACAGATCATCTATTTCACTCCAATGCAACAGAAATGACCAATTCTCAAGGTACTTGAAAATAAAGGAAGGTCCTTTCATAGAAGAGAGCAATTCGCGTGAAAGACAAGACTGTTATATCACCCGGCCCTTCACTCCATATAGTTCCTTTCGCCCTTTAATGACGCAGCGCCCCTGAGCGTAACCGTACCTATAGTTCACACAATGCATAAGAAGACTTACGAAATGCAATTAACAGCGTATGGATACTTACCTTTCATTCATCACGTTCTGTGAAATTTTGAAATGTGAAGCGGTAACGTAAAAAAGGAAGGAATATTTCGGTAAATGATTCCTGTGCTACGTTTCGTACACGAGACGAATTCATCTGTATTAGAGTTAGTGATGTGGGCCGGTCAAATGCCCAGTGGGCTGGACATCTATAAATGGGCATTTGCCCAAAGCAGTTTTAAGCGCCCAAAATCTGGGCATTAAAGAAACGTTTTTTATTTACTTTTTACTACTTGTGATTGTTACTAGAGCTTCTAAAACATAATAAAAACCATTAAGTTAATCAAAGTTACATTTCATGGATAAGCTAGTAATGCCCGAATATTGCTAATAATAATTTAATTATCCTGTGTCAATAACATCTAAATGGGAATTAAGTATATCTGGTTTGAATGAAACGTATTACTGAGTTAGACCTGCAGGCCTATTCATTTAAATGTAGGAAATGCAGGGGCAAATGTTATATCTGTTACCACAGAGCGGACCTTTAGCACTTTTGGTTGGATTCATAGTAAAAAAGAAACCGACTTACATCAGAGAGGGTTGACAAGTTGACTTATCTAGCCTACAATTGGAAGCTGATGAATGGGGAGAATGGAACATCTAAGTGTAAGCCCGACAAATAACTGAAGAGACTCGTCAGAGTAAGAGCCTCCGTTGCATAGGCGGCAGCACGCCGGCCTCTCACCACTGGGTACGTGGTTCAAATCCCAGTCACTCCATGTGAGATTTGTGCTGGACAGGTTTTTCTCCGGGTACTCCGGTTTTCCCTGTCACAATTTCATTCCAGCAACACTCTCCACTATCATTTCATGTCATTCATTTAATCATTTCCCCAGGGGAGTGCGACAGGCTTCGGCAGCCGGCACAGTTCATATCCTCGCCGCTAGATAGGGGCTTCATTCATTCCATGCCCTGACCTGGTCGGTCGACTGGAAGCGGGCTATGGAATTTCATTTCACTCGTTTGAGTAATCCAGAACAAGGAGAAGAAACCCCAACACCCAGTCAAGAACGAATTATAGGCCTAGAGGAAGATTCAGAATCAGAACTGTCAGAAGAATCTAAGCCAGAACTACTTGAAAGTTCAATAGAAAAAAGTGATGTAGAGGATACAGAAACAGAAGAAAGTGATTAAGATAACCAAGAACACAAAACATCCATTTATTATTAATTTCATATTTAAATAAATGTACCTCCTGTCCTCATTTGTTTAATTTTTAACTTATACAGTTAATGCAATAGCATACATTATTTATTTAATAAAAGATCGTACAATGTACATAGATCATTCAATTCCCTTGCTCCACTGAGCAAATTACTCTCTGGTACAGTACTCTGTAAGGGATACGTGTCTTTTCCCGCACACCTTTATGTGGTAACGATCACAATGCATATTGCATAGTTCACAAACACACTGTTCTCCTGGGTCATGGTGCTTCTTGTTGCTGCAGTATTTGAAGGGAAATCCGTGAACAGCGAACCTTGTCATCATGTCATATCGCTCATCATGTCATGTGTCGAAGGTCGTAGTCGGCCTGTTTCCATTGCGTCGGTGGAATAGAATTCGTCCCATAGCATACATTATGTATTCAGTATTAGTCATTTTATGTAATATATCAAACTTACAGTATTTAAGAATTATAAAGACGTGTTGATATTTTAAGTGAATTATTTTTTCCCCAATTACACAATCAACATTCATAGGCATACGCATAATTATTATGTATAAAAATCCACAAGAGTTGAGAGGCTATAGAAAAATATTAGGACTACTGAACTACTTTTCTAACATTGTAAATCAGAACATATTAAATTCAATAATAGCGTTTCAATCCATTAATGAAAGATTATCCCTGCTATCCTTTAAATCAGTAAACAAAGTTTATACCATTGTCAATACACATGCACCAACTAATGAGAAAAATAGGACTCAGAAAGAACAAACGGAAATTTTTTGGCAAGAACTATCAAACACCCTGGATCAAATTCCATCAAAAAATATAATACTTCTACTTGGAGACTTTAACGCTCAAATCGGCAAAGAACGTCAACATCGGTCCATAGTAGGCAATTTCCCGGCACATAAAAGAACTAACACAAATGGAGAAAGACTTATTAGTTTATGCAGAGAGCATAACATAGTCCTGAAATCTACCTTCTTCAAAAAACTTCCTAGGAAACAAACTACTTGGGTTTCCCCAAATCCAGTTTGTGGTGAGAAACAACTTGACCATGTTGCTATTAGCAGACAGTCTACAACGGAGATACTCAATGTGAAAGTTGCTAAGAGTGCAGGTTTAGATTCAGACCACTATCTGTCACTCATTAAATTCAAAATTAGACCAATATATAAAAAGAAAAATCATTATCAATCCAAAAAGTTTGATACTCAAAAATTAGCTACAGAAAATAATTTAATAACACTTTTGGAAAGCAGAGCACCTAAAACATGGGAACAACTTCAAAGAGACTTAGTACAGACAGCAGAAGAAACCATTCTCCTTAAAAGAAAACGAAAACATGCCTGGTGGACTGCTGAGTGTGATGAACTAATCTTTAAAAGACAACGAGCTTGGAACATCTGGAATGCAAATAAAATGAGAATACCAGGAACAGCTTTATAGAATCCCGAAAACATGCATCTAAGGGACTCAAAAGGGTAAAAGTGCAACATATGAAAGACCAATTAACATTAATAGAATCGGACTTAAGACAGCACAATATAAAGGACTTCTACAAAACTTTCAGAAGTAGTTTAAGGAAGTATACTCCACCAAGCTTACTTTTCACAGATCCAAAGACTCAGAAAACTGCATATAATAACGCTGAGAATTGCAGAATACTTGCGGAATATTTTGAAGAACTCCTCAACTGCGATCCACCAAAGGAGACATTTAATTTTGATAATATACTCCCCGTTCCTCCAGACTCGAAACCACCAACAACAAATGAAATTAAAGAGATTATAAACGAACTTAAAAATAACAAAGCATCTGGAGAAGATAGTATAGTTGCTGAATTATGGAAATACTCGAGTGACAACATGATCCTATGTTGAACGGAAATCATAAATGACATATGGAAAACACACAGTTTACCATCAGAATGGACATCTGCTTTGATACATCCACTACATAAGAAAGGGAAGAAAACAGATCCTAACAATTACAGGGGAATCTCCCTCCTGCTAGTGACCTATAAGATCTTATCCAAAGCACTTTTAAAAAGAGCGGAAAAAATACTCGACCCACAATTGGGAGAGTATCAGGCAGGATTTAGGAAGGGACGATCATGTATGGAGCAAATACTAAATTTAAAGAGCATATTAGACATGAGGAAAATCAGGAACTTGAAATATGTAGTTACTTTTGTGGATTTTAAAAAAGCCTATGACTCCATTGACAGAAAGGCACTTATTAACATTCTGAAGGAATTTGGACTTGATAACAAGACAACTGAAATAATTCAAACAACACTAACGAACACAACTTCCAAAGTTAAATTTAGAGGGGAACTTTCAAAATCTTTCAAAATAAAGTCAGGTGTGAGACAAGGAGATGGTCTGTCACCTCTGCTTTTCAATTGTGCATTGGAAAAGGTAATTCGAGAGTGGAGGAAAGCCATCAATACTAAAGGCGTTAAACTAGGAAGACATCCAAATAAAATCACTGTAGATTGTTTAGCTTTTGCGGATGACATTGCATTACTTACTGACTCACTGGATACTGCCAAGAACAAATTAGAGAGTTGCAAAAACAGGCAGCCAAAGTCGGACTACAAATATCATTTGAAAAAAACTAAGTTCATGACAAACATCACCGTTGCCCCCAAAAGTACCACAATCCATGACAGTTCAGTATGTAAAACAAATTCCTTTAAATACCTAGGAGAGTGGATAATGAATGACTCACGGGAAAAGACAGCAATAGAAACACGTATGCATAAATTACAAAGGTGTTTTCATATGACAAAATATATATACTGTATAATAAAAAAAGCTTATCCTGGAACACTAAATTAAGGCATTATCAAACAGTAGTCAGACCTGAAACTCTGTATGCAGCAGAAACACTTAAATTAACAAGATTTGGTGATTTAGACAATATAGAGAAGACTGAAAGACAAATTCTGAGGAAAATACTGGGAGCTAAACGAAATAACAACGCAGAATATAGGTTACGACCAAATAGAGAGTTATATTTGAAATGTGAAAAATTAACTGATGTAATGAGAAAGAGAAGATTACAGTTTTTAGGGCACATCTATAGAATGGAAAATAGTAGACTAACTAAACAGATCTTCAACTTACTGACTAGTTACAAATCCAAACCCACATGGTTCATTGAAATTGACAAAGATTTGACAAACGCCAAAATTCAGACAGATACAATAGCAAACAGATCACTCTTCAGAGAAGCTATTCAAAACGCAAAATTTCAAGAAAGGAAGAAACAAACAACTGGCAGAAAGTGGACTCAGGAGGAGCAAGATCGTCACTCTAGAACAATGAAAGAAATTTGGAAACAACGGCAATTGAATACAATGGACAATAGCCAACGTTGATTCATCGTACCCTCCAAATGGGTTATTCGAAAGAAGAAGAAGAAGAAATATGTATACTGTATACACATATATATATAGTATATATGTTTGTACGGATAAATATACAGAGTACATATTATATGTAGATACATATATGGCTAAAACAATATTTATATAAGCGTTGCATTATGAATATGTTTTTAAAAGAGGTAAATGCCCAAAATGCCTGGGCATTTATGGGTTTTGTGCATTTGCCCGGGCATTTATCCTGGGCATTTGCCCCGACTTATAAATACCCAGACAATTTACATCACTAATTAGAGTAACGGTGAATGTCCTCACTTCCTGTCGCTCCTGTATGTAATGAAGGTTGCAGTAATTATACTGTCAGAGGCGTGGTGGCTAGACAACATTCACTTTTGCTGACTCAATCAGAAGGACGACAATTAGGAATGATTAAACGACTGACACTATTATAAAAGTATTAGGTTATCCACCAATCCGATAAGGTGCAGGGATCCTGGATACGATGCTGATGATTTGTAAACAGCATTGGGTGCACTAATACACTTAAAATATGCATACAAGTATGTACTTTAAATATCCAAAATATGACCAATCATTCGCGAAAAAAACAACAACATCGGTAGTGTGCATTTAGTCAATAAAATTATACGTGCCAACAGCAATCAAAGTATTGATTCATCATTCAAGAAAAGAATTGATTACTAAAATTTTCATTTACAATATTTAAGAATACTGCTCCTTAAACCTTCTCGATCAATTGCATCCATTATATAGCTTTGTTGTTATTAGGTCGAGTGGAAATTTAAAAGACGACGTTTCTAGACAATTTCTTGTCCCTTTACCAAGGTTTGTAAAGAAAGAAAGAAAGAAAGAAAGAAAGAAAGAAAGAAGGAATGAATGAGAAAACAATGGCATTTAGCCTCCATAGATAAATGGTATAAGATAGGAAGCTATGTTGAAACAAATTGTTATTCCATGACCTCCTGAGTCCAAGAAGATGTTGGTAATGAAACTATAGAGGACAGCCATGATTTACTCAAGGTACAACCATCACCTCTATTAAAGTTCTGTGGTTGTTTACTTATTTCAATCGCCTCCCGAATCATACGAGTTGTGAAATGTTTCTCCATACACGTGACAGAAGGCATCGTAGACATTTACGGCTTTGCCAACCAGAGAAGTCTGCGGCCTTCCTTCCTTCCTTCCTTCCCCTGATAAAGGGACAAGCAGTTGTCTCGAAACGTCGGCTTTTAAAATTCCGCACGACCTAATACCGGCAGCCCTAAATCTATACTGTGTAATGAATATTTAAGAATGTTTGAGAAACGAATACCTTGAAAAGTTTTGTTTTCCTCACTCTTAATGAATTATACATAATATCGATAGTGTTTTGGCATAACCCTCAAAAATTTTAAAATTGAGGTTATGGGCGCAGTTTATTTTATGTATTTCGACGTATGTTGCAAAGGATCGTAAGCTACATTGGGTTCTAATGATTAATGAACGCAAAGGATAGTTCGGCGTAACCAACATATCATATAGCCACCTCAGAGAAGAGGTCTTTACTTACTCATAATGATCTATAAGACTGGAAAGCCGTACAAAACGAAATATTGCCACTAACTAAGAACTTATTTTGCCTCTCCTATAAAATAACGTAATTGGGGTTGAGCCCTTTTGCTAAAATACCATTGATCTAGGCTATTGTCGGTCTTCATTTAGGACCAGTACATCGTGATCATCAGCACCATGTTCTGTATATACCAGGTGAATCAGCTGCCTCTAATAATATTGTTTTATGCAGTCCAACGAACGCGTGTTATCAGGAAGGTCGATATTTCCTGTTGCATCTTGTATGGTAGTAACGCACTGCAAGCATATCCTGCAAGCGATACTGAACACTATTATGTTTCCCGCGTAATAGTCTGTAGTCCCATCGAGGGAATACAAATAGTGTTCAGTATCGTTTGCAGGATATGCTTTTAGCGCATTAATACCATTCGGGATGCAGCAGAGAAATATCGACCTTCCTGATAACGCTAGTTGGGCTGTATAAAACAATATTTTTAGGGGCAGCGGATTCACCTGGCATATAGCCTACCTAGTACTGTATATGTGGTGTCTGTATTAAGTATGTACTGTATTTGTAATTGAGACTGCGATTGGGAAGAAGGCAGACGTGGTCCTGTAAGAACGGCTGAAGTGGGAATCAAGCCTATATCTTCTAAGGTTTGCCTCACGAATCTGAGTGTACTCAGTTCGAACTATCACACTACAATCACACTTCTTGGCAGAGAATCGAACCCGGAACTATCGAGGACGACGTATCAACACGTACTCTTATGATCACAGGATGTGGTGAGGTTTGATTTCGATTCGAATGCCTTTTGAGTTGCCTCAGTTACCATTCATGGGGTTTATTAGTCTAGGAATCTAAAACCTGTAGACATTTTATAATTGACTAGCTGATATGCCCGGCGTTGCTCGGGATCACAATTGGATATTAAGAGATTGTACCTTTGCTCGCATTGTCGTATTGTGTGCAACCCGGAGGAAGGTCGATATTATAATGAGCAATATTAATGCCACTCAAAGTCCTTGAGCGTGCTTTTTATGTGATCACAAATTGTGTTGAAGTTGTTAAATACTGTAGGTGGGTACGACGGCCCTATACCGTTCGTAGCTTATAGATTAAGCCTGAAGTTTTGCTAATATAACTGAGTATTTAAGGAGCTTACTTTAATCATTGTATGCATTATTAACCTAACTAATACATTTTAAGGACCAATGAGTTTATTTTTCTTAATTGTATTAGGCTTGCGGATTTTGTCGAACAGCAACATTTCAAGAGGATAATGGTAGTCCGAGGATAAACGCTTAGAATCCCAGCTTCATAATAATATATGCAATTGATTAGGGAAATAAGAATACCAAAAATAAAAAATAACTAAATATCATCTAAGAATCAATATATCCATCTTTAAATAAGAACTACTCGTACATAACGCACATTTACAATGCAACATTAACGTGGAATCGCTTGTTTCATTTTCTTTTGGCATTTAGTTCTTTATGTGGTTGGCAAATAACATTTGATTTACAATTCTGAATTTTATTGAAAATAATATTCACATTATTATTGTAATCATTATTACACTACTAAGAAGGGGCCGTGTTTGTGCTGTAGTACGCTGCTTGCTACTCACCAAGGCAGACGGAGTTTAATTCCCAGCCAAAGCATGGAAGATTTTCGGACTAAAATATCATGAACTATGGTTGAGCATGCCAACTACTAGCTTCTTTCCATTTTCACTACTATGTTGTGTAGATGACAAGCATCTTCACTCACCCAATTATTAATCATAGGCAGGAAAGTGCGTCTATATACTGGAAGTAAACATCAGCTTTCAATTAGTGAACTTGAAAATCCACAGCCTGTTTCCAGTCGACCGACCGGGTCATGGAATGGAATGAATGAAGCCCCCATCTAGCGGCGAGGATATGAACTGTGCCGGATGCCGCAGTCTGTTGCACTCACCTAGGGCAATGATTAAATGAATGACAGATGAAATGAAATTATAGTGGAGCATGTTGCTGGAATGAAATTGTGACAGGGAAGATCGGAGTACCCGGGGAGAAACCTGCCTGCCTCCGCTTTGTCCAGCACAAATCTCACATGGAGTGACAGTATTTGAACCACAGACCCAGAGGTGAGAGGCCGGCGTGCTTCCGACTAAGCCACGGAGTCTTCTATGTAGTAAAATTTAAAAACCTTTCTTAAATATTGAACACCCATCGTTTAACGTCCTCAAACTACTGTACATTTAAAAATGAATAATAGTATGCTAAAAATACATCAAACTTGGTAGCAATTGTTATATCCGCAGTAAGTAATATAGTGCAAACTACGTTTCATGCCATGATTAAGAGTAAAAGTAACAAAACAAACTGTAATCATTTCGAGTAATAATAAAAATAAAATAATAAAAAAAACATCAATATTTCTAAGTTTATGCCGTGTCTTGGGAAAGGTTTCGCCTATCAACACCGAGATTGGCAATCAGCGAGCTCTTGTTGTCAGTTTGTGAACCCACAAAGGAGTAACAAATGGCGTGCTACCTAAATCTTATCAAGTGCACCTGTGGTACTTGACTGCGAGAGGTAAACGCTCAACAGCCTTTCACCTCCCTATCAAGGCTTCCAAAAAGGTTGTATAGTGGCAATCATGGCCAAGCAATTAAAATTCAGGTACATTTATAGCTGTGTCTTGTACGGGGTTTACTTGGCCGTGAAAGAAGAAATACCAATTTTTTTCAAATATGTTAGCGCAATTGACCAGTGAGATTTATAACTTAATAAACTAATGGGAGAGTCAGTAGAATACGTCACAATATTCGTGAGAATTTAGGTTGCACATAATAGAACACGACAAAAAGCAGTTAAATATTTGCAAACAGAAGAATTCAACTAACAAAAAATAAATCTATAAACAGTAAGAAAGCATACCGTACAAAATAGAAACAACCACCTCTATAAATAATACAGTTCATGTTCACGTGTAGCAATGCAAGGAGCAATGTTCGGTGTGAACCACGTACCCCGCGTTTTAAGGCCCTAAAACGAACGGTTTTCGAGATATTGCAAGAAAACTATACCCACTCTGCGAAATTGATAAACGTTGTCATGGCAACGCCATTTCACGAGGTCTCATTCTGCTTTCATTCCGTCTCTGTAATCTGTCTCTGTAAGAGATAATATTTGCATGAAGGAATAACAGACTGTTGAACAGATGGACGTCAGTGTCGAGACTTTCGTACGAACAGTGCCACCGTCTGTATAAAATGAAAGACAGTAAAATATGGTATTGATTCTGTCCGCAAAACAGAAACATCTGATAAAGTATGGATAAAACCAAGAAAAATACTTTTTTTTTCATCTCATCATGTAAAATAATGATGCCTCACCGATTAAGCAAGTCCCCATTCCCGTGATAACGCCCTTAAATTTAATTATAAACCTTGTGGGGTATGCAAATTCAGTGTCTTAGCCTCCTATTTAAAACTTTTGTAATTAATTGGAAAATAAATACTTTTTCGTTACAGGAAGTAATAAGAATAATCTTGCTGTATACAGCTATAAGAGACTTTTCGTACGACATATCACACGAGTAAATCGAAGGTAAATATAATAGGGCACCCCCCCCTGGTCCCCTTAAGCCCATTGCATGTTTCGTTGATATTTACATCCTAAAGTGATTCCGGGATGTTCTTCTAGCCATTTGCAAATTTTGAACGAAATCTGTTGAGTCGTTTTCAATTGATGGAAGAACAGACAGACCGACAGACAGACAGACAGACAGGACGAAAGTACAATTATATATTTATATATATAGGGGTATCTCTGTCCACTCTTTTACAGCACAAGGAAAATGATTATGGGAATTAAATTTACAAATACTTTATTATGTATTTACATATATCTACAAGTACTGTATACATATCTGGTTTGTGACGCATAGCACTGTTCTTTTCTTTCTTTCTTTCTTTCTTTCTTTCTTTCTTTCTTTCTTTCTTTCTTCGTTTATTTATTTATTTATTTATTTATTTTATAATGGGTTGTCATACATGGTGGCCCGAGTGCTTCGCAGTACTTTAAGTCTCACCCTCTTGATCTGTTCGGGCCTTCACGAAGGTACCACATGCGCCACGTGCGGCGCTATATTTGTGTAGCCATACCAAGTTCACGAGTACCAAGCCACAGTCAGGAGGCAGTCTCGCTGATCGATATGTTGGAGACACTGTAGTATACACTTACGCTTGGACAGAAGACTTCCACAACACCTCTCCGTGTCTAAGGAATGGGCCACCAAGTGAGATAGACAATCACTATACTCTCATTTGAATCCGTTCTCTGGCGATGTACAGGGTCATCGAAAAAAAGTTGCAGCAGTTTCAAAAAGTCATAGTTCAGGAACTATTTGAGATATTAAAACGAGTATTGTTTTTGTTAAATTCACCATATCAAAACCGACAGTAGGGGCTACGCTGGCTAAAGCGCGGCGTTAGGTCATGGGGCCAAGCTCTCTGCCGACTCTGTAGACGCGTGGGTTCGAGCCCCACCGTCAGCTGTCCTTGAAATGGTTTTCAGTGGTTTCCCATTTTAAACACCAGGCAAATGCTGGGACAGTACCTTCTGACAGGCCACGGCCGCTTACTTCCACATCCTTGCCCACTTTCATCCATGCATCTCATCTCTCATCCCGACGCGCAGGTCGCCCACGGGCGTCGACTAGAAAGACCTGCACTCGGCCTCTCAGGAGGCTACACGAAAAAAAAAACATATCAAAAAGTATTTTTTTCATTCCATATAATGTTTCTATGTGCGCTTGACTGTTTCGCCGCTCGTTCTAGGGCGTCCGGGGGACTTCAACGCTGCCAGTTTCCTGAACTTGTTCATACCACCGTCTAATGCATGAGGTGGATCCCTACGCTACCATAAACACGTCGGAAAGTGCGCTGAAGAGTTATAATAGATTTAAACTCCGCTAACTATAACACACACTGTGCTTTCTGCTGAAATGTCGCCATTGCAATTACACTCACTACTGAAACAGTGGCGTGGCAGCTTCCTGTCGCGAACTCATACTGTGCACCGGCTGAAGGTCACGGGCGGAGTACAGTCACATCTAAAACTAAAACTCGATGAGTTCCTGATAAATTTTCAGCTGAAATTATTAATTTATCTCACTTACAACGGGAGATAAGATTTTTTGAAATTGCTGCAAACTATTTGATATTACAGTTATTGTGATAACTACTGAACTTCTGTATAATGTTTAAGTCTGTTGGTATCTCAGATTACAGGCAAATAAGTAATATAGCAGTGTGTATTTCACGCACTATACAAGGCAAAGTGAAGTGGTTCTAAATATTTAGGAATACCTTCATATAATTGGAAAATTATTAGCTAATCATTGTGAGGAGTTAAAACAATATTTCGTTGCGTTGGTGAAGAAACCTGTATTAACATAAGGAAAACATCGTAGGCGAGGAAAGTTTGTTTTTCACTTCAGTTCAAACGGTAGATGACCTCGCTGTTCCGCTCTTTAACGCAACAATAACAAAATAACAATTTTAGTTCTACTTTGAATTGCAGAACTATTATTTCTTATACAGTATTGTCATGATCTTTATTAGAAAGACCATTTTGTTGTAGAACATGTACAGGTATTGAATAGAGTGGTTTTGGAAGATCATCTATTACAATAGGAATATTATTCAAGTATACACCATTACTTGGAAATACTTGGGTATACCAAATATTGTCTGAATCTTGGTATACAACCAAACATTCAAACCATAAAACGAACATTCCTTCTTTTCGAATAAATACACCTAATATACTAAACTAATAGTACTATAGAGTAAGGACAGAATGATTTTCTGAGAGCACCCTCATGTGTTATAATGCAGTCTGGAAGTAATGTCCAAATATTACTTGCGCGTTATAAAATTTAAGTACTACGTTTATTTTCTAGGCCTGCTATATTTTAACTACGGAAAGTCAATTTAACGTACTTCGTTTGTACGTTTTACAGCACAACCATTCACAATGGACGAGTTTTCGGAGCGAGTCTTTTCTTGCTTTGAGGTAACTTGTGAAGGTGCGGAGGTGTTGGAAGTACCAGTTGTGACGGGGAGAGACGAGTCGTCTTCCTCTGTAGACTTCTCCAGCATGTCGGACAGCGCCGCCTCCAGTTCAGATAGCGAGGGCGTCATTGAGGATCTGCCGCTGCTCCCTCCACTCTCAGGAACTTCTTTATATCCTGCCTTTGGTGTCCTCAGGAAGTTTGAAGACATGCCTTCAGTCTGGTTGTGAGATTCCGCACCCTTAGATTCTTGAGTTTTGTTCCGTGCAAGATGTACCTCCAAGTCTTTTAAAGCTGAATTTTGGATATTTATATTATGTGTTACTTGATCTTTGACAGAATCTAGCGTGCATGAGTTGTTGGAATCATTTTCACTTTGAACTAGTGTCTTCTTGGGTGATGTGTGCTCTTCGAGATCATTCAGGCCAGAATCTATGCTCTTTGCTCCATTCAGAGTGTCACTGCTAGGTGATATGGATATTTTAGAATGAGAATCCTCTTTTTGACTGTAGAGTTTTTCCTCTGCAGCACTGTTCAAATCGAGACCAGAGTCTACACTCTTGAATACATTTGCAATGGAACTTCTCTCCTCTGTACGTAGTTTTCGGTGCCCAGATGTCCCTTGTGAATTACGGACGGAACAGTGGACTCCAGGGATTTCTGAATCTTCCAGTGCAAGGTTCTGTAAACCCAATTGCTCTAGGGCACCTTCTATATTCTGACATTCCTTCAATAAACGCAGTAATGTAGAGTGAGTTGTTTCATCTACCTCACCAGCTTTGTTCATTATCATAGACTCTATAACCTTCGCGTTGTCGTTCTCGTTCTCTACATCGGACATCTCCGGGGATGGTGGAGGTGTCACACTGGTTACGGAGATCTTCTTCCTCGCAGTTCGGACAGGCTGTGTTGGGAGCACCTCCATCGAGGACGTAGAGATCTTCTTAGCTCTGTTGAAATCATAGATGATGGACTGCAATTCCCTTTTCACGTCAGTTAGATCTGTGTCTTCTCTATTACCACTTCGCTGTTCCTCTGGACGAATCACTCTATCGTGCTCTCCAACAGGTATATCTCCATTCTGCAGTGGGGCTGGCCAACTGTTATTACCGAACCAATCGTTTTCACTCGAATTATTTAAAACAGGTTGTGTCGATTTCAATGTTGATTGCTCAGTGACTTCTCCTGATTCAGTGATGGTTGGTGGTATTGTAGTACTCTTGCGTTCAGGACGCTTGTTCAGTTTAGAAGTTGGTAATACTGGACTCTCATTGGGATGTGTATCATGCTCAATCACACCTAGATCCCAGTCATCAAGTCCTGCCCACGAATCATCGCTATCTGAGGAACCACCCAGACTGGACAATTTCTCAGCAAGATGCTCGCGCATGGATCCAAAGCTGCGACATCTCCTCATGTACTTCTCAACTCGCTCAACTGTTGCGTCTGATATGGACGAGGTGCTTGGTGCTTTCCTACCGCTGCCTGGTGAGATGAAGGTTTTCTTTTGCCTATTTCTCTTTGGTGTTAGCTCACTGTAGTTGGGTAGCGAAACGGAAGACACGTTCTTAGGCCGCGGTTTCTGCTGAATTTGGGCGCCGACTGAGGGTGATGAAGGGGGCTCTGGAGGGGGTGGACGGGACATCCCCACCTTGCGATGCAGTTGACGCTTCTTGCGCGGTGGTGGCACTGGAGCCCTTGTGAGCGGCAAATGCTCAGGCACTTCGAGGGTAACTTCCTGCCAGGCACCGGACGTCTTCATCACCGGAGGCATCAATCCCGGGCTGCAACATACGAAATACAGGATTATATTATTAATGTTGGACTAGAGTAACTCAATTTAAGACTACTGACTACTGGGCCCGTGTTAAGCTTTCGCACTTAACTGTAAGGATAAAGGAAAGTTAGCAGAAATCTCATTAAAGAAGAGCAAATTGTAATTGAATCGATCGGAGCTGAAAGGCATTGTCAGTTTTCACAACGTATCAGGGAACAGACAAAACGTCATTGACAGAACAAAACTTAACAATGTCACTATATTAGTCAACTATGTTGTGAAGCAAAACTATTCAGGTTATATTTGTGTTAGCGGAATATTAATTTTGATTTAATAAACATATTTTTCTAATCAATTTTGTGGACGTAATTTAATGCCTTACAGCTCCATGGTCAGTTTAGTGCGGCTTAAAACCATCCAGAATGCATATATCACATGATATTTTACTTTAAAATGGATTTGTAACATAAAAAGACCTAAACCCTGTACAAATGTAATTTACTATAGCACTTCAACTCGCGGTCTAGCAGTGTGGCCAACAATAGGTACGGAATACGGTGCTGAAAGATAGCAAGTAATTGACTTAACGCTTTTCTCCTCTGATAGCACTGCATGTAGCAGTGGTTTCTGGCTTGAACCCACAACACAAATTGCTTTGTGATGGATTTTGCCTTGACAGTGAGCTTCCGTGCTCTTTCTCCTGATGAAAATGTTGTGTGTGTAGCGTAAACGGAAGGCTGACTTAATTATTTCCTATGCAGTTCCAAGGTCCTTGGGTCAATACTTCAAAACACTTAATTCTTTAAAAAATGTTCATTTTTGACTTAATGCTTTTCAGCTCAGACAGATTGAATTGTTGGTCTGCAAAAGACGAAAGTTAGATTATGAAGGTGACCTCAAAAGTAAGAAAGTGTGCTTACATGTATTTACTGTATTAAGTTGTACTGCAGTAAACCCCGTTTTTACGCGCCCGCTTACTACGCTATTCCGCTCTTTTTATAAGGACCCTGTATGATTCGTATTGTGCCCGATGGGACGAGGCTGACAGGCATCGAACTCGGGACTAGGAGAAAGAATCATAAGCCATGACTTTCCCGAGAACCGAGCCATTGATCTCTGAGGGGGAACAGCAACATAGAACCCGAGAGACAGTGGAATAATAAAGTGCCGTGGTAATTGAAGCTTAATTCCATGTCTGGAACAGGAATTATAAGCAGTGCTAAGACAGAATATGGTATGAACTAGAAGCCAGTATACAAAAATCTAGCCCAGATTCAGGAAATTTGAGCAACTTGACAGGTGACATATTGCTTTTAAAAGTAGGAGGAGCAGACATACTCCAATGGACTACTTCCAGGCGTCACAGGGGAGGCAAGACAGTCACTAATGGCCATAAAAATCCCCGACGGACAAGGGAGAGAAGGTGTATGAGGTGGTCGCGAAGAGAAATTAATTAATTGCTGGTAAACGAAGCATTCAAATGGGATGAGACTTACACCCAGATGCTTATAATCAAAGAAAGCTAATTTAGGGGTGTGAAAACTCCTAAATTAAAGCCTATATAAGATTGAAGGTAAATTCACGCAGTTAGAGCGGAGGAGCAGTGGTTAGCCAAGGAGTCAGAGGGGATTCACAGAAGATAGCGTCAGGAAGACATGGAGAAAAACAATTAATATTAATTAATTGAGCGAAGGAATCACCTGCACGCAAGTGGATCTGAAACCCCCGTGAAAATACGATCAGGAATCACGCGTTACCTTGTCGGTAAATGCGGTGTATGAGAATAGAGTCGCTCCTGGTGTGAATAGGGACTATATTTTGCCAGAATCCCTTATATGGACGGAGGAGCTGGGGAGAGTCAGTTCTTCTTTGACTCAACTGGTGAGGTGACGCGCTGCCCGTTGACATGAGATAAGTGCGCGGAGTACGCAAGTGCATTAAAATCAGTATCGAGCAGATAGACAATGAAAGGTGCATTATGCAGCCTATTAAAAGTATTTCTACATTCGAATTATGAACAGTCTACAACATGCATATAACCAGTTATTATACGTGAACGTCATTCAGTACAGAGTAGGAAAATCCCATTATGTTGTGATAGACAATGGACTTATCCACAGGGATAATAATGATCTTTAGAGTATCATACAGTAAACTAGTAAAGCCGTGCAACCACCAGAGGGTGAGATCGTGTGTAATGGTGCTGCGGCTTATATCCACCTACACTGAAAACCTACGTTTCTTTTGTGGCTTCCAGTGAATATTTGTGGCTTTGTTTTGGGTGCTGAGTTTATGGTAGTGTTGTCCAGAGAATCTACTGTCTTTCGATAGTGTTTTAGGATCATATTTATTATTAATTTTAAGCAGTAAGTGTCAGCCATCTTGTTAACTGCTACAATAAGTTCCATAGAAAACACTATCTAGAGAGTCACTCGTTATCTGTGGCTAAAATCTTTGCCCTCACTTTCACCCATTTTGTTTCTTTTTCCATCACTACCATAGAAACTAGGAACAAGATATGCACTCTACTTAATATTCTTGGCGTTGCCTAGGTCACACAGCCGGCCTATTTTGTCAGCCATCTTTAAGACCGACAATGTGAGTCTTCTGTACTGGACAGCATATGGCACTATTACCCGGTCAGCTTGCGTGGGGGTTTAGCTCTGAAATGAGTAAGGGCTAAACACAACCCTGTGCGAGACACTGGGGTAGGGGGCCTCAACCCCGACACGGCGCGTCCCAATGGCTGATAGGGGACGTCCTGTAGATATGCAGGACAGGTGCGAATAAAGCATGGCCAAATACGCATCCGCGGATCAACTGAGGCAAAAAAAAGTAAACGGGCAACGGTCTCCAAGGCGGAAGAGGAAGACTCCCAACGGTTTGAGGGGCGGAAGAACCAACACCAAAACTCTGGGGCTTACAACCTCGGTTTTAATTCTGGAGGAACAGGCAACTCCTGCCCTCCCAACTAACTTCAACACATAGCATGATGGAAACACCTTCAGGAAAGACTACTCCAGGGGGCAGCCGGCAACGGAAATCCCCCACCGCCAAAAGCGGTGCAACCAGGCCTTTGGATTCTGGAGAGCCTTGAACGTCATGCAGGGAAGAGTTGGAGCTTCCCAGAACCTCACCACAGAAGATACGAACCAAGCAAAAACATCTTCTGGGAACGCTGAACATCAACACGCTCCTGAAAGTTGGCAAACTAAAACAACTGATCAACGTTTTGAAGTAAAGAGACATCTGCATACTGGCACTACAAGGGACAAGATACCTAGACGAAAATCCCATGGAATCTGAGGGTTACAGAATCTACAAGGGAAAACCTGCGATAAAAGAACAAATCAAATGTAACGATCTTAGGTACGGCCTTCGTAGTTAAGAGGAACATCACTGAGTCCATCATCAGCTTCACCTCACCATCCGAGAGAATCTCTCTTCTCTCCTTTAGATCTGGAAATAAAACATGTACAATGATCAACGTACACTTCCCTATTAATGAAGATAACAAGAAAAATCCTGAGAAGGTGGGTAACTTTTGGCAAACTCTCGAAGACACAACCTCCAAAATTCCACAACATCACGTAAAAGTTTTGGTTGGTGATTTCAATGGCCTGATAGGCAAAGAGAGAAGATATAGAAAAATTGTGGGGGACTATCCAGCACATAAAAGAACGAACAGAAATGGAGAAAGACTAATCGGGGTTTGCAGACATTTCAACCTGAAACTCGTGTCCACATACTTCAAGGCACTCCCGAGCAAGAAAAAACCTGGGTATCTCCTAACACGATGCTGGGAGAGTTCCAGATCGACCATGTCACAATAACGACCAAAAACCGAAAGGAAATCCTGAATGTTAAAGTAAGGAAAAGCCTAAACATCGACTCGGATCACTACCTCTCGGAGATTAAAGTAAAATTCCAGCCAAACAAGCCCAAACCGAGAACCAACAGGAAGCCCAGAATTAATACAGAGACTCTGAAACAGAACAAGGAAAAATACTGCGAAACCTATAAAAGCTGAACATTAACAGCTGGGAAGAAATCAGAGAAGCAATGACCAAAGCAGCTGAAGGTTTGGGAAATCCAGCGAGGAAACGAAAACATAGGTAAAGGAATGAAAAGTGTGACGAAGCTCTTAACAAAACGCTACAAGCCTGGAAGAGATGGCACTCCAACACGACCGACGAGAGGTGGGAAGATTTCAGGGGAGTAAGGAAGAGAACTGCTAAGATCATAAGATCAGAGAAGAGGAACTACGACAGAAGTAGGGTGGAAAAGTTAGAAGAAGATTTTCGAAAAAACAACACGCGAGAGTTTTACAGAACCTTCAAAGAGGAGCTACAGGGATATCAGTCACAAAGTCTGTGTTTCAAACGGAAAGATGGTAGTATAGCGACGAACGACAAGGAAAACTTTTGGCCGACTATTTCAAAGTGCTGCTGAACTGTGAAGAACCTGTGGAAAGATTGAATAGTCAGAATCCATCCTATGAGAACCCGGATTCCAACCCACCAAGTTTAGATGAGGTAAAGCGCATAATAAACGAGCTTAAAACAACAAAGCACCAGGCGAAGATGGCATCGCTGCAGAAATGTGGAAGTTCGGAGGAGAAATGGCAGAGGAAAAAAATACACGGCATCATAGAAGAAATCTGGAAAACTGAAATGATCCCGAAAGACTGGAAATGTGCCCTTATACACCCACTTCACAAGAAGGTCATCGGGCGAACATCGACGACTACAGAGGAATCTCTCTATTTCCAGTTGCATACAAGATACTCTCCAAAGTACTGCTGAACAGAGTTGAAAAACAAGCAGACCACCTCATAGGTGAATACCAAGCTGGCTTTAGAAAGGGGAGATCGTGCCCAGAACAAATATTCAACCTCAAGAGCATCCTCAGATCAAGAGCTTGGAGAAGCCAGAACACTGTAGTAATATTCGTTGACTTCAAGAAGGCGTACGACTCAATTGACAGGCAGACTTTATTTAACACCCTAGAGGAGTTCGGAATTGACGGGAAGACGAGAGAAATAATCAAACAAACTAACGGATACCATGTCAAAAGTGAAGTTCTTCGGATAAATCTCTGATCCTATTGAAATAAAAACAGGGGTCAGACAAGGAGATGGCTTATCACCTATCCTCTTCAACGTTGTTCTGGAGAAAATCGTGAGAATCTGGGAGGAAGCTTTGGACATAAAAGGAGAAAGAGGGATACATCTGGGAAGGAAAGGACAGAACCTGAAAATTAAATGTTTGGCTTTTGCTGATGATCTTGCCCTCTTAGCCCAAAGCCGAGATGATGCCCAAAAAATGCTGGATACTCTGCACGAAATCGCTGAGAAAACGGGTCTTGAAGTCTCATATGAAAAGACAGAATACATGGAATACAGACACCTTGGAGAGAGACACATAAAAGTGAAACATGGGACTGTCAAAAGAACTGAGAAGTTTAAATATCTAGGTGAATGGATAGAACCCAATGGGCTGGATAAAGAAGCAAATAGTGTAAGAGCTAGAAAATTGGATTTGGCTTATAGGTTAACCCAGAACAGATACAACAAACGAGCAATATCCTACAAGGCAAAACTCAGACACTATACCACAGTAGTAAAGCCAGAGGGTCTGTACGCCTCGGAGTGCTTGACACTGAATAAAAAAAAGGGGATCTTCAGGAACTGGAAAAAAGGAGAGGAAAATGTTGCGGAAAATTTTAGGACCGCAGAAAACTGCTGACGGGACATGGAAGAACAGGAAGAATGATGACCTCTATAAACACACTGAAAAAATTACTGTCACAATGCGGAAGCGAAGGTTGAAATTCTACGGACATTTGGTGAGAATGGACGAGAACCGACTGACTAAGAGGATATTCAAGTATATTACAGAGCTGAAGGCTACAACTAAGTGGGTAGAAGAGGTTAAAAGGGACGCCAAGGAAAGTGGACTCACAGTGTATGTGATCCACAACAGAAAAGAGTTTAGAAACCGAATTGACATCATCAAGATGTTCGAGGAGAAAACACCTAAAATTAGAGCCAAACTGGTAATATCCGAGGAGGAGCGAAAGATCAGAAGTGAACGAATGAAGAGGTTTTGGGAAGAGAAGAGGAGATTAACCAGAAAGCTTTAGGTTCCATGCGGTCCACAGGTGGCCAAATTCGGAAGTAAAAAACTAGTAAAGTATACAATAGATCATGGGAGCAAGAAATGTATCACAGGTATTTGTGATGAAATGCTTAAGGAACACACACTAGAAGGGAGAAGATAGGAACACAGTAGGAGACGGGAGGCGTACACATCTACTCGAGCTAGACTTTCGTTGGAGACAAGCAGATGTCATGATATTGCAGCATCGCAAATCTGAAATCACGCAGTAGCGAAAAGCCCAGTAAGGCATCGTGTGTAAAAATCGAGTGTATAAGGTTTGTGTTAAATTGTGATAATATAATGTGTTTTAAATTGTGTGATAAAAGAAAATGTGGTATAATTTAAAGTGTGAAATATATCTATTCCGAGCTGTAATCAGCATATTCAAACCACATCAAGTGTTATTTGTGGAAAGTATGGAAATGGCAGTGTTTTAGAGCCATTATGGTGGGTAACGTGCTGTACTATTGGATTAATCCAGCCCGCAAGAAAACGTGAGTACCATCCAAAAATGTTACTATGATTTTATAGCTCACCATACAACATATCATTCCATTAGATACTATAAGAATTTGCAATAAATATTGTAAGAGTTCACATTCCTCGTTTTATAGTAAATAACTTGAATTTAGAATGATAAACTTACGACAAGTAATGCGTAAGATGATAGTCAATATAACTATAACGTTAATTGATGATAATTATAATCAACGGTCAAAGTCGAAAGTAAAACGTAAAATCGGCATGTTGATGCCTCAGAAACGAGCAAATTGTGTCATGTCCGATAAAAGAATAGAGTGTTATTGTATGGAAGAATGAGATGTATATTAGAGAGTGTAAAGAGAGTTTTCAGTGTAATTGATATGCTAATAATAATAATAGTTATATTGCTATGCATGAAAGCTAATGATCAGGCAGATAACGTAATTGCCCGTAAAATAATACCTTTAATAAGAGCTAGTGTAGAGCCATGGTATAATAATGATTAAATCAGGGGAGTAAAGGAGCGCATTATGAATTGGATTATCTAAGAGAAATAAGTTGTAGCCGCAAAAAGCGTGCAGAATTAACGTAGAATCCAGTGATTTGCGTAAATAATCGCAGGGATCATCCAATTAGCTTGTGCGTCGGAGAATCTAGTGAGCCAATCTACGAATCTACACGGTATTTTGTACAGCCTGAGAGCGTACATATAGATAGCGGCAAAGTTGGGGCAGGTACGGCCCTTGTAACCAACTGTCAGTATCGTCGTAAGCTACAATGGGATTAACGGTGACACCCAGTGTAAGCTAATTAAATACTTGATCTACCCGTGGTGGTAAGATAATTCTTCGTGGAGGAATCATGGTGATTTCCTACTATATTCGTACCCGTGCGGCGAGATAAACAATGGAAACTCGACTGTCACCCATTTTAGAGCCACGGATTGCATCTATAGGACGGCAAAGCTAAAGGAAATCCATCCCTTGCTAAGAATATTAATTAAGAGCCATATTGAGCCAATTTAAAGACCCTAAGTGTAGGAGTTAAATAATTAGATAGATTCCATTCATTAAATGACACATCCAAACCTTTGCCTCTATGAAAGGAGGGCAACACTCTTGGCTTTGTTTACAAAAGTTTCAAGTCGATCAGTGAGATCAGACGAGGTAGTGGGGGAAGCAGCCATATTGAAAGAGGGTGGAGCTGAGCGAACCTATTGTTCACGCAACGGGGGGCGCTGGGCTGACCGCCGACCCTTTAAAGTCCTACTGGTACACTGAAATCTCTATTCACATCTCTTGAAATAATTGAATAATGGTTGATATTATTGTATTAAATGAATTACATGCATCATATCCATGGGGATATGTTGTTGGATCGTAAAAATCGGTTAATATTTGGCCAAGTTAGTGTCTGTGGACATTTTAACTTCGCTAAATAATGAGATACACTTTTAAGGAGTAATTACCCAGTTAATGCTAATTTACTCAGACGGGTAGCGTTAATGCACGGAATGGCACATTTGTAACGATAATAACGACATATAGCATATAATTACAGAAATGCTATCCCTCTTATATAGACCTATTTGATTAAAAATAAAAACTGCGGTAAACAAAATTTTATCATTATTAGGTAGATTTCATTAGAAAGCCAACTATTGCAATGGGAACGATGTTTCGACTTCCGGAAAATTTCGACATATCTTCGGGTTTCACATCCCCCAGACCCCAAAACCACCGTCAGTTCAAAAGTTATATATATATATATATATATATATATATATAATCACTTTCTTGTGGACACGATAACTACCGCAATTTTGTACCAATCACTTCGAATTTTTTGCATAATATGTATCCCTTTCAAATCTCGGTCTAGTTTTTTAATGGACAAACTCGGTCGTAGGGGGAGAAAATGGGGGGCTTTTTTCAAAAAATGTGAAATATCGCTATAACTCTCTTAATACGTGAAATATCGAATCCATTCATAGTTCAAAATATGTGTCGGATAAGTGCCAAACATTTATGTTTGAAAAGTTTTTTGATAGCACCAACCATTGACCAAAGGGGTGGAAAAAGTGGGGTTATCGGGAAACGTTAATCATATCTCTCAACAGGCACAATATCAAAACCGTACGAAATGGAAAATATTCCCCTAATAATTACCTACAACTTTTGTCTGAAAGAATTTTTGATATGACCTACCATTACGCCAAGGGATGAGAAAAATGTTTTCGGAATTCAAGAAAATGCCAAGTGCCATCAGAGGTTACCATGACAACGCTTCTAAATTGATGAGGGATGAGCTATCAGAGGTTACCAAGACAACGCCATTGCACGAGATCACCTTCATTTTTCCATCTGTCCTTGTGGGAAACGGCTTCGGTGGCGTAGTTGGTAGCATGCTGAATTCCTATGTCCAAGATCGCGGGTTCACACCCGGCCGAAGTAGTCGGATTCTTTATGAGCGTTAAAAATCCCTCAGTAACTTATGCCTTCCTTCGGAGGGGAAATAAAGGGGCGGGCCCATGTCATAGATATATGGCATGCAAAAGATCCTTCCACTGACTACAACTGTGCAAAGCAAAATTTGTAGGTTAGATTTGATTAATGCTCTAAGTTCCAAATTTCGTTGCCAGTTGCTGGTTGAGGTGGCATCTAGTAGGTAAGCTCGCAGCTAGGTGCCATTGATGGTAGCATTTGGTAGCAAAAGTAGGAACTACTACTTGAAATTTACCGTCTGCAGTCCTTACTTGAATTACAGACTAATACAGCCATCACAATTAACACTGGTTATCAGACAGATTCTACACACATAAAGTACACAGGACTACATGGCCGCGTTGTTTCAGCCCCTAAACTGAGGATCGAACCAACATCTGTGCGGGAGATAACATTTTGGTTGAAGAACTAACTGACCGTTAGATAGTTACACATCAGTGTCGAAACCTTGCATAAGGACAGTGTGACCACAAGTATAAAAATAGAATCCAAATGACGAGAAGGTTCGAGTCCCCATAAGACAATAAAATATTAATAATATGCATAAAAAGACGAAAAACAAAGGTTATTAAGCTGCAATTTGTAAAATACTTTCTCGCAATGAAGTGTATAAAATGAGGTCTGATCCTTCTACGAAAACCTGCATATTTTGTTTATTTTATTTAGTCCATTTACAAAGTTCATATTTGCCAAACACGATTTTTCATTACATATAACATGGCTGTAGTATACCTTATCCCCAAAGCATATAGGTAATACACGTGTTATACTATACTTTTGACTACCTAGTTTTAGCTAACTAAAGCAATTTCTCAAAATTACAAGAGGTTAACAGTTTGGATCAGGAGTGGGAGGTGGGTAGTAATTAAAAATGTCCAAACAGTGTCCACACAATATTAGGTAGATTTCATTAGAAAGCTAACTATTGCAATGGGTACCATGTTTCGACTTCCGGAAAATTTCTACGTATCTTCGCGTTTCACATCCCCCAGACCCCAAAACCACCGTCAGTTCAAAAGTTTATATATAATTTATGTATATATGTATCTATATATATATCTACAAGCTGACCCGGCAGACGTTGTCCTGCCAATCAAAGAAATTGATGTAACTTTGTTTCTTGAAGCGCTTTTGGATACACAATATTTTTTTCAATTTCTGTTAACGGCCTCTAAACTATCATGAATTGAATTAACTAATTTAGAAACATTCGTTGGAGCGTGCACAACAACTCTCCAAAGTTTCATAGCAAACGGATAAATGGCATTTAACGCATACGGGATTTGGTTTAAATGATTCGTGCGCTGTCACTCATTTGTTGAATCTACTCGTGCTCTACCAACTGTGAAATTGATTTACTAAGTTAGAAAGCATCACGTAAGTGTACACAACAACTCATCAAAGTTTCATCGCAATCGATGAATAGTATATGAACGCATACAGGATTTTGTTGGAACGCTTCGCGCGTCGTCACTCATATGTTACATCTACTCGTGCGCTACCAATATTGTAAAATGGATTTACCAAGTTGAACACCTTCCCTGGCGTGTACACAACAACTCATCAAAGTTTCATCGGAATCGGATGAATGACATATGGACGCATAAGTGATTTTCTTTAAACGATTCGCGTGCCGTCACTCATTTGTTGAATCTAATCATTCGCTACCTATTGTAAAATAGATTTACTAAGCCTGAAACCTTCTCTGGCGTGTACTCAATGATTCACCAAGGTTTGATCGCAATCGGATGAATGATATATGACCGCATACGGGACATTGTGGAAACGATTCGCGCGCCATCGCTCATTTGTTGAATCTACTCGTGCGCTACTTATTAAAAACTGGATTTACTAAGACAAACATTTCCTGGAGTGTACACAACAATTCACCAAAGTTTCATCGCAATCGGATAAATGGTATATGGACGCATACGGTACTTGGTTGAAATGATTCACATGCCGTCACACATTTGTTGAATCTACTCGTGCACTACCTATTGTAAAATGGATTTATTAAGCCAGAAACCTTCCGTAGGGTGTACACAACATCTCACCCAAGTTTCATCGTAATCGGACGAATGGTATTTGAACGCATACGGGACCTTATTGAAGCGCTTCGCGCGTCGTCGCTCATTGTTGAATGTACTCGTGCGAAACCTCCTGTGAAATGGATTTACTAAGTTAGAAACCCTCACGTAAGTGTACACAACATCTCACCCAAGTTTCATTGGAATCGGATGAATTGTATATGAACGCATACGGGACTTGATTAAAAGTTCGCGCGTCGTTGCTCATTTGTTGAATCTACTCGTGAGCTACTTATTGTAAAATGGATTTACTAAGTTAGAAACCCTCACGTAAGTGTACACAACATCTCACCCAAGTTTCATCGCTATCGGACGAATGGTATTTGAACGCATACGGGACCTTTTTGAAACGCTTCGTGCGTCGTCGCTCATTTGTTGAATCTATTCGTGCGCTATCTATTGTAAAATGGACTTACTAAGCCAAACACCTTCCCTGGAGCTCACTCAACATGTCACCCAAGTTTCATGGCAATCGGATGAATGGTATATGAACGCATACGGGACTTTGAAACGCTCTAACGTGCAGAGACAAACAGTAGAATTCGACATCACTGCCACCTTTGGTATAAAACACAACTTTTCGCCACGGGAGGAGTGTATGTTATGGCGGTAGTTGCACAGGTTGCGACCAGGTGGCTCTAACGTGCAAAGACAAACCGTCCATAGACATCAGCTTTCACGAAGGCCAAGGCTAGTGGTTTCCATGACGACTGTTTTTGACTGTATATTGAGGTTCTAAAATTGTGTGTAAATTGTGGCTCTAAAATTGTGTTCGTTCCACCTACCGGGTCAGATTGTGAATCTAAACCATACATGGACCCACCCTAATATACATACCAAATTCCATCAAAATCGGTTCAGTCGTTTAGGAGGAGTTCAGTCACATACACACGTGTCGAAGAATTATATATATAAAGATATATCACTTTCTTGTGGACACGATAACTACCGCAATTTTGCACCAATCACTTTGAAATTTGTACATAATATGTATCCCTATAAAATCTCGGTCGAGTTAGTTAATTGACATAATCGGTCGACGGGGATGAATATGGGGGGTCTTTTTTTTTCGAAAAAGTGAAATATCGCTATAACTCTCTTAATATTTGAAATATCGAATCCATTCAAAGTTCATACTATGTGTCGGATAAGGCCCAAAAATTTATGTTCGAAAAGTTTTTTGATAGCACCAATCATTGACCAAAGGGGTAGAAAAAAGTGGGTTTTTCGGGAAACATTAATCATATCTCTTTTAATAGGCACAATATCAAAACCGTACAAAATGAACAATATTCCCCTAATAATTACCTAAAGCTTTTGTCTGAAAGAATTTTTGATATGACCCACCATTACACCAAGGGATGAGAAAAACAATTTCGGAAATATAAGAAAATGCCAAGAGCCATCAGAGGTTGCCATGACAACACTACTAAATTGATGAGGGATGAGCCATCAGACGTTGCCATGACAACGCAATTGCACGAGATCACGTTCAGTTTTCCATCTGACTAAGTGTGAAGCGGCTTCGGTCATGTAACTGGTAGCATGCTGAACTTCTATGCCCAAGGTAGCGGGTTCAAAGCCGGCCGAAGTCGTCGGATTTTCTAAGAGCGCTAAAAATCACTCAGTATGCTTTCCTCTGGAGGGGAAATTCCAACGTTCGTTGCGAGTTGCTGGTTGCGGTGGCATCTAGTTGCCAAGTTCACAGCTAGGTGTCATTGACGGTAGTATTTGGTAGCAACATTAGGAACTACGGCTTGAAATTGACCGTCTGCAGTCCTTACCTGAATTACAGACTAATAGAGCCATCACAATTCACACTGTTTATCAGACAGATTCTACACTCACCCAAAGTACACGGGGTTACATGACCGCGTTGTCGCAGCCCCTAAACTGAGGAACCTACCAAAATCTCTGCAGGAGATAACATTTTGCGAGAAGAAGTAACAGACCGTTAGATAGTTACACATCAGTGTCGAAACCTTGCATAAGGACGGTGTGACCACAAGTACAAACATAATGGACCCCAAATGACAAGAAGGTTACCGTCCCCATAGGACAATAAAATATTTAAAATATGCATAAAATGACGAAAAACAAAGTTAATTAAGCTCCAATTATAAAATACTTTCTCGCAATGAATGAGGTCTGATCCTTCTACGAAAACCTGCATATTTTGCCTATTTTCACCTATCCCCAAGTTTGCCCGGTGAAATCTACCTCCGCCTTCCGGCGTGCCGAGAGGACTTTTTTAAATTTTATTGAGGAATGGAATAATGATATTGCCTATTGCAGGTTAGACATTTCGTTATGTAGCTTCCTTAGTATTTGTTCCAACCTGCAATCCTTAGTGACATAATACACAGGCGATAGATTTACGACTGCGTGGCGCAGCTGGAACGTTCCTGCCTGCTGTTCCAAAGGTTGTGGTATCGAATCCCATCGCAGTCAGTTAGCATTTGAGGGTGCTTAAATGCGAGGGAGTCTTGTCAGTAGATATACTGGCATGCTAAAGAGTCCCCTTCAGGGTACAAATTTGCTCTACGATGTTTCTAAAAGCCGCAGTAGTTCAAAAGGACGTAAAGCAGTGACATTTATGTTTATGCTGTTAAAAATAAAGGAGCATTTACGGTCTTTGGTATTTCATTTCTTAATAACTTACTTAGTTTGATTTTGATCAGTGCTAGAATTAGGTTCCAGGAAACTAAACTAAGACCACCTTTGTCCCCTTCTATGGAGCGACAATGGGCACGCCCAGTCACCCGTCCTAACTTGCTTCACAAGTCACAGGTAGTTTTGCGGCGTAGCCGTGTTCGTTAAATCGTGCACCACGGCCCCGAGGGCAGCTGCAGCTAGTCCGGAGTTCAGTGGTTTGAATTCCAGCGCTGACAACGGCTATCCTGAGTGTGGAATTTCCCCGAATTTTCCTACACTCCCTCCAGGAAAATGTCGCGATGGTACCTTACTGATCTTCTAGTCGCGGGGCACCTACCTCATCCATGCCCCTAATACAGCTACACACACTACTAGAGTCATCACTTACTAACTGGTTATCAGACAAGTTTAACACAGAAAGGTGTAAGGCAAGGCTGCAACTTATCACCCATACTTTTCAATCTTTACACTGAACAAGCAATGAAGGAAATTAAAGAAAAAATTAAAGTGGGAGTGAAGATTCAAGGAGAAATAATTTCAACTCTGAGATTTGCCGATGACATAGTCATCTTGGCCGACACGCCTGAGGATTTGTATGAGTTTTTGAATGGTATGGACTCCGTCTCGAGGAAATAATTCATGATGAAAATTAATAAATGTAAAACAAAAATATTGGAATGCAGCCAAAATAAATCAGAAACCTCTATGGACATCAAATTGACGGGTGAAAAACTAAAGTAAGTAGGAGACTTCTGTTACTTAGGAAGCAAAATAACCAGTGATGGACGAAGCAAAGAGGATATAAAAAGTAGGTTAGCTCAGGCAAGGAAAGCATTTCTACAGAAAAGTAATCTGTTGACATCGACTATAGATTTAGGTGTTAGGAAGTCATTTTTGAAGGCCATTGTCTGGAGCGTATTGCTCTGTGGAAGTGAAAACTTGGACTAATGGAGCAACAGAAAAGAGGAGAATTGAAGCGTTTGAAATATGGTGTAACAGGAGAGTGATGAAGATCAGATGGGTAGATAGGGTTACAAACGAAGAGGTATTAAGACGAGTGGGAGAGGAGAGATGTTTCTGGTGACTGCTAATGAAGAGAAGAGATAGGTTGGTAGGACACATACTAAGACATCCAGGAATAGCAAGCTTAGTTATGGAAGAACGGGTCGAGGACAAGAACTGTAGGCATAGACCAAGGTTAGAATATGTTAAACAGATTGCCTCGGACGTAGGGTGTGGGAGCTATGTAGAGATGAAACGATTAGCTCAGGACAGGGAGGCATGAAGGGCTGCATCAAACCAGTCAAAAGACTGAAGACTCAACAACAACAACAACAACCCATATACACTGGTCTGAAGACCAAGATGTCCTAAGATCCTCAAATGAATTAACAACAAAAGTCACCAGTAGCACGAGTGAATACGTGTCTTTTTACACAGTGTGAAATAAAATCAAGTGAAGCAAATCAGTTGTGTATTGAAGACCACTTATTAAATTTGTGTAACGTCATTAAATAATCTTATTCTTTGCTAAACATTTATTACCGGTAGGCTACCTGATTTTTAATTTATGATAAAAATAATCAGATATCAAAATGAAATTGTTGCAATTGTAAGGACATTCTATAAATATTATAGGACATTTTAAAGTTTTGTAGAGAATTGATTGAGTGTTTAGGTCATCATTGCACGTTTAACGTGCATTTTTTTCAGTATTTTACAGGGCATTATAAACCTGGCCCTGCTGATCATACATGATTGAGAAATGAAGAATGAAAGTAAATAATGGCCTAAGTGACATTTTTACAAATTTACATTATTTTGTAGACTAATGTGTGCTATGAAGCACCGCCAATAACAAAATAAAACCAGCCAAGTGAACAATTGCTACCAAGTAAGTTAAATTTCCCAGAAAGATGGAGCACGATACTCACTTTTAAATTATAGTAGGCTATATGCTGCTCCCGAAACCTGTTTTGTTCTTGGCGTTGGCCCATTATACCAGGTGAATCAGCTGCCCCTAAGAATATTGTTTTAATGCAGTCCACGCCGGCCTCTCACCGCTGGGTCCGTGGTTCAAATACCAGTCAATCCATGTGAGATTTGTGCTGGGCAAAGCGGAGGCAGACAGGTTATTCTCCGGGTACTCCGGTTTTCCCTGTCATAAATGTCATTCCAGGAACGCTCTCCACTTACATTACATTTCATTTCATTTCATTTCATCTGTCATTCATTTAATGCGAAATTTAGTGCTACATGCTTCGGCAGCCGGTACAGTTCCTATCCTCGCCGCTAGATGGGGGCTTCATGCATTCCATTCCCTGACCCGGTCGGTCGACTGGAAGCAGACACTGGATTTTCATAATGCAGCCCAACTAACGCGTGTTATCAGGATGGTCGATATTTCTCTGCTTGCATCCCGTATGTTGCTAATGTACTGCAGGCATATCCCGCCAACGATACTGAACACTTGTTATTTTTCCCATTGTATTAGTCTGTAGTCACATCAAGATAAAATAATAGTGTTCTGTATCGCTTGCAGGATATGTTTGCAGTGCACCAGTAACATACGGAATGGGGGGCAGATGACCTCGTAGTTTCGCCCCTTGAAACAACAATAACTATCTTCCTAACATACGGGATGCAAGCAGAGAAATATCCACCTTCCTGATATCAACGCTAGTTGAGCTGCATAAAACAATATTATTTATAGGGGCAGCTGATTGACCTTTATGTCGACTATATACTGAACAAAAAGAGAGGTCAACAATCTCACCTGTCAACTACATCCACCGTGTCTCTGCTGACGTCACCATTCTTGTGTTTCTCAGGCGTTTTGTGGGCGGCTTCTGACGGATAAATCTGAAAAAGGAAAAGAAGAAGACAAATTACTTTGAGAACAATCATATTGGTGTACGGAGAAAAGAATTATAGCAGGCTGCAGTGAGGGTCGATGCTAGATTTAGCTCTTGGTTCTAAGTATTTACAGGAGAGATGCAACCTTTCGCATTTAATGATCATTTTTACATAGATACGTGAATTCATTATAAAGCATTGCAGTAGCTGGTGGGGTGGGAATAGCTAATGGCAGCCATACTCAGGGCCGTAGAGAGCGATCACGGGCCCTAGGGCTAAGTCTTCTAGGCTCCTTCATTTACATTCAGCCTGTGATATCATTTTGGAGCTACGGTGTTATGGTTGCAAATGAACACTCCCCTCCCCCTTCAAAGAAAGCTCCGTGGAATTCAGCTTGCCTAACTGAATATTAATTTACTTTGCTTTTAGTTATTCAGTCACTTTCCGTTTTATTTAGTCCGCCTCGTTACGTAGTGGGTAGCATCTTGGCTGTCACCGCGGAGGCCTGGGTTCGAGTCCCCGCTCTGCCAAGAAATTTAATTCTGGTCTGAGGCCTTGAACGGGGTACACTCAACCTCGTGAGGCAAACCTGAGAAGAGGAGGTTTCGAATCCCATCTCAGCCATATTAGAAGTGGTTTTCCGTTGTTTCTCACTTCTACTCCAGACAAATGACAGGATGGTTCCTTCTTGCCAATCCTCACCTGAATTACAAATTCACACACTAATACAGCCATCACAACTCCACACACCCCCAAGTGCACGGGGCTACATGAGCACAATGTCGCAAACCCCTAAATCAATCAACAACATCAATATATTTTTCTTTATCTCTCATTGCTTGTTCTTTTACTTCACGGTTTTGATCACTGTGCATTAACAATTCCAGTTTCATTGTATCTGAAAGTGTTCAGGCACCACAACAATAAGCCACACTCCTTTCAGAAATGTATGAAGTAAAGGGTCGTTTTTCTGAGATTGAATTAGAAACTTTATGGTCCACCCACAAAGAGCTGTTGAACTTTAGCACGATATAAATTACATGGCTAACTCTGGCAACTTGGTCATTTGCACGGAAGAAAAAGTAAACACACAATGGTTATTTATAAAATATTAGCTGTACCCGGAATGCGTTGAGTTGCCAATCAAATAAAGTGTAGGCGTTGTAACTTTGTTTGTTGAAGTACGTTTGGATACACTATTTTTTTTCTTTTTCCGTTAACTGCCTCTAATATATATTAAATTGGATTTACTATCTTAGAAACATTCTTTGGAGCGTGCTCAACAACTCACCAAAGTTTCATCGCAATCGGGTGAATAGTATATGAACGCATACGGGACTTTGTTGAAACGATTCACGCGCCGTCACTCATTCGTTAATCTACTAGTGCGCTACCTATTGTAAAATGGATTTACTAAGTCAGAAACCTTCGCAGGAGTGTACACAACAACTCACCAAAATTTCATTGCAATCAGATGAATGGCATATGAACGCATGTGAGACTTTGTTGAAACGAATCGCGCGCCATTTTGTTGAAGATACTCACGCGCTATCTATTTTAAATTGAATTTACTTTGCCTATAACCATCCCGGGAGTGTGCACAACAACTCGCCAAAATTTGATCGTAATCGGATGAATGGTATATGTAGGCATACGGGACGAACAAACAAACAAACAAACATTCATTTTCATTTATATAGTAGATTATATGTTCTTTTTGTAATGTTTTGGATACTATTTACTGGCTATATTTACATTGAACAGAGGTATATTAGGAAATGTCATAACAGTTTAGACATTACATTAAATAAAATTGTGCACTCGTAAGTTCTTTTACCGCTTCGGGTCCCTCAGCAAATCCGGGCCCTGGGCTTACAGCCCCGCTTGCCCCTCCCTTTCGTCGGGCCTGGCCATTCCAGCTGTTTGATTGCTCAATAACATCACCAAAATATTCTGAACTGTATAGCAGTAAACTTAATTTAAAACTAAGCCCACGCAATACTACTTGCTAAGTATCATAAAAGATACTAAGTTAATTCATGCTACAGTACTCTTATGTTAAAAGCGAAATGTTTTAACAAAGATATACCGAACCGACAACAACAATGGACGATAAGACCTCAGAAGCAAACAAACATAAGCAAGACGACGTGCTGTGTACAGGGACTTAATTGGTAACACTGAATAGCATGGCTTCACAAACTTGATCTGGACAGTTTGGCTTGTGCTGATAACCTAGTAGGTATGTAATACTCTATCGAAAGATTGCAGTCTTTCTTATTGGAATTTGATCATCATAAAGTTATGGAGTACACTTCAAAAATAATGTGTGTGTGTGTATGATGTGTATGTTTCCCCCTAATAAAATCTAAACGGTCGAAGCACTGTCCGACCCCGACCGCGTCCTTTAAATTTTAATACGTATCCCCAATCCAACATGGCGGCTGTGCGAATTATTTCACCGGCATTCTTATCTCCGAAACTACTACTGATATCACCCTGAAATTTTGTGCGGTTATAAAGGGCATTACTAAAAGGTCGCCTATGTGGCTTTCAGAAACCTATTAATTACAAAACGAACATGGTGGCCAAGCGAAGTTGAAATATTTAAATAGACGCTCCATCCGAGTGATGTGAATTTTGGGTACAGCAAGTGTTTATACAAATGGTAATGCACTGACATCTAATTTAATCCAATTGTTTACATAATCTCAAGATGGCAGCTATGTGAGATTTTAAAATCTGGTTTTTATTATTTCTTGTAACCTAATCATGGGATTGAAGTTTGAATAATGAACCTACGCAATGATCTTCATCTAATAGTACATGGCCTACATATATACAAATCCAACATGGCGACCATCCGAAATATTTAGTAGGTTCTAAATATCTACGAATCTATTACAGTAATAAAACTGAAATTTTGTATGTTGATAGAGGTAATTAACATAAGCAGGATGTATGAAAATAGGCTGTATAATTCCTCGCAGAACTACTTGTTTATTTTCATCTCCAGACAAATAGTGCCCAAATTATATTGGGTGGGTAATTACAAATAATCCTATAAGGCATCCAACGTTTAGAATGAAGCACTGGTTAGATAGGGATATTCTTCTCTCTTTCTGTTGCACGCGAGACATGTATGACGCTGTCGTTTTCTAGCACTCCACTCCAGTCGAAAACTTTTCATTGTCGAAAAAATAGCATATTCGGGTAGAACTATGTTTTGCCGATCTTTTTGGTCCTGTATTAGAACTACGTAAACTTGATAGAAATGCTAGAAAAATTAGATATCCATATTTTCTTAAAAAACTATAAACTGAGTCCCCTTTTTAGTAAAATCGATCTTATATCATGTTGCATTGACTTTGTGATGCCTATTTTTCACACACGTGTAGCTAAATGTGCCGTCTTGATGATGGATTATTGAAATATTTTATACGGGCAATATTACAATTTTCATGTAAGTAAAACTTTTGAATATTCTAACATAACCGCATAGCAGCATTGAAAAAGTTCGTATGCTGCCAACTTTTCTATTTTAAAAAATAACCATGTCATGTCAGTTTGAGAGTTGTAGAGGAATGTTGGAAGAAGTTTTTTACCTGCCTACCCAGAGTGTAGGTTTAATTGTTTACACAGGCCGGGGTGTTCATTGACCGCGGATTATAAACATGAAGTTTCGAAGGGCAGCGGGGTGCCGCTTGCTACTCACAGCTTTATTACTGTGCCATTCGAGCTTGTATTTCAGTAGTTCGGCTGTCTCTATCTTGAGTGTGTGTGCAGCAGTTCTGTTAGATTTAACGTGTTGTATTTTACGTATTTCACGTACAACAATGGATAGTTTTGTGAAATGAAAGCGTGGTCAAGTGCTCAGAAGGAGGGAAAAACAGGTCGTAATTAATGTGTTCAGTTATTTTAAGACTCTTAAACCCAACTAAAGTATAAATCATGAAAGGTAAGCCAATGAGGAGTATTTTCTTTAATAACGTACTTCAACTTTAATTGCAGTCGAAACTTCACACATTTCCTTGTTTGTACTTTATTTATTTTATTTTGATTGTTTTCTTTATGTCACATTGAGCATACGTTATAGTTAATTTAATTTAATTTAGTTGTATGTGTTATGTTAACCTACAATTAGTATTATTATACAGTACTTAATTCAAGTCTTCGTCACTGCACAATCGCTGAATATGCGGAAAGTGTACGCGAAGCGCTTTGTACTGTCTCCTGTCATGGAGTGGCAACCCTGTCGTAACGCGCCATAAGACCAATGCTTCATTCTAAACGTTGGATGCCCTTATAGTGCTTGAAATGAAATACATGAATGTCTTAATCACTTCTCATCTCCCATTAAAATACGAACTATTTATACAATTAATAAAACACTTCTCACTTAAATGGCGAGCTAAGCGAGAAGTGTTTTATTAAGTGTATACATATTTCATGTAATTTACTGTACTAGGAATTAATTATAAATCCGCACGCAATCTAAATGAACACAGTGTTGACCGATGGAAAAGCTTCTAAAAATAGATTACCTAGGCAACACTGAAAAATGGAGTCTAATATTTCAATACCTTATAATAGGCCACAGCCGCTGCCTTCCAACTCCTTGAGTAGTTTCATTCATCTGCATTATTTTATGATCTCCTTGATGAGGTTGGTGTTATGGAGGATATCCGGCCGTAAAAACATTAGCCATAGTATAAACTCACCTCACCTCACCTCATCCTCGACTCTGTAGAAGCGGGAATGATGAGAGATATGCAGTGGGGTTGTTCCTATGTTCAATTGGGTGCCTTATATCTGTGCTCGTGGTGTAAACAAGAGCGTTTGGTGAAGTGCCTCAACCTTAGCTACGTACCTGGGTCTGCACCTAGCGAGCTCCTTGTTTGAACACCTCACATCTGCTAATGGGAACAGCTGTTGTTAGCGACACTATGGCAAATATTGACTGCTTCCATGCTGCAGGTTGTGTAATGAGACGGAATATTGTAAGTATCGTGGAGATCTAACAATCAGGGGTGTGGTTTAAGGTGTCTAACATCTAGGTTGGGGCAAATGGCCTCGATTATCCTACATACAGTATGTACAAGAAGAAGTAGTTGTTGTTGATTCATTTTGAAGCTTTGCGACATCGTGGTCATGTAGCCCCGTGTACTTGGATGCGTGTAATTTGTCTGATAATCTGTGCTATTGTGATGACTGTATTAGAGTGTGCAGGTGTAATTCAGATGAGGATTTGGAAGGAGGTAGCCGTGGCCTTAATTTGGGAACGATCCCGGCATTCAACCCAAGTGGAAGTGGGAAACAACGAAGACCACTTCCGGGATGACTGAGGTGGCAACCGAACCCGCCTTTTCTCAGTTTTGCCTCACGAGGTTTGAGTGTACCCCGTTCCATCCCTCAGACAAGATTAAATTTCTTGGCAGAGCCGGGAATCGAACATAGGACCTTTGGATTCAAAATCTAAAGTACGTACCCCAAGATTACAGGAGATGGCTCCAGTTTGTACTGTAGGTTAGATTTAAGGTAGTAAATATTGTAGTTAACCGTGGGTGTAGTACTAGTAGAGATAATTTTCATTGTGATAACCTCAATGTTCCGTCCCTTAAATCAACAATCAAATTAGCTCTAAGTGTTCCCGATGTCACCGTAAAATGAGCACCCACTTAGCACTCCCCACCTCTGGCTACATCCTTGCTATGGTTGCCAATCCGCTCATATTTTCGTCGCTATTTTAATAATGGATGCAAACATGGCAAGACGGAGCCTTCATCTGAATTGTAAACAACAAATACATGTAAACAAGTGGTAGAAAGAAAGTCTCCATGTTGTTCATTTGACAGACATCTCTCTTTCAACTCGTAACGAGCGAGTAAATGCACAGCCTTGGACTAACCCATGATGTCAGAGGACAAGGTGTTAACGAGTTGCTTTGGAGGTAAACACGATGCGACACTCTTTTAGAGAATAGAATTGAACTAGATTGTTGTGAACACTTTCTTAGTTCCTTATTTAGCCTCAAGTGTTAGTCCATGTGCATTATCTTCATATTATTATTATTATTATTATTATTATTATTATTATTATTATTATTATTATTAGTCTATTATGTCTGATAGCAAAACTTCTCTTTCGTACGATATCCCTTCGATATTAAATGGACATTACAATCAGAGCTGGCTTTGAAAAAAGCCTTTTGGACTCAATTATTGTTGTCCTGGTGGTGGAAGGATCTGCCGCCAGGATAACTCCTAACGTTGCCCCAAGTACGCCCGATCGTCTGTAATGGCATATTATTTGCGGAACGATATACGGGGAGGCACCGTCCTTGTACCCCATGTGCACCATATGTTTAAATTGTAAATAACTGTATTGTACTGTCCTGGATACGAAAATATATTATTATTATTATTATTATTATTATTATTATTATTATTGTTATGTATAATTTGTTGAGGCCATCTAGGTCCACGCTAAGTCTTGTTACACTTGGCAATTTGCTTCGCTTTCCTCTGAGCCCAGAATTCCCACATTCTCTGCGAGTGGGCCATCATGCGTTCCGCTTTCCAGGTGGTACCTTGTCTTCTTTTCGGTTTCAGTGTCTCATCTCGGGTTAGCCCATTAGTCAGTATAATTTTTCGGAGGAGACCTCTATTGAAGGCGTTGTCGGGTTTTAGATGCAACATTTTGAGGTCGTCTCAGGTATTCATAAACCAGGCCATTGTGGTTTTGGGTTTGGAGACAAAAAAATGAAAAATCTGTTTAGTCAGCCTGTTTCCGTCCATTCGTTTCAGATGACCGTAATACCGTGCCCGCCTCTTACGGACCGTTTCTGTAATTTTCTCTATTTCACTGTAGACTTCTTTTTTGGATTTTTTTTTATAATGGATGCCATTCTTGTAATTTGATCTCATTGTACGGTACCTATAACGTTTTTGCGCTCTTTTTTCTCCAGTTTTTCGAGGAGTCCTTTATTAGCATTTAGGGATAGGGTTTCAGCTGCATACATAACTACTGGTTTCAGAAGAGTTTCATATTGACTTAGTTTAATTTGTACAGGTATTTTTTGTTGTTGTAGATTGAGCGCGATATTTGATAGGTTATTTCGAGTTTGCGTACTCGTTCCTAAGTGCTTCTTCGTCCAGTCCACTTTTCATGGTCTCTCCCAAGTACCTACTGTACAATACCCAAGGGGTATGCACCCCTTAGAGATCATCCCCCCCATCATCTGTCTAAATCTCATAAAAGGCAACCCTTTAAAAGCCTACCCAATATCCATCAATACTATAAGGGCAGCTGGCTACTCCATAAAGCAGCTCAACCCTTGCGTAATTATGACACACAGCGACATACTACAAACTGGTTCAACTATGCCACAACGCGCTGACAGAACAGAGGCTAAAGGTATAAAAGGTGCCTTAAGTGGGTCACGAGAATCTCTCCATCACCAGTGCTTCGACGAGACAGCCGGAGGCTAACGACAGTGTCAACCGAGGTGAGTCAGTCAGTCAGTGTTCAGAATCCTATTTTTGTAACCTAACACCCACAGTTTGTACTCACATTATAACATCACAAGATCCCTTAAAAGGGACTAACAGTTACTCATTGCTGACCAATAAACACTTGGTCAGTCTCTTACACTTGCATTACTGATCTACACTCTTCTTCACGTCCCCACGTCCTTCCTTACTCCCGTCACAGTCGGACGTGACACACCGTAGTAATAACGCCAACTCAGACGTCCTTGTATTCCTCACAGCGGCTAGCGTGCTCAATTGAAGCGCGTGCCGAACCGCTGACACTAGCAAGGTGATTATATAATAAGTAGCCGGCTGGGCGACTAGTACACCGACCCGCGTGCTAAGGCTACATCCCTTAAACCACATTTACAGTCTTTATAGGAACGCCCCCTAGTTCCTAGCACACCACAACACACCACACTGGTCAGCTTGCCCTGTCAAGGGGAGCTACCCTTATTTAGGCACAAACTCATAAATTAGTACAGCAACTCTCCCTTTTAGATCCACCCCCAAATAAGGGATCTAAAACACTGGTGGAGGCGGGGTCCTACGCATAGAGAAAAGGGACTCAACCAACGAGCCCTCGTAGGTAAAACGACCCCTTCCGTACCGCAAAAAGCCAAGCAAATTAGTGAGAAAATTTTTCCCCCAGACAGAAAGCACCATATTTTTTTTTGGTGCTCTAAACTAGCTACACAAGGGAAAGGCTTGATAAACCAACCCCCTAGCCCCATACAGAACCAGAGAGATATAGGAATACACTGGCAAACACGCACAGATTTTTTTTTTTCTCTCTATTGTTACTTTAGGCCCATACACTTCAGGCAGAATGGCACCTCATGAAGAGATTGCAAGCCATGAAGGTAATAGGGGTATGCCAATATTAGTAGCATTATTGGTTAGATGCCAAAGGCACATACAGATCAGGCAAACACAAATACGGACACTCAAAACAGAAAATCGGGACAATACAGGGCAAACAGCCATACACCCCGTCAGAGGGTAGGACAGCGCGATTAAGATGCGCACATACACTCTTGAATCACATACATGAACACCTCAATAGGTTCCATATACAAAGACACAGAATATACCGACAATTAATCACCACACATGGTCCCGTAATAGATAATGCAACCCTCGAGAGAATGAGGGTGCACTACACAAGTTTACACGCCCAATACAGGGAGCTAATTCGCGTCCAAGCGCTTCTCCAACTAGCGGCCACAAAACAATACAGAGCACAGAAACATTAATACATTAGTACAGTAATTTGCAAGCAGGCCATGAGCCTCAATAAGGCAGTACACCCAAATTTGGGACAAATACCGTGAGCTACAAGCCAATAAGGCCATTTTTGAGTTCATGGTAGGGCCATCAGCCCACCCGAGAGAGGACATAAGCGTGGATACGCTGACTCGACAATTTGCGAGGATGTCCCTCTCGCCACGTACTGCCACAGAATGGAAGGAGTTCGCCGTGGCCACAGTCCAGGAGACGGCCAGGTTAGGCTCCAACATACTAAAGAATACATCCTACACAGACACACGTCCTCCAGCTCCGGATCGGAAGGCAATTTTGCCAAGCCGAGGGGAAGAGCCTAGAACAATCCCCTCGGACCGGATGAACGAGAGGGAGTTGAAGCCAGGACCTTCAATCACACATAATACGACAGAGGGACAACAGGAGGTAACCTCGTCATGGGCTGACGACGTAGAGCCTGACCTACCACATATAAAGCCTACATACACTCACACAGATAGGCTAACACAGTGGCAGGAGTCTGCCGTGGCCACGGGCCAGAAAGCGGACAGGCTACACGACACCACATTGGCAGGACAAAAACAGGCACTTAAGCGGCCTTCACCGCCAGTTCAAAGGGCAAATTTGCCAGAACGGAGGCGAACACCGGCATTAGTCCCTCAGGATGCACGGTACACGCACATACAGATTAAACAGGCATTACCATACAATACACGGGGATTAGGAAAGGTATTATTACCCACCCCACAAAACCTCGCAGTCAAACATACATACACTCCCGTAAAATCTGCTAAGATAGCGCCAAGCGCAATAACGCCCTTAAATACAGGTACACTTAGACCTAGAAACACGCGCTACGGTGGAAGTAGGGCAAGGCTTACTTTGCTAGAAATTCCGCCGGAAAACAGCAAAGAAACACCTCAATGGATTTCAGAGGCCTATAATATCGTAACAGGGCAAAACCCTTCACCTTTCTGAGCACTGAAGCTCGAAAGACGATAACGACTTCCACCAAGGCCAAAGAAATAAAATAACATCACTTCCCCCATCATAAATGGCCACACAAGTTCTTTCACGCGGGAGATATCAGAAAATAGACCGACAATTACATAGTAAACATAAACTGCGCATTTTTTTTCTTTCTCGTATTTTATGTATATACAGGGCAACATGGCCAAATTAGAAGTGAGTAATTTTAAATCCTTCTGTGTTTTTTTTTGGGAACCATGGCATCTTTCTATCAGGCCATCACTAAGCCAAGTGAAAGCCCATCAGGCTTAAGGCCGGAAAGAGATATTTTGAACACAACTTAGGCATAAAATCACAGCATAGAGCTTAAGGGAGTCTTTCTAAGTAGAAATGACTAGACGTTCTACATTATGGTTCCACAGTTTGACAGATTCTCTTGTGGCGGGCAAAAAAAAAAAAAAAAAAAAAAAAAAAACGTAAGCATGGCAAGAATTAAGAATCTCAAACTAGTTTCAAAAAAAAAAAAATTTTGGGAGGTGTGCTTTAACCAACTAAAAAGCCCAATTGCACACCGGGATGAGACACTGTCATTTTGGTGAGTTACAATTACTTTGATAGGCAGGTTTGACTCCCACAGTGCACTGGCTTTGCTCGGGACGTGGATACAAGGGTATCAGTTACGTCTGGCAATGGCCTTCCTAAGGTGTACTAGACAGTGTCGGTAGATTCCCCTGAGACGTAACCAGATTACGGTAGTACTCACGTTACCAAAATGGTAAATACTACACTCAGGTCCCAATCACCATTTTTTTTCAAACACATAGTGCTCACGACATAATTTTTAGAGACTAACGCCACCTACTATTATTTTCTTTCAATGTGCTCTCTTAATGCAGAGCGGGGCATAAATAATTTTTTTTTTGTTTCACACATTTAGCCCAAGAAAGAAAAATGGCCAAATAAACTATATATATATTTTACACATAGGTATACATAACACAACACTCGGGGACACAAGTGTAGTCAATGGGAGGTTCTTTTGCAGACGGCCAATGCATATGAGATTTCCGAAGTGAAATGCCATGGCCTGTGGTTTGGATTCCAAGTAAAACGGAAATCCCGTGGCACACGATCTCCAGAAATGGTCACGTTAAACCACAAAATTCCCCTCTTGCCTTTTTATAATGCGAAGAGCACTAACAGAAAAGCAGGCTGATTAAGAACACATGTTCGGATACACAGCGTTATCGAAACAAGTAAACAAGCGACCGCGCAAGACATTGCAACCCGACACCCTCATACTCAGCATTAAAGCAGACGTCAGTGATAAACTGCGAGCCTTACAGACGACAGTTCCCAAAGCACACTGCACGGAATCATTCATAGCCAACCTAAGAACCCTATATCTTCAAAATTTACACTACGAGGAGAGGGCAAAAATAAGCAAACTCCTCGCAGGAAGGTATACTAGGGGTTGCGCATAGAAAAACACACAGCCCATTTGCCATAGTGTAGGCGGCACAGAAATGGCCACCAAATCTTTACTGACAACCGGCTTCGAACCCATGTCCACACACAAAAACCTCGTACCGAAAACTAACTAAACAACGGTATTTTCGGTACGAGAAACACAAACAAAATACAGGCAGAATGCCCGCAGAACATGAACAACGCAGACATATAACACAGAGAATTACATAGAACACGGGTTCGAACCCCAGAGAAAATTGCACGCCAGGGAAAAACAAGCAGACGGCCTTCCAATCACACCAAAATTGGCCCATATAACGGCTTAGACAGATAATACTACATTCCTGCGGCCAAATGACAGGCATAAAATTCCAGAAATACACTTGACAGGGAAAATGGACTTTCCAGACAGAGACATATAAATTTCGTAAGACAACGGTCTTACGGAATAATGGCCACACAACGGCAATAGTAGCAGGGCGGATTACCACATCGGGCCGCCAGGAATTTAACACAATGACCACACTGGCATACGTGCAGAAAAACACGCAACAGTGGTTAACCTACATAAAATCCCGGCCTGAAGTTACACACACGAACTGATGACTTGCAGACTTAGCCACTTTGCAACACTGTCGATGACAAAACGCAATTGTGTAGTGGCAGTGACCATGAATAAACAAATGCAGAACAATCATAACACTATACATTTTTCAACACTGCGAAAGCATTTATCAACAAGCAGACGTCACAGACCAAAACTTGTCGCAGGCCCAGAGTAGCACGTTCGTACAGACGTTGGCAGGCCACGGGCGCTTCCTACCCATACACAATATACACAGTAGGATTTAGCCCTACAGCAGACCAGGCGTCCGCGTGGTGTAGCGGAGCGTAGTCACACACACACACACAAACGCGCTCACCAATCAGGGGCGAACATAGGGACTTTGAGGAAACGGGACCTCCCCTTAACAACTTCTTTTTGCGACCCTAGTCCCGAAACAAATCATTCCAGGCGACTAGGACTTAGCCCTATAACGGACCAGAGTAGGTCGTGAAGCTTCGCTATCCCAAAGCGCGGATAGAAAACCAACATGGACCAAGGGAGGATGACAAGAGAACATGCTAACAGCGTCCCACTCTACTCCCTTCCCATAACCTTTTCACGTCCAGACATAAACAACGCAAACACATCTACACGACCATAAACAGCTACACTACACTACAAAGTATACATAAGGGTTGGTAAACTTCATGTGTTTACAGAAAGGGCATGCTACGCCCTGAGCCCCACCGCTATCACCTGAATGAGAGGGGTGCATCGGCCAACACCAACTAAGCGTAATGCACATCTCCATATGAGAGATGAGGCCATAAGTAATAAATACTAACCATTTTTTTTTTAAATTTAAATCATCCCGCATGAGAGGGAAATATATTAGTATTATGCCTCAACCTACACCTATCCATACATGAGTGCAAACGCCTCATATCCAGACGCATGCATGTATATCCCATCCATTCACCAGGGGATATTGATATCAGACCGGCATGGATTTTTATTTTATTTTTTGCAACCCCGGGAATTACCTGCCCCGTTCCACTCACTGTAGGAGCATCCTAGCACAAAAACCGGTTCCAGGCCGCCACTAACGCGGAATTCGGAAGTGCGCAACCTCCTCCTACCCTGCTTTAACCCACTCTACAGATAACTACCCCCAGATCACAATAACAGGGTACCTGACGCCACAGACCCTACTAACACCTCCATCAAGGTTAAAAAAGAGCATTATCGCTGGAGAAGCTGATATAGCACAGGTAGCCTAAAGTAGTCTACGTATGTAGAGGTTTTACCAGCCCACCACACTGGAAGTATTTTACATTTGACACTTTTTACACAGGTTACACCTATATTTAAAAAAAAAAGGGAATCTGAAACACCCTGGCTGATGATACCGGCGTTAGCCAAAGGTCAAAAGCACAACACTAGGGGCAGAACTGGGGTAGGTAATGACAACCCTTACCCCAGTTGGCTCGACAAATCACCTAACTTGACGACTAGACCAAACAGACGAACCACGTGAGGTCAAAGCATTCGCGGCCTGGTCGGGCAAGCTCTGGAATCCTAGGTGCGCATAAACCGCCCCTGGGAGGAAGGGATGCTAAACCCACTTTGTGCCACGGTCGTCGAAGACAAGACCTGCAGGGAGACTTTCTGAGAATGGCGGGAGAAATAGCTCACTCCGCGTCGGCCTCGGGAGCTATCCCTAGAGACGACCCCATTATGACTAGACTGCTAGCTAAGTTTAAATTTAAGTAGGCAAGACTTCCATGGCGGGAAGCAAAACTCCTGTGCGTTGGAGCATACTACGGCGGCCCATAGAGGCAAATTTATATATCAATGCGAAAATGCATACTACGGCGGCCCATAGAGGCAACTTTATATATCAATGCGAAAATGCATACTACGGCGGCCCATAGAGGCAAATATCACTGCGAAAGCAGATTGCGACGGCCGATTAAGGCGGAGACAATATTATGCCATTGGACCACACTGTCCAATGCCCACATAAATGACGACGCATCGGGCAGTCAGAGTGCATTAAGAGATGGGGCATTGCGCGCCCCTCACAGGAGCCAAGTGGGCGGCTCACCTACGACTAATCGGAACGGCAAAACGAGCACGACAAGAAAGTTACAGCGGGCGGAACGATTAGCTTAGTGGCACCGTAAGCCGCCCGCGGATAGATTAATCCTAGTAATAGACGTCGACACTAGACTTAAGGGGACGGAATCTAGCGACCCTAGAGACAACCGGTGTTTCTGGGACTCGTGCGGGTGGTGATCTGGGGATTTAATTGCCCCAGGCGATCGTCCTAGGCCAAATTTAGTTATAGACGGTTGCATTTGACACGCAACCTAGGATTAAGCAAATTTAATGAACACTGTTGCAATTCAGCACAGCATCTTTCGGCCATAGATTAAGGCAACCCTCTCGGCTTAGATGTAGTTTTTTTATATATATATACCATAAGTAGAATAAGTGGTATAAGAGAACGCCGTTCGGCGCCTGATGACCCACAAATCCGTCATCAGGGTAAGTCCGATAATTCATGATAAGTTATTATAATGTAGCATAGTCTTACATTTAAGACAATTTTTTTTAATACATATATTGAGGTAAAATTTCGGCGCCTGGCGGCCCAAATTCGTTGCCAGGGTAAGCCCAATACTACAACACATTAGGAAATGACGTCACGGCACCATATAGGGTAAGCCCGGCCATATATCGAGTAATAATAACCATGCCATTCTTTTCACAGGTAAAAAGGGGCTTCAGACTGTGGCAACGCTGCCACAGGAAGCGGCATATGGAATAGGGAATTTCAATGTTTTGTTAACCTCTCCATTTTTTTTTGCAGGCATTGTCACCTAGAATATGACACGTGTAATTATGATTTTGCTGCCAGATAGCAGCAACATGCTATTTAATGCCCCCTTATTGTAGTATTATACCTGTGCATACTAACCTCCATTTAACATTCATTCTCACTTACACACTCACTACATTTTTTTTTACAGCTACACGTCAATAATCTGCACAGCGGGAATGATGCCTGTGGGGCATCAAGCTTGCTGGCAGATCTACATAAAACAAAAACACTTGAAGCGTCAAAATGCGACGCAGCTTACGGCGATGAGGGCGCAACCGGCATGTGGCGGCGACCCTCATGGCCAAGTGTGCAAGCATTCACCCACAGAGGATGCTTCACAGACTAGGTATTAAGAATACACTGCAAGCGGTACGACCACTCAACCGTGCCAAGAGGTGGCCGTATAGGATCAGCCGTGATACGGCAAGCGTACGTACAAACAGGTAGCGTGCACGCGAGGATCCAAATAAAAACTAGAATTATAAGGGTTTAGCGCGCTTAAGTAGACATAAGGTCATTGTAGTTCATAATTTTAAAGAGTAAACTACATACATATTCATGCGCCCACGGGCAATTATTCCAATGGAAATTCCTAAATGTCAGCATCGCAACATTATATTTTTGTCTGTTTATCAAGTTCACGTGTACACGATGTCTATATTTTTGTTTTGTTTTGTTTCGTTTGCTAAGGTAACACGTAACCAATGTCTGTGAATTGTTTTCTTTCATTTTTCTCTCTTCTAACTTCCCCATTTGTCAGGGTGTTCCGTTTTATCCCACACCAATAAATACATTTTAAATATTTCCTTTAAATTATACCCTGGAACACCCATTTTTTTCTATTCTCTCCTATCTTCTTTATTGCGGGGAGCACTTTTTCCCCAAGATAGGGCGGACGACGCAATCATCCGTTCGGCCCTGGGTTTTTCCTCCCTGCACAACTATGTAACCATGTATAACCATGTTTTTTTTCTTTTTTATGCCGACAACGGCAATGGCGATTGTGCCTCAATAGCAATTATTTTCTTTATTCAACGATGTTAATGCACATTTCACCATGCAATGTAAAATTTATATACATATATATCTATGTACACCCCATAACCCTCCCCTCTGAACACGGGCTGACCGCACACCTACACTTCTGCACGACGACACCCGTTCCATACGACGACGCTTACGACGCCACCACCAGAAGAGACGAGGGGGATTCAAAAACTACTACGACAACATCCCAACCCCAAGTGCCCTTCCCGGTCGCGAGGACGCGACCAAATGGAGGAAGAGGCTTGTACAATACCCAAGGGGTATGCACCCCTTAGAGATCATCCCCCCCATCATCTGTCTAAATCTCATAAAAGGCAACCCTTTAAAAGCCTACCCAATATCCATCAATACTATAAGGGCAGCTGGCTACTCCATAAAGCAGCTCAACCCTTGCGTAATTATGACACACAGCGACATACTACAAACTGGTTCAACTATGCCACAACGCGCTGACAGAACAGAGGCTAAAGGTATAAAAGGTGCCTTAAGTGGGTCACGAGAATCTCTCCATCACCAGTGCTTCGACGAGACAGCCGGAGGCTAACGACAGTGTCAACCGAGGTGAGTCAGTCAGTCAGTGTTCAGAATCCTATTTTTGTAACCTAACACCCACAGTTTGTACTCACATTATAACATCACAAGATCCCTTAAAAGGGACTAACAGTTACTCATTGCTGACCAATAAACACTTGGTCAGTCTCTTACACTTGCATTACTGATCTACACTCTTCTTCACGTCCCCACGTCCTTCCTTACTCCCGTCACAGTCGGACGTGACACACCGTAGTAATAACGCCAACTCAGACGTCCTTGTATTCCTCACAGCGGCTAGCGTGCTCAATTGAAGCGCGTGCCGAACCGCTGACACTAGCAAGGTGATTATATAATAAGTAGCCGGCTGGGCGACTAGTACACCGACCCGCGTGCTAAGGCTACATCCCTTAAACCACATTTACAGTCTTTATAGGAACGCCCCCTAGTTCCTAGCACACCACAACACACCACACTGGTCAGCTTGCCCTGTCAAGGGGAGCTACCCTTATTTAGGCACAAACTCATAAATTAGTACAGCAACTCTCCCTTTTAGATCCACCCCCAAATAAGGGATCTAAAACACTACTTAAATTTTTCCACTCGATAGATCTTCCCGTATTTTGTCTGGAGGTTTGCTGGATCATCTTTGATGTTAGTCATTACTTCTGTTTCTTCGAATGATATCTGTAAGCCAGTTTGTTCAGCGATTTCCTTTAGAAGGTCGATTTGCATCCTAGGAGTTTCTACGTTGTTCGACAGAATGGCGACGTCATCAGCGAATGCTAGACAGTCGACTATGATCCCTTTGGATTTTGTTCCCATTCTCAGAGGGTTGTACTCAGTTTCTAATAATTTTATTCGCCAGGCCCTAATGACCTTTTCGAGAACGCAGTTGAAAAGCGTTGGAGAGAGCCCGTCACCTTGTCTGACTCCCGTTTTGACCTCAAAGGAATCAGACAGACATCCTAGGAACGTAACTTAGGATTTTTTTCAGTTAGGGTGGCTCTAATTAATGTCAGCAGTTTCAGGTCAACTCCGAGTTCGTTGGGGATATTCAATAGAACTTGGCGGTCTATCGAATAGTAAGCCTTCTTAAAGTCCACAAAGACTGACACGTACGGTTTGGACCTTAGATTGCAATATCTAATGATCGTTTTGAGGCTGTGGATCTGTTCGGCAGTTGAACGACCCATTATGAAGCCTCCTTGGTATTCTCCTATTTGATTCTCGACTTCGGTTTCTAATCGCTCCAGGATAGCAACTGAGAGAATTTAGAATGTTACAGGTGGGAGGGATATTCCTCTGTAGCTGTGACGTTTTTCATGCTGCGTTTCTTGTGTAATGGATGGATCAAGGCCGTTTTCCAATCTTCTGGTAGAATTTCTTTTTTCCAATCTGTTCTCTTTGCTTCTGCAAGATTTCAACTGCTTCTTCAGGAGCATATTTCCAAAATTCTGCAACTGCAGAGTCTTCTCCGGGTGCTTTGTTGTTTTTGAGTCGAGCAATGTGACGCTTGATTTCGTCTTTGTTGGGTGGTCTTGATTGTGGGGATCTGCGAATGGGTTCCTCGGTCTTGATGGGATTTTTGGGTTGATCGCAATTTAGTAAGTCCTTAAAGTAATCAGCTAGGATGGTACAATTTTCTTCATTTGAGGTCGCCAGTGTACCGTCCTTTCGCTGAAAGCATAACGACGGAGGTTTATAGCCCGTAAGTTTCCTTTTGAATGTTCCGTAGTACTGTAGCCTACTCTCTGGTGTAGTTTCTTTTAAAGTCTTGGTCAATCTTCTCAACAAGTGACTTTTCATATTTACGTTTCTCAGTTCGGATCACTTTAGATGTCTGGGTTCGTTGGGCTTTGTAGGTTTCCCAACCAGTTTGTGATTTTGATGAATAATATTTTCATGCATCGAGTCTTTTCTTGAGAACTGAAACACATGTATCATTCCTCCAGGCATGTTTATTACTTCTTTTAATTTCAGTAATTTCCTTGGCAGCCTCAATCAGGCGGATTTTCGTGTTGTTCAAGTCACAGTCGATTGGTCGAGCCTTTTCTTGGCACCCTGTTACTTTCTCTTTGAGTTTATCAATTTCAAAGCGAATAATTTGCTTGGGCGTCTTGTTGGTGTTTGCAGGGATGGACCGGTTTGAATTTAATTATGGACATGCAATGGTCTGAGGTGACGTTAACGCCTTTTTAACTTTAAAACTCATAATCTCAGGACTTTTTTTCTTTGAAATTGCGACGTGATCTATGTATTTGGAACTCTCCGATGGTGTCAACAGGAGATAGCCATGTTGTCTGCTCTTTGGGAAGATGGCGAAAGTGTTTTGCCATGATCTGCAAGTTATGGTTTTCGTAAATGGAGACCAATCTCCTGCTATTTTGATTGGTTCGTTTGTGGGCCGGATAGTTTCCAATGATATTCCTATACTTGTGTTCTCGACCAAGTTGGGCATTGAAGTCCTCCCATAAGAAGTTTAACATGGTGTTTAGGAATTTTGGTGAGCTTTTCATCCAGTAGGTCCCAAACGTTATCCACTTCGTTCCGGTCAGATCTGTTCTTGTCATTTGTGGGGGCATGTGCGTTAACTAGGCTGTAGGTTTTGTTGGCGCATTTGATTGTTAATATGGATAATCTGTCATTTACAGGTTCAAAATTTGCGACCGACTTAAGGATTCTGGTTCTCACAACAAACGCTGTTCCAAGAATCACAGATCCATCGAGGACCCTCCTTTGAGCTCTGCTCTCGAAAAAGCGGTAACTTTCAGACTCTAAAGTATCTTCGTCTGGGTGACGTGTTTCTTGTAGGACAATATTTTGATTTTCATGTAGGGCTTCGGTGAGAGTTTTCAGTTTGCCAGTTAATGTTAATGTTGAACGTTGTTAGAAAGGTTTTTAATTTCGTTCTGAGTTTCTGACTGATTGGCATACACCATGATGTCGAGTCTCCCCCAGAATCCGAATGAGACTCGTGCGTCACAGGTTTCACGACGAGAAAAGAAATGTTGGTTGTGCAATCATGCCATTATTATTATTATTATTATTATTATTATTATTACTAGTGGACCCGTGCGAGAACTCTTAGCATAATGGGTTGTGTGCGCCCCATATGTACAGACTACCCGCCCGGCTATAGTGTTATGCAGGCAGTACGCGACAGTTCTGCCAGGGGATATCGTCTTGTTTATAAGCACTTTATAAACTAACTAGCAGAAGTACCCGTTCTTCGAACGGTGTTCGGTGTTAACAACAGACATTATCAATTGAGCTACTGTTGCAAAGGTTAGCAGTTTGTCATTCCTTCATAAGTTTATCAGAAGTTAGTTTTCTGGGAATATCACACACACTGTTAATTTAAGGGCCTTAAAATGTGGTTTTCGAAGACCCTTTATAGACTCGCGAATTTTGTGTCTCACATTGTGAAGCGCAACATATGCTTTGGTCGTCCTTCTAGGATAATTTTTATATTTCACCTATTTTAGCTTGTGTTTTGAGAAGTTTTTCCCTATATCTACCCTTCTACTGTATGAAAAGTACGGTGAAGAGTTTTATAAATGATTAGTGTATTGACTCACGTTTACCATACCTAATTTTACGATGCACCAAGCATCCGAACACGAGTTATAGGCGTACATAAAGATACACAGAAAGACAGACAGACAATTCTATTGTCTTCAACATATCACCCAGATATCCAAATATGGGTATATCTACCACACAGTATCAAACAAAATCATCCTTACGAATAACCCGTATGTCGAAAAAAAAAAGAAGATTATTTAAAATGTGCTCTTAAACTAAATTCACCTAACGTGTACTTCCTGACGTTAAATAGAATTGAAAGCCTTGTAGTCGAAACGCAATACACGTCACATAAAAACTGACCCTCCACGTTGTGTTAGGAATACCCCTTTCATAAATTTAAAGACTTGTGGTGCATGAAAATTCAGGTTATTTAGCCTCAGATGGCGCAAATTTCTAAAAGCCACAAAAAATGCTGATTCAATTCAGGAATTTTTGAAAATAATGTTGCTGTTTGGAGATATAATTAAAGCCCTGCGCGGATGCGGGTATCCGCGGATAAACCCGCGGATATCCGCTAATATTTTCGCCACGCGGATATAGTTTGCATTGCTGTGCGGATAGCGGATACGCTGCGGATAATGTTTCGAGTAAATTTGCGGATAGTCTTTAGAATACAAACTTACGTTAATATTACATATTTTATATGCCAATCTAGAGCTCCATGCTTGAAAGAGGAATACTCCTATAGCCTATTGCGTATTTAATACGAAATATTCAGGCACGTATTGCACTTATACACGAGAAGATCATTTTACGCATATGCTTTCAACTACATTTTATTAAGTAGAGGAAAGTGACCAAAGTCGGACCCGAGTCCGTAAGTCGGACCCCTGCATTATTTTGCTTGGACAGTGCTGCCGCATGGTGCCTCAATAATGAATGTGAAGATATGAAAGGAAATTTTATGTTGTGGAAGTGGCAGCACTGGACTGTGGGGAGTATCTCGTCAGTTCCTCCATTACTGGTTTTCATGTGTGTGGATGTTTTTACACGTGCTCATGGAATAGTGATTGTTTTATATTTCAAAGAGGGTCAGTCACATTGTATTTACAGTACTGTCTTTAGTAAGCGATACACTTGATAAATGTTGTATTTGCTTGTCGAAATACCTATTCTTTTTTTTTTTTCATAGCCTCGAAAACATCAGGTACAAGATGTCCTAAGTAGAACCCCCGCGGCTTTCCTAAGTCGCTTAGGGGCCGATAACCTCGATGTTAGGCCCCTTAAAACAACAATTATCATCATCATCATCATCATTTACTAAGTTGTAACCCTAAAAATCCTAAGTCGGACCCCTAATAACAATGAGTTGGACTCCTGAAATTCAAATTAAAATTTCTTGGGTTTTATTTAAGCCATTCAAAATATTGTTTCAGATGACCCAAAAATATATCAGTCCTTGCGTGAGAAAATGGGAAACTCTCAAATTGGTCGGTTTCTGGATTTTGTGGTCATAACAATAAGTTATGTTCCTAACAAGACATTATATAATGTAAAAATAAAGTATTTTCACGTTCTCCATTACTTTTCTAGTGGTTTCATGTGATTTTACGTTCATTCTTAAGAAGGGCCAGACATTGGCATACTTTTTCCCAGACGTCATTTTTGTTACTTTTAATGAAAACATTTCATAGGAAAAACTAGGCTGTTATAAGTTAATCTGAACCAAATACAATGTTATAAAACATACCAAAGAACTCATCTACCTAAAATTCAAATTTAAAAAAGATGAAATTAATAAAAATACAGGTAAAAAACAAAATGGGGGTCCGACTTTGGTCACTTTCCTCTACCGTATGTTTGTAGTAGATGGTCTCATCATTATCATCATCATCATCATCAATTCTCACTACCATTATTACTATACGTACGAGATATAATGCTGTCGATAAGCTTGTTAGTTCATCGTGGTGACATCATTAACATTCCTCATGTCAGGTACTTGGTGTCCGGACAGTTCCCCACACTGACACTTCCACACACTGCCCAAAATACTGACACTTCCACACAGTCCTTGGACGTGGCTACCTGTTTAATGACTCAGAAATAATCTCGACTGACATTTCCACACACATCTCCCCTCTCCCCCAAGGCTACTACGGAAAAGATCAAGTTGACTACTTCGTTGACAACTGGCTAGATAACCAAGACATTCCAATCGAGATGTGGAACTGCCACCAAGCACGACACAGGCCAACAAATGCCGTTGAGGGCTGGAACAACCGACTCAACAATCTTGTCGGGAGACCTCACCCCAAATTAAAAAAGGTTGTCAAAGGGTTCAAGACGGAAGCTGATAAGACAAACTGCGCATTTTTTAAAGGCCGTGATCAACATGGAAGGAAAAAAAAAAGAAGACGAAAATATGTCAAACTGGACGGATGGATTGAGAACATTCAGAAAAAGTTCGAAAATGACAAAAATATGAAAAGTTTTGTGATGGCAAGTTGCCTATTCACAGAAAATGGAGTAGGTTAATATTATTGTTGAACAAATATGACAAAAACAAAAACAAATAAAAATAAATAACAAGAAGTTCCGTGACGAACTAAAGAGCCTACTTTTCTTAAAATTTAAGATTCATGCCAATGATTAATCTACTGTATATGGATCTATCTAGAATAATGACGAAATTAAGTTGGTAATATCGAAATTTCTAATAAGTTTGAAATACTGTATACCTGGCATAATGTAGCCTAATAGAGAATTACAGTTGGCAGCCCTGCTGACTGAATATATTCTTAGTTCCATCTCTTAAGGTACAGAATACAAAATTTGGTTGAAGTCCAATGGATGGACTCAAATTTCAATTGCGATTTTTTAGCAGTTGGTAGCACTGACATTTTCAGATATGGCCGTGAGATATTCAGGTATAGATCTTTACTCCTACCAAATTTTGTTTCGATTGCTCCAGCCGTTTAGGAGTTGATAGGGGGGGGGACACACACACAGCCAGCCAGACAGACAGACAGACAGACAGACAGAAGGACAGACAGAAACACATTTGCCCGATCTCATAAGTCTACTTTTTCCTCATTTTTGCAAAATGTGAAAAGTAGGCTAAAAAATAGAAAACAACTGACGAAGCCTAGAAAGCTGATTTTAAACACGCCTAAATGATAACAACACCAAACTGATCGGTTTTGTTATTATGTTGCCAGTCCACAGCCTGAATAAAGTGTGATGGAAATCAGACTCGGCATTTATTTTATTTTGATGGTAATTACACTACATCACAATTATATTTTCGAGACCGTGGTATGTAATGAAGTACAGAGACCGAGCGCTTTTCTTCACTCCAAATGATAATAAATAATGTTATTGGTTTTACGTCACTTTTAACTACACTGGCTTTTAGAGACGCCGGGGTGCCGGAATTTTGCCCCGAAGGGGATCTTTAATGTGCCAGTAAATCTACGGACACGGCTCCCTCGCATTTGCGCACCCTCAAATGCCAGCTGACTGCGCCAGGATACGAACCTGCAACCTTTGGCCCAGCAAGCGAGAACGTTCCCCTGAGCCACGCAGCCAGCCACTCCAAATGAGTATTATGTTAAGGTGCATTGTCACAGGTGCGGCTGTAACGATGATCACTGAAGTCTGTAGCCCTAGGGGTGGGGGAATGTGTGTGGAAATGTCAGTCGGGAATATTTCTGAGTCATTAAACAGGTAGCCGCGTCCAAGGACTGTGTGGAAGTGTCAGTATTTTGGGCAGTGTGTGGAAGTGTCAGTGTGGGGAACTGTCATGTAATCAGGTACTTCGCCATCTAAGCTATCCTGGAAGATCGGGATCCAGGTTTATCTGTAGACTTATTTCCAACTTTTACTGAGGCACAACATCAACTATGCGAACATGGATGGGTCCAGAAGCAGAAGGATGATGACTGACTTGGAATTTCCGGCCAAATATCAATCCCTTTCTCCAAGCGTAAAGAGAAGTTCACGTAGTGAATGTTACCGCGACCGTGAGTATAAACAACATTACACCAACATGGATAAACTATCTATTAAAATAAAACAAGGTGAATATTCAATAGCGCGTGAAACAAAGCTCAAGTCAACGATATGGCAGACATTTGGTTACGTTTTCCATGGAAACGAAAAGGTGAACGATATAGTGATGTTTTACCTGTAAAAAAGTGTATTCATACTCAGGACACAAATCGGGCACATCAAACTTACTTAGGCACAAGTGCGAAAGTAGCCAAAAAAGTATAGCCAATTTTTTGTCTAAAGCGGAGGTCAAGGAACCAGAAGTGTCATCCAACTTGAAGTCCCTTGGAATGCCAACTTGAAGTTCCTTGCAATGAAGCAAATTGTCAGGAACGACTTCCTCCTCAAATGTCTAAATGTGTTGGTTTAACACGTTGTGCTTGATCTAATAAATTAAACATAATATTGAAATATCAGCGGTTTGGATAAAAGTTATGCGGATGTGGGGCGGATGCGAATAAAAGTCGTGCGGATGCGGGGCGGATGCGGATAACATGCGTGCGGATGCGGGGCGGATGCGGATAACAGTCGTGCGGATGCGGATAACGTTTTGTTTATCCGCGCAGGGCTCTAGATATAATAGACCTTCTGTACTATATGTCGCACGTGAAAATTGCATGAAAAAATTCTAGGTTACCCCTTGACCCCCTTAATAGCATTGATGATCACGTGGGTTCCGTGATAACCTTATAGCCATTTGCAAACTTTCACAGAAATGTGATAAATGGAGTGATATTGCTTCTTACAGAAATAGGTGGAAAGTTGGATGCCACCCCTTGAGATAATGTTATGGTTACCGATTTGCATTCCTTCATTAGTTTGTTAAATTAAATTAAATTAGTTTTCTGGGAATATTTCAGAAACTGTTGGTTTTAGAGCCTTATATTGTAGTTTTCAAGGACCCTTTAGCCCCCCCCCCCCCCGAGTTTTCTTTCTGGCACCGAGGGGCTTTGTCTCGTCGCTGTACGCCATAATATAATAGTAATAATAATAATAATAATAATAATAATAATATATAGGGATAAGAATATAATAGACCTGCCGTACCACACCCGCAGGTGTAATTCGCGTGAAAAAAAATTCTAGAGTACCCCTTGACCCCCTTAAGCGTATTGATGGATTTTACAGCTTAATTTGGTTCCGTGATAACCTTCTAGCCGTTTGCAAACTTTCACACTAATGTAATTAATGGAATTGCGTTGCGTCTTACAGCAATAGATGGTCCTCTGAGAATATGTTGCCATGGTTACCTGCTTGCATTCGTTCATTAGTTTATTAAATGAAATTAGTTTTCTGGGTTGGTTTTAGGGCCTTAAAATGTGGTTTTCGGGGCTCTTGGGGCCCCCGAGTTCTGTCTCTCAAATTGAGGGGCTGAAAATGAGCCTTGTCTCGTCCTTCTACGCCTATTTCAGCATGTATTTTAAGGTGGTAGGCCCCCTTTTATGAGAGGTACGCAGAAGAGTTACATCAATGATTAGTGTCGTGCCTCTGATGGATATCTGTACCAAATTTTACGTTGATACACCCAGCCGTTCTCGAGTTTGTCCACAGACAAACAAACAAACAAACAAACAGATAGACAGACAAAAATATTTTCGCGTGCATCCATCATAAAAGAGTCTGAAACGCGTAAATAACTCAAATTTCCATAGAAATTCAGGAAATAAAACAGACAAACTTTCATTTTTATATATATAGAGATTCATTGCACAGCTCGGTGTTGACCGTATTTTATTGCACAAATTTAGGTTTTACTCGCCAACCGTGTGATGGTCCCAATTTGTGACCAGAATGAAATAATTTTGTATATTTTATTATTATTATTATTATTATTACTATCAATATTATTTTTTAATTTTACATTTTACCTTTTATTAGTTATTATGTTAACTAATATGTTCATATCTATTATTATGCGGTAATGTAGAATATTATGGCAATTGGAAGGACTTGGAGCGATACACATTATATTTGAAATAAGTTAGACGCTTGACTGAATATTATTTCTGAAGAAAATTCGAACAAGAGAAGAAGAGGGTTGTTCGCAGAAGGGCGGCTTATCCACGGCTTCTTGGAAATGACATAAATAGACACTTATGTATTTCACATCAAGTATTCTACCAGTATACAAATCATACTAAGAAGGGATTCTAAGAAGACCTGCCACTAACAATGCTGGGCCGATGAATGAGTCCTTTGCAACTTTATACAAAAGGTGGGCTGGACCTCCCGAGAACTGCTACAAAGGAGTATTGTCATTATTGCTATGTGAAAGGCGTGCAAATTACCTAGTGACTTCAGAAGTGGGGGTGGGCACGTGCCTTACCTGGGAACGTTATATATATGACGGCCGCCCAACTGAAAAGGGGGATTATTATTATTGAATGGCTGGCAGGAGACTGATTGTAGCTGGACGTACAGGCAGAAGACTGGAACGTGTAGCGAGATGGAGTTGGAAATTAACATTCATCTGTAACGCAGTGCTAAACTAGACAGTTGACTATTAAGTATGTGAATTTGATACGACATTCTGTCTCATCAAACTGTGACATGGTTGTGTACGAGGCTATTGTCACAGGGATGATTTTTGGAATTTATTCCGTCATCCACATATAAATTAATTACTTTGATGAACATCAGGAACTCTCTACGCAACAATCCAACTACAAAGATCTTCAATGCGGTGAGCGATTTAAACAGTCATACTCCAGTCAAATCAGAAGGCTCTCATGTTTATTAAATTCAATCTATATTTTATTCAATTAACTCAGTATACTCCAATTTCCAATCAAGACCCATAATACAAGTAAATTCAGTAGATTCTTTCATTTAAATTTAATTATTATTATTATTATTATTATCTTTAGTATTTTATTCTTTTTGCACTTGTTGTTTTTATATATTAAATTCATTTTAAATTCAAATGTTTGACTGGTTTCCTTTAGTAGCTAGAAATTACTATAAGGCAACACCATACTCCTGAACTAATTATCGTAAGGTTAGATTACGTAAGTTTCACTACGGCTGGAGATAGGAATTTCGATGCTCTACCTCTGTTTAACCGAGGTTTAATATATTATTTTGATCATGATATATAAATGGTCTGGCGCCCTTGGCTACATATAATACTACACATTATGTACTTTTTTTAGTGAAGCTGACAACAATACAGATATACTATTAGATTAATACACAATTAAATGTTTCATTTTGATCACCCAAAAGTGGACGACTATTTAAATAATTAGCTTTGCATATTAACTTTATTATTATTAACATTAAACCATTACATATAACGCCCAACTAAACGAGGGACATTTAAGTATAATAAAACCATTACAAATGACGCCCAACTAGCGGAGCGCTTTTCTTATTATTAATAGTCAATATATCTCTCAAAACCATTACAAATAACGCCCAACTAGTGAGGCAAGTATAAGTACTCATAACCCATTACAACCGTTGTAGATACCCGAAAAGTGATAAGGACCATTCGGATAGAAAATTAAATGTTAAAGCTCGTGTATTCCATCAAAAGTTTGCTATTTCTTAGCGTTCTCTTTTTATTTGATATGGAAATATGAAATTTTGAAACCAAAGGGTGGAGTGACGTCACTATAATGGTCGCCATGTGTTAATAGTGCAAAATATCGAAATAAAAAGTATCCTATATGTAAAAATGGTAAATCAGCTTCAACCATGCAAAATTTCATTTAAATCGGACCAGTGGTTCTTGCGTTATTGAGTAACACACAGACAGACAGACACCATCTCATTTTTATATATTAGTATGATAAATATATTTCCGTTCACTTTTCAAGAAATGCAAGATTTTTCCTGTACTATTAAGACGATTTGGAAGATTTTGGTACAAACCACATCTTTTAACTCCCTCTGGTTTAGGAGCTGAGTTTTGTGAGACATAGACCTTAGCGTATTATTTAATAAGATTATTATTATGATGATTATTATTATAGTTAATCTTATAATTCTTAATACTTTTTCTCCCCCTCCTTCTTACTCTTCATTATTTTTAATTCTACCTATGCAGTTCATACACTCACATATTGGTGTATAACATTCATATCTTAGTGAAACTTAAGTACGTGCATCAATGTTTAATATATTCTTACATATGTACAATACTTACGGGCAGACTACTTCGAGCATTTTGAGTTAAACATAGTACATTTTGGTGATATTCTGTTTTAATTTTAGGAGTGTATTTAATTCAATTATGCCGTAAATTCAGTCGAAGGACATTAGAAAATCAGTAGCTATGAACTGAGAGTTGTCCTGAAATATGAAAGGCTATGTGAGTATTGTTCAGAGTTAGTATTGAAGAATGATGTTTGTTGATTGGTTTGATTTCACACTGCCGCTATTTGGTGTTCTTGCTGTGTGTTTATAAATGACCAACCGACGTCTTGTCTTGATTTGATCTCACAAGATCATGACAAATAGCTTGATTAATGCAGAAAGTGAGAATAGCTTGAATAATGCAGGAAGTGATTTGAGTTCAGGCATTAATTCATTTAAACAGAAGTAACAGAGTAACAGACGTTGGTTGGTTCCTGAGTTTAGGGGCTGCGACAACGTGGTCATGTAGCCACGTGTACTTTGGGCGTGTGTAGAATCTGCCTTATAACCAGTGTTAACTGTGATGACTGTATTACTGTGCGTTTTCTGTTTTTAATTCAAGTAAGGACTGCAGACATTGAATTTTTCAAGTAGTTCCTACTTCTGCCGCCAAACGCCACCGTCAACGACTACTAGTTCAGAACTTGGCTACTAGACGCCACCGCAGTCGGTTCCTGGCGACGAACGTAGGAACCTAAGAGCGTTGTTTAAACGTAACCTATATAATTTAGCTTCACACCGGTGTAATTAGTGGAAGGTTCTTTAACATGCCATAAATCTATGACATGGGACCACCGGCTTTACTTCCCCTCCGAAGGAAGGCATACTGAGGGAATTTTAGCGCTCTTAAAAAATCTAACAACTTCGGCCGGGGTTGAACCCTCGATCTTGGGCATAGAAGCTCAGATGCTATCAACTACGCCACCGAAGCCACTAGTAACAGACGTTACTAAGGCAATATAGAACGGAAAGTTTAGCAGGGCAAACTCATACATCACAGGGATACTATTGCACTACCCGAGTCCGCCTCGTTACGTAGTGGCTACTCTTGGCTGTCGTCGCGGAGGTCCGGGTGCGATTCCCGGCTCTGTCAAGAAATGTAATTCTGGTCTGAGGGCTGGAACGGGGTACACTCAGTCTCGTGAGGTGAAACTGAGAAGAGTTGGATGAAATTCCCACCTTAGCAATCTTGAAAGTGGTTTCCCCACTTCTACTCCAGGCGAATGCAGGGATGGTTCCTAAATTAAGCCACGGCCGCATCCTTCCCCAATCCTCATCTGAATTACAAATACACTAATGCAGCCATAGCAATAACACAGGTTATCAGTCAAATTACACACACCTAAGTACATGGGGCTACATGACCATGATGTCGCAAAGACCCTAAATGAATCAACAATAACATATATTGATCATATGTCGTTATGAAACCTACAATCTTTTGTGAAAAAAATTAGTCACAATTGGTTTTAAATTGTTATTGTTGCATTAAGGGGCTGAACAGCGGGGTCATCTGACCCTTACTTCGTTTTCTCTTCGTATTTAGGTTTCTTTTGTGTAGAATGAAATGTCTTAGTTTTCTCCTAAAGATGAAGTTATGCTTTTCCTTTTTTATGTGTTCGAAGTCTTTGAGAGACATGCCACCGAGATGATTCCATATACTGCCAGATAACTAGACTTCAGACTTGTGGACAAGTTTGGAATGACAATTTAAATGTGTTGCATGCTTCTCGCTGCTTTCCAGGTATATAATTTGTAGTGCTTTGTTTTGCTTTTCCGGTACTTGCATCACAACTTTGTATTTTATTGTATTGGCCGAAAGGGTACGAACCCGGTGGCCACAATAAAAGAGAAAGAAAATACAACTTTTACTTAGGTTGGTTGGTTGGTTCCTCAGTTTAGAGGCTGCGACAACGCGGTCATGTAGCCTATCCCCGTGTACTTTGGGTGTGTGTGTAGAATCTGTCCGATGACCGGTGTTAATTGTGACGGCTGTATTAGCTTGTGTTATTTCAGGTAAGGACTGCAGACGGTCAATTTCAAGTAGTTCCTACTTTTGCTACCAAATGCTGCCGTCAACGACACCTAGCCGTAAACTTGGTTACTAGATGTCACCACACCTAGTGGTGAGCGTTGAAACTTTAATAGAGTGTTAACCAAATCTAACCTACAAATTTAGCTTCACACAATTGTAGTTAGTGGAAGGTTATTTTATATGCCAAATCTATAACATGAGCCCGCTGGGTTTACTTCACCTCCAAAGGAAGGCATACTGAGGGATTTTTAACGCTCTTACAAATCCGACGACATTGGCCGGGTTTAATTTTTGCGTTGTAATGAAATGTTTGCATGTGGCTAACAATAGTATGGACTCCATGGAAACATATTCGCTAGCATTTTAAAGGTTTGTAGGGCATTGGCTCCTCGGGTTGTGGTGGCCTAGTGGTTAAGGCGTTCCACGTCCTGAGCAGTTGCTCCAGGTTCGATCCCCAGCGGAGTGGATTTTTTTAAACAAGCACGAATATATTTCATTGATCACTTTCGGTTCATAAATATTAGTAATAATTTTCTTTTTATAATAACAATGCTATTGATTTTACATCCCCTTATAACTACGGTACTGCGGCTTTGAGAGATGCCAGGGTGTCCAAATTTTGCCCCGAAGGGGATCTTTATTTTTTTATTTAGTCAATTTACCCTCTAGGTTGCTGGTTCCCGCGGACTCAGCGAGGGAACTCACCTCTACCGCCTTTATGGGCAGTGTCCTGGAGCTTGGAACATCTGGTCGGGATGGATACAACTGGGGTGGTGTGATCAGCACTTCGCCCAGGCGGCCTCACCTGCAAAGCGAACAGGGGCCTCATGAGGGATGGGAAGGGATGGAAGATTGGGATGGGTAGACTAGGAAGAGGGAAGGAGGCGGCCGTGGCCTTACAGTAGGTACCATCCCGGCATTTGCCCGAAGACGAAGTGGGAAACCACTTCGAGGATGGCTGAGGTGGGAATCGAACCCCCTCTACTCATTTGGACCACCCGAGGCTGAGTAGACCCCGTTCCAGTCTTGATACAACTTTTCAAATTTCGTGGCAGAGCCGGAAATCGAACCCAGGACCTCCGGGGCGGCAGCTAACCATGCTGACCGCTACGCTACGGAGGCGACTAGACAAGTGTTTAACCTATATATAATTTAGCTTCACACAGGTGTAATTAGTGGAAGGTTCTTTATCGCCGGCTTTACTTCCCCCCTGAAGGAAGGCATGCTGAGGGATTTTTAACGTTCTTAAAAAATCCGACGACTTCGGCCGGGTTTGAACCCGCAATGTTGGGCATACACGCTCAGCATGCTACCAACTACGCCACCGAAGCCGCATGGATTACGTTACCGTCTGCATAAGGCAGAGTTTCCCCCTGTAATTTCAAGCATTCTGAAGTGAAAATCAAGCCCTATGAGTGGCTCTTACACTGATAACTGTCTTCAGTGCTACTATGGTACTGAATATCGATCAACAAATACTGATGAATAGAGTAGAATGCAACATGTAGCGGCTAGCATACTTGGCTGTCGCCCCAGAGGACCGGGTTCGATTCCTGGGTCTGCCATGATATTTAATTGTGGTCTGAGGGTTGTAACGGGATACACTCAGCCTCGTGAGGTAAAACTGAGAATAGGCGCATTCGATTGCCACCTTAACCATCCTGGAAGTGGGTTTTCCGTGGTTTCCACACTTCTACTCCAGGCAAATGTAGGGATGGTCTCTAAACTTCGCCCTCAGGGGCTCACATCTAGTGGGACGTGGGTTAGCGACCACGGGACCCCAGCTGAGTCCGGCATTGCTTCCACTTACTTGTGCCGGGCTCCTCTCCGTCGTCTTTCCTGTCGACCTCTCTTGGTCAACTCTTGTTCTTTTCCGACCCCGACGGTATTAGAGTATCCTAGGCCTAGGGAGTCTTTCACTTTCCCGCCTTAGTTGGCCCTTGTATCATCTTTTCTTTCTTTGGTGTAAATGTGTGTGTGCGTGACAGGAGGTGGAATCCTCCCCTAATCACAAGCTGAGTGGTCGTGGCGAGGTGATGAATGGCTACTGGGTGAGTAGTCACAAGCGACCCACCTCCAGATACCTGGCGACCTCTGGAGAACCTTAGCCTTACCCCGGGCAAGCGGGGCTCTGCCGGGGGTTGACTTTTAGTTCCCTAGCTACTCGTGGGACCAAACATAGCGTCCATTATTTCACAGGGTGGCTCCCTTACAAAGCCGTCTTTAAAATTTAAGAAGAGGAAGTTTATGCCTCTAGTTTCGCCGCTCGATGAAAAGGATTCAACGTTTTTCCCTCGGTACCTTATGGTAACAAGGACCGATGGGCAAAATTTTACAAACGTTGATCCTTTTGATTTTCATGATGCAATTGAGGGGAAATGGGGCGATGTAGACACAGTAAAAAAGCTGCGAAACGGCGCACTCTTGATAAAAACTCAAGGAAAGAGACAGACAGATGGTCTTCTTGGGACGACAAGTCTCGGTGGTATTCCAGTCGAGGTAGTGAAGCACCAGTCCCTAAACCTGAAGAAAGGTTTAGTATTTCATAGGGACCTGGTGAACACTACCGACGAGCGTATCCTGGAAAGAACTGGAAAGTATGGCGTTGTCGAGGTGAGACGAATCAAACGTAAGATGAATGGTGTACTAGTTGACACCGGGGCGTTCATCTTATCGTTTGAGTCGGATAGCCTGCCCAAGAGGATCAAAGTGTCAATGAACACTCTCGATGTGCGACCGTATATTCCATCTCCATTGCGGTGTTTTCAGTGTCAGCGATTTGGACATACCTCATCTCGTTGCTCGGGAAAGCCTATCTGTCTTTCCTGTGGCAAGGCCACTCATGAGGGAGCGGAATGTACACCACCTCCCGCATGTCCAAATTGCAAGGGAGAGCACTCTCCTCGCTGGAAGGAATGTCCTGCCTTCCTAGAGGAGAAGAAATTTCAAGAAATAAAGACCTTAGATGAGCTTTCCTACACTGAAGCACGCAGAAAATATCGCTCCATGGCCTCTCCTATTTTCTCAGTATCATATGCTCAAAAGGTATCAAAAGAATCTAGTAATCAAGCGGCAAATTTGACAGCGGAAACAAGTTCTAAAAGAGTTACCACTGTTAAAGGGGCTACAAATATCCCTATTATCACCCCTGTTAGCCAGAAGAAGGTTACGGAATCTTCTTCTGGCATCCAACAAAAGGCGCAGGTGCATCCAACTAAACCGGCGCCATCGGAGAAGGTAACTCCTCCGATAAGGCCAGTGAAGAAGCAATCTCCGACTCGTTCGAGGAGGAAGTCTTCGCCGGCCACGGCTGGACCCATATCCAGCCAAATAAAACAGGGAACAGGAACGGCGGGTAAGAAAGAGACTGTTGATCGCCGTCTCTCTTGCCCTCCTGCTGAAAAGGCAGCTCCAATACCTGCTGGCAATTCTGCTTCCACGACCACTGGATGAGCAGTGCTAGCAAGTGCTGCATTGTTTGGCAGGACGGAGACGTCAGGGGGGAAGGGACCAACTACTTCCCCAAATAGACGTCAACGCCGGTTCATAAAGAAAAATAGTCGGGACGTGCCGGGGACGGACTCCCAGTCATCGGACCGGGAGAAGGTCCCTCGTCACCGCTCTCGCTCTTCACCAAGGACGAGACCCGGAAAGTCCGGCGATAACCGTTCGCCAACCAAGAGAGCATTCGCTCCGTTTTCTTCGTCCTCCGAAGGAGATGTGGAGATTGAGGAATGCTCTCCTACCCTATCACCTACTCCTAAGGATAGGGATGGTTGGCAAACGGTTAAGCATAAGTAGACGACTATCTTCTACTTAAGTCCACACTATGGCACTATTACAATGGAACTGTAATAGCTATTTTCGACATCTCGCTGAAGTACGCCAATTGATTTCTCAGTTTACGGCAAACATTGTCTGTCTTCAGGAATCCAGGTTTCGTCCTGGACATGAGACAACAATGCGACACTTCAAACTCTTCTCTAAAGACCGGGTGGACGGAGCTGTGGCCGCCGGTGGCGTCTGCACTCTCGTCCACTCTAGTCTCTTTAGTGAAGAGGTGCCGTTGCGTACTCAGCTAGAAGCAGTTGCAGTTCGTACTTCGTTGCCAGTTTTATTTATTCGTGTCAGAAGCAAACAAAATACTGGATTACACTAAAATTACATACATATTTACAAACAAAAAAAAGAGAAATAAACCATACAACACACAATGTCTTTTCAAACCACGGTCAACCAAAAATGTGCAACCTGTATAGCATTGGAAGTTGCTAGTAAAAGATCTTCTGCAGTACAAGTGGCAGGGCACAGCGGACAATTCAGTAGATGCTCCATGGTATGGGGCATACCGCAGTCGCAGTTGGTGGAGTCGACGGGGAAGTGCCATTTCTGCAAGTTATCCTTAGATCTTCCAACAGCAGAACGGAGACGATTAAGTGCCCTCCACACGATCCATTTCTGATCATATCCAGGTGGGAGGCTTTCCGAAGGGTGATCCCATAGAGAGTTATTCCCAAGCCGAGAAGTCCACAATTGTTTTCTAGCTGTAGCTGGTGTAGTTAGCAAGACTGCAGTGGTGTTGAGGAAACTTCTCCTGGACTTCAACCTACGGGTGGCTGGTACATAACCGTACAACGGATGGGAAAACTGATTAACCTGTTTAGCTCTCTCTTCATTGGCTGCTACCTCACGACGTATATCCGGTGGAGCTATCCCTGCAAGCTGGTAAAGTTTTGCAAGAGGTGTAGGCTTCAAACAACCTGTAATAAGCCTACATGTTTCATTAAGCGCCTTGTTAACATTATTTGCATGGGTGGATTTGTACCACACTGGACATGCATATTCTGCAACACTGTAACATGTTGCAAGCGCTGTCGTTCTCAAGGTTGATGGTTGAGAGCCCCAGGTGCTACCAGTGATCTTACGTAGGATGTTATTCCTAGCTTCCACCTTTAGTCTGGTATTCCGGCAATGCTGTTTGTAGGTCAGAGTACGATCGAGGGTAACTCCCAGATATTTTGGATGAGGAGTGTTAACTAAGCGTGTTCCTTGCCAAGAGACGTTAAGTTCACGACGAGCCTGCTTGTGCTTCAGATGAAATGCACACAACTGAGTTTTTGATGGATTTGGACGAAGTTGATTATCATAGTAATAGACATCCAACTCAGTCAATGCTTGTGTTAAATGAGCTTCAACATCTTCGAAGGATTTCCCCTGACAAGCTAATGCTAGATCGTCGGCATAAAGAAAACTTCTAGTGTTCCTTGGAAGTGGTTGGTCGTTAGTGTAGACGTTAAACAACATTGGTGATAGAACAGTACCTTGAGGTAAGCCATTTCTTTGACGTCTCCATCGACTGCGCTGTCCTTGGAATTCCACATAAAATCTCCTGTTTTGAAGGAAACTTTCAATAAGTTTTGTGAAACTGTAATCCTTCGTGATTCCATAAATCTTCTGTAACAAAGCACGATGATTGACAGTGTCATAGGCAGCGGTCAAATCGATAAAAGCTACTCCCGTGATATTCCGTGTTTCAAAGCCATCCTCAATGAATTGAGTGAGGTTAAGGATCTGGGATGTACAACTTTTCCCTGGTCTGAAGCCTGCTTGTTGTTGTATGAGAGCAGGCTCTACGACATGAACTAGGCGGTTCAGTAACATTCGTTCAAAGATTTTAAGCAGGTGACACAACAAGGATATTGGCCTGTAGTTTTGAGGTTCAGTTGACATTTTACCAGGTTTCAGAATCGGTATGACTCGTGATTTCCTCCAGGTTTTTGGGAAATTGCAGGATTTCAAACAGTTGTTGAAGAAAGCTAGGACCCATTCTCTTGCTCGTTCCCCAAAGTGTTTGATCTGCTCTAATCTGATATCATCTACTCCTGCTGCCTTGCCGATCTTACAACTATCAATGGCTGCCGTCAGTTCTGCCATGCAAAAAGGTTGCATAAGTTGACTAGTCTCGAGTTCTTCTGACCGAGCAATTTTATGATCTGACCTGCGTAATGGATGGTCAGATTTACCATTTTCCACGAGCTGACGAGCAATCTGATTAGCTGTTATATTTTTGTGTCCCTCTTTTGTTGTTGGATCACAACTCAGGTACTTAAGGAGTCTCCAGGCTTTCTGACTACTCTTACTTAGATCCGTCTCCTCCATCAATTGGCACCATGCATCGTTCCTGTTCTTGGAAATCGCTGTTAAAAGATCTTCCCCAGCTTGAAGGGTATCGTTACCAAATGGGTCATTATCAAAGAGGTCAAGATAGTTTTTCAAAAGTTCCTCAGTTTCCGAAGTCAGACCTTTTATATATTGTGCTCTGCAGCCTCGGGGAATTGAAACACGGGAACAATACTTCACGATGTTTACAAAGTCGTCATATAATTCAGGAACTGGCTCAATATTTAGAATATTCTCATCTAGGGAAATGGTAAATTTCTCCCAATCAGCCTTCTTAAAATTGTATCTACGTCGGAAAGGAACTGACTGTGGTAATGGCAACAGTATCTAACGTGTACATCCCGCCTGATTCTCAACCGGATTACGGACAGCTGGAGGATCTAGTCTCTCAGCTCCCCCCTCCTTTTCTCCTTCTGGGAGATGTTAATGCCCACAACACCATCTGGGGCTCCGCTACCACTAGCGGTAAAGGGAGAGATTTTGAGAGGCTGATCAGGCGGCTGGACTTGTGTTTGTTGAACACAGGGGAACCTACGCACTTCTCTATTGCACACGGCACTTATTCAAGTGTCGATATTACCTTGTGCAGTCGTGCGCTGGTTCCCCTGCTACAGTGGGGTGTACACGACGACCTTTGTAATAGTGACCATTTTCCAATTATCGTTACTCTTCCAAACCAGAGAGCCATCGAGTTACCAAGTCGATGGCTTCTCCGTCGGGCTGATTGGCCAACTTTCATGGCACGTGCGGTGTTTGCCGAAGATACCTTTGAGAGTGTCGACGATCATACCATTCACATAACGAATGGTATTTTGGCTGCTGCTGAGGAAACAATACCTTCCTCATCCGGAAACTCACGCCGGAAGCTTGTCCCTTAGTGGACAGCCGAGATTGCAGCGGCCATTAAAGATCGTCGACGTGCTTTCAAATGCTATCGGAGGCAAAACACTATGGCCAACCTTATCACCTTTAGAAGGATGCGTGCCAGAGCCCGATATCTGATTCGGGAGAGTATGAAAACGACGTGGGAAAAGTATGTGTCGTCTATGACGGCACATACTCGTTCATCTCAAGTGTGGACTAAGCTTCGCCGGACCTCCGGACTCCCGACATCACTGTCGATACCCGGAGTGTCCATCAATGGAGACATCATCACGGACCATCTCGCCATTGCCAACGGCATTGGCTCGCACTTCTCCGATGTATCCTGCTCCGGGAGTTACGATCCTACATTTCTGACTCTGAAGCGGGAGGCAGAGACTCACCCCTTGTCCTTTGCCACTGCTGCTTCAGAGTCCTATAATGTACCATTCTCTGAATGGGAACTGCGCAGTGCGCTTGCACTGTGCAGGGATACGGCTCCTGGACCGGATAACATACATAATCAAATGTTAAAACATATGTGCGAAGCCAGTATAAAACAACTGTTGATCCTCTTCAATCGTATATGGATTGAAGGGGAGTTTCCATCTCAATGGCGAGAGGGGATCGTGATACCGATTCCTAAGGCTGGAAAGGATCCCAAGTTTGTAAGCAGCTATAGGCCCATTTGTTTGACAAATGGCCTATGTAAGCTGCTCGAAAAGATGGTGAACCGTCGACTGGTGTGGTTCTTGGAGGATAAAGGTCTCCTGTCTGAGTACCAATGTGGATTTCGCTCTCATAGGTCCACCACTGACCATCTGGTGCGACTTGAGAGCGCCATACAGGAGGCTTTTTTCCGAAAGCAGCATCTAGTCACGGTTTTCTTTGACCTCGAGAAAGCCTACGACACCACATGGCGCTACGGGATCCTTTCCACCCTTCACAAGTGGGGACTCCGTGGTAACTTACCGACTTTCATTGCGAATTTCATGTCCGTCCGACTCTTCCGTGTAAGGGTCGGTAGGACATTATCGCAATACTATACCCAAGAAAATGGGAGTTCCTCAAAGTTCAGTGCTGAGTGTCACCTTGTTCGCGATTGCCATTAATGGCATTGTTGCCGCCGCCGGGTCCGCGGTAGTTCCATCGCTGTATGTAGAAGATTTAGCTCTGTATTACAGCTCTGGAAGTATGGCAGTCGTGGAACGGCAATTGCAGCTAGCCATCAACCGGGTCGACAGGTGGGCTCACGACCGGGGTTTTCGTTTTTCAGCAGCGAAAACCTCCGTCGTCCATTTTTGTCGGCTACGGAGGCTACATTTACACCCTGAACTACAACTCAGGGATGCTGCGTTGCCGTTGGTTGACACTTATCGCTTCCTGGGGCTCCATTTTGGCAGCAAGTTAACGTGGCAGCACCATATACGGCAATTGAAAATGACATGTCCCAGGAAACTGAACATGCTCAAGTTTCTTAGTGGCACTACGTGGGGGGCTGACCGTGCGGTGCTGCTACGGTTCTACCAAGCCCTCGTCCTGTCCCGGCTAGACTATGGTTCTGCGGCATACGGTTCAGCAAGGCCGGCAACCTTGAAAATACTGGACAGTATCCACCATAGTGGCGTTAGGCTGGCTACCGGTGCCTTCCGGACCTGCCCGATACCCAGCCTACTTGCCGAATCGGGTGTTCCACCTTTAAATTATAGACGCCAACATATGCTTTTAACATATGCTGCCAATGTGCGTCAAATGCCGCAACACCCGACCTATCAAGCTCTCTTCGGTACCCAAAACCACCAGGGGTACGCCAACCGGCCTCGTGCCACTCGGCCGGTTGGTATTAGACTTGATAGCTCGTGTACTGAAATAGGAGTGGCTGTAGGTCCCTGTATGATCCGGACATCTAGCGAGGTGCCTCCGTGGCAAGTCCCGCGTCCGGAAATTCGGTTAGACCTTCACCAAGGTCCTAAAGTGAACACGGATGCGACCGTTTACCGGAGGCAGTTCCACAGCATAGTTCACCAATTTCCGGACGCTGGCATTCTATACACGGATGGTTCGAAGGTGGACGAGAAAGTGGGTTGTGCTTACGTTATTGATGGTGCAAATACCAAGATCTCTTTGCCTGAGGCCTGTAGTGTGTTTACTGCGGAGCTCGTTGCCATCTATGAAGCTCTGCAGTTTGCACTACAGGATGCACGAATCCACTTTCTCGTGTGTACCGACTCTTTGAGTTCGTTGCAGTCAATTGCTACATGTTTCCCGCAACACCCCCTAGTGCAGCGAATCCACGACCTACTAGCCGGGCTGTGCCACACTGACACTCGAATCACCTTTCTGTGGCTTCCAAGCCACATGGGAATTGCGGGAAATGAGTTAGCAGATCAAGCTGCAAAAGAGGCGGTATCACTATCACCTCGACCAATGGAGGTACCCGCTAGAGATATTCGCTCTCAGTTACGCCTACAAGTTCTGGCTTTTTGGGAGAGTCAGTGGCTAGCTGACCCACTGCCCAGTAAACTGAGAGCGATCAAGGGAACTACTCGCGTGTGGCGGAGCTCCTTCCGGGCCCGGAGAGATTCCGTCATTTTGTGTAGGCTAAGGATAGGTCATACAAGATCCACCCACTCGTACCTAATGAGAAGGGAACCCCCCCCCCCCACTTTGTACCTGTGGAGCTGTATTCACCGTGGCCCACATTTTCACCGAGTGTGTGGATCTTGCTGACTTACGAAGAAACCTTGGTTTGCAGATGACACTCAAACTTATATTAGCCGATGACGCGGTGGCTGCTGATCGCGTTATCCGCTTTATAAGTGAGAGTGGGTTAGGGCCAGCAATCTAAATTTTCCAGTGAACATTGACTCAACGACTTGTTCGTTTTTGAATGATAATGTTTTGTTTTTTCTGTAATTTTTGTTTATTTTTATATTTTTTATTTTTTATTTAATTGTTTGTTTTTGTTTTATTAATTTTTGGTCTTTTTAAATTTAGATGTCCACCTCAAAATTTTAAATTCAATTCAAAATTTGTATTTCTTTAATCTGTGTTAAGAGGGGCAGATGACCTCGTAGTTCCGCCCCTTAAAACAACAATAACTAACTAACTAACTCTCTAAACTTCAGGCCTTCTCCCCAATCCTCACCTGAATTACAAATACACTCACTATTACAGACACCAGAAGAATATAGGTTATCAGACCAGTTTCTACACGTGGCTAAATGACTACGATGTCCAAGTCCCCCCCCCAAATAAAGACCAATCTTGAATGTAACAAGGACCTAGCCCAATATCTTTTCAAAAATTAGATATTCGCATTTTTTAGTTCTATTAATATTGATGTATCACATAAGAAAGCATGAACAATCCTTTGCCTTGTCAGGTAACTCAACTTTTGGAATTGTCTTTATATCGTCGTGTTGCTGCGCGACAGGGAGCTAAACCGAGCTGCAGTAGAACACAACGCTAAACTGCGGTGACCAACAGCACACCTGCATCTGATCATGTTTACATAGTGGCTGTCTGTCAAAATGTTTATGCCTAGCGATTTTGAAAATTTGAGGTTTGCTGCAAGAAATGTAGAAAATTAGATTTACAGAAAGGGACGTAGAACTAGTGTCCACGTTTCTTAAATGTTAACCGCTTGCTGATACAGTATTCCTAGATTTTGTTTTATAACTTGACATTAATTCTTTCACATTTTAGGGGCAGATGACCTCGTAGTTCCGCACCATAAAACAACAACACAACAACAACAACAACAACAACAACTAGCATTATCTATCGAGGGATCAAACGAAGATGGGTCCATTTTTCCACAATTTTTTAAACATTTGGGGATGGAATAGAGATGGGTACCCTTACGATTACTATACATTTTATACATTTCCAACCATAACTTCTCACCTAGGTAGGAGACAGATACGCAATCTCTGCAGAAGAAGCATTTGAGACACATTTTTGTTACGAAGATCGAGGTAAGGAAACAGAGCTACTCTTCTTAGAATAAATACCAGAAACAGCACAACAGGGGACTAAGCTGGAGAAACAAGTTTGTTTTTTAAATATTAGATGAACACGAAATGATAAAACAATGGAACTCACACACATCGTCCACGCGCACGATCTTCCGCTTACAAAGTATGGAATTCATACAACTTGTCTGCACAAATAATATTGCTTGTAGAATAAGATATTATTAATGTTATTTGCTCCTCACCAGATGTTAGTGTAAACTAGAAACTTTTAAGTGAATGCCATGGGAAAATAATTTGTTACATAATAATTAATGAGTACGCCTTCATCACAAAGTGGATAGATAATAATTCACATTTTATTAAAATAGTATTCAGTCATCATCCTATAGATTTATTGATTCTTGTATGATGATGCTATAGTTTTACCTCACGGAATTTAGAGCTAGCGTAGCGTCCATTTAAATGAATATTCTTTTGGAAGACTAAGAACACAAAGAAACGTTCACGGACTTCGTGCAAAATATTAGTTCGAAATTTGCTTGAATAAATTGAGGGTGAGATATTGAAAATGACTCTAAAAGAATAACTGTCTGCAATTACGCAATATGATACACTTACTCATACACCTCAAACATGCTAAGTAGTTCATAATTCATTCTGATAATGATAGTCATGCCTTGTGTGCTGTACAGTGTGTGCTCAGACAGTCTTGCAAACTTTCTAGCCAAACATGGGTGTGATGTATGAGATCAGTGGATCTTAAGACTTAACACGTACCTCGATCAAATCACATTTGTCATACTGACAAGAGAGTTGTTGTAATATGAGGTTTCACTTTTAGATGTGGCAGAACAAGTTCACATAATTTATACGAGGCGCTAAATATCCTACACCTACAAGAGGCTCCCATCCTCGCCCCGGCTTAGGCCATTTCCTCAATCATTTTGACATGTTTTGACTTTTCACTGAGGCCTGGATACATTTATAAATAGTTGTTGTTGTTGATTCATTCAAAGACTTTGCGACATCGTGGCCATGTAGTCCCGTGTACTTGGGTGTGTGTGGAATTTGTCTGATAATCTGTGTTATTATGATGGCTGTATTAGTGTGTGTAGTTTTAATTCAGATGAGGATTGGGAAAAAAGACAGCCGTGACCAACAATTTAGCGGTCATCCCGGCATTCACCTGGAGTAGAAATGAGAAACCACGGCAAACAAACCACTTCCAGGATGGCTGAGGTGGGAATCGAACCCACCTCTTCTCAGTTTTGCCTCACGAAGTTTAGTGTATCCCGTTCCATCCCTCAAACCATTTATAAATAAATGCTAACATTGAGTCTTAGGTGGTAGCCTACATGAAGCAACACACATCGTTACCCATCAGGTTACATGGGGTTAAACCCGCAAATACGGGGTATGCATATACACACATCAAAAAAAGTTTTGCATCACCTCGGTTCCAAGAGTTCCGGAACCGTTAAATACAAAGGGAATAGAGATCAACACAAACAACATTTCAGCTCGTTTTATTGCTCATGAGACCCACACATTGCATGTTGTACCATCATACAGCTAGACTTTCAGCATTTGTGGTCCAGATTGCAGTACACACCACTACCTCTAATACCCAGTAGCACGTCCTCTTGCATTGATGCATGCCTGTATTCGCCGTGGTATACTATCCACAAGTTCATCAAGACACTGTTGGTCCAAATTGTCCCACTCCTCAACGACAATTCGGCGTAAATCTCTCAGAGTGGTTGGTGGGTCAAGACGTCCATAAACAGCCCTTTTCAACATATCCCAGGCATGTTCGATAGGGTTCATGTCTGGCGAACATGCTGGCCACTGTAGTCGAGCGATGTCGTTATCTTGAAGGAACGCATTCACAAGATGTGCACGATGAGGTCGAGAATTGTCGTCCATGAAGACAAATGCCTCTCCAATATTCTGCCGATATGGTTGCACTATGGGTCGGAGGATGTCATTCAGGTATCGTAAAGCCGTTTCGGAGCCTTCCATGACCACCAGTGGCGTACGTCGGCCCCACATAATGCCACCCCAAAACATCAGGGAACCACCACCTTGCTGCACTCGCTGGACAGTGTGTCTAAGACGTTCAGCCTGACCAGGGTGCCTCCAAACACGTCTCCGACAATTGTCTGGTTGAAGGCATATGCGACACTCATCGGTGAAGAGAATGTGATGCCAATTCCGTGGGGTCCATTCAGCATGTTGTTGGGCCCATCTGTACCGCGCTGCATGGTGTCGGGGTTGCAAAGCTGGACCTCGCCATGGACGTCGGGAGTGAAGTTGCGCATCATGCAGCCTATTGCGCACAGTTTGAGTTGAAACACGACGTCCTGTGGCTGAACGAAACGCATTATTCAACATGGTGGCATTGCTGTCAGGGTTCCTCCGAGCGGCAATCCGTAAGTAGCGGTCATCCACTACAGTAGTAGCCCTTGGGCGGCCTGAGCGAGGCCTGTCATCGACAGTTCCTGTATCTCTGTACCTCCTCCATGTCCGAACAACATCGCTTTGGTTCACTCTGAGACGCCTGGAAACTTCCCTTGTTGAGAGCCCTTCTTGACACAAAGTAACAATGCGGACGCGATCGAACTGCGGTATTGACCTTCTAGGCATGGTAGAACTACAGACAACATGAGCAGCGTACCTTCGTCCTGGTGGAATGACTGGAACTGATCGGCTGTCGTACCCCCTCCGTCTAATAGGCCCTGCTCATGCATGGTTGTTTACATCTTTGAGCAGTTTTAGTGACATCTATGAACAGTCAAAGGGACTGTATCTTGGATACAATATACACAGTCAACGTCTATATGCCGGAGATCTGGGAACCGAGGTGATGCAAAACTTTTTTTGATGTGTGTATAATCAATCAACGGATCTATCATTATTTTATACTGTGTCTATCATCTACATTATTTGATATCATGTTTTATATCATCATTTCAATTAATAATACGTAATAATTTGTGTATATGCAAGGATTTTGCATGTTAGGTTAGTTAGTTTAACAATTCAAAATATGGCAGTGTGCAATGCAGATTAAAAGTTCGGTAGACATTGCTCAAGAGTGTTGAAAGCCTCACTCATCACAGAACAAGGAAAGTAACGCTTATAATTTCTGAGAATAGCAATGATTAGTGGTCAGAACGATGTTAACTGGCTTATTAGGACAACAGCCCTTTCAAGTTGAGTATTTAAACTAAGCATCATCTCTCTCTATATAAAAATTAAAGTTTGTCTGTTTTTTCTGAATTTCCACGGAAGATTGAGTTATTAACGCGTTTCAGACTGTTGCGCGCAAAAACATTTTTTTTGTCTGTCTGTCTGTGTGTGTACAATTTTGCACGCGCATCACTCGAGAACGACTGAGTGGATCAACGTAAAATTTGGTACAGATGTCCATCAGAGGCACGAAAGTAATCATTGATGTAACTCTTCTCCATACCTCTAATAAAAGAGGGCCCACCCCCTTAAAATGCATGCTGAAATGGGCGTAGAAAGACGAGACAAAGCTCATTTTCAGCGTCTCAATGTGAGAAACAAAACTCGGGAGCCCTACGAGCCCCGAAAACCACATTTTAAGGTCCTAAAACCAACAGTTTTTGAGAAATACCCAGAAAACTTTCATTTATTAAGTTACAGTAGGCTATTGAATGAATGCAAGCCGGTAACCATGGCAACACAATCTCAGAAGTCCATCTATTTCTGTAGTAAGACGCAATGCCATTCCATTTATTACATTACTGTGAACGTTCGCAAACGACTATAAGGTTATCACCGAACAAACTTAAGCTGTAAAATTCATCAATACGTATATAATGCGCTTAAGGGGGTCAAGGGGTACTCTTGAATTTTTTACGTGATTTACACGGGCGGGTGTGGTACTAAAGGTCTATCATATCCCTATCGCTATATTATTAAATTATTATTATGATTATTATTATTATATTATGGCGTACAAGGACGACAACAACTCATATTCAGCCCCTTGGTGGCTCGGAGGCTACTACGTTTTAAGGCTCTATAACCACGTTTCTGAGATATTCCCAGGAAACTAATTTCATTTAATAAACTATAATAAATAGATGACGAGTACAGAAGAAGACCAAATCAGGAGCTATATAGAGATACTGAGAAAATCACAGATGTGGCCAGGAAGGGACGTATGGCTTTCTACGGACATGTCTCATGGATGAACCCAACAAGACTAACCAACCGGCTTCACAACTACTGGGGGAATAGAAATAGCGTGACACCGTCGCTAACAGTAGTTAACAAGGATATCCAAGAACTGAAGATAATGGAAAGTGATATTAGAAACCGATCACTTCTCAGAAAGATACTTAAAAGGAAGAGTTTTCAGGACAGACCACCCTGTAAGTAAACCGGCATCAACTGGACAGAAGAGAGAAAGGAGAAACATAGCCAGAGAATGCGCGATTATTGGGCAAACATCAAGTCCTTCGCCAAGCTGAAATGTTGAACGTTGAAGCAATGCCACTCAATTTTTTAATTTCTGTGAAAGTTTGCAAATGGCTATAAGGTCATCGTGGAATCAAACATAAGACTGTAAAATTCAACAATGCAATTAAGAGGGTAAAGGAGTACCCTCGAATTTTTACATGTGACTTACACGTGCGATATGTTGTAGAGAAGGTCTATTGTATCTCCAAACAGCAACATTATTTTCAACAATTCCTGGATTGGAATAGTGTTTTTTACAGCTTTTGGGAATTTGGGCCATTGGAGGCTAAAAATCTCGAATGTTCATGCACCACAAGCCTTTATAATTTATTAACGGGGTCTTGGGGATGGGGACTTTCCACAACGGTGAGGGTCAGTTTTAATGTGGCATATATTGCGTTTCGTCTACGAGGTTTTCAATATTATTTTCACGTCAGGAAGAACACGTTAGGTGAATTTAGTTTGAGAGCACATTTTAACTAATCATATTCCTGTCGACAAACGGGTTCATCGAAAGATGATTTTGTTTGATACTGTGTGGTTGATATATCTTTATGTTTATGTACGCCTATAATTCATGTTCGGGTGCTTGGATCATCGTAAAATTAGGTATTGTAACCATGAGTCAATACACCAATCATTTGGAAAACTCTTCAACGTACTTCTCATAGAAGGGTGGGTATAAGGAACAACTTTTCAAAATACATGCTAAAATAGGTGAAAAATAAAAATTATCGTACAAGGACGACCAAAGCATATGTTGCGCTTCTCAATGTGTGATACAAAACTAGGGAGTCTATAAAGGGTCTCCGAAAACCAAATTTATGGCCCTTAAATTAACAGTGTCTGCGATATACCCAGAAAACTAACTTCGATCTGATAAACTTATGAAGGAATGACAAGCCCCTAACCATTGCAACAGTAGCTCAATTGATAACGTCTGGTTATTAATACCTAAGACCGTTCGAAGAGCGGGTACTTCTGCTAGTCAAGTATAAATGTAACTGGTGTAGAGCTATTCAGACTGCTGGAGATGTGGTGTTGTCACGTGACCCTAAATTAGGAACGAATCTGGTGTTTATCTGAAGTGGAAGTGGTAAAACAACTGAGAACTACTTCTATAGTGACTGAGGTGGGAATTGAACCCCATGCCTCACGGGACTCACTGGAAGGAACCGAAACAGCAGTATTAATAGTTCCGGAAGGCCTCTTCTTGATCACATTATAGTACCGGTGTTCGAGCGACAGTGGAGGAGAAAGTGGTATTGTACTAGCAAGCATGGGGAATGCTTCATGTTCCGTGAGAAAACGATGTCCATGTTTGAGGAAATATGTAAATAAACACTCCCACACCACGGCCGTAAAATGATTCGTATTTTACTACGAGAAACTTGTTACAGCATTTCCTTAGCTCTTGTTATTACTTTAGTTTTCACTTGCCAGACAAGCTCGCGCGCTTGTGTAATACAGTAAAACTTATGCGGCTTCGGTTGCGTCGTTGGTAGCATGCTTAACTGCTGTGCCCAAGATAGCGGGTTCAAAACCGGCCGAAGTCATTGGATTTTTTAAGAGCGTAAAAATCCTTCAGTATGTCTTCCTTCGGAGGGGAAGTAAAGCCAGCGGTCCCATGTCATAGATTTATGGCATGTAAAAGATCCTTCCACTAACTTAACTTTTGTGAAGCTAAATTTCTAGGTTAGATTTCGTTGGAATGCTCTATCAAAGTTCCAACGTTCACAACTAGGTATCAGTGACATCTGGTAGCGAAAGTTTTAACTACTTGAAATTGAACGGAACTTGTAGCTCACCCTATGGGTGTCCGCTTGTAGCTGCTACAGCCTCTGACGAGCCGAACATGTCCTCGGACACTCCCGGAACTAAAAGCCATACGATAAATAATAAACCCACACACACACAAGTACACACGATGTGCAAGCCGCTCAAATAAAACAACAACAACAACAAGCATTAGGGTTTCCGGACAGGGTTGGACATCTCACCAGTTAGTTGCCCAGTACTCTTAGCTGGCTCCGCTGCCGAGATAGGTTGTTAGGAGTGGATGATGGAATATGCCTGGTCCAGTCACACGACTATTATAAACAACCTTCAACCAGTTCTTCGTCAAGGTGCGAACACGATTATCTCCCTAGCTTCCACCGTTACATGGACCATGACAAGAACAGTTAAACTTGTCTCTCTGCCAAGGGTTGGCTAGCGTTTCCGGGTTCGAGCCCCGAGTCCTCAGTCTTCGTGAGCATCTTTACTCTGTGAGAGGTTATGTAACGCTATGATGTAAGCAACATCTGTCTCCTACGATTGTTAGTAGCCTATCAGGTGTGACCATGATAATCAAAACTCAGACCAGGGGTTTTCAAACGAGCTTTTCGTATCCTTTATGGTAGCTTACGTTAGGTTTCATTATTTGTAGTTATCAAATTAAAACAGCCAGCAGCGTAGCTGATTGCTGCAAGTCCCAGGGCATCCACCCCAACAGTAGACCATGATAATATTACAACTACGCACACTACTACTTTACTACAGTCACCACAATAACGCGAGTTACCATACAAATCCCTCCCGACACACACATTACCACAAGCACACTGGGTTTGTGACCGGATATGCCCTTAGCCCCTAATTCAAGCAAATAACAACATTAAACACTAAGAGTTAATTAGTTAGTGTTGCCTTAAGAGGCGGAACAGTGTGGTCATCTGCCCCTAAAACTGAGTGGTGATGTTACTACAGACAAATAAAAATATTATCTCTTAAAAGTTATTTATCTGAACTCCTCTAACACTACATTCATTCTTGTGATTAGGTAATGCCAATTTAGCAACTTAGTCACTAGATCCAGAGACATTTTTAAAAATTCTGGTAACTATTTTCAATTTAATTTTGAGGATTTAGGGGTTTAGCGATTATTTCAACTCCCGTTAGAGGCAAAATATTTGTTCTCCATTAATAAACATAAGAAAATAGCGACGTTTGACTACTAGTTGGCAATTGTTTGAAAATATGAGTTGGCAACACTGCCTCTGTATCGTTCAGCTGGCAAAACTGAGTGTTTGTTAGCCTTTTGCTTCTTCTCGGTTGTCACAAGCAGATACAATTGAGCCTTGTTGCGTGTGTATGACACAACCTACTATTCAGTCACAAACTTGCTCTTTTGTCTCATTCCATACAGGTTGGTCTGATTGTGTCTTTTGGGAGTCGAGGAGAGACATGCGCTATGGATACTAATTTAGTTGCATCTTGATAGGACTCTAGTAAATACGTATACTCTATTCTTGTTCACGGCAAGTTATACTGAATCAGCTGTCCTCAGCAAATCATCATACTATTATTTCAGTAGAATAGATCCCTCCTGCGGCGCTCACAAGCGACCGATCGTAACAAATGAGCATTAAAATGAAAGAGAATAGACATTAGCAGTGACGAATTTCAATCTAATTTGATAAATATCTATAATTTCTTTAAAAAATTACTTTAAAAAATATGTACGAAGTAAGCGATTTGCAGATACTGTTGATGTAGATAATACGCTCCATAATTGCTGTCCACTTCACATTTTGGTCGCTGTGACGCCTGTTTCGTGTCATTTTAATATTCTGAGGTCTTTCCTTTATCATTTTGCATGGATTTCAGAAACAGTAAATAAAAGGAATGAGTACTCAAATCGTATAATTTCATAAATATCAAATAACCGGTGAGTGTTATGATAATCCAATTTGCAGCGATTGCCTTGGAAAGCAAAATAACTGATCACAATACAAGAATAATTAGCCTAAAATTTAATCAAGCTAGTTGTCAGAAAAATGAACAAAACATTAGGAATTATCAAAGACATAAATTAGATTATGTGGAACTAAAACAGAAGTTAAACAACATCAACTGGGATAATAAACTGGGAGAAGGACATTTGGATACTAGATTGAATATATGTATTGAAACAATACAAAGCTGCATCCATGAATCTACTAAACAGTTAAACTCATAGCGAGTCAAAAGAAAAGAGTGGTTAACCCTTGCATTGGTCGAGTCCATAAATACTAGAGATAAATTATACCGCGATTATATGGCAAATAAAAATAACGAAGAATTAAGAGAGAAATATACAAAATACAGAAACAAATTAAATGACCTAATAAACTGGGCAAAAATAGATTACTACAGACATTTAGTAAATGCTAGTTCAGGAAATCCTAAAAATATTTGGGGTATAGTTAATGAGGTAGCTCAGAGAATTAATCAAAAAGAGCAAATTAGTGAAATAAGGTATCAGAATTAAATTTACAAAAGTTACACGCAAATGGCGAATAAATGTAATGAATATTTCATAAATAAGAATACCGAGATGTCCAAATGTATAAAGAAAAGTGGAAACCCCACACTTAATATAACTAGGAATAAGAGTTCATGCTTCATGGCCCCGGTAAATTCCACTGATTTGAAAAAAAATCTATGTGACATAAGTGACAGTAAAGCTATGGGAATAGACAATAATTCAGCAAAGGTTATAAGACAAAATATAGTATCATTAGAGAAACCGCTTTTAAATCTCATAAATCAATCTTTTACATAAGGATATTTTCCAAAGCAACTGAATTCAACATTAGTTAAACCAATCTTAAAATCAGGCAATAGTCTACTATAGACATGGAAAATTATAGACCGATATCTCCGATTACAATAATAGCAAAACTATTTGAAAAATATATCAAGAACAATATTTTCCAGTTTTTACTGAAGCATGACATTCTATCAGCAAGGCAATAAGCTTATGGATTTATAAAAAGTCGAAGTACTGTGGATGCAATTGCAACACTAACTAAACAAATACAAGAAGAATTAAATTGCTCCAAACCATCACTAGGAATATTTTTAGATCTTACTAAAGCTTTCGACACTGTATCACATGATATTCTCCTCCAAAAAATGGAAAATATGGTATTCGAGGCACAGCTCTTAATCTCATCGGAAGTTACCTTACTGACAGAATCCAATATGTAAAAATAAATGACACATTGAGTGCACCGATGAAGTAAAAAGGGGCATACCACAAGGAACAGTCTTAGGAACACTATTTTTATTATATGCATTAATGACATAGAAAAATCAATAAATAATCTAAAAAATAGTTCAATCATCACTTATGCAGATGACACCGCTATATTTGATGAAGGGAATACATGGGAAATAGTCAGGCAAGAAGCAACCGAAGCTATAAAAGGGATTAAATTATGGCTGGATAATAATGAATTGTTTCTGAATGTAAATAAATCAAAATGTATTATTTTCACACTAAAAAACCAATCAAAATTGCTTCAACGAGCTTACAGTACATCGAGAAAACTGTAATACAAGCTGTAACTGCATAAAAATCAACCGCACACAAAATATAAAATACCTAGGAATATAAATAATTCATGCTTTTGGGCTAATGCCGTGTGAATTTTTAATTTGAACCATACGTTTCGGAGAAACCTTGCCTCCTTTTTCAATGGAAATAAACAAGGAGGCAAGGTTTCTCCGAAACGTATGCCGTAATTTCCCATTACTATGGTCCACCTTTTGTACTTTTCTTAATGTGAACCTTACACATGTCATCGAAAATTGATATAATTTTGGCTTTGACCTCTCTAAAGCCTTAGGCCTACATCCGTAACACAACAATTCATATTGAATACAATTAACAATTTATAAAAATTAATAACAATTGGTACATAGTTGTGGTTCAGGTTGCTCATCTATGGTCCAACACTGATTTTCCAGCTTATAATATGAGTGGACCATTGTAGGGTCCAAAATTGTAGCAAACTCATCATACAAATGTCTAGAAAACATGTTATTGGTAACAAATTGCCTGTAGTTTGCCCCAACCATCCAAAATACATAAATGTTAAGATATTTTACAAATAATTTTCAAGATTCAAAAATAAAAAACATCTGTTGTTTACAGTTGGTAACTTATATATTTATATTACGCATTGGAAAGATATCTCCAAAAATGTGGAATTTACATTAATGTCTTCAATCTCGTCATCAATAAAAGAATATTAGAACAAATAAACGAACAAAAACTTTCCAGTAAAATGACATGTAAGTTTAAAGTCATTCATCTCCCCAGTGTTTTACTAACTCTTTCACTTTGTACAGTCCTCTGCTTTTTGACACACATGAAGGTTGGCTTATGTTGCTTATTATATCTGGTTTACTGTAGAACAGAATGTCTTGTTCTTCTGGCCATTTCCAGAATTTCCCATTTCTCGCCATACATGTTACAGTTGCTCCATTTTTCTTCACTTCTAGAATCTTTCCTGGCCACATTTCTTCCTCATAGGAAACTATTACATAGCTGTCTTTTTTTAGTACAGTCTCTTTGGTGACAACTCCTGTTTCTTCCAGTTCACTGCATTTTCGGTTGGAAAAATCAATGTCTCCATCGGATTCCATATCCAAATCATCACTGCAATCTGATTCACTGTTATCCGAAACAATGACCTTTTTCTTGTGTTTAAGTTTCGACTTCATCTGAGTGCTGTAACCACTTGTGCCGGCTGATTCTGCATGGTTGATGCTGTCTTCCTGGTTAAAACCGTTTCCTTTTGTTTGTTTTCTGTTGGCTGTTTCCTTGATTGGTGCCGGTATATCATCGACTGAAATGCTTTTCCCAGACTCAACATTAATTTGCCTTTTACGTTTAGGAGTTGATAGCATGGTTTCAGTGTTCCTGATTTTTTCCAGGTGATGTAGGAATGCATTTCCAATGTTTGTAGTCGAACCAATAATTTCCTTGGTCCTTTCAGCAGAAGGTAATCTACTAAGTACTTGCTGTCTATCCAAAGGACATATTCCTGTTTTTCGGAATCCAGATTTTAAATTTTCCTCGGTCTTTGGCTCAAGTGCTTTTATTAGCTCAGCTAGAAGAGACGGAAATACAGGCTTTGGTATTGTCGCTTGCTTTCTGCCTGGTCCAGTAGATTTCCATTCATTCAGAATTTGACGCCAGTGTGATTTCATAGGTCTGAAGTACGCCACATCTAAGGGCTGAGTCAGATGGGTGGAATTGGGAGGTAGAGCAATGAAACGAATGTTATGGCGTTTACACTCATCGAGGACACGAACACTGATGTGTGATGATAGATTATCTGATATAAGCACTTTCTTACCATCCAGTTTCTTCAGTTGTGGTAGCATAATTGTGTAGAACCAGTCCTCAAAGACTACAGTATCAAACCAACCGCTTTTAGTGCGGTTATAGCGTGTCCCGTTAGGACCTCCCTCCGTCCACATATCATAAATTCTTTCTGCCTTATAATTGCCATAGGGCGGGCATATCTCACCTGATGCACTGCCACACATCATGATCGATACCGCTGCTTTGGTTGAATTTTTGATTGCTTCAGGATATTTGCAACCACGTTTAGTTAACACACGCATTTTCCCAGGATCGTCTACCAAATTAGTTTCATCAAAGTTCCATAGATGGGTTGGAGCAACATCTTTTATTTCTCTTTGTAAATTGTCAAAGTATCTGTTGATTATTTCATCATTTACACCTGCCCGATTTCTCTTTATGTTGCTGCTAAACCGTACAGATAACTTATCAGCATGACGATCCACGAAGCACTCGGCCCAACGCTTACCCGGAAAGTTATTAGTGAATCTACACTCTTTCCGTCCTGTCGAATCCAAAAATAATTTCACAATGCATCGTAAATCAAAAGTTGTTATTGGGAAACCAAATTCACACAAAGCAATAGCATGGTCAACAAAGGCTTCTTCTTCATCTGCAGAGAAGACGCATGATCGTCCTGGCACAGCCACTGCATTATTATTCAGGGCTTTTAGCTTAAGAATGATGGAGCTACGAGGAATTTTATAGAAATTAGATGCTTGCCGCTGTGTCATTCTTTTGTCATTAATTGCTCCAATACAATTAGCCAACTGCTCGGGTGAATATGGTTGATATGGCCGTCCACCAATTTTTCGCCTATTTTCCCTCCTGGCTGCCATTGGGACTTGTTAAAAACCTACAAGAAAAAATAGAATTTCAATTTAAAAATATCCACCCATTATTTTTAAAAATAAACTCATAAACTGCTCATGTTTAAGTCTCTTATTAAATGTTGAACAGTTCTCTACACTCCAAACAGAGTGCCAAGTTCACAAATAGTTTAATATCAAACCTTCTCTTTATTTATATCAAATTTGTAAGTGTCGCCCAACTATGGTCCACGCTCGATGTGGTACATAGTTGGGATCACACTTCCAAAGTTTAGTTTTTAAGCTGCTCGAGCATTGTTTCAAATATTTTACTAACTAACTGAAACGTGAATGTATTTAGGACACAATAAAGAATCACTATGCATACGTTCGTATTGTTAAGACTTACCGTTTGTGCACAGCAGAACCAACAATTGCAGCTTTGAAACACACGTCACTTTCATGTACTGCACTCTTGCCACATCAACTGAGCTAAGAAGCTCCAGCGTCTCAACACGCGCTGATTTATCGTACCACCAGACTGCAGCACACTACGGTCAGTGGAATGCCACCGGTACTGCTACGCACGAGCAGATATTGAACTACTTGCATAGATTTCCCAGATTTGTGACATCTTGGACCATAGTTGAGCTTCTGGACCAGAGTTGTGGGAAATTACGGTGGTTCAAATTAAAAATGCACACGGCATTAGCCCAAAAGCATGAATTATTTATATAATAATCCGGGCCGTGAAAGCCTTAATATGCAAACCTAGGAATATATTTTGATGAAGACATGAAGTGGAGATCGCACATTAATTTCATCACAAAGAAAATAAGGAGGACAGTTTATGTATTTCATTGCCTGAAACACATTGTCAATATTAAACTACTGAGAGATATCTACTTTGCACTTATTCAGTCTACTCTCACGTATGGAATAATTACATTGTATAAAAAGGTCAAGTAATGCAAAACTTGGAGTTGCGTATCATGTATAAATAGGAAAGGTTATATCCTACTAATGAATTGTATGCGGTAGCAAACGTCATGAATATAGGACAACTTTACGTGACTGAAGTCTATAAATATATCTATAAAAATAACAAGAAGTTCCGTAACGAACGAAAGAGCCTACTTTTCTTAAAATTTAAGATCTATGCCAATGATTAATCTATATGGATCTATCTAGAATAATGACGAAATTAAGTTGGTAATATCGAAATTTCTAATTAGTTCGAAATACTGTATACCTGGCATACTGTAGCCTAATAGAGAACTACAGTTGGCAGCCCTGGTGACTGAATATATTCTTAGTTCCATCCCTTAAGGTACAGAATACAAAATTTGGTTGAAGTCCAATGGATAGCATGGACGTTACATGCAGTTAAACATTGGATCTAACAGCGAGCGTAAAATCATGTTGGCAACAATGACATACATGTATTGGTCAGAAATAATCTGAAATAATATGATCTATTGTTGTGTCAATTTTGAATAAAATCCATTAGTTAGTATAGAAGTTACATGCATTTAAAAATTGGATCTATCAGCAGGCTTAGAATCATGTTGGCAGCACTGACGTATATTAGTTACTACAAATTAATCTAGAATGCCAGGTACTATACGTGTGCAAAGTTTAGAGCTATTGGCTTGCATACTTTCTGATATATTGATATTAGGGTAACAAAAATAGAGACAGTATTTACTAACAGTTGGCAGCTCTGGTTACTCTTAAGAATCGGCATATACATATCTGTTATGGTGCACATAGCACACACGAAATTTGGTTGAAATCGAAATGATAGTATAGAAGTTACATGTATTTAAAGTTGGACCTCTCAGCAGGCTTAGAATCATGTTGGTAGCACTGACGTATATAAGTTTCTCCAAATTAATATGGAATGTCAGGTACTATACGTGTGCATAGTTTAAAGCTGTCGGCTGGCATACTTTCTGATATATTGGTATTTGGATAAAATAAATTGAGAGCATTTATTAACAGTTGGCAGCCCTGGTGGATCTTAATAATACGTTAAGTCATGTCTGTTTATGTATACATAGCACATACGAAATTTGGTTGAAATCCAATTGATAGTGTAGAAGTTATACGCATTTAAAATTTGGACCTATCAGAAGGCGTATATTCATTTTGGCAACACTGCGATGTATGGTCTCCTGGAAATTAAACTGCAATATTATTATCTATACGTGTGCCAATTTTGAAATAGCTCCTATTCATACCTTCCAGGATATCCAACATGGAGCTCAAATTTCAATTGCGATTTTGCAGCAGTTGGTAGCACTGACATCATTTTCAAATATGGGCGTGAGATATTCAGGTATAGATCTTTACTCCTACCAAATTTTGTTTCGATTGCTGCAGCCGTTTAGGAGTTGATAGGGGGGGGGGGGACACACACACAGCCAGACAGACAGACAGAAGGACAGACAGACAGACAGACAGAAGGACAGACAGACAGACAGACAGACACACACACACATTTGCCCGATCTCATAAGTCTACTTTTTCCTAATTTTTGCAAAATGTGAAAAGTAGGCTAAAAATTCGGTCATAAACTTGAGCCACACCTATCAAACAAGAGGTAGAACAGGAAATGTGTCTGTCCTCTTCAAACCAAATCTATCTATTGCAAAGCGTAATTTTCAATACTTTATTCCTAAATTTTACAATATCCTTCCTAAACCCATAAATGAGCAGTTACATAAATCTACAAAGTTTAAACGTAACGCAAAGATATTTGTTCGAGAGAATAAAAATGTCATTAAAGATATATTAAAGTAGCTTAATCTATAAATTAGCATTACCATTGCTACCTAGCTATTTCACAACGCTTATTTTAATATATTCAATATATGCAATATATCTTTTTTACATGAACACTTAACGTTATAATTAGGTAAGTAGACCTAATATGCCACCCACAAGGCCTTGCCTTACGTGGTATAGCTTACATGTATTCTTCCCTAACTCGGCTGAATTTGATATTCATCACATAGATCTCAGAATGTACATTTTTAGACTAATACGTTTACTTAGATAATAATCAGAAATAGACTAAAGTTACGATATGATGAAGATTGTACATATTTAATATAACGGGACTCCAGTGATCAAGAGAACAAGTGAATTATACAATGTTGTAGTGCAAAGGACAATGTCTATATAGCACACGCGATTGCTTGAACAATGTACGGACGTATGTCCTAATACTTAAAAAGCTATGTGTGTTTATATTTTCTTGTATTGCTGGATGCAATATTGATTATTCTTAATAATAATAATAATAATAATAATACAATAATAATACAGTAGAACTTGGAATTCTAACTGAAATGTAAAGTGTTCTATAATCATTTGGTTGAAATAAAAATTCCTCTCGGCACGCCGGAAGGCGGAGGTAGATCACCGGGCAAACTAGGGGATAGGCTATAATAGGCAAAATATGCAGGTTCTCGTAGGGGGGATCAGACCTCTTTTATTGCAAGAAAGTATTTTACAATTGGAGTTTAATTAACTTTTTTTTCGTTTTTGTATGCATATTTTTATCATTTTATTGTCTTATGGGGATGGTAACCTTCTTGTCATTTGGGGTTCATTTTTATACTTGTGATCGCACTGTCCTTATGCATGGTTTGGAACTGATTTGTAACTATCTGACAGTCTGTTACTTCTTCACGCAAAATTTTATCTCCCGCAGAGATTTTTGTTGGTTCCTCAGTTTAGGGGCTGCGACAACGTGGTCATGTAACCCCGTGTACATTGGGTGTGTGTAGAATCTTATAAACTGTGTTAATTGTGATGACTGTATTAGTCTGTAATTCAGGTAAGGTCTGCAGACGGTCAATTTTAAGTAGTAGTTCCTAATTCTGTACCATATACTAACGTCAACGACACCTAGCTGTGAACTTGGCTACTAGATGCCACTGCAACCAGCAACTTGAAACGAACGTTGGAACTTCCCCTCCAAAGGAAAGCATGCTGAGGGATTTTTTGCGCACTTAGAAAATCCGACAACTTTGGCCGGCTTTGAACCAGCGACCTTGGGCGTATAAGTTCAGCCTGCTACCAGTTAGCCGCTTCCCACAGAGTCAGATGGAAAAATAAATATGATCTCGTGCAATGGCGTTGTCTTGGAAACCTCTGATAGCTCATCGCTCTTCAATTTAGAAGCGTTGTCATGGTAACCTCTGATGGCACTTGGCATTTTCTTTAATTCCGAAATCATTTTTCTCATCCCTTGGCGTAATGATAGATCAGATCAAAAATTCTTTCAGACAAAGTTTTAGGTAATTATTAGGGGAATATTTTCCATTTTGTACGGTTTTGATATTGTGCCTATTAACAGAGATATGATTAATGTTTCCCGAAAACCCCACTTTTTTCCACCCCTTTGGTCAATGTTTGGTGCTATCAAAAACTTTTCACACATAAATTTTTGGCACTTATCCGACACATATTATGAACTTTGAATGTATTCGATATTTCACGTATTAAGAGAGTTATAGCGATATTTCACTTTTTCGAAAAAATAAGCCCCCCCCCCCCCATTTTCACCCCCTTCAACCGATTTTGCCCATTAACGAACTCGACCGAGATTTTAAGGGAATACATATTACGTAAAACATTCAAAGTGATTGGTGTAAAATTACGGCAGTTATCGTGTCCACAAGAAACTGATATATATAATATATATATATATATATACACACACACACATGTATAAACTTTTGAACTGACGGTGGTTTGGGAGTCTGGGGGATGTGAAACGCGAAGATATGTCGAAATTTTCCGGAAGTCGAAACATGGCACCCATTGCAATAGTTAGCTTTCTGTTGAAATCTACCTAAAATAGGCTACATATAATTAAAAATACTACCATCAACGACACCTAGCTGTGAACTTGGCTACTAGATGCCACCGGAACCATCAACTCGCAACGAACGTTGGAACTTCCCCTCCGAAGGAAAGCATACTCAGGGTTTTTTAGCGCTCTTAGTAAATCCGACGACTTCACCCGGGTTTGAACCCGCGACCTTGGGAATAGAAATTCAGCATGCTACCAGTTCCGATACCGAAGTATCTTCCCACAGACAGATGGAAAACTGAATGTGATCTCGTGCAGTGGCGTTGTCATAGCAACTGCTGATGGCTCATCCCGTATCAATTAAAAGTGAAGTTGTCATGGCAACCTCTCTTGGCAGTTGGCATTTTCTTATAATTTAAATCATTTTTCTCACCCCGTGGCGTAATGGTGGGTCATATCAAAAATTCTTTCAGGCAAAAGTTTTAGGTAATTATTGGAGGAATATTGTCCAGTTTGTGCGGTTTTGATATTGTGCCTATTAACAGAGATATGATTAATGTTTCCCGAAAAACCCACTTTTTCCCACCCCTTTGGTCAATGGTTGGTGCTATCAAAACACTTTTCAAACATAAATTTTAGGGCCTTATCCGACACATAGTATGAACTTTGAATGGATTCAATATTTCAAATATTAAGAGAGTTATAGCGATATTTCAATTTTTCGAAAAAAAAGCCTCCCATTTTCACCCCCTTTGACCGATTTTTCCCATTAACGATCTCGACCGAGATTTTAAGGGGATACATATTATGTAAAAAATTCAAAGTGATTGGTGCAAAATTACGGCAGTTATCGTGTCCACAAGAAACTGATATCTATACATATATATACATACATAAATTATATATAAACTTTTGAACTGACGGAGGTTTTGGGGTCTGGGGGATGTGAAACGCGAAGATATGTCGAAATTTTCCGGAAGTCGAAACATGGGACCCATTGCAATAGTTAGCTTTCTAATGAAATCTACCTAAAAACATAACAACCTTTCTCCTTAAGTCTCTCATTATAAACCTATTGGGGAAAGTGTGGTTTATGAACATAGGTCCACTAGTATTTCCTTATTAGAATATTAAAAAAAACTCTTTTTTAAGGGTGATAGGCTATATAAGTTAGTTATTGTCAACTGTTATACTGTAGCCTATATAGCTTATAGAATTTAATTCTAAATTTCTAAGTTCATTTCTTTATATGAAGAGTTTAAATCTACTGCACGTATCTGCCATATTAGAAATTAGTTAATATAGGTAATTCTGAATAACTATGTTCTACAGGAGGTAGATTTAAAAAATGTATTTATAAAAAATCAAAATTTAAATGAATGAAAACGTGATGACCGTTTAGATTCCTGAAGTTCATATCCTGTTTTAGATACTAAATAAATGGAGTGAATTGCCTCTTATAGAAATAGATGGAAAGTTGGATGTTACCTCTTGAGGTACTGTTGTCATGGTTACGGACTTGCCATTTCTTCATCAGTTATCAGAGCACAGTTAGTTTTCTGGGAATATTTCAGAAACTGTTGGGTTTAGGACCTTAAAATGTGGTTTTCCCAAGTAGGGTCAGATGATTTATAATTTAATATCAACAAAATTACATTGATAAGTGCAAATTCAATGCATTAAACGATAGTGAAATCAAACACGAAAAAAATAAGAGATTTCGATACTTCGCGTTGTATATTTGCTTTCATTATGTTTCCATTATGTCCGAAACGTCAACTCCCCAATATAATTTCGACTCAGATGATCCCCCTCCTGAATCAATCCCTGGTTACTCCACTGCTCCTGTTACAAATGTTAGGTGCAGAATTATGGACGGAAATGGCTATTTGTGTATTCAAAAACACTTAGTGAATTTCATGGTCGGAGCAAATGCTGTTAGCTGTAGTTTCACGGATATCTCCCCTTGTTGTCGACGTTTTGCCATCGTTACAGTAGACTTAGTCATGGCAGACAGGCTGGCAGGAGACCTTGAACGATGGGTGAAACGTTAGAAACAAAAAAAACTCGACAAAACAAAAGAAGGAAGGTTGTAGCTTTACGTGACCGTGAATCTTGTGATTATGAGCCACGGGACCTCCTTTTAACGTGGAATCCGAACCACAGGACATGGCATATCACTTCGTAAATCTCACATGCATTGACCGGGAATCGAACCCAGTCCACCTTGGCGAGAGGCCTACAGCTTGACCGCTGCGCCACCACGCCCCTTCGACAAAACAGTATGAAGCATTACACTGGCTAACAATTATTGTTAGCCTGTGTTGGTCTTTCTTGAAATTTCGTTAAACAAAAATGTAATCAATTCCGTCATATTGAGAATTGTCATTTTTTGGTCCCCCAGGTTCTCTTAAATTCCTTAACCGACCCCCAGAAGAAGAAAGTTTGAACTGGACACCCCTTCTCAATAATAGGCAATAATTGGCGTCTTAGTTCGTGTTTTTTTTTTTTTTTTTTTTGAATTGGCGAGTCTGTCTGCACTGATAAGTGACTCACGTGACTTGCACAGCATTGCTCCCACCTAATTAGAGTAAATACCATAAATGCTTGTGGTGACACTACCGAACCCAAGGTCACCCGAGTGTATGTGTGTTGACAAACACCGCCAGACCTTGTTAGTCGAGCCAGAACGTGACATGAACATTAGGGTGCGTACAAGGGCACATTACCTTGTAACTTTCCAATTATAGGCCTACATGTGTAGTTTACCACCTCGTGGTGTAGTAGCTAGCATTCTAGACTGTCACTCCAGCGGTCCGGGATGGATTCTCGGTCTTACCACTGAGAAAATGGCACCAGTCGTTGACGGGTGCATAGAGTAAAGGAAGTTACGACAACGTCTAGGTCATCTCCCCGTCACTGAAGATAAAAAAAACGACGTCCTATGACAGAATACAGCATTGCCTTCTAAATCACTACAGTAACAATGAAGTAAATTACACTATAAGTCGATGCTCCGTGAAAAATGAAGTACTTAACTTACTAAAATTGGCATCTTCGGCAATAAATCAATGTCAGCACATCCTTTGCCGAGAAATACCAATGGAGTTAGACAGTAATAAACAAATAGTTCTGAAGTGAATCAATCTTCCCTACTCCTGGCCGAATACAGAATTTACACAGGGTGCATACGGACACTCGACGTGGTCCGTGCGAAGTGAAAAATGTGACTTCTTTTCTCCTTGGTTGAGACAAGCATTAGAATTGTGTTTAACATATCCACGTCAGGAAGTTCTCCAACTGTGGAAAGGGATTTTGGCAAGCGAATAAACCGAACACATCTTGTAGTAATTTTAAGTATAAAAACTGTATTTACACATAAGATCACAACAGATGAGATTGCACAGAACTTAGCGTGACTTCGCTGGACACAAAACTGACACACTGTTCGTCCTCTTTTTCTCACAGCTTCCCCTCGGCTCTTCTACGCGGCGCCACCGGGCCGTGCCGAGACTGCCGGGAAACCCACAAACGGTTCATCATCTTCCGATTCCCACAATCGGCCATCCTGCAGATCATCCGCCCCGGATGATGAGTCGTCTTCAGCCCATGGTTTGAGGAACTCAGCACAAGTAGTTGTTCGATTGGGGCCTAAGTGATTCCCTTCACGACAGACGTCGTAAGCGTCATTTGGCTTGACTCGGGAGATTATGTAAGGCCCAAGGTACTTCTTCAATTTAAGGCCTAGTCCAAACTGGGTCCTCTTGATGGCGACGATATCGCCAACTTGGCACTGGTGTGCAGGCCGTCGACGTCGATCAAATCTCAGATTAGCGGTAGCAAGTGAGTCACCAAGTCCTTATCACATCTGGGCTTGTCATGTCAATTGCTCAATTGCCTATTAGTAGCCTAAATTTATTTTAGGGTTGGTTCTACTGAACAAGGAAATTTTATACCATTCGTTCATAGTGTAATCCATAACAAACGATAAATATAATATTAAACTGAGGGAAGAGATGTTCATTACACCCCTCATCTAGTAGCTATAAATACAAAGTTTCAGTCAAAAATCCGAAATGCTAAGGGAGAAAGCTTGCTTTATCTATGGAGGCAATACAGATGCGAGACCACTCATTCTGGCCAGCGTGTGACTGTCAGTGCGGGTATATGTCGCATGAGAGGTGTTGTTGCAACGATATAAAGAAAACTTGTATGGGTTAAATCGATTGCTTGCTTATATAAATCTGCATTATAATATAATATTTGATGTTTTTTCTGGAGTCTGTTACTTCATAACCTTTTAAATAGTAGACATTGTGGCTGTAATTTTTGTTCTAAGGATCGAAACACGAAGGTTATGTACCTCGCATAATTTTAGGAATGAGTTCTATGTGGCGAATGGTGCCTTTCCACTGCCATTCCAACCTCGGCTGTTCAAGTGGAACGACAACAATTATGCCACAACATTTTTATGCCTCTTCATTAGATAGTTTTAAAAATCTAGGAGTTATTATTATTTAGCGTATGGCAACACATTCTAAAACACAACAATATTCAGAATACATATGTTACCAGCAAAAAATCTAAGTTAGCAGGAGTAAATGAATGGTAATTTATTTGATAGAAAATTAATAAGAAAGTTAGACATCAATTCACCGCAGACATGATTCATTTTTTACGTAAAATTTCTAATTAGAGACTGACGTTCAGTGCAATTTGACACCAACCCTTTCTGAACCAAACCACAGAAGTATATTTGTAATAATAATGTTATTTATTTTACGTCCCTTATAACTACTGCGGCTTTTAGAGACGCCAGGATGCCGGAATTTTGCCCAGAAGGGGACATTTAACGTGCCAATAAATCTACTGACACGGTTCCCTCGCATTTGCGCACCCTCAATTGTGAGCTGACTGCGCCAGGATTCGATCCTGCAACCTTGGCCACAGCAGACGAGAACGTTACCACTCAGCCACGCAGCCAGACAGAACTATATTCTTACCTGGATATTTATTTCATTATCCAACTAGAAGACATTACTGCATTCATTGTAACGAGCTTACGGCTCTTACCTGAAGCAAGAGAATATGAAAATAATAATAATAATAATAATAATAATAATAATAATAATAATAAATAATAAATATATCATACCGTTAGAGACATAGCCTAACAAAGCATCAGTATTAAGAGAAACCACGCAATCTGTTAATTTTTAACTGTTGTGGTCATGTATAGTACTGTAGTCCCATATAATTTGGTGTATGTGGTATTTGTCTGATAACCTGTGTCATTGTGATGGCTGTACTCAAGTGTAGTCTATATTTGTAATTAAGGATAGGATTAGGATTTGGTGGCCTTAATTTAGGTACTATTCCGTCATTCGCAAGGTGTATGAGTGGGGGAACCACGGAAAACTGCTCCTAGGGTGACTGAGTTAGGAATCGAACCCACATACTCTCAGTTCTATCTTAGTTCTGGCTTAGTAAATCTCGAATCGAACCCGGACCTCCAGGGTGGCAGTCAAGAATGCTAGGTACTACGTCACGAGGTGAATTGATTTTAAACTCTGCTCGTAAAGCCACAATACTATGAGTAACTAACAATAATTGCATAAAATGAAACACGTAGGAAGAATGCTCTTGTGGATGATGTCTTTCTTGATTATCGTTTCATGCTTCATGAGGAAAAACAACAATAACAACAGCCGTACATAATGATTCACTGTATAATCTGTTGGGAGTAGGGAGCCAAATATGGGCAAACATTAGCGGCAAGCTAACCTTCAAAGTTTCGCTAATAATTCGAACAATTCCATTACATGACGCAAATAGAACCGTAAACATACCAAGGTGTAATGCTTTTTATCAAACTCGTGCTGAATGTGGAATGAAGCAACTTATCCTTTTCTAGAAAGTTGCAGCATTTTTGCAATACGGGATAGGGAATATAGTAGCAAACGCCTATTTTGGCAAGGATCTGGCAGAGTGGAATGCAGGGCAGTTCATGTAACCTTTTATGTTAGCAAGAGAGGAATCCCGTGCCAAGTGGACCACAGGGGCACTGGGCACATCAGGCACGCTCTCAATCACGGCGAAGATCGGGCGGGGTGCCGGTACGCAACACAAGTTGAGGTGGTACGCTGCAATGAAAATACTGTATATAAAACTAGCTGAAGTACCCGTGCTTCGCTACGTGTCATAAATAGATTAAAATGTGAAGGAGATAGGCGAGGTGCTGCGTGGAGGGAGATTAAGGATGGAACATTTTCTCCAACTACACCGCTCGGCGTTGACCGTGTTTTATAGCACAAATTTAGGTTGTACTCGCTAACCGTTGGAGATACACGAAAAGTAACAAGGACCTTTCGGATATAAATTAAATTTTAAACCTCGTATTTGCCATCAAAAGTTTGCTATTTCTTATCGTTCTCTTTTTATTTGAAATGGAAATATGAAAGTTTGAAACCAAAGGGTGTAGTGACGTCACTAAAATGGTCGCCATCTTTAAATAGTGCGAAGTATCGAAATCAAAAGTAGTCTGTATGTTAACCAGGTAAATCAGCTACTTCCATGTAAAATGTCATTTAAGTCGGACCAGTAGTTCTTGCGTGATTGAGTAATACACAAACACACAGAGACACGCCATCTCATTTTTATATATTAGTATGGGTTAAAAGTTTTTTTTTTTAAATCTGCCCATAATTTTAGTGTTTCTTTACGCGCTTAAGACATCTTGATGAAGACTGCGCCGATAATAATCCTTCGTCAGTAATTCAGTTTGTCAGTCATTCAGTTTGTCTGCATGCTTTTAACTTCTGTTGTTGATCCATTTTAAGGTTTTCCGACATCGTGGTCATGTAGCTCCGTGTACTTGGGTGTGTGTGATTTGTCTGAAAGCCTGTGTTATTGTGATGTCTGTAGTAGTATGCGTATTTGTAATTAGGTCAGGGATTGTGTAGGTTACGGCCGTGACCTTACGTTGGGGACCATCGAGGCATTCGCCTAGGGAAGAAGTGCGAAACCACAGAAAACTACTTCCAGGATACTATGCACTACGTCCCATATATGGGAAGTCCACCGCACTTCTTTGTTGTGGGAACTGACTGGTTACGTGCCGGGTGCGACCGTGACGGATGCGACCCACCAAAAATCGTGCCAGTAGCGACCCTGCTAGTAGCTTACAGTGCCCCATGCGACCCATTGTTCGAGAGAAGAATTTTTACAGTGCGCCGTTTTAACTTAATTTACTCCTACTGTCGACCAAAATTTTATGTACACTCGAGTTTGAAAGTTGTTTGTGAAGTAACCAACTGGCCTACATAAAATCCAATAACATCATTTTTGTCTTTATATTTCATGTTAAGTCAAGTAAGTTTGGAGTTTTTCATTTATATTTTAATATTTTTTTATCGCAGCTGGAACATAAAGCGTGCTCGTTTTTAAGCATGTTTCACAAACACCCGTCATCACATCGAATCCAAGTTTTAACACAATGTACTGTACATTGAAATGTTTTATAGCTGGTTTAATCATTTCAAAATGTTGTGCGTCCAAGGAACAAAGTTATCACTTTTGTAAGGTAACTCTTTCTCGGCTCGGGGTGGTTGAAAAATTGTGTTCTTGGTCGCGTTGTAATCCTTATATATTAAAAGGCTATGCTGTAGGACTGTGAAATACGTAAATGAATGTACTTATTTTATATCGGTTTGTATATGTACGGGATAAAACGACATCGTTCACCAGCTTGCCGATACGGGGAAAGCTGTACAGCGTTGAGTAGTCTTATGAACTCGGTATGAATACAATCCAAACACTAAAGATGGCTTTCCTTTTTAGTTGTAATAACATAGGATTCTTCCATTGCACAAATCACTTGTAAAGCAAACTTAACACAAATGTTAACTGGTTGCAAGTCACAAGATAAATAAGGGCTCATAGTGTCTTTAAATCAGTCTACATGACGGGGTAATCCCGCCTCCCCAAGAGAGATGTGTTAGAAATTCCCAGATTCCACCGATACATCAGTGCTTGGGTCGCTAGTGGCACGATGGCAAATTGGTGGGTCGCATGCGGCTCGGGTCGCAACCGGCACGACACCAACTGACTGCTCCCTCAACATTATCTCCTCCCTATAGAGGTTCCAACGAGCAAATACATCGCAATAACGCTTAAAATCCCCATACACCAAAAGGCGGCTACATAGCATATACATTATAAATACATAAATAAATAAGTGAATAAATAGAAACAAATAATCAAACAGATAAATAAATAAATAAATATATAAAAACTAGTAAACAGATAAATACCAAATACATAAATAAATAGAGAAGATAGATAGATAGATAGATGACGCGATTGAAACTTAGATAATCACACGTATCCAAGAATGGCTTCTACCTTGCCTTACTAATAACCTGTGGGTTGATGGACGCATTACCAGCGTTACGTTACCCTCAGCCATAATATCGTGGGGGTCCTGCTTCTCAAATGTATGAGGTACTCAATCGTCCTCACGAGGCTGAGTGTTCTTCGTTCCAGCTCTCACGTGTGAGCTTCAATCTCTGAAGGAGCCGGTAATCAAACCCATGGCCTCCTAAGCAAGGAGATAGCGTATTACCCTTACACCACGGGGCCGGTTCAAACTTGATTCGTATCTGTCTTGTTTTCTAAGTTTGATAATGATAAATGCTGTCTAATCCGTACGTTAATGCTTGAGAGTTTGAGATGGTTGGTTGGTTCCTTAGTTTAGGGGCTGCGACAACGCGGTCATGTAGCCCCGTGTACTTTGGGTGTGTGTAGAATCTGTCTGATAACCAGTGTTAATTGTGATGACTGTATTAGTGTGTGTATCTGGTTTTTTTTTAAATTCAAGTAAGGACTGGAACTTTGAATTTTTCAAATAGTTACTACTTTTGCCGCCAAACGCCACCGTCAACGACTACTAGGCCAAGTTCAGAACTTAGCTACTAGACGCCACCACAGTCGGCTCTTGGCAACGAACGTAGCAACCTAAGAGCGTTGTTTACATTCTTAACCTATACAATTTAGTTTCTCACAGGTGTAATTAGTGGAAAGTTCTTTAACATGCCATAAATCTATGACATGGGACCGCCGGCTTTACTTCCCCTCCGAAGGAAGGCATACTGAGGGATTTTTAACGCTGTTGAGAGCTTGAGAGAATCGATCGTAATTAGCCTACATACTTTCTGAAGACCAGGAAGGTTGGAATGCCATCGCATGTCAGGAAATACAGTTGAACGGCTTCATTGGCGTTCAGGGTTCTTCTTGGACCTTCACAGGTACCGTACAGGTCTCAAGGTTCAAGACCTCCGCGTTACTAATGTTCATGGAATGCTTCCCGTTGCCCACCCCTTATTATTCCTGCTTCAACGGGTTCGGGGATAAAGTAAGATGAGTGGATGGTTTTTATGACATGATGTTCTTCCTGATGCCAACCTCATCGGACGAGTTAATGAGGTGAATGAAAATTGGCAAGGAATTGAAAGAAAGAGATTGTTGTTTGTTCTTAATTAATTTTAGGGGCTTTGGGCATCTTGGTCAACAGCTACGTGTAGTTGGGTGTGTGTTGAACTTGTATAATTTTATTAATGCATCCAATGGCCATGTACTTTTCTTTTCAGGACGGGTCAGGAAGGGATATTGGAAGGAAATCGGCCGTGGACCTATTGAAAGGAACCGTCCCGGCATTTGTCTGGTGGTGAAAATGGGAAACAACGAAAACAATTTTCAGGACGGCCGAGTTGGGATTCGAACCCACGCTCTCCCGATGCCAGCGAGGAACGAGGTAGTGCGTTAGCGCTCTCGAACACCGCGGCCGATATGAACTTTTATGATAACCTGTATTTCTGTGATGGCTGTAGAAGTAACTGTATTACAGACAAGGCTGAGGGAGGTGCCTTAGGACTTGAAGCAAGTTACTATGCCGGTATTTGCCTGGAGGGAGTGTGGAAAATCCCTGGGGGAAATTACAGTCAGGACAGCCACTATCAGCTCCGGGATACGAACCTGTGATCTCCTGACTTGCTTCAGCTGCCCTCGAGGCCGTGGTGCACGATTTAACGAGCACAGCCTAGTAGAAGGTAGACCTACCGGCCCGTCATTTGCCAGGATTTGAAAATGAGAAGCTACGGAAAACCATTTCAAGAATGGCCTACGGCAGGGTCCTAGTATGGCCCTATGATATTACGTCTTGACGCACATAGCTATCCCGGCTCTCAAGGTGTCGTGTAACTGTGGAAAGTCCCAAGAAACCACAAAATTTAAGGCATGTTATGCGAAGTGGCGCCCAAAACACTTGTCTCAGTGCCATATATTTAGAGAGAATGGAAATTTATTTTGTTACTTTATTTTGGATGTTTAGATCATAAACTATGTTTGTCCTTGCTCTCAGAGAACGGTATCCATTAAACCCCACCTTCGTGATGGGGAGCGCCTCACACCACATCCCTGGAATTCTTTCGAGGCCACATAGTCATGATTCCTACCGCGAACTTTCGCACCGCGCCTCCCACACGATCTCATGGAATATTAAACACTAAACAGAACATTTATTCTATGAAGAAATGTACCGGCCGGCATCATACTGCCAACATGACCGTCATAAATTTACGCCCCAATAATATATCAGTAGGTCAAAATAGATGGCATAATTATGTGCCAAATAAATGCAATGATACTACGTAGATAGAATATGTAGTCTAAATAGAGTGTTCTACACACACCCAAAGTACACGGGGCTACATGACCGCGTTGTCGCAGACCCTAAACTTAAGAACCAACCAACCAACCAACCAACCAACCAACCAACCAAATAAGAGTGAACATCTATCACTGTTCTTTAATGAGGTGATACTGGGTTGAGTTAGCCGTGGTCGTTACGGCATGACTGCTGGCAGTCGCTCACATCCGGGAGGCGAGGAGGTTCGAATCCCCCCGCTGGCAACCTTGAAGATGTCTTCTGTGGTTTCCCATCTTCCTTCCAGGCAAATGCCGGGGTTGGTCCCTAACTATAGGCCACAGCCGCTACCTTCCAACTCCTCGACCTTCCATTCCAACTTTCCTCCCCAACGGTACTTGTAGCTACAAAACTGTCGAGCCGAACATGTCCTCGGACACTCCCGGCACTAAAAGCCAAACGCTAAAAAAATGAGGTGATGACGTCCCACCTCTGGCAAACTAGCGAAAGTGCAAAAATAGCGAATCTACAATTTATATCATAGAATTACTATTAATATAAGATCTACAGTCTGGCAAAGTATTGTATCTGTAGCTCGTTCCGTTTGGCAGCAATTAGCTCTTCTTTATTTACGAAACTGCATACAATGGGATTTTGACAATGGAAAAGTAGCGAATCTGCACTTTGGTTAGTTTGCCGTAGTCAACACAATAGTATACAACAAAGTTTACTACAGCAAAATAACGAATGTGTCAGATTCGCTTGATATTGAGAATGCAATGATGATGTCAGATAGCTGCGAGGGACAACAAAAATGCGAACTTTGTTTGTATGTGTCTAGAAACAATCAAGAAACACCAAAAGCTCCAACAGATTGATCAGATTTATTTTGAGTCAGGCCACAGTTTAATGGAATGTGATTCTATTCTTCAAAAATTATATATGTCTGCAAAGAACCTCCCAGTGTACACTCCTGAAGGATGGGTTCAACAGATACGAAATGCACGCAAGAATCCATCACCCTACAATGTTTCTCCATTGGTGCACACTGACATTATTGAATTCAACCCGAAAAATAAAAGTTTTATTTCGGCTGAAGGTAAGAATCCTTTGCCTTTCCGAAAAGCTGTTTGGTTTTGATAAACAAAGGTCGAATCAGGTACAGTTCAGATAAAGACTGCTTATGAAGATTCTATGTTAGTAGGTTCGTTCTCAGGAATCGAAGAGGCTGCCAATCAGACTCAAGAAGTGAAACCTTACCCTCCAAGATTCTGCATCTCCGGTGCAAAATTAAAGGATCAGAAAAAACTTTTCTATAACCTGCAAATTCCAAAGGCTTATCATGCATTTTATAAAACCTTTCCGTCATCAGAAACAGTGAGAGATACACTCCCCGAACCAAATGTTTCAGAAGAATCAGATTTTGAGTAGATTGTGGTATGCTAATTTATGTATTAATTTATTTGTTACTAGCCTACTTTTCACATTTTTCAAAAAATGAGGATAAAGTAGACTTATGAGATCAATCCCGGCGAATGTATGTATGTCTGTCTCTGTGTGTGTGTCCCCTATCAACTCCTAAACGGCTCCAGCAATTGAAACCAAATTTGGTATGAGTGTATATATACACCTGAATATCTCCAGCCCATATGTGAAAATGATGTCAGTGCTACCAACTGCTGAAAAACCGCAATTGAAATTTGATCTCCATGTGGGGTATCTTGGAAGGTATGCATGGGTGTTATTCCAAAATTGGCACACGCGTAGATAAAAATATTTCAGTTTAATTTCCAGGAGGCCATACATGGCAGTGTTGCCAAAATGATTCTACGCCTACTGATAGGCCCAAATTTTAATTCATTTAACTTCTACACTATCAATTGGATTTCAACCAAATTTCGTATGTAGCATGTGTACATAAACAGATATGACTGAGCGTATTCTTAAGAGCCACCAGGGCTGCCAACTGTTAATACATGCTGTCTCTATTTTTTACCCTATTATCAATATATCCGAAAGTTTGTGAGCCAACAGCTCTAAACTTTGAACATGTATAATACCTGCCATTCTAGATTAATTTAGAGCAACTAATATACGTCAATGCTGCCAACATGATTCTAAGCCCGCTGATTGGTCCAATTTTAAAATACATGTATCTTCTATACTAACAAATGGATTTCATCCAAAATTGGCACAACAAGAGATCATAATATTTCAGATTATTTCTTACCAACACATTCACGACATTATTGCCAACATGATTTTAGGCGCGCTGAGAGATCCAATGTCTAACTGCATGTAACGTCCATGCTATCCATTGGACTTCAACCAAATTTGGTATTCACTACCTTAAGAGATGGACCTAAAAATATTTTCAGTCACCACGACTGCCAACTGAACTGCTCTATTAGGCTACATTATACCAGGTATATTTCGAACTAATTAAAAATTTCGATATTACCAACTTAATTTTGTCATTATTCTAGATAGGTCCATATAAATTAATCATTGGCATGAATCGTAAATTTTAAGAACAGTAGGCTCTTTAGTTCGTCACGGAACTTTTTGATTGTGTACAATTTTGAAGAAAATTATTGAAATTTCGACTTTTTTCCCTTTAAATAAAAGCCTAATGGTCTAAAAATTAATTCAAATATTTTTTTCTTTTGTAATTGTATTGCAGATTCGATACTTTGGAACAGTAATACTAGAGATATTAAGATAAAATCACTCTGACAAAGTAACGAAACTGCCATTTATGCCCTTAAAATTAAGACAAGAGCTAACATCAATGCACCCTATAAACATGTTCGTTAATGAGTCTACTGAGTATTAAAAGTGACCGAAAAAGAAAATAACTGGATTTTATACAATTAGATGAAACTTGTTTTAGCTCTCCTGTAAAATTAAGAATTTTCACTTTCGCTAGTTTGCCAGAGGGGGGACGATTTAGGTTATAGTATGTGATGAAATTTGACGACATGGATGGCATCATAAAATGAAAGAAGATCAGCTATGCTGCCAACTTACAAGTTTCATTATCATCGGCAGTTTTAGTGTCTGAACTTGGTGACTTCGAAACGTATGTGGCGACAGTGAATGCAATAAAACAGCAAGAAAATTACCATAAATCACCAGGTTTATTTTAATGGCTTACAAATGGTAAGGATTCATCGTTAGTATAACTTATTTAAGGCGATTTAGACTGCAGTATATACATTATTCAGTCGGCCAACACGTTGATGGTAACCTTACTGTAGATGGGCAATATTACTATAGACTAAAAACGTATAATGTCGAGAATTATCAAACCTTCCTTCGCGGGAAAAGACTAAGGCATGACATTAATTTGCTCAGAGGAATTACAAGTCTGATACCACTCGAACCTTTGTCCTCTATATCGAAGGTAGGGAAGTAGCGTTATCATTTCCTTCAAGAGTAATTAATAATGGTATTAACAATTAATAATGGTATTAACAATATTGAGGGCTTGTATAATTATCTATTTGTACGTCACCGACGCTCTCTTTGATCCTACTGTAGGTCACCAATGACTGTTACGGGGCTTGGGGCTGCCAAGAGGGTAGTGCGGGACGGCATCGCTAACACGCAGGAGGTAATTGCTGTTATTGTTATTACTGTTATTAAAGTTGTTATTGATGTTATTGTTACTCATTCATAGCCCTGGGCATCGTGATCATCAACGCCGTGCATTTGAGTGCGCGTAGAGTGTTTGTTTGTGGTCTCTGTAGAAGAATGTGTGTATGTATTTGCAAATGAGGCTAAGTTTAGGAAAAGAGGTGGCCGTGACCTTAGGTTAAGAAATATCTCAGCATTTTGCTGGCGTATAGGTCGGGAAACTACGGAGAACCACTTCTTGGATGGCTTACGTGGGAATCGAATCCACCTCTTCTCAGTTTTGCCTCACGATGCTGGGTGTCCATTCCAACCATCAGACCAGAATTAAACTTCTTGGTGGAGCCTGGAATCGAACCTTCTTCTTGCCGTGCCATCTTCTATCGAAGGTTGGCGGTCATCATGGTTATTCTAGTCTTCGAGTCTGCCGCACGGAAAAGGATCGGTGTGTTCATCTCATACCAGTCCCTGAGGTTCTTCAGCCACGAGATTCTCCTATAGCCGGGTGTCCGTGGAGCTGAAATCTTCCCCTGAATCACCAACTGTAGGATCCTGTATTTTTCATTCCGCATAACGGATGGGAAGAAGCACTTCAGTCTTCTTGTTTAATCTTCCCATCACCTCACTATTCCTCTTCTTTCGTCCACGAGATACGTAACATCCGCCGATACACCCCAATTTCGAAGGCTTCGAGCTTCTTGTACGGGGCCTAGGAACTTGAAATCCAGAATCTCAGTACTTACCCCGAGACCCCAGAAGGTGTTCAGTAAAGTTGAAATTCCCCAGCCTGCTTCCAGTCGACCGACCGGGTCAGGGAATGGAATGAATGAAGCCCCCATCTAGCGGCGAGGATATGAACTGTGCCAGCTGCCGAAGCCTGTCGCACCCCTCTGGACCAATGATTAAATGAATGACAGATGAAATGAAATGATAGTGGAGAGTGTTGCTGGAATGAAATTTGTGACAGGGAAAACCGGAGTACCCGGAGAAAAACCGGTCTGCCTCCGCTTTGTCCAGCACAAATCTCACAAGGAGTGACCGGGATTTGAACCACGCACCCAGCGGTGAGAGGCCGGCGTGCTGCCGCCTAATCCACGGAGGCTCCACTTCAGTCAAGTTTATTGTGTACATTATTGCAGCCCCCCTCAATCTCCTACTTATCAAAGGCATGAACTGAGCAACAATTCAGTTACCCTGCTTATACCTACTCGTACAACTCAGGTAATTTATACGAGTACAGTTGAGAAATAATGTGAGGTTATGATCTACGGAGCAGTCAGGAATGTTGCTACACCTGTTACGTACTGTATGTCAAGGTTGGACGTTTATTGATTTCATATATCGTATTAGTCCATTAATTAAACAAGACTTAGACAAGGCTGCTAATATGGACTGAATAAGTCAATAAGCATGCTTCAAGGTTGTTTTATCGTGACCGGAAGTCAAGTGTGTAAAAATATTCGCGATTGGTGGGTGAGGTCGTGAGAAACTTTCGTGAACAGTGACTGCTGGTTGTTTTTTTAAATAGATTTTACCCTCCTGGTTGGTTGAACCCACGGACTCAGCGAGGGAACTCACCACTAACGCCTCTACGGGCAGTGTCCTAGAGCTGGGAACATCTGGTCGGAGTGGATAGAACTGAGGTGGTGTGATTAGCACCTCGCCCAGGTGGCCTCACCTGCAAAATGAACAGGGGCCTTATGATGGATGGGAAGGGAGGGAAAGATTGGGATGGACAGGCAAGGAAGCGGGAAGGAGGCGGCCGTGGCCTGACAGTAGGTACTGTGCAATCGGGGATGTTTCCGCCCACGCACACAGTCGGTGTCGAGACAATGGGAACGAAAAGCTCCCACATGTGCGCAGGATGGGGACTGCCACTCAGAGGGAACCATGGATCTCTCAACCAGTGTCGAGTATATTCACATTTAGAATTAGATGGTGAAGAATCATGAAATGAAAACACGTTTAAAGAATCGTTTGAAAACTGCAAAATAGCATTTAATGAAAAGAGACATATCAAAACGGGGAACGTGAGGAGCGCATGAAATGATATAATGAGGGTTGATGGGGCTGGAATAAAGTACACATGTTATCAAAAACAAACATAAAACAAAAAAACATATCAAAATAAGAGCTTGACTGAGAGATGACTCAAGATACCGGAAGACTGGAGATCTTTCTTAAAATACTCAACTTAAGAAAAAGGGGGATAAAGAATAACAAGTTAACAATAGTTTAAATAATACATTCGTTCCACCACAGGCTAACTACATAAATGTAGTTAGAAGGAATATTCTGAGAGGTTTAAGAAATCACATTTCCCAAGAACTGTCTATCCGACCACCCATACTATAACGTATGTCACATCATATACAAACAACCCAAGAAACAAAACAGTACAAGAACAAACGACATCACACAGAACATAACAAAACGTACCCGAACTTCACTAAAACATGACATGACATGACATACCAACCCCTTACGAAACATAGATCAGTTCAAACATTTACCACGATAAGAAACAACAAGGGCAAACCCAAAATTAATAACCAACGAAAATGATTTCATAAACTTCTAGAATAAGACTTCTTCTCGAACGAAGTATAAGATTCAGTTACATAACTTGAGGCGATATGAGCACCAATCTCAACCTCCGGACAGATGTAAGAAGTACACATACTACCACCCGAAATAATAACCGATAGATCTCATTTAATAAAATAACGAGCTCTCGCGTCGTTTCTTGACTGGACTAAAAGAAACACAAGGAAACATATACAAGGAACCACTATCCAGTCAAGACCCACGTTAAACAAACAATATCTACCCACCCACAAGGAAAGAACACGAGCTTATAATGGAATTTTAAGGAGGAATACGTAGTCAAATTAAATACACAAAACACAAATACATAAAACAACAAAAATAACCCTCAATTATCATCCAGCGAAACCGACAACACGCGAGCTAACCCCATGGTAGAACGCCTAAATAAAACACTAGGCATTCACTCTTAAACATTCCATTATCCAGCATAACAAAACGCAACAACACGCGAGAGAAAAGGCAATATTACAAGAACCGGTAAGATACAAACACCTTAAAATAAAACCAACGCGATCGCCCACTACGTTTATATAATTACAAGGGAACAATTAGACAAGTTATCAACTTAACCTCAAACCAGAAAGATCTCCGAACCTATTTATATAATAAAGGGTCATGCTAACACCAAAGATTGGAGGATATTTTTCCTAGTCGGCAACTTCTAATTATATTTTCATGCATGATACTTCAAACAGTAAAGGACTTAGCTTTGATGAGATGACTAGAAGTTCTACGCGACAGCTTCAAAATATATATATCGATGCTCACTCTTGGCGTCGTTTCAAATGAGCACGAAGAACACGGGTATTCAAAAGGAGAACTTTTAGATTGTAACAAGGTAATTCCAAATTTAATTTCAAAACATATTAATATCTTCTAGATTGTAAACCGGTCATGGTGTTCTCAGTCATCTTCTCGTCGTGACAATCACCGATCTCTATATTGTTGTTGCAAGTTCCTTTGGTCAAGTTAACATTCTCATTGGGGCGCATTTCATATTTACGAGAGATAGCCGGAAAATATAATCTCTTAGTATTTCAAAAATTACCGCTAGATGGAAATAGCGTCGAAATTAGTATCATAAAATAGTATTGTATCAGGTACCATCCCGGCATTTTCCCGAAGACGAAGTGGGAAACCACCGAAAACCACTTAGAGGATGGCTGAGGTGGGAATCAACCCCCCCCCCCTACTCAATTGGGCCACCCGAGGCTGAGTAGACCCCGTTCCAGTCCTCACACCACTTTTCAAATTTCATGGCAGAGCCGGGAATCGAACCCAGGACCTCCGGGGCGGCAGCTAACCATGCTGACCGCTACGCTACGGAGGCGACTGGATTTTGGTTCATACTTTTTTAAATCGCTTATCCTCCCAGCTCGGCTTCCTTTCACGGACTCTGCGAGGGATCATTCCTCTACCGTCGCAAGGATGGTGTAAGCAGATACAACTGGGGATGGTGACAGGCCGATCGCCCAAGCGACCTCTAACTTGGATCTAATGAAGGAAGGGTCAGGGGAGGGATTCAGGAAGGAAGTCAGCCGTGAACCTGTTGAAAGAGACCATCCAGGCATTTTCCTGGTGGTGAAAATGGAAAACCACGAAATGCACAGAGTAGTTCGGACACTAGAAAAGAAACCTACTTGGATAATTCATTATTATATAGAAAGTAGCCTAATATTCCACACAGTAGCCTACGTCATCGGGAAGGACATTGTAGCCCATTTTAAAAACAACGACGTGACATTTTGTTCAGTGCTTAAGTGAGTTCTTACAACGAAAACTGGTTTTTGCAACAAAATGTACACAGTGACCCGAAATGATAAGGTAACTATATTATATTGTAAATATATGGGCCCCATTTTCCCGCTCGAGGTACGGCACTTATAACACGCCGCAATTGATCCCCGTATCGCTTTCTTCGTAACCAGTTATATCCAACAGGGAGTCTCTTCCTGCTGCCCTTGGAGCTGGCAGTGTTGTGCCAGATAACTTATTCCAGTATGCAGATTTTGTTGGACTGCAGTACACACCGTACTGTTAACTTACAATCAATTACTCCTACTACCTCCCACGCCCATGAGCAATACATTACATATGCGTTTATTCACTTTATAATAATAATAATAAATAATAATGATAATAACAATAATAACAGCAATAATAACCTCGCAGTGTAATGATAGAATTGTTAACTCCCAACTGCGAGGTCCTGTGTTCAATTACGGTTCTCGGAATCAAAAAATCTTTGTATGCCACTTAGATTATTATTATTATTATTATTATTATTATTATTATAGGTTTAGCAATCTTTTGAACTGTTGGGTACTAGGAGACATAATGCTAGAAGGAAAAAGGATGGTTAAAAATGCAGATATAGATCTGGAAATAGTAGAGCACTTCAAATATTTACGAAGTGTATTGATGGAAAATTGAAGATTGGATATGGAGTTCTACAAGAAAATACAGTGTGGGAGTGTTTTCTATCATCAGGTTCGATGTTTAATGTGGGATAAAGACATACCACTGAAGGTTAAGGAAGTGATGTACAAGACCTATTACTTACCAATAATGACGTATGGAGCAGAAACTTAGCCGATAACTAGGAGAGATGAAAGTAGAGTACAGGAAGTCAATACAAAATTCCTGAGGAATATTGTACAGAAGACTAAGAGAGAAAGAGTGGGGAATGAAGGCATTCGAAAGGAAATTTATGTACAGAAGCTGAATGATAAGTTGGAGCAGAACAGACAGATGGTCTGGACATGTGAAAAGGAGGAATTATGAAAGAATGTCGAAACAACTGATTGAGAGACGGATGACTGGAAAGAGAGGAAGAGTACGGTGGATGGATTTGGTGAGGGACAGTGTGAGAGAACGAAACCTGGAGTGGAGTTCAGTGGTTGAGGAAGGATGGTGGGCAGAGTAAAGTGGAGGGGTGTCATATTTGCTCCGACCCAGCCCAAGCTGGAAAACTGAAATTGATGATGATGTTAGATAGGGTTGCCAGACGTTCTTGTTTTGTTCCCCGTTCCGTTTAAATCTTCAACGGAACGCCAAATATTCCGTTTTGTTGTTGTTGTTGTTAATATATTCAATTTCGCACCAATTTTCAAATGACCCGCTTGAGCAATCTTTGCTTGACGTGATTGGCGATTGTTGTTAGTGACGTCAAATATCATCGGCACCGGCACGCCGGCCGCGTTAATTCACTTTACTGAGTGCTAGGGTACAGGTGCAAGTTTGAAAGAGAAAATCATTTCTAATTCTGGGTACATGTTATAGATTTATTAGGGGCAACATCATTAAGGAATATCTTAGTCCTTGTGATGTTCATACTCAGCATTTTCCCCTCCAATGATTCTACGGAGAGAGTTCGTTCTGTCATGAATATTAAATGGAGAGATGATAGGAAGAGAAGCTCCATTAGTTTGATAAAACAAGGATTGTTGACATATTTTATTCGTGACGAAAATTTAAAGAAATCCTTGCAAATCCTTAAAATTAGACTATTTGTAAGTTGCTGTTGTCATAGGCTTATATGATATCCCAGGAATATCTAGTTTTAAATTTTGTGGGTTTGACTATGTAATGTTTATTTTATACACGTGTATTATTTATTACAACATTTAACAACCTTGATAAAAGAAATGGTTTGGGACGTGTGTTCCATTTTTCCATTGTTGAAATCTGGCAACCCTATGCTAGTATAATAGCTATGCTACTTTCGCTGTTCCTGTGTACCTAATGTATTGTATTTTGGCCTGCCATCGGATGGGTAGAGCAAGCAAGGCTGTTGCGCTACGAGCTAGGGTGCCCAATGGGACGCCCTTCTTACGGTAATGCCCCATGCCCAAGGCAGCATTTTGAAATAATCGTTTTTACGTGAAACGCCATTGAATGAGGAGTCGGGGATATGGACAAAGATACGAATTAAATGGGAAAAGGGTATCGCTATAAACGCTCCAAAAGTGTGAAAGCTACAGGATTAATTTGGGTGTCTTTCGACAGGGGAAGCATTGAAGTCCATGATTTATTCGGTGAGGCATGCACCACGCACATGGCGTCGTTGCAGCCCCGCCATACATATCTGGGTCGTTTCTACCGCCACTTGCTGCTTCGAGTGACGAGTAAAATTGATTCTATTCTGGTTTGGGTAATGGAATGGGATTACACTCAGCCTTGTGAGTCTTATTCTCGGCCATCCTGGAAGTGTTTTTTCCGTGGTTTCCCCACTTCTAATCCAACTTAAAGCCACGGCCACTTCCTACCTTGATCCTAGCTCCAAATACAGTACACACGCAAGTACACGGGGCTACATGACCACGCTGCCACAAAGACCCTAAATCAGAGTCTAGGATAAACGTGAGAAGGTCCATTACCAGCGTTTGCTGTGAATGAGAACGGAAAACACGAAGACAATTTCAATCAAGATGGTTGCTGTCGGAATTCAAACTTCGGATCTTACGAACTGCAGCCTCCCATTGCAGGCCAGACTATGCTGCTGGGTGTCTTATCTAAAGCCCTGCGCGGTTAAACGAAACGTTATCCGAATCTGCCCCGCATTCGCACGGCTGTTATACGCATCCACACGACCGTTATCCGTATCTGCCCTGCATCCGCACGACTTCTATCGGCAATCACACGTCTTTTATCGGCATCCGCACGGCTGTTATTCGCATCCACACGACCGTTCCACATCAGCACGACTTTTATCCGAATTTACTGGCATTACAATAATATATTTTAATAATTAGATAAAGTATTAAAGCAACACTTTTAGACATTTGAGGAGAAAGTCGTCCCCTTAGGCTGAGTATGTCATGTGTTATGTTTAAAATGAATGTTAGCCTATACAGCCAGAGTTGCAACCCTTTTCAGTTCGGACTGTTTTGTGCTTAATGACATAATTTGAATGAGATTAGCGTAAATCATCATCCCACATTTGACAAGAAAAAGGACATAACGGAAAAATATGATGTCAAACGATCGGGTCCTAGTAATGATATTCAACAAGTTCGGATTGTATTCTAAAAACTATCCACAAATTTACTCCAAACATTATCCGCAGCTTATCCGCTATCCGCACAGTCATGTAAACAATATCCGCATCCGCACAGGGCATTACTTATAACCACAAATAAAATTGTCCTGTACACATTTATTTATCGTATGGCTTTTAGTGCCGGGAGTGTCCAAGGACATGTTCGGCTCGCCAGAGGCTGTAGCTGCTTCCAGCGGACACCCAGAGGGTGAGCTACACGTTCCGTTCAATTTCAAGTAGTTTCAACTTTCGTCACCAGATGTCATTGATTCCTAGTGGTGAACGTTGGAACTTTTGATAGAGCGTTCCAAAGAAATCTAACCTAGAAATTTAGCTCCACACAAGTTTAGTCTGTTCAAGGATCTTTCACATGCCATACATCTATGACATGTGACCGCCGGATTTACTTCCCCTTCGAAGGAAGACATACTCAAGGATTTCTAACGCTCTTAAAAAATCTGACGACTTCGGCCGGGTTTGAAACCGCTATCTTGGGCACAGCAGTTCAGAATGCTACTAACTACGCCACCGAAGCTGCTTCCTCTACACATATACACTGGGATAGTGGAGCACTGATGCGCAGGTACTGATATCTCGCCAGGAGATGGCTGTCTGGTTTGAACTGCAGTTGTCTTGCCGCTCTGCGTATCGCGCATTCCAAAAACATTAAGTGTTAAGGACACACAGGAAGCGGCGCGGCGCGGGGCGGGTCATATTGGAACAGTCTAGTTTGTTTTCTTGAGGCGGGTAGACGCGGGCTGCACGTTGCATCATGGACGGTGAGCTACTTATTAATGAAGTATTTGCTAGACCTCCGATTTGGCAGTCTAGTCACAAGGATTATCGCAACAGAGGTGTCATTGAGAAGCTGTGGGATGAAATAGGAAGAGCAATGAATACAACAAGAAAGTATAATTAGTATATTTTGTAAAACTACACAGAATACTGGAATGGTTATATATGTTGATGTTGGAATATTTATAAAGAAATCATTTTCAATTCCAACTACTATGGTTTATGCAATAATTATATAATATGATACAACCATTTAACCATACTTTCAGACACTATAGTCTCCCTTTAAAAGTCTTTGTGTTTTTAAATAGTTGGAAAAGTTATCACGGATCTCCTGTGCTGGATATGTGTATCTGTTATTTCTCCTATGTCTGTGTAGAGTCGTGGCTGGAGGTGCATTAAAACGCACTTCTCAGAATGCGGGGTCATTTTCACCATCATTGTCCCTCACAACATTGTGGAGAACACAAGCACACTTTATTATTGTGCCCGGCCCGCCCCGCGCCGCGCCGCATCCTGTGTGTCCTTACACTTTAAGTTGGTCACTGTTTCCATTACTGTACCTGATGCTGCCAGTCTGTTAAAAGTAAACACAAAGGCTTGTAAGAATATAGCCAGTAGGAAGGAAGTTAATAATACACACATACGTGAAGCCCGATAACAAATTATCAGGCAGGAAGTAGCAGCAACTGACTGCCAACTGATATATTTAGGTCTGGAATAGGCGGGTCGCGCATGCGTACTGCAAGGTGCGTCTTACCCCGTCGCAGCGTGTTGAACTGCCATCTCCTCGCGTGATGACAATATGTTGTCTGCGCACCACACACCCCTTGTACCAGCGGCAGTTGTAGAGGAGACCTTGTGAGAGGTGGTTGTGCACATGACAGGTGTAACATGCAACGTCGTCGTGAGCTGACACCCTTCGAACGGGGTATATTGGTCGGTGTCCGGCGGATGGGAAGTGCGATTTCGGCAGTGGTGAGGGAATTCGGCTTCACACGGTCAACCGTGTCCAGTGTGTATCGTGAATGGTTGAATGCGGGTGTCACTGTCCACAACAGAGGAACGACCAACCGTCCGGCCACCCGCGATGACCGTGACCGGCGACATCTGGGACGGATTGTCAAAAGTGACAGAACGGCAACAGTGCACCAAATCATGGCTCAATTCAACACAGGCTGTGCTAGACACGTCTCCCAGTGCATCGAAGTCGTCGGATTTTTTAAAGAGCGTTAAAGATCACTCAGGTGGCTTCGGTGGCGTAGTCGGTAGCATGCTGAGCTTCTATGCCCAAGATCGCGGGTTCAAATCCGGCCGAAGTCGTCGGATTTTTTAAGAGCGTTAAAAATCCCTCAGTATGCCTTCCTTCGGAGGCGAAGTAAAGCCGGCGGTCCCATGTCATAGATTTATGGCATTTTTAAGAACTTTCCACTAATACACCTATGTGAAGCTAAATTGTATAGGTTAAGAATGTAAACAACGCTCTTGGTCCCTACGTTCGTTGCCAAGAGCCGACTGAGGTGACGTCTGGTAGCTAAGTTCTGAACTAGTAGTCGGTGGCGTTTGGAGGCAAAAGTAGGAACTACTTGAACATTGATCGTCTGCAGTCCTTACTTGAATTAAAACAGATACACACACTAATACAGACATCAAAATTAACACCGGTTATCAGACAGATTCTACACACACCCAAAGTACACGGGCTACATGACCGCGTTGTCGCAGCCCCTAAACTTAAGAACCAACCAACCAACCAACCAACCAACCAAAGATCACTCAGTATGCTTTCCTTCGATGAAGTAAAGCCGGCGGTCCCATGTCATAGATTTATCGCATGGAATATAACCTTCCACTAACTACATTTGTGTGAAACCAAAATTTTTAGGTTAGAATTGATAACGCTCTATTCGTTCCAACGTTCGTCGCCTGGAGCCGACTGCGATGGCATCTAGTAACCGAGTTCATAACTAGTTGTCGTTGACGGTGGCGTTTGGTAGGAAAAGTAGGAACTAATTCAAAATTGAATGTCTGCAGTCCTTACTTGAATTAAAACAGATAACACACACTATTACAGCCATCACAATTAACACCGGTTATCAGACAGATTCTACACACACTCAAAGTACACGGCGCTACATGACCACGTTGTCGCAGCCCCTAAGCTAAGGAACCAACCGTCTCGCAGTGGACAATCCGTAGGGACATGGGTTCCATGGCGTATGGGAGTCGGCGTCGCGCACGGGTGCCACTGTTAACCCAACGTCATCGGACACAACGGCACGCATCTGTCGCCAATCACCAGGGATGGACACTGGAACAATGGCGTCCAATGACTGACATGGTTACCTAGAAGTCCTGATATGAACCCTACCGAGCATGTCTGGGATGTCATGCAACGCAGGCTCCGTGCCATGTATCCTGTACCCACGAACATTGGCTCTGAAAAAATTCAAACATCACACGACAACGCTCAGTTACAAACTGACCTCAACCTGGTTCATAAATGGGCGGTAGACAACAAAATGAAGATAAATACGATTAAATGTAGTCTCGTGAGAATAAGGAGAGGGCAAAGGCATGATTTTCAATATTATGTCGGCTCGGAAATACTTGTAAAAGAAGAAGACTCGTGCAAATACTTGGACATCCATGTAAGGAATGATATGAAATGGAGTACTCATGTGGATTGTGTCGACTCCAAAGCGTACACATCACTTCATTTTGTAATGCGGGTATTAAAAGGCATTAGAATTAGGATATTTGACCTTGATGAGGCCAATCTTGGAATACGGCTCAGCGGTTTGGGACCCATATCAGGTAGGGTTCATCAATGAGCTGGAAATGGTACAAAAACAAGATGTTCAGTAAAGAACATATAGCCTACTTTCTCCTAAATGCATGGGTATTGTTATAACTCTGTTCTTTTCAAGGAGTATAATTGAATGTTGGTTGTAGTAACTTGTTGAAATACAACGTGCTATAGGGATATTAAACATGAATATGAGGTGCCCTTTGCTAGTGCTATCTCTGTTAAAAATTTCATTCAATTCGGTTTCACCGTGTTTGAATTGATATGGGGAATGGATTTGCACACATACATGGCCGCTATTTGCAAACTATTGGGCTGATGACCTTGTAGTCAGTCATAAGATGCTTTCCACAAAAAGGCATGTTGTTGCAAAATCTGGTAGAGATCAAATTATTAGGATGGTCGTAATTTGATTTAAGCTTTTAACATTTGGGTGGCCGTCATTCCGTTTCCGTCAAGATGGCGGCGATATAAAACATGACACTGAGCTGCCCTTTGCTAGTGCTACCTCTGTACCAAATTTCGTTCAATTCGTTTTCACCGTGTTTGAATTGATAGGGGGAATCGATTTGCACACATACTTGGCTACCATCTGCAAACTATTGGGCTGATGATCTTGCAGTTTGATCAAAATATGCTTCCCACATAAAGATACAGTATGTTGCTGCAAAATTTGGTAGAGACTAGATTATTAGGTTGGTCGTAATTACATTTTAGCTTTTAACATTTGAGTGGCCGCGATTACGTTTCCGTCAAGATGGCGGTGTTATAAAACATGACACTGAGGTGCCCTTTGCTAGTGCTACCTCTGTACCAAATTTCGTTCCATTAGGTTTCACCGTGTTTGAATTAATAGGAGGAATTGATTTTGACACAAAGATGGCCGCCATCCACAAACTATTAGGCTAATGACCTATTAATTTTGTCAAAGGATGCTTCCTCCATAAAGGTAATTTGTAGCAAAATTTGGTAGAGATCGGATGATTAGGTTAGTCGTAATTTGATTTAAACTTTGAACATTTGTGTGGCCGCCATTACGTTTCCGTTAAGATGGCGGCGATATAAAACATGACACTCAGGTGTCCTTTGCTAGTGCTACCTTTGTACCAAATTTCGTTCAATTCGCGTTCACCGTGTTCGAATTGATAGAGGGACACACACACACACACACACACACACAAACACACACACACAACCTTTTTTCGACCTGTGTTGATCTCATAAATCTACTTTCATTTTTTGCAAAAATCGAAAGTAGGCTAAAATACGAGCCTTACAGTAGTCGCATATGATGTGTAACATCTGACATGTTATCCTACTGGTATAGGCTACTACACAGCTTGGACATTCTTAAAATGTTAATTTACGCTCCATTTTCAGACTGGTACTATGATGAATGTATAGATTAAATTGGAGATATGCTACTGTCACACTTGTGGCGGAGCGGTCAAGCTGTTTGTCTCTCACCAAGGTAGACCGGGTTTGATTCCTGGTCAATACATGTGAGATTTTCGAATAGAAATGCCATGTCCTGTGGTTCGCATTCCACGTAAAAAGGAGGTACCGTGGATCATGATTGAGAGATTAACGATCACGCAAAACTACAAGCTTCCTTCCTTCCTTCCTTAGTAATTCATAATAACAAAGTGACACACAACGTCGACTGTACTCTCAAATACTGTGAGCACACTCCTCAGTAACTATATCATTCACTAGCAGAAGTACCCGTTCTTCGAACGGTGTTCGGTGTTAACACCAGATATTATCAATTGAGCTACTTTTGCAATGGTTAGCGGTTTGTCATTCCTCCATAAGTTTATCAGAACGAAGTTAGTTTTCTGGGAATATCACACACACTGTTAATTTAAGGGCCTTAAAATGTGGTTTTCGGAGACCCTTTATAGACTCGCGAATTTTGTGTCTCACATTGAGAAGCGCAACATATGCTTTGGTCGTCTTTCTAGGATAATTTTTATATTTCGCCTATTTTAGCATGTATTTTGAGAAGTTTTTCCCTATATCCACCCTTCTACTGCATGAAAAGTACGGTGAAGTGTTTTATAAATGTTTGGTGTATTGACTCATGTTTACCATACCTAATTTTACGATGCACCAAGCATCCGAACACGAGTTATAGGCGTACATAAAGATACACAGAAAGACAGACAGACAATTCTATTGTCTACAACATATCACCCAGATACCCAAATATGGGTATATCTACCACACAGTATCAAACAAAATCATCCTTACGATGAACCCTTATGTCGACAAAAAAAATGTGCTCTCAAACTAAATTCACCTAACGTGTACTTCCTGACGTGAAATAGAATTGAAAGCCTTGTAGACGAAACGCAATACACGTCACATAAAAACTGACCCTCTACGTTGTGTTAGGTCCCCATACACAGGAAGACCTCTTTCATAAATTATAAAGACTTGTGGTGTATGAAAATTCAGGTTCTTGAGCCTGAAATGGCCCAAATTCCTAAAAGACGCAAAAAATGCTGATTCAATTCAGGAATTTTTGATAATAATGTTGCTGTTTGGAGATATAATAGACCTTCTGTACTATATGTCGCAAGCGAAAATTGCATGAAAAAAATCTAGGTTACCCCTTGACCCTCTTAATTGCATTGATGAATTATACAGTCTACGTTGGTTCCGTGATAACCTTATAGCCATTTGCAAACTTTCACAGAAATGTAATAAATGGAGTGGCATTGCTTCTTACAGAAATAGATGGAAAGTTGGATGCCACCCCTTGAGATAATGTTGTCATGGTTACAGATTTGCATTACTTCATTGGTTTGTTAAATTGAATAAAATTAAATTAGTTTTCTGGGAATATATCAAAAACTGTTGGTTTTAGAGCATTATAATGTAGTTTTCGAGGACCCTTTAGGGCCACCGAGTTTTGTTTCTGGCACAGAGGGGCTTTGTCTCGTCGTTGTACGCCATAATATAATACTAATAATAATAATAATAATAATAATAATAATAATAATAATATAATATAGGGATAGGAATATAATAGACCTGCCGTACCACACCCCCAGGTGTAAATCGCGTGAAAAATTTCTAGAGTACCCCTGACCCCTTAAGCGCATTATACGTATTGATTAATTTTACAGCTTAATTTGGTTCCGTGATAACCTTCTAGCCGTTTGCAAACTTTCACACTAAAGTAATTAATGGAACTGCCGTCTTACAGCAATAGATGGACCTCTGAGAATCTGTTGCCATGGTTACCGGCTTGCATTCGTTCATTAGTTTATTAAATGAAATTAGTTTCCTGGGAATATCTCAAAAAACGGTTGGTTTTAGGGCCTTAAAATTTGGTTTTTGGGGACCCTTTAGGGCCCCCAAGGGTTGTCTCTCACATTGAGGGGCTGAAAATTAGCTTTGTCTCGTCCTTCTACACCTATTTAAGCATGAAACTTAAGGGGTAGGCCCCTTTTTATGAGAGGTACGGAGAAGAGTTACATCAATGATTAGTGTCGTGCCTATGATGGATATCTGTACTGAATTTTACGTTGATACACCCAGCCGTTCTCGAGTTACAAGGGAACAAAGTTGTCCACAGACAATCAAACAAACAGACAGACAGACCAAAACATCATTTTCGCACGCATCTATCATAAAACAGTCTGAAACGTGTAAATAACTCAAATTTCCGTAGAAATTCAGAAATAAACAGACAAATTTTCTTTTTTACATATGTAGAGATATACTGCACCGCTTGGTGTTGATCGTGTTTTATTGCACAAATTTAGGTTTTACTCGCTAACCGTTGGAGATACACGAAAAGTGATAAGGACCTTTTGGAGAGAAAATTAAATTTTAAAGCTCTTGTTTGCATCAAAAGTTTGCTATTTCTTAGCGTTCTCATTATATTTGAAATGGAAATATGAAATTTTGAAACCAAAGGGCGTAGTGACGTCACATATGAGGGTTTTACTCGCTAACCGTTGGAGATACACGAAAAGTGATAAAGACCTTTCAGATAGGAAATTAAATTTTTAAGCTCGTATGTGCCATCAAAAGTTTGCTATTTCTTAGCGTTCTCTTTTTATTTGACATGGAAATATGAAATTTTTAAATCAAAGGGTGTAGTGACGTCACTATAAAGGTCACCATTTCTTAATAGTGCAAAATACCGAACGTAAAGGTATCCTATATGTAAACCTGGTATTTCAGCTACATCCATGCAAAATTTCATTTAAATGGGACCAGTGGTTCTTGCGTTATTGAGTAACACACAGACAGACAGACAGACAGACAGACAGACAGACAGACAGACAGAAAGAAAGAAAGACAGACACACACCATCTCATTTTTATATATTAGTATGATTATTCTCAACTCTTTTACAATTCGTCGTAAACAATCAAAACATGCCTTCCTACAATCATGAAATGACCTAGTCTCAGCTTTTATTCCACTCATAACAACATTCTGTTATGCATTCAATATTTGACTAGCCTACTCAACCACAGCTTGACAATAATGCCGCTTACTTAAATGTCATTTGTCGTCTTTGTCCTACCCCATGTGATGTTCAACCTTGAACGTGAAGCTTCATAAACTGCTCAATGACAAATGAAAGTCGTTGAAACATTTGCCACTGTGCTCGTCAAACCAGTGCCTGCTAAATGCACTGCCTACTGTATTACCATAATATTCTCACGCTACAGAGCACACACTGCCTTGATTCCAATACACACTTTTTCAATTGTTATTGTAAAAGGGAGTGTTTTACAGATATTGTAGTTTATAATACGGAACCCATTTTATTAGATGATTTGTAGCTTCCATCAGCACTAGCCTAAATAAAGAATACGATATGGATCAACTAGATAATAGATGCGACACCGCTCATAACCTTAAATTCCTTATAAACAGGTCCTCTTCATTCACAGACCAACACGTAATTTCATATGGATTCTGTAAAAATGAGTCATATTGATATGATATATAAATATCGTTTAAAATGATAATCTGGTAGGTGGATCGATCGATCGAGCGGGCAGTGCATACTTCAGTTTTCCACCACTGCCAGCTAGTATTCTTCCGTTTGATCGATCGAGCAGGCAGTGCATACTTCCGTTGGATCCACCACTGCCAGCTCGATCGTTCCGATCCACTTCCGTCCCCAATTTTCAAAATCACTCCCACAAAACTATCCAGCAACCGAGCGGAAAGGTGTTACACATCAAAAACTCTGCTAGGTTTGTGCTTAACGAAAAGTAGTGTAACTCGAATAATAGAAAATATTGGTGGGAATCTCTGGAAGATAGAAGGACGAAATCCAGACTATACGCTATGTTTAATACTTGCACTAATCGGCCAGCATGGGGAGGACTAAGCAAACGTCTGGGAAATCTCCCCTACCTGAGTAGGGCCGATCATCCACATAAAGTCAAGGTCCGACCACAGCGTACAAATTATGGGAAATATTCTTTCATTAACCGTGGCATTGATAATTGGAACCCTTTACCTGCCTCAGTCTTAGAGCCTTTCCCCAAATATATTGATGTGTTTGGTTGGTGGTTGGTTGGTTCTTAAGTTTAGGGGCTGCGACAACGCGGTCATGTAGCCCCGTGTACTTTGGGTGTGTGTAGAATCTGTCTGATAAACTCATCACAATTAACACTGGTTAAGTGAGGATTGAAATTTTGTGTAAGTACTACGATGTAATTACTATAGCTCCTAAATAGCGAATTGTGTTTATTGTGTTAGATGTTATTGTCGGTGATTTTCTGTATTTGTACAATTTGCCACCGGGGAACTACCCCCCCCCCCCCCCATTTGCTTATAATAATAAAAGTAATAATAAAACAATTTGGTGTCAGCTTCATCCAGAGGACTACCAGGGACTTGGCCGACTCACTTCCACGGCGTCTCACTTGCAGTCCGCAGGGCCAGATGAGACACCACACGCTGTTAGGTGACTCTCCCATGACATTTGCTGTCAGTGTATTTTCCTCCGAACAAGCATAGGCTAGATGTGTGTAGTAGATTGGGAGCAAGACTCAGGAGATGGCGCCCTGACCTCTGACTCTAGCTCCTTGACCCACACACCTCACATGTCGACTTTCTCACGGAACATGTGGCCAACCATCTCACTCATACCGCAAAGCAATACGCCCAAAGCATGCTTGTACTTATACATGGCTCCTAATCCCGCAATCTTAAGACACGAGAGCACCTTTTTACGTTGAATCCGAATCACTGGACATGCCTTCGAAATGTTCACACATCGTTCCCAGTCCGCCTTGGTGGGAGGTGAAATGGTTGAAAATATGGACGTGACTAGGGCTCAACCAAGTACATCGCAGCCCCTGTTAGGTAGATTTCATTAGAAAGCTAACTATTGCAATGGGTACCATGTTTCGACTTCCGGAAAATTTCGATATACGCGTTTCACATCCCCCAGACCCCAAAACCACCGTCAGTTCAAAAGTTTATATGTATGTATGTATATATATATATATATATATATATATATATATATATATATATCAGTTTCTTGTGGACACGATAACTGCCGTAATTTAGCACCAATCACTTTGAATTTTTTACCGAATATGTATACCTATAAAATCTCGGTCGAGTTCGTTACTGGGCTAAATCGGTCGAAGGGGGTGAAAATGGGGGGCTTTTTTTTTTCGAAAAAGTGAAATATTGCTATAACTCTCTTAATATGTGAAATATCGAATCCGTTCAAAGTTCATACTATGTATCGGATAAAGCTCAAAAATTTATGTTTGAAGAGTTTTTATAGCACCAGCCATTGACCAAAGAGGTGGGAAAAAGTGGGTTTTCGGGAAACATTAATCATGTCTCTCTTAATAGGCACAATATCAAAACCGTACAAAATGGACAATATTCCCCTAATAATTACCTAAAACTTTTGTCTGAAAGAATTTTTGATATGACCCACCATTACGCCAAGGGATGAGAAAAATGATTTCTTAATTATAAGAAAATGCCAAGAGCTATCAGAGGTTGCCATGGCAACACTACTAAATTGATGGATGAGCCATCAGACGTTGCCATGACAATGCACTTGCATGAGATCAGATTCAGATTTCCATCTGACAGTGTGAAGCGGCTTCGGTGACGTAACTGGTAGCATGCTGAACTTCTAAGCCCAAGGTCGCGGGTTCAAAGCCGGCCAAAGTCGTCGGATTTTCTAAGAGCGCTAAAAATCCCTCAGTATGCTTTCCTTTGGAGGGGAAGTTCCAACGTTCGTTGCGAGTTGCTGGTTGCGGTGGCATCTAGTAGCCAAGTTCACAGCTAGGTGTCGTTGACGATAGTATCTGGTACCAACATTAGGAACTACTGCTTGAAATTGACCGTCTGCAGTCCTTACCTGAATTACAGACTAATACAGGCATCACAATTCACACTGTTTATCAGACAGATTCTACACTCACCCAAAGTACACGGGGTTACATGACCACGTTGTCGCAGCCCCTAAACTGAGGAACCAACCAAAATCTCTGCGGGAGATATAATTTTGCGTGAAGAAGTAACAGGCCGTTACATAGTAACACATCAGTGTCGAAACCTTGCATAAGGACAGTGTGACCACACGTATTGAAATGGACCCCAAATGACAAGAAGGTTACCGTTCCCATAAGACAATAAAATGTTTAAAATATGCATAAAATGACAAAAAACAAAGTTAATTAAGCTCCAATAATAAAATACTTTCTCGCAATAAATGAAGTCTGATCCTTCTACGAAAACCTGCATATTCTGCCTATTTTCGCCTATCCCCAAGTTTGTCCGGTGAAATCTACCTCCGCCTTCCGGCGTGCCGAGAGGACTTTTTTTTATTATAATGCTTGTTGTTGATTCTTTTAGGGACTTTGTGACGTCGTGGTCATGTAGCACCGCGTACTTGGGTGTGTGTAGAATTTGTCTGATAACCTTTAGCACTGTGATGTCTGTAGCCTACTAGTGTGTGTAGGATTTGGGTTGGAAGCGGCCGTGGCCTTAAGTTAGGTACCATCCCACATTTGCCTGGAGTAGAAGTGGGAAACAAAGGAAAACCACTTCCAGGTTGGCTGAGATAGGAATGGAATCCGCCTCTTCTCAGTTTTGACTTACGAGGCCCGTTTCAGCCCTCAGACCAGAACAAAACTTCTTAGCCGGGTATCCGCGGTGACGGCCAAGAATGCTAGCCACTACGGAAAGAGGCGGACGTTTTGTATTGGATTTAGAGCACAATATGCATTGTAATTTCGAGTCATTTCATTGCAAGGACTAGGGGGAGTGGCAGCTATGGGGTGACAGATAAAATAAAGATGATGATGATAATTGTTGTTTTAAGGGGCCTAACATCGAGGTTATCGGCCCCGATGAAATAAAGAAAACTATGCCAAATGATAAGTGAAAAAAGAATTATTACTTTTAATTATATATTTCTAAGGTGTGCACTGATTTTTAAGAAATCTAGTCAATTTGAAGAAAGTTCTAATAGCTCGTCACTCAGTTCCGTTTCCGATGATCTGCAGTTCCCCCCAAAAATCATCTTGGATGCAAGTTAGCATGTTGATATGGTCGTATGATAAGAGTACTTCTTTGTTAATTTATTTTAGGAGCTTGGAACATCTCTGTCATCAAGAGTAGTTTAATATTAACTTAGAAATGGTGGTAACATAAATTGAGTAAATAAATAATATGTTGTTGTAACATTTAAGAATTTGGAAACACCTTGGTCATCAATCACGTGTACTTGGGTGTGTGTTGGATTTGTGTGATAACCTGTGTCTCTGTGTTATAGTGTAGCCTATGTATAACTTTCTGTGGCATAACTAGGATTTGCTTCTGGAGGTGGATGAGTGGAGTGGAAAATTACATTAAGGGGGCGGTGCATGGGCAAAATGAGACATACAGTAGTTAGTTAGTTAGTTACGGTTGTTTTAAACGTCGGAACAGTGAGATTATCTGCCCCTAAATGAGACAATCAATGGAAGCAAGTATCTACAAATTTTCGTTTTTGTGTTTGATTATGATAGCATTTGGTAAGTTTTGTTTGCACCAATGAATGTGCAAAAGCTGAACAATTAACAGTTTACTTAAGCAAGTGTTCATTTAAGGTAACTAAACATTTTACTCGAGTAAAGATAATAATGTTATCGGTTTTACGTCCCTTTTAACTACTGCGGCTTTTAGAGACATCAGGGTGCCGGAATTCTTCCCCGAAGGAGATCTTTATCGTGCCAGTAAATCTACTGACACGGCTCCCTCGCATTTACGCACCCTCAAATGCCAACTGACTGGGCCAGGTTTCGATCCTCCAATCTTGGGCATAACAGGCGAGGGCGTTACCGCTGCGCCACGCAGTGAAGGGAATGTTCTCAAATTACTAAGTATAAATGTGCATAATCTAGTCATTTTAATTAATGTGAAGATTGGTTTGATTTGAAATTAACATTTTATCGAATTATATATTTTCATCATTTGGCTCTGGAGGGGATTGATCTTAAATCCCCCCTGTACTGCTCGGGTCCAAACTCTGTGAACTTACGTGGTGAGGTGAAGTGTCTGGCGGGGAGAGAAGGGGCTGTGTTATCTGGAATTCCTGTCTATTCCAATACTGCTAATATATGGCTGTTGCTCTAACCACTGTGGGGTTGCGAATGAGGGAGTGAGTCATCGACCAATGTATTTGGTTCTGTTACAACGCATGGACCGGTAACCCTAATCACTCGTCACCATCACTCCATCAGAATGTTGCTGCAAAAATAGGAACCCGCAACAACATAATTCATAAGCTATGTGGAATAACTTGGGGATCCTCAGCTGCAACTCTGCGATGCTCAGATCTAGGTTTGGTGTACTCGACTGCCGAATACTGTGCTCCTGTCTGACTCATTAGTGCTCACACAAATATTGTAGATACCCAACTGAACAGTACAATGCGTCTCATCACTGGCACTATCAAATCTACTCCCACACATTGGCTACCAGTGTTAAGTCATATTTCACCTCCAGATCTCAGACGTAAAGATGTTCTCCTAAGAGAATTCAATAAAACAATGAACAATTCAGGACTGCCGATACATGATGACATCAGCGATGCAATTACTGGTCGCCTGCGTTCCAGAAAACCATCAATACGAGATGCCATGAACTTGAGGAACAGCAACTACCAAACTTTCGTTGAGTGGCAGAAGAGACTCAACAACATATGTTGTCCAACAATGTCTCCTGTGAAGAAGACTCCGCCACCTGGTTTCAATCTCCCTCGTAGACTATGGTCCGTATTGAACCGGATACGAACCAACCATGGGAACTGTGCAGTCTTCCACTACAAGTGGAACAGAATTTCAACGCCTGAGTGTGAATGTGGTGCTACAGAACAGACGATCCAGCACATGATCACCTAGTGCAGCAAAAGAAAGTACAGTGGCAGTGCTAGTGACTTTGCTCTCGTGACTCCAGCTGGCAGTGCTCCAGAGACTATCGGCTATATCCAGAATTTGGATATACGTTATAAATTCTACTGTCTATCTAGCCATAAGCTAAATAAATCACTCCTCATAGTCCGCGATCCACATTCCTCTCAAGATCACGGAGCTTGGACCCGAGCTGTAGTTACGCCTCTGATAACTATAAGATTACGGTAATATATAAGTGCCCTGAGACTAAAAAAGAAGCTTCCATCCCGCCATTACTGGAGAAGTATGGAAAACCCCGTAAATAAGCCACACTCAGTATGGCCACTGTCAGCACCGAGATTGTAACCACCTGCCTCTGTATTACTGCAACTCCCCCATAGCAGTCGTGTTGCGCGACCAAATGCGCACGGCTACAACGCGGGGTATAAACAAATAGGTCTAGTTTAATTATAAGCACATAGTTTTATTCAAAGTTCACGTATGGTTACATGTTTCATAATAGCGTCCAACGATTCCCAGTTGGGAGATTCTCTCCCCGACACAGAGCAGTCTGGCGTCACGTGATGTTGAATTAGCGGCCTGGGGGAGCAATTCACATTGCCCTTTCTAATAGTGGAGTGCACACCTGCTGCCCTTTCATCCAAGGGGAGATGACTGGTCAATACCGAGTCGAGCCCAAGCTACAACTAGGACAAAACGTTTGGTGCTTTTTAATCGGCCAACACGATTGTACCCAAATGAGATAGGTTATTGCCTAATCCTGAAAAAGATTACATCATGAGAATGCCAGTTTGACGTCTTCTAAAACAACTAGTACAGTACAATCTTGCTTCAAAAAACACAACAACTGGATGCTGATGGTTAAAAGAAATCAGAGAGGACTTAAAAGGCATTGGCCTAACAGAAGATGCTACAAGTAAGAAACGTTTAACTACATCACTTAAAAATATGACTTCATTTTCCACTCGTAAAAAAGAAAATTCCAACAAGAATTTTTTCCGCCTAAGAAAGGGCAAGACGATCAATACGAATGAAGAAGTACTGGGAGGACAGCAAGGCTCGTACAGTTCCTACAAGTCGAAGAACTAATGGTTGGTTAAGTGATCCTATGTGGTCTCAAAAAGCGAAGGAGAAGGAGAAGAAGAAGAATAAGAAATAATAAATAATACATTTATTAATCTCATGTAATTTTTTCAGGATTAGGGAATAACCCATCAAATTTGGGTAGAATCGTGTTGTCCGATTGAAAAGCACCAAACTCTTGTTTACTAAGGCAACACTGAAAAATGGCTTCAAATACCATAACTACAACTAGGTCGAACGACCTAAGCTAAATACTGTAGTACCTCAATATGCACATTTGCTTTCCAGCGAAAAATATTCTTCTTAATTTCTTTTGTACTTATTACAAAATTACAAAATTGTTATGTTGGAGGGAGGTGTCCGTGGTCATTGAGAAGATACCGTCCCATCATTTGCTTGGATTTCAAAATCCAAGGACGACCAACGGTGGGTTTCAAACCCATTCTAGAGATAACCTGGGCATATGGCCTTGTCCTTAAACGTTTAGTTTATTAATAATCATAATAAGGAAAGATATTCCACCTGAACCTGGCTAAGAAGCACTGCTTAAGTAATGATGTTGTGCAATACTATCAATATATTCCTGATGCTGTTCTGGAGGACGATACACACAAGCTACTCTGGTACACACCACTGATTACAGATCTATATCAGCGAACAGGCCAGACGTGCAGAAGAGAACCCTTCTAATAGACATCGCAGTCCCTAACCCGCATAATATCCAACACATTTATGTTGAAAAGGTGACCAAATGCATGCCTCTGACTAAAGAGATCCGACAGATGTGGCAACAAGAAATTGTTACTGAATTGCCTATCATAATCTTTTCCACTGGAATATTATACCGAAGTCGTTGAGGGCCAACCTCAATAAACTGGGGCTGCACAAATAATCTGCATACCAGTATATTCAGAAAGTAGTTATTTTGGAGACATGCTCCATAGGCCATTCGTTCCTTAACCTACAAACATAGAGAACTCCACTCCATCTTGCAACAATTGCTGATGAAATAGTGAATTGTGCCCAATGAATGGTGATATATAGAACCTAAATAATAATAATAATAATAATAATTATATTAATAATAATTACGAGCCCAACAGTAGTCTCGTATGAAGTGTAACATGTGACATGTTATCCCTTGTTAACAGTGAACTCTGTTGGTCATTGAAATAACTACTTGTAAAACTCCAGTGCCGGTTTTCAGCAAATATGATATAATGAATATTTTCACACCAAAGAACGACAATTTGAAGATGATTTATTGTAGGAATATATTTAATGGGGCCTCCAAACATTGAAGTAAACCGTATACGATACACATTCCACATAGCCGACAGTACCAATCTTCGCCACCTCGCGCGCTCATTGTTTCTGTCCCATCCATTTCAGTTTCATTTTTCAAAATCACCTCCACAAAAAATATACAGATGCCGAGTGGAAAGACGTTACACATCAATAATAATAATAATTGTATCTCCTCAGCTACTGTGGCGTAGATATTTTGGGATGGAGTCATTGAGGCAATCTACTCCCCAATTTCGACGTTCTGTTTGATGCTGGCCGACCTGTGGCTGATTGAATTATTTTTTTCTTGTAAGCACTAAATGCGATCCGAGAGATCTTCAATGAGCTGCCATCATACGGCTCGAAGTGCTATCAATTTTTGCCACCCTAGGCCTGAGATGGAACCCGTGATCTTGGGACCATGGGGCGAACGCTCTGGTTGGTCATCTGGCAAGATGCAAACAATAATGTTTAGTCCTGTTAGAATCACTGTGCTGCGTCGGGATTCGAATGTCAAAATGTTGCAGCTATCGCTCCTCTATTGAAGTGGAGATGTGAAGAAAGGTTGAATGTAAGGAAATCTCTTGAATAAAGTGACTGGTCTGGTGTATGGGACTCTGATGCAGTTCATTCATATGAACTAAGTGGCGGTTAGTTTTCACACAGTCCATTGATTTCCCCTCCACTACACACTAACCACACATTTCGTCATATCCCGGTGCCTCAGGGCACTAAATCGCAACACTGAGGCAATGAACTTTCTTCACCGACCAGCTCGAAAGTTGGTACACAGAAAGCAGGGCTATGGAGGATAGAATCTGATTTCTTTCCTGTATGAACAGCGCCACTCTCCTTCACAATACACCTACTTTCGCTGCTACACCACCACAATGATGAGAGTAACTCAGTGGTCAGAGCCGGTGATCACGGGTTCAAGTCCGTTTGAGTCAGATATTTTAACTTCCATCTACACGACATGCATCATTCGTGCATTACACGACGTAATAGCTTAAAGCCTTCATTCTCAATAATAACCGTGGCTTTACCTCCCGATTGTAGGCCATTGGAAGTGGTGTCTTAAGTGATATTCTACCCAATTTCGACCGTCCGTTTTCCAATGCCTTCTAACAGACATAACCCCAACACTAGGTGGACGAAAAGTAGATGAAATTCAATTTTGTGTCGTAGTCACGAAATGCGATACGAGAGGTCTTTATCGAGCTGAAATTGTACAACTTTTAGCAGCAAGGGTTTCTACTGCCTTTCAAGAACCCGAAATGAAACTTGCAACTTTACCACTGATCCATCGGTGATGATAATAATAATAATAATAATAATAATAATGTTACGGAACAGGGAATAGCAGATCAGCGCCGTGCTATAGTTTTGAAGAAACTTATCCCAGAACATCACCTCAAGCTGCTAATGGTTGACGTAGCTGCCGACAATACTCATACCTCTGTAGACGAATCCATAGATCAGGAGAGTACACGTCTGGTCAATGAACAAAGGCACACCGATCTTCCTTCAGATGACAAAGATGTAAGTATATCGCCGGAAGCACTCGGAGAACCAGTGCGGAAACAACTCGAAGATGAATTTGGGAAGGCTCTCATAGAATTTGAAGGGACTGATCAAATAGAGCGGCCCTTGATCACGAACAAACATTGCTCTAAGAAACTTGCTACCGCTGTTGTAACAATGATCGACATTCTCTCTCAGCATCTGTCCCAGAAATCATATTGTTTCAACCATGTTCAGACTGCAATTTACGCTGGAGCGATAGCTGTGATACGAGTGACAGGAGGTGATTATGGCGACCTAAATGTACCTCAGGTCGTCAGAAGAAGATGCCATCTTGGGAGATACGTTTAAGAAAGTATGTCGATGAACTGAGAGTAAATATCGGAAGAATGCATCAGTATGTTGTAGAAGTAAGAAAGTTGTTCAATGTGTTCAAATGTTGAAGAGTAAACATGCAAAGTACAGGCCGGACGTTAGTTTTAGACGAGTGAAAAATCTTAATGGAAGCCTGGAGGCGAGTTACTACATTATCTGTGTTGTTATCAGCTGCCCCAAGCAGTCCGATGATTGACAAAGCTGTTTCGCACTACTGCTGAAGTACAGTCATTGGCAAATATAATGACGTTCTGTTCGTAACTACGTAACGTGTACTTCTGCGTCACATAATACTTCGACGTGGACTGTACTGTCTGCTCAAGTCTGGAATTCCATTACATCAGATCGGTGGTGACAAGTGTGGAGCGATAGGGTGAGAGAGTGACTGTGTGCAGGCTCACCCGCTGGCTTCAAGGTCAAGGGCAATCGTCTAAAACAAACGTCCGGCTTGTATAATCCTCCGAACTGTAGCCCCCTTGAGATCCTAGACACATTAAACAACAACTTGAGGCAAAGGCACAGAGATTACGTCGATGTAAAGAATCGAACGAACGAAAGCAACAGAACAAGCTATTTGTTACCAATGGGAAACGGTTCTATAGGAATCTTGACGATCCTGGAACACAAATGGGCAGTTCACCGCAAAAAGAAGAGGTAGAGAATTTCTGGTCATCCCTATGGTCGAATGCTGGAGATTATAACAGCAGCGCTAAATGGATTACGGAGGAGGAGGAAAGAATGTCAGAAATTGACACGATGAGTGACTCTTCGGTATCAACTGAAGATGTGACCCGTGTGGTTAAGGAGACCCAAAATTGGAAAGCGGTAGGACCAGACAACATCCACAACTTTTGGATCAAACGTTTCACTTCTACTCATGAGCATCTTGCCCGCTGCTACACAGATTTCATCCAAAACCCACAGCTTATCCCCTCTTACTTGATGCGAGGTAAAACATACCTTCTGCCAAAAGGTGATAGATAAAACCAATGATCCTTCCAAATATCGACCAATCACCTGTCTGTGCACCCTGTATAAGATATTTACATCTTGCATTGCACGTAAGATTTATGAACACATAAATCTTCATAACATCCTGGCTGAGGAGCAGAAGGGGTGCATGAAGAAGCCTCAAGGTTGCAAAGAGCAACTTGTAATCGATGCAGTTACTATGGTACAAGCAGGAAAGATGATGCGTAATCTCTACATGACCTTTATTGATTACAAGAAAGCTTTTGATTCAGTGCCACATTCCTGGTTAATCCAAACCCTGAAGATATATAAAGTTGAACCTGCCATCATTATAAGTCTGCAACATAGGATGTCCCATCGGGGGACCAATTTATTAATGTCTAATGGAGACACGTGTATGGAATCGGGATTTATTCAAATCAAAAGAGGTATCTTTCAGGGTGACAGCTTGAGCACTCTATGGTTCTGTTTGGCGCTCAATCCACTATCATCATTGTTTGCTGAACAATGCAAAGTGTGGTTTTCCAAATAAGCATCATGGTGTAGTGAAATACAAAATTTCTCATTTGATGTATATGGATGACATTAAACTATATGCATCCTCTGAGAAATACATCGACAATCTAATTGCAATAACTGCTTCATTTTCTTCTGATATTGGAATGTCCTTTGGATTAGATAAGTGTCGCACCCTCACCATTCGGCGTGGAAAATTAGAGGCCCGAGCATTTCAACTTGATGACGGTTGTTTCATAAAGCCTATGGAAGGTAATGAGACCTACACATATCTTGGTCTCCTGCAATCTAATCGAATAGATCATAAAGGTATTAAAAGATAAAACCGTGGCTATGTACAATCAACGCCTTAACAATATTTTAAAATCAATGTTGAATGGAAAGAACGCCTTTAAGGCTATTAATATCTATGCTATTCCTGCTCTGACATACACTTTCGGTATTATCAAATGGACGCAGACCGACTTGGAGAACATCCTAATTAGGACACGTACCATCTTAACAAAACACAGATGTCTCCACCCTAAGTCAGCTATTGAGCGATTGACAATCCCGCGTCAAAGAGGTAGACGAGGGCTCACGGACATTATCCAATTGCATGCAAGGCAAGTGAGGAACCTTCAGAGATACTTTCTGGGCAGACATGACTCTCCCAATACATCAAGCCACTGTGAAGGTAGATGACAAGTGCACACCGCTGGATCTTCTTCACGTAAGGGATATACAGTTAGCCACTGATGAGGAATGTTCAGCCATCAAGCTTCAGCAGTGGACGCAGAAAGCTTTGCACGGTCGTCATCCATATGATCTCAACCAGAAACATGTCGACATTGATGCGTAGAACAGCTGGTTGACTCATGCGGACCTATTCACTGAGACTGAAGGATTCATGGTTGCAATCCAGGATCAAGTTGTGGCTACCAAAAACTATCTTAAATATAGTTAAGGCAAATATTCAGGATGATAAATGCCGAAGATGCCAACTAGAACCGGAAACAATTCAACATATCACAGGAGGCTGCCAAGCAATCTCCTGTGCTGATTACATGAAAAGGCACAACCAAGTGGCCAAAATGCACCTACTCCTTGCTCAAAAGCACTTATTATCTGATAATATTTTGCCTTAATATCAGTATGTTCCTGACGCCGTTATGGAAAATCCTAGTCACAAGTTGTTATGGGACCGATCAGTTATTACTGATAAAACTATACAAGCAAACCGGCCAGATATCGTTCTTGTGGATAAGGTGCAGAAGAGAACCTTCCTAATAAATATTGCAGTGCCCAATTCCCATAATCTGCAACAAACCTGCTGTGATAAGATCACCAAATATCTGCCCTTGGCTGAGGAAATACGGCAAATGTGGAGACCGGAAAGTGTAGTGGTTCTGCCCATAGTAATTTCTTCTACCGGCATCATCCCCAAATCATTGGCTCGCAATCTACAAATATTGGGAATACATCCTGGTCTACATATCACCATGTCTGCCGTCATCTTGAAGACCTGTTCCATTGTTCGCTCGTTTCTCAATGTGCCACCTTAAGAGATTTAGCCATACCGTCTTGCAAACAAGCCGACGATATGTCGATATGTCCCGCTTATGTGGTGAAATGAATGTAGTAGTAATAATAATAATAATAATAATAATAATAATAATAATAATATCGTATGGCCTCAGGTGCCGGGTGCAAGCTTTGTTATTTGACAGCCATAGGGTAGCTCGCATGTCAAATTTCGTTGTTCCTTGAAGCACTATGAAAGTCAAGGAGGTTCGATATCTAAGCTCCTTGAACACTATAGCGCTTTCTAGTAGAGAAATGAGGAACTTTGTGTTGGCGGAAACTCCCGATACTAATTTTGCCATTATGAACATGGCCTACTGAATTCAAATGGGTTCTTTGACATGCCAACCTCGTTATGACATGCGTGTCGTATTTTTTCCGCCTTTCAGAAATAACTTACCACGGCGTGGAGCGAACCTGCAAGCTTGGGGTTGGTAGACCGACACGTTAACCACTCACCCCCCGTGGCAAGCTATAATAATAATAATAATAATATTAATAATAATAATAAAGTCAAGCTTAAATCCGTGCAAAATACCACCTCGTGTTGTAGCAGCTAGCATGCTTGATTGTCACCTCTGAGGTCCTGGTTCGATTCCCGGCTCAGCTAAGATATTTAATTTTGGTCTGAGGGCTGGAGCAAGGTACACTCGCCTCGTGAGGTAAAACTGAGGTGGGATCGATTAGCTCCTCAGCCATCCTGGAAGTGGTTTTCCGTGGTTTTCCACTTCCCCTCCAGGCAAATGCCGGGATGGTACCTAACTTAAGGCCAAGGCTGCCTCCTTCCTAATCACCACCGGAATTACGAATACCCGGGGCTACATGACCAAGTGAAACAACAGGAACAAAATCCTTGAGAAGCATGAGTGAATCAAACCACAATATAGCTTTTCCCCAATTGATTCGCGACTCATGAATGAAGATCTATGAGTACGGGCCTCGGAGGACCAGATCCGAATCCAAATAAAGAGGAGAAAATAGAAGTGGATTGGACATACTCTCAGGAATTCGGATAAAGACATAGGGAAAACAAGTTCTTGATTGGGATCCTCAGGGTGCTAGGATAAGGGAGAAGTCATGGAGGCGTACAATAGAGAATCAAGGTCGACAACAGGGAAACATATGAAGAGGATGGCAGCCAACAGATTGAGGTGGCGGAGTTCTGTGGATGCCTGGCCTATTGTCCAATGGGAACTGAAGGAAATAAGTCAAGTCAGTTGTTTGAGTCACCACAATACGAGCGCTCGAGAATAGGAAATGTTGTTCTTGTTATGGTTAACTCATATGAGATGGGCTTGGGACAGTAGGAAATACTTCAGAGCCAGTGTATAGATGATTTACACATAAATCACATGTTCTCATCCTGACTAAAAGCTTGTAGATATACTGTACATCTCCGTAGTGTGTCACGATCTCATGTATTCCAGTAGGAGTCACCGTTTCTGAAATGTTGAGAGGCCCTCGCTTACAGAAGAAACAGGAAGCAGCATAAAGCAGCTGACCACTGAGTGCAGTCGAGTAAAAACGTGTCTTGCTGGGTGGTCTTCAAGCACTATTGTGACGTTAGATCTCTACAGAGCTTAATGATAGCTTTATAAATATGAGAGCCAAGATAAGACGTGATGCTGTTAGTGAGGTATTCTTCGTGTGTCTTGTTCTTTTTTTTCGTAGGATGTTAAATCTGCAGTATGCCGCACACATTTCTGGATTACATCCCACTCCACTGTCTTAATCCTCTCATGACCAAGACAAAACTGAAGGTAACGTAACCACGATTCTGATCAAATAAGGAATTATCTACCAGGGGCTCACAGTTGGTAAGACATGTGTACAAACTCATTCCGGGGGTTCCATTTGCTTATGCCGTTCAGTCATTGCTATCCGACATCTGGTGGTCAACTCTCGTGTCTGTGACACTATCCGAATATTTTCAGTCTTAGTGTCCTTTCATTATTCAGTATTTCATGGTTCTTCTCCTTTATAGCCGTGTACCTTCAGGGCCGTAGAGAACAATCACGGGCCCTAGGGCTTCTGGCTTTTCTTAACCTGTGACATTATTAAGCTTGAATTTGCATAATCAAAAATTCGTGGAATTTAGCATGTCCATACTTAATACCATTTTACTAGGTTTTCAGTTCTTCAGTCACTCTTCCTTTCTCTCTCATTGCATGTTGTTTTACTTCAAGATTTTGATCACTGTGCATTTCAAATTTCATTTTTTAATATCTGACCGAGTTTGGTCTCCACAAGAATAAGCCGTGCTTCTTTCAGGGATGTTTGAAGTATATACTGGAATTTTGTGGAGATTTAATTAAATGATTACCGTTTTAATCTTCAACTTTGGTACGTTATAAATTAAATGAACAAATCTGGCAACTAGACTGAGAAACAAAAGACACAATGGATATTTATAAACTCATTATAGTTATCCTTGAAATGTTTTGGATACTATTCATTGGTTGCATTTACGATGAACATGTTCTTATAAAAAATCAAAATAGTTTAGCAACGAATTTGAGTCAAGTTGTCACTGCCCCTTAGTAACTCCGGGTCCTGAGTCTGCAGCCCCACTTGCCCTGCCCTCTCGTCGGGCCTGAAGTATGCTCATTATTCGAGGATCAGTGCATTTCCTTCCAGCGTTGTAAATAATCAATCCTGATGACATGTAATTATCCATTCACAATTGAAAGTATAATGTAGTTTTACGCCGCGACTTTTTGATAAGAAAATGAAAATATCTGACAACGGTGGCCGAGAGCACTAACGCGTAGATCGTGTCTCGCTGGCATCGGGAGAGCGTGGTTCGAATCCCACCTCGGCCGTCCTGGAAATGGTTCTCGTGGTTTCGCATTTTCACCACCAGGCAAATACCGGGATGGTTCCTTTCAACAGGTCCACGACCGAATTCCTTCCAAACCTTTCTTAATTAGACCCAAGTTAGCGGTCGTCTGGGTGATCGGCCTATCACCATCCCCAGTTGTATCTGCTTACTAGCGTAGCTGGGGGTGTTTAATCACTCTCCACATCTGCAACGGGAAGCTGAAAATAGGAGATCCAAGGTTCAAATCCTGTCCACCTACGTGGCTAATTGGTTAGCATGCTAGGCTTTGGCCCGAAAGGTCCCGGGTTCAATGTCCGGTGGGGCCGAGAGGATCCCTTGTACCTAATTCCCCTGCCTCAGGGACTGGTTGCTTGTGACGTCTATATAAACGATGCACAGAAAATAAACCTAAAGCAAACAGGAAACGAAAATGTAAAGCTAAAAGAGAAATTCCCTGCACTGAGTGTAGTTTTCTCCGTAGTTTTTCCTACACTCGCTCCATGCCGGGATGGAACCTTATTTCACATTCCGGGGCATCTTCTCCAATACTTCACTAATTATAAATAACCATGCTGCTACAGTAATTACGATAACACAGGTTATAAGTCAATTCTACACATTCACACAGCAAAACATGGATCTGATTCTTAAGATGTCCTACAAGTCTATAGAAAACAACAGCAAACAACATCGTCTTTAATTTAATAGCCCAGAGCACTTTCTTCACTGACCATCTGGTGTAGGGAAGATGACTTTCTTCTTCCGCCAACATTAGCCAGAAATGTTTGTGAAATAACGGTTACCATCTGCTGCTCCTCTGTCACAGCAACTGTTTCACTTTCCTCAAACTGGAAAGTTCAGTCGAGCGGAAACTGTACCTAATTTCTCGCGGGTTAATGTAAGGAATTTGCTGATGGATTTAAATGGCAATATTTTATGCTCGCTAAAGCGCAGTGTTAGGTCATGGGGCCAAGCTCTCTGCTGACTCGGTAGACGCGTGCGTTCGAGCCCCACCGTTGGCCGTCCTTGAGATGGTTTTCCGTGGTTTCCCCATTTTCAACTCTAAGCAAATGCTGGGACGGTACCTTCTGACAGGCCACGGCCGCTTCCTTCCACATCCTTGCCCAGTTTCATTCGCCATCATTCATTTCATCTCTCATTAACTCCTCTCATGAGGTTGGCGTCAGGAAGGTCATCCGGCCGTAAAAACCTTCCACCACAAAGACTTTCATCGCATCTCATCCTCGACCCCGTTGGAAAACGGGAATAATAAGGGGTAGACGTACACATACATTTCAGTAATAACTTTGCTGTCCTTTAGGGGCAAAATATTACAACTAACCCCGAGATTGGACTCAAAGGACCGCGCAATCACAAGGACCACTGCCACCCTGCTCATAGCCAATAGATTGTGGAACGAACACGGCGTCACACTCATCCACATCACCTCACGTTTAGGCCATGTGACACTATTTCATACAGCTAGCCAATTGTTCACACGAGGCTGAGTGGTTCCCGTTCCAGCAATCATACTAGAATTCAATTTCTTGGCACAGCCGGGAATCGAGACAGCCAAGGTTGCTAACCCCTATATCACGAGGTGGTATAATACATGGTAACCTGCGTTATTGTTATGTCCTATGCTTGCCACGGTGGGGGTGTGTGTAACGTGTCCGACTACTACTAACCCCAAGCTTGCAGGTTCGCTCCTGGCCGTGGTAACTGATTTTTGAAAGGCGACAAAAATTACGACACGCATGTCATACGATGTTGACATGTTAAAGAACCCATTTGAATTCAGTAGGTCGTATTCATAATGGCAAAATTAATCTCGGGAGTTTCCGCCAACACAAAGTTCCTCATTTCTCTACTAGAAGGCGCTATAGTGTCAAGGAGCTTAGATATCTAACCTCCTTGACTTTCATAGTGCTTCAAGGAACAACAAAATTCGACATGCAATCTGCCCTCTGGGTGTCAAATAACAAAGCTTGCACCCGGCACGCGAGGCCATACGATATTATTATTATTATTTGTTATGTCCTCAAGGTTGCAGGATCGAATCCTGGAGCAGTCAGTTGGCCTTTGAGGGTGCGCAAGTTTTAGGGACCCGTGTCAGTAGGATTAATGGCACGTTAAAAATCCCATTCGGGGCGAAATTCCGGGACCCAGGCGTCATTAAAGGCTCAATAATTAAAAGGGACGTTGGGGGCGTGGTGGCTCAGCGGTCTAGCTGTATGCCTCTCACCAAGGCGGTCCGGGTTCGATTCCCGGTCAATGCATGTGAGATTTTCGAAGTGAAATGCCATGTCCTGTGGTTCGGATTCCACGTAAAAAGGAGGTCCCGTGGCTTATAATCACAAGATTCACGGTCACGTAAAACTACAATCTTCCTTCCTTCCTTAAAAGGGACGTAAAACCAATAACATTATTAAAATTGAATCGGTCGGAGCTGAAAAGTATTGAGTCAGTTTTCACCACTTTTCAGGAGACAGGCAAAACGTCATTGACAGAACAGAACTTAACAATGTCACTATATTAGTCAACTATGTTGTAAAGCAACTGTTCAGGTTATGTTTGTGTCAGCGGAATATCAATTTTAATTTAATAAACATATTTTTCTAATCAATTTTGGAAACGTGACTTAATGCCTTTCAGCTCCGTGGTCAGTTTAGTGCGGCTTAAAGCCATCCAGAATGAATATTGAACATGATATTTTATTTAATAATGGATTTGTAACATAAAAACCACATAACCCCTGTACAGATGTAATTTACAATAGCACTGTAACACGCGGGAAGCTTGCAGTGCAGCCAACATTAAGTACGGAATATGGCGCTGAAAGGCAGCAAGTCATTGACTTATTGCAGGCTGTTCCAGCCGAGCTACTCGCCAGTGAGCAATGGAGTAGTCGCCGCCTTGCGTGAGTAAACCTGCAACACGCAATACAGCTCTGCTGTGGGGGCTGCCGTCACTGCGCGGTGGATACATCAAGATTGGCAGGAAGTGCATGGACTTGTGCTATAACCTTCGCCCAGTAACGTATTGGCTATCACCCCCATTCCCTCTCCAACCGTGCTCCGAGCATCACTGCTGAGTATTCGCGTGTACGCATACTCAAACTCGTGGATTTGGAACAGCCTGACCTATTGCTTTTCTCCTCTGATCATTGCTTTTCCCCTCTGATCACACTACGTGTAGCTGTGGTTTCTGGCTTAAACAGAAGACTGACTTAATTCTTTCCTATACCGTTCCAAGGCCCTTGGGCCAATACTCCAAAATACTAATTCTTTAAAAAATTACAATTTTTGACTTAATGCTTCTCAGCTCCGACCGATTCAATAGTAATGTCTGTAGCACTCTGTACCAGTATTTTCCTGGAAGTGTGTATGTGTGAGTGTGTTGGAAGGTCTCAAGAGAACCTCAACATCCGTAGCCCAGGATCGAGCCACTCCACTTTGGTTCCCTTATCCTCTCATACCCCGCTATGTAGAGAGACTAGTACTCTTGTTAGTCATACACATCATTAACCTTGAGGCTGCGTGTTGTTCGGGAAGTTGTCCCGATTGCTTCACAGAAAGCAGAAACTGGTCGTTAAGGTTCTGCATCAAGCTGAAGAATTCCTTACGATAATACACTACTTGAACACTGTATTTGAGAACGTAATGTATCTCCTTTAGTAGGTTCTTATAACAGTACATAGGTAATTTTCAACGGTCATGTAATCACATACCAGTGGGTGTCATTACTCAAAGCGTTCTCCTCTTTTTGAAACGCATGCCTCAATTTCTTTTTACTTGGCATGTGACAAGCGTACTTGGTCGTTAACACTAATAAAGATGGCAGCATAAGATATGTAGAGGTGTTTCACTATGTCTTAATGTATTGGCTGTACAGTAACTTTGCTTTCCTTTGGTATGTGCCGATAATCCAGATGTTCGGTCCCTTGAAACAACAATTATCATCATTGTTACTATCGTGCATTCCCTTTTAAGAGAGCGTGTGAACTTGAACAATTTTCATGACAACCCAATCTTGCGGCGACGTTCTTCCCAAATCCCCTTCATTCGTGCACTATGTTCTTTATTCCGATCGCCCGTCCACTTTTTTTTCCTGGCATCTTTGGTAGCAGTTCTTTATCAAATTTATGTTTCATTATGGTTTTTCTAAATTTAACCCGATCATTCATGTCGTGCATCGTGATGTTTAGCTGCTTGAGATCATCTTCAGTTTCCTGTATCCATTTGGACTAGTTTTTATGATGATGATGATGATGATAATTGTTGTTTTAAGGGGCCTAACATCTCGGTTATCGGCCCATAAAGGACTAGTTTTTACTGTTGAGGGTGATGTTGAAAATTTGTTTTGTAATTCTGTGCTGGTCCATTCTGTGTATGTGACCAAACATTTAGCTCGTCTCTTTCTGAAAGTGTCGGTGATGGTTTCTATGGTCTTATACATTTCTGACGATGGTCTCTTAATCCATACTCCGTCTGTATTCACTGGTCCAAAAATGTTTCGGAGGATTTTACGTTCTTGTTTTTCTATTTCTTTAAGTTTTGAGTGACTATGAATTAGTGTTGTTTCTGCGCCATAAAGTGCTTCAGGAAGAAATACTGTTTTGTAGTGTCTTAGTTTCGCATTAACTGAGATCGATTTTTTGTTGTAATGATTACAGGTAAGTCTGTACGCTCTCTGTAATTTTCTCACTATTTCTTGATTTGCTATTATGCTTAGGCCTGAGGTTGGATGATTTCTCCTAAGTATTTAAAATGGGAAACTCTTGATATAGAACCATATCGCGTCTTCATGAGTAGATTTTCGGATGGAGATCATTCTATGTACTGAGTTTTTTTCATAAGATATCAGGAGACCAGCCTTTTGTGAAATTTCGTGTAATAATTTTTCAATTGCATGCTTTGTTTCGTGTCTGGTATTCGTTAACATGGCAAGGTCATCAGCAAACGCCAAACATTTGATATTAGCTCTATACTCTCTTCTTTTACCAATGTGTGTTCCCTTAACCTCTCTTTACCAAGATATGATTATTTTTTCCAGGACCATATAAGAAGGGTGGGTGAAAGTCCATCTCCTTGGCGAACACCAATGTGTATTTCAAAAGGTTGAGAAATGTATCCACGAAACTTAACCTTTGATGTAGTATCAATGAGAATTTGTTGAATTATTGCCCTGGTTTTCTTATCAACTTTGAATTCTTCCAGAATGCTCAAGAGAGTTGGTCTGCCGACGGAGTCTTAGGCCTTTTTGAAATCAACGAAGGTAACAACGGTGTTTCTATAGAGGGCTTCCTTTGGTAGCGCACTGCCAATTATAATTGGGGATTACTTCAAATGTCCTGAGAGTGACGTGTTGCTACGGAGAGCATCAGCACTGCCCTGCTATGACGTAGTACGTGAAGACTTAACGTACTGTGTACTGGATAGCTACGTAAATAGTTAATTGATAATATTAACGTGACAACCCGGTACACAGTACGTTAATTTCCCCGTTATAATAGTGATCATAACACTAATATAGTAAATATAATTTTGTGACGTATTATTTATATATTATATCTTTCTTCTTCTTTCGTTTCACCTTCTTTGGTGTACGTTGAATCAATCATTTCTCTGAGTGTTGTTCTTTCCTTAGTGCCCAGTATCTCTTCATTCTTTCTGATCTTCTTTTCCTCTCTTCTTCCGAGACGATGATTTGGATTTTAGTGTGGATTTGTCTTGGATCCTTATATTTTCGTCTTAGTAATTATTTTAGCTTTTCAATTGAGTGGGGAATGTTCTGTAATGTTTAATTCTACTAGGTCTTTTTCAGTTTCTTTAAATCGCGTGGGTTTTGTTTTTCGGTTACTTAAGAAATCAAAGATTTTTTTGGTTAATCTATTAAGAGTTCATTCTGAGAAGATGACCGTGAAAATGTATCCTTTTTTGCACAGTATCTGAGAGTTTTCCAATTTTCTCGTAGAGTCTTATTATTGACGTGTGTTATCTTATTATCTTTAAATTTTGGTCCTATGATTTCTCTTAAAATTTTCCTTTCCTCTAATTCGAGTTTCTCCATTTGGCCTTTAAAACTCACGTTTAGGGTTTCTGTTGCGTACAATGCTTCTGGTTTAATCGCTGTTTTATAATGTTTAATTTTGGACCCCCATGAAAGGGATTTCTTGTTGTATGTATCTTTTGTTAGTTGGAAGGTCATTTAAAGTTTATTTTTTCTGGATTCCATTGCTTTGCGTTCCCCAGCATTCCAACTAATCCATTCTCCGAGATATTTGAATTCTTTTACTATTTCAATCCTTTGTTCTTGTAATTATATTCTATCATTGTATTGTATTGATTATATTATATTTTACAGTCTATAATGTACCCCACCCAGTCATTGGGCACATTTTTGATGACCGTAGGGGCAGATGACCTCGTAGTTCCGCCCTTTAAAACAATAACTAACTCACTGTGTTGACCGACTGAAGAGTTACAACTGACAGTAGTTCCATGCTAATCGTAATACCATGTTCTGTGTACATACTGAACAGAAATTATAGACATTGAGATTAGTTAGAAGAATAAAATGTCATATTGCTATATTAGTATTACATAATAATAATAATAATAATAATAATAATAATAATACTATTTTCAACAATTTATTAATATTATAATTATTAATATTATTATTATTATTATTATTATTATTATTATTATTATTTCTTACAAGAAAACCGAGGAGGCGTGGTTCACTGAGGTAGAGAAAGACCTGCGTTAAGTGGGGATAACCCAGGAGGATATCCTGAAACGTGTTCCCCTAAAGTCGAAACTCCAAGTAGGCCTACATCATGGTTTCCAAAAAAGCCAAAACTAAAAACTGTCAAAACATAAGACTGAAGCGAGGAAGGAACAGCATAGGAAACGAATGCGGGAATACTGGGCGAACGTTAAAGCCCAGGCGTAAAGACATGGGAAAGGACGGTTGGAATAGATGTGAGAGAAATGAGAGGGATACATTGCTAGTTTTCACGCGCGAAATGTTCACCTTGCATGTTTAATAGGGCACCTTTGGGTTTGACACTTAAAGGCAAAGAAAAGTGGCGAATAAAAACATATGCGCGAGTTGAAGATTCTCAATCTGCTCTCAAAGCCTCAGTTTAAATTATGTATGTCTTTTGTTATGAAGTGTATGACCTGAAATATCAAAACATATTGGAGTGAATGAACATTCATATTTAAGTAGAAGAATACAGTGAGATCTTTCTACTATACAACGACTCAACAAACTCCATCTTTTATAAATATTAAATTAAAAATCTGATCACTGGCCGCTTGATCTTTTCCACAACAAAACTTAAATGGCACGGCTTATTTGAAGAAAAAAAATTTGTTGAATCCATAGTTCAATATTTTGACAGATTGTACTGAACTGTATATTCGTAGAAAATACTGAATGTCTCGTGAGGCAGAATTGCGAATATGTGGGTTCATTTCCCACCTCACCAATAAAAAAAAGTGATGTACCATGGTTTCTCATTTCTACTCCAGATAAAGGTCAGTATGGTACCTAACTTAAGGACACGGCAACCCAATCCTAGCGCCAGGTACAAATAAACGCACGAGTACATTTAACGTAACAAAAGAGCTTTTTTTTTAAATAATTATAGAGTCTAGAAAGGCTGATGATAAAGATGTTTGAAAGATCTACGAAGAAATAGATGAAATTCTGAGGTATATCAAGGGTGATGAAAATGTTATAGTAATGGGAGATTGGAATGCTGTGGTAGGAAAAGGAAGAGAAGGGAAGATGGTAGGAGATTTCGGATTAGGCGAAAGGAATGATCGAGGAAGCAGGCTGATGGAATTCTGCACCGAGCATGAGTTGGTCATAGCTAACACCTTATTCAATAACCACAATAGAGGAATATACACATGAATGAGACCAGGAGATACAGGGCGTTACCAAATCGAATTCATTATGGTCAAGCAGAGGTTTGGAAACCAGATTTTGGATTGTAAAACATATCCCGATGCTGACATAAACTCTGACCACAATCTGGTTGTTATAAAATGCAGATTGAAGTTGAAGAAACTGAAGAAATTTCAAAAGCCAAAAAGGTGGGCAATAGAGAGGCTGAAAGAGAAGGATGTAAGCGAAAGATTCAAGAAGAGTATAAAGGAAAGACTAATGAAAAACCCTAAACAAATTTCAATTGCAGACGAATGGGCACTTTTGAAGAATGAAATAAAATCCGCAGAAGAAAACATTGGTAGGAAAGAAAGAATAGGTAGAAAACCGTGGATCACTCAGGATATACTAGAATTGATGGATGGAAGGCGGAAACACAAGAATGTAAGAGATGAAAAGGGGAAAGCAGAATTCAGACGTCTGAGAAATGAGGTTAACAAGAAGTGCAAGGAAGCGAAAGAAGAATGGTTGAAAAAGAAATGTGCAGGTATAGAAACTTTTCTGAAATTAGGGAAACTATACACAGCTTATCGAAGGATTAGAATACTTTTGGGGAAAACATGACTAAGTGCTGTAATATTAAGGACACAAATGGAAAGCCTCTCACAGATAGGGAAGAAAAGGTTGAGAGATAGAAAGCATACATAGAGTGTTTGTATAAGGGAAAGGAGATTGAGAATCATGTAATGGAAATGGAGGAGGAAATTGATGAGGATGCAAAAGAAGATTCAATATTGAGATCAGAATTTGACAGAGCATTGGAAGACTTAAGCAGGAACAAAGCACTAGGTATAGATGATATACCGATTGAGTTGCTACGCTGCATAGGAGATGAAGGTCTGATCAGGTTATTTCACTTGGTGTGTAGGATTCATGAGACAGGTGAGGTACCCTCTGATTTCAAGATGAATGTTATCATCCCTATACCGAAGAAAGTGGGAGCTGACAGATGTGAAGATTACCGTACAATCAGCCTGATTACTCATGCTTCAAAGATCCTGCCAAGAATAATTTACAAGAGGATGGAAAGCCAGATAAAAACGGAGTTGGGTGAAGACCAGTTTGGTTTCAGAAGAAATGTAGAAACAAGGGAAGCGGTACTAAGTCTTAGGCTGATATCGGAAGGTAGAATAAGGAAAGATAAGAGAACGTTCATGGCATTTGTAGACTTAGAAAAGGCTTTTGATAACGTTGATTGGACTAAATTGTTTGACATTTTGAAAACGATTGGAATAAAGTACAGGGATAGGAGGGTGATCTACAATCTATACAGAAACCAGACAGCAGTCATTCGAGCTGAAGGACATGAGAGAGAAGCTGGTATTCAGAAAGGTGTAAGGCAAGGCTGCAACTTATCACCCATACTTTTCAATCTTTACATTGAACACGCAATGAAGGAAATTGGAGAAAAATTTAATGTGGGAGTGAAGATTCAAGGAGAAATAATTTCAACTCTGAGATTTGCCAATGACATTGTCATCTTGGCCGACACGCCTGAGGATTTGAATGGTATGGACTCCGTCTTGAGGAAAGAATTCATGATGAAAATTAATAAATGTAAAACAAAAATATTGGAATGCAGCCGAAATTAATCAGAACTCTATGGATATCAAATTGGCAGGTGAAGAACTAAAGGAAGTAGAAGACTTCTGTTACTTAGGAAGCAAAATAACCAGTGATGGACGAAGCAAAGAGGATAGAAAAAGTAGGTTAGCTCAGGCAAAGAAAGCATTTCTACAGAAAAGGAATCTGTTGACATCGAATATAGATTTAGGTGTTAGGAAGTCATTTTTGAAGGCCTTTGTCTGGAGCGTGGCACTCTATGGAAGTGAAACTTGGACTATTGGTGCAGCAGAAAAGAGGAGAATTGAATCGTTTGAAATGTGGTGTTACAGGAGAATAATAAAGATCAGATGGGTAGATAGGGTTACAAACGAAGAGATATTAAGACTAGTGGGAGAGGAGAGATGTTTCGGCGACTGCTAATGAAGAGAAGAGATAGGTTGGTAGGACACATACTAAGACACCCAGGAATAGCAAGCTTAGTTATGGAAGGAAGGGTCAAGGACAAGAACTGTAGGGGTAAACCAAAGTTAGAATATGTTAAACAGATTGCCTCGGTCGTAGGGTGTGGTAGCTATGTAGAGATGAAACGATTAGCTCAGAACAGGGAGGCATAGAGAGCTGCATCAAACCAATCAAAAGACTGAAGACTCAAACAACAACAACAACAACAACAACAAGAGAAAGGTAACACTGCAGAACTGGCTTCTAAGTTCTGTACGCATCATAATTTCGCAGGTCATCAGGAAGACTCCACACACTCACATCCAAGTAGCCTACACACGGTTCATTTATAAATGGAAAACAGACATAAGGATTAAGAGATTGAAGTCCCGGTTTATCCCCTCCCTCCCATGCTACTGATACCGGTCACTCTGTCAATGACAAGGTCGGTATGCCTCTTACTCAGCTGCTAAGGTCATTGCTCGTGCATACCTTCACGGACATCATGCAGCAGTGGATATGCTGCAGGGTAATTGGAAATTCACTCTTGTTTATATATAAAAAGCATAGCCATTTCACAATGCGTCACCTCTTGTAGAAAAAGAAATGCCAGCATCTCAATTAGGCCAGCCCTTTTGTAATAAGACTAATACTTTCTGGTCTTATTGGAGAACGAAGTCATACTCCAAATAGCAAACACAATGAGCCTAGTAGCCTATGTTTTATTATTGTGTTGGGAGTCATGTTACAGTGATGCCTTAGTAGACGAAATTTATGCTTTCCAGTCGGGCAGCACGACTGCACACAATTGTAATGGGTATTATGCCCTAAACCTGAAAATATATTAATCTCATGTAATTATTAATTTCGAGTAATTATTTTCATGATTAGGGCACAATACCCATTATAATTGTTGTTTCATTTGAGGGGCTTTGGCATCGTGGTCATTTAGCGCCATGCAATTGTGTGAGTGTGGAATTTTATCTTTAACCTGTGTTATTGAGATGGATGTATTAATGTGTGTATATGTAATTCAGTTGAGGAATGGGAAGGAAGCGGCCGTGGCCTTAAGTTAGGAATCATACCGGCATTCGCCTAGAGTGGGAAACTATGGAAAACCATTTCCAGAATGGCTGAGGGAGAGTATATAATAATAATAATAATAATAATAATAATAATAATAATAATAATAATAATGGGTTTAACGTCCCTTTAAACTACTAGGGCTTTTCGACACGCCGCCACGCCGGGGTACCGGAATTTTACCCCAAAGGGAAACTTTAACGTGCCAGTAAATCTACTGACACAGCTCCCTCCTCAAATGCCAACCGACTGCGCCGGGATTCGATCCCGTCATCTTGGGATCAGGAGGCGAGAACGTTACCACTGAGCCACGCAGCCAGTCGAGGTGGGAATCGAATCCGCCTCTTCTCAGTTTTGTCTCACGAGGCTGAGTGTACCCTGTCCAGCCCTCAGACCAAAATTAAATTCCTTAGTAGAGCCGGGAATCAAACACGGACTTACGGGGCGACAGCCAAGAACGCTAGCCACTACACCACGAGGTTGACCATTACAATTATGTAACGAAAAGCATACATTTCGGCTACTTTTTTTTTTGTGAATTCACTGACAGCTATGAATCGTTGTTTGATGGTTGGTTGGTTCCTCAGTTTAGGGGCTGCAACAACGTGGTCATGTAGCCCCGTGTACTTTAGGTGTGTGTAGAATCTGTCTGATAACCGGTGTTAATTGTGATGGCTGTGTTAGTGTGTGTTATCTGTATTTCAGGTAAGGACTGCAGACATTCAATTTTCAAGAAGTTCCTTCTTTTGTTACCAAATGCTACCGTCAGCGACAACTAGTTTTGAACTTGGTTACTAGACGCCACAGCAGTTGGCTCCTGGTGACGAACGTTGAAACTTAAGAACGTTAGTCAAATCTAACTTATAATTTAGCTTCACACAAGTGTAATTAGTTGAAGGTTCTTTTACATGCCATAAATCTATGACATGGGACCGCCGACTTTACTTCTCCTCCGAAGGAAGGCATACTGGGGGATTTTTAACGCTCTTAAAAATCCGACGACTTCGGCCGGGCTTGAACCCGTGACCTTGGGCATAGCAGCACAGCATGCTACCAACTACGCCACCGAAGCCACCGTTGTTGTTTGAGTCTTCAGTCTTTTGACTGGTTTGATGCAGATCTCCTTGTCTCCCTGTTCTGAGCTAATCGTTTCATCTCTACATGGTTACCACACCCTACATCCGAGGCAATCTGTTTAACATAATTCTAACCTTGGTCTACCCCTTCAGTTCTTAACCTCGAACCTTCCTTCCATAACTAAGCTTGCTATTCCTGGGTGTCTTAGTATATGTCCTACCAACCTATCTCTTCTCTTCATTAGCAGTCGCCAGAAACATCTCTCCTCTCCCACTAGTCTTAATACTGTATCTCTTCGTTTGTAACCCTATCTACCCATCTGATCTTTATTATTCTCCTTTAACTCCACATTTCAAACGCTTCAATTCTCCTCTTTTCTGTTGTACCAATAGTCCAAGTTTGACTCCCATAGAGTGCCACGCTACATGGATTTTCGATAGTCTTTATCATTCTTCTGAATTTGGTCCTTTTGCTCGCGAGCAAAGTCTAATCAAGTCAAAAAAGATGATTATGATGATTATGATAATTGTTGTTTTAAGGGGCCTAACATCGAGGTTATCGGCCCCTAAGTCAAAAAAGAAACTCCTGAAGGAATGGCAAGGCCGGCCATCTCCATGGCAACTTAGCTCAAGTCGAGACACGGCCGACTGAATGCCAATTGCACTCTCCACTACCGGTATAGAAAATGAGGTTCTTTACATGAAATCCCGTTAGTTACTCAACTGGTCACACAGCACTGTCAACCCAGTATAGCATAACGAAGACTTGACACTATTTGTCAATATAATTTCCGCAATATCAAAACGCAAATTATATCACAAAATACAACAGCGTGATATTAAATGACAGAAATTAAACATACCTTTGCACCTTCTGTTAGGTAGTCAGCCCTAAGGCTGGTTGGATCCTCAAAAAGTACCGCCGTTAGGTTATGTGGGTATATACCCACAAAAACCCAAGGCAGCACTATAGTGAGGCGTACTAGGCAAGGTGAGGGGTGAGGTAGTTTGCCTTTGCTTTCCTCACTGAGTCAGACCAGCAGTACTAACCCTACGAGTAGAACCCTTCACAGCATCCACAAGCACTGACTGTGCCCTGAATGGCATTACTAAGCACCACCCATTACTCAGTAGCTTCCATATTATCACAGCCATGAGTAAGACTGAGACAGCGGTGAAAAGCCACATTTTACTCTAGCCTGTGCCAACAGACAAATGCAAATGTACTGCATTCATCAAGAGATGGCAAATAGGCCTCTTTGCTCAAAGGCATATGAGAAAACCTTTCAATTATTACGTGAAAAAAAAAGGGAACAACATTTGGACAGAACTTTATACAACAGACGTCATACTGACACAAAACTGGAGACAGGCCAACTATAAAATGAGGCACGCCATCACACGATTTGCAGTACACGGGTTTCACCACAAGCTATGCACCAACAAAAGATGTCATTACCCAAATGAGGACTGTGTGTGTTATTATGTCATAATCAATATTCCCGATATCATGCGAATATGTGCAAAAAAGACTAATATCACTAACGAAACTGTGCAGTGATTAGATATAGGCAAATCATATTATTTTCAGATGTATTATGTATTTTCTCTGGCTATTTTGCTGCAATTAACATTTCATTAATTACTTCATTCATTCATTCATTCATTCATTCATTCATTCATTGTCGGAAAAGATATTGCTGAAATTGTAATTTGATGATGAGAGTTGATGTTAAAGTGCCTAACATGGAGGTTATAGGCCACTTAATTCTTTGGGGGTAAAAATGAAAAATGATGATAAAATGAACACTAGAACTAAAAATAACTACAACTTACAACCAAATTACGGATTAGGAGAACAAAAAGGAAGGAGTAAGGGAAATAAAATGCAGGTAAAAGAAATGCTCTCAACCCTCAAAAAATGACAATTGACGGATTTGGAAAGGTGTGCCATGAAAGGCAGATAAGAAGAGAAATAAGAGAGAGTCCGCCCCAGAATCAATGGAAAAAGGGATAAAAACAGATCCAGCTCAGGTATCATCCCAAACTCAACAGCCATGAACCCTTGAGGGTATAGCACCTCCAGTGGTGGGGCTACACACACCCTGCCTCCTTGATGACCTTGTACAGAAGGCAAGAGATATGATGAAATGAAAAACAAGAGATCTGACCCTTTGAAGAATGAGGGTATCAGGAAAGATGAAACAAGGTCCAATTAAGGCGGGAATTTGAAAGACTCCTTAGACCTCGGATATCCTAATACCGTCAGGGTAGGAAGAGAACAAGAGTTGATCAAGGGAGGCCGACAGTAAATATGCCAGAGATGACCCTGGCACAATTAAGTGGAAGCAATCGCGAAGTCAGCTGGGGTCCCCTGATCGCTAACCAGCGTCCCACAAGTTGTAAGCCCCTGAAGGAGGGAGAGTGTCGTAATGTCGTAAGTGAACGAGAGGTGACCAAGGGTGGTCGACAGGAAAGATGACAGAAGGGAGCCCGGTACAAGTAACCATAATTTCTTGACAGATCCGGGGTTCAAAATCAGACCTCCAAGGCGAAAGCCGAAAATGTTAGCCGCTAAATACACGTGGTGGTCTAAATGATTTTTGCATTTTATATATAATTTTATTTAACCTTCAGTCGTTAGGTCACAGATACCTATGTGACATTTTGGGTCTAATCTTATACTGTAACTAGCAGAAGTACCCATTCTTCGAACGGTCTTCGGTATTAATAACCAGACGTAATCAATTGAGCTACTGTTGCAATGGTTAGAGACTTGGAACCTGTTTGTCGACAAAGAAAAATGATTAGTTAAAATATGCTCTGAAACGAAATTTACCTAACGTGTACTTCCTGACGTGAAAATAAAATTGAAAACCTCGTAGACCAGGACTGGCCAAACTACGGCACGCGTGCCGGATACGGCCTGAGAGACTATTTTGTCCGGCCCGCCGCTCGGTGCCGCAACGTGTCGCCAAAACTTTGAAACAACTAAAGCCAAGTCCCTTTAGGGCCCCCGAGTTTCGTTTCTCACATTGAGGGGCTGAAAATGAACTTTGTCTCGCCTATTTCAGCAAGTATTTTAAGGTGGTAGGCCCCCTTTTATGATAGGTACAGAGAAGAATTACATCAATGATTAGTGTCGTGCCTCTGAAGGATATCTGTACCAAATTTTAAGTTGATCCACCCAGCCGTTCTCTAGTTATAAGGGAACAACTTTGTCCACAGACAGACAACAAGTAGTTCCGTGAAGAACTATACAGCCTATTTTCATATATCCTACTTATGTTAATTGCCTCTATCAACATACACAATTTCAGTTTGATTGCTATAATAGATTCGTAGATATTGAGAACCGACTAAATATTTCGGATGGTCGCCATGTTGGATTTTATATATGTAGGTCCTAGAGTTATGTACTGTTACATGCAGATTATTGTGTACGTGTAGCATTCAGACTTCAATCGCATAATTAGAACACAAGAAAAAACAAGGAGATTCAAAAATTTTCACAGCTGCCATCTTGAGGTTATGGAAACAATTGAAATAAATTAGAAGCCAGTGGATTAACATTCGGATAAAGATTTACTGTACCAAGTTTCACTGCACGCGGATGGTTAAATTGCGAGAAACGTGCATGTGAATATTTATAATTCGCGTCACCGCCATGTTGGATTTGTGATCACCAGGTTATTTAAAGTCCTATAGGTGAACTTAAGTTCATAGCCCCTATGAACATTAAAAAATGCAGTTTGATTGTTAAATAGAATCGTAGATATTCAGTATCGTCTAAATATTTCGGATGGTCGCCATGTTGGATCGTTAAATATATAGGCCATAGACATGTACCATTAAAGGAAAATTATTGCGTAGGTTCACTATTCAAACTTTCACTTCGATCGCATGACTACACCACAAGAAATAAAAACTTAATTTTAAAATTCGCACTGCCGCCATCTTGAGGTTATGTAAACAATTTAACTAAATTAGATACCAGTGGATTACAATGTGTATAAATATTTCCTGTACCAGGTTTCAGTGCGCTTTGAACATTAAATCGCGAGAAAGGTCTATTTAAAATGTTCAAATTCGCTTAGCCGCCATGTTCGTTTTGTAGTTAACCGGTTTTTGAAAATCTTATAGATGGACTTCCAGTAGTGCCCTTTATCTCCGTACAAAATTTTAGGGAGATACCCCTAATAGTTTCAGAGATATAGAATGCCGGTGAAATATTTCGCACATCCGCCATCTTGTGATTATGTAAACAATTGAACGAAGTTAGATGTCGGTGCATTACAATGTATATAAACATATACTGTACCAAGTTTCATTGCGTTTGGTTGGTCAAATCGCGAGAAACGTCTATTTAAAAGTCGCAAATTCGCTTGGCCGCCATGTTGGTTTTGTTGTTACCATGTTTTCAAAAGTCACATAAGTGAACTTATAGTAGTCCCCTCTATCACCATAGAAAATATCAGGGTAATATCGGTAATAGTTTCGGAGATATTGAATGCTGGTGAAATATTTCGCACAGCCGCCATGTTGGATTGGTGAGTCATAACAAAATTTGAAGGGCACGGTCGAGGTCGCCGGGAATAGTGCTATGAACTTTCCGAGTTTCATTGAAATCGCTCCTGCCGTTTAGATTTTATTAGGGACACACACACACACACACACACCACACACACACACACACACGGACAAAAGGTGATCTCATAAGCCTATTTTTTCAAAATTGAAAATAGGCTAAAATTAATATTTTGCGCGCATCTGTCATAAAACAGTCTGAAAGGCGTAAATAACGCAAATTTCCGTAGAAATTCAGAAAAAACAGACAACCATTCATTTTTATTTATAGAGAGATGCCGCTGCTGTTGCGGAAGATTTTGAATCCTTACCTTATGACGAAAGGAGTAATGCGTAATATATTGTACGTAATATCTACTAGAATCGAAGTTTTATGCTCTCCGTTAAGGTGTGTTCTACTACTGATATGTTGACGCTTATGTTTTATTAATCATAATGTCCTTATACTGCATTCTTTTATTGTTGACAGTGTCTACACCAGCTGTATTTTGTATTACAAATCAGAAATGCAGTACCTTTTGCGTGATAATGCAGATTGTTCGTCTGTTATTTGGCTTATATTGTAATTGGTCATTATCTTGCTGTATGAATGAAAATCCACAGCCTGCTTCCAGTCTCCGACCGGGTCAGGAATGGAATGAATGAAGCCCCCATCTAGCGGCGAGGATATGAACTGTGCCGGCTGCCGAGGCCTGACGCACTCCTCTGGGGCAATGATTAAATGAATGACAGATGAAATGATAGTGGAGAGTGTTGCTGGAATGAAATTTTGACAGGGAAAACCGGAGTACCCGGAGAAAAACCTGTCTGCCTCCGTTTTGTCCAGCACAGATCTCACATGGAGTGACCGGGATTTGAACCACGGACCCAGCGGTGAGAGGCCGGCGTGCTGCCGCCTAAGCCACGGAGGCTCTAATTATCTTACTCTATGACTATGTTAATTTGTAATGGAACCGGATGTTATTTTATGAATTTAGTTGATAATATGTCAATAACATACGGTAATTAAACTACGAATATATATTATTATGTGATTATTTTCTACAAGAACCAAACAGTAAGAAATGATACTTTGCCATAAGAATAGCGCACCACATTAAATCAAAAATAAACAGTATCAGGAAAGTAATTGTGAGACAGTTCTCGAGGTATTTTGTGTATACATCCCTTTTTACTATTGTTGCATTCTCCGCTACGTTATTGTACTCCACAGTACTGTACCTTTCGACTATTTACAGTGAGTTAATATTGAGCTTGAGTAACATCAGAATCGAGGAGAACCATGTTCTAAACTCACTTAAGGGAAAAATGAATACACCCTGCGATATATATTGGCATGCATCTTTCTATAACTTATAAAGACACCTCCCGGGAAACGCCGGGTACAATAGCTAGTACCTAAATATATATTCGATGTCAACAGATGTCAACAGAAAAGGAAGCTATGAATCATCTATTAAAAATATCGGGATGAAGTTAATTTATAAATTTGGGAGGCCTCTCCTAGGATGTACATTACTGTACATGAACTTAACTGTTGAGTCTGGCAGGAGATACTCTACCGTATGATAAATGTTTGAGAGCTACTGATCTAGATGTTTAGCCCCCTTTCGTCTCTTTGTGACGTACAGTCGACTCCAAAGGAGTTATTCGCCATATTTGATAGTGAACTGTGGTACTGTATAGTAAGTGAGAGCTTGCAACACGCCCTTCCCTACTGATCGCCTTACCAGAAAAATTACATCAGTAGAAGTGAAAAAAAAAAAAATCTAGGTTTGGGCGTGGTAGGAATTGAACCCACCTCTTCTCAGTTATTATTCACGAAACTGAGTGAATCCCGTTCTAGCTCTCAGACCAGAGGTGAGAATCAAACCTGGACCTCCACGGTTATTTATTTAGCGTATGATGCATACAAGACAGTAATTAATATATATATATATATATACATTCACAAATAAACAATTTACAGCATTAGGACCCTTCATATATGGGCTGCCAGGTCTTCAATCCATTGAAGCGCTTGTGGAGTGGCTGCGTAGAGCTCTACTAAGGTCCCAGAGTACATATATAGAGGTCATTCCTGCACGATGTGCTGGATGGTTTGCACTTCATATCCACATTCACAAAGAGGCGAGTCTATCCAACCCGACTGATGTAAGGCTGCTCTAGTTCGAGCAGTGCCATATCGAATTCTGTTCAGACGGGACCAGACAGCTCGAGGGAGATGGAATCCAGGTAGTTTGATGGTAGGATCAAGTACTTCAATTAGGCCACGAGGTGGAGAGGTAGACCATTCAACTTTCCATGTATTTTGGGGGTTGAATGGAGCTGAAGTAAGTTCCATAGCCGTCTTGTAGGCTGGTTTCCGTGATTTCAACCTGGATGTGGAAGGTTGATTGACGTCTTGGTGGATTGGGAGAACTTCATTATTCATAATTCTGTGCCACAGGCGGGAAAGAACTTGCTGTCTCCTGATGTGAGGAGGAACAATATTACACAGTACAGGTAGCCACTGTGAGGGAGTGCAATGTAGAATTCCAGAGATGATCCGCATTGTCTGCCGGAGTTTGAATATCAACCAGTTGGCAATGGGAGCTGTCCAACCATAGGCCAGCACAGTATTCGGATTTTTAATTTTGCTGCTGTTTTTGCAATATGCTGTCTGAAAGTTAATGCCCTGTCCAATATCACTTCTAAATACTTAGGAGAACTGTTGTACTTCAGATAATGGTTCCCAAACTCCACTGTAGGTTGGTAGTTTGCCTGAAGGTTGTTAAGGTGAAATGTGGTTACCTCAGATTTAGAAGGACTTTGTTGAAGCCGCCACTTTTTGAAATAAACATTCATCTTCTTAACCCTTTCTAGGGCAGAAATATTATTAAAATATTTAATTTGTATTTATACAAATTTCATTATTTTAGTCTAACTTAAATTTACTAATTTTATTTTGTATTATCTTTTTAATTTTCATGATTAAATGTTTTTTTTTTTGGAATTTTATTTTTCATATTATTTTTATGATCTTAATTTTTATATAGTTTGTTGGTTCTTAAGTTTTGGGGCTGCGACAACGCGGTCATGTAGCCCCGTGTACTTTGGGTGTGTGTAGAATCTGTCTGATAACCGGTGTTAATTGTGATGACTGTATTAGTATGTGTTACCTGATTTTTAATTCAAGTAAGGACTACAGATTTTTGAATTTTTCAAATAGTTCCTACCTTTGCCGCGAAACGCCACCTTCAACGACTACTAATTCAGAACTTAGCTACCAGACGCCACCTCAGTAGGCTCTTGGCAACGAACGTAGGAACCTAAGAGCGTTGTTTACATTCTTAACCTATACAGTTTAGCTTCACACAGGTGTAATTAGTGGAAGGTTCTTTAATATGGCATAAATCTATGACATGAGACCGCTGGCTTTTCTTCCCCTCCGAAGGTAGGCATACTGAGGGAATTTTAACGCTCTTAAAAATCCGATGTCTTCGGCCGGATTTGAACCCGCGATCTTGGGCATAGAAGCTCAGTATGCTACCAACTACGCCACCGATGCCACCTTTTGTATAGTTCTATTTTATAAGTCTCTTTTATTTTAATTGTAATTGTATAAGCTAATTTAATTTTATAAGCTTATTAATTTTTACAATTTATTTATTTTCAATTTCTTTCATATTTTATTATTTAGGTTTTAATTGTTTTTGTTGAAAGAAATTATCAAGCATCTCACATCAAGAGGATAGAAAGATATGGATTCCTGAAATATTAACAGTTCCAAACGAAAACTCGTTGGCATATGGCTGAAAGATTCAATCATCTGCATCTTTGACTAACAGATGGTTAACATACAGACCACTAACCTATAAAGGGTTAAGGTCTTCACTCTGCAAATCCTCTTCTTAATCACCCCCACGGTGACAGCCTAGAACGCTAGTTACTACGCCACAAAGTCTCACAATGAACAGCTTATGCTAAAAGAAATCATCTTGTGCAATTAGGAAGGAATTCACAGGACTTGAAAATAATGTATTTATACAAGGTTTACGCTCAAGACGTGTTGTGCTCTAGCATCTATTCAATACTGAGTGCTGGTGGGCTGAACATTTCCGGAGTTATTACGCCCTCGAGTTATGACAAGACAGTTTCTGGAGGTAGTTATATACCACAATGACAGTATATTCCACAATGAAAGATGTTGCGCGTGGATTAAATCAAGCTAGCGGTGACAACCGACTCGTTTTTACACGTCTGTCTCCAGACGTAATTCTCCCTAGCGATGAGATTGCACTTCACTTCAAAGTTCCGGGCTACATTCTATTACAAGAAAACAACATTATATAATCTTGAAGAGAATGCACGACTAATTTGTGCAAACAATAATAATAATAATAATAATAATAATAATAATAATCATCATCTTCATTAATCATATTCTCCAGGTCTAAATATCCTTCAGTGATTTTTCAAAGGATGTTCCCAATAGCAGTTCTCTGAATCACCTGAATTCAATTTCCACAGCCAACAATTTTAGCAACCAAAGAACCATTGCAGTACCCGAGTGTTCTTGTGGAGCACCTTCCTAAGAAGCAGGTTTATATTACGGACGAAGAAAACACGATTGGGAGATGGTTATTTATATGAGTTAGATGGGTTCTTTCTCTTAGCCTAGATTCTTGCTTTCACTCCCCCCGTTTCGCTGCGCAAACCTTGTATCTTAATCGCTCATCTCAGCGGTAATTGGATAATTGAACTCACTTCATTCGATCAGCGCTTTCTTCGGACGGTTTCATTTGATAGTGATCATAAACCGGTTCTTTCATAGTGCAACGTGACACTTCATTGTGGGACTTTCCGCGACAGCTTCATTTCGCCATTTAACACCACCACATCTGATATTGCAAGACATTATCATACCGTATAACCCAACATTATTTTAAAACCAACAGCTTGCTTCGCCTTAATTCTGGTGACCATTTCAGTCCAAGGCAAAATATACTTACAACAAAGATCTTTCGGAACCGTTGACCCACGGATCTGCGAGGGATCATTCATCAACCGTCTCAAGAACTGTGTCTGGAAGCTGAACACACAATGCCAGCAGATACAACTGGGAATGGTGACAGGCCGATCTCTCAGGTGACCATTAACTTGGGTCTAATTAAGGAAGAGTCAGGGGATTTTCGAAGGAAGTCGTCTGTGGACCTGTTGAAAGGAACTGTCCCGGTATTTGCCTGGTGGTGAAAATGGGAAACCAAGCAAGCAAGCAAGCAAGCAAGCAAGCAAGCAAGCTTGTAGTTTAACGTGACCGTTAATCTCGAGATCATGAGCCACGGGGAAAATGGGAAACCACGAATATCATTTCCAGGACGGCCGAAGTGGGATTAGAACCACGCTCTCCTAATGCGTGGCCACCGTGGCCGGTATTTCTCTATAATACAAACCTTATTTCATCCAGGGCTAAGGCTTACAGGTTATTCTCTAATCGGGTTAATAGACAGAACGTTAAATTTACTACTGGTTTAGTTAAGCCTTGACTCTTTTAACTCGAATAACTGTTATATTTTGAACTGAGCCTTGACAAGTTTACTCACTGAAGCATGCCAAGTAATCTAAAAAGTATCCGTGCTTTCTGCACAGATGATACCAACTCCACCGTGGAAGGTGTGTAGGCCTACTCAGTGTCGTGGGGTGACCAGGACCAGAAATTGGGCTAGAGTGACAATCGTGGCCATATTAGAAGTGGTCTCACAATGGTTTCGTTCTTCTATTCCGGGTATACAAGGTGTATCCGTGATGATGTTACAAACTTTCAGGGATGATGGAGGAAGGCAAATGGATCCATAGTCCGGAAACGATCGAGTCACAAGTTATAAGCGAAATGCTACTCATTTAATACTGAGTACCTGCTCACATCGGTGGTGGTGTATTCTTTGAATACACGGTACGAGAGATTACAATTTTGAATGCTTTTGCATGTTCATTTCTTCCTTCCTCTTTGTCAAACACCAACAGTGATCTTCTATTTTCTCTTTGATTCCTGTCTCTTATGTCTTCATGAGTTTGTTCCAGATATACCTTCTGTGACCCACCTAGCGTCATCTCGCAGCGAATCTCTGAAGCTCTTCAACTCTTCCTCGCGCAAGAGGAATTCCTTCTCCATCTGGCCACCAGATTTTGCTGCCATCGCCAGCTATTATCTCCATGAGCAAGAGAACTACGTCTACTCTTTACTCACCATGCTGTGCTAGTATCATCTGTTATCAACTCTTTGAAGACCGGCTCAGCAAGAGAAGATCAATTTTTTGTTTTAAAGTTGGCAATGTTTATATGTTCTCCTTTTGTCTCCTACCCCCCACTCTTTTTCCCTTCCTTGGACCCTCCGTGCTCCGTTGAGCAGGTCTCACTTCTCAGTCGGCAGTTGACTCGATCAGTTAGGGCTCACCTAGAGCCGGTCTCCTCAACCCAAGAGGCAAACTCTCTTCTACGCCATGTTGGCAAAGTAGTTATCGTCAAGGGGAACTTCACCTTCAACATGAAATCAAGATAAGTACCTGCTTCAAGTTTTAACCTCATCTTCATGGTTTTAACTTTCACGTGCTTTTAACGATCTTTTTTAGGCAGTGTGAAATTACTTATTTTGGGGTAAAATCATCCTCCGCGGGATCTTCCATGTTGAGCTTTTGTTTAATGAAGCTAATCTTAGTGAAAAGCAGCATTTCTTATGCTTGCTAAATGAGAAATCTTCTCACTACGTGGGATATTATCTAATACCCGCTGTTTATAATTTACAAAGCAAGTTCCTCCGCTGGATTTACATTGGCCACATTTTTCTACTAAGAGCGTTCTGGAACCTTCTAGATCTTGTACTCTATCTGCGAGTCTTGCCATCAGGCATTTTTCACTCACATGTGAAAATAATATTCAAAATAAGGAATTTTCTTTACCAATTACTGCAATAGCTAACTTTCTTCCACCGCTGGAACCGCTGGAATGTTCTATGGTACATTTAATCGTAACTCACAACTTCCTCAAGAAATAGACTCTCACCTATATGGTGCAATCAGTTATTTCCATAATTGCAATAATTTTCTTTTTTACAAACTTAAGTGTTTCTATAGTGAACTTTGCATCCATCTTTATAGACTACAGTGATAAACAGTGCTTGCTCCACGTTTCTACCGCGTCGCGATCGTCCGTTCACATTAGATACGGCCATGAACATTGATCCTATATCCCAATGATCTTTCCTCAACCTTCTACTAACAACCATTATTAATAAAATTGTAACTTTTCTATAAGGTGTCACTCACGAAGTGCCCTTCCAACTTTGCTAGTTTAACATTAATTAAATTCTGTATAATTACGTGTGTGACACACGATTCAAATTCACATTGTTCCTTTCCTATAATCAGGGAAAACAATTCTTTAAACTCTTGAGCGAGTCATGTTCAGGTTTCACGAAATGGAAACTGTCCCATTTGGCTAGTGATTCCTACTCAAACTTGGGAAGTCTAGAACCTTCCTTTTAACTTTCTTCAGGTTTCACAGTAAGTGACCTGCCCTTATTTGCATAATAACCAACGTTAATTCTGTATAAATATAAGAAGTTGTAGGAACTTCTATCTTATTCTTCATGTTTTTCTTATTGTTATTTTCGAAGTTGTCACTTTCTTTAGAACATTCTCTCAAGAATTTCTTAAAGTACACTCTTTGTACTCCAATTAACGTTCCAACTTTAATTACTACACATGTCTTTTTATTTTCTTATAAAGATTTTAGAAACATGTAAGGTTTCAAACCTCATAAATTGTCAATTGCCTGGAGCAATCGTTTAATGTGAGGAGGTCTGCGACCCCATTTCTTAAAAAAGTTTAAATGAACTATGTTTGTCAAAATTATATTACATAATTGTTAATTTCCTCAAACTTCTTTGCATTGTTTAATAAATTAAATATTTGTTTTTGGATTCATCATTTCTCGGATACTACAGTTAGGCAAGATCCTGGCTTTCCTAGCTCTTCCTAGGTTCATGCTCTCATTCATACTCAATAAAGCTTTTACTATCTGTCTGGCCAGACCATCACCCTTCCCCATAGTACTTTTATGCATGCTTGGGAGGAAATACACTAAAGCCTTTCTCTGGCAAACCGCCCAAGTCTTAGCTGCGGTTCCCGTCAGCTTCGACCAAGCTCGTACCTACTTTAGGTATCAGAGAGTTAATTTTCAGTGGTAACTGCCTCTGAATGTATTGAAAGTCAAATTCATAACTTTTGTGGGACTCTCCTCCTATTTTTCTATCCTTTTTCTCCAATCCAAAATCTACTTCCTTCTCTTAATCATCTTCCCTTGGTGGGTGGGTTATTCCTTATCCAATAAACTACCCAGGTGGTGTTTACGTGTGATCACATGTGCTAACCCCATGTCGTTGGCTTAAGGAACGCCTGCGAGACGAAATTCCGCCACCCCGGCGTCTGTTAAGAACTAGAATTGAGGACGGACGTTAATCAACTGCGATTATTAATAACTGTTGACTCGATCGTTTCCGGACTGTCAGTAAAGCCCTGCGCGGATGTGGATATCCATGGATAAACCCGCGGATATCCACAAAATGTTTCGCCATGCGGATCTAGTTTGCATGGCTGTGCGGATAGCGGATAAGCTGCGGATAATGTTTGGAGTAAATTTGCGGATAGTTTTTAGAGTAAGTTACAATCCGAATTTGTTTAATATCAGTACTAGAACCCGGATGTTCATGGCATATATTTTTCCGTTGTATGTTTTTTTCCATAACAGATGCAAGATGATTTAAGCTAATCTCATTCACATCATGTCATTAAGCATAATTAACACTCCGAATTGAAAAGGGTTGCAATTCTGGCTGCATACCATTCATTTTAAACATAACACATGACATACATAGCCGAAGGGAACGACTTTCTCCTCAAATGTGTAAATGTATTGCTTTAATACTTTTATGTTCGACCCTCACTATTATGTGTCAGAAAACTGTATCATAATGATGGTCATTATAACACTGTTTTTCATTATGATACAGTTTCTCCAGCCAATCAGCGCTCGTTCATTGACCAATTAGGTAACGATACCTTCGCGCATGCGCTCAAAATCCAACATGTCGGACATAAACACAACATCGATCTATAATAAATTACCGACATGGAATACGCACCGTCCATATGTTCGCGTAAATAAACTGGCGAATATGAGACAAGAAATAGCACTGTACCTTAATATCACCAACACTAATTTCTACACAGCGCATTGTCTTGAAACGACTCCGGTGGCAATATTACTGAGGGGCGGCAGATGTAAACATATGGCCTGCATATGGCATTGCAAGCACACAGAGCGCATGCGTCGGTCGTTCAGAGATCTTGAAAGACAGATATATCATACTTAGCGCTCGCTCTCCAATCACAAAATTCAAGTGGCTGACTCTCAACAGATATTTATGAATATTTATGCTAAAACATATAATAAAGTTATAATTATCGTCGAACATAAACAGTCGTATGCAACTCGCCTATAATGGTAATTAAGACACTCGTATGGAAATTATAAAACTCGCATACGCTCGTTTTATAAAAAATACTCGTGTCTTAATTATAGCCATTATAGGCTCGTTGCATAATGTACTATATGCTTTATGTATATAGAAATATTATTGTAATGTCAGTAGATTCGGATAACATACGGGGTGGATGCGGATAACAGTCCTGCGAATGCGGGGTGAATGCGGATGCAGGGCGGATACGGATAACCTTTTTTTTTTTTTTTTTTTCCGCGCAGGGCTCTAACTATGAGTCCTTATCCTAAATGGATCCATTGCCTTCCTCCACGATCCCTGAAAGTTTGTAACATCATTACGGATACACCCTGTACGTCGGAACGGCACATAGCCATGGTCTTGTTCCTCCAAATGCTAACCTGAATCACACTCTAGTACTGCCCCTACAGTAGCAAGAGAGCCTCCTGATGTTCGTGGTTTCTAATTTCACCATCCCGCCGCAATGACCACGATTGGGAACTGCAGCATGTTCGGATATCGAATACAGGGGCTGCTATCCTCAGTGTGAGTTATTTCCCGCTCCCCCCTTCACTCACGCAAGCAAATGTTGGGATAGTATCTTATTTCAATTCTTGGGGCACCTACCCTATTGCTGACCCTTATACAGTTTCACATAGGTCATCAGACAAGTTCATCACACACTCAAGTACACAGGACTGATAACCAAAACTGAATGAACTATAATAACGACAACAACAAACACTCTCAATCCTACAGTACACGAAGACGAGAGTCAGCTTATGGACTGAAATCCCGCAAACCTGCATGGAAAACTGCCTTGGAATTAATAGGAAATAATTCAATTCCAAAGACAAATGACGGGATGAATAGGCATCATCTAAACCACCAGGCATTGTGAATATTGAGGATCCCCGTATGAAACTGCCTGGAGTAGACTAAACCGTGTGGCTTGGGAATAGGGTAAGTGCTTTGGGACTGCGATAGTGCTGCTACCATCACACAATCAATAGAACGTACAGTATATCGGCTTTCACGGCCAGTGAATTAAAACTCAGCAATTCTTCTAGGTTTGTGCCGTGTCTTGTGTGGGGGTTTCGCCTAGGACACTAAGCTGGCTATCAGCGGGCTCTTGGTATCCCCGCCCGGACATACAGTGTTTTGAATGTCTCATCCGAGCCTTTCCAGAAAGTCTGAAGGACCTGATCTCTGTTACATCTGAGGCAGTAGACTGAATCAACAAATTAGACGTTCAAATATGAGCTGTGTTGACAGTTTGTGATTTGTTTTCAACATTGTTATTGTAGTTATGCTTCTACAGTAGGCTATATATATTTGTGTTGTGCGATAAATAAATGAAGAAATAAATAAATTAAAAAAACAAATAAACAGTTAAGTAAATAAGCAAATTTTACCTTTCTTCGGCTTTTCCTAATGAAATAGGGTCGCCGGAGCCAAGGCTCATTTTGGTTTCAGCCGGGTATTTAAGGCCGAATGCCCTTCCTGACGCCACGTGATTTTTCAGGTGAAAATTCCACCCCACTGTCACCGGGATTCAAATCCCGGCCGTCCGGGTGAATGACGAGCAGCTAAGCCACAGCGCCATCACGCTCCCCTAAGTAAATAAGCAAATGAAAAAAAAATCCACAGCCTGCTTCCAGTCGACCGACCGGGTCAGGGAATGGAATTAATGAAGCCCCATCTAGCGGCGAGGATACGAGCTGTGCCGGCTGCCGAAGCCTGTCGCACTCCCCTGGGGCAATGATCAAATGAATGACAGATGAAATGAAATGATAGTGGTGTGTGTTGCTGGAATGAAATTTGTTACAGGGAAAACCGGAGTACCGGGAGAAAATCCTGTCTGCATCCGCTTTATTAATGAGAAAAATATAACCGCCTGAATCAATACTATAAAGAAATTGATTATTAACTAGGGGACCTGTGTGAGAAATCTCGCATGTTCATTAACCACCCACCCGGCTTTACTGTTATATTAAGGTCCCCTGTTGGTGAATGACATGAAATATATTCTCTCATAGTGATATTCTGGCGGATCACTCCTCCAGCTGGCAATGAAATATGCCATCCCGTCTCTCCACATGGCCAAATAAGTACGTAGGTCATAGGATCGTAATGCACACTGTCAAAATCTAGTCTATAGTTGTAAGGCCATTCTGTTTTAACATAAACGGCAATGTGTCTGTGAGAGGGGGTGGGGGCATCATCGGATGACTCGAAAATAGCTGCTACCTCAGAACATGTTGGATAGTTATATCTCCGGGGATCTGACTGAGGTTCATGTTAGAAGCACATCACTAAATTTGCAGGTGCACGCTTTTGTCTGGAAGCTATTTCTTGTTCCTCACGTATCTTTTGATGCATAGTTTTGTAAGACCGAATGTAAGGGTTACAGTGACTTAAGCTCAGGTGTATTCTTTCAAGAATATCTTTTCTGAAGGAGCTATTTGATGAATTTTCGGAAAATTCTAAAACATAACTGCCCATAGGAAGGATTTTCATCATTGTGGGGGTACAAAGATGAAATAATTATAATGATGTACTACGCCTTGGATTTTAAAACAATAAGGTCCATGACCCGAACGTAGTTTTATATTTGCTCCAAATGAGACAAAGGACTCTGCGTTGTTATACTGTCGAATGTTATCCCTGAAATTGTTGGACTGTTCGTTATTACCTGTGAATACATCTTTTAAGTCACGATAAAAGTAAAATATGTTTCGACAATGTAATACCAATCGTAAGAAGGAAGAAACGGAAATCAACATATCCAAGGTGGGATTCGAACCCTCTCGACGATGCGTAATACAAACTTCCGGACTGTAGCTATAGCCCCTAGGTCATCCATACAATCATGTGTCGATGCAATATTCAGGTACCTAACCAGCATACACACTCAACCTGTAGTTTAAGTCCTTCAATACTTCGCTTATTTTATAATTCTATTTCAATGTATATTGTAAAACATAATTAATAATATTGGAGATCCTTTTTAATTCTCATAAACAAAGATCTCAGAAGCGGCCGGAAGCGCCATTTGCCTTGTTGAAAAAGGCCATAGTGCGCATACGCGGGAGTGACAAATGTTAAATATTTCTTTAATCATTTAAAAATATACCCTAACATATTTTCCTTTTAAAGACACTCGGTAAATCTGCATGCCAAGAGCTTTCGTTAGAATGCCTTACGAAGCCAATCGGTTAAGCGGTTTCCACAATCTCGTGATAACAAGAAAAAACTTATTGTTTTAAATATAAGGAAGTTGTTCCAGGTACATGTTTCGGTGATTAATCAACTATTGTATCCCCTTCATCAGCCAATTGTAAAGCATATTGAAAATATAACAAAGCGTAGCACTGAAAATCTGAAAGGTTATTTGCCCTAATATGGTGCACCATAGGTTGTAAAACTTAAAATATAGAACAAAACGAAGCAGTTGGTGACGGTGACAGTATTCAGCCTACAGAAGCCAGCGAAGATGTATGAAAACCAGTAGACAGCGCAATTACAGTCCCGTATTGAGCAAAGGTTAAATGCTTGAGAAGACAAGACGTGGAATTTCAATACTTCTCCAATCCGTGCATAGCCAATGAAGAAGCCTTTTATGCTTAAAGGTCCATAAGCCAATCAAAGCGGCATCAATACGGAACCACCATGAATAATTTAAATAATGCATCCGCTTTGTCCAGCACAGATCTCACATGGACTGACCGGGGTTTCAACCACGGGCCTAGCGGTGAGAGGCCGGCGAGCTGCCGTCCAAGCCACGGAGGCTCAAATAAGCAAATAAATAAATACACTAATTGAACACTGGGAGTTCATTTTTACGTGGAAATCAAACCACTGGACATGATTTATTTCAACATTTTCACGTTCATTGATTGAGAAGCAATGAGGTTCACGAGAAGGAAGCAGCAACAGTACGTCACTGCGCGATAACGTCCCCATCACATCAACAACAACAATACAGGTTATCAGACAGATTTCACACACAATCAAGTACACGGGGCTAATGACCACGCTCACCAAGCCCCCTAACAAAAAGCAGTTTCTCACAACGAAGCGGCAAGTACTGCACAGTTCCTTTCGCTTTATGCCGGTGGAGAATATGGCGCATAGCTAATGCAATGTAGGACCCACTCACACTGTCCCAGTTCATTGTTCTACTGCGAGCAACACACTTTCACCTCTCTCATCTTCAACCTTCTCTTGAATTGTATACACAGAGTAAACTGCTTTTAACATTACACTTTCATAAAACATACACAACATTGCACGAGATGTCTTCGACAGCCACCAAGTCTGCCTCGTTGCGTAGTGCCTAGCACTCTTGGCTGTCACCGAGGAGGCCCCGGCCCGGTCCGATTCCCGGCTATGCCAAGACATTTATTTCTGATCTGAGGGCAGGAACGGGGTACACTCTGCCTCGTGAAGCAAAAATGAGAAGAGGCGGGTTCGATTCCCACCTCAGATATCCAGGAAGTTGTTTTCTGTGTTTCCCACTTCTAGCCCAGGTGAATGCCCAGATGGTCCCTCAATTAAAGCCACGGACACACACTAATACAGCCATCACAATAACACAAGTTATCAGACAAATTCCACACACACACACCCACCCAAGTACACGGGGCTACGTGAAAACTATGTCGCAAAGCCCCTCAATGAAGCAACAACAGCAACAACAACTCAACAGCCACACACCCAAGTACACGGGGCTGAACGATCACGATGTCATAAGCCCGTCGCAATGAATCAACAACAACATTATTGCAACACCCTATATAATCGAAAATTAATCAACTGGCTACTGAGAGAACTATAACATTTCTTGGAAAATGTCCGATAATTCTAATGAATGTACACATATCGTAGCAAACATCAAAACATATATTTTAAAGATGAACTATTAAACAAAAATAGAGGTTTAGCAATTCTTCTAGTTTTTTACGTGTTTTTTTTTGTGTGTGCTGGGTTTCATCTAGATGCACCAAGGTAGGCTCAATAGCGGGCTCGTGTTGCCCGTGCCCAGACCGCCACAGGGGCCCATGTGAAGCACATCGCAACTCTTTGCTGCGGGAGCCGATAGCTCCCACAACATTATTTCCTCCCTATAGAGCCACCAATATAGGTTTCTGTTGAGTAAGGCTTGAAAACGTGACCGCAGATGGAATTCGGACCCGATTCTCCTGCTTTCCGGGCCACTTACACCAGCGTGGTCTTACTTAAAAGATTTACCTTAAAGCCAGTTGCATGTTTCAAAAATTCTTTAAAGCCAGTTGTATGTTTCAAAAATTCTAAGTCGAATTCAAACTATGGTGCGCAGATGGCTCCGTGTGTATCGTTTCCGTGATTAAGGATGTCGCTACGTCAGTGCAGAAGCCGGCGCAACACCGGCTCACCATTTAATACTTGAAAACGTGCTGCAGTTCTACCGCGACTGGATTAGGGTAAGTGACTGAATACACCTGCTAGGACAGCAGGAAATGCGGGTCCAAATTCGGTCACAGTTTCAGTTCTTACTCAACAGATATGAAAGGGGCGTGGTGGCGCAGTGATCTAGCTATCTGCATCTCACCAAGGTGGACCAGATTCGATTGCTGATCAATGCATGTGAGATTTTCGAAGTGAAATGCCATGTGGTTCGGATTCCACGTAAAAAAAAAGGAGGTCCCGTGGCTGATGGTCGCGAAATTAACAGTCACGTAAAACTACAGTACAAGCATTATCATCAACAGAGGTGTCCGGCTCCGCGGCTAAATGGTTAGCGCGCTAGGCTTTGGCCTGAAGTGCCCCGGGTTCGATTCCCGACCGAGCAATCAGGGATTTTAATCTCCTGGGGTTAATTCCCGTTGCTCGGGGACTGTGTGTATGTGACGTCTTCATCATCACTTCATCCTCATTACGACGCGCAGGTCGCCTGCGGGCGTCAACTAGAAAGACCTGCACTCCACCTCTTCGGAGGCCACGCTATCATCATCATCTCATCATCATCATCAACAGATATGATCGCTCCAAGAAGAGCTACGCCCTGAATCTATTTCAGTGTTCAAAAATGTAGGTTCCTTGCTATGGGCAAATGCGATTTGAATTAGGCTATATCATTTTTTATGAAGAATGTTTTGTTAAACAATTGAGCAGTGTAGCGGCTTCGGTGGCATAGTTGGTAGCGTGCTGAGCTTCTATGCCCAAGATCGTGGGCTCAAAACCGGCCGAAGTCGTCGGATTTTTAAGAGCGTTAAAATCCCTCAGTATGCCTTCCTTCGGAAGGGAAGTAAAGCCGGCGGTCCCATGTCATAGATTTATGGCATGTTAAAGAACCTTCCACTAATTACACCTGTGTGAAGCTAAATTATATATAGGTTAAACATTCGACAAACGCTCTTAGGTTCCGATGTTCGTGCGGTGGCACCTGGTAATCAAGCTCTGAACTAGTAGTCGTAACGGTGGCGTTTGGCGGCAAAAGTAGGAACTACTTGAAAAAATTCAATGTCTGCAGTCCTCACTTGAATTGAAAACAGATAACACACACTAATACAGTCATCACAATTAACGGCAGTTATCAGGCAGATTCTACACACACCCAAGTACACGGGGCTACATGACCGCGTTGTCGCAGCCCCTAAACTGAGGAACCTACCAATTGAGCAGTGAAATGAAAATCCAGTCGACCGACCGGGTCAGGGGATGGAATGAATGAATCCCCCATCTAGCGGCGAGGATATGAACTGTGCCGGCTGTCGAAGCCTGTCGCACTCCCCTGGGGGCATTGCTTAAATGGATGACATATGAAATGAAATGTTAGTGGAGAGTGTTAGCGGAATGAAAGTTGTGACAGGGAAAACCGGAGTACCCCGAGAAAATCCTGCCACCTCCGCTTTGTCCTGCACAAATCTCACATAGAATGACCGGGATTTGAACCACGGACCCTGTGGTGTGAGCCGGCGTGCTGCCGCCTAAGCCATGGAGGCGCAGACAATTGAGTAGTAGTTCCAACTATTGTACAGGTGTGACGATTGTTTTGAATACTTTTTAATGGAATCTTGACATCAGTTCAGCCAACGTTACGCGCGTAATGAAACCCAATTTGAATTAACTTTCTAGTATTAATAGGTTGGAAAGTGTAAATCATGACACCTGCTGCTGGGAAATAGTGCATGTACCGAATTGAACATAGTGAACAAGGCCCGCAGTTCTAGGGCCCTGGTGGTAGAAGGGTCTAGACTTTAGAGCAGGGGTTCTTAACCAGTGGGTCGCGACCCCCTGGGGGATCACAAGATGTGTCTTAGGGGGTCGCGAGATACGGAGAATAAGTTTTTTAAAAATGAGTTATTGCTGTATTTTTTTTATTAAGAAAATAATATTTTCACATTGTACAAAACGTTTACGGTTTTTTATTCTAATAATGAGAAACTTGAACTTGTTTGGAATTAACCAATTTTTGAATGTCTGGAATAATTTTTGTAACACACAAAACAATGTCATTTTGCAGTGTCAAACGATTTCTTGATTTGGTTTTTTAAATTCACCATTAGGCTATGGAGAATCCTTGTTCGCAGTTGTAAGATGTAAAAAATGGCATCAACGTTTTTAACGCTGATGTGGACAGTTCTGGGTATTCCTTTTTTATACTTATCCAAAATTTGTCGGCACAAGCATTGTTAAAAGTTAGTTTCACTGATTGATCACTTGAAATCTCTATCAGTTCATCATGAAGACGAGCACTTAGCTCAGCTTTTGTTTTAACGTTAAAACTTAGGGGGTCGCCAAGAAACTCAATTTGAACTTTTCTGAATCATATTTCACTGAATCCTGTTAATAGGTATTTATGTGATGACTGTTGTAGTTTGTGTAGCTCTATTAGGAACATGAATGGGGTAGGACTAGAAATAAGGTACCATTCCAGCATTTGCCTGGAGGGAGTGTAAAATAATCATGGGGAAACCACACTCAGGATAGCCGATGTGAACGCCGGGATTTGAACCGCCGAGCTCCGAAGTTGCTACAGCCCTCAATTGCGGTCGTGGTGAGCGAATTAACGTGCATGGTTACGCCACAAGGTGCATATTTGAAAGCGCAGTGACTAACTGCGTGCCTCAGCGGTTACGATCTCGCCTGCTGTTCCCAATGTTGCAGGATCGAATCCTGGCAAAGTCAGCTGGCATTTGAGGGTGCGTAAATCCGAGGGAACCGTGTCAGTAGATTTTCTGGCACGTTCAAGATCCCCTCGGGGCAAAATTCCGGCAACCCGGCGTCTCTTAAAAGCCGTAGTAGTTAAGAGGGACGTAAAGCCAGTAACATTATTATTATTAGGCCTACTATTATTATTATGACAGCGTAGTGGCTAGCATTCTTGGCTGTGGCTTGCCACGGTGGGTGAGTGGTTATCGTGTCGGACTACCAACCCCAAGCTTGCAGGTTCGCTCCTGGCCGTGGTAAGTGAGTTTTGAAAGGCGGAAAAAATCTCGGTACGCATGTCATACGTCGTTGGTATGTTAAAGAACCCATTTAAATTCAGTAGGCAGTGTTCATAATGGAAAAATTAATCTCTGGATTTTCCGCCAACACAAAGTTCCACCTTTATCTGCTAGAAAGCGCTGACGTGTCAACCTCCTTGACTTTTATAGCGCTCCAAGGAACAACAAACATTCCACATGCAAGCTGCCCTATGGGCGTCAAATAACAAATCTTGCAGCCGGCACCCGAGGTCATACGATTTTATTATTATTATTATTATTATTATTATTATTATTATTATTATTATTATTATTACTAGTATTATTACTGCGGAAGCCCAGGTTCGATTCCAGGCTCTGCCAAGAAATTTAATTCTGGTCTGAAGGCTGGAATGGTGTACACTCAGCTTCGTGAGGAAAAACTAACAATAGGCGGGTTCGAATCCTACCTCAGCCATCCTGCAAGTGGTTTTCCGTGGTTCCCCACTTCTACTCTAGGCAAAATACCTCAATTACAAATACACACACTAGTACAGACATCACTTCGACACAGGCTATTAGAAAAAATATAAACACTCCAAAGTACACGGGACTACATGACCACGATGTTGCAAAGACCCTAAACGATAGCATATTTGAAAGGAGTCGGACAACAAATGCATACCACTCATGCAACACGCACAGTGCGAGCATTCTAACAATCGCCTACTTTTGAAGAAGACATTTAACACAAGGTACGGTATTTAAGCCTGAAGTAAGATATTCGTCCGACGAACCTAGAGATTAATGAGTGTTGTCCTCCAAAAGATAATGTATCCGAGAAGACATTAACTCATTCATATTTGCAAGGTTTCATTTCACAGCGAATTGTGGTTAAGTTGTTTAGCTTGCTACGGAAAGGTGGAATATACAATTACTGTTATTATATTCCTCGTCTCTAACAGCAGAAAAACTGTGACGGATTACTCTAGCCTTGAAAGTTTAGCACATGGAATGATAATTCCTAACTACTGATTTTCATGGGCTGTTATGCGAGTCTTGAAGTTCACTCATCTCTGCGTCTTTGAGGATTGCATTCGACATCCACACGTAGGGAGTACAGTAGGGATTCATGAATAGTAATCTGAAGTTACATCTCGGCACCATTCGGGAATATACCCCTGTTCTGTAAAGTTCTCACACTTTGCTCTTTATGGGCAGATGACCTCGTAGTTCCGCTCCTTAAAACAACAATAACTACTACTACTACAACCGGGTGAGTTAGCCGTGATCGTTACGGCGTGGCTGCAGGCAGTCTCTCTCATCCGGGAGGCGAGGAGGTTCGAATCTCTCCGCCGGCAACCTTGAAGATGGTCTTCTTTGGTTTCCCATCTTCCTTCCAGGCAAATGCCGGGGCTGGTCCCTAACTATAGGTCACAGCCGCTACCTTCCAATTCCTCATCCTTGCAATCACACTTTCCTCCCCGGACAACATTCCACACGCGACGGTACTTTTAGTTCACCCCATGGGTGTCCGCATAGAAGCATCTACACACTCTGACGAGACGAACTTGTCCTCTGGCACTCCTGGCACTATAAGCCGTAGAAAAAACTACTACTACTACTACTACTACTACTACTACTACTACTACTACTACTACTACTACTACACTTGGCTCATTAATGTGACCGGCTCGCTTTTGAAACCTAGCTGAGCGGCCATGTTTATATTCCATGTCTGCGTGTAGCCTGGGCTTTCCCCAGCTCGAGGCACAGTATTGTCAACTCTCCACCGTAGCCACCGAGAGCAAGCAGCGAGACTGAAAGAACTGCGTGTGACTGCGCTACACTGGAGACCTGACAAGCAAGCCGGCATCCAGTACTGACTCTGGACTCCACGTGGAGTGATAGAGCAAGCATGTTATTGGTCAAGAACCATCAGCTATTGGTCCACAGCGAACAATGGTTTATTGTCAGTGCGTGCTACTGCCTAACGTTTGAGTCGCCGGTCGTTAACGAGGAAGTATTGACAACTGTAACAACTTGTACTGTGTACTTGGTGCGTCCTCTTTGGTGGTGGCACAGCGGTCACGGTATCGCTGATTGTGCCCAAGGTTGCAGTCAGTTGGCATTTGAGAGTACTTAAATATGAGGGGGCAAAATGCCAGCACCATGGCGTCTCTAAAAAACGCAGTAGTTAAAAGGGTCGTAAAACCAATAACACTAGCTGACCCGTGGGAGAACTCTCGCATAATGGGTTGTGTGCGCCCCATGTGTACAGACTACCCGCACAGCCCTAGTGCTATGTGGGCTGTACGCGATGCCAGGGGCTATCGTCTTATTTATTTGTTCAAGCACTTTATAAACAAATTAATATATTTCCGTTGACTTTTCAAGAAATGCCAGATTTTTCCTGTAATATTGAGACGATTTGGAAGATTTTTGTACAAACCACACATTCTAACTCCCTCTGGTTTAGGAGCTCAGGTTTGTGAAACATACACCTTAGCGTATTATATAAAAATCTTTACGAGCCTTACAGTAGTCGCATATGATGTGTAACATCTGACATAGAAGAAACCTCACATGAAATGGTTGATACACCGGTATTGTATGTCTACCCCTTATTTTTTCCGTTTTCCCACGGGTTAGAGGATGAGATGCGATGGAAGTATTTGTGGCGGATGGTTTTTACGGCCGGATGCCCTTCATGACGCCAACCTCACAAGAGGAGTTTATGAGAGATGAAATGAATGATGGTGAATGAAACTGGGTAAGGATGTAGAAGGAAGCGGCCGTGGCCTGTCAGAAGGTACCGTCCCAGCATTTGCCTGGAGTTGAAAATGGAGAAGCCACGGAAAACCATTTCAAGGACGGCAAATTGTTGATACACCGGTATTTTGTAATATTTTTGGCACAAATATTAAACCATTGTAGAAGTGAGTGTTTTACAGATATTGTAGTTTATAATACGGAACTCATTCTATTAGAGGTTTTGTAGCTTCCACCAGTACTAGCCTAAATAAAGAATACGATATGGATCAACTAGATTAATAGACGCGACACCGCTCATAACCTTAAGTTCCCTATAAATAGACCAACTTTCGATTAAATGCAATGTGCACATCAGTAGATCATGAAAGGCTTGCCCAGTTCCCGGACCTCTTGGTTCACAGACCAACACGTAATTTCATATGGACTCTGTTAAAATGAGTCATATTTATATGATAAATATCGTTTAAAACGATAATCTGGTAGCAAAAAGATCTAACCCGTCCTGGATTCGAACCAGAGATCTCTAGATTTACAGTCAATGACGCTAACCCTGCGGCTATTTCGACCACACGAACATTAGGTATTCAGAGAATGTATTCAGCAATTGTTCATGAAGGCTTGCTCAGCTCTCGTATTAACACAAGGATTATATTATATTATATTGATGACTGCATTACCGTTATGTGGGTTAATATTTAAATAGCCATTGTGCAGAAACATAATACCGGCAATGCCGACTACTTACAATGTTTGATATTAAAGCATTTTATCATTTAAATACTGATACGTAAGACTTCGAACATGTGACATGTGCTTTGTTTCAATCACTTGACATCAGAGTTCGCATGAGCGTTTACTGTCAGAATGAAAGTGTTCAGCAATGCGATCCAGCTGGCAGTGCGTCTTACACACTTCCGTTCGATCCACCACTGCCAGCTGGATCGTCCGATCCACTTCCGTCCCATTTTCAAAATCACTCCCACAACTATCCAGCAACCGAGTGGAAAGATGTTACACATCAATCAGATTATTATTATCTTTTCCTAATGTCTTTACATCTCCTATCCCCCTCACCTCCAATACGTGAATTCTTCTCCTTTGGAGGAGAAATTTCTCCTGTTTGTAGGCTAGAACCGTGGAGTGTCCCAATGATTACCATCATTTCTAAAATGTTTCGTTGCCATCATTCAAACGACATTGCTACGCGTATTTGTAGGGATCTCAAAACGTTCAATCCACCTCTGCAATGGTCAGCGTAAGGTTCTTTGTCTTCTTGCTGAGTATTTCCTAGATTGTTACGTCCATTAGCCTACTTGAAATAGTGAGTTTTCTCAAAATGATTTCAAATACATTTTGAATATATCTATATATATAAAAATGAATTGCTGTTCGTTAGTCTCGCTAAAACTCGAGAACGGCTGGACCGATTTGGCTAATTTTGGTCTTGAATTATTTGTGGAAGTCCAGAGAAGGTTTAAAGGGTGAATAAATATGAAAGTTGTAGCGCACGAGTAGATTCAACAAATGAGTGACGGCACGCGAATCGCTTAGACAAAGTCCCGTATGCGTTCATATACCATTCTTCCGATTGCTATGAAACATTGTTTGTATTGTTGAGCACACTCCAGGAAAGGTTTCTGACTTAGTAAATCCTTTTTACAATAGGTAGCGCACGAGTAGATTCAACAAATGAGCGACGACGGCCGAAGCGTTTCAACAAAGTCCTGTATGCGTTCACATACCATTCGTCCGATAGCGATGAAACTTGGATGAGAGGTTGTGTACACTACAGGCAAGGTGTCTGGCTTAGTAAATCCATGTTATAATAGGTAGCGCACGATTAGATTCAACAAATGAGCGATGACGGCCGAAGCGTTTCAACAAAGTCCTGTATGCGTGCGTTCACATAGCGATGAAACTTGGGTGAGAGGTTGTGTACACTACAGGCAAGGTGTCTGGTTCAGTAAATCCATGTTATAATAGGTAGCGCACGAGTAGATTCAACAAATGATCGACGACGAGCGAAGAGTTACAACAAAATCCTGTATGCCTTCATATACTATTCGTCTGATAGTGATGAAACTTGGGTGAGATGTTGTGTACAGTTCATGGAAGGTTTCTGGCTTAGTAAATCCACTTAACAATAGGTAGCGCACGAGTAGATTCAACAAATGTGCGACGACGGCCGAAGCGTTTCAACAAAGTCCTGTATGCGTTCACATACTATTTGTCCGATAGCGATGAAACTTGGATGAGAGGTTGTGTACACTACAGGCAAGGTGTCTGGCTTAGTATATCCATGTTATAATAGGTAGCGCACGAGGAGATTCAAGAAATGAGCGACGACGAACGAAGCGTTTCAACAAAGTCCCGTATGCCTTTATATACTATTCGCCTGATAGTGATGAAATTGGGCTGAGATAATGTGTACAACTCAGGGAAGGTTTCTGGATAGTAAATTGACTTAACAATAGGTAGCGCACGATTAGATTCAACAAATCAGCGACGACGGGCGAAGCGTTTCAACTAAGTCCTGTATGCGTTCACATACCATTCGTCCGATAGCGATGAAACTTGGGTGAGAGGTTGTGTACTCTACGGGCAAGGTTTCTCTCTTAGTAAATCCATATTATTATAGGTAGCGCACGAGTAGATTCAACAAATGAGCGACGACGAGCGATGCGTTTTTACTAAGTCCCGTATGCGTTCATATACTATTCGTCTGATAGCGATGAAACTTGGGTGAGATGTTGTGTACACTTAGGGAAGGTTTCTGGGTTAGTAAATTCACTTTACAATAGGTATCGCATAAGTAGATTAAACAAACGAGCGACGAAGCGCGAAGTGTTTCAACATAGTCCCGTAGACGTTCATATACCATTGTCCGATAGCGACTAAACTTGGGTGAGTTGTTGTGTACACTCCAGGGAAAGTTTCAGGCTTAGGAAATCCATTTTACAATAGGTAGCGCACGAGTAGATTCAACAAATGAGCGACGACGTGCGAAGCGTTTCAAAAAAGTCCCGTATGCGTTCATATACCATTCGTCCGATAGCAATGACAATTGGGTGAGATGTTGTGTACACTTCATGGAAGGTTTCTGGCTGAGTAAATCCACTTTACGATAGGTATCGCACAAGTAGATCCAACAAATGAGTAATGGCGTGCGTATCGTTTAAAAAAAATCCCTATGTGTTCATATACCATGCATGCGATTGTAATGAATTTTGGAGAAATGTTTCCACTCCCGCAAAGATTTCTGATTTAGTAAATCCATTTTACAATTGGTAGCGCACGATTAGATTCAATTAATGGGCGACAGCACGTGAATCGTTTCAACCAAGTCCCGTATGCGTTCATGTAACATTCGTCCGATTATCATAAAACTTTGGGGAGTTGAGCACAGTCCTGCGAAGGTGTATGAATTAGTAAATCTGTTTTTCAATGGGTGGCGCACAAGTAGATTCAACAATTGAGTGTCGTCGCGCGAATCGTGTAAGCATTCATATGTCATTCTTCCGATTGCGATGAAACTTTCATGAGTTGATGTGTACACGTCAGGGAAGGTTTTCAGTTAGTAAATCCATTTTACAATAGGTAGCGTACGAGTATATTCAACAAATGGGTGACGGCCCTCGAATTGTTTCAACAAAGTCCCGTATGCGTTCATATACCATTCATTTCATTGCGATGAAAATTTGGTGAGTTGTTGAGCACGCTCCCATGATTTTTTTGAGATAGTAAATCAATTTTACAATAGTTTAGAGGTGGTTAACGGAAAAAGAAAAACAATATTGGGAATCCAAAAGCACTTCAACATACAAAGTTACAATGCCAACACTTTCTTTGATTGGCATTGCAACGCATGCCGTGTACAGCTAGTCTTTTCAATAAATATGATGGTAGACTCTCTCAGTGATATTAATTATAATCAAAACTCACCTGTTCATTTAAATCAGCTGATCACTTAGACTCTACAACTTGATTCGTGTAACATACCTGAAACAAAAGAGAAGGAAACATTATGGATACATTCGACTCTAGCATCAATACTTCCATTAAATGTGCATACTGAGGATTGGTCCCTCGCCGAGTCCGTGGGTGAAGCCAAGCTGGGGGGATAGGCGATTAAAACAATTATTGGGGGTCGTGCAGCAGTTATTTATTAAACAAAAAGAAGAAGATCCCTTCCATTTTAATATTTTGTACATGTTTTAAAGCTCTGCCCTGCTACCTCGTTGGGTACCACGGAACCATACCTCAAGAACCACTGGCGGGGAAATTTATAAAACCGTTGAATTAGAGAAAGTATCTGTTGTTATTAGTTGTTTCCAGCCACGTCTCAAAACGTATTAGGAACCGAATGTAACACTTGGGGCGAATAAATTGCCGGAACAAGATTCGCGCGCGCACAAACAATTAATCAACGAATGCATTTAAATTATATACATTTATTACTATAGGCTACACACAACTACATACACAACATATTGATAAGATTTCGTTATTGTGCTGCGAGAAGCTGCGGCTTGGTGCGTCCTGTCAGTAAGGCACGGCTTAACAGAGTGTGTCCCAAAGGCCAGGTAGAGAGCTGAGGGTCGACAATAGAATGACACAGTGTTGCCAAGCATCACCATCACGACACGTTGTCACGTCTTGTTTCCTCACAAAACAATGTCCACTTACTGTCTCCAACATTATTTATTTTTTGTTTTATTTATTTATTTATTTATTTATTTATTTATTTATTTATTTATTTATTTATTTAGCGTGTAGCTTTTAGTGCCTGGAATGTCCGAGGACATGTTCAACTCGCCAGAGGCTTTAGCTGCTTCGAGCGGACACCCATGGGGTGAGCTACAAGTTCCTTTCAATTTCAAGTAGTTCCAACTTTCGCTACCAGATGTCACTGACACCTAGTGGTGAACGTTGGAACTATGATAGAGTGTTTTAACGAAATATAACCTAGAGATTTAGCTTCACACAAGTTTAGTTAGTGTAAGGATTTTGTACATGCCATAAGTCTAAGACATGGGACCACCGGCTTTTACTTCCCCTCCGAAGGAAGGCATACTGAAGGATTTTAACGCGCTTAAAAATCCGACGACTTCGGGCGGGTTTGAACCCGCTATCTTGGGCACAGCAGTTCAGCATGCTACCAACTACGCCACCGAAGCTATCGGTTGTTGAAACATTGTTATTGACGAAAGAATCAATAAGCACAACTAAATACTGTAAGTGAAATGCTAAAGGTGTGAGACCTCACCTTTCAATCTCTAATTAAATTCCTAGAAGCAGCCTATTGTTCTAACGCTTCGAGTACTTGGTTTGAATCCCGAGTTGAAGTCGTGCGATCTGGGTCGCCCAGTTAACCTCAATGTTGTGCACGTGAGATGCAGGCTAAGCACCTCGCCAACACTTTGGTGGCTCAATTTGCATGCTCCAATTTCGCAATGGGAAGAGAAGCGGCTCACATTGGCGGCCGAGTAACATCTACAGTATCGAGTGCCATTTATTTCTGGAAATAAAAGTTTTGTTAAATATGGTATCCAAAGCCACCGTTAGCTATATATAGGCCCTATATATATATTTTTTTTTTGGGGGGGGGGGCATTGCAAATATTAAACAAATGCCAAAATGATACTGTTTTACTACTGTGTTTCATTTATGAGGGCTTTGGATTACAACTAAGCTCAATTGGGTATATCAATTTCTAGCACGGAATTATTTAGGCCTAGTTTAAATTTTCAAAATCAAAACTGAAAAATTACATAACAATTTCAGCAAAAACTAATGATGGTGATCAAATTGTACCTAGGGTTCTGCTTCTCATTTCAGACCTGAACATAAATATACTTACAACGCTTTGGTATTCTATCGACTTTTAAATGTTTTTACGTACAGTACGAGAACCGGCCTTAACGTCTATTTTTGTCGAAGTAGCATAGAATCATGAGGGATTGCTAAAGCATCGTTCCTCTCTCTCTCACAAAAGAAACAGAGGAAATAAAGAAATAATCGATTAAATAAATAAATAAATAAATAAATAGATTGATCAGAACATCCGACACTCTCAAGTCATTAACAACTAAAACACTGCGTCCTGGGGTGGGAGTGAAGTGGACTCAGGAAAGGAAAGTAACCCACAGTGCAAAGATGAAGGAATACTGGACTAAGATGAAAGCTCGATGGAGTTTGGAACCACGCGATCCAATGGGCCTCAACGAACCAAGAAGAATAAAATAAATAAATAAATAAATAAATAAAAGATACGAGCCTTACAGTATTCGCATATGATGTGTAACATCTGACATGTTATCCTACTATGAAATTGAGATGAAATGTATGTGAAGTTATCTGACATGTTATCCTACTCGTATACTACACAGCTTGGACATTCTTAAAATGTTAATATACGCTCCGTTTTCATAATGGTACTATGATGAATGTATTGATTGAATTGGAGATATGCTACTGTCACACTTGTTTGAACATACATCACATATTATATTGTAAATTAAGAGGAGGAATGAAACCATAGTCTCTATCCTATCTATAGACTACTAGAAATAATGTTCAATACAATCGAATTTCCCAACTCCTGCTTGGTGCAAACAATTGTAATTAAAATTAGATAAATCGTAATTTCATGTAGATTCTGTTAAACTGACGCATAATATTATGATATATATCGTTTAAATCGATAATCCGGTAGCAAAAATAATTACCGGGACTGGGGTTCAAACCTCAGACCTCATGAATCGCAGATCAAGTTGTTATCCACGCAGCCATTAACACCACAGACATTTGAGGTACAAGACAGGTACTCATTTTCACGAGCCGGTAATAACATGGAAATATTTTTAATGCTCCATTAATATTTTGCTTTTTTCGATAATGTTCTTGCGAGGAATTGAGTTTTAAATTAGTTATGAAACGCCTACTTGACAGTAAAGGGAATTCCTATAGTGGTCTGTGAAAGGCTAGCCCAGTTCCCGTATAAAATCATTGATATATATTACATTGATCACTGCATTACCGCAATGTGGTTAATATCTGAATATCCATTGTGCAGAAACATAATAGCAGCTTTGCCGACTAGTTACAATGTTTCAGATAAAAGCATATCATCATTTAAATACTGATGCGAAGACATGTGGTTTGTGTTTCAATGAGTTGACACCAGAGTTCGCATGAGCGTTTACCGTTCAGTATGAAAGTGTTAGGTAAGTTACTCGGCGAGTGGGTGCCCACCACTTTTATCCAGAGATTGAAAAACAGACTCTTAATAAATCATAATTGTTTTCAGCAAATATGATTTAATGAATATTTTAACACCAAAGAACGGTTGGTCACCAATATGGTCGTGGATATCAAATTAATTACAGTATAGCTTCACATCTGCGCCCTGTGGTCTTCATGGTGGTATGTGGGTGTAACACCACTGATGTAACCACTCACACATGTCTGTTGGCACGATAACAAGCTATTTTTAGAACTGCAATAATAGGTCGATTGAATTACAGGTGTAAGCTATTCTTTTTATAGCGTATTTCATAACCAAGGCCTGAGCAAGGCTATTGGTATTCTTTGCGTTCCACCTGTAGCAAGCACAATAATATTTCCGCATTGCAATCATCTCTGAAATATCTCTACATCGTATAAAATTAAGTTCCCGATTCTTCGATGTAACGGGTAATATCGAGAACTACTGGATGGATTTTGATGCGGTTTTCACCATTCTGTAAAGGATTTATCGAGGAAGGTTTCTGTAGAAAAATATTAATTTATGACCAACGGAAGCCGAGCAGTAACAATTTCAGTGAATAGAGTCGAAGAAAAACTTGCCGACCGTGCGACTTTTAATCTTACGCTGGGTAAACCGTTAAAAATATCTATATATTGTTCAACATGAAAAGTTCTACAAAACGTCCGGGGCATCATACCTCTATAATACATCGCCCACTCTAAATGATTTTACGTTTGTATTTCTTCCATCAATCTCCATTAAGTGGAAATGTAAATTGCTAGCTTCGGAGCTAGTTTACGAGCTAGCAAGCGAGCCTATCACCCCGAGCTTCGGCCAGCATCAAACTGTCGAGTCGTGTCGAGTTGAGACTTCAGAGAAGAGTATACCGTTTGAGTTTGGAGTTTCGCTGTTCACCTCGGCTTTTCTGAATTGCATCTGGAATTGAGGCAAGCATTGTGAAGGAGGCGGCCGTGGCTTTAAAATAGAACCCATCGCGGCATTAGCCGGAAATAGAAATAGGAAACCATGGAAAATCACTCCTATGATGACTGAGGTGAGAATAGAATTCACCTAAGTTTCCTCTCATGAGGCTGAACGTACTCCGTTACTGGCCTCAGACAAGAATTATATTTCTTAGTAGAACAGGGAATCCAACCATGACCTCGGGGATGACAGCGAAAGTGCTAACCACTACACCACGAGGTAGTCTCAATATTAGCCTTTTTTCCTTTTCTTGGCGGGAGAGAAGTTATATGTAAATTAATCTAGTTTTTATTAAAAATAACGCGATTTAATAAAGACTTAGAAAATTCTATGGGTACATTAACACTAATTTTGGGATCATTATTAACATCTTGAGCATGAGATAAGCGTCAGCCGAGTTGATTCATATTACGTAAATATATGTCCAGCAATTCCCCGAATTACGGTTATCTCCTAGTTACGAATGAGTCCATGCGCCTGTTAAGCTTACGCTTGGTGTACCGTTAAAGATACCGGGCGAAGCCGGGGAAGGTTGCTAGTTAATTATACGAAGAGTTCCGTAATGGCATATGTGGTGCTGATGGACGCCGTCAAGACATGACCTTGGGTTATAATATACGGGTGCATTACTGTATTTATTATCCGTAAGTTTATTACAGTGAGTTTCATACGCGGACGTGTCCATGTGCTGCAGCGTGATTGCGAGATTAGGGACGTTCACTTCGCACGTTGCTACGGAAGTGTTCACCTAGGCTCAAGGTATAGTTCTCTCACTTTCCTCATTAACGACCGGCTCCCTTTTGAAACCTAGCGGGGCGGAAATGTTTGCATTCCATGTCTGCGGGGAGCCAAGACTTTCCCAGCTCGAGGCACAGTGTTATCAACTCTCCACCGTAGCCACTGAGAGCAAGCAGTGAGACTGGACATAACTACGTGGAGATGTGCAACACTGGACACCTGACATGCGAGCAGGCCGCCAGGACCGGACTCTGGAGTCCACGTGGAGAGATGGAGGAAGCATTCTATTGGTCAAGAACCAACAGCTATTGGCCAGGAGCCAACAATGGTTATTGTCGGTGCGTGCTACTGTCGGACGTTTGAGAGTTTTATTTCGCTCCTAGAAGCACAGCCGCAGTGACCCTCCACTCTCTTCCTTCCCCTCATTTCCCCTCTAAGCTATCAGGTTTGCGCCATTGCAGTCTACCTTCCCTCTGCAGCAGTAATATGATTGTATTCGGTTAATTTTAACCACTATATAGCCTATTTCCTTTGAAAAAAAAATCTCACCGTAATTTTGCTGCCAACTGTCATAAGATCACCGTGCAATAAAAGAACAGTAGGGCAATTATAAACAGCATCGTTGGCTGCAACTTGTCCCCGAATATACTTTTCTTCCTGATGGTCCTATCCAATCTTATCTCAAGGTATGAATGCGATAGGCCGATCCTTGCATGCAAAATGCGTCTTCACATGTTGCATCAATAGACTGAGGAGGGTGCGATTGAGTTTGACGAACTTTACGTAATTGACGTATAGTTTCTTCATATCCGCGGCACTCTCGTTTGATCATCATAAGAACGATCTTCTTCTGCATGTGTCTCCCAGCTTTCTAGTTTAATGTCAGGTAATTGGCCTTTATAACGCCTCTAAATGGCTCCACGTGATCTTGAGCCAGTACTAACCTCGCCATAGTGGGAATCTGGTAATGACTCTTGCGTCGAATATTCTCTATCCATCTAAGACAATGTTTCTATGCTGTTAACATGGGATTTCTCAAGAACTGCCTGATGGCGACGTAGTCATCGCACTTGAACTTCGTGTTTGATCTGAGCTTCTGTTGATGGAAGCGCTCAAGAGTTTTGATGCTACGGCGGTACAATGTCTACGCTTCTCACCCTTACAATAACATTGTACCATAATCTTGGTAGATAAACGTTTATTGCTGCCAATGGCCATAAACGTGCACATTCAAATAGATGTGGTATGCACTCTAATAGACAGCAATAATCAACTGTTATTAGTACAATTGTGCTAGGCTCCCTCGTCTACGAGCTCATTATTTTGATAGCATTGTTTACTGTATATCACATTGTTGGTCACAGTGAACATGCACGCTGCCTGGGCCCAAGGGGTTGCCTCAATATGGAGCTCTTTGGCGAGGGGATCGCGGAGGGAAGGGAAAGGACGTGACGTCACACGTTTCCTCGTAGCGCGCAAGGCGCGAGATATGCAAGGAAAGTCAACTTATATTGTATGGATTTCAGTGGTTTAAACACGTGTTTTAAACCCTTTTGTTTATAATCATGCCAGGCCAATGATGTGCTGTGGCAATTTGTCACAGATATTATAAAGTTGGAAATGACGTGTCGTTTTTCACGATGCCTAAAAACGCATGCCTTAGCAATCAGTGGATTGCTGCATGTAAGCGAAAAGATAATTGCAACCCTCAAACAAGTAGGATATGCTCCCTGCACTTTAAGAGGGAAGACTTCGAATTAGACTACAGGGCCGAATTGCTTAATATAAAGCCAAGATTTCCAAGTAATCTAAAACCAAATGGTAAGTGAGCCTAGCTGGCCTACTCTTAAGTTTTGATGGCCTGCTAGGATGATTTTAAAGCTGTTAATATTTTTGACATATTTCGTATATGGTATCGGGGGGGGGGGGGGGGGGGGCTGACTATCGTGGAAAATTGTGAGTACTTAATGAATTTTCTATTATTGCCTATGGAGTATGGATGGAAAATATCTAAATGGACTACTTGTCAATTTATAAAGCAGAAAGGAAAAAACACTCATTTTCTTTTACAAATTGATAATTATTTCTTAAAAGTAGACTACTGTGAAATACATTGTATGTTGTACCCAAGTTGGCTTTTTTCGGAGAGGATCTGGAGCCCCCTCAGCCAGTGGCGGCTGGTATACATTATTTCTGGGCGTTACACTATTTTGGCGGGTGGAAGGGGGCGATGGTGTAAAATACGTACTTGAGAAACATGTGTTACACACGTCTGATTTAACAGTCGTAGCTCATTCGTTACGAATGTCGCAGTCCTCGTATTCCAGGTAATAACGTTCTCCCGTTCTTTCCTTTCACTTAAACAGTATCCAGAATTCCTATTCCTGTGGGAGCTCAACACATAGACCATACTGTATATGACCCAGCATGCAATTACAGAATATATCAGACTACGCTTTTTAAACTAAAGGTAAATCCATATTACCATCAAAATAATAGACTAAGGAACGACCGGATGCGTGGCGCAACGGTAATGTTCTCACGTGCTGTGCCCAAGGTTGCAGGATCGAATCCTGGCGCAGTCAGTTGGCATTTGAGGGTGAGCAAATGCGAGGGAGCCATGTCAGTATCTCTACTGGCATGTTAAAGATCCCCTTCGGGGCAAAATTACGGCACTCCGGCGTCTCTAAAAGCCGCAGTAGTTAAAAGGGACGTACAATCAATAGCATTATTGTTATAACAAAGGAGCAAATAAATCTGTCTCGAGAATCATTAATAATTAACAGCATTTTGTTACTAAGCCTGAGTACAAAATTACTTCAGTAAAATAATTCAAAATGAAGTATAATATCGAAATAATGATTCACTACAACGTATTTAAAATGTTAATGATTTTTTTAATGTTGGTTAATACAGGTCTACCCACACATTTCCGCACGTAAATTCAAGCTCAGGACTTATTATTATTTGTTGAGTAGTAGACTGTTAGCTCATTCACTAAAAATCCGTGGCACTAGAGCCATTAAAGCCTTGGCCTACCAAGCGACCGCTACTACCCTCATGAGGCTGTCATTGACGGAGCCGGGAATCGAGCCCGGGCACAGTGGGTCAAAATCAAAATCTAGGGGGACAAAATTATTTTTACGTTTTAATCATGAAATTAGAGTGAAAGCAACATATATAATTCGTTTACTTCATAATAATCATCAGTTAAGCCCTTTTTAAGCTACATCTACGTGTACACATGCAAGAAATTGTCTATGACTAGGAGTTGGATAGAGACTAAACTACAATAGATTGTACTCAGTTTACCTTTAATTTGGAAGACTGCAGTAGTGGATAATTGCAGACAGCACTTCAGTCACTATCACTAATCACTCGATGACTCTGACCTTGATGACTCCACATGTGTCATCTGAAGCATCATCGTCACTCACTGCCTCATGCTGTTCATGATGAGCCGGTACATCTGGTTCTCTAACTGGATAATGATCTTCTCTTCTTATGTTGAATTTTGGTTTTATGAGATATTACGGGGTCCGAAGATACCAGAAGCATATGTAATATGTCCTCATTTGTATGTTTTCGTGAGAATTTCCTTGAATGTCCAAATCTGTATTTTCTCAAATCTTTGTTACGTGATTCTTGGGCTTCTTCTGACAATTGCCCGATAGGTATAATACAAAAATCAATTATATCTGCTCCATGCATTAATGCTTTATGCACAGTGACTGGCTTATAATACCATGGATATAGATTTAGATACAATTTTGCTGTATCCTGGGTGTAGGTTTTGAAAGCGGGTGTATTTATAGGGAACTGACAAGAAAGAGCACACAAAATTGTAGAAAAACGTCTGATTAGCTCTTCATTTTTACCCGTAATTTTGGATAAGACTGGATCCTCAAAAAAAAAAAAAAAAACAACGGCGAGGAGTGTTGCCATCATTCGAATTTCCGACGCCTCCAGATCTTGGTTTGTCAACATGCAGACCCATTTCTGATCGAAATTAATTTTGTATTACTTTCTTTCTTTTTTCTCTTATCTTCATCCCCTCTTGCTTGCCATTTCTTCATTTCTATTTTGTAAGATATATGTAGCAGGCGGATCCAACAATGGAGGGTAGATAATCCAAATTTATAGCTCTCCTCAGGACAAACTGTTTTTGGGAGTGTGTTATTCATATCTCTGGGACCAGCACCACACACATAACACCTCTGTGCTGATGAACCTGTAATAGAATTGCAGACTTTTCCATCCGCCATGGTCAGCAATAGAGTTTGATTGATCACAAAGTTTTATTTTACTTGGTTGGAGGGACATTATTTCAGTTTCAACTAATTGAACCTCTCGCCTAGTCCATTCGACAGTCTCATTTTCAAACAATAATTTAAGAGGTCTGCAAAATCGTGTCGAAGAAGGTCGTGGGTTCTACCATAGAATTTTATTTTCATTGTTGCTTTCTACATTTAAAGAATACATTTGTAATGGAACAACTGAAACTACAAAAATATCAGAGTCCCTGCCGTCATCATCTGTAAATTTCTGCTTATACTGACTATGTCCGCTTGAACCATCACACCCCCATTTTAATATAATATGAACTGTATCATTGCTAGAGATAGACTGCTTCAAAACATCTTCTTGAACTACTGCAAGGCACTGAATTGTATGGTCGACCAGTGATTGCAATGTTATTGTGGCTGATGTTTCCGTTATTGCTATTGATTCACTTGGTGGATAGCTTTTCTGTTTTGTTTCTCTAATGATGTGGTAAGGTGGGAAAATATTACAGTTCCTATTTTTGCATTCAAGTCGCACATTGCTATATTGGCGTTTGCTGTAATTGTTATCTACAAGGAATGATAGAGCCTCTTCACCGGTAAGTGGTACAGGTTTAACAGCTGGTGATATATAGGATTTTTTTATTTTAGTAGCTCTATGTGGGGACTTAAGAGTTTCTTTAACCATTTTTGCAGCATCTTGTTTTCCAGACATGTGCAATGATACTTGTGTGGAATGATTAGTCCTTGTTCTGAATGTGCAGAGAGTAGCGGTTCAATTCAATTTTTCGTCTCTTTGATTTTTCACTACTCTCATGAAGAAGCTTTCTAGGCCTTCCGACTTTCGATGTGGATGGAGTAGGATGATCGAAATTTTCTGTTAATTAAAATCATACACAATTTTCGAAAATGTTATCTCCTCTTTTAACCATGCAGAATATTTTGAAATGAATTTTGCTTTACTTCTATGAACCTGCTTCCACCGCTTGGTAAAATTATCAACAAAAACCTTTAAATCTCCTTGTAGGCATTCAGTTTTTTCTTCAGAAAAATTTTCTACCCCTAATTTACTTTTAACAAACTCACAAAGTTCCACTTTTGATACAATCTTCGAACCCAGTGCTTCAAACAGTTGTAAACGTGTGAGAACTGGTTGCGCGGCATCTCCTAAAACGTAAAATAACTAAGTAAGTTGCAAGAAGATGCAAAAAAAACTTATAACAGGCGTAAACTACAAGACTATCTACATTTTAACATCAAGCAGAACGTGACGCAGAGTGACGCGGCATACTAAAAATCTAAGTGAAAATATAATGTTAAAAATAATAGTTAACTATTATATAATACAAATAGGGCTAAAATCACGGAACAATTACGCCTATTAATAACTGAAACACGTTACAAATGTAAAGATCATACCTTCAGCTGCATGTTCCATCTTAAAGCATCATTCTAACCACATAGACAACCAAACTACAGCCACTTACATTCACCCTCCAATTCAGACTGCGAGATAACACAAGCTCAGCGCAGGAGATAAGATTAGATTCCAGCTCGAACAGTGGTGTCAGATTTACACTAAGATGCGTTTATATCCCGGAATAGTGAGCGGCAATCATATGAGAATGCTGTAGAAGTAATAAATTTTGATTTTTTAATTATGAAAATAAATAATTTTGTCCTCCTAGATTTCGATTTTGACCCACTGTGCCGGGGCCTCCAGGCGAGAGGCAGGAACGCTACCCTTACACCCTTATCTCATTCACTGCTCATAGGTTTATCAATCACCATATCCTTTGTGATCGTATGTAAGTGTAAATCATATACAAGCTGCGGTTCAAACGTAGCTTAGTATCGGCTGCTAGTTACCCTAATTATGATATTCACTAAACTTTATAAGTAACTTATTTTGCTTCAGATTGATCAGCCTGTAAGAAAATACTAGTTCAGTAGGGGCAAATTCCATTGTTTGCAAGGTTTGCTATTATTCTCAGAACTCTTCCTCAATGCAGCCTGCGTCTCATGACCAGAGCAGCCACTGATGACGCAACGGGAGGTGACGACAAATCAACTGCTCACCACACGTCAGCTAGAGGCAGATAGCAGCTGTGTTCAAACGAGACCTTGGATATCATTCACGGACAAAACAAATGTGTCCAGCCAGAAGTGCTGTAGAGGTGATTGCTTGTCTTCAGAATTGAACAGCTAATCCATAGTATAAATATTTCTCCGCAAAAACTATAGAAAAAATACTCAGACACTATAATGCAATATGCTTGCTCTTTCTCTCTCTCTGTGGAGCGATTCAGACACGGGCATTCTCATTTAGACAGCAATTAATACCTGATGACGCAAACCTGTGCGAACTCGCGGGTGAGGAGAAGGAAGGTAGTGGAGGGGGTCATTGCTGCTGTGCTCTTGGGAGGCACTGACTTCACACAATAAGCAATCAAATGAAATAAAAACATATTATACAAATAGAATTCAAACGTGGCAGTTACAGTAGGAGCCGATAGTAACATTCTCTTAGCAATGAGCGAAGTGAACGTCTCTCCCCCCTCTCCCCTCTCTCTCTCCGCTGCAGCACGTGGACTCGCCCGCATACGAAACTCTTTCCGTACGTATGTGCCATCAGGTAATAATTGCGGTATACATCCATTTCCCTGATTGGAGGTCATGGAGCTGTAAGCCTTTATCAGGACGTCGGTAATATGAGCCGTACGGGGGCTATCGGAGAGTTCTGTGGGCTGTATAGAAAGCGAGAAAAGGCCTGAATTGAATAGAACCGGTGGACAACATTTCTTGGAAACAAATCTACTTTCGATTGTGAAGGCAGAAGCACAATAGCATAGAGGATCCGCTAACAGTCACAAAATAAGCAATCAAATTTTTAAAAAACGTACGGTATTATATAAATATAATTCAAAGACAATGTTAAGAATTGGTAACAATTAGTAATAATCTCTTACTCACATTATTTAAACAGGAAGTCCATTCTCCTGTCTTTTGTTGCAGCGAACTTGTCTATTACGCGCTGATTGAAGTCTGGAATTTCCATGATAAGGTCCTTTTCAATGGAGAGCATCGCGAATGCTGTCAATCTCTCTTGAGACATGGAGTTTCTTAGGAATGCTTTAATCCTCTTCAATGTAGAGAAACATCTTTCAGCTTCCACTGAAGTCATAGGCACAGTTAGAATCAATTTCAGTAGTCTCGATGATTCACTGAATGTATTTTCCAAATTATTTCGCAGAACAAAATCTAATAAACTCACAGCCCCTGACACACATTTGAATTCTTCTGCCGAGTAGATAGAAGACAGTTCATGAGAAAGTTTAATCCTGTCAAAAAAGTTATAAATCGTACACACTGTTTTCACTGTTTCTTCTGGAAATTTTGATGCGTACTTTGAAAACATATCTGGCGCAAACAAATTTGATGCACACGATCACGTCACACACTTCTTTTGCCTCCCTCTTCCATTCAGTGTTGTCAGTCATCCTCCTTTTCAAAGAAGTCGCGGTAGGTTCTGCGCTTGAATCAACATCAATTTGTTCCCGAATGAGTTTTATGTTATCTTCGAACTGAGAAATTGCCCTCTGGGCAGAACAAGGATCAATTTCTCTTCTCTGGAGTTGACCAAATAACATTTCAACAAGTGGCATTATTTTGCAGAAAAAGGAGAGCCAAAAACTGAAATCATGACTGATTAGAATTTTCTTATGATCAGCAGCCTGATTTATTGTGCTGGAGTTCTTGATCTCGTCACTGTCCAGAATCTCGTTCATACACTGAATAATATATTTCTCATGGTCAAAAACGGTATTTACACTTCTAGATAAAAGTTCCAACGAGTATTGTTTGCTCGAGGTAACCGTCTCTTCACCACTGAATCAAGTACCGCAGTACGTTGGGGACTAACAGAAAAAAAAATACAAATACCCTGTAAATTTGAAAAGAAAATGCTCACGTTTCTATTGACAGAAGCAGCCTTACCCATTACCAGATTTACTTGGTGAGCATAACAATGCACGTATTCTGCATTTGGAAATGTGGTTTTCATTATAACCTGTACACCTCCAGAAGAACCAGACATAACCGAACACCCATAGTAAGTCTGTGCAATTAATTTCCACGAATTTTCTGGAGAATCTAATTTATGTTTTCGCAATTCTTCATGCAAACAAGAAGCTAATGTATTGGCGTCATGGTGTTGAGGTGAAATAAAACCCCAAAATCTTTCCACCGGCTTACCCTTCACCACATAGCGATAAACAATGGCCATTTGAAAAATGTTAGACACATCACTGGTTTCATCAGCTATTACAGCCAAGAAATTTGCATCTTTCATTTGCTTTGCAATTTCTTCGTGGCACACATCTAGCATCACTTGAAGCAGCTCATTCTGAATGGTTTTAGATGTCCCCTTAAAGACTGTGGCCTTCTTTAAATGAGACTTCAAAGCAACATCTAGTTCTGCACTAAAATTAATTAATCCCCTATAAATTCCTGGATTTGATGATGTTTGAGTTTCATCGTGACCTCTCAAAGCTAGCTCAAATACGCCACAAAATCTAACGCAATTTATTAGTATATTCAGGACGTACCTATTGTACTTCCCTTTCTCATTTTCTGTTGCTATTTTCCTCCTGTATGCACTGTCCAGCTGCGAAGCTACATTTACCTTGCCGAAGAGCGCTAGCTTCAGCACATTTCTTAAACGAATACCTGAGGACTCGTGTTTTTTAATGCTTGAACTCAAATGATTCAAATCAGTAACTCCCGATTTCGTCCACGCTTGTTCGCCGCCAAATAGAAAACACGGAAAACAAAACAATGCGTTCCTATCTTCACACCCACACAGCCAATCATGATTGTTACACACATCAAAAAAAGTTTTGCATCACCTCGGTTCCAAGAGTTCCGGAACCTTTAAATACAAAGGGAATAGAGATCAACACAAACAACATTTCAGCTCGTTTTATTGCTCATGAGACCCACACATTGCATGTTGTACCATCATACAGCTAGACTTTCAGCATTTGTGGTCCAGATTGCAGTACACACCACTACCTCTAATACCCAGTAGCACGTCCTCTTGCATTGATGCATGCCTGTATTCGTCGTGGCATACTATCCACAAGTTCATCAAGACACTGTTGGTCCAAATTGTCCCACTCCTCAACGACAATTCGGCGTAAATCTCTCAGAGTGGTTGGTGGGTCAAGACGTCCATAAACAGCCCTTTTCAACATATCCCAGGCATGTTCGATAGGGTTCATGTCTGGCGAACATGCTGGCCACTGTAGTCGAGCGATGTCGTTATCTTGAAGGAACGCATTCACAAGATGTGCACGATGAGGTCGAGAATTGTCGTCCATGAAGACAAATGCCTCTCCAATATTCTGCCGATATGGGTGCACTATGGGTCGGAGGATGTCATTCAGGTATCGTAAAGCCGTTTCGGAGCCTTCCATGACCACCAGTGGCGTACGTCGCCCCCACATAATGCCACCCCAAAACATCAGGGAACCACCACCTTGCTGCACTCGCTGGACAGTGTGTCTAAGACGTTCAGCCTGACCAGGGTGCCTCCAAACACGTCTCCGACGATTGTCTGGTTGAAGGCATATGCGACACTCATCGGTGAAGAGAACGTGATGCCAATTCTGTGGGGTCCATTCAGCATGTTGTTGGGCCCATCTGTACCGCGCTGCATGGTGTCGGGGTTGCAAAGCTGGACCTCGCCATGGACGTCGGGAGTGAAGTTGCGCATCATGCAGCCTATTGCGCACAGTTTGAGTTGAAACACGACGTCCTGTGGCTGAACGAAACGCATTATTCAACATGGTGGCATTGCTGTCAGGGTTCCTCCGAGCGGCAATCCGTAAGTAGCGGTCATCCACTACAGTAATAGCCCTTGGGCGACCTGAGCGAGGCCTGTCATCGACAGTTCCTGTATCTCTGTACCTCCTCCATGTCCGAACAACATCGCTTTGGTTCACTCTGAGACGCCTGGAAACTTCCCTTGTTGAGAGCCCTTCTTGACACAAAGTAACAATGCGGACGCGATCGAACTGCGGTATTGACCTTCTAGGCATGGTAGAACTACAGACAACATGAGCAGCGTACCTTCGTCCTGGTGGAATGACTGGAACTGATCGGCTGTCGTACCCCCTCCGTCTAATAGGCCCTGCTCATGCATGGTTGTTTACATCTTTGAGCAGTTTTAGTGACATCTATGAACAGTCAAAGGGACTGTATCTTTGATACAATATACACAGTCAACGTCTATATGCCGGAAATCTGGGAACCGAGGTGATGCAAAACTTTTTTTGATGTGTGTATATACATCTTTCTTAAAAATTCTCCTCAACTGCCTCTTCCCGGTTTGAACATTTTGGACAATTTTTAACTCTGGCAATGGTCTACCACGTTGTTTAATTTCAAGTTTATCTTCATCAGTGCATTGAGAAAAGTCTTAATTTGCAAACTACTTACGGAATTCATCCTAGATTGAATACAAAACACTAATAACACAAAACACTAATTACATTCACACGAGAACATCACATTCACCTCGGGATAAAATGGATGAAAAACGATATAAAACTTCACGAGAACAAATCAGCGTACCTTAACACACGAGGGTAATAAGGAACAGGAAGTATCTGACTCATCCGCCAATTACATTGCAAAACGGTCGTATCGGCAGTTCACGGAGCCACTCGGGTATCATCGCCCGCCCCACTCCTTTCTGGTTGCAATAAGCGGGCAACGACCAGCCGAGTTAACTGTTGGGATAGGACTTACCCGGCCTAGCATCTCTGCCATACTTTTCACTATTGAGATCTGGTCGGTGCTGGCGCGATGCAACGACCACACGTCCAGCGCTCCTACACTGTTCGCGCGCTCTGCTTTTTCAATGCAGTTCACAGGACTATGAGATTTCCTGAACTATTAAAGAACAAATCTATCAATTCCTATCCATGTAAGAGGAAAAAATATAAAATGCATAATATTTTCCTTCCAAAAATTCTATATCTTGTCTCTATGAAAAATCTGGTCGTTCTGCAACGCTGCAACCTTATTACCGGCTGCCACTGCCCTCAGCCCCCCCCCCCCCCCCACCTCCCTTATATACGCCCATGCATGGTATTTTGTTTTTGGACAAGATGGAAAATTTCATGAGTAATTCTCTTTGTATTGGTAAAAATTATTTGCAAATATTCCTGAAAGCAGTCATCCTTTCAATAAAATCCCTTCGACTTCTGTTCCAAGATATGGCCCGTAGGCATAATACAAAGTACATTCTCACACATAGGTTAAATCCAGATGTACTGGAAAACCTCTTTTCACAATTGCGAACCTGTGGTGGCTCCCCTTGACTGCATTTACAGACTGAGGATGATTATTTTAGGAAAAAATCCATGAGTTGTTCAAAAGCAAACAAACACTGCTGATCCAGATTCAGATGAATATGTAGTTGCTAAAGCACTAAACAAAGCTGGCATAGTGTCTGAATCAAGTAACGTGCTTCCAGAACCAACCTTAGGGAGCAATGTGCAACCTGAGTCCTTCATTGCCAATATCATGGAACAAAGTGAGGAAGATGGCAAGGCTTATGTTACAGGTTATGTAGTCCACAAGTTCCAAGATAAATTTCCACAACTTGGGAACTTAACCTATGGAATGCAAACTCAACACGATTGTGCATTACCAACCTGGATTAAACACTTGTCATACGGTGGTATGACCGATCCCTCAGAAACTTGGCTAAACCAGTTCCGGCACATTTCAGCAAATTTCGTCACATTTCACGGAAAATACGGATTTCAACGAGGCAAGAACGTTCTAAGAAGAACGACAGATTTTGTGTCGAGAGAAGTTCCTGACGTACCGTCTGGTGGGGTTGAGGCAGCTGTGATAACATTTTTTTTCATCAGATTGAAACAATCCAATTCTATCTCGCATAAGAAGTGGTTATTGGAAGTCACTAACACCCACGATACTGCTACCGAGTCTAGGCGAATTTCCAAGAATTTCAAGAAGATCACAACATAAAATGTATGTAGGCTACATTCAGTTATTTAATCACCCATTTACCAATAATTTCATGAGAATAAACTGTTCTTTGCGTACTCAACAGCTGATGTTGACAGTTTCGTTACGTTCCCCACATGGCGCGTTTGGTATCTTGTGACGTCATCCGCCTTGTGAGCGCTGATTGGTGAGTGAAAATTGAGGCAACCTCTGTAGTTTATAAGCCTTGGCCTGGGCCTGCCTCATGAAATCCCAAAGTTATGTATACTTTGTAATTAAACCCATCCACAGCAAACCTGGTGACTTTATGCCTCAGATCATATCCTCCAAGCGTCCACTGATTCCGTGGGTTCGAATACCAACTCAGCTATCCTGGAAGGGTTTTTCCGTGGTTTCCCACTTCTACTCCTGGCAAATGTAGGAATGGTTCCTAACTTAAGACCACGGCCGCCCCTTCCCAATCCTCACCTGGATTACAAATACGCACGCTACTACAGACACCACAATAAAACATCTTCCTTCCTTCCTTCCTTTAATAAAAGGTTCTGAACAAGTATGAATACTAAACAGCGTGGCCGTCAAGCACACCCCTGTAAGTACTGTATATGAACAGTGGCTGCTGTCTGACGTCGACTCCTTAGTATAATACACACACTCACACACAACGAATTGCACGGGACTTAATGACCACGATGTCCAAGCCCCTCAAATGAAACAACATCAACCAATTAATGTGAACCACATGTGGATGCAGCGATTTGATATTATTTTTGAAGCTTATCTTTATTTACCTCTGGCACAACATCCCATGAAGGGTCGAGGCCTACCAAGCGACCGCCATTTGGCCTGCAGATATTGGGGTGACGCGTGGTTAGCTTATCGTGTCCCCTCAGCCCTCAGTCTTGGTTTTCGTGACCGGGGCACTGTCTCAACCGTCAGACAGCTACTCAATTGTCCTCACGAGGCTGAGTACACCCCGTTCCAGCCTTACGTCAGTTTGTAAAATCCCTGACGGAGCCGGGAGTCAAACACGGGGCCTCCGGGTGAGAGGCAGGCGCGCTACCCTAACACCATGGGACCGGCTCGAAGCGTATTACTTTCGATTATTCAAGTCTCGCTCACATCACTTACGTTTATGCCTCTGTTTGTGGATGTTCAATGATTATTATTATTACTATTTCCTAAAGATTTCACCACCGCTCTTAACCAGGTTAGCAGAAAGGAGGCAATATGCCACTGTTCCAAACGATTGCCGATTGTGATATTCATTATGCTGAACATTTTGGAGACTGAAAGTCTACTTCTTTCACAAGTTGCCATGTCATTCATTACACTAAAATCTTTGAGCTTCCGCACTGCGACTTTCGCTACTGTGGTTGGCAAAGGGCCATTTGCTTCCTTTCAAGTTATCATCCACAAGAAGAGCGGGGTTCGTACAATCTGCGAATTGTTCTAGTGTTGGAAATTACTTTAATAAAAGGTTCGGAACAAATATAAATATTTAACACAGTGGCCGTTCAAATACACGCCTGTAAGTATAAATGTACAGTGGTTGTTGTCTGACGTGGTGGCCCGAGCACTCCTTAGTGCTTTTTGTGGTCTGTTCGTATCGTTATGTGCAGCGTGGACTATTAGCTGTGTCTATGTAGAATGCTCTTCGGTTGGTCGATACGTAATAGGGAATCTTGGGTGGATGAGGTAAATATCGTATATTCCACACACATAGCTGAAGTATTTATTTTATTTATTTATTTATTTATTTATTTATTTATTTATTTATTTATTTATTTATTTATTTATTTATTTATCGTATGGCTTTCAGTGCCGGGAGTGTCCGAGGACATGTTTGGCTCGCCAGAGACTGTAGCTGCTTCCAGGAAGTTCAGGTTTGATTCCTGGCTCTTCCAAGAAAATTAATTCTGAGGGCTAGAACGGGGTATCGCTTAGTCTCGCGAGGAAAAACTGAGAAGAGGAGGATTCGATTCCCACCTTAGCTCAGCCATCCTGGATGTGGATTTGCATAGTTTCCCACTTCTACTCCAGGCAAATGCCGGGATGGTTCCTGGTCGCCTCCTTCGCAAATCTAATCTGGAAAAAAAAAACACACACACACAAACACAAAAACACACGCACAAACACGCGCACACGCGCACGCGCGCACACACACAGGGTAAATGACCACGATGTCCAAGCCCCTCAATTGAAACAACTACTGATATATTATCATTTCAATAACATTCACGTTCCTGACATTGCGAAGCTAAGCCTGAGCCTCATTCGGCAGGGTGAGTAACAATGGAGCCTATCGATGACTCTTTTTCTGACCACTTATTAAGAACAATAATCACTGACTGCCAAGACTCCCACCTGATGTATCCAATTTCATAATCTGCGGCAGGTGTAGGCTCTGGGAGGTGCCTGACACATTCCAGCTGCAGGGCGAGGTAAGGTTAACATAACCTCACTTTCTCTTTCGCCTTCAGCGCCGACATATTTGAATGACGAGACACAGTGGGCTACCAGAATTATGACCTGCAATGATCTTAACGGCAGGCGTCACTGACAATGGGGTCCCGAAGGAAGGGGCGGGAGGCTTGGGGGGGGGGGGGGGGGGGGGGCAATGAGGTTCCGTGACCCCTACTGGAATCCCGAGAAATTTCGATTTGTCACACCAGTTTATTTCATATATTGAAGTTACTGATAGCTGATTTAGATGTAAGGATAATTCCACAGTTTTATTTAACTTAGGGTCAGTTGGGGTAAAACGGGTATAAAAATTACTCCCTTTTATCTTTGATCTTTTATAATGGATTCCAATCAAATATTAACTTTTAAATTTTGTTCCAACTCAGCATTGTGACATTCTAGAATAGGTTTATGCATGTTATAAGTTGATTGGCCACATTGTATAGAAATTATTACCATTTTTACACTGTACCCATTTTACCCCATGGATGGGGGAAAACTGGTATAATACACATTTTTTAAAGTAAAACAAGTATTATACTCGTTTTACCCCAGAATATGTGTAATGTATGTATGTATGCATACATTACAAATGTCTAGCCTATTTCAAGCTTATATTAATTTCAGATTTTTATGTGTGATAGTTTCTTTGTTATTAATTATTTAGAAACATGGGGTAAAACATAGCTTTAGCAAATATTATACTAGTTTCACCCCTGAATATATGTAATGTAGGTAAAATAATTAAGAAGTCGTATATTTGGCTACAAATTAAAAATGGCTCATAGATTTAGACGAAAAATAAAATAAAACCACAAAGCGTATACTATAACAGTGATTTACAATTTGTGGCACATACAGTTAGACAAATTTGACAAATCTCCCTGATACCAGATGTTTACAATTGTCTCGATCAATGCAGTTTTGTTCTGGGCTTCTTTTCTCTTATTTTCTTCTTCAATATCATCCACAATTTTTCTATGGCATTAATCTGGTGAATTGCCAGACCAAGACAGAGCTGTGACATTTTCATGCTTGCTTAGGAAGTCTTTGACCACCTTTGCACCATGGCCGGGTGCTGAATCATCCTGAAAAATGAGTGATTGTCCTGGAAATAAATCCCGTCCTGACAGCAACATTATACCCATTTTACCCCATGTTTTTAAATAATTAATAACATAGAAACTATCACACATACAAATATGAAATTAATGAAAGCTTGAAATAAGACATATGTAATGTATACATACCTAGATTTGAAGCTTCAATCTTATCAGGGTCACTTTTCACAATGGCTTCTATCTTCTAGTTTCATTTACACTTACACATGGCAAGAACAACTTTTTTTAGAAGCCATTATTAATGTTGCAAACCAGCTGTTAGCATGATACAATGAGTCCGGGAATATTCTCCGCAGCGCCTACATGCGTCTGCGAGAGCTAGCTACAGCAGTTACGTTGGTAGCATGGCTGCCGCTTGCATCATCTCTACTTAGTATAAAACTAAGTTCCCGTTTCTTGGATGTTACTGGTAAACTCAAGAACCACTGGATAGATTTTGATGCGGTTTTCACCATTCTGTAAAGGATTATCGAGTATGATTTCTGTAGAAAATAATTTATTTATGATCAAAGGAAGCCGAGCAGTAACGATTTTAGTGGAATAGTCGATAAAAAAAACCTGGCGTCCGAGCGCTTTGTAAGCTTTCGCTGGGAAAACCGTTAAAATTATCTAAATACTACGAATGTAAGAATTGTTCAGCATGAAAAGTTCTACAAAAAAGGCCGCGAGAGCATATGTCTATCTTCCATACATCGCCAACTATAAGGGAACAACTGAGCTTGTCTCTTACAGCTTTATGTGCTGTCGACTTGGAGATTCCTGTTTGTTGAGCTAATTTTCGTGTTGATTTACTTGGGCTTCGCAGCATTATATCGGAGATTTCATCAAGTTTTTCGTCTGTTAAAAGCGTAGGCCTGCCTGTTCCCGTTACATCGTGAACTGAGCCAGTCACACGAAATTTACTCACCAAATCCCGAATGGTATCACGGTTTGGACACTTTGAATTAGAAAACCGCGCCTGAAATCTTAATTTTACATTTTCTGTAAACCGATCGCCTTCGCGAAAAACGTATTCCACTGAAGAAAAAAAAACTCTTCAGTAGTAAACATTACCGCCTGTATACTGTTGCACTCTTCCAATAATAATCCATCCGAACGCTCGCTGACTGAAATACACGCTGCAGGCTCGCGCGCTTATCGCGATGCACATCGACAGCTCCTACGGGGAAGTCCCGCTTTGAAGGACACAGTGCAGTGCAGCCAACTAAAACTCATGACTCAACCGCTCACAGCTGCACGTACCCACTGCGGAGAACATTCTCGGGCGCCCTGTATAACATGCACTCATGGAATAAACATATGATAATTTTTACGGGTGCATATTGTCAATAGTTTAGGATTTATTAAATGAAATGTTTATACCCGTTTCACCCCACGATACCCAGTTTACCCCAAGTGACCCTAGTAATTTTCGATTATTTGAAAATACTGTATCTCCAGTTATTTAGAAAATCGGTGAACTGAATTAACATTACCATTTTAATGAAATGCTTGATTTTTATTTTTGTCGATACATGGTGATACAACTTTTTTTAAGCTGTTTTTAAGAAATGAACATTACAGTACGATGATGATTCACAAAGAAAAGCGAACTGCTATGGACAAAAACTCTGAACTAAAAAACCCTATTCCTCCCATTCATGCCGTAAAGATAATGTACCCAACGGTTTCAGAGCAGCAAAATAATGAATATCACGAAGCAAGTAAGAAATGAAACTAAAATTGCTGGGGAGTTCATCTCATCACCTAGTGACAGGTAGGTAATGAAATGAAAAATATTACTTGATGTCAAGAAGGGCATCCAGTAATAAAAACAGGAATAATGACGGCTAAACTATTATTATTAAGTTACTTTTGTCCTGTGACGCAAGAACCAGTGGCCTATCACGTGATGAGCTGGGGATGCTCCACGTTGTGCAACCAAGACACGCAAGTCAAGGTAGCGCGAGTCTCACGCTGCACCTTGTGTCATGCTGGCTTACAATGTTGCCAGGATGTCGGGGATGTTGTATGAATAAAGTCGATCAGCACATTATGTGCCCAGCATTACGATACTGTATATAAACTATAACCAAGTAAAAATTTACCTTTGTAAGGGGTTGCAAAAGGCATGTCTTCCAACTCAGGGGCAGGTGATCCCTATGTTTCAGCCCTTAAAACAACTCTCGAGCTTAACTGCCCTCTGATCGGATCAGATCTGATCTGCTGTGAATGCGCTGAGCGAGTGCCCGGGCGAGCGTCTTATATATATTTTTGTGAAGAGGTGACACGGAGTACGGACCATCACACTGGAGACCTGTGAAAGCAAGCTTGTCCCCCCCTCCCCCCTGATGAGACAGATCTCTAGGTAGAGGGAACAGCTGGGAACTGACTACTTCTCACCGGATGCCTTCGCACGCCCCCACCCCTTACCCCTCCCACCCAAACATGTTCATATTAAAAATGTATTTCTAAGCTTCGGTACCCCATTACATTAATCAATACGAAGTAATAGCCCGCCAGCTACTGAAAAAAAATAGGGCGATTAGTAATGATTAAGTGCTTATGCTTTGAAATATTTTTTAAAGTCAGTTTACCTTCCAGGGTTGGCTTTTTCCTCGACTCAACGAGGGATCCCACCATTACCGACTCCAGGGCTGTGTCCTGAAGCTTGAAACACTGGGTCGGGGGATACAACTGTGGAGGTGGGAAGAGCACTTCGCCCAGGCGGCCTTACCTGCAAAGCGAAGAGGGGCCTTGTGAGGGATGGGAAGGAATGGGAAGATTAGGAGGGATAGGCAAGGAAGAGGACCTTACGTTAGGGACCATCCCAGCATTTTCCCGGAGACGAAGAGGGAGACCATGGAAAACCACTTCGAGGATGGCTGGGGTGGGAATCGAACCCCCACTACTCATTTGGAGTAGAGGGCTGAGTAGACCCTGTTCTAGTCCTCATACCACTTTTCAAATTTCGTAGCAGAGCCGGGAATCGAACCTCGGACCTCCGGGGTGGCAGCTAAGCACACTGAATACTACACAACAGAGGCGACCTTTGAAATATTGTATTCAATATATCACGACCGTTCGAATACCAAATGAGAACTTTCAACAACTAGGTCGTGTTCTGTACATGGAGTGCACGCCATCAGGATGTTAGCCAGAGAGTTAAAATGTCTGGTGCAACCCGTATTCGAATCAGGGACCTTTGGATAACCGGTCCAATATTATTTCCAAAGGAGCTACCGCGAGTAGACACTTCCTTTCTGATATTGTAACCTATATTTTATGAGTCCCCCATGACAGTTTTAATGTAGGCTAGTGGGTTTATTATTTCTTTATATCATGTTATCGTGTTGGCAACGTGTTCAATTGCATTGGACACGTCTGCAGTAGACGCAGTGTCATTATTATTATTATTACTATTATCATATACGAATGCTTTTTATTATTAATTATTCAATGTATTTTAGGTCACTTTTGACAAGATTCTGAAGCTAGCTCTAATCATATGTTGTCTAAGAAAGTTTATTAATATTGTTCGGACCACTGAACCAGGAGTCAGGTTCATGTTTTGGTCACACGTACAGGAGGCAGCATTTATGGACGCTATTGTCTCGAGCAGGTATGCTCGCTTACCCCGGGGAGGGTGAGGAGGAAGCAGCCAGGGGGCCTTGCTAGGAGTGGAATGGACAAGCAGGCGTATGACAATAAGACTTCCTGGAAGGAGCTGTGGGTTTCAGACGTGTGGTAGCAAGCTACTGGATGCACTGCGGAAGTGGGTATTTGTCTCTCTGGACATTGAGATGACTGGTGCGTGTCTGTCGTGAGCTGAGTGCTTCGTGTTTATACGGAAAGAAAAAAGCTTGAAGACTCCGATTTGTTTTAGTATGGAGGGCACCAGGTGATTGGGTTCTGGCTGTTATGCCACAATGACAGTAGGCCTAATAACTGTGCTAAGTTGAAGAAGACCTTCATGGCGGTAAACCATAATGGCATGGCTGACCAGCTTCAAAGTGGTGACGAAACTAGAAATATACGGCAGACGACGGCATTACCGGTAATGTGAAAACAAATAATAAATCTTTAAAGGCCTAAATATTATTATTATTATTATTATTATATTATTATATTATATAGTTTTAATTGCATTTCTTGTGTGTCACTCTTTTTCTTATATTAATAAATTTCTTGCATGATGCAGCTTCAGAATATAAAGTAAATTTAAATTGGATAGTTTCTTTTTAGTTAGATGCATGTAAACCTTCCTTCATCTTTATTAATTTATAGGAGGTTTTGGTAAGGCCTATGTACGAGCCAGTCCTTTCAGAATATCTGCACACGCCCGGAGATGAGAAGAGTTTCGATAAGGTGGATTTGTTCAATTACAGTACTAATTATGTCAGTTTGTTTAAATTTTAAAGAAAGGCCATTTATGAGGCAGAATATTCATTTTTATTTAATTTTTGTATCTTCAAAGTTACAAATGGCTTCTCTGGGTGAAGCCATCTTGTGGCTAGAATTGAAAGATTACAAATGGCGCCCAACTATGGAGTGTGAATAAGGCTGGCTGGTGCATAGTATGGCAGTACGCACAGGTAATTTGTGAAATCTGATCGGGTATTTTAGGAAGGGTATATATGTTCAGTGATTTTGGAGGGTATGCTAACTAATAAGAGTGAGCCTGATTTATTAAAGTTGAGATCTAGAAGTGTTGACAGAAGCACTCTTGGTCATTCTAGAAGAGGCAGGAGTCAGTCAAACAGGCAGACCAATAAGCGGTCAGATTCCACAAATTCGAGAGTAGTTCTTAGTAAAATGGCAGATAAGGATGTGATTTCTGGTACGTTGGAGGGACGTGAGGGGGCCGAGAAAGATGATGTTGCAACTGGCAAGGAGTTAGGAATGGGAGTGAATAGTGACGAGGAAAATGTAGGGCTGGGGGAAAACTCACAGATGATCAAGTTAATGGAGCAGATGATGTCAAAATTCAGTAGTAAACTAAGTGATTTAAGTAATAAAATGGATACTCAGAGTAGTGATTTAAGTACTCAAATTAATAATCAAAGTAGTGAATTTAGTACTAAGATAGACATTCAAAGTACGGATTTAGAGAGCAAAATTAATAAGATTGTAGAAAGTATGAGTAAAGGCTATAAGGAAATTCGTCAGGAAATTGCCCGTAGAATTGAGATGGTAGATAAAAGATTCGAGCAAGTTGAGGAGAAGATGAGCTTACAGAGGCAGGGCATTATGGATACTGTTGATAAGCAGATAGGTGAGGTGAGTAATGAGGTAGCCATTGTCAAGAAAGAAGTTAGTGAGAGGTTGATAGTTGTAGAGGAAGAAATGAAGGATATAACTGAGATTAGAAATAAGCAGGTGTCTTTCGAACAGGAGCTAGCGGTTTCTTCAGCCAGAGTAACGATGGTAGATAAGAGTGTAAAAAAGGAGATTAGTGAACTGAAATCCTTTAATGAGAGCGAAAATTTGAAATTAAGAAGAGAGCTGAATCAGGCCAAGTCAAATAAGGAAAATTGTAATCACTCTGTAGGACATAGTAACTTTTATAGGGAATCTGACTTACCTAAATTTAGTGGAAGGCAGTTTAACCCTATGGAGTTTGTTAAAGTTGTTCAGAAGAGGTTTTCGAATGGGTTAGAAGATGGGACTTTAGACTGGGATATTGTTGAGGAAATCATATCATTAGCTTTTGTGGGGGAGGCTAAATCTTGGTATCAAGTTTTTAGGGGAGATTTTCAGGGGTTGGAAGATTTTAAGCAGAAGTTTGAGGGAAAGTTCTGGAACGAACAGACTAAAGGAAGAGAAAGAGACAAGATTTCTTTTGGGAGGTATCAGTCGAATCAGGGGGTGAGCATGACGGAGTATTTCCTCACACATGTCCTTATCAGTCAGAATTTAGACACTAGTTCTTCTGAAGGTGATATTGTTAGGCGTATGGCCCGTCATTTTTCTGATGAGGTGAAGATGGCCGTAGTCATGCAGAATGTAAATACGATTAAGGACATGGAACGTGTGTTAGAAAGGTTTGATACTTTGGGTAGAATGGGAGGCAAAAGGCAAGAACAGGGAAGGGAAGGAAATTACGATCAGGGGTATCAGGAGGAAGGGAATAGGCATTATGAGCGTAGGAATATTGATAGGCCAGGTAACTTTGTGAGGAATGATAGAGGAAATTTTGTAAATAGGGATAGGGGTGACCAAGGGAATTTTCGGAATAGGGGGCGCGGAGAACAGAGTCAGGCAGAAAATCGGGGACCTGGGGAACAAAGGCAGTTAGAGAATAGGGGGCGTGAAGAAGAGAGACAGCCAGCTCAGCCGAGTAATTTAAACGGGAACAGGGCTCTTTAAGACGGTCAGATAGAGGGTCCCATCCCAGTATTCCAGTTCATGTGTTGAAGAAGATAGAATACGACCTTGATGTTAGAAAGGAATTGTTAGATGACCAGGTTGAGGTTATGCAGGAGAGATGTGAGCCTACGTTGATCAGTCCTGTGATTAAGGTGAAGATATGGGGTCAAGTCGTCGATGCCTTATTGGACTCAGGGAGCATGTGTTCTTGCATTAAGGCAGGCTTTTATGATGAGGTTAAGAGTAAAGGAGAAGTCATAGAGGAGATTCCTGTGTCCAATATATTTATATTGTCTGCTGTTGGGACTAAGTCACAGAGAGTGCGTAGACAGGTTGTCGCACCTATGTACATTGATGAGAAATGTGGTCGTCAGAGTTTTCTAGTGGTCGCGAATTTAGTGTATCCTGTCATATTGGGTGCGGATTGGTTAAGCAGTCAGATGTGTAAGCTTGATTACGGCGAATCTAAGGTGAGATTCAAGTGGGGTGAGAATTTTGATACGATTAGTCTGAGTTATCAGGTGGACTCGGGAACTTTTGTGAGTATATCAGTGTGTGTCCAGGTTTTAAATGAAGAGGAAGAAGTCAGTGAGGTTAGTAGCGACATGGTATCAGAGGATATTCAAAGTTGTAGTATGGTAGTGGAAGAGGAGCGTGAAGGCGAATTTTCAAGTGTTGTGGAAGATACCATGTTGGAGGTAGAGCAGAAGGCTCAGTTGTTAGAGGTCTTGAGAGACCACAGTGAGGTGTTCTCTGACAAACCTGGTAGGACACATGTTTACGAGCATAGTTTCGAGATCACCGATAGGTCTAGTTTTAATGGTGTTAGATACCCGATACCACACGCCCATGTCAAAGCAGTAGATGATGTCATTTCGCAGATGCTAAACGATGAGGTGATCGAATTCAGTAGGAGCCAGTATGTCAATCCGTTGGTAGTAGTGATTAAGAAGGATGGGTCAGTTAGGCTATGTTTGGATGCAAGACAAGCTAATAAACGCATTGCGCCGGATCATCAGCGACCGGAAACTACTGAGGATTTAGTTCAGAGATTTGGGGGTAAAGAATGGCTGTCCACATTAGATTTGAGTGCTAGTTTTTGGCAGGTACCCTTACGGAAGGAGGATAGGCAATGAGGCTTTTTGTTACAAAAACCAGCTGTTACAATTTACACGGATTCCTTTTGGTATGAAAACATCGTCAGCTGGGCTCATTCGCGCACTTAACATCGCTCTGGGACACGACACAGGGGATTTCACAGCCAGTTACATCGATGACTTAGTCATCGCATCACGTACATATGGGGAACACATGGAACACCTTAGAATCGTTTTGGGAAAGTTGCATCGGGCTGGGTTCACAGTGAAACTTAAGAAGGCGACTTTTTGTGCACAACAGATCACGTTTTTAGGCCACACCATTACACCACAGGGGGTTACGCCAGAAGGGTCGAAATTAGACAACATAATCAACACTCGGACACCACGTAACGTCAAACAACTTCGCTCTTTTCTGGGGGTATGTAATTATTTCAGGAGGTTTGTACTGCGGTATTCGCAGCTGTGCGGGCCATTTAGCGGGTTACTTAAACAGAATTCTAAGTGGGTTTGGGAAAAGGAACACGATGAGGCATTCATCAAACTTAAAGAGGGTTTTAGGGATGCTGTCACACTTAGGTACCCCGGGCAGGATAGTCAGTATATAGTGATGACAGATGCTAGCGACTTAGGTTTAGCAGGGGTGCTTTGTCAAAAGGATGGGGATGGTAATCTAGGCATCGTGTCACTCGCCAGTAGAGGTCTAAATTCCGCGGAGAAAAGATACACTACTAGTGAGAAGGAATTGCTAGCCATTGTATATTCGCTGGGTAAGTTCCGGACCTATGTGCTTGGCCGGAAATTCCTAATCTATACCGACCATAACGCACTTACGTTTCTTAGGACATGTAGGATAACCTCGAACCGGCTTTCTAGGTGGATATTGGCGATCCAAGAGTACGATTTTGATATATTTCATGTAAAAGGGTCAGAAAACGAATTCGCGGATTTTGTGAGTCGCCACCCGGAAATTGCTGGGGAGGGAGTTGAAGCTAGGAGAGAGGAAGGAATTTTGGTCTGTGTAACTAGGATTTCAGATAGGGACGGGGAGAGGTTAAAGTTGGGTAAAATGAGAGAGGAACAATGCAAGGACGAGGAGATTCTGGACATTTATCGGGAACTCGAGGAAATGGAACATATGAGCATTGCTAAGAGGGGTAATAAGGAATTCAGGCTTTTTAACGACTTGCTAACTAGGAAATGCTTTGGCGAGAGATGGTGCGTGTGGGTTCCTAAGTCTTTGAGGTATGATATTATCTGGTTTTATCATAAGGAGTTAGGCCACTATGGTGCAGAGAAGGTGTTGGGTGCTATTCAGGAGAACTTCTTCTGGAAAAACATGGGCAGGGAAGTCAGAAAAACCCTAGCAACATGTGAGTTGTGTCAGAAGTGCAAGCACCCCACAAGGTATTTAGAAGGGCCAAGGCAGGCTGTTTTAACTCAGAAACCAGGTGAGTTGGTGTGTGTTGACCTCTATGGGCCGTTGGTGAAGTCTCAGTATGGCTACCAATATGTGTTTGTCGTTGTTGATGCCTTTTCCAAGTATGTTAAGCTCTATCCTCTAAGACAGGCCACGGGGAGGGGTTGTGTAAATTGCATACTGGGGAAATATGTTCCGGAGTTTGGTAAGCCATTCCGAATACTCTCAGACCACGGTTCTCAGTTCACCTCGAAGATATGGAGGACCAAGTTGAGTGAACTGGGAATACAGTGTACGTATTCCTCTATTAGGTATCCCCAAGGAAACATGTCTGAGAGAGTAATGAGAGAACTAGGGCGCATGTTTAGGACTTATGTGAGTGAGCGACATAATGCCTGGTTTTCGATGCTTGAGGACGTTGAGCGTTGGCTCAATGTAACTAAACACGAGAGCACGGGTCGCACTCCCATAGAAGTCCAGCTGGGCAGGAAGCCTGTCAGCGAACTTGCCATGATTTTGGGTTTGAGGACAGGGGAGGCCGTACCCAGAGATTTAAGTATCAGGTTAGCTGGGGAATATTTATGTAAGGCCAGTAAGAAACGGCAGAAGCAGCAAGGGAAGCGGGCAGGAGATAAGTTAGATGTAGGTGACCTTGTGCTTTTGAGGGTGCCTCATGTCTCGTCCGCAGACCAGAAATTGGTGAGTAAATTTTTTCATTTGTATGAAGGACCGTATGAAATTGCACGGAAATTAGGGGCCTGTGCGTACGAGCTCCTTACAAAGGACGGCAGGGTGCTAGGGATTTACAATATTTCCAATCTGAGGATGTACATATCCTAGTAGCCCTGTTGATTGTGTATATTTGTGGGAGGAAGGAGTTAGGATTTTGGAAGGGAAGTCATGCCTAAAAGGATTGCTTTTTATTCTATGGTATAGGACCAAATGAATGAAAAGCAAGGGGGCGTTCTGTAACCTATATTTTATGAGTCCCCCATGACAGTTTTAATGTAGGCTAGTGGGTTTATTATTTCTTTATATCATGTTATCGTGTTGGCAACGTGTTCAATTGCATTGGACACGTCTGCAGTAGACGCAGTGTCATTATTATTATTATTATTACTATTATCATATACGAATGCTTTTTATTATTAATTATTCAATGTATTTTAGGTCACTTTTGACAAGATTCTGAAGCTAGCTCTAATCATATGTTGTCTAAGAAAGTTTATTAATATTGTTCGGACCACTGAACCAGGAGTCAGGTTCATGTTTTGGTCACACGTACAGGAGGCAGCATTTATGGACGCTATTGTCTCGAGCAGGTATGCTCGCTTACCCCGGGGAGGGTGAGGAGGAAGCAGCCAGGGGGCCTTGCTAGGAGTGGAATGGACAAGCAGGCGTATGACAATAAGACTTCCTGGAAGGAGCTGTGGGTTTCAGACGTGTGGTAGCAAGCTACTGGATGCACTGCGGAAGTGGGTATTTGTCTCTCTGGACATTGAGATGACTGGTGCGTGTCTGTCGTGAGCTGAGTGCTTCGTGTTTATACGGAAAGAAAAAAGCTTGAAGACTCCGATTTGTTTTAGTATGGAGGGCACCAGGTGATTGGGTTCTGGCTGTTATGCCACAATGACAGTAGGCCTAATAACTGTGCTAAGTTGAAGAAGACCTTCATGGCGGTAAACCATAATGGCATGGCTGACCAGCTTCAAAGTGGTGACGAAACTAGAAATATACGGCAGACGACGGCATTACCGGTAATGTGAAAACAAATAATAAATCTTTAAAGGCCTAAATATTATTATTATTATTATTATTATTATATTATTATATTATATAGTTTTAATTGCATTTCTTGTGTGTCACTCTTTTTCTTATATTAATAAATTTCTTGCATGATGCAGCTTCAGAATATAAAGTAAATTTAAATTGGATAGTTTCTTTTTAGTTAGATGCATGTAAACCTTCCTTCATCTTTATTAATTTATAGGAGGTTTTGGTAAGGCCTATGTACGAGCCAGTCCTTTCAGAATATCTGCACACGCCCGGAGATGAGAAGAGTTTCGATAAGGTGGATTTGTTCAATTACAGTACTAATTATGTCAGTTTGTTTAAATTTTAAAGAAAGGCCATTTATGAGGCAGAATATTCATTTTTATTTAATTTTTGTATCTTCAAAGTTACAAATGGCTTCTCTGGGTGAAGCCATCTTGTGGCTAGAATTGAAAGATTACAATATGAAAGGCACATCTTCCGCCATTGCTTTAACATTTCGAGAGGTGTATATTATGGATTCGATCTCCATACAGTTTAATTTAAAAATTAAATTAAATATTATGTCTGTTTAGTGTCTGTGGCTTTAAAATGAAGGGCCATACCTTCAAACAGCAGGAAAGATGAGGCTTCATCCATGAAGATATTTTGGTTATTTTTTTTCTTTCTGATTTTTTGCAGAGAGGAGTACGATATTCTTAGGACTTACCATGGTGGCCAAGAGCACTAACGTGCTAGCTCGTGCCTAGCTGGCATCGGGAGAGCGTGGGCTCAAATCTCACCTCAGCCATCCTGAATATGGTAATCGTGATTTCCCATGTTCACCACAAGGAAAATGCCGTGACAGTTCCTTTCAAAATCCCTTCCTTAATTAGGCTCAAATTAGTTGTCACACTCACCTGGGCGATTGGCCATCACCATCCCCAGCTGTAGCTGCTGACAAAGTGTGGTCAGCTCCCAGACACCGTAACGTGTCTGCTAGTAACGAAATACCTCTAGTTATTTATGTCCGTTTTATCCCCTTTCTTATGTATTGGATGGATTATGGCACATTTCCATTCTTCGGGAATTGTTTCACTTGTCCAGACTTCTGTAAGAATTGCTTGAGCAAGGGTTCTGCCAACTAGTTTCAACGTTTCGACAATACCGTCCTCTCCTGGAGGTTTGTTATTTTTGAGCTCACAAACTATTTGTTCGATTTCTTCTACTGTTGGAGGTTTAGAATCTGGGTTCGGTTCAGACGTTTCAAAGGCGAGTTGATCTGTAGTGAATTCACGGTTTAGAATCTTTCAAGTGATGCCAAAGGTTTAGAGTTTTCTGCATTATTTGTTGCAAGAGTTCCTTCCGAACGTTTGAGCTTGAGCTTTTAGTTCTCGCAGTCAAGTGGTGCAGTTGCACCTAATATAAAGGGAGGTGGCGCGCAGTTCGTCACTCCTGTGGGGGTCCGGGCGGGGACACCAAGAGCCCGCTGATGAGCCAGCTTGGTGTCCTAGGCGAAACCCCACAGAAGACACAGCACAAACCTAGAAGGATTGCTGAGTTTTAATTCACCGGCCGTGAAAGCCAATATACCATCTTTTTAGAGTTCTTCATGTTCTGTAGAAGTTCCGCGTATTGTTTTTCTTGTACTCCTGTTCAAAATCTGCCACTCTGATGATATTGTAATTATTATCAATTAGGGCCCGGATGTTGACGCCGTAAAAAGTTTAAAAAATGCACTAAAACTTTCAAAAATGACTGCAATAAATGACATAAAAAATCAAAAAATGCACTATAAAATTGAGAAAATGATCTTAAAATAATAAACTCATCAATATTTCCAAAATTCGAAAACTGCATTATAAAATGGATAAAATGATCTTATAAAAATAAACTCGCCAATATTTCAAAAATGAAATCTTAAGTCAAACTGAAAAGTCAATCAAAATCGATTTCTAGCTCTTAACAAAAGGTTTATGTTCACTTTAGTCTGAATTGCACTGCACTACGAACGTCATTCTGAAGTTTTGAAATGTAAATGTAAATGATCTGCGGTTATCAGCCAACAAGTTTTTATATCTCGAAAAGCTGCGTTCAACATCAACTGATGTGATCGGAGCGTACTTGAAGTGAGGAAGGTAGTTTGCTGTTAAATCCTCCTCAATCCCATCCATGCAGCAGTTTTCACCGGAAAGAATGTCGAGATTTTGCAGAATGTTTTATACCCGGTGTTTCAGTCCAGCAACTTTTTCAGTTTTCATGCAATACCCGCAGCAATTTCGCCACGATTGTTGCAAAGACTAGTTTCCACCCGGTTGATTAAGGAAATTGAATCAATATTTCAATATTTTAAATAATCTTGTATCAGCTACTAGCTTCTTCTTAACTCTGAGACACGTAACTCCCTCATATATAGCTGAGACATAACTAAATTGGGGGAAAAATGACCTCAAAAGGCGATTTCTCTAAAATAAGACCAAAAGAAATCTACCAAACCTAAAAAATGCTCTTAAAATTGAAAAATAGAAAAAAATGCAAAAATATGCAAAATAAAAATGACATATTTGAAGAGGGGGTCGCCCGTCTGGAGTTTCTATGTACTTCAGCATTGTTTTAGACAGTTCAGTAAAAATATGACATGTCATCAACATCCGGGCTCTAATTATTATTATAAGAAATCCTGCACCCTCGCATGATACAAGCCAATAATAATAATCTTAATAATAGCAATGACCCTGGACGTTAGTGCGACACCCAGCCACTACTGACATACTCGCTGTACACCCCGTGGCACATGACAAATTGTAAGACCGGGAGTCGCTCCTCATTTGTATTCGAATAGGCTCTGGTACTTTATAGCCATGACAAGTTTTCGTAAGACATCAAAAGCCTTTTAAGGTCCAGTTTACAAATGTCGTGCATGTGATTGACCGTTAAACAAGCGATCACTGACGAAACAACTCGTCTTGCCAATCAGGGCGACTCTGTAATACATTTACCAGCTCGAGACTAGAAAAAGAAAACATTGTACTATTGGGATTCAGTAATTCGACCAACATATAAAAGGCTTTAGTTTCATTTCTCTTTCCAGTTCTTTCCTCCTAAGCTATTACAGTTACCGTCTTATAATTTGGCAACAGCACTGAACGACTCATGCATCTAAATCTCCTCGAACTTCATCAACAATAGATGAAATTAATGACAACTACATACAGTAGTAACAAGTGGTTCCGTGAAAAACCAATATAGTCTATTTTCATATATTCCAAAGGTTCTACAGTATAGGACCACAATTTCAGACTCAAAACATTATAGTTCACTTAAGACAATAAACATTGTAGAAAATAATTTTAAGATAGCAAAATGGTTTTATTATGGTATCAGTCTTAAATCAAAACAGTCATCTTTACTGAAGATAACTCACATCAATACACCGCCAGTATTGGAAACATCATGAGCCGCACGTTGCACTTTATTCGTCAGGAAGAAAGCGATTTTCGCGTAAACGATGAACCCTAGAGACACGTATATGTCTCCTTCTGCCAAGACACACTCGTGGAAATTGAAAATAAAACACCTTTAAAGAAGTGAATTAAAAACAGCATATTTACATGGGGCTGGGATAGAGGGCAGTAAAGGCAATGATCCAAACAAACTCGCTGCGGATGGAGTAGGAACAACGTACTGAGCCCTTAGCAACAGTAATTGATTTGTTGAATAATGACCTGTTGTTTCAAGCATTGTTGTGTGGGAGTGAACATTGTAGAAATGCCAAGACGTCGTCAACGAACACAATTTCTGCGGTTAACAGAATTTCAGCGAGGTCGTATTGTGGGCCTGTGGGAGGATGAATGGTCTATCCGAAGAACTGCCGAACACAATGCACGTGAGGTGTGTGCTGTGTATCAGAGATGCTGCCAGTGGCCAAAGGAAGATGAACATGTTCTCCACCCTGGTTCCGGATGGCAGCAGTCTACAGATTTACGCTTAGACCGCCACATCAGAAGAGCAGCCATTGCGATTCTACGTCAAGGAGAGATGCTCTTCCAGCAAGACAATGCCCCTACACACATTTCTCGCGTTATCCAATACGCTCTCCCAGATGTAACTTAACTTCGCTGGCCAGCACAATCAGCAGACTTATCACCCAATGAGCATGTGTGAAACATGATGGGATGGCGTCTGATCCGGTCTGCGTTACCGGCAACATCCCTTGACGAATTGCGACAACAGGCAGAATTGGTGTGGAACATTATCTCCCAAAATGGCATCCAACACCTCTATAATAGTCTCTATGCATTTTTGCACGACTGCATTGTAGTCATAACCATAGGAGGCAAGATACTGAAATTGGTGTCCAAGATAATGATAATTGTGTTAAGGGGCCAAACATCTGGGTTTGGGTGATTGTGGAGATGAAAGGAAATTAAACTTCCAACTAAAACTAACTTACGAACTGGAGGAAGAAACCGACGAAGCCTCTGAGGGTGTAGTACTATCCAGAGTGCACCATAATGTGGTAAGGCTACATACACACTGCCTCCTTTAGGGTCTTGTGCAGAAGGCATGAGAACCATGAAAAGAAAAGACGAAGTCTGACCCCTCGAAGAATGAGGGCATCAGCAGAGATAAGACAGGGGCCAATTGAGGCGGGAAATTGAAAGTCACCCTAGGAAATAGGAAGCTTATAAATTTACGTGATGTGACTCTAGGCTTCAGATAACCTAATAACGTCGGGATCGGAATAGAAGAAGAGTTGACCAAGGGAGTTCGAAACGAAAGATGGCCAAGAGTCACGACATACTGTTGCAGTGAAACACGTTTATCCACCCCTTATTACAGGGTTGAAAGAGAAATGTGTAGGTATAGAAAAATGTCTGAAATGAGGAAAAGTAGATACAGTTTATCGAAGGATTCAGACGACCTTTGGGGGAAGGAGGACTAAGTGCTGTAATATTAAGGACTCAGATGGAAAACCTCGAACAGTTAGGGAAGAAAAGGCTGATTTTGGAAGGTAGAATAAGGAAAGATAAGAGAACGTTCATGTCATTTGTAGACTTAGAAAAGGCTTTTGATAACGATGATTGGAGTAACTTGTTTGAAATTTTGAAAACGATTGGAATATAGTACAGGGATAGGAGGATGCTCTACAATCTATACAGAAACCAGACATCAGTCATTCGAGCCTAACGACATGAGAGAGAAGCTGGTATTCAGAAAGATGTAAGCAAGACTGCAACTTATCACCCATACTTTTAAATCTATACATTGAACAAGCAATGAAGGAAATTGGAGACAAATTCAAAGTAGGAGTAAAGATTCAAGGAGAAATTATTTCAACTCCGAGATTTTCTGATACCATCGTCATCTTAACCGACACACCAGAGGTTATGAATGAGTTTTTACTGTAAATCGTATTGATTCTGTCGTGAGGAAAGAATTCATGATGAAAATTAATACATGTAACACAACAATATTGCAATGTAGCCGAAATAAATCCGAAACCCCAATGGACGTCAAATTGACAGGTGAAAACTAATGGATGTAGGAGACTTCTGTTACTTAGGATGCAAAATAACCAGTGATGGACGAAGCAAGAGGATACAAAAGTAGGTTAGCACAGGCAATGAAGGCATTTCTGCAGAAAAGGAATCTGTTGACATCGAATGTAGATTTAAGTAATAGCATTGTGGTGTTTGAAGCCATATTTTCAGTGTTGCCTTAGTAAACAAGAGTTTAGTGCTTTTCAGTCTGTCAACACGAATGTACCCAAAAGAGATGGGTTATGCCCTAATCCTGAAATAAATTACATGAGATTAATAAAACACTAGGATGACCAGTTTCGATCGTCAAGCGATCATCATCAGATCCAATACACTTAGGCTATAAAATCTATGTTTGAAATACAGGTGAAAATATTTACAATATGTACAATTATTTAGTTGCAGTATTGGTACTGCAACTGTCAGTGTATGCTAAATGCAGTATATATGTTAGGTGAAATGCTAAATGGTGATGGCTATCCGGAGATTGTACTTTAGAGAGATTATATGGCTGTAAACTATGGTTAAACTATAAAATTTTAGGCTAACTACTTATCTGATTGTCTTCCGTACTACAGCTATTCGCAGTTTCCGTGCTCACTTGAACTCGCTGTGCGGTCGACTGCGGTGGTTATCTTAACGACTGGTTTTTCCCTGCCTTCCCCCCCTGTCCCTACGTGCTGTGGGGAGTGATCGCGATGTGTTTATGTGAGGTGTTGCCAACCTAGATAAGATGTATGTTATTGAATGAGGTGGATCTACAACTATTAAAGACCGTGGATTAGTCCTCGCCACGCGTGGAGCATAACCCATTCGAACTAAGCGTTGACGGTCTTATGGGGGTGTCCCGGCACCTTTAATACTGCCTCTAATATGGGCCTTGGTTTATTGCAGAAGAAAAGTACATCGTACACCTGATCCAGATAACATTTACCTATTAAAAAACCCCTAATGTCCCCCCCTTTTTTATCTAGCTTGGCTGTGTCGCTAAATTGTGTTTTGTTTCCGACAGGGTGTGTTTTTTAGTAGCGTGAAGAGGGGTGAGCTCTCCATGAACGTGTGTTCATTTAGATTGTTGGGATTGTTTCATTTGGCTAGGTGTATCTCGATTGCTTCCTTTATGTCAAGAGCTCTGCCTTTCGATTCGTGATGGATTATTTTAAGGTCCGACTCTATGTTGGTAAAGCTATGCCCTGCGTCACACATATGTTCGCACACGGCTGAATGTGTTCCGTATCTTATCGCATTTCTATGTTCATTATAACGTGTGTCTACTCGCCTTCCACTCTGCCCGATGTAATTAGCTTGACAATCGGTGTCTTGGCACGTTATAGAATATACCCCTGACCTTGAATACGGGTCACGTTTATTTAGATTACTATTTAGGAGGTGCCTAGCGGTTGTGTTTTTCGTCGTGAAAGCTATCTTTATGCCTTGCTTTTTGAATAGGTTAGTGATTTTATATGTATTCGCATTCACATAGTTGAAACGCGCAAATTTTTTCTCATTACTGTCCGGTTTGGGAATCGTTTTATCTTTATTTTTATGTTTGGCTGTAATTTGATTTATTTTGCTTGGCGAGAAGTTGTTTTCCTTTGCTATTTGCATAATAGTTCTTATTTCCTTATTATAGTTGTCTTTTGACATGGGTATGTTTAAAGCCCTGTGCACCATTGAATTGAAACCCGCTAGTTTGTGCGTATTCGGATTCCTTAGTGAATTTGATAGAATGGTGAAGGCTATTAATGGATTGGAGAATTGTTTCTTCGCTTGTTAGTTCAGTATCGTAGATGCAAATTACATCATCTACGTATATTTTCCATATTACTATTCCCTTTGTTGAAGTCTTTTCTAAGAACGCATTTTCTAGTGCATTGATCAAGATGTCAGCGATTAACCCACTTAGTGGCGATCCCATTGCTAGGCCTTCTCTCTGTGTGTATATTTTATTGTCGAATTGAAACACGTTTTGGGTGAGAACGACCCTCAGTAATCTCACAATCTCTTCAATTTCTTTTACCGAATTGTTGGATTTTAAGTTGTTTTCGATAGTGTTGATTGCTTCTATAATCGGAATATTGGTGTACATGTTAGTTACGTCGAAGGATACTAGCCTGAAGCTAGGTTTCATTTGTAGGGTGTTCAATGCTGTTACTAGTTCTGTTTGTTCTTTACAGAGTTGTTTTTGTCGTTGGAAAGACGGCATTTTAAGATTTTTAGTAACTCTTTGCTGATTTTGTAATTAGGGGCATTCCTACAATTGACTATTGGTCTCATTGGGCATTCCTTTTTGTGTATTTTTGGTTGTCCCCTCAATGACGGTATTTTCGGGTTCATGTTTATTAGTTTTGATTTTTCAGCTTTGGTCAGTATGTATTCTGTTTCTTTTAGCGCACTTTTTATTTGTTTTTGGAATTTGTTGGTGGGGTCTTTTGTTAATTCCTTGATTTCGTTGTTGTTTAGGAATTCGACTGTTTTTTCAATGTATTCTGTTTTGTTCAAAATTACTGTAGTGTTTCCCTTATCTGCTTTTGTGATGATTAAGTCATGTTCTTTTATTTTTTGTTTCAACGACTTTATTTCTTTGATTTGTTTGTTGTTTTGAATGCTATTGCTATCGCCCTCTCGTTTGAGGATTTTTTTGGCTTCGTTGGTGGCGAGATTTTTGGTTAATTCCCTGTCTTCTGCTGGGAGCTTGTGACTGGCTATCTCAATATCTGTGATTAACTGTTTTATATTGTGGTTCGTGTGTGCGTCTGTGCAGTTGTATTTCAAACCTTTGTCTAACATATTCATTTCACCTTGAGAAAAGGTTACGTTCGTTCTGTTGTTTACTCTGCTGTGGAAATTGAATTCATTGTTATTCGTGTGTTGTTCGTTAGATTGATGGTTCTGTGTTTCTCCTAGTTTTCTTAATTTATTTTCTAGCGTTTCATGCTTCCTCGTTGCTCTGATTTTGATGGGGTCATGTAGGTGTTCGGTGAAGCTGTCCCATTGGGCTGCGTGCCAGAAATTACTTAGTTGCAATTGAATGTCGTATAATTGTTGGTTAATTTTTTGCTTTCTTATGTATGCAAATCTTAATTCGTTTTTTATCCAAAGCGCTTTGGCTTGTTTAGTTGAAATGATCGAGGCTGGTGTGTTCGGTACGGTTTTAATTGGTACGTATTTAGGGATGAGGTTTAGTTCTATACATTTTTTGTTGAACCAAATTGACTTGTCTAAATTCATGAGTTTAAGCCTGAGTGATTTGAATTTCTTGGCTTCACGATTTGCCTGACTAGCCGTGAACATTGTGGTGTTTGAAGCCATATTTTCAGTGTTGCCTTAGTAAACTTATCTAGGTTGGCAACACCTCACATAAACACATCGCGATCACTCCCCACTGCACGTAGGGACAGGGGGGGAAGGCAGGGAAAAACCAGTCGTTAAGATAACCACCGCAGTCGACCGCACAGCGAGTTCAAGTGAGCACGGAAACTGCGAATAGCTGTAGTACGGAAGACAATCAGATAAGTAGTTAGCCTAAAATTTTATAGTTTAACCATAGTTTACAGCCATATAATCTCTCTAAAGTACAATCTCCGGATAGCCATCACCATTTAGCATTTCACCTAACATATATACTGCATTTAGCATACACTGACAGTTGCAGTACCAATACTGCAACTAAATAATTGTACATATTGTAAATATTTTCACCTGTATTTCAAACATAGATTTTATAGCCTAAGTGTATTGGATCTGATGATGATCGCTTGACGATCGAAACTGGTCATCCTAGTGTTTTATTAATCTCATGTAATTTATTTCAGGATTAGGGCATAACCCATCTCTTTTGGGTACATTCGTGTTGACCGACTGAAAAGCACTAAACTCTTGTTTAAGTAATAGGAAGTAATTTTTGAAAGCCTTTGTCTGGAGCATGGCACTATTTGGACGTGGAACTTGGACTGTTGGAGAAGCAGAAAAAAGGAGAATTGAAGCGTTTGACATGGGGTGTTACAGGAGAATGATGTAGATCAGATGGCTTGATAGGGTTACAAATGAAAAAGGTTTTAAGAACAGTGGGAGAGGAGAGTTTCAGGTGACTTCTAATGAAGAGAAGAGATAGGTTGGTAGGACACATACTAAGAAACCCAGGAATAGCAAGCTTAGTTATGGAAGCAAGGGTCGGGGACAAGAACTGTAAGGGTAGACCAAGATTAGAATATGTTAAACAGATTGCCTCAAATGTGGTAGCTATATAGAGATGAAACTATTCGCTCAGGACATGGTTGCATGGAGCGTTGCATCAAACCAGTCAACAGACTGAAGACTACAACAACAGCAACAACAACAACAGGGTCAGGCTTGACGTGAGACGAATTTTCTACATGGTGGGTGTTTTTACGTCTGGATGCCCTTCCTGTCTACAACCTCATCCGAGGAGTGGAGGGAAGTTGGGCTAAGGGTTGGAAAGAGGCGATCGTGGGCCATTGGAAGATACCGTTCTGGCAATTGCCTGAATTTGAAAATTGGACGCGGTAAACCAATTCGAGGACGGCCGACGGTGGGGGTTCGAATCCACTCGTCGTCCTGTTCTTGAGCCGATAGCTCCGGTCAGTAGTGAATGTTGCATTTATTTTTGAGTAGAAGACTAGTTAAATGGGTCACCGTAGTTGAAGCCTATGCTACCATCAAGTCACATGTAACCATAACGCAGTCACACACAGCTGATGTCTAAAGGGCTGGGTACCCGCCCTGCTTGTTGCCCGGAGAAGTGTGAAGCATACTTGTGAATGTGCCAACCTTGCGGTATGATGTCAGGAAATAATTATCCAGCGCCATTAACATGCAGCCAAGGTGATGTACCAGCCAATATCCCGTTATTGCACTCACACCATAATCATGGTTAAAACACACAGTCTTTGACAGGTGAAAGGAGTTTGGATAGAACGATCAAACCAAAATATTCCCCGCGACAGAAGAAAACAAAACAGAAATGAGTCTTTTCATTCTACAAGCATTGGCTTGTAATAAGTAAAACCAGCAAAACACTCGTCCGGGTAAGCAACTCCCCCTCCTATGGTCATATCTTCTTGTTACATGATACTTTTGGGTAATAAAGTAACAGAATTTGTACTTTACAGAAACAAATGGCAAGTGAAAGTTAGTCCCTCAAACCCCCCATGGTCTCACGACTAGTAGGACTTGGGTTGGCGACCACAGGACTCCAGCTGAGTCTGGCATTGCCACCACTTATTTGTGTTTGACTCGTCTCTTGCATAATTCCTATCAACCTCCCTTGGTCAACTCTTGATCTCTTCCAACGCCGAGGGTATTAGAGAATCGGAGGCCTAGGGTATCTTTCATTTCCACCTCTTCAATATATTGGTCCGTGTCTTTTCATTCTTGATACCGTTATTTTCGAGGAGTCTGACTTCTTCCTTTATTCTCATACTATCATCTGCCTTCTGCAAGAGGCACTGAAGGTAACATGGTGCCCTATGGACAGTGCTACACCCTCAAGAGCCCACAGCTGGTAAAAATGGGAGTTTGTGAATTTGAAGGATTCCTAAGCTGGGTCCAATGATTCAACTTTCCCATTGACTATTCTTTTTTCTAACAGTCTTTCATGAAGTACATTCCCTTTTCAATCTGTCTTGCATGATTGTCGTTCCTTTCAAGTCCCTGAACCTTTGAAGAATAAGGATGTCTTTTCCCCCTGTCTTTTACTATATTTCCCTTAGGCTGTTATTTTATTTTAATTTCTTCTTCAAGTACATAAGTTAGTAGTAATTTTCATATCATTCTAATATTTCATTATCATAATTTCATTAATAGCAGATGGCCTAGATGTTTCTCCCCTTAAAACAACAACCAGCACCCCCTTAGTCCCTCAAGAGTATGTTACAGTATAAATGGGCCGCCCGTTCGTGGTCGGTCATATGGGCGTGAGAATTTTAGAGCGAGTCTACCGAATGTCACGTGGTATCCCCTTGATAGTTTCCCAGCACACCGCACAGTTCCTCGTCGATCACTATTCTTGGCTCTCACACGCTATATTGTTGTCCGCATGGCTGACAATTTGAGTAGAACACTGAGACAGGACCCGTTATACGCTTGCGCTGTGCGAGGAAACACTTAGCACTTAATTCGTACAGGTTAGAAATGTAAGAAGGCTCACAGTGCGCGGATACACCATTGCGCACGTAATTTGTACTGACCTAAAAGGAATGGCCCATTTATACTACGGTTGTGGCCGGACATTTGGTTAACTTTAGCACAAGACGATTACAGCGTGGTGTAAATATTTCAAAAAAGGGTGCTGCGACACCCTCAAAACGTGGTTTTATGGAGGACTACTTAATTTTGTTCTAAAGCCAAATTCATCCGGTCTTTCTACGACAGAATGTATAAAGGATGATTTATACTTTGTAAATATATACAATATTATTTATTGGTGCCTAAGTTACACTCTTACACTTAACCACACACAATGCAACTTACAAGAATACACATACCGTATATGTTATTCTTAATCTACCAAACTTAAATACTAGGAAAACTAGAATTAAAGTGGCAAATGTGTGATATTAACTAAGCTATAGAAATTACATACAGTAATAACAATACATGAAGTTTTAACAGAGTTTTGTCATTTGGATCATATCTGTGATAGACACGTCAAATTTCACTCCAACCCTCCCAGCAGTTCTCAAATTAAAAACGTGCAGACAGAAAAGAACTTTCTCCACGTATTCGTCATCAAGCAACCTGAAACGTCTAAAACTATGAGAAACGCCGGACAAATTCACAACAAGCTGATAAACGTTGAATTATGTATCGATAGATATAGGTCGATATGGTTTATTGCCATAAAAATCACTGCATGAACAGATAGATTTGTTAGCCCTCTATCGTTTCATGATTGTAATATTCTGTAATTTGATAACAATGGGAGGTGGGGGGTAGGGAAAGAGCCTTTCCCACTTTCTGATCTTCTATCATAGCAATCAATCTGCGGAAATATTTTAACATCAGTCGCATCAAGTACGTTTAAATGTCGGAAATGGTCTTATTTACAAACAGAAAATTAGAGAAGATAATTTTTCATAACCGACGTTGAAACTGTCGTTGGTGAGAGTTGAACTCTGTTATGAAGGTTGACTGAAACACTGCTATGAGGCGTGTGTTGTGTTCAGTTCAGTGAACTCAGCTGAGTACGGGGCTCCGAAGCAAATGGCTGGTCACTGCACTGTCGTAACAGGAGTCCGTCGGTGGTGAGAACCTCAATTTGCACTCATTAGCAAAGCTTGCCTTCTCGAATGAATTAAGTTTTCTGCCTCATCGAACGGATGGACGTTGGCGTGTCAGACGAGGAACATCAGAAAATAAACACCCTGCAATCATCACTGGAAGAACATAAGCTCGTGGTAGCAACGTTCCAGTTGATAGGGTGTTTTCATGACATTTTCAGGACCCACTCATCGATGTGGAGGGCACTCTAGACAGAGTGGCTGCAGAGCCATCCATGCAGATCACATGCTGATTGTCTTCCCTAGAGTGGATGGAATCTTTCAGCAAGACAATGCCAATCGGCTAGGAATATCTCTCACTGTTTGGACGAGTAAGAAGTAGAGTTATGAGTACTTCTCTGGCCCCCCTAATTACCCAAACTTACACTCACTAGCGTCAGTGTGACCCCCTAGATCGTGTTGTACAGTGTACTCTATAATTCATTCACCAGCAACTGTTTGATGCACTGCAGCCAAGAAGGCTCAGGTAGCGGAAACAACCTACCAGCCAACGAGCACACCAGCACCTTATCGATGCACTCCCAGGCTATCTAGCTGCTGTCTGTGCTGAATACGGTGCATAGCCTACTCTAAATATCAGCTGATAATCATAATTTAGTGACACGGCTGTGTATGTAGTGGCTATGAAGCGATCATCTGGACAAACACAAAAATACGGCAATTCCCTGGTGGCAAATTTTTACACTCAGGCCTTCAAAAAATTACCAACATTATTATCAAACACCATGTAAGAAAGTCGCGATTTGAGAACTATAGTAACTACATCGGTGTATTTAGATGAATTTTCAGTATTCTCTTAGACTCATCAATATGTTTGGGGAAAGGCTCGAAGACTGCGGCAGGTAATGAGTTCCAATTATCAATACCATGATTAATGAAAAAATATTTCCCATAATTTGCACGCTGTGGTCGGCATTTAACTTTGTGTGGATAATCTGCCCTTCTCAGGTAGGTGGGATTTCCCAGACGCTTGCTTACTTCTCCCCATGCTGGCCGATTAGTGTAAGAGTTAAAACATTGCGTAATAGTCTAGTTTTCGTCCTTTCTTCCAGAGATTCCCTCCCTAGTTTTTCTATCATTCGAGTAACACTATTTCTAGGAATAAGATCGTTGAGCACAAACTTGGAAGCCTGCCTTTGCACCATCTCCAACTCATTGATGAACCCTACTTGATATGGGTCCCAAACCGCTGAGCGTATTCCAGGATTGGCCTCACCAGGGCCAATTGTCTTAATTATTTTGCGGTGGAACCTCTGCCTTTTAATATCCTCATTACAAAATGAAGTATATATATTTCGTATGACATGACGGTGCAATATACAATTATTTACAAGAAAATGTATACAGATTGAGACCTTGATCTGCAAGTAGCTTCAGTGTTGCTATAGCTGGATGTCAAATTTCTCTACCCATTCTACAGCTTTCTCACTAGCTTGATCAATCTCCTTCATTGTACCATTGAACCTACGGAGTGGGCAATCCATAGCGATGTGACTGATGGTCTGAGCCACATCTGCACAGTTGCAGAAAGGATTCTCGGCAATTTTCCATTTGTACTTCCAGAACTGACATCTACCGTGTTGAGTTCTTATACGATTCAGCGACGTCCAGATTTACCTGGGAAGGTCTCCTCGGGGACTACACATCCTACATGGTTACTGCATTTCAGATCATTCAGATCATGCCGAAGTATTTGCACGAGTCTTCTTCAAGTATATTATATATAAAATATTATAAATCATCATCTTCCTAGCGTTTGTCCCGCTTTGGAGCAGGGTCCGCTACTTTACATGCCAATCTCCATTTCTGTTGGTCAAGGGCATCATGCCGACACAGATTAACTTGTCGCATGTCTTCTCTAAGGCGATCAAGCCACCTCTTCTTAGGTCGCCCACGAGGACGTTTGCCATCCGGGTTGAGGCACAAGGCAGTTTTAGCCACTGATCGTGACTGCGTATCACGTGGCCGTACCAGCGTAGACTAGCCTCCCGCATTTTATCTTTTATGGGCGCAACTCCCATCCTCCCTCGGACATCGCAATTCTTGATATGGTCAAGTCGCGTCAGACCAAGCACCGAGCGAAGCATGCGCATCTCCATAACATGCAGGGCTTGCTCGTGTTTAACACAGGCTGACCAGCATTCAGAACCATAGAAGGCGACTGGGCGCACGACGGTCTTTTAAATCTTGGCCTTAAGATATGATGATGATGATAATTGTTGTTTTAAGGGGCCTAACATCTAGGTTATCGGCCCCGCCTTAAGATAGGTGGGTATCTTGCGGTCAAAGAGGACTCCAGTTACCTCCCTCCATTTGAACCAACTGGCACTCACACGAGCTCGGGCATCAGGGAGGGTGTCACCATCTGAACGAGTCAAGGAGCCAAGATACCTGAATTGGTCGACTCTTTGAAGATCTTGACTACCTACAAGGATGGTGCCAGGCGTCGGTGACCCACACTCCATATACACGGTTTTCTGGACATTCAGCTTCAGTCCATTCTCTGCCAGCCTCGTATTCCACTCCTGCAGTTTCTCTTCAAGAACGTTGCGTTCTTCTGCAGCCAATAAGACATCATCAGCATACAGAAGCGTCCATGGATGTTGCGATTGGATATCTGATGTTATTGTATCCATGCATAGAATAAACAGAAGTGGTGACAGGGCTGATCCTTGATGGGCACCGACTTGAATGGGGAAAGGAGATGTGATTCCCGCGGGACATCGCACAACACTACTGCACTTACGATACAGAAGTTGTGTCCAGCGGACGTATTCTTCAGGAACACAATGTGAACGGAGTGCATGCCAAATCAGTTCATGTGGAATCCGATCAAATGCCTTCTCGAGATCTAAAAAGGCGATATGAATAGATCTATTCTTCTCACGGTATCTCTCAATGAGGAGCCATGCTGCGTGAATAGCATCAGTTGTTCCACATCCTTTCACGAATCCACACTGGTTGCTAGTGATCTGGACAATGTCACGCAGTCGACTGTCAAGGATTCGCTCAAAGATCTTCATCGTGTGGCGGAGGAGGCGAATAGGACTATAGGTGTCACATTCACTGACATCGCCTTTGTCTTTCCAAATAGGCACCGTGGTACTCGTGGTCCAAATTTGAGGCACTACACCTTCTTCCAAAATCAGGTTGAACAGAGATGTCAGTAGTTCAATACCATTCTGACCAAGTAATTTCCACAGTTCGGCTGGAATGTCATAAATAGTCTATTATATATATTATATATTATAAAATCAAGCTTTCGCCTTTTCCGTATTCTCATGAGACTACATTTAATTGTATTTATCTTCATTTTATTGTCCACCACCCATTTACGCACCAGGTGGAGGTCAGTTTGTAACTAAACTTTGTTACGTTGACCATACTGGGTGATGTTCGTGCACTCGATGCGCCCGTATCAGAGGAGGGCATTGATTAATTCAAGATCTTAATGTCTCTAGTCCCATAGTTTGTCTCACATGTCCGATTCTTTGGTTACGTTTCTAAGGTACAGTATCACTGGCACTGATGATCTGTAACTTCTATGGATGGGGGTGAGGGTTGATAATGATAGCGACCCCGGGGGCTTTATCAGTAGCAAATGGTAGCTTGCCACGGTGGGTGAGTGGTTATCGTGTCGGATTACTAACCTCAAGCTTGCAGGTTCGCTCCTGGCCGTGTTAAGTGTTTTTTTTTTTTGAAAGGCGGCAAATGTCACGACACGCATGTCATACGATGTTGGCATGTTTAGTAGGCAGTGTTCATAATGGCACAATTAATCTCGGTCTGCCAACACAAAGTTCCTCATTTCTCTGCTAAAAAGCGCTATAGTGTTCAAGGAGCTTAGATATCTAACCTCCGAAGCCATACGATATTATTATTATTATAATAATAATAATAATAATTATTATTATTATTATTATCATTATAGTAGCAAATGGTAAGGAATTGTTAAAAATGAATTAGCATTCAGACTTAAATGATATCTCCTAGAAATTGCCTAGCAAACTGTGACTTACGGATCTGTGATTTCAACCTCCTGCTAAGAATAAAATCAGCTGTCGTCCCTGCTAGATATCACAGGCAGTAAAAAATAAACCAACCTTATAACCAACAAGGTAACTGTGTATAGAATAACAAGAAAATTAACTTTCCTCCTTGACTTCTAAGAAGACATGTCGCAAGAAGAGAACTTTAAACGACCTTCGCTTTTTGTCGACGTAACAAAGATGCGAATGTGTGCACTCGCAACCATATTCGGTGTACCGACAAGGTCAGTCCTCTGCGTACAATGGGGACTGTCAACGACATATCCATCAACAACACTTGTTCGGACAGGCCCAGGATTTGTTACCAGCGTTTGTTTTTCTTGCCATTCATTCAGCACTCGCTGCGCAACAAACGAGTGTGAATAATGGGTTCAAGTTGCAAGAAAACACTTAGAAACATTAAAGAGAAAATAAGTACAAAACGTTCCGACTAAAATAAAAAACAAAACAAAAATGAAACGAAGTAAAATATAATAAAAGAAAATGGGATAAATGGAATAAAACGGAATGTAATAAAATAAAAGAAATAATAAGTATAACTTAACAATAATGATTATAATAACAACAATAATAATGTTATATGTTCAACGTGACGTAGGTTTTGAGACGCCAGGGTTTCCCCCCCCCCCCCCTTTTTTCATAAAGGGGATAATTAGCGTACAATATAAATCTGCATACTGTGCAAGCATCTCTCGCATTTAACCACCCTAAAAGAGAAAGATTCGATCCCGCAACCATGGAAACAGGAGGCGAAGAGTCTTACTGGCTGCACCACTCAACCAATCCAAGAACGATTGAACTAACTGTGGTGTATGTGTGAATGATGGGACGTAGTTGCATGAAGACACTCTACCTAAATAGCAAGGGTGATACCAAGGCAACATGAAGGGAAAAAAGTCCAGATTTAGAGCAGACGTAAATCTTTTACTTGAGTGTTTTCTTTATCATAAAGAATTATCAGGTATAGTAACATATGAAGTATGAAAAAGAAGGAAACACTAACATTATTTGATGATTTGTTGTTGATGAAAGAACAGTCACAAAAAATCCACCATTGTCTGCCTTGCTGCAAAATATATCTTATGTCACAAAGACATGTTATTTCTTCTTCTCAATTTTACTTCTGACAGTAGAACAGTCCCAATAACTACGTGACGTACCGTGAATAATATCATCAATCTCATTTTGCGATATTAACGCCCTTCTACCTGTACTCAACTCCTGGAGAGTGCCTGATAAGAGTCGGACGTGAGCATCCCACACGTGCTGTAACGTCGGGAGCGCAACCAGTTGCTGTCTGTTAGATAGTCAGCCCGAAGGCTGATTGGATCCTCAAAAAGCACCACCGTTAGGTTGTGTGGGTACTTGTAGATGCCCACAAAGAACCAAGGCAGCACTATATTAAATAAAAATAAAATATATATATTTGAAGACGGTAGCGATCTGTGTCGGGATGTTCAAACGAAAGTATTGCACAATTTTGTTTTGAAAGTACTCTTGCAATTTCAAGCCATTATATGGTGGCCCGAGGCCACGGCTATTAGTGACACGTGAGTACTGTACAGCCGCTCCTTCACGATTGTTTTCTTCCTGTGACCTTGACATCGCAACGGTGGGAAAAGTTTCTGCTATAAGGAGGCCGCACGGGGTACATAAGGTCCACAGTGAAGGAGAAACTTACCTGATTTCAAACGAAAGCTAAGCCCATAACTAGATCATTACATCATCAGCTCGATGGTTGAACACTTTATTATTCCACAGCAGTACTAGCCAATACTTGATTAAGATTTTGTCGCTCCTTGGAGGGCAGGGCCGTAGAGAGTGGTCACGGGCTCCTAGTACGAAGTCTTCTGGGCCCCTCCATTTTTATTCAACCTGGGACATAATTTTGGAATTACGGTGTTAAGCTTGCAAATTTAACACCCCCCTCTCTACCCCTCAAAGAAGCTCTTCTCCGTTCCACCCTTTAAAACATCAACCATATCATGCATGATAGTCTGTGGAATTAAGCTTGCACAACTGATTATTAATTTACTTTGTCTTTAGTTAAGTTATGCAGTCACTCTTTCTTTTCTCTCATTGTTTGTTCGTTTACTTTTGATCACTGTGCATTAAAATTTCCATTTTCATTGTATCTGAACGTGTTCAGGCACCACAACAATAAGCCATACTCCTTTTAGAAATGAATGAAGTAAAGAGTCATTTTATTCTGGGATTGAATTAGAAATTTAGAAATTTAGCACCATATAAATTAAATGGACAACTCTGGCAACTTTCCCATTTCCCCGGAAGAAAAACGAAAAACACAATGGTTATTTATAAAATTAATTATAAGTTCTCTTTGAAATGTTTTGGATACTATTGACTGGCTGTATTTACATCGAACAGAGTCGTATCAGAAAATGTCATAATAGTTAATAGACATTAAATTAAATAAAGTTGTCCACTCTAAGTCAATTTACCGTCTCGGGCCTCTCAGTAAATCCGGGACCCGGGGCTATAGCTCCGCTTGCCCCTCCCCCTTGTCGGGCCAATTAGAAGGCCCGCGTACGTTCAATGTTGACATTGTGCGTTTTGGTAGTGCCTCGTAGAGCCATTTTATCTTGTCGATTTGTTCATTGAAATGGTTCTGACGATGCTCACTTGACAAGCGAAACATGTCGTCTTTTTAATTCCCTTCCTCTTGTAATCACATGTCATCTTTATCAGGTTGTATCACATTTCGTAATTTAATTGGTCTTGTACTCATGTTGACCGACTGAAAAGATACAATATCTATTGAATTAGGTAAATATCATTAAGGAGTCAGTCATCTTGGTCATCAGCCCCATGTAGTTAAATGTGTGTTGAACTTGCCTCATAACCTGTATTTATATGATGACTGTAGTAGTGTGTGTAATTGTATTAAGCCTCGTCCACACCGGCAGATTTGTTTGCAGACTGTATGTAGATTGTTTTCAGACTGTATGAAAACTGTTTGAAAACTGTATGTATACTACTTTGGAGACTGGAAACAGTCTGCTAACAGTCTCCATACAAGTCTGCATACAGTCTGCAGACTGTTTAGAAACATTGTATCCGATACAAGTAAGTTACTTGGTTTGCATCCACACCAGAATTAGACCTCTAGTCAAGTTCCTTAGTTTTTTGTGTCTATTTCCTCGACACTTGTTTGAAAAGCGTTTGCGACTTCTTGCAAAGCATCCCGCTTTTTATTGCGATTTTTGTACTCTAAACATGTCACGTCCCACAAAACAGGACGGGCGTGAAACTCTTCAATTAATTTGATTGTCTGTTCCTGATTTCAATAAGTCATTTTGGTATCACCAGGAGCCCAGTTTTCCTATCAAATTTTAGAACTGAAAACCAAATATCTACTTCTGGCACGCACAATTCACGAACAATTAACTCAGCAGTATGACTCCATCCGCACTGTGATCCGCTCGAAAGGCAGCTGGCTACTGGATGCGTCTGTGGTTTGTATCCGGTCTCCAGTTTCAAAACACGTTCACACAGGAAGACTTGAGACAAAATCCTTGTTTCTTGTATGCGTGTTTTCCATTTTGTTGGAAAACAGAAAACATTGCATCTTGTCTCTAGAAACACGAGATTTGTTTGTCATTTGTATGTCAATTGTATGCAGACTGTTTGCAAACTGTAGACAGACTGTTTCCAAACATCACACGAGTATGAAATGTGTCTCCCGATTGTATGTAGATTGTTTTCAAAAAGTCTGCAAACATCCCCCATACAAATTAGAAACATTTGGCTAACAGTCTGCATACAATGTTTCTGGAAACAAATCTGCCGGAGTGGACGAGGCTTTAGGGACAGGGACGGAGTAGTTGCCCCAGGACTTGAAATAAGGTACTATCCCGGCATTTGCCTGGAGGGTGTAGAAAAAAACGGAGATAACCCACACTCACGATAACCGTTGTCGGCGCCGGGATTCGAACCTTCATTCTCCGGATTTGCTGCAGATGCCCGCACGGCCATGGTGCACAATTCAACAAGTTCAGCTAAGTCACGGGATGATATGAATAGGGAGTAGTCAACCTGTGCGTTGCCAAAACATTCCTCAGAAACATGTCTGTTGTGAAGACTGATGTTAGTAAGTAACCTAGTGAAAACGTTGGTTAAGCACCCAATTAAATTCGGCTACCACCTCGGTACCTCGGGTTCGAGTCCCAGCTCTGCAAATAAATTTATTTTCGGTTTGAGGTACTGGAACGTTTAATTGACTTAAAATTCACCCAAGTGGTGTCAATTTCGAAGACTTGCAGCAATTACACAGCTTAATCACACACGTTTACAATCCTCTTTCGAGAAGTTATTAGCAGGTGTTGAGTAGATAAGTAGTACCTCCCACCCAATTTAACAGGGCACATGACCTAATTGACCAACTGAAAACCAATTACATTACGAAGGCAACACTGAAAAATGGCTTCTATAATTTCTATATTAGCAAGCAAATTAGTTTGTTGTGTTGTTGTTTCATTTGCGTGGTCTATGGGTACGTATTAAGACTTCAGTCTTGAAGGTCCGAGGTTCAATTCCCGGTGCTGTTAAGGAATTGAATTGTGACGAGAGGACAAATGCCACACGGAGCCTCGTTAGGATTGTGGGTTCGATTCTCTCGTCATCGGGAAATGGCTTTCTGTGGCTTCCCACTTCTCCTCCTGACAATATTAGGTCATGGACGTCTACTATGCATGCTTGGCTGCCACCTCGGTAGCCCGGATTTGATTCCCGACTCTGCCAAGAAATTTAATGCTGGTTACAGGTAATGGTACGGTTTCTTTTGTCATAAAAGTTGTCCAATTGATGTCAATTATTAAGACTTGCACCAGGCCAGTGAGCAACATAAGATTACTTACGTCATCGCAGACACAATTAATTAAAATTAGACACACTGATCCAGACAATACAATAACAAAGTTTATCGGACAGGTCTGATGACTTCTGTGTGCCAACTTTAATTCCGTCCTATTTCCCACAGTTGTTTTTTGGTTCCGTGGCCATGACTCCCAGGTGCTTGTGGGTGTGTGAACTCTGTCTAAAACCCAAATCACTGATATCCGGCAATGACTAACTGCTTAGCACGCTAACCTTTGGTATGAAGGGTTTCATGTTCAATTCCCGACAAGGCCGGTGGATTTTAACCTCGTATAATACTTTTGACCTTTTCATCATCAGTGACCACCTAGTGGGGTAGCGGCTAGCATTCTTAGCTGTCGCCCCGGAGGGCCGGGTATGATTCCAGCTCTCCCTTTGCTCTGGAGGTTGCCTCCTGAGCAAAATTGAGAAGATGTGGGTGAGAAGATGTGGGTTCGATTCCCACCTCAGCCATCCTGAAAGTGTTCTTCCCTGGTTTCTCACTTTTGCTTGACGCAAATGCCGGGATGGTTACTAAATTAAGGCCACCCACCTCCTTCTCTGAAGAAGTCGACTGTTTACTTCATTTTTTTAATGTGTTTTGACTTATTCCTGTGGTGCCCGAACTCTGTCAGATACAACGACAATTACATTTTAAATGCAAAGTGATCAAAATGTTGACGTAGTAGAACAATCAAGGAGACACAAAATAAAGGGTGATGTTCATTGTGCTCGCTAAATTCCACGGAGTTATCTTACGGGCTTAATACTTCTAAATGTCACAGGTCGAACCAAAATTGAGAGGCTAGGAAGACCTCGTCCTGGGGCCCGTGATGGCTTTCTACGGCCTTCCATGGAACTCTGTTAAAGAGAAAACTTACAGAGCATTTTCTACAAGAAAACACAGGTGGGAGGAGAGTCGACACAATGAAAGAAAGTTTTAAGTGGAATTAATACATAGGTCTGGTCATAAATAATATAGGACGGAAAGGAAAGGGAATGCTAGCATTTTAGGAGAATTCTAACACTTTGAGAAAATGCGTAAACGTTAACCCTTTTGAAAATCTTAACAGTTTCTATCCGTATTTACTGAGTGTAATAAGTAGTATTGAAATCCGCCTTATCAATAGTCCTACTATGAAAATGATGTTTAATAAATGATTGAACGTACATGTTTCGGTATGTAATTGATACCTTCTGCATCGTATTTGAATGATATTAAAATCTTTAACAAGGTTAACAAAGCCAAAATAGAAATAGTTATCCTTACAAAAATTGTTTGAATTTAAATACAATTAAAAGCATACAAATTGATTAAATGGTTCATGATAAGCATTAAGGAACCAAGTGCCAGTTTTAGTGAAATTGAGTTATACGTGCCATCTTGTGAAGGAAATATTGAACTATTTGGCCAGAAATTATGGTATTCAGGCATGGAATAATTATTTTAAATTTTAAGTTTGAAGAAAGTACTTGTTCTGTATGGCAGATTGGAGAAAACGTCTAACAGAACGGTCTGGTTCCATTTCAATTATTGTCTATGGTAATAATCAAAGCATAAAGTAACCAAGTGCCATGTTTTAGTATACTGGCATTCAACTAATTAACAAAGGCAACATAAATATATGTAATAAAGTAAAATATACCCCCCTTTACGTAATTATGTTATTTTCAGATTCCTCGCATGTAATAGGAATTAAATATTGGACGGTTAACTTTGAGCCTCAATATTTCAGTTCCATCTTGATGGTGGTTGGTTCCTTTATGCATAACATGGTCCAAATACCATGTTATAAAAATAAGATTATAGTAAAAAGGATGTTCTGAATAGATAAGAAACTGAATAAACTGCCTTCGTCACACCCACTTAATTTGGTTCAATACTGTAGTGACAGAAGACGTCACTGTTCCCACAACATTATTCCACCTGGAAGCGACATTTTATATTACTGCAGTTTTTTCACATCTTTATTCTTCTGGCAGCGACGCTTCTGTCAGTACAGTATTGAACTAAATTAAGAGAGTGTGACGAAGGCAGTTTAATAAGGTAGATTTCTTATATTCAAAACATCATTTTGACAGTATAGACAAGGCGGCGGATTTCAATATTTCTTATTTACTTTGAGAAACACGAATTAACAGTACACCATTGCGGCTTAGAACCCCCTAGCTTTAGGTAACACTGGCAAGGACTTAATGCTGTAAGGTTGCCAACCACAATAGCACACAACTAAAACATCTCAACTTCAAACTGCGATCAAACACATTCAATTGTTGCTGATTTATTTAGGGGCTTTGCGACATCGTGGTCATTTATCCCCGTGTACTTGGGTGTGTGTCTGATAACCCGTGTTATTTTGATGACCGTATTAGTGTCTGTATTTGTAATTCAGATGAGGATGGGAAGAAGGTGGTTGTGACCTTACCAGCCTGGAGTAGAAGTGGGAAACCACAGAAAACCACTTCCAGGATGGTTGAGGTGGGAATTGAACCCACGTCTTCTCAGTTTTGCCTCACAAGGCACAAACACATTCAAATAGAGAATAATGTTCAAATACGGATAGAAATGTTGAATTGGGAAATGTTATCAGTTAGCTTAATGGAAACAGTCAACATTCAGTCAAACAAAAACATTGGAGTCTACCTCATAGCATTGTGGGTTACCATTTGGGTACGGGTTTGGTTCTCGGCTCTGCCAAGAAATTTAATTCCGGTCTGAAGTCTGGAACGGGGTACACGTAGTCTCGTGAGGCAGATGTGAGTAGAGGTGGGTTCGATTTTCACCTCAGCCATCCTAAACGAGGTTTTCTGTGGTTTCCCAATTCTACTGCAGGCAAATGCCGGCATCGTACCTAATTTAAGACCACGGCTGCCTCCTTTCCAATCCTAGACATAATTACAAATACACATACAAATACAGTCTGTCAAAATAAAACAGGCTATTAGACATATTCAAAACACAACCAAGTACACAGGAGCTACATGACTACGATCTCAACAGCAACAACAACAACAACAACAACAACAACAACAACAACAACAACAACAACAATAATAATAATAATAATAATAACGAAAACATTGGAATATCAGAACTTACCTTAATGAACATGGATTTTGTTGTTGTTGTTGTTGTTGTTGTTGTTGCTGTTAGCTCATTTAAGGGGCGTGAAACATCTTGGTCATTAGCCTCGTGTGCTTGGGTGTGTGGTGTCTGATAACCTGTGATTGTGTGATGACTGTAGTAGCTGTATGAGGGACAGGGATGAGATAGATGCCCTAGACTTTAAATGAGGTACTATCGTGGCATTTTCCTGGAGGGAATGTGGAAAAACGAGAAAAAAACACACTCGGAATAGGCACTGTCAGTGCCGGGATTCAAACCTCCGATCACTGGCCTGGTTGAAGATCCCATTCACGGTCTTGATGAGCGATTTAGCGTGCATGGCTACGCAGTGGAGGTCTATTCATAAGACCAAGCTCGGTAAGATGAACGAGGGAGTGAGAATGGAGCAGGAATAAATACACTACCACTAGTCCAATTGAGCACATATATTACCAGTTTAACTGTGTTTGAGCGCCTTCGGTGGCGTAGTTGGTAGCATGCTGAGCTTCTATGCCCAAGATCGCGGGTTCAAACTCTGCCAAAGTCGTCGGATTTTTAAGAGCGTTAAAATCCCTCATTATGTCTTCCTTCGGAGGGGAAGTAAAGCAGGCGGTCCCATGTCATAGATTTATGGTATGAAAAAGAACATTCTAGTAATTACACTTGTGGAAGCAAAAATGTGTAGATTAGATTCGATTAACGCGTATTAAGCTCTAACGTTCGTCGCCAGGTGCTGGTTGCAGTGGCATCTAGTAGCCAAGTTTACAGTTAGTTCGTTGACGGTAGCATTTGGTAGCAAAAGTAGGAACTACTTGAAATTAATCGTCTGTAATCCTCCTACCTGAATCACAGATAACACATACTAATAGAGTCATCACAATTAACACCGGTTATCAGACAAATTCTACACACACCCAAAGTACACGGGGCTACATGACCGCGTTGTCGCAGCCCCTAAACTAAGGAACCAACCAACCATGACTGTGTTTGGTCTCAATTTGAAGTTGGAATGGTAGATAAAGATGAGCCACTTAGCGCACGGTTTCATATTTTGGGTAGAAAATCTTCTCCGGCCATAACCATCCCTGCATTTTTATGGAGGCACGGAAACTCGAAGTGAACTGTCATCGAGACCACCTTGTGATGTAGCAGTTAGCATTTCTGGTTGCCGTCCCGGAGTTTCAGGTTCGATTTCCAGCTCTGCCAAGACTTAATTCTGGTCTGAGGGTTGTAAGGGGGCATAATCAGCCTTGTGAGGCAAAACTGAGATGAGGTGGGTTAGATTCTCACCTCAGCCCTCCTGGATTTCCGTGGTTTTCCACTTTACTCAAGGCAAATGCCAGGATAGTTCCTAACTTAGGGCCACTGCAACCCTCTTCCCAATCTCAACTCAATTACAAATACACACACCATAATAAAACAGGTTATCAGACAAATTCTACACATAGCCTACAGCCAAGTACACAGGGCTAATTGACCACGATACACTAACCCCTCGAATGGTAAACAACAACAACAACAACAACAACAACTAGAATCAAACCGCTCAGTCACCGATCGCACAGTGTAGAGCGATTGACTGTAAAGTTGGGTCACATATCCCCTATTCCAAATAACTTGACTCACAATAAATTAAATTTTAAACATGCTGCCTTCGGTAGCGTAGTTGGTAGCATGCTGAGCTAATATGCCCATGATCACGGGTTCAAACCCGGCCGAAGTCGTCGGACTTTTTAAGAGCGTTAAAAATCCCTCAGTATGCCTTCCTTCGGAGGGGAAATAAAGCCAGCGGTCCCACGTCATACATTTATGGCATGAAAGAGAACCTTCCACTAACTACACTTGTGTGAAGCCAATATGTGTAGGTTAGTTTGATAACTCTATATTAGTTCCAACGTTCGCCACCAGGTGCTGACTGCGATGGCATTAAGTAGCCACGTCCACAGCTAGGTGTCGTGGATTGTAACATTTGGTAGCAAAAGGAGGAACTACTTGAAAAAATTAACCGTCTGCAGTCCTACCTGAATCACAGATAACACACACTAATACAACCATCACAATTAACACCGGTTATCAGACAAATTCTACACACACACACACACACACACACCCAAAGTACACGGGGCTACATGACTGCGTTGTCGCTATCCCTAAACTAAAGAACCAACCAACCAATTTTAAACATCTGCGAGAAGACGCTTTGTTATTGGTCAAATTCATGGAAGTCACATGGTTACCACGTGAAACGGACCAATCACTGCAGGCGTGTCCTGGCGCATTTGTTGTGATCGGTCACCAAGTTACGAGGAACAAGGAATAGTTTGGTGTGTATTGCAGCCCGCAGGTCTGAATCACATTCCACTGTGCGCGATACCCTTCTGACCTTGCGGACCTCAGGCTGGAATGTGGGAACCAATGGCCTCTCAATGGAGTAGCACTGCCCATGTGAAATGAACGCAAACAAAGGAGCGGTGTCGTAAACACTACCGAGCTGCAACCATGTGCATTTATCGTTAAGTGTGTAGGCCTACGTACTCCGTGGTTTAAGTGCGGTACTCACTGGAATAACCAAAGTGGCTTACCCCAAAGTGGCTTAAAGCTAAGAGGTCGTGTTGTGTTTATTTACATGTAAGGAAATGTGTTCAAATGCAGTGACGCGACAAGCAATCGAACCTGTAACCCTTACCCATTTTATTATTATTATTATTATTATTATTTTTAACGTATGGCTTTTAGTGCCGGGAGTGTCAGAGGACATGTTCGGCTCGCCATAGTGTGTAGCTGCTTCTATGCGGACACCCATGGGGTCAGCTACAAGTACCGTCACGTCTTGAGTGTTGTATGGGGAGGAAAAGTGTGAATGTAAGGACGAGGAATTGGAAGGTAGCGGCTGTGGCCTATAGTTATGGACCAACCCCGGCATTTGCCTGGAAGGAAGATGGGAAACCACAGAAGACCATCTTCAAGGTTGCCGGTGGGGGGATTCGAACCTCCTTGCCTCCCGGAAGTGAGCGACTGTCTGAAGTCACGCCGTAACGACCACGGCTAGCTCACCCGGTACCCTTACCCATGACGAATAGAAATAAAGTGCCATCACTCCGCGCTTTAAGCCTTGTCGTTCATGACCCCGCCAGTGTGTGTGGCGCGGAAGTCGCTCCGAACCACAAGCACGCTCAAGCACATGCGAAGCACACGAGGTTAATACTGTAATATCCTGCGCGCGAGAAATCATATTTCACAACTCCAAGAAAATACTTACTAAGGTATTGTACAGTACCCCAGGGGTATGCACCCCTTGGAGACCATCCCCCCAGCATCTATCTAAATATCCTAACGGGCAACCATCGTAAAGCCAGGCCAACATACATCAACGCCGCAAGGACAGCTTGCCATTCTAGAAAGCAGCTCAATCCTTGCACAATTATTACACACAGCGACATATTATTAACTGGGGCAGCTATGCCATCACATTGCTGACAGCATAGCGCCCAAGAGTATAAAAGGAGGCCTAAGGAGGTCACAAGGATCTCTCCATTATCAGTCTTTCAGTGATGCAGCCGAAGGCTACGCTGGTGTCATCAGAGGTGAGTCAGTCGTGTTCAGATTTCCTACTTTTGTAACCCATACCCCCCGCTTGTATTTTCACATTGTGAACATTGTTACATTCCCTACAAGGGACTCATACTTTAACATCACAGACCAATAAACACTTGGTCAACACTCTACACTCGCCTTACTGTTTATACGCCTCTTTACATCCCAACGCCCTTCCTTATTCCCGTCACGGTTAGACGTGACATACGGTAGTCTGATAGTGCTAGCTCAGACATCATTGTATTTCTCGCGGCGGCCCGGCTGCTAGGGAGCAGCGCGTGCCACTTAGCTGATACAAGCACGTTCAGTTATATAATAAGCCAGTCAGCTGAGCGACCAGCACAGTGACCCTTGCGTTGAGTCCCATCCCCTAAAACACTACTACATTATTTATAGGAGCGCCCCCTAGTTCCTAGCACACAACAACACTCTACACTGGTCAGCTTACCCTGCCAAGGGAAGCTACCCCTTTTTAGGCACAGCTTTATAAATTGACACAATAACTCTTTCCTTTTAGATCCAACCACCCCCAAATAAGGGATCTAAAACACTGGTGGAGGCGGGGTACTACGCATAGTAGAACAGGACTCAACCAACGAGCCCTCGTAGTTAAAACGACCCCTTCCGTACCGCAAAAAGCCAAGCAAATTGTGAAAAAAAAAAAACCCTTATATTACGTCACACATTTTTTATATACATATAGAAGTTTGTATTATCACGCCAAACCCCATTCGCCCCATAGTACAAAGTCAGGGGAAATTAGATGTCCACATTTAGAACCACACTAAGAGACTTTGCGCACCATTTGTCGGCTAGTACGACTCCACTCCTGCCGAAGCTAAAAATTAGGAACGGTGACTTAATAACTGACCAGACTGCAGTACAACTTCTCAGGGACCTTGAATTCAAAACAGCACAGATCCGTGCTCAACACCCTGCCGCCGCAGCACAAGTTATACATTTTACACGGTCCCAGGCCAGTGAACGCACACAAGAGTCACCAGTATCCAGCGCTAGTGAAGTGGATTGCCTGCCAACACTCCATCCCCTATTGTTGCAGCAACTGCAGATCACAGAGCAGAAATCCAGTAACCTGCTCGAGCGCATTACAGAGCTACTAGAGACAGACACTATCAAAGCCAATAATCACACGACAGAAGCGGTTCTTGACATCCACACTATTTTGGAAACAGTAAAACAGGATTTAGACAGAACAGTAGACATAGTCAAATCCACACAGTACGACAACACACCATCCATCAGCACAGACATATAAGGTGACGAGCCACCTGGTAACGTAACACAGGTGTCGTACACGGGAAGCGAGGCTAATTCCCCTCTAAACAGCCCAAACACCTCGGCACACGATAGTGGTGCGAACAGAATAGACAGACCAGAATCACTACACAGCCAACAAGAGACAGCTGAAAACGAGATGAATAGACATACCGAGTACCCCATGATCCACCCCACAAAGTTCACGGGGGAAGGCCAGGATCCCGAGGAATACCTCAAGGCCTTCAATAGAACGGCCCGGATCAATGGTTGGAGCGAGGAAGTTAGGAAACGGCTCCTTCCTGCCTATCTCACAAAGGCGGCCATGACATGGTATGAGCTCCATGAGGACACGCTAGAAGCTGCCACATGGGAGGAAACCGCTTTACTCTTGAAAAATGAGTTCCAGCTTATACCAGACGATGACGATCTCTATGACCAGATTAGACAGAGGTCACAGGGACCCAAAGAGAGCGCCCAGGCATACATCAATGTTAAATTGATAATGTGCGAAAAGTACAATGCAGCCATGACAAATAAACAGAAAGTCAAGCTGTTAATGCAGGGCCTCAGACCAGCCATAGTGGAAAAGCTATGCATCATGAACAACCCCACGGTCCAACATATGTTAAATAACATAAAGACCATAGAGGAGGGGAGAAAGATCACGGAAAAGGCTACGGAAAAAGCCGTGGATCTGCACTTCAAAACTCAGAAAGACGACACTAACGACAAAATGGACGAATTAGTGGACAGGATGGAGAAACTGACCATAGCTGCCATCCAAGCGGGCGGGAGACCGCTAAGGGATGAGCACGCAGACAAACGAGAACACTATCATACTGAGAGGGACAGGGGGTACACAGAGAGGAGACGCTACGGGAGGGAGGAAAATTACTACCCTCCACAGCGGCCAACAACACCTCCCCCACAGGATAGGCCACACTACCCTCCTCGGTACTCACCGATATCATACACGGACACAGAGCCGACATACCCCTCAAGGCGTTCACCATCCCCGTACACACGGGAGTACTACCCTGAGGAGTACGACCACGACATCCCCCGACGAAACAGCCCGACACCAAATAGACAGTCCTACGCTGCCCCACAATACAGGGCAGACAGGGAGTACCGGGAAAACTCGCCCCCACGCAGGCAGGGCTATGCCGCCCCGCAGTACAGGGGAAATGGGGAATATCGGGAGAACCCGCCCCCACGCAGGCAAAGCTATACACCCCCACAATACAGGGGAAATAGGGACAGGCGAGGAAACCCACCCCCAACCAGACAGGAGTATGCAGCTACCCAATATAGGGAAAAGGGGAACCGACGGGAAAACCCGCTCCCCCAGCATCAGACATACACCCCACCCTGGAGGAAACAGGAAAACAGACCCCCGGGCAATAATAGACAGGGAAGAAAACACACGAAGGGCCCGGGACACTACCCCCTCCCCGACGAATACCCGAGGGAGTTCAGGGATGAGACACCCCACAGGACAGACAGGGGGGCAATACTCCCTACGCCTAGACACACACCGCAGGCGGGGAGCTGGCGCAGCCACCCCGAGGGGGGGGGGCGCACATACATTACAGGCAGGCGTACACCCACATTTCCAAAAAACGCCTAGACGGGGAGGTTCGGCCAGCTAATGAAGCGGCTGAGGTTCCTCCCCCAACACAACACAAGAAAGGCCCTTCCCCCAAGCAAACTCGCAAGAGTAAGGGGAAGAAGCAGCCAGCTAAAGCTAAGGCTGACGATCCGCCCCCGGACCGTTTCCAAACACACCCCGTGCAAGGAGACGGCAACTGTCTGTTTAGGGCCATGAGCTTCCTAATCCGGAATACCGAGGACTATCATGGGGACTACAGACAGAAAACTGTCAAACATATCCTGGCCAACTGGAAAGAGTACCGGGACTTTGTGTCGGACGAGCGGGAAAACCCATTTCAGACCGGGGCGGATTACAAAAAATACATGGGTAGAGACGGCACTTATGCCAGTGCCGTAGAGGTGACCGCTCTCGGCAAGGTGATGCAAGCCAACATCCATGTATACACTGATGTGCACTCGCCTCCGCTATTCTCAACTGCGGGATTCGATAGGGACCTACATGTACTTTTTACAGGAAACCCTAAGGCGGGACATTACACACCCCTCACAATCATAAGCAAACAGCCTGAGGGCACGCACACACCCTCCACACAGAAAACCCTACCCCCTTCACCACAACACAGGGTGGGAAATGAACACACACAGGCGCAGGACGCGAGCTCGCTCGGCACTGAGAAGCCAGCAACAGGAGTCGAACTCGCGACCGCCTGGAACAAAAAACGGGGTAACAAGGGCAAGCTCAGGGTCACATTCGCAGACACACCTTCCCAAGAGGAAGGAAACAACAGTACGCCTACACAAAAGCTAGGAACGGTCAATGCATTAAACATTCGCCAGCAGACTTCTAGTTTAACAGCAAGACCGGTCAAAAGAGCTGGCAATGTACTTGGCGAACGCACTTTGCTGACCGGGGCAAAGTATTCAGGACAGGAAGTCAGCCGAGAGGCGAAGCGTGCCAGGTACGATAGGCGGGCAGCTCCGTGCCTTCCCAGCACAAATGTCACTCCGGCAACAACAACAACAACAACAACATACATCTTACACAACACATCGGTGCAGGGCAGTGGATTTCAGGTATCGGCCCTCACGATACACGCCACCATAAATGGCCACAAAGTGCAGGCCCTAATTGACACCGGGGCAGCAGTAAGTTGTGTTAATAGGAGACACGTTACCGAAGCCCAAATACACGGTGTCACGAGGGACATCCGGCTGGTAACGGCCAATGCTCAGACGTTAGAAAACGCGGGGGTGGCAGACATACATCTTAGGATAGACCAGTTTGCCACAACGCACCCCATGTTCGTTATCGAACACCTTTCTGCGTCAGCCATAATTGGCATGGATTTTCTCGCTAAATATGAGGCTAGCATAAATTTCGCTAGTGGTCAGATGCTTTTAAAGCACGACCAGAGGCTCACCACACATCCCATGATATACACCACGAACAAAGATGGGATTCGAGCGGAGCGAGAAAATCACGAGCAACAGGCCTCTGCACTACATACTATCAGCCAACACACACACACACACACACACACACACACACACAGATAAGGCGGCCAGCCAGAACCACAGGCAGGACCTGACTCCGGAGCAAAATAAAAGGCTCACGGAGCTCCTGGAGACCAACAGAGATATTTTTGCCCACTCAATGAAGGATCTCGCCGTGACAGACCTCATTGAACACCATGTCACACTCACTAGTGACCGACCAGTACACCAGCCTCCCTTCAGAGTGAGCCAGAAGGAGAGACTTGCCATCGATGCCCAGATCTCAGAGATGCTCGAGGCAGGGGTCATTGTTCCAGTTATTTCTAACTACAGCTCACCAGTTCTGCTGACCAAAAAAAGGACGGATCGCACAGGTTTTGTACTGACTACAGGAGGCTCAATAAGTTAGTCGAAAATGATAGTTATCCACTACCAAGGGCAGACACCTATTTGGACGCCCTTGGCGGGGCTAGCTGGTTCAGCTCGATGGATTGCTATAGTGGATTCTATTCAATCCCCGTCTATGAACCAGATAGGCACAAGCTGGCGTTCGTTACAGAGAACGGGCTATACACCTACACAAGGTTACCCATGGGACTCCGTAACGCCAGCCAAACCTTCCAAAAGCTGGTGGATAAAACATTTTCAGGGCTCAAGTGGCATTCCGTATTAGTATACGTGGACGATATAACAGTTTTCTCCAACACCTTTGACGAGCATATCGTACATTTGGAGGAGGCTTTCGCAAGGATCAGAGAAGCTAAATTAAGGCTTAAACCTGCGAAATGTCAATTTGCCAGACAGCAAATTAACATATTGGGCCATATTGTCAACAGGGAGGGCATTATTCCCGAACCAGCTAAGACTGACGCAATAACGGGCATCCCAATGCCCACAAATTTGAAACAATTGCGCAGTTTTATGGGTTTGGCATCGTATTACCGGAAGTACATTACAGGTTTGCGCACATCGCCCACCCCTTAACTGAACTCACACGGGAAAAGACGCCCTTCAGCATCAAGCAGGAGCACATAGATGCCTTCAACACATTGAAGCAACTATTGACCTCACCACCATTACTGCAACACTTCCACAGTGATAGGCCCACATTTTTACACGTGGATGTCAGCCTGTACGGGCTGGGTGCGGCCCTATTGCAGGAAGACGCAGAAGGGCGCATACGGCCCGTCGCTTTCGCTAGCAGGAAGCTAACGGCCGTTGAGACTAGATACTCTGCCACAGAGCGGGAAATGCTGGCATTTTCGTGGGGAGTGAACTATTACAGGGCATACCTCTATGGTATCAAGTTCACGGTAGTGACTGACCACGCGAGCTTGCTTTTTTGGGACAAATTTAAAAACCCAAATTCGCGGCTCAACAGGTTCATATTCCGCCTGTATGAATATGACTTCGTGGTCAAACACAAGAAAGGCGCTACACACCTAGACGCAGATGGGTTGTCTAGGTTGCCAGTAGCCGAGCCCCCGGATGACAGTAAGGACCACGACTGGGACGATATGCCCACCTTTGCCCTGACGGTGGTTAACATCAAACAGGAGCAAGAAAGTGATCCGTACTTGAAACAGATTCTATTGGCACTAGAAGACTTGGATAAAGTGGACTCCAAGACAGCACGGCTGTCTAGGCGATTTTTCCTAGACAAAGACGGGGTACTGAAACTTAAGCCCACGGCCATGCACGATAGCGCACCTATAGCGGTTCCGGAATCATTGAGAGAAAATATCATGATCGGACACCACAGTAGCCCACTGGCAGGGGCACACTTAGGTACGCATAAAACATACCTTAGAATCCGTGACAAGTACTATTGGGTAAACATGAAGGCCGACATAGATACCTTTGTAAAGACATGTCACACTTGCCAACGATTCAAAACAAGACCTGGCAAGCCTCATGGCCTACTCAACCCAATTCCCGTGGGAGAGTTATTTCACAGAGTCGGGATAGATGTGAAAGGCCCCATTACGACAAGTCAGAAAGGCAATAAATATATCCTGGTGGCCACCGAATATCTCACACGATATATGATTACAAAGGCCGTTCCCAAAGCAGACACGAACAGCATAGCCGAATTTCTATTTGATATAATTACACGATATGGCCTATTCCAAACCTTATTATCCGACAGAGGTACTATTTTCACCTCGAGAGTGCTCCAACAGTTTCTGGAGATACTCAGGATTAAGGCATACACTACCACGAGTTTTTCCCCGCAAACCAACGGACTCACGGAGAGTATGAACAAGATACTTGGAATAGCGCTGGCCAAATTTACAGAGGACGCAGGAACAGACTGGGATGAATACCTGCAAGCCATTACTTTTAGTTATAATACCTCTGTATCCACGGCTACGAAACACTCTCCACACTTCCTACTGCACGGATACACACCCAGAAGTCCCATAGACAATATATGTATCCCACAGGAGGCCCACACAGACAATGCGGCCCGGCTAGAGCATTTGCAAATAGCCCACATGGACGCTAGAATAAACATAGCCGAGGCCCAGAAAAAGCAAAAAGAGCGGTACGATCGGAATAGGAAGACCGTGGAATACACACCCGGGCAATTGGTCATGGTCTCCAATTCTGCCCGTAAGAAAAACGTGTCCGAGTTTCTCCTGCCACGCTGGTCAGGTCCCTTCAAAGTCTGCAGGAAGGTATCTGACCTAAATTATATAGTGAGCGTGCGCCATGGGAGAAAACTCATAAAGGACACTATTCACGCCCGCCGGATGAAGGCATATCATACACGTAAAGCTCACACACCTACACGTACAGGCGGGCACACTACTAAAAGAAAAGGAAACGATCCCGCTGGCAGACGTGGAAAAAAGGCCAAGAAATAGCCTTCAAACACCACTGACCGAACCGGGATATGATCCTAACACTCACCAAACACGCGACTAGCGCCCCGGAGACACTCGCGTACAACGACATTTTGTACCATGGATAAGGAACATACTCGAACCACGTTACAGTAACACACAATTGGGGACACAAAGGCAGTTAGTAGTAAGAGGTTCTTTTACAGTGCGGCCAATGCATGTGAGACTTTCGAAGTGAAAGGCCGCGGCCTGTGGTTTGGATTCCACGTAAAACGGAAGTCCCGTGGCGCATGATCTACAGATTAACGGTCATGTTAAACTACAAGTCTTTTTTTTTACAATGCGAGAAGCACTGCTCGCAATTACTACAGACAACAATCAAGTTCACACACACACACGTGCAGAAAACAAGGACGTGGGCAGAACATAAAACAAGATAATGCACACGTGAGTGAAATTAGACACTATCGAGAAGCGATAAGGCGCGCATGGCTGGCTGACCTTCACGCACACAGACGAACTAAGCCTGCTCCAAGTGGACAGGAACAAACGTATCATTCACGTCCGATCTAAGGACCCTATAACTTCCAAAATTACACTACGAGGAGAGTTCAAAAATACGCAACTCCTCACAGTATTGAGTACTTTCGTTTGCGCATAGCAGATACACAGTACATGTGCCATAATATATGCGGCACAGAGAGGGTCACACCAAGTCTTTACGGGCAACCGGGTCCGAACCCATGACCACACACCACACTCGTACCAAAAACTAACTATCCAACGGTATTTTTGGGTACGCGAAACACAAGCAAAAACCACACTGGGGACGCCCCAAGCCCTGAAACACAACGCAGACATAGAACACAGAGAATGACACGAGGTCGCGGGTCCCAATCCCAATAAAAAAAATTGGACACCAGGGAAAACAGTTATCCAGGTTGTCAACCACACCGAAATTGGCCCATACAGATACATGAACAGGGAATACCACATTTCCTCACGCCAAAAACCGGGCATAAAATTTCAAAATACACCTGACATGGGAAATACATTTCCCAGACACAGCTAGGATAATTTCGGAAGACAAAGGTCTTACGGAATAGTGACCACACAATAGTATTAGCAAACAGTATGAATTGCCACATTAAGGCCGCAAGGAGTCTAAAACAATGACCACACTTGCATACGTGCAGGAAAGCACATGCCAGCGGATGACAAACAATAACATCCCAGCCTGACATTACACATACCAACTGCTGACTTGCAGACTAGTCATACTGCAATACTGCGGTGACAAGACACTAGTGTGTATCGGCAGTGACCGTGAAATTACAAACGCAAAACAATTATAACACCATACATTTTTTTTCACACTGCAAAAAACATTTGGCAATGGACAAGACGTGACACAGCGGAACTTATCTTGGGCCTATAAGAGCACGTTCGCAAAGACGTTGGCAGGCCACGGGCGCCTCCTGCCCATACATGCGATACATATTACGACTTAGCCTGCAACAGACCAACCGTCCGCGTGGTGTAGCGGAACATAGTCACACACACGCACATGCACTCAACAATTAGGAGCAAACACAGACAAGATCTCCCCTCTAATAACTTCTTTTATCGATTGTAAGGCATAGGAATCCTTACAGATGACTAGGACATGGCCAGTCGCACTACGACCACTGGCCACATTTACACTATAAATGGCAGACCAGATTAGGTCATGAAGCTTTGCTATCCCAAGGCGTGGATAGAAAGCAAACATGGACCAAGGGAGGATGACAAACCATAGGTGGATAATCCGAGAGGGATTACCGACATACTACAGCAGGCTACCATGGTTAATACCCAATTCCCTTCCAATAACCCTCTCACGTCCAACATAAACCAACGCAGACACATGAACACGATCAAAACAGCTACACTACATTACAGAGTACACACAAGGGGTTGATGGACTTCATGCGTCTAAAGAGAAGGCATGCTACGCCTTGGATCACGATGCTACCACCTGAGTATTAGGGGTGGGTCGGCAAAAAATTAAATAAGCATAATGCGCATCTCCAAATGAGAGATGAGGCCATAGTTATATATATTAACCATTCTTTGTTAATTAAACATTCACGCATGACAGGAATATATTGGTATTATGCCCCAACCTACACCTATCCTTATATGAGTGCAGATGCCTCATATCCAGATTCATGCATGACTATCCCATCCATTCACCAGGGATATTAATATCAAACCTGCATGGAATTTTTATATCTTTGCAATCCCGGGAATTACCTCCCCAGTCCACTCACTATAGGAGCATCCCAGCGCCATCACCGGTTCCAGGCCACCACTATCGTGGAACCCAAAGGTGCGCAACCCCTTCCTGCCTTGTTTCAGCCCACTCGACAAATAACTACCCCCAGATCCTAATAACAGGGTACCTGACATTACAGACCCTACTAACACCTCCATTAAGGTAAAGAGAGCATTATTGCTGGAAAGCTGACGTAGCAATGGTAGACCAGAAGTAGCCTATGTACTTAGAAGATCTACAACCCCGCAACACTGGAAATATTTTACATTTTACACAGAGATTAAACTATTTACACAGGTTACGCCCACATTTTTTTTTACAAAGGAATCTGATACGCTCTGATTGATGACAACGGCGTAAGCCGAAGGTCAGAGGGACCACACTTTGAGAGCTGGGGAAGGCGATGTGGACCCTTACCCCAGTTGGCTCAACAGCGCAGCGACCTCACTTAACTTGACGGCTAGACCAAACAGACGAACCACGTAAGGTCAAAGCATTCGCGGCCTGGCCGGGCAAGCTCTGGAATCCTAGGTGCGCATAAACCGCCCCTGGGAGGAAGGGATGCTACACCCACTTTGTGCCACGGTCGTCGAAGCCAAGACCTGCAGGGAGACTTTCTGAGAATGGCGGGAGAAATAGCTCACTCAGCGCCGGACTCGAGAGCTATCCCTAGAGACGACCCATATTATGACTAGACTGTTAGTTAAATTTACGTAAGTAGGACTTCCATGGCGGAGAGTCAGACTCCTATTCGTCAGGAGTGAAGCAGGATCTTAGGGTTCAGCAGGACCAATCCTAGATCCGACAAGTCCTTACCCCGCGAGGTGAAGGTGAAGACCACGACGTTAATCAATAATGAAGAATGAAATTTGAATATATATATGGAATGTACGCGCTCATTCGGTCCTGCGCCCACGTAAATGGATGACAACGGGTCGCCAGAGATCTTAAATGAGTAGCATAGCGGGCACTCAAAGGGGTTCAGTGGGCCACCCCAGCAATGCCGATACAGGCGAATATTAATGCGAATAGCATACTACTACGGCCGATACAGGCGAATATTAATGCGAAAAGCATACTACTGCGGCCGATACAGGCGAAGATTACTGCGAAAAGCAGACCACGATTGCCGACAAAGGCGAAGACAATATTATGCCATTGGACGACAATGTCCAATGCCCACATAAATGGCGATGCATCGGGCAACCAATGGGCATTAAGAGAGGGGCATTGCGAGCACCTCATAGGGGTTACGTGGGCGGCCCAACTACGACTACATACGCAATGGCAACGGCAAAGAACTGATAAGTACAGCGGGCGAAACGGTTTGCTTAGTGGCACCGTAAGCCGCCTGCGACTAGATTAGTACTAGTAATAGACGTCGACACCTAGAATTAAGGGAACGGAATCCAGCGATCCTAGAGACAACCGGTGTTTCTAGGACTCGTGCGGGTGGTGTCCTGGGGAAGCAAATTGCCTCAGGCGATCGTTCTGGGCCAAATTTAGCTGTAAGACGGTTGCATTTGACACGCAACCTAGGATTAAGCAAATTTATTCACCGCTGTTGCCAGGTATGGCACAGCACATTTCGGCAGTAGATTAAGGCAACCCTTTCGACTTAGAAATAGCATTTTTTTTAGACCATAATTAAGATAGATAACATTAAGTAACGCCGTTCGGCGCCTGATGACCCAGAAACCCGGCATCAGGGTAAGTCCGACAACTCATGATAAGTCATGATAATTCGTTGTAAGATAGCATAAGCCTACATTTAAGGCAAAATTTTTTTTTATTATACATATGGATTGCGGTAGAATATCTCGGCACTTGGTGACTAAAAATCCGTTACCAAGGTAAGCCCGACACCATTAGGCTAAGATAGGTTAACATAGGCTAACCTAGATTAAGTTAGACTTCGGTGGCGCTACACTTAGTTTACAAATTAAGCGCTACCAAGGAAGGTTCTATATATACCTGTAATGCATTATAATGTATTGTACTGTCCTATTCATAATTAATCCACTTTCACCCACACAGGAAGACCACGGAGCTACGAAGAGATGAACATCTTTATATGGATACATTTTTGATTTACAGGTAACCAGGAGCATGAATATGTCTGTGGTAAATATATTACCAAAATACACACACCTTCATCTATGTCATACACAAATACACTACTCATCAATTTTAGTTGCACCCTTAAAGGTGACAACGCCAGCGGTCAGCGGTGGACAGCATACGTGGGATGATGACCATCGCTGAACGCAAACACATTTCAGCATACGCAAATGAAGCGTTACTTCAGGCTCAAAGGGCGACACAGAGTTTGTAAGTGCCGAACCTTCGACCCTAAGGTGGGATTCCGACCCACGACGGAAAACCACGAGGTTATATGATAAGTACAGGGAGAGAATAGTGGACTAGCCACTAAACCGCACCAGGAACGGCCGATTAGAGAACGGTAGTCGAGGCATGATGGCAAGGTGCGCACCAAGTATAAGAGGTATACAATAACTGGCCAGGTAACAGAGCTCTACAAGGTATATATGATAAGGATAATTGTAAATTGTAAATTATTTTGTATTTTCTCGCCATATCATACAATTGAAAGGTTCCACAAGGATGGTCAACATACCTATACGTACAGGGTACCAACATGGCAACCATTATTTTTTCTATGCTCATCATTATTACTATGTTTACTATGTTCAATTATAACTCGTCAGGAATATTACACATGTAAGGATTATTATTATTATTATCATCGGGTCATATCTGTTACCATTATCAAGACCACCAACGTACATAATGTCTATGATTTGTTTTCTTTCATTTTTCTTTCTTCTAACTTCCCCATTTGTCAGGGTGTTCCGTTTCATCCCAAACCAATAAATGCACTTTGATTATATCCCTTAAATTATACCCTGGAACACCCATTTTTTCTATTCTCTTCTATCTTTCTCTTGGCAGGGAGCACTTTTTCCCCAAAAATAAAGCCAGACGACACAATTCCTCGTCTAGCTGGGTTTTTCCTCCCTGCACAACTATGTAACGAATCACTATCAAAAACCATGGTTTTTTTTCTTTTTTGAAACTAGCAATATGAAAACAATGTCAATTTTTTTTCAATGTCAATTTTTTCTCGATGTCAAATTTTTCTCAATGTCAATTTTTTTCAATGTCTATTTCTATTTTCACCATGCCAATGTCAGTGTTATACATATATCTGTACATCCCATAACCCTCCCCTCTGAACACGGGCTGATCTCACACCTACACTTCACAACATCACCCATTCTACACGACGACGCCGACGACAACGAGGAAGACACCGCCAGAAGATACGAGGGGGCTTCAAGAACGACTACATCAGCATCCCAACCTCAAGTTCCGTTCCCGTTCGCGGGGACGCGAACTAAATAGGGAAGGAGGCTTGTACAGTACCCCAGGGGTATGCACCCCTTGGAGACCATCCCCCCAGCATCTATCTAAATATCCTAACGGGCAACCATCGTAAAGCCAGGCCAACATACATCAACGCCGCAAGGACAGCTTGCCATTCTAGAAAGCAGCTCAATCCTTGCACAATTATTACACACAGCGACATATTATTAACTGGGGCAGCTATGCCATCACATTGCTGACAGCATAGCGCCCAAGAATATAAAAGGAGGCCTAAGGAGGTCACAAGGATCTCTCCATTATCAGTCTTTCAGTGATGCAGCCGAAGGCTACGCTGGTGTCATCAGAGGTGAGTCAGTCGTGTTCAGATTTCCTACTTTTGTAATCCATACCCCCCGCTTGTATTTTCACATTGTGAACATTGTTACATTCCCTACAAGGGACTCATACTTTAACATCACAGACCAATAAACACTTGGTCAACACTCTACACTCGCCTTACTGTTTATACGCCTCTTTACATCCCAACGCCCTTCCTTATTCCCGTCACGGTTAGACGTGACATACGGTAGTCTGATAGTGCTAGCTCAGACATCATTGTATTTCTCGCGGCGGCCCGGCTGCTAGGGAGCAGCGCGTGCCACTTAGCTGATACAAGCACGTTCAGTTATATAATAAGCCAGTCAGCTGAGCGACCAGCACAGTGACCCTTGCGTTGAGTCCCATCCCCTAAAACACTACTACATTATTTATAGGAGCGCCCCCTAGTTCCTAGCACACAACAACACTCTACACTGGTCAGCTTACCCTGCCAAGGGAAGCTACCCCTTTTTAGGCACAGCTTTATAAATTGACACAATAACTCTTTCCTTTTAGATCCAACCACCCCCAAATAAGGGATCTAAAACAGTATGGTGTAAAATGTCCCAAGACTGTTGGTTTGATATTACAACTAAAACGAACCATGGAGCTGTCAGATCCATGCGCGACTGACGGAGGGTTTTAAAAGATATTTCTACGTGGGGACTGAGAATATTAATAACTCTTTGACAGTAATATTCATAAGTCCAAACAAACAATTTATTGTCATCAGCGTAACAGCAGCCTTCGTAAGGAGGTTTTCGTAGACCGGGGCGTATCCCAGTTTTGAAGAGCTGATTGTGTAACGTTGGTGTTCTGTGTCGCAAGCGCTGGTCAAACGAGGGGCGCGCTTGAATTCTGTCAGTGATAACACTTCGTCATGCATTACCTTTAACAGCCAATGCTTCACCACTGATCTACCGCGATATGGCATTTGGCAGGGGCTGCACTCACTGTACAATACATAACACAACCTAACAGCTGAAAATGTTTTTTTGATCACCTCATGGTGTGGCTAACAATCTTGGCTGTCACCTTCAAAGTCCAGGTTCAATTCCCGGCTCTGACAAGAAATGTAAGTCTGGAATTGCGTACGCTCACAAGGGATCATCGCCAACAGCAGTCACCCGATCTTGGTGAAGCTGGCCATCTGTGATGGTATATCATCCCAAGAGAGGTCGACATTGTACACGTGAGACTTGGAACAGTGCACTGTACTACCTAGTGATTTTCACCAAATATAAGTTGGCAGCACTGGTCACTACATCAGACCACGGATATGCAATAGGCCTATGACGCAGAAGGTCTTGGTACGGGTTGGTGACCTTACAATACAACGAAGGCATGTTAGTATGCTATTATTTTGCCTTCCTGGTATGTAAGAGCGTGCCTTTTTCACTGTACCACGGATACGAGTATGTGTGGGTGCACCACTGATTCTCTTAAAAAAAAAGCTAAATCTTTGGAGGTGATTCAAAGGAAGCCACTTGAACCGTCGCAACTTACTCAGGCCCGTCCTAGCGAAGTGGTTATCGCACCCGTCTAGAAACTGGGATGATTGACGGACGTGATCATTTCAATTTCTTGTACATCCATTCCTCCGTAATAGGCTTTCTTCTTACTTAGTTGTGAGTGACATTCATATCCTATCCGCCTGTTTTTATCTGAATATAGTAAAATCTCATTTTGTATCTCCATTTTTGTTGCAGTTGTTTCATTTGAGGGGCTTGCACATCGTGGTCATTTAGCCCACACGTGTGTGTGTGTGTGTGTGTGTGTGTGTGTGTGTGTATGGTATCCGTAGTTTGTTGTTGTTTGAGTCTTCAGTCTTTTGACTGGTTTGATGCAGCCCTTCATTCCTCCCTGTCCGGTGGTAATCGTTTCATCTTTACATAGCTACCGCACCCTACATCCGAGGCAATCTGTTTTAACATATTCTAACCTTGGTCTACCCCTGCAGTTCTTGTCCTCGACCTATTCCTGGTGTCTTAGTATGTGTCCTACCAACCAATCTCTTCTCTTCATTAGCAGTCGCCAGAAACATCTCTCCTCTCCCACTCGTCTTAATACCTCTTCGTTTGTAATCCTATCTACCCATCTGATCATCAATCTCCTGTAACACCACATTTCAAACGCTTCAATTCTCCTCTTTGCTGCTGCACCAATTGCCCAAGTTTCACTTCCATAGAGTGCCACGCTCCACACAAAGGCTTTCAAAAATGACTTCCTAACACATAAATCTCTATTCGATGTCAACAAATTCTTTTTTTTAAATATAGAAATGCTTTCCTTGCCTGTGCTAATCTACTTAGTTGTGTGTGTGTGTTTTTTGTAATTCAGGTGAAGATTGGACGGCCGTGGCCTTAAGTTAGGAACCATCCTGGCATTTGCCTGGAGGAGAGATGGGTAAACCCCGGAAAACCACTTTTAGGATTGCTAGTTGAGAATAGAAACTACCTCTTCTTAGTCTTCAGTTTCTTTAAAATAAAGAATGAGGAGAGACGAGTAGTCTATCTATATTGCGAATGGTTCCTAGGAATTGAAGCCTTTCCTGACGAAAATCTCATTAGAGGAAGGATGAAATAAATGAAAATTCATACAACTTGGCAACGAGTTGGAAGGAAGCGTCCGTGGCCATAAGAAAGAATTGTCCCGGCATTTGCCTGGGTTGAACACGGGAAACCACTGAAAACTATTTCAGGAACAGCTTACGGTGGAGTTCAAACTCACTCGTCTACCGAGTGCGGAGATAGCCTGGTCCCATGGCCATTGCGTGTTTAGCTACCTAAGTTGGTGAGTGAAGACTGATACAGTAGAATTTGCGCTGACGAGTCGTGCTTTGTTTCTCATCTCATGCGATGCTCACGCTATCTCTTGTTTACATTACCGTCTCGTGTGACCTCATTGTGTGGGCGGAACAGGCCAAAGGGCACCACGTGAGTGGAGAACACCTTGCGAGCGGTACACAGAGTTATTAGCTCATGCAAGGTTATCTCAATATCTTCACTCTCTTCATTGTTGTGTTAGTATGTATGTGTCGTAGTCAGATAGTGAAATCCGTCATTTCATGAAGATCCTAGGCACTTCATGAAAAGCCGGCATATGATGTAAAAAGAGATAGTTACACCATCTGACGCGTTTCTTCATGAAGTGACGGACCGATTTAGGCAGATGGTGTAAGAAATGATTTTACATTATCAGCCGAGGCACTTCATGAAGATCCGGTGTTTGTTGATTCGGCACTTCATGAAATGACTGACACAATGAAGCCGTACATTAATTCATTTAATTGTTCTATTCCAAGATATAAATTAATGCTTGTTTATTATGGTTTTCGAAATTAATTTTCACATAAAAACCTAAATCTAATCGTGAAATACCGGATACTCTTTACTCTCTATCTCTTTTTTTCTAGAAGTTTGTATTTTTATTTTTATATATTTTATTTGTACAGATTTTTTTTTCTAATCTGCAATGCTTACTTTCATAATTTCATTTGTAGTTTTTCTTTTTTGTTCTTCATTTGTGTATCTTTTTCTCTCTTTCCTTCACCGATGCAATTTGTATTTTTAGCCTATTTTCATTTATGAAAAAAATAGGCTTATGAGGTCACCTTTTGTCCGTGTGTCTGTCTGTGTGTGCGTGTGTGTGGATTTGTGTGTGTGTGTGTGTGTGTGTGTGTGTGTGTGTGTCCTAATAACTTCTAAACGGCTGGAGCGATTTCAATGAATCTCGGTAAGTTCATAGCACTATTTCGGGCGACCCCGACCGTGCCCTTCAAATTTTGTTACGTCTCACCAATCCAACATGGCGGCTGTGCGAAATATTTCACCAGCATTCAATATCTCCGAAACTACTACCGATATCACCCTGGAATTTTGTACGGTGATAATGGGAACTACTAGAAGTTTACCGATGTGACGTTTTTGAAAACCTGGTAACTACAAAACCAACATGGCGCCCAAGCGAAGTTGCGACGTTTAAATAGACGTTTCTCGCGATTTAACCAACCAAACGCAATGAAACTTGGTACAGTATATGTTTATACACATTGTGTTGCACAGACATCTAACTTCGTTCAATTGTCCGCCCACCCCTACAGTCATCATATAAATATAATTTCAATTCACACCCAATCACACGGGACTGATGATTGAGGTGACCCAAGACCTCCAAATGAATTAACAACAAAACTGGAACGATAACTTACAGGTAAGATACACACAATGAAGAAAAATGCAGAATCATTCTTTCAAATATTTCTGTCTATAATAAATAGGCTGAAATTCGAGATTTTCTCGAAGGTGAACCCTCCGCTAAATCAACCAAATGTAAAGCTTTTGTGTATTCAGCCCTGTGTACTTGGGAGTGTGTAGAATCTGTCTGATAATCAGTATTATAATGGTATTTGTAGAATTGTGTGTATTTGTAGTTCCGGTTAAGATTGAGTAGGAGGCGGCCGTGGTTAAGTTAGGAACCAACCCGGCATTTGCCTAGAGGAGAAGGGGGGAAACCACGGAAAACCAATTCCAGGATGGCTAAGGTAGGAATGGAACTCTTCTCAGTTTTTCCTCCCGAGGTCGACCATAATTATGTTCCTATCCGTGGTAACCATAGTTGATTTCATAAGTCTTCTTAACGAGTAGGCCAATATGCTGGTTCGAATCCCGTCGCTGACTGTGGCGTTTTCCCCCAGGTCTTTTCACACACCCTCTCAGCAAATGCCGGGATGGTACTTCATTTCAAGTCTCGAGACACCTTCCCAAATTCTTTACCCACACACTACTTCTATCATCACGCAAACACAGGTTATCAGAAAACAACCACCCAAATACACTGGGCTGATGATCAAGATGTCCCTAGCCCTTAAAATAAATATACAAGAAAACAACTATAAAACAAGGCAACAACTGAACTAGATTAAACTGTTAGTTGGCAAAAAAATATCCTTCAGTGGGGTTTGAACTCACCACGTAGTGATCCGGAAGCTAACACCATACCCCGAGACCACAAGTTCACTAATAAAAATGACTGCCAAGAGCTGTACAAGACCTCTGTATTACGCGCCCGTAACTGAGTTTGTTCTTGTTGTTTTAAAGGGTGGAACAGCGAAATAAAGTCATATTATACTATCGGTTATCTATCTCTCATGTTTTAAAAACAAAATGGATCTGAACGACGTTCTTCTTCCGTTCACAGTACGGCAGCATAATATTCTTTCTAGGCGCAAGGCCAAGCAAGATGCTGGGGAGGGAATTAGGGGATAAATGAAGTCCAGACCATTAGACATTTGTACCATATGTCACAGTGTTCACTTTCTGAGGAGATAACAGCCCTTTAGTGTCCGCATTTTTATCTGATTTATTCTTGGAAGTCTCACTTCCCTCACACGTGATCACCGCTGCCGCTACGGTACTTCATGAAGTGACGAGCTGGATTTCCCGTCAGATGATGTACAGAATGAATTACACTATCTGACGGCGATATTTAGTCATTTCATGAAACCACGCGTCAGATAGTGTAACTGTACCTTTTTACATCATATGCCGGCTCTTCATGAAGTGCCTAGGATTTTCATGAAATGACGGATTTCACTATCTGACTACGACATATGTATGTATATCTACCCCTTATTATTCCCGTTTACAACGGGGCCGGGGATGAGATGCGATATCATTGTGTGTGGTGGATGGTTTTTACGGCCGGATGCCCTTCCTGACGCCAACCTCATGAGAGGACTTAATGAGAGATGAAGTGAAAGAAACTGGACAAGGATGTGGAAGGAAGCGGCCATGGCCTGTCAGAAGGTACCGTCTCAGCATTTTCCTGGAGTAAAAAACGGGAAACCACGGAAAACCATTTCAAGGACGGCCGACGGTGGGGCTCTAACCCACATCTACCGAATCCACAGGTAGCTTGGCCCCATAGCCTAGCGCTGCGCTTTAGCGAGTGTAGTTACCGCTGTCGGTCGCTCTCTACATTGTTACTGTATTCAAAATGAATTTCTAAGAGACTGTTGTTGCTTCATTTAACATCGTGGTCATCAGCTATTGGGTGTGCCTTGAATCCACCATAACTTGTGATATTGTGATGTCTGTTCAATTTGTAATTGCGGCAAGGCTTGAGAAATACTGTAGGTTGCCTTGAGGCTTTTCGACATTGTGCTCATGTAGCCCCGTGTACTTGTGTGTGTATAGAAGTTGTCTGATAACCTGTGTTACTGTCATGTCTGTTCTAGTTTGTGGACTTTTGATCGAGGTAGGGTTTGGGTTGGAAGCGGCCAATCAGGTACCAACTAGGCATTTGCCTGGAATAGAAGTGGGGAAACCACGGAAAATCACTTCCAAGATGGCTGAGCTGGGAATCGAGCCCGCCTCATCTTAGTTTTGCCTCACGAGGCTATAATAATAATAATAATAATAATAATAATAATAATAATATAGTATGGCCTCGGAGCCGGGTGCAAGCTTTCTTTATTTGACACCCAAATTGTAGCTTGAATGTCGAATTTCGTTGTTTCTTGAAGCACTAAGAAAGTAAAGGAGGATAGATATCTAAGCTCCTTGAACAATATAGCGCTTTCTACAAAAGAAATGAGGAACTTTGTGTTGGCGGAAACTCCCGAGATTAATTTTACCGTTATGAAGACGGCCTACTGAATTCAAATGGGTTCTTTGACATGCCAACATCGTATGACATGCGTATCGTAATTTTTGCCACCTTTCAAAAAAAAATATCACTTACCACGGCCAGGAGTGAACTTGCAAGTTTGGGGTTAGCAGACCGACACGTTAACCACTCACCCACCGTGGCAAGCTCTCACGAGACAGAGTTCCAGGCCTCAGACCAGACCGGGAATAGAACCCGGACCTGCGGGGTGATAGCCAAGAATTATAGCCACTACACCACGAAGTCATTGATTTTCATTCGTTACCTTGTAATTCTTTCAACGCCGAGTCCGTCTTTACCCCCACCCTGAGTCTCGATAGTGTTTGTGGATGAACGTACTGTCACGCACTGCTGCTCAAGCAAGCACGATGGCCCATCACGTCCCTGTGTGACCTCCACTCAGATTACAGACTACATCTGCTCCCTCCAATGGAGCGAGTCATGTATAATAATACTAATGCTATTGGTTTTACGTCCCTTTTAACTACTTTGGCTTTTAGAGACGCCGGGGTGCCGGAATTTTGCCCCGAAGGGGATCTTTAACGTGCCAGTAAATCTACTGACACGACTCCATCGCATTTGCGAAACCACAATCCTGGCGCAGTACTGCGCCAGGATACGAACCTGCAACCCTGGGCTCAGCAAGCGAGAACGTTACCGCTGAGCCACGCAGCCAGCCCGAGTCATGTATCTACCCCCGCAGCGTAGCCGAGCGTTACGTCACGTATCACTACTCCAAGAGTGAGGTCTTTCTGCGTTTTCCATACTCCCACCACGAAAATAACAGATGGTACCTTGTTTCAAGTCAAGAGGCAGTTATCCCAATCCAAGGCTCTAATTACAGTAACACACGATATTATAGTCACCACAGTAACATAGGTTATCAGATACATTCAGGTACACAGAGCTGTTGACTAAGATGTTCGAAGCTCTCAAATTAATTCATAACAACAACAACAAGGAAGGAAGGAAGATTGTAGTTTTACGTGACCGTGAATCTTGTGATTATGAGGCTAGAGCCCTGCGCGGATAAACAAAACGTTATCCGCATCCGCCCCGCATCCGCCCCGCATCCGCCCCGCATCCGCATGACTTTTATCCAAATCCGCCGATATTTCAATATTATGTTTAATTTAATAGATAAAGCATAATGTGTTAAACCAACACATTTAGACATTTGAGGAGAAAGTCGTTCCTGACAATTTGCTTCATTGCAAGGGACTTCAAGTTGGATGACACTTCTGGTTCCTTGACCTCTGCTGGTTCCTTGACCTCTGCTTTAGACACACACAAAAAATGGCTATATTTCTTTGGCTACTTTCGTACTTATGCCTTAGTAAGTTTGATGTGCCTGATGTGTGTCCTGAGTATGAATACACTTTTTTACAGGTAAAATATCCTACTATATCGTTCACCTTTTCGTTTCCATTGCAAACGTAACCAAATGTCTGCCATACCGTTGACTTGAGCTTTGTTTCACGCACTATTGAATATTCACCTTGTTTTATTTTAATAGATAGTTTATCCATATTGGTGAAATAATGTTCATACTCACGGTCGCGATAACAATCACTAAGTGAACTTCTCTTTACGCTTGGAGAAAGGGATTGGCATTTGGCCGGAAATTCCAAGTCAGTCATCATCCATCTGCTTCTTGACCCATCCATGTTCCTATAGTTGATGTCATCCTCATAACTCTCTCCGTTCCAATATCACAACCAACGTGCTTCAGTGCCAAGTTGGAAATAAATCTACAGATAAAGCTGGAACCAGATCTTCCAGGATAGCTTAGACGGCGAAGTAGCTGACTTGAGGAATGTTAGTGATGTCACCACGATGAACTAACAAGCTTATGGACAGCATTATATCTCGTACATATAGTAATAATGGCAGCGAGAATTGATGATGATGTGAGATGTCAGGACCATCTACTACCAACATACGGTACTTAATAAAATGTACCTATAGTTGAAAGCATTTGCGTAAAATTGTCTTCTCGTGTATAAGTGCAATACGTGCCTGAATATTTCGTACGCAATAGGCTATAGGAGTATTCCTCTTCTAAGCATGAAGCTGTAGATTGCCATTTCAAATAGGCTATGTAATACTGTATTATCGTAAGTTTGCATTCTAAAAACTATCCGCAAATTTACTCGAAACATTATCCGCAGCGTATCCGCTATCCGCATAGCCATGCAAACTATATCCGCGTGGCGAAAATATTTGCGGATATCCGCGGGTTTGTCCGCAGATAACCGCATCCGCGCAGGGCTTTATATGAGGCACGGGACCTCCCTTTTACGTGGAATCCGAACCACAAGACATGCCATTTCACCTCGAAAATCTCACATGCATTGACCAGGAATCGAACCCCGTCCACCTTGGTGAGAGGCCAAACAGCTTCACCGCTGCATAACAACAACAACAACGATAATAATAATAATAATAATAATAATAACACATTAAAACTCAGCAATTTTTCTAGGTTTATGCCGTGTCTTATACGGGGTTTCACCTAGGAACACCAAGCTGGCTCATCAGCGGGCTCTTGGTGTCCATGACCGGACCACCACAGAAGTAACAGAAGTAGCGAACTTGCACTACTTCCCTTCTAATTGGCCGTGAAAGCCAATATATCATATTTTGGAAGCCTTTACAGGGAAGTGAACGGATGCTATAGCTGTTAGCTCTCGTAGTAAAGACGCGCAAGAAGAGAGTTCGCTTCTCCTGTGGGGGTCTGGGCACGGACACCAAGAGCCCACTGATGAGCCCATCTCTGTGTTCCTAAGCGAAACCCCGCACATGACACGGCTTAAACCCAGAAATATTGCTGAGTTTTAATTCATTTTGGCCGAGAAAGCCAATATACCAACGATAATAACATTAACATTAATCTCCTGTACATTCATACTGTTTCCTTTGTGTCACGTTCTGTTTCTTCAATTACTGAAGTTTTAATTCTCAACAGATGTTAGAACCAGCATTCAACTAGGTTATAGTGGAGAAATAAAAAGTCACAAGAATGTAGGAGGGAGAGTACCTTCTAGTTAAGTCTCCACGTCATTTGTCCAACTTCTCAATCAAAATTCCACACAAATGAGAATAATGGAAGCCTGGCAACTAATATTTCCCTGTAGGGCAAGCTCCTTAACGGCAGAAAACACGAATGGAAAAAGAATGAAAGGAACGCTTTGGCAGCCAAACCGCTACTTGGCTCTCATTGTCGTGTACGCTGTTATTTGCTAAATGTTCTCGGAGACCGTTCTTCACGATTTGCTGTCTAAGTACATTGCTGCCAATCTCGGGACTGAAGTAATGAGTTGCAGTGAGGTATTATTTAGCCGGACCTACTCCACCCATAGCGCGGGGTAATGATCATGGAACATGAGTTTAAACCAACAGAGGTTGAGTGAACCATCGCTAACACATCTGTCTGATTAATTCCCCCTCATAACTAGTTCTTGTTGTTGATTCCGCCAAGGTTGCAGGATCGAATCCCGGCACAGTCAGTTGGCATTTGAAGGTGCGCGAATGCGAGGGAGCCGTGCCAGTAGATTTATATGCACGTTAAAGATCCCCTTCGGGGCGAAATTCCGGCAACCTGGCGTTTCTGGAAGCCTCAGTAATGAAAAGCGAAGTAAAACCAGTAACATTATTATTATTATTTTTATTATTATATGTTGTTGATTCATTTAGGTACTTTGCCAAAATGTAGCCGTGTAGCCCTGTGTACTTGGGTGTGTGTAAGGAATCTGCCTGATAACCTGTGTCATGGTGGTGGTTGTACCAGTGTTTGTAAGCGGTACTACGATTGCATAGGAGGTTGGACCACCTCGTGTTGTAGTGGCTAGCATCCTTGGCTATCACCCCTGAGGTCCGGGTTTGCTTTCCGTCTCTGCCAAGAAATTTTACTCTGTGATCGACCTCGTGGCGTACTGACTAGCACTCTTGACTGTCAGCACGAAGATTCGGGTTCGAATACCTGCTCTGGCAAGACATTTGTTTCTTGTTTCAGGGTTGGAATGTGGTACACACAGCCTCGTGAGGCAGAATTAAAAGAGGTGGGTTTTATGAGTGTTTCAGCCATTTTTGAAGCGGTTCTTCCTCTTCTTTTCCAGACAAATGCTGGGAAAGTACCTAAATTACGATTACAGCCACCTCTTACGAGTTTGTTGTTGTAGATTAATTTAGGGGCTTCACACATCGTGGTCATTTATCCCCGTGTACTTGGGTATGTCTGTAATCTGTCATTGTGGTGGCTGAACTAGTGTCTGTATCTGTAATTAGGGTAAGGATTGGAAAGGAGGCAGCCGTGACCTTATGTTAGGTACCATCCCGGCCTTTGCCTAGAATATAAGTGGGAAAACCACAGAAAATCACTTCCAGGATGGTTGACGTAGGAATTGAACTCACTTCTTCTCAGTTCTACCACACGAGGCTGAGTTCATCCCGTTCCATCCCTCAGACGAGAACATCCGTGCGATATTTGTGTCGTTATCAAAGCATATATAATGGCATGACTTAGGTGATTTAGTGATTTTTATCTATTTTACTTAGCTTGCCACGGTGGGTGAGTGGTTAACGTGTCGGTCTACTAACCCCAAGCTTGCAGGTTCGCTCCTGGCCGTGGTAAGTGGTTTTTGTTGAAAGGCGGCAAAAATTACGACACCATCTCATACGATGTTGGCATGCCAAAGAACCCATTTGAATACAGTAGGCCGTGTTCATAATGGCAAAATTAATATCGGGAGTTTCCGCCAACACAAAGTTCCTCATTTCTCTACCAAAAAGCGCTATCGTGTTCAGGGAGCTTAGATATCTAAGCTCGTTGACTTTCATAGTGCTTAAAGGAACAAGGAAATTCGACATGCAAGCTTCCCTCTGGGGTCAAATAACTAAGCTTGCACCCAGCACCCGGGGCCATACAATATTATTATTATTATTATTATTATTATTACCGAACTATTTAGCGGTTAATTGTGGATATAAAACTGGTTTTCACAAAGACTAAAGGATACGTTGGTGAAAGAAGAACGTACACTGAAAGTTTCTTAACTCAGGAAAATGTATGTGGCAGTCGTAAGTAAAGTTTTGAAGCCATTCTGTTCGTGTTGCCTATACGAACTGTCAGTTGTAACTCTTCAGTCGGTCAACACAAATTTTTCCAATGGCTGGGAAGGGCTACAATTTAAATAAGTAAATAAACACTAATGGAAAAATATATGTAGGCCTACAGTATTTGTTATGAACAGCATTATAATGGGATTACGCGGGTGGATCGTCAAGCGGTCACCATCAGATCCTCATCACTGGGTTGAGGTTTAAATTTATATACAAACTTGCAACCCTCCCCAGTATCGCCCGGTATCTTTAATGGTTTACCCAGCTTAAGCTTAAAAGGCTCATGGATGGCAGGTACCAGACGCAATTCAGAAAAGCCGAGGTGAACAGAGAAACTCCAAACACATATACTGTACTCTTCTCTGAAGTCTTAACTTGACACGACTCGACAGTTTGATGCTGGCAAAAGCTGGGGTGATAGGCTCGCTCACTATCTCGTAAACTCGCTCCGAAGCTGGTAATTAAAATTTCCCCTGAATGGAGATCGTTGGTAGAAATGAAAACAGTAAAACATAGTGTTCATCCCCCTCCAGAAGCAAACCCTAGTTACGCCGCTGCTCGTATATATAAAACGCCAAGGTGTAGCCTATATTTCACAACAAATAAGCTCTTAAACCAGAGGGAGTTATAATGAGCGGTTTGTGCCAAATCTTCCAAATCATCTCAATAGTACAGGAAAATTCTTGCATTTCTTGTAAATTCAACAGAAAAATATTTATTTTGTTTGTTTATAAAGTGCGTTTAAACAAATAAACAAGACGATAGCCCCTGTAAGAACTTTGTCGCGTTGAGCGCGCATACCAGCAAATCCAGGCGAGTGGTTTGACAAATTTCTCGCACTGGCCCTCTAGTTTATTTATTTATTTATTTATTTATTTAAACATTCTAAAGCTTCCTCAAGGTTACAGTGTCACTTAGCTAATACGTAAAGTTCAACCGTTTGACTCATTGGTGCTAAACATTCTGAATGTACTGTAAGTTGTGCGTATTATTAATGTTAATCATCCAGTGAATAACGTTACAAAGGTTTGGTGCTTTTCAGTCTGTCAACAACCCAATTCAGTCGCCTGTTACTAGTGCACGAGTGTAGTTGAAACTGCTCGCTGTTGTTAGTGCGGAAGTTCAACCAGATAAGTAGCCTATACTATACAGTATTATCAAAATTGACCACTCACAACAAAAATATAGTCACTCCAAACAGAGAAATTCCGGAGTTATATCACCATTGTAGCATTTCACCAAACATCATATAGATTACAACTAACATATACCGACAATAGGGGCAGATGACCTCGTATTTCTGCCCCTTAAAACAACAATAACTAACTATAACTATACCTACAAGTTGCATTGCCAATTCTGCAACTATGTAAGTGTACATATTGTAAATAATTTCACCCGTATTGTCAAACAGATTGTATAGCTTAAGTGTAATGGATCTGATGATGATCGCTTGACGATCGAAACTGGTCATCCTAGTGTATTTAAATCTCATGTAATTTCTTTCAGGATTAGGGCATAACCCAACTCTCTTGGGTAAATTCGTGTTGACCGACTGAAAAGCACCAAACCTTTGTTTACTACGGCAACACTGAAAAATGGCTGCAAACTCCATAATGAATAACGTTAGTAATCCAGGGTTCAAGAAGAGAGTAGAAAAGTCATTTCTCAACAGAATTAGTTCCAGAAAGCAATCTTCCTGAGTGATTGCGGCAACTCATCTTCACTTTCGATGTAGCTCTTCTATAATGGAACAATAACTATAGCAGGTGATTTATAAGCCATAACCCCGTTCCTCTTTCACAAGTGACTTGCGGCTTTAAGCGTGTCGTTTATTTTCCCCGTACGACTCGGAGAAGATAAAATATCGTGTGTCTCACAGCCGCACTGGCTTTGACGATACACTTTCATCTTCCGTAGCAGGGGCGGAATGGGGCGATAATTCAAGCGCGAGTTGTCGCTTGTGGCATCGTGGTTATTGACCCCGTGTACTTGCTTGTGTGCAGAGTATATCCAATTACTTGAATAATAATAATAATAATAATAATAATAATAATAATAACAATAATAATAATCTAATAATAATAATAATAATAATTAAAATTTAAATGCTATCAAGACGGTCAAGACGACATTATCCAACTTGCAATAGGCGTTATTCCCTACACCTGAAAAAATGCATGTGATTAATTAATACACTTGGATGACCAGTTTCGATCGTCAAGTGATCATCATCAGATCCTTTACACTCAGGCTATCAATATATGTCTACGAATATGTGGGTTAAGTTATTATATACAATATATACATTATTTTAGTCACATAAATTTATTGTAAATTTGCGTAACTTATCTGGGTGTTAATAGGCCTATTATGTGTTTTTTTTATTTTGTTTCGATAATACCCCGACTTTCAAGTTTAACTGTTTAGTGTGATAATCTGTAATGGTTGGTGAATGGTCAGGTTGGTGTTCTATGGTCAGGTTGGTGTTCTAACTTGAATACGGATTAAAGTACTTAGCTGGTTATTTGGGCGATGGGGTGTTCATACTCATTCAACTTCCATTTCAATTCAATGTCCGATATGAAAATGAAAATCCACAGCCTGCTTCCAGTCTCCGACCGGGTCAGGAATGGAATGAATGAAGCCCCCATCTAGCGGCGAGGATATGAACTGTGCCGGCTGCCGAGGCCTGACGCACTCCTCTGGGGCAACGATTAAAGGAATGACAGATGAAATGAAATGATAGTGGAGAGTGTTGCTGGAATGAAATTTTGACGGGGAAAACCGGAGTACCCGGAGAAAAACCCGTCTGCCTCCGTTTTGTCCAGCACAGATCTCACATGGAGTGACCGGGATTTGAACCACGGACTCAGCGGTGAGAGGCCGGCGTGCTGCCGCCCAAGCCACGGAGGCTTACTAATAATAATAAAAATGATAATTTAAAAAAACTCCACACTCAAGTACATTGGGCTGACCAATCTGTCAACTGTCCTTTGGACCTAAAAAGGAATTAACATTACAATTATAATAATAATAATAATAATGATATAATATCGTATGGCCTTGGGTGCCGGTTGCAAGCTTTGTTAATTTACGCCCAGAGGTGAGCTTGCATGCCAAATTTTGTTGTTCCTTGGAGCGCTATGAAAGTCAAGGAGGTCAAAGCTCCTTGACACTATAGCGCTTTCTAGTAGAGAATGGAGGAACTTGTGTTGACGGAAGATCCCGATTTTAATTTTGCCATTATGAATACGGCCTACTGAATTCAAATGGGCTCTTTAACATGCCAACAACGTAGGCTATGACATGCGTGTGGTCGCCTTTCAAAAATCACTTACCATGGCCAGGAGCGAACCTGCAAGCTTGGGGTTGGCAGTCCGACACGATAACCACTCACCCACCGTGAATAATCTATTATATAATACGCCAAGTTCGTCCGACGAAAAACTCAAGCTCCTGAACCAGAAGGAGTTAGAAGGTGCGTTTTGTGCCAAAATCTTCCAAATAGTCTCAGTACTACAGGAAAAATCTTGCAGTTCTTGAAAAGTCGATGGAAATATATTTATTTGTTTAAAATGTGTGTTTAATCGAATAAAAAAAGACTATAGTCCCTGGCAGAACTCTGTCGCGTCCAGCCCGCATAACACTAGGGCAGGGCGGGTAGTCTGTACACATGGGGTGTACGCAACCCATTGTGCATTGAAAAGAATATTCAAACAGAATTACCCACAACACTGACGAATTGGACTGATTACATAAATATCTACAATTTGTTTAAAACGTACGTAAATTTCACATTTTTTTTAGAAGCCCGCATGTCACTAGAGCCGGGCGGGTGGTTAATGAACATTCGAGATTTCTCACACTGGTCCCCTAGTAATTATTATTGTATAATAATAATAATAATAATAATAATAATAAAGTGGGTGGTTGTATGCCCCTTTTAACTACCGCGGCTCTTGGAGAAGCTGGAGTGCTGCAATTTAGTGCTGAAGGGGAGGACTTTTAATTTGATATTAAATCTGCTGATACGGCTCCCTTGCACACTCAAATGTCAACTGACTGCAAAAATATTCGGCCACAGAAGCGAGAACGTTAGCAGTCATCCATAAAATACGTTCGTTTGAACGGGGGCGGTCCTTACAAGAATGTGACAAAAGGTTAGATAATTTTGAGGGGGGGGGGGGGGGAGCTGGTCTGTGCGAAAAAATGTTCGTTTGTCAGTTATTTTTCGTTATTACCCGATTTGAAAAATCCAAATGAACTTCCTTTGGGCACTTTTCATATAGGCTCTGCTTTTGTGGGTTGATTTGTGGAAGGAAAACATCATTCTTTGTACTGGGTAGTATTCTCGTGATTTCAGAAACATATTTCCTGCACGGACCTGTAAAGTGGAATTGTTTCCATGCGCTGAGTTTTGTACAAAAAATGAGGGGGTGATGACTATTAAGTCCGTATCTTCTAATATACAGTATATACAGCAAAAACAAAATCGGTCACCCACTATTTTTTGTACAAAATGTGTGTTAACTTAATTATGTGTTAACGATTTCTTGTAATATTTCTTTCAGGTTTGGGTGTTTAAATATTTGTTCTCCCCACCTAATATAATTGAGCACACTGGTGTTGACCGACTGAAAAGCATTCTATGATAGATAGGTAATTTATATAAATAAGATGGTATCAATAAATACGCTGATCATTTCTTAGAAAATTAGTACTTGAGTTTGCAGCTACGACATGCGTCAAGAGATTGATGAGAATGCTAAACTTAAAAAGATCTTCCCTTACACGCACACACACACACACACACACATCTAACTGAAAATAAAGTACAGTGGGTCTACCTGACACATCTCAATTATTATGCGAATAAAACTTTGGGATAAATTTGAAGATTGAATGTATGTTTAATTGCACGGTACAGTACCTGGACGACTTTGTCGAGTGCGGCTTGCGCCTTATTCTTGCACCACGCGGCTCCCATGTCGCACTGTATCACACCTCACAGCTGCTCCACTGTTCACTGCCCATGGCGCACTGACAGCCACAGTCGCGGCCCGACTCGACTCAGCTCAGCTCTCCTTGCCTGCTCTCACGTCACAGCATTCACATTCAACTTTCCTATCATCGCACTTGGATACAAACTTATTGGTCATCCGACGCGTTTGTTTGTGGTCAAACCCGGCCCTGTTCAATGGCATGACGCAGCGGTCAAGCTACTTGCCTCTAATCATGCTGGGGGCAGACGATATTCCTGTTCCTGCCTATAAAACAACAATAATCGACCGTTTCGATGGCGTAGTTGGTAGCAAGCTGAGCGTCTATACCCAAAGTCATGGGTTCAAACCCGGCCGAGGTCGTCGGATATTTTAAGACCGTTAAAAATCCCTCAGTGTACCTTCCTTCTGAGGTGAAGTAAAGCCTGCGGTCCCATGTCATAGAGTGATAAAGAACCGTCCTCTAATTACACTTGTGTGAAGCTAAAATATAGGATAGATTTGAATAACGCTCTTAGGTTCCAACGTTCGTCGCCAGAAGCCGAGTGCGGTGGCATATAGTAACCAAGTTAAGAACTAGTTGGTCGTTGGCGGTGGCGTTTGGTAGCAAAAGTTGAAACTACTTGAAAATCGAATGTCTGCAGTCCTTACTTGAATTAAAAACAGATATCACACACTAATACAGCAATCACAATTAACACCGATTATCAGACAGATTCTACACACACCCAAAGTACACGGCGCAACATGACCGCGTTGTCGCAGCCCCTAAACTGAGGAACCAACCAACAAAACAACAATAAATAGCTAATATAACTCTCATAATGGTGGGCCGGATTCGATTCCTGATTAATCTATGTGGAATGTTTGAGGGAAATACCACTTATGGTGGTTTGAATTTAACATAAAAACAAGTAATTCCGTGACGAACTGAATTGCCTATTTTCATACATCCTACTGGTCTTTTAGATCAGAAACTTTCCCACCTACTACAAGGACTTTTCATGTGATGCACTAAATAGCTTTGGGTTCACGACTTACAATATGACTCCACCAACACCATTACATTGAGATATTATGCGCTCTAGAATATAGGCCTATAACTTTCAATATCGGTGGTTAAGACTCCTCCCTTTGAGAGGGTATCTTTATGTGACGAGTACTTTATGTATAAATTATTTCGATCATTTGTTAAGGACACGAGAAATTTAAAACGTAATTTTAAAAATTTTGCACAGCCGCTATTTTTATGGTCTCATAAAAATTGAATTAAATTAGACGTCAATATAGAGTTATTTACCAGTAAATGAATATTAATGAGTTGGATCTCATTATACAAACGTTCACTTTGGTCGCATGATTAGGACGCAAAAGAAATATATCGCACAACCGCCATCTTGAATATATGTAAACAGTTGAGTTAACTTAGATGCCAGTAGATTAAATGTTGCAGAAATATTTACCGTGACGAGCTTCACTGCGTCCGGGTGGATAAAGAGCGAGAAAATTCAATTTAAATATTGTACAGCCCGGGGGCAGTACCCCCTGAGACCCACCCCGCCATCTTTCACCAAAACCACCCTAACTGGAAACACTATAATTCCAGAACATATTTCTACACAGCAAGCGGCGATCACCTAAGCCTAGGAGGTTAGCCAACGGCTTGCAAAACTCACATAAACATTTACACTAAGAACTATCTGGGGCAGCTACACTGATGCAATGCTGACTAAGCAGCGCCGAAACATATAAGAATGGAACCCGGATGGGAGGGATTATCTGTTCTGTTCTGTTCTTCGCCAGCGGCCCTGCCCGACGACGTCCGTTCCAGCTCTTCACCAGGTGAGATCTAGCGGTGCTCAGACTCCTTTATCTTTGTAAAACACCTACACTGAACGACTGTACACCTTACAAATTGTACCACATTTTATATTTGTTTAAACTCCCCAAGAGGGACATCACATCACATTTACTGGCCAATAAACACATGGTCAGTAAGCATACACGTTTATCACTAATTACACTCCATCTTTACATCCTTATACCCCACCTGACCTTAGTCATAATTGCCCCTGACCGTAGAGGCCAGTAATCGCATTGTCAGGTTCTATTGTACTCGAGCACGCGACTCGACTGCAGAGCGCCGAGTCACTGACTCTGCACATTTGCTGAATTGCTCACTCTACTTAATTGGCAGGCTAGATTAGCAGCCTGCACTTAGACATTCATCCCCTGGCAGGTAATTGCATCCTGCCGGAACGCCCCCAATAGCTTAAGCACTCACACCAACACACTACACTGGTAGTCTCTCCCAACTACGGGAAACTACTCTCATTCGGAAGCAGTCCTCAAAATTAGCACATCTACACTACCGTGTTTTTCCCATCCCCAACCAAGGGATCAAACATATTTGGTGGAGGCGCGGCTACCACGCAAAATAAGGGTAAGGGACTCAAACAACGAGCCCTCGTGGTAGAGCGATCCGTACCGCAAGTAGCCAAGCGAGACTATTTTTTTTCTCTCCCAGAATACGCTCCACATTTTTTCTTTTTCTTACACGGGGATTTGTATTATTACACCCACCCCCAACCTCCCCATAGTGTAAAGGTCGGTGGAAATTAAATGACCACGTTTAGAACCACACTAAGAGTTTTTGCGCACCATTTGTCAGCTAGCACAACTCCACTCCTGCCGAAGTTAAAAATTAAGAACAGCGACTTAATAACTGAGCACACTGCAATACGCCTCCTTCAGGAACTCGAATTACAGGCATTAGAAATCCGCGCTCAACACCCTGCAGCGGCAACACTAGTCACACATTTTACACGATCCCAGGCCCAGACCAGTGCGCACGGACAAGAATCACCAATATCCAGCGCTAGTGAAGCAGATTGCTTGCCAACACTCCACCCCCTATTGTTACAGCAACTGCAAATCACAGAGCAAAAGACTGATAATCTGCTCGCGCGCATCACACAGTTATTGGATACAGACGCTGTTAAGACAGACAATCACACGACAGAGGCAGTCCTAGATATACACACTATTCTGGAGACAGTAAAACAGGACCTAGACAGGACAGTGGAAGTAGTGAAGTCCACAAATACGACATTACACCATCGATCAGTGACGACATATCAGGTGACGAGCCCCCTGGCAACGTAACACACGTGTCATACACAGGGAGTGAGGATAATTCCCCTCAAAACAACACAAACCCAAACACCTCGTCACACGATCGAAGTGCGGACAGCATACACGGACTAGAATCCCTACACGGCCAAAGAGAGATAAACGAGCAGGATATGAATAGGCACACGGAATATCCAATGATCCACCCCACAAAGTTCACGGGGGAGGGCCAGGATCCCGAGGAATACCTCAAGGCCTTCAATAGAACGGCTCGGATCAATGGCTGGAGCGAGGAAGTCAGGAAACGGCTCCTACCTGCATACCTAACAAAGGCGGCCATGACAGGGTACGAGCTCCATGAGGACAATCTAGAAGGTGCCACATGGGAGGAAATCACTTTTTTGCTGAAAAGTGAATTCCAGCTCACACCAGATGATGAGGACCTGTATGACCAAATTAGACAGAGGTCACAGGGGCCTAAAGAAAGTGCGCAGACGTATGTAAACGCGAAACTGCTCATGTGCGACAAATATAACGCCGCTATGCCGCATAAGCAAATAGTTAAGTTGATAATGCAGGGCCTTAGGCCATCCATCGTGGACAAGTTATGTATAATGAATAACCCCACGGTCCAACATATGCTAAACAATATAAAGACAATCGAGGCAGGGAGAAAGATCACGGAAAAAGCTACGGAGAAAGCCGTGAATCAGCATTTTTATCCGGAAAAGGACAACACCAGTCAAAAGATGGATGAGTTAGTGGACAGGATGGAGAAGCTAACAATAGCTGCCATCCAAGGAGGTGGGGGACCACTTAGAAATGAGCACACTGACACGGAAGAACTGTACTATCCCGACAGGGAAAGGGGATACACGGAAAGGAGACACTACGAGCGGGAGGAAACATACTACCCCCCACGGCGGCCGACAACACCATATACGCAAGATAGGCCACATTACCCTCCGCGGTATTCACCGGTCTCATACTCAAATGTAGAGCCAACATACCCCTCACGGCGACCATCATCCCCATACACACCAGATTACTACCCTTCAGGGTACGACCACAGCATCCCCCGGCGAAGCAGCCCGCCACCGAGCAGACAGGGCTATGCTGCCCCACAATATAGGGGAAATGGGGACTATCGGGAAAACCCACCCCCAAGCAGGCAAGGCTATGCATCCCCACAATATAGGGGACATGGGGACTATCGGGAAAACCCACCCCCAATCAGGCAAGACTATGCATCCCCACAATACATGGGAAACGGGGAATACCGGGAGAACCCACCCCCAGGCAGACAGGGGTATGCACCCCCGCAGTACAGTGAAAAGGGGAATCGCCGGGAAAACCCGCCCAAGCAGCAGACGTACACCCCACCCTGTCGGAGACAAGAACATAGACCACCGGGCAATAAACGCGGAACAACAACCCCACAGAAAGGACGGGAGGCCCGGGACACGTACACGATGGGACCAGAACACTATCCGCTCCCCGACGAATTCCCGAGGGAGTTTAGGGACGAGGCACCCCGCCCGACAGTTAGGAGGGCAATGCTTCCTACACCCAGTTACCCACCGCAAGAGGGGAGCCGGCGCAGCCACCCCGAGGGGGGACAGACATACAGCACGGGGAGACGCACACCCACGTTTTCAAAAAACGCCTAGACGGGGAGGTTCAGCTAGCTAAAAAAGCAGCGGGAATTCCTCCCCCAACACAACACCAGAGAGGCCCCTCACCTAAACAGACTCGCAAGAGCAGGGGAAAGAAGCAGCCAACTAAAACAAGGGCTGACGATCCGCCCCCGGACCGTTTCCAAACACACCCCGTACAAGGGGACGGTAACTGTCTGTTCAGGGCCATTAGCTTTTTGGTCCGCCATACCGAAGATCACCACAGGGAGTACAGGCAGGAAATGGTTAAACATATCCTAGCCAACTGGAAAGAGTGCCGGGATTTCGTAGCGGACGAACAGGAAAACCCATTCCAGGACGGGGTAGACTACAAAAGATACATGGGCAGAGATGGTACCTATGCCGGCGCCGTAGAAGTGACCGCTCTCGGCAAGGTACTTGAGATGAACATACACGTATACACTGACGTACACTCGCCGCCACTATTCACAACCACGGGATTCGACAGGGACCTGCAGATACTATTTACGGGGAACTCTAGGGCGGGACACTATACGCCCCTCACAATCACGCGCGAACAAAACGCAGACAATCAGCCCACAACACCGCCGGACATGAATATATCACCGGCAGGGAAACAGGAGGAAAAAGGCAAACCCACGCCCTCCAGACGGGAAACCATACCCCCTACACCACAACACGGGGCGGGAAGTGACCCCACACAGGCGCAGGACGCGAACACACTTGGCATGGGGGAGCCGGCAACACGAATCGAACTCGCAACCGCCTGGAACAAGAAACAAGGTCACAAGTGCAAACGAAGGGTAAGGTTTGCAGACACATCCACACACGAGGAGGAGAGGAACAACACACCCACACAGAAACGGGGAAGTGTGAACACATTAACCACTCGACAGAATCCCTGTATTTTGACAGAGCGAGCAATGAAGAGAGCAGGCAGTGTACTGACTGGGCACATTTCGCTGACCGAGATAAAGAACTCGAGCCAGGAAATAAGCCGCGAGGCCAAGCGTGCCAAGTACAATGAGCGGCCAGCTCCATGCTTCTTCAGCACAAATGTAACGCAGGGCATCAACAGTGGCACACACAAGGACAAGGACACTAAGGTAGTAACAACAACAACAACATACACCCTCTACAATACATCTTTACAGGGGGAAGGACTCCAGTTAGCGGCACTGACAGTACACGCCAGCATAAATGGCCACAGGGAGCAAGCCCTCGTTGACACTGGCGCAGCGGTAAGCTGCGTCAACAGAAAACACGTCACTGAAGGGCAGATACACGGTGTCACGGGTGACATCCGGCTGGTAGCGGCCAATGCTCAGACGCTAGAAAACTCGGGGGTGGCAAATATACCCATCAGGCTAGACCATTTTGCGACAACACACCCCATGTTCGTGATAGAACATCTTTCTGCGTCAGCAATAATTGGTATGGATTTCCTCGCCAAGTACGAAGCTAGCATAAATTTTGCTAGCGGCAAGATGCTTTTAATGCATGACCAGAGGCTTACTACACATCCCATGGTATACACCAGGAACACAGATGGGATTCGAGCGCAGCGAGAAATCCACAAACACCAAGCCTCCACACTAAACACAATCGACAAACACAAAGTTACACACACAGATCAGACGATCAATCACACTCACAGACAGGACCTGACACCGGAACAAGATAGGAGGCTCACAGAGCTCCTGGAAGACAATAGGGATATTTTTGCCCACTCGCTGAAAGATCTCTCGGTGACAGACCTTATCGAGCATCACGTCACACTCACCAGTGACCGGCCAGTCCACCAGCCCCCCTTCAGGGTGAGTCAGAAGGAGAGGCACGCTATCGACACTCAGATTACAGAAATGCTCGAAGCGGGAGTCATAGTGCCGGTGATCTCGAATTACAGTGCTCCCGTCTTGCTGACCAAGAAGCGAGATGGTTCCCACAGGTTCTGTACAGATTACCGTAGGCTCAATAAGTTAGTAGAAAATGACAGTTATCCACTACCACGGGCCGACACCTATTTGGATGCCCTCGGTGGGGCCAGCTGGTTCAGCTCGATGGATTGTTATAGTGGATTCTATTCAATCCCCGTTTATGAACCGGACAGGCACAAGCTGCCGTTCGTTACAGAAAACGGCCTCTATACCTATACAAGGTTACCTATGGGCCTCCGTAACGCCAGCCAGACCTTCCAAAAGCTAGTGGATAAGGCATTTTCAGGGCTAAAATGGCGCTCGGTGCTAGTCTACGTGGACGACATAACGGTCTTCTCCAACACCCTTGACGAGCATCTCGTACACTTGGAGGAGGCTTTCGCAAGGATCAGAGAGGCCAAATTAAGGCTTAAACCTGCGAAGTGCCAATTCGCCAGACAGCAGATTAACATATTGGGCCATATTGTCAACAGAGAAGGCATTATTCCCGACCCAGCGAAGACGGACGCAATAACGGGCATCCCGATGCCTACAAACCTGAAACAATTGCGTAGCTTCATTGGTCTCGCTTCCTATTACAGGAAGTACATCCATAGGTTCGCGCACATCGCCCACCCCCTAACCGAACTAACACGTGAGAAGACGCCCTTCAACATTAAACAGGAACATATAGATGCTTTCAACACACTTAAGCAACTATTGACCACCCCACCACTGCTGCAACACTTCCATAGTGATAGGCCCACATTTTTACACGTGGACGCAAGCCAGTATGGACTGGGAGCGGCCCTATTACAGGAAGATGCGGAGGGGCGCATACGGCCAGTAGCTTATGGTAGCAGAAAATTAACGGCCGTTGAAACCAGATACTCTTCCACAGAGCGGGAAATGCTGGCATTTTCACGGGGAGTGAACTATTTCCGGGTATACCTCTATGGTATCCAGTTCACGGTAATGACTGACCACGCGGGCCTGCTTTTTTGGGACAAATTCAAAAACCCAAATTCGCGACTCAATAGGTTTATATTCCGTCTTTACGAATATAACTTCGTGGTTAAGCATAAGAAGGGCGCTACATACCTAGATGCAGATGGGTTGTCTAGGCTGCCAGTAGCCAATCCCCCAGATGACAGTAAGGACCACGAATGGGACGACATGCCGACTTTTGCCCTGACGGTGGTTAACATAAAGCAGGAGCAAGAGCGTGACCCATACTTGAAACAGATTCTAGTGGCACTAGAAAACTTGGAAAAGGTAGATTCCAAGACAGCACGGCTGTCTAGGCGATTTTTCCTAGACAAAGACGGGGTACTGAAATTTAAACCCACAGCCATGCACGATAATGCACCTATAGCGGTTCCGGACTCATTGAAAGAGAGTACCATGACCGGACACCATAATATCCCAATGTCAGGGGCACATTTGGGTACGCATAAAACATACCATAGAATCCGGGACAAGTATTACTGGGTAAACATGAAGGGCGACATAGACACCTTCGTAAAGACATGTCACACTTGCCAGCGATTTAAAGCAAGACCTGGCAAGCCTCATGGATTACTCAACCTTATTCCCGTAGGAGAGCTATTCCACAGAGTCGGGATAGATGTTAAAGGCCCCATCACTACATCTGAAAAAGGTAATAGATACATACTTGTGGCCACAGAGTATCTTACCCGGTATATGATTACAAAGGCTGTTCCCAAAGCAGACACGAACAGTATAGTGGAATTTCTATTTGACATAGTCACGCGATACGGCCTATTCCAAACCCTATTATCCGATAGAGGGACTATTTTCACCTCGAGAGTGCTCCAACAGTTTTTGGAGGTACTAAGGATAAGGGCATATACAACCACGAGTTTTCCCCACAGACCAATGGGCTCACAGAAAGTATGAACAAAATCATCGGAATAGCGCTAGCCAAGTTCACGGGGGACACAGGGACAGACTGGGATAATTATCTACAGTCCATTATATTCAGCTACAATACTTCTATATCCACGGCCACAAAACACTCTCCACACTTCCTGTTGCACGGCTATACACCCAGAAGCCCCATTGACAACATATGCATCCCACAGGACACTCTCACAGACAACGCAGCCCGGTTAGAGTATTTGCAGATAGCTCGCATGAACGCCAGGAAAAACATAACCACGGTACAAAAGAAACAAACAGAACGATACGATCGGCAACGGACGACCGTGGAATACACACCCGGGCAATTGGTTATGGTTTCCAATTCCGCCCGTAAGAAGAACGTGTCCGAGTTCCTCCTACCACGTTGGACCGGTCCCTTCAAAGTCTGCAGGAAGGTATCTGACCTGAACTATATAGTGAACGTGCGGCATGGACACAAACTCATTAAGGACACTATACACGCCCGCCGTATGAAAGCATACTACACCCGGAAAACAACACCCACACGTAAAGGCGGGAACACTGCAAAAAGGAAAGGAACTGATTCCGCTGGCAGACGCGAGAAGAAAGCCAAGAGATAGCCTTCGAACCCCAAGGACCTCACCAGGATACGAACCTAACACTGACAAAACTGTCCCAGAGACACAGGCCCAAAAGGCAACAGGAATGATTATCCTGAACAAAGACAGTCTCAAACCCGCGACCTTCTGAATACCAGGAACGCAAGGTCAGGTAACCATCCAATTGGAGGATACAGCAATAAGGGACAGTCACGCTAACAGGGATTAATATGCAAAAAATAATAAAACCGCCTCCGACACCTAGTCACCAAACACGCGACTAGAAGCCTGCAGACACACGTGCATAAATACATCACCTACTCTCACAGACATCTAACTACCACCGACGAACATATTCGCCCCAGGTCTACAATAATACAAAATTTGGGGACACAATATATATGAACAGAGGTAGGGTTTTTTACATGACGAGGAACCAAAGGCACACCGTATATGCAGACAATAGAAAAGCGTGTCAGCAAACCCACGCACATTGTCTCAACACATGTGATAAGCGGACCGCCAGACTAGCAAGCAAGTACTTCCTACACAATTGAAACTTGACACTATCGCCAGTCAGCGATAAGACATAAATGAACATGCGACTTTCGCAAGTACCACACAGGCTTGGAACAATCTCCTTATAGCAGCAATACACACAATCGTTCACTAGAGAAGTTAAAGGTGCATTACGCCCACAAATCAAATCCAGGGTCGACCAAAATACATACAGACAGCAAACATGGGACATACATACAGGGGCGTAGGTTCGTTCTAAGGTACTCGCTATAACAGCCTACTTAGGGCCTTCGTCCCCGGGACTGCCAATAGGGGACGTACCGGGAACGCCAGGCCTCTACGGAGACCACAAGACACTTTTTTTGAACCATAGCGCCCGACACCTGAATACAGGGGACGTCACTCTCACAGACAAACGCCCACGCAAAGTAGGTAACACCACATTTCTACGGCCAAAAATCATGGCAATTTGGATTACCCCGGAGATAAAATGATAGGGCAAGACACAATGGAGAACGAAAAACAATAATAAATTCCCAAACAAGCTTGTAAGCGGAAAAAAGGTGACAAGGTAGCACCTTGGCCTTACAAGAATGAAAACACATGTCAACATACAGACAGTGGCGAAAGTCACGTTTCGTTTGCCTTCATACATAACATTAGAAACTTCCTGTAAACAGGGATACAAAACAAATACACCAAAAAAAACACTACGTTGCAAATAAGCGAATTCCAGCGCGTTGCAACACACTGTTGCCGGTAGACATTCTTGCCATAACAAGACGTGACAATGACTTGCGGACATGATGACACTGGCACAAAAACAATAACAATAACGACATACAGTGACACGGATGTTATTACAGGAAATGGGAGCGCCATTACAATAGGCTCCGCTTCCAATAATGCACAGATACTGTGGGCCGGATTAATCTCGGGAATACAGGCTACAATACGCCTACCATCACCGACAGGGACATGTCTACAAGGGTGATAACACTCAGCACGCGGCACCCGACAATTAGCCACGCGACACGAGATAAAGCCTTCTCCGATAAACATCCCACGCGCCAGCAGACGGCAGCGGTAAGCGACCTTACATACACACAGGCGCGCTAATTACAGCCACGGCCACGTCCTTCCCACACGCGCCCAACAATCAGGGGCGGATACAGACAGATTCCATGAGGGAACAAACCCCCCCCCTAATAACTTTTTTTCTTGTTTTTTTATCTCTAAAAATCATTATAGGCGATCAGGCCATGACAATTTACACCTACGATCACATGCTACCCCAACGTCATGAACAGGAGACCAGGTTAGGCCGTGACGTCACAGCGTCACTGCACTTAAACATCCTAAGGGCAGCCCGAGGGCGGTGCCCACAGACACAAACATACTCACACAACATAGGTATCGCAGACCCACAGGCGCTCCACAGACTGGTATTTTAGGAGACGGGAGATGCTTTATGGCATCTCAACTTAGCCAGCGTACATCCCAAGGAGCGGGTAGAGAACACATAGTGACTAAGAGAGGATGACACACCACGACAGGAGTAGAGATGGATAGTGCCATCAGGATGGCCATGGTTCCAACTACGGGCTACCATCCCAGCACCCTTCTTCCTACATACCCTGTCACCTACAACACAGACATACAGATACATAAAAACAGCTACACTACATTCCAAAATATACATCGGGGTTAATAGACTTCATGCTTCTAACGAATTAAGGTATGCTCCACCTTGGCCCCAAACGCCTACACATGAGTATTAGGGGTGAGCCGGATACTGATATCAAGCGGCGATGTACATCTCTGTGTAGAGAGATGAGGCCACATTTATACTAACAAGTATTTTATTAAATAATCCCGCATGCAAGGGACATAAACTTATTGTATCCCAGCACAGACCTTATCCTCAAGTGAGAGTGGACACGCCTCACATCCATCCCAATGCATGAAATATCCTATCCACACACCAGGGATTATATCATTATTACGTCCGCATGGCATTTTTGAATTTTGCACACCTGGGAAAAACCCACCCCATCCACTCACAGTAAATACCTCCTAACAGCATCATCGGCTCCCGGCCACCATAAACATGGAGTCCAATGATGCACGACCCCTCCTACCACGCTTTGACCCCATTCAGCAAATAACACCCCCGGATCCTAATAACAAGGGACCCAACGCCCTACAAACCTACTAACACCTCTAGGAAAATACCAAGGCATCACCGCTAGAAAGCCGACACGGCAATGACAAGCCTGAAGTAGCCACTGCATTTCGAAGATTCTACAACCCCAGAACACTAAGATTTTTTTACATAATTACATGGTACACACAAACATATTTACAAATCACACTTTTTTTTTAAGGAATCTGACATCACACTAGATGGTGATGAGAAGGTAAACGGAGAACAGAATCGCTACACAAGGACAGAGCTGGAGAAGGCGGTAATGAGGCCTGACCCGGTTTAATGACTGACAGACGAAAGGTCAAAGCAACGATGACTTAGCGTGGGCAAACGTCGAGATCTCGGGGTGCCTAGCCTGCCCCCGTGTCGGAGAAAGTTACACCCACTATGCGCTACGGTCATCGAAGCCAGACCTGCAGGGGAGACTTTTGACGGCTAGTAGGAGAATTAGCCAGCTCCACACTAGACTCAGGAGACGAACCTAGAGACGACCACATTAGGACTAGATTCCTAGCTAGTTGTAATATAAGTAGCGTTCCTATGGCGAGGAGCGAAGTCTTCCATTCGAGGAAGTGAAGAAGTGTCTCAGGATTCAGCGGGACCAATCCTAGGCACGCCAAGTCCTTATCCCGGAAGATAAGGTGAAATCAATTTAATACATGGTAACAAATGAATAATAAATAATGCATATGGAATGAATGCGGTCATTCAGTTCCGTGCCCACATAAATGGATGACACCGAGTCTCCAGAGCTTAAGTGGTAACGCACCGGGCGGCCAGAGATATTAAATAGGTATGCAACGGGCAGCCAAAAGGGGTTTTGTGGGCAAACCCAATGATAAATATAAATGAATGATAAATGGAGAATAATGCCAACACAGGCATGTATAAGATCAACGGAGTGTATATCCGCGCGAGGCGTTTGCTCCTTAGCAACGCCGTCGCACAGGTCTATATTAATTACTAAGAGGGGGATGTCGACAAATTAGTATTAATGGCGGGGAAAGCAAAAGGGTGTTTTACCTGGCAGTTTTGGAGGCAACCGGTGCTTACAAGATATGCACGTGTGGTGCCCTGAGGATGGTGACATACCTCAGGCGATCGCGCCGATCAAAATTCTAGTATGTAAGGCAGTTGCATTTGGAACGCAACTTAGATTTAAGCAAATTTAATAAGCACTGTTGTAAAACAGCAGCTACAGCACATTTCGCCACTAGAATAAGGACCATTTCGGCTTATAAATACAAAATATTTTTTATAAGTATTAATTAACATAATTTAGGCTAAGCACCTTTTAATTAACATAGAGCGTCCGGCACCTGGCAAATAAAACCGTTACCAGGGTAAGACCGACAATACATTAAGGTAAATACGAACATGTAATGCGAACGCGACATAGAGCGTTCGGCACCTGGCAACTAGACGTTACCAGGGTAAGACCGACAACACGTTAAGGCAAATAGGAATATGCGATGCGAACGCGACATATGGCGTTCGGCACCTAATAGGTTAAGTCCGAACAATATTGAACGGCACAGGTAATGTGAACGCGACATATATACGCGAGACGTCCGAAGCGATATCGCCGGTACAGCAACCGAAGCTTACCGACCACAGTGCTGCACACGAACACAACAGATAGCACATATGGCCAAATGTACTTACTTACTATGTATTGATTTCAGAGAAAGGGCCCCATCACTGCAGCAACGAGGGGAACCCAAAGGTCATGACAAAAGTTAAAGGTAAGGTGGACCACCGACGTCACATACACTACACACAAGTGGAGTACACTGAGGAGACATACAATTACACAGGTACATAAAAGAGTAGAATAAGTAGGTAAGATAAGACTCTAGCCGGCTAGGTTAAGGTAGAATAATATAAGGTGCCAAAGGCAAATGATATCGGCACGCACCGATAAATGGCACATTTGAATGTCATAATAGTGTTTTGCTCTATTACAGATCACCCGAGCGGCAATACAATGCACGCAACCCCGTCTGGACATCACTAATATATTTTAACCACAGGTCCACGACGAAGTGCACATACCTTTTGTAAATATATCTTTCACACACACACATATGTAACACACTTTCTATAGCATAAACACGTACACACTGCAGCGATTTTAGTGGCGCCCTTAAGGCGACGGCGCCGCGGGCAGCAACGTCAGGTGACCGTGGGGCACCAAGCGATGCTGACGCAACCACACAAAAAAACGCTTAAATAATGAGCGGAAAACGATAGCCAGGAGAGACGCAGCCTTGTAAGCGTCTATCCTAGCCATCAAGGTGAATTTTTCCTACCCACGGGGAGAAACTCACGAGGGTATAACGGTTGAGCGGTTTAACCACTAAACCACAGAGGCAGGTCAAAAGCCGCAGATGAATGGCACAAGGTAAAGGTGGCCAAGAAAGAAAAGCGCTATGGCCATATGCATAGGAGAAAGGTATTCATGAGCAGAAAAGATTTAGTAGTAATAGTAATATAATTAAGCGTAGCATGTAAGTATTGTAATCGAAAATTGTAAGAAATTGTAAAACCATCAAAGCACGAGAAATATGAAGAATACACATAAAGCACTGCAGCATTCCAACACCATTCACACCGTAATACACTTTTGTCTCTTTCCTTTCTATTCTACTAACGATAAAATTTGTGAAGGTGTCCCGTTTCATCCCAACAACAATAAATCATTCTGATATAGCTTTAACTTATACCCTGGGGCACCTGATTTTCTATTTTCTTCCGTCTTTTATACAATACCTTGCAGGGAGCAATTTTTTTTCCCACACAGCGTCGGACGGCACACCCGTCCAACCACGGTTTTTTTTTCCTTCCTGCATAATACCAACACGCATATAACTTCAAGAACATGTATTTTTCTGTATTTTTATTTTTATTATTTCCAATGTCAAGTTTTACAGTGATTAATTTTTAATGAACATGTATACACCCATAACCCACCCCCTCTGAGCACACGCTAAACTCACATCACCACCAGGACAACACGACATCGATACACCCACACGACACCGACACTGAAGAAGAAGAAGAAGAGGGACAAGCAGAAAACGATGAAAAATCATCACAACGACACGCCCACTCTATTTTCCGTTCGCGAGAACGCGAACAAACGGAGAAGGGGACTTGTACAGCCCGGGGGCAGTACCCCCTGAGACTCACCCCGCCATCTTTCACCAGAACCTCCCTAACTGGAAACACTATAATTCCAGAACATATCTCTACACAGCAAGCGGCGACCACCTAAGCCTAGGAGGTTAGCCAACGGCTTGCAAAACTCACATAAACATTTACACTAAGAACTATTTGGGGCAGATACACTGATGCAATGCTGACTAAGCAGCGCCGAAACATATAAGAATGGAACCCGGATGGGAGGGATTATCTGTTCTGTTCTGTTCTTCGCCAGCGGCCCTGCCCGACGACGTCCGTTCCAGCTCTTCACCAGGTGAGATCTAGCGGTGCTCAGACTCCTTTATCTTTGTAAAACACCTACACTGAACGACTGTACACCTTACAAATTGTACCACATTTTATATTTGTTTAAACTCCCCAAGAGGGACATCACATCACATTTACTGGCCAATAAACACATGGTCAGTAAGCATACACGTTTATCACTAATTACACTCCATCTTTACATCCTTATACCCCACCTGACCTTAGTCATAATTGCCCCTGACCGTAGAGGCCAGTAATCGCATTGTCAGGTTCTATTGTACTCGAGCACGCGACTCGACTGCAGAGCGCCGAGTCACTGACTCTGCACATTTGCTGAATTGCTCACTCTACTTAATTGGCAGGCTAGATTAGCAGCCTGCACTTAGACATTCATCCCCTGGCAGGTAATTGCATCCTGCCGGAACGCCCCCAATAGCTTAAGCACTCACACCAACACACTACACTGGTAGTCTCTCCCAACTACGGGAAACTACTCTCATTCGGAAGCAGTCCTCAAAATTAGCACATCTACACTACCGTGTTTTTCCCACCCCCAACCAAGGGATAAAACAATATTTTAACTTTGCTTTGCCACCATGTTGGTTTTGTAGGTCTTGAAAAGTCTCATAGGTGAACTTATTTTGGTATTCTCTATCACAATAAAAAATTTCAGTGTGATATCAGCAACAGTTTCGGAGATATAGAATGCCGGTTAAATATTTCCCGCGCGGCCATATTGGAATGGTGAAAGGAATTAAAATTTGAAATGTATGATCGAGGTCGGACGAGGTAGTAGTATGTCCTTGCCGAGTTTCATTGTAATCGCTCTAGACATTTAGATTTTATTAGGGACACACAAACACAGGCATGCACGGTCATAAGCTTATACTTGTTGTGATGAAAATAGGCTAAAAAGACCTACCGTAGCTTATGATCGCGAGATTAAGAGCCACTCCTTCCTTCCTTCCTTCCTTCCATCATCCCCCCCTTCCTATCTTTCTTCCTTTCCTCCTTCCTTCCTTCCCCCTTCCTACCCTCCTTCCTCCCTTCATTCCCCCCTTCCTTCTCTCCTTTCTTCCTTCCTCCCATCCTTCCTTCATTCCCCTCTTTCTTCCTTCACTCCTTCGTTCCTTCCCCCGTTCTTACCCTCCTTCCTTCCCTCCTTCCGTCCTACTTTCCCCCTCCTTCCCACCTTCCTTCATTCCCCCCTTCCTTCCCCTCTTCCTTCTTTCCCTCTTCCCTCCTTGCTCCCTCCTTTCTTCCTTCCCTCCTCTTCATCCCTTCCTTCTCTCCCTCCCTCCTTCCTTCCTTCCTTACACCCTTCCTACCCTCCTTCTTTCCTACTTTCCCCCCTCCTTCTCTCCTTCCTTCATTCCTCCCCTTCCCTCTCTCCTTCCTTCCCTCCTTCCTTCATTCCCCTCTTCCTTCTTTCCCTCTACCCTTTCCTCCTTTCTCCATGCCCCCTCTTCTCCCTCCTTCCTTCCTTCATTCTCCTCTTTATACCTTCATCCCTACCTTCTCTTCCTCCCTCCTTCCTTCCTTACCCCCTTCCTACCTTCCTTCCTTCCCCCTTCCTACATTCCCGCCTTCCTTCCCTCTTTTCATTCTTCCTTCCTTCCCTCCTTCCTTCATTCCCCTCTTTCATACTTCACTCCCCCCTTCCCCCCTTCCTACCCTCCTTCATTCCACCCTTTCTTCCCTCCATCCTTCGTTCCCCCCCTCCTTCCCTTCTTCCATAATTACCCCCTTCCTTCCCTCCTCCTTTCATCCCCCCTTCCTTCCCTCCTTCCTTCCAGTCAGATGGCATTTAAGGGGAATTAAATGTGACAGCCTCATACCCGTAGATTTACTGTCACGTTATCTTCTTCCGTCTCAAGGGAAAAATTCGGACACCCCGATATATCTACAACCACAACAGTTAAAAGGAATGTTAAACTCTTAACAACAATGCTTTACTTGTGTGTACATGGAATTGTCTGTCGTGCTGCGTTTGGGAGTTGGCTAAGCGTTGCCTTAACATCCAAACTCTGTAGACGTAATTCGATGCCAGTGCATTACAATATGTATAATAATTTACTGTACCACATTTCACTGCGCTCAGAAGGTTAAATCACGAGAAACGTCTATTAAAATGTTTCAAATTCGCTTGGCCGCCATGTTCGTTTTGTATTTTACAGGTTTTTTAAAGTTACATAGATAAACTTGTAGCAGTGCCCTTTATCACCGTACAAAATTTGAGGGTGATATCATAAATAGTTTCGGAGATATTGAATGCCAGTGAAATAATTCGCACAGCCGCCATTTTGAGGTTATGTAAACAATTGAACTAAATTAGACGCCACTGCATTACAATGTGTATAAACATTCGCTGTACCATGTTTCATTACGTTTGGATGGTTAAATCGCGAGAAAAGTCTATTTAAAAGTCTCAAATTCGCTTGGCTGCCATGTTGGTTTTGTGGTTACCAAGTTTTTGAAAGTCTCATAGGTGAACTTCTAGTAGTTTCCTTTATCACCGTACAACATTTCATGGTGATATTGGTAATAGTTCCGGAGATACTGAATGCTGGTGAAATTTTTCGCACAGCCGCCATGTTGGATTGGTGAGACGCAATAAAATTTGAAGGGCACGGTCGGGGTCGGCCTGAATGGTGCTATCTTTTTTTTCCCGTATGGTCTCCTGAGAGGCCGAGTGCAGGTCTTTCTAGTCGCCCGTGGGCGACCTGCGCGTCGGGATGAGAGATGGAATGGGTGAAGATCAATGAAACAGGGCAAGGATGTGGACGGAAGCGGCCGTGGCCTATCAGAAGGTACCATCCCAGCATTTGCCTGGTATTGAAAATGGGGAAACCATGGAAAACCATTTCAAGGACGGCCGACGGTGGGGCTCGAACCCACGCGTCTACCGAGTCAGCAGAGAGCTTGGCCCCATGACCTAATGCTGCGCTTTAGCCAGCGTAGCCACTACTGTCGGTAATGGTGCTATGATCTTACTGAGTTTCATTGAAATCGCTCCAGCCGTTTAGAATTTATTACCGGGACACTCACACACACACCATCACACACACACACACACACAGACACACGGACGAAAGGTGATCTCAATAGCCTATTTTTTTTCATAAAATGAAAATAGGCTAAAACAGACATTAGAATATTCGAGTTGTTGTTGACTCATTTGAGTTTCTTGCACATCGTGTTCACTTAGCCCCATGTACTTGGGTGAGTGTGGAGTTTTGTTGGATAACCTGTGTTATTTCGAAGGTTTTATTATTATGAGTGTGTGAGTAATTCATGAAGGATTGGGATAGAAGTGGTTAAATTTCTGAAAATCACTTCCACGATGGCTGAGGTGAGTTTTGCCTCACGAGGCCGAGTGTAGCCCGTTCCATCCCTCAGGCCAGAATTAAATTTCTGCAGAGTCAGGAATCAAACCCGAACCTCCGGGATGACAGAGCCAAGTATGCTAACCACTACACCATGAAGTGGTCTTAAAATATTCCCTTGATTCCTTCCTGCAATACTGTATATGGAATATGCTCTGAGAGGTATTGTGGTGATAGATGGAGACGAGCACGCTCCCCTTAACACCCCATCACCCCCCCCCCCCACCCCCCACACACACACATCTAAGAATTGGCCTTAAAAAGCAAGACTGCTGCATAAGTTTAATAGTACATGATGCAACGAGACTATAATGGCAATAATTAAGACACGAGTATGTTTATAAAGCGAGCGTAAGCGAGTTTTATAATTTTCATACGAGTGTTTTAATTACCATTATAGGCGAGTTGCATATGACTGTTTATGTTCGACGATAATTATAACTTTATTATATGTTTTAACATAAATATTCATAAATATCTGTAGGATTCAGTTAATTCAGTTAGTGAACAGGGCGCGCTGGCTTTGCTGACTGAACAGAGCACATGCGAGGGTCAAGGCACTCCGAAAGCAGAGACCATTCACTTTGCTTGCCAACCCCTATTGTTTACAGCCTGCCGTCCAGCTCCATAGCATTCACTAATATTGTCACCGAAGTCGTTTGAAAGCAATGCGCTGTGTAGAAATTGGATTTGGAGATATTAATGTACAGTGCTATTTCTTGTCTCATATTCACCAGTTTATTTACGCGAACATATGGACCACTTTCCATGTCGGTAATTTATATACACATGTTGGATTTTGAGCGCATGCGCGAAGGTATCCTTATCTAATTGGTCACACAACTGTTTCTTGAGCTCTGATTGGTGGGAGAAACTGTTTCATAATGAAAAATAGTGCTATAATGAGCCTCATTATGATACAGTTTTCTGACACATTATGTTTACATTTCGACATCGTGGAACACAATAGTACATTATACAACGAGCCTATAATGGCTATAATTAAGACACGAGTATGTTTATAAAACGAGCGTTTGCGAGTTTTATAATTTTCATACGAGTGTCTTAATTATAGCCATTATAGGCGAGTTGCATACGACTGTTTATGTTTCACGATAATTATCACAACTAGTTTATGTTCGAACATAAATATTCATAAATATCTGTCGAGATTACGCCAGTTTTATGTACTCAACAGAGCGCATGAGACGCAGGGAATGCCTTGTATTTGACCATGTCTACCTCGATTACTCTACTATGACACTAGGCCAGGCAGTGACATTTACATTAGAAGGCCTGGAACTCAGTGCATCTAATTATCTAATTGGTCAAACAACTGTTTCTTGAGCTCTGATTGGTGGGAGAAACTGCTTCATAATGAAAAATAGTGTTATAATGAGTCTCATTATAGTACAGTTCTCTGACATATAATAGTCTGGGTCGAACATAAAATGTTTTAAATGCCAGGATGCAACACGCTAAAGTATACTGTTGAGTTGTTTGCATACGCGTCAGGGGTATATTAATATTTTTACTACTGCTACAACAACTACTACTAGGTTAGCACTACAACAGTAACTGATAGCTACCTGATAACCTGTGTTATTGTACTGTCTGTTGTATAAGGTGTAACAATGATTATTAGGGTTTATGTTTGGGGTAAATTCCTCAAGGCTGGATATAAAGTACCACATCAGCATTAGCTTGGAGTGTGGGAACATAGGAAGGCTGCTGTCTTGGTTTTTCTTCAAATGCCAGCTACCTAGATGAATGGTGTTACATGACCGCGTTGTCGCAGCCCATAAACTGAGGAACCAACCATCACTTTTCGAATGGATCTTTCTGTATTTTTGTTGGCTAGCTTTTCCCGGACTCAGCGCTTGCTATAAGCCAGTTTCACTCTTGGTAAGAAGCAACCCGCAAAACTATAATGATGTGTTGGTTGCATATGCGTTAGGAATTTAGTTTCAATAGTATTAAAAGTTAACTCCCATAGCCCACTAACCTGATGCAAGTGTTTGAAATTGGCACTGCAAGTGTGACTTCCATGTCAACAATGTAGTCCCAGAAGTCAAAAGGACAGTGACTCCATACGTTCATGGTGGTGGCTGAATTTATTCTTAAAACTTGAATGTCATTATCTCACGATATTAGCAGAATTAATTCGATATTTAGTAAGAGAGAAGTACCAGGCAGAAGACATTGATACCATTATTTATAGTAATATGACACTGAATTTAGCGCACAGTGGCCATCTTGAAATTACAAAATATGCAAACAAATAATTATATATATCTTAGAGATACAATATCTCATATCAGCGTTAAAATAGAACCACGTATGGCCTTTGTATGCCAAAGGCATAGAACATCCCCGCCATATATTCAAGATGCTGGTTGAGCATATTATTAAAACTTCAAAATGCATACCTCAGGATGCAATTGCGCAATTAACTCGAAACATTATAAGAAGAGAGAAACAGATAACTACCTCGTTTGCATTATTCATATGACCATCACACTGCATATAGCACGTAGCCGCCATCTTGAATATACGAGTATAAGACATTAACATCGACAGTCCACTATTTATTACAGTTACAATGGCAAATCGCAGCAATTAAGCAGTCTCACATAAAAGGCTTTCTCTGCAGCAGGCACAAGATAACGATTCCATATATTCAAGATGGTGAATGGGCGTACTTTCTTATGTTTTAATCAATTAATTTTGATAAAAAGCGGTATTACAGTGGAACATATTAAACACAAGAACATTCAATTATACTTGTAAAGGACAAAAGATACCCAGACATTCAGGAGAAAGTAGGCTAAACGTTTTTTACTGAACATCTTGTTTAAATTCATGTTGTGATTTACTAATCTTACTGAGCAGGATAATGTATTGCGCTGTCAGGGAAGCGCCAGGAGATTGAATGTCTCAATAAGTTACAAGAGGCTGAGCAGTTTGAGGATTTTTATCAGACAGTTGAAGAGTGGACGAGAACTGTCCGCCAACATAACCAAGGCCAATAAAACGGATAATGTTAATCAGCCTCCTACAACCAGCTCAGACAAATTCCCCACCCCCACCGAATCGATGTTCGGACAGAGACTTGAGGAGCCACGGCCATGAGAAAGAAGCCGGACCAGCTGGAAGAAATTAATTTCCTACTCGTGGAAATGATAATAATCAGGAATATGACCGATTGCGACCTGTTAGTATCACCCAGTTCATTGGCACTGTTTACTACAAGGTTGTCAGCCCTGCAATAGGGGACAGCTAGAGCCTTGAACCATTCAACCATCGTAGTACCGAAAAGAAAGGGAGGTAGCATTGAGTGAGGCTTTCCCGAATCACTGGCCAGTGAAATCTTCTACTTCACATTGCGTCATACTTTCGTGTTTGATTAATTCCACATTTTGTATAAAATTATTCATGTACCTACATAGGAAGGAGCTAGTTCTTGATTATTGCAAACAGAGTCATAAGCCGGAATATTGGTTGGAAATATCTACGTCCATCATCTCCATATCCACTCCCGGAGGTCCTGATTCGATTCACGGCTCTGCCAAGAAATTTAAATTCTGGTGTGAGGGCAGGAACGGGACACACTCAGTCTCGTGTGGTAAAACTGTGAAGAGGAAGTTTCGAATCCTACTTCAGTCATCCTGGAAGTGGTTATCCGTGGTTTCCAACTTCTATTTAGGCAAGTGCTGGGATGGTTCCTAGCTTGAGGCCACGGCCACTTCCTTCCCAATTCGATCCCCAATTTACAAATACACACACTAGTACATTCATCACAATAACTCAGGTTATCACACAAATTTCACATGCAGCCAAATGCATGGGGCCATATGACCACGATGTTGCAGCCCCTAAAATATCCACTACTAAGTGTTTTAACATACACCAAAACGCGAACCCATAGTCCTTCTATCGACTTGGAAGATAGAAGAAAATTAATGTCATGAGTGTTAAGCTGAACAAACTGTCAATGCGCTGAGACAAAGAAGTCAGCATTAAGGAGCTTGGTTAAATTAAATTCAGTCAATTCAGTAGTGGGGGCTGATTGGGTAAGGTGCTAGCTTTCTAACTTTTAGTTTCGAAGTTCGATCCTCAGGGTAAGCATTTGTTCAATAACAGTCTGCTGCTTTTCAAAAGGCTACCCATAGGTTTAGTCAGCTGTGAATTGCGCGCCGAACAAATATCCTGCAAGGGTGGGTTTCTTCTGGATAATGTTGCTTGATTGAACACAATAATTGAGCATATAGCTGCTGCGGGCGCAAGGCAGCCTGGCTGCCCACATGATTAATGATCCGTGAATAACAACAGGACGAAACTGTATTACACTGCAGACTAGATTTAGTTTTGCATTATTAACAGGAAACTGTTTGGTAGCCTAAGGTATAAAGAGTGGACCTACATGCAGTGCAAGTGACGTCTATTAAAGTACATTTAAAAATATAAACAAGTTATCTGGGTGAAAGCGTCAGGGAAAGTTTCAATTGAAGAATGGATGGTAGAGCTCGTTGAAGATGAACTCCTCCGGAGACGGGAGAGAAAAGTATTAAGTAAAATTTATGCTCCCATGTATTACAATGGGGAATGGAGAATAAGGAATAAGGAAGAAATTAAGTTCCTCTTTGGAGAACCAGGCATTGTTTCTGAAATAAAAAACAAGTAGTTCCGTGAAGAACCATACAGCCTATTTTCATATATCCTACTCATATTAATTGCCTCTATCAACATACAAAATTTCAGTTTGATTGCTATGTTAGATTCGTAGATACTGAGAACTGACTAAATATTGCAGATGGTAGCCAGGTTGGATTTTTACTTATGTACTATTACATGAAGATTATTGCGTACGTGTGGTTTTCAGACTTCAATCGCATTTTTAGGACACAAGAAGTAAAAGCGAGATTTTAAAATTTCGCACAGCTGCCATCTTGTGGTTATGAAAACAATTGAAATAAATTAGATACCAGTGGATTAACATTTGTATAAGCATTAACGTGCAAAAATTCACTGCATTCAGATGGTTAAATCGCGAGGAACGTCCATTTAAATATTTATTGTTCGCGTCGCCGCCATGCTGGATTTGTGCTCACCAGGTTACTGAAAGTCATATAGGTGAACTTATGTTCATAGCCTCTATGAACATAAGAAAAATAAGTTTGATTGCTGGAAAAGATTCTTAGATATTGAGAACCGTCAAAATATTTCGGATGCTCGCCATTTTGGATTGTTATATGTATAGGCCTGAGTTATGTACCATTAAAGGAAAATTATTGCGTAGCTTCATTATTCAAACTTTCACTTCGATCGCATGATTACGACATAAGAATAAAAACTTAATTTTAAAATTTCGCGCAGCCGCCATTTTCAGTTTATGTAAACAATTGAACTAAATTAGATGCCAGTGAATGACAATATGTATAATCATTTACTGTACCACATTTCAATGCGTTCATATGATTAAATCACGAGAAAAATGTATTAGAATGTTTCAAATTCGCTTGGCCGCCATGTTCGTTTCGTAGTTAACAGGTTTTTGAAAGTTACATGTATAAACTTGTAGTAGCGCTCATTATTACCGTACAAAATTTCACGTTGATATCATAAATAGTTTCGGAGATATTGAATGCCTGTGAAATATTTCGCACAGCCGCCATTTTGAGGTTATTTAAACAATTGAATGAAGTTAGATGTAGGCGCATTACTATATATATAAACATATACTGTGCCAAGTTTCATTGCGTTTGGTTGGTTAAATCGCGAGAAACGTCCATTTAAAAGTCGCAACTTCGCTTGGCCGCCATGTTGGTTTTGTAGTTACCAGGTTTTCAAAGGTCACATATGTGAATATCTAGTAGTTCCCTTTATCACCATACATAATTCCAGGGAGATATCGGTAATAGTTTCGGAGATATTGAATGCTGGTGAAATATTTCGCACAGCCGCCATGTTGGATTGGTGAAACGTAACAAAATTTGAAGGGCACGGTCGGGGTCGCCCGGAATAGAGCTATGAACTTACCGAGTTTCATTGAAATCTCACCAACAATTTAGATTTTATTAGGGGGGACCTACACACGAATCACACACACACACACGCACACACACACGCACACACACACGGACAAAAGGTGATCTCATAAGCCTATTTTTTAGCCTACTTTCGATTTTTGCAAAAAATGAAAGTAGACTTATGAGATCAACACAGGGCGAAAAAAGTGTGTCTGTCTGTGTGTGTGTATGTGTGTGTGTGAGTCTGTGTGTGTGTGTGTGTGTATGTGTGTGTGTGAGTCTGTGTGTGTGTGTGTGTCTGTGTGTGTGTGAGTGTGTGTACTCTGAATGTCTGTCCCCCCCCCTATCAATTCGAACACGGTGAATGCAAATTGAACGAAATTTGGTAGAAAGGTAGCACTAGCAAAGGACACCTCAGTGTCATGTTTTATATCGCCGCCATCTTTACTAAAACTGAATGGCGGCCACTCAAACGTTCAAAACGTAAAATCAAATAACGACTAACCAAATCATCCGATCTCTACCAAATTTGGTAACAACATACCTTCGTATAGGATGCGTCTTGTGACCAAATTACAAGGTCGTCCGCCATACCATTTCAGAATGGCAGCCGTGCGAATTATGCAAACTTTATAATCCATATCATGGGACCCACCAGTTCCGATTATCGAGCCGAGAATCGTTTTAACTGTTCTAAAGGAAGAGGCACGTTCGAAATTAAAAGTTTATTTTGTAATACTATAGTGCAGACGTGATTTTAAAAAGCTGAACTGATTCAGTAATAAGACAAGATGGCAGCGGATATCTTGTGCCGGACTTATATTTCACTAATTTGAGTATTGCATGCAATATAGCGTACTGATAAAAAATAAATAAACTTTGTATGAAATGCTTTATATATAAATAATATACTCCAGTGATGAAATCGTTTAGTATAAATCATTATTTGCTAACAAGTTCTATGTAAGTCATTTTAAATAGAACGATATTCGTTGACACAATTAACTCAGTGGTAGAGCGTTAGCCTATCGCTCAAATGCCTATGGTTCAAACCCGATCAGAGCTAGGTTTTTTGCTTGAAATGTTATATGTTTATTGTTTTGTAATGACTCAGATGTTTTAAAATTAAGCGTTATGTTGTGCACATTATGGTGTAAAATATATATTTAATTAAAACATAATTCGCCAGCAGATTTACTCGGGACATCTAGCTGCCAAAAAGGTAACTTCCAGATTTTATTGAAAAGTTTCTTCTTCTGGCCGCTAGAATGCACTCGCTCTGTTAGGATTATATTGTTCGATATTTAACCAATAGATGTCACGACTAGTCTACGTGGGGATCCATTGATTACTATACCATTATCATTCTATGCGCATCGAATTTGAAGAATGACAAGATGATACTACGATACATTTTAACTTTTTATTTTAAAGGGTTTGTAACAGCCTATTTTGCGTTACTTGAAAATGTTATTAAGCGTTATATTGTGCACATTATGGTGTAAAATATATATTTAATTAAAACATAATTCGCCAGCAGATTTACTCGAGACATCTAGCTGCCAAAAAGGTAACTTCCAGATTTTATTGAAAAGTTTCTTCTTCTGGCCGCTAGAATGCACTCGCTCTGTTAGGATTATATTATCGAAAATATCCACATAGTTTGTATACACACGTCTCTGTAGGGTCATGGAAAGATTTGTTAATTCAATTAGGGTTGTGAAAGCCATGCACAACCAGACGTGTAAAGACATGCCTCAACTCAAAGTTGGATGTTGCCCACGGCAGGTCGTAATAATAATAATAATGCTATTGGTTTTACATCCCTTTTAACTACTGCTGATTTTAGAGACACCGGGGTGCCGGAATTTTGGCCCGAAGGGGATCTTTAACGTGCCAGTAAATGTACTGACACGGCTCCCTCGCATTTGTGCACCCTCAAATGCCAGCTGACTGCGCCAGGATACGAACCTGCAACCTAGGGCCCAGCAAGCGAGAACGTTACCGCTGAGCCACGCCGCCAGTCCGGTCGATTATGTCTCCAGATCCATAACATTCTTGATATACTTCTTATCTTTCTTTCTTCAATGATGGTAGCAGTTTTTATCTAGGTTGTGGCGTTTGGTAGAGGTAAATCGTTTCTAAGGTCTTCAACAAAGAATAGTTCTATTATACTCTTTGATAATAACAACGAGTTATAACTATACTCATACATTTAGGAGAAAGTAGGCTATATGTTCTTTACTGAACATCTTGTTCAAAATTGAAAATAGGCTAACAATAGACTTAAATGATTAGGACATGCGTAAAGAATGCCGGAAGAGAGAGTGGTTAGTATATCAAGGAAAGCCAGGGGGGAGACGATTGAATGGAAGACCCAGAAAAAGTTAGCTGGATGATGTGGAGGAGGACCTCAGGAAGATGGGTATTAGAAGATTGAGAAGCAAGGCAATGGACCGAGGAGAAAGGGCTGCTACTGTACGGGAGGCCAAGGTCCTTCACGGGCGGTAGTGTCATGGAGTAAGTAAGTGAGTATATAAGTAAGTAAGTAAGTAAGTAAGTAAGTAAGTAAGTATATAAGTAAGTAAGTGAGAAGATAAGTAAGTAAGTAAATAAGTATGTAAGTAAGTAAGATGATAAGAAAGTAAGTAGCCTAAGTAAGTAAGTAAGTAATTAATTAAGTAAGTATGTAAGTATGTAAGTAAGTAAGTAAGTAAGTAAGTAAGTATATAAGTAAGTAAGTGAGAAGATAAGTAAGTAAGTAAATAAGTATGTAAGTAAGTAAGATGATAAGAAAGTAAGTAGCCTAAGTAAGTAAGTAAGTAATTAATTAAGTAAGTATGTAAGTAAGTATGTAAGTAAGTAAGTAAGTAAGAATATAAGCAAGTAAGTAAGTAAGCAAGTAAGAAGGTAAGTAAGTATGTGTGTAAGTACGTAAATAAGAAGGTAAGTAGGTTAGTAAGTAAGTAAGAAGATAAATAAGTATGTAAGTTAGTACGTAAGTAAGTAAGCAAGTAAGTAAGTTCGTACGCAAGTAAGAAGGTAAGTAAGTATGTAAATAAGTATGTAAGTACGTAAGTAAGTACGTAAGTAAGAAGGTAAGTAGGTAAGTAAGTAAGAAGATAAATAAGTATTTAAGTATGTAAGTATGTAAGTAAGAAGGTAAGTAGGTAAGTATGTAAGTAAGTAAGATGATAAGTAAGTATGAAAGTAAGTAAGTACGTAAGTAATAAGGTAAGTAGGTAAGTAAGTAAGTTGATAAGTAAGTATGTAAGTAAATAAGTACGTAAGTAAGAAAGTAAGTAAGTACGTAAGTAAGTACGTAAGTAAGAAGGTAAGTAAGTATGTAAGTTAGTACGTAAGTAAGAAGGTAAGTAAGTATGTAAGTAAGTACGTAAGTAAGAAGGTAAATAAGTAAGTATGTAATAAGTATGTATGTAAGTAAGTAAGTAAGTAAGT